>OU744345.1:26389891-27718103 GCA_916610135.2 Macropis europaea
TGAATATTTTGCATAAGGACATCATTAGTGGGATTGGATCTTTAGTAAATTAGGTGTTTTAGGGTGAACCATGTGTTTTCAATCGGGTTTAAATCAGGAGAATTACCGGGCCAAGATAAAACAGAGGATTTTGGAATGGACACAGCATTCAACAATGACATAATTTCACGTACACGAGACTGACTTTATGTCGTTAGAAACATTCCAAACAACCTAACGATATAAAACTTATACTTACCAAACTTTACATAATCCGAATATTTTGCTGAGAATGCAGAAGACGTTTAAAATTAAGGGTACCCGTAATAATGTGGCAGGGTATATGTATTTATCATTTCAAACCAAATACAGTGTTCCACGGTTGGCTGGAAGAGCATTTGGGATCAAGAACTTTCTGCCAACCATGGAATACTGTATCTGTTTCAACGAATTATTTGTGAATGGTCATTAATAAATTGCTTTACATAACAAAACGAAACAAGCGCAAATATTTTTAATAGCATAATTGAAAACTTATAATGCCATACCACTTGTTTATTGTAAATTATTTCTGGAGCCTAGATGCAGCTGATTTCGAAAATTGCAGATAGAAAGACTGTCTTATGAATTTTTAAATAGCACTGTGTAGAAAAGTTACAGGATCATATATTTTAACAATTCCATTGTTCAGTAAAATTTAGTATTTCCAATATTTATTTCTAACATTATGATATTCATTCGAGTTATACAATTAATTAAGTATTATTAAATTGAACTTTCGTATTTTTTTCGTTCTTAATGTATTTTTAGTCGTTGAGCCTTATTTACGTATGTGATCTCCGAATTGTCTTATGTAGCATATTTTTGTGTATTATTGTAATTCTTAGTATTTGCTTTTTGTATTTTATTTAGTCATCGCATGTAATTATGTATTAAAGTGTTCTTCACGTGCACGTTTTTCGACGATTATATTTACGTTCCCTTAATCTCTGGAAGTGCTATTTTGTTATTTCTTAATACACTATACATGTAAAGCTGTTTTAGTATTCTGTTCCCTACAATAGTTTCATATTAATTATCGACATACACTCCTGTTCATAAGTGTTAGATCACTTATCATATTTGAGATAAACCTGAAAATGTTGTGAAATCATAACACAAAATAAACTATATTACTATATCACAATATTCACCGTGGAAATTAATTAAAAATCATATCCTACTTTTGTTGATACACCACCCTCGATCTATGATTACAGCTTTCACTAATTTTAACATTCTAGCTATTAGTGTTTCTATAGTTAGATAAGATACTCATATAAGTCTAACAAACAGAAATTGAGACAGACTTAAAAGTTTTGGTGTATTCAAAAAATTAAGCATTGAAAAGTATTCGTAGTGACACATTCGAAGCCTACAACATGACTTCATTTACATCTTTAATTACTTTGATCTGTTCCACTGTGAATCTACCCACTTACATAACGAATTATTAAAGCCAGGTAATAAAATTAGGTAAAATGTGATATATTCTACAATAGTTGCAAGTGTCCAAATACTTATGAACGGTAGTATACATTTATGTGCCTTTTTCAAAATTGTATGTAATAATCCGCGTCATCTAATTAATGTGATTTATTATTATTTAACAGTAAAGCCTTTTTTTGTACACAGTCATGAAAAAATTATGGGGCTGTGCACATAAATATAGTAATATTAAAATTAACGATATCGGAAAGGCTAATTAGTCATAAACATGATGGTGTAGGCTTAATGTAAACCTAATTGCCACTTAGTAATTGGTTTTAAAATCCTAAATTTACTAGCAACTTTCTTTGTAGCAATTTTCAAATGTCCATAATTTGAAAACGACCCACCGATGATCGCATTTTCATTCGAACTTTTTGTATTTACTTATCTAAAAATTCTATATTATTTATTTCTCTTCTTAACTTATCCGTTTTTCCCTTAAAATTGTTTTTTTTTCCGAGCCATTCTTAGTGTATGTTTGTATAATGTTCTTAATGTATCCTGTGTTTCATAATTGTTATTCATCATTCATAATTATTATAGTAAGCTTTATTATAATCTATATTTGATCACTTGTAGCAGGATGAATGAATAAAAAGTATCACCATTAATATATTTGAAATTTTAGAAGTTAGAGAAATATTTGTCGAACAAAAATGGCAAGGTATCGAGGCTGGTATACAGTATAGTAATCAATTTTTCTTGATCTTGGTTTTCTGTTGAGACATGATGGTTACCTTGAGTTATTTAAATGCAACCCTCTATATTTTACACTGGAATTCAGACAAAAGTCAACATATATTAAAATATTCTTAAAAAAATGTCTAATGCAAATGATGCTCGAACCTAACCCACCATTTCAGTTTGGAATTCTAAAATCAATGAAATGCTAAATAAACAAGTAGTATCACCGGTTACGAGTCAATAGTTATTAAGATATTCTTAAAATAATTTCTCATGTAAATAATTTTAAGGATATCTGATTGTGTTCAATTATTAACTTTAAATTAAATATATAACTTAATACATTGTTTTATCCATCGTTTGAAAATATTTTGATTTACGGAGTTAAATAAAGGCTGTTCCACTTGAAAAACTTAATGTGGTCTTCATACCTCGATAAAAAAGTAAGATAGCAAAAACAGATTAGTGTACCATATATCTCCCTTGATATCATGCCACTTTTGTTCGATAATTTTTTCTAGAACTTTCATACAGTCTAAAAGATATTGTAGAAGTTACTTCTTATTGATTTACTCTGCACATGTGTCTGACAATGAGATCTCTAAATTAGGTTTATTACAGTACACTGCTGTACTTCTGTTCTCATTCTAATTCTATCATTTGTTAGCTGCCTTCTTTTGTTTTATTATTTGTTCATTCTTCTCACGCTCACATACAAAACCGTGTGTCGTTCTCTTTAACACGTTGACTGCCACAGTGAAAGCTCCCATACCTGGTCAGACATACTATAATATCCCATTTCAAACACATATCACGAAAAAAAAAGGATGTAACTATGTAATTGCACAATCTTGACTTTCTATTATTATTGCAATATAATTCTATTAAAACTTTAAATAAAATTAGTAATTATTTGAACAAATAAAATTTGATGGGCCGTTCACCGGTGATCCCCACGGCAGTCAACGTGTTAATTTTCTCCTAATCTGCAACTCACTTAATATTTATCAATTATTATATGTAGTTATGTTATTACATCTAGGTTTGCATATAGAACAGTGACCTTCATCGAATGAACGTATTCACACGCATTTAAAATTCGTTTAATAAAGACATATTATTGTTATTATTATTAGCTGGTTCAGTGTAAGACAGCAGTGTACCTCTATCACCGACTATACGTTGCTTTTGAGCAGGCCTTACGTAAAAATCAGCCAGACGATAAGCTAGAGTTTCAAATTTCTCTTGGCTCGATCAAGGTATCGGTATCGTTATTCCTCGAAAGTTCAAAGGGTCAATCGGTGATCTCGTGATGACCGAAAGCTTGAAAGTACAGAGGTGAACTTATGGGACAAAGTTTATGGCCACGTGGAAGAGACACCTAAACACGTGTTCCAATGTGTAGAATCAACTAATAGTATCTTTCCTTTTTCTGTTCTTTCCATAGAACCAAGCCGAATGATGTTCAATTGACGAAGACTGAGCAGCGCTAGGAATGGCACCATTCAGTTCCGTCTTCCTCGGCGTCTGGGGAGTGTTTGTTATCGTTTTGATACAAGGTACCGTAATTGTCTCTTACACCTCGTGATTATCAGTGGTTCTTATACCCCTCCATACGGAGGCTACTCGAAAATTCACATTTATTGGCAAAAGATGTATCTCTAGTTTGACATTAAGGTGAACACTTGACCATTTAGAACATCTGACACATAGACACGTGTTGACATGTGGACACGTGTGAATGTTTGAAAACTCTCAACTATAGTCGACGATCGTACCGAAACTGTTAGTCTTGTATCATCGATTTTATATTGACAATTAGAAAAACTGCTTGACCGTTCCGTTGCTTTCTGTGGCTGTTGTTGCACTGGCTAGAAAGGAAGCGTATAATTGAGACAAGCAGCTCGTTATTCGCTGAAGTGTGGCCAAATATCCTCGCCACTTGACCCGTGACTAGTTCTAGGTTAAGGACTACTGTTGCATTAACGACATTGCATAAATTCTTGATAACGAACTATTTGCAGAATCTAGGCCTGTCAGCTGGGAGGAATGGTGGACCTATGACGGTATTTCCGGTAAGGAATTCTCTATACGCCACAATTAAGTGAAACGCTCGTTGAATTGTATTTGCTAGCTATTGCATCGCGTGCTTCAATAACCGAAAAAAATTTCAGCAACATGAATTTTGATTTCTATTTCAAATGGTGGGGATGACTCGCGAAATTGATCAAACATTTTCCAAGATTATTTTTCTGGTTTAATTCAAAGGACTAAATACATATCGTGGAATTGTACTTGAGATGCAACCTTGTTTTTATTCTAACCACGTTTGGAATGAGAATGTTCTGAACAAGTGTTAAACAATGGAAAATTGAAATAATTAATTTGATGAATCTCGCGAGTCAGAGTACTTCTGTGATTTTACTACCAGTTTTTAAAGAAATGTCGTTAGAAATTTAATTTCTTTTACGAAAGCAAACATACAGAGTTTTTGACAATTAGCGAACTGTCTACAGTTTTCAATATTATTATAGATAATCGTACGAATTGTACTAAACAAAGGCTACTTTATAATTGAATGACAGTTATAAATGTTTAAGCGACATATTTCAGTATACATAGTATAACATAAAGTACGTATAAAGATTACAACAAACCAAATAATTACACTATTATGTTCTTAACGAGTATAAGAGGAATATAATTCTGAAGTATAAGTTCTCTGAAACTCAAAACAGAATATAATTGAACAATTGTGTTGCTCTAAAAAAGAAATGAAAAGGTGTAGCTAATTTTCTGAAATCGTAAATTAGTTAATGCTTAAAGTTGAACTTTTATTTCTTCAGATCCATAATGAGACAACAATTTAAAATTTTCACTTCTTTCGAGAGAAATTAAATTAACATAAGTACTTGATTTAATAAAATCATAAATTTCTCAGCACTCGAAGTTTGCTGCCTCTTACATAATTTCATATCTCCACTAATTCATCTCCTTAGTGCTTTGGAAACTTCGATTGAAAGTTGTTAGCCTGAAGGGTGTACGTTAATCGATGCTCGAAAGCGTGCTCCGAGTATTTAATCTGTTCGATTCGAAGGTCCTGCCTTCTGGGGTCTCATCAATCCAGATTGGGGTCTTTGTCAGAAAGGTCGACGACAATCACCGGTAAATCTCGAGCCTTCTAGGCTTCTTTTCGATCCGAATTTACAACCCCTTCATCTCGACAAGCACAAAGTCGGCGGTGTCCTTGCGAACACAGGACACAGCGTCGTTTTCGCCGTGGACAACGATACTCGTCATCCTGTTAACATATCCGGAGGACCTCTTAGTTATCGTTATCAATTCCACGAGATTCATCTGCACTTTGGACTGAACGATCAGATCGGTAGTGAGCACACTGTCGACGGACATGCGTTCCCAGCAGAGGTAACTTGTTTTTATTATTGCAATTTACGGTTGAATGATATAAAATAATATAAACCGCTGAAAGTTATCAGTCGATTAGATGTTTAAATTATTAATTCACTAATGTGTCAAATATTGTAGAAGCTGTAAATATTATATACAGTAAATATCAAATAAATATGTTATAATATTATACAGAGTGCTGCTGAATTCTAGATACAAGCTACATAGATAATAGAGTTATATTACAATAAAATTAACAGCACACAACAGGCTAATTAACCATACACGTACGCTTAATGTATTCCGAAATTTAATACCAGCTTTCTCGGTGAAAATTTTCAAATGCCCATAATTCGAAAACGATTCACTTGGGGTCATATGTTTATTACAACTTTTTTGTTTAGGGGCAAAATATTTCGTAATGGATCTCTCTCTGCGTACTTCATGAATAATGTAATATAATATAAACCACTGAAAATAATTAGAGAACCGCATATTTAAGTTATTTATTGTTTACTAAAAGCGGAAAAATATTGTAGAGACTTTAAACGTTATATGCAGTATATGTATATCAAATAAAAATATTATAGAATTATACATATGTATATGGTGTTGCTGGATTCTAGATAGAAACTGTACAGGCTGATAGAAATCTTTGAAAGAGATAAAAAAAGTCTTAATAAACATTTGTGTGGAAATTAACCGATTTCGAAGTACTCGGTTTTTTACAATTTACAATGGAACCATCTTTCAATATTAAATGTTTATTACGAAAGCGTTCAAATATTTTTATGAGTCATTGTATGTGGTCTAAAAAAAGTAATGGTAATGGCATTCTGGCGTGAAACAACACGTGCTGATCTGAGAATTTTTTTCGAAATTCCTCTTTGAAAATAAACGGCTCAATTATCTCCTTCGAATACTGAGTAGTATGCTTATAATATTGCTCATGTAACAATGTTTTCATTAAATTTAGGGAGAAATGCATCATTTTCTTCGTACAATTTTATTATGAAATTTTCATCCATCATCGTTAATACCATATTTTTTATTAAAGTTAGGCAGGAGTTTTTCTAATTCATTTTCATTCATCTAACGCTCCCAACTATAAGAGTTGTCTTTTGAAGAAACTTCTGCAATTTGGAAATACAGATATAGTTCTCACAGATTATTTAAACAGTAAATAATTTAAAAGGAATTTAAAGAATTTCGGAATTTTAATGGATTTTTAAAAAAATACATGCCTTGTATTATTCCAAATTACTGACAGACCCATTGATGCCAGATCTTGTGGCAGAATAACAATAAGTTAAATTGGACATTACGATATTTATTTATAAGCATAAGAGTAACTGTAGTCGGGGGGGGGGGGGGGGGGGGGGGGGGGTATTAACACGTTCCATGTATGTCGTATGCGCCCCACGCACCAAATTCGATTATTCTAAATAAATGGTAATATTTTGTATACTCCAATTAAAACGAATGCCACAATAATAACACCAAATGAATGGTATGTCATAAGACAATTCAATGTGTGTGTTATTAACATTATGTATTTATGGAAACTTATTTTCACGCGTCTGACTAGTTATGGAATTTTTCAGTGTGGCATGGAACGTGTTTAACAAAAATTTTACGTTTTCTAAGAGTAGAAACCTTATATTAAAATTCTCATTACTTATTGAACAGCCTCCGTGTTTTAGTAGTAAAGTATTTTCTTTTCATGCAGGGTGTTTCCAAATTAAACCATCAAGCTGTATGAATATGTCCTACGAGTAGAAATACGAAAAAATGTTATAAAAGTATATGGCTGCCAATGCTTTATTAAAATATTGCAATGAAAATATGAATTATAATATCAATGGAATTGCTTTTACACGATGCAGCACAACGTCATTTCGACGATATTCATGATGAAATTCGTTTATGAAGCTATGTTTCACTATCTGAAATTGAAGAAAGCATAAGCAAACAATTAGTAAGGCATCAATTAAAATGAAACGAGATCGACATGAAATTCGTAAAATAATACATTCACTTTCCTCCACAACAACAGTCTAACAAAAACATAGTTGCTATTTTGACACGACACAGTAATAGAGGAAGTTTTAACAGGTTTCGTATCCCGTGGGTCATCGATGTCTCACGACAACTTTCCATCCTGGCTATTAGCGATTTTCATTATTAAGGGCATTATAATCGTAAAATACTACGTACTCTCATGAATTAATGTATAATTATCGTAGTTGATACAGTTATCATGACGTGGGCCATGGATGATCCACAAGCCATGGTACTGTGTTCGTCGCTAAGCAACTGCATTATATTTTTCATAGTTCCTATTTTCTGTATAACTGTAAAAAAGTATCGTAGCAAATGTACAAGAAATCGTACTTCAAAGGTAACAACAATCTGTAACGATTGTTTAAACGCACCTTATTTATGTTTATCGCGTTCTAACACCCATTCATTACATTCATTCACCCTACTCTATAAGGGTATTCATTTTTGTTATATAGTGCACTTTGTACGTCATCCTTTTTTGCTAATAAAATTAATATTTGCATTCTTGAATGCATTAGATGGTGTACATTACAACATCTTAATAAATAAAAGATATATCGACCATCATCAGCTATCCTATTACATTGACTGCCACCGTGAAAATTGCCATACCGAGTCAGACACGCTATAACACTCTGTTTTAAATAAAAGTCATGAAGGAAACAAATATTTAATTATTTAATCGGATAGTTGTTACCTTATATTACTATTAGAACGTTAATTCAACTGAACATTTTGTAAGAATTAGTAATCACTTAATTTAATTAAATTAGAGGTGGAGCTCACCGCACTGTTTAACCAGTAAACATGGCTTCATACGCGAACACTGCTAAATATTGTTAAACTGTTCTCATGCTGTGCACCGCAAAGTCCTCTCGCAACTTTTCGAATGGAACATTCATGGGCTCATGTTGATATAACATTTTTGTTCTTATTCCTGCTGCTATGTGGTAGAACTTGGTTTAATTTATCAACATACGGTCCATTCGCTGAAAGCATTACCGATGTAAAAAGCTGCATCCAATTTTCTCTGCCCAACAGCTGCAAATATTTGGATTCAACTCTCAGTTATACAACAATTTCTCGGATGCGTTGCACAGGGCGCAGGGCATCGTCGCGGTGTCGCTTCTCCTTCAGGTACATACCTAATCTCTCAACGAAACATCAGATCACCGTCGAAAGATCAGCATACCGATATGTCTCACATACAACCTCTGGATTGATTTTGCAGGTTGGAAACCTCTCGAACCCGGGGCTGCGAAAATTCTCCGAACAGCTGGATAAGATCAGATACGGAGGTGAGGGCATCCAAGTAATTTTCATACGTCACTCGAAAGAAAAATTCGAATTTCTCGGTGAACGTTTCGATCTCTATCTTTCCACTATATTCAGTGCTTAGAAATGTGGATAATTTCACTCACGCACGTCACACGGCAGCTTAACACGTTCATTCTATGGGTCACACGTGGTTCAGAAAAATGTTCACACGGTACTTCAAATGTTCACGGTAATTTAAGCTATCCAACTGTTATGCAGAGGGCCCCATTTTAACCCTTCTACGAGAATATCTTCGAAGCTATCAGTGATATCGAAAAGTATTTTAAAAAAATGTTGCATGATATTGAGAGGGACATAATATGGTAGCAATACTTTCTTTACGGATGGAGGCCTAGTGAAGTTACGAAAGTCACCTTAGTTTTTTTTAAATGGAACCGTATACATTTTATAGATTAATCGGTGCAGTTTCTCATTTGCTATAAAAAAGTGTTAAAGAGTTTGTGTCGTAAAACCATTATTTTAGTCAATATTGTTGATTAAATGTTATAAGTAACAGTTTTTTTATACAGCTTTGCGGTACAAGTACCATAACACTGTTTTACACAAAATCAAGAGCTGTAACCATTAGTGCATTACAAAAACTTACGGTATTACTTAAAAAAAACATTTCTTTGTGTTGGAACCCCCTTTGAGTTTGCAACATTAAATGCAAAACATTCACTAAACTAATCGATTTTCTCGGAAAAAATATACTAATACTATTTAGAGAAAACTGCATCGATTAGCCATTTATAAAAATTGATAATTCTATTAAGAAGAATATCTCTGTGTTAGGAGCCATGAATAGTGTTTCACAAGATTAAAATGAAAATATTTTCTAAACCAACAGTTTTTCGATACAAGCACTCTACTACCTTTTTATAGAGAAGGAAGATCTGCATCAAATAGTGTATTAAAAAATACATGGTTCCATTTTAAAAAACAAAAATAACCTTCGCATCTACGATGCACCTCCATCCACAAATATTTTTCGATGTCACTGGTGGTTTCGAAGATATTTGCATGGGAATATTAAAATGGGTCATCCTGTATGCAAATTTACGAGCACTGTACATATAATTTAACACAGTGACGGCTACCGAAGCTGCGACCTTCCCCCACTCTAGGTCCACTCCCCTCATGTAGGCTGTGATCTGTGACGACGATGGACTGAGGGGGGAAGGAAGAACAAACTGAAGGGAACTGAAACGAGGAGAATGGACATAGAGTGGGGGAAGGCCGCAGCTCCGATGGCCATCACTAACTTAACATATTGCCAACCACTGAGAGGGATTTACTTTTTGCCTTATAACATTTTGTGCTTGATCAAGTGCTATAAAATAAGTCTATTGATACATTTGAATAGACACAATCAGTCTAATTTCCACATTTTGTATTATTGATCAGTATATTACAGTAGCTACAGTAGTTTAAGTTAAAATGCTAGGTGTCCAGTGTCTCATCAAATATAAATCGCGCGACTGGCTTTGGGTTAATACATGTTAGATAGATGGATTCGGTACTTTCAAGGAATAATACAAATTTGTATAAACATATATCTAATTTAACCTTGTTTCCGCGTTACAGCAAATTTATTTTGCTTACATTTATGAATTTGTTTGAAATTATCAGTTGCACCTCAATGCGACTTTGTAAATGTTCGCCATTAATTTTGTTATCTTCTTGGTTTTTTTCTGATATTACCCAGTCAGATTATTGGTAATTTTGATCGCTGCAAAATTATTTGATGATAAACAAATACATGTTCTCCAAGAGCATATGGAAGAGTTTTTCAATTGTAAACTACAAACTTTTCATGAAAATTATATTTGTAGGTTACTTAAACAATAAAAACAAGTGCTGGAAAAAGACGGAGACTATAGCTATTTCTCAAATAAACAAATTAATAGAAAATAATTGATTTCATTCTTATCTTTAAAAATGACACGAAATTTACAAACGAGCTAGTATACAGTGTTTTACAAAAGTAATGGCACACCTAAGACGTTCCATCAAAACTACATATTAATCTGAAAAAAGTATAATATAACATTTATATTATATATTTTTTAAAACTTAATTGAAGGGGAAAATAAATATTATATTTTCGATAGAAAAATTAATCGTTTTGGGCCTTACCCGGAAATAAGTTACGTTGTAACGCTATGAAAAGAAATACTAGATTTCTTGAGAAGAAAAAAACTAGAATTCCTAACTGTGTCGAAACTTTTGTTCGGATTAAAAACATCTTGGTGCCTAATTTCATTATTTCTTGAGTTATATAATCACTCGGCATTTAATTTTTTTACACAAACTTGAACGTTAAAATAAGAAAGAATAATTTGGAAATGTCTGGAATATTTAAGTTTACTTTTTTCAGAACTGTACGTAGTTATGTAGCAACGCTTTAAGTATGTTAGTACTTCTTTTCGACATGCATAAACGATTCTCTAATTTATACATAATTTATAGATAAACACAAGTAATTCAAAATGATGTAGATGCATTTTTATATCTGTTGCACTTGCTGATTTGCTCACTACGACTGTACAAAGACTATTTGAACTACAATGAATATATGTAGACGTTTGTACGATTACAAATCCTCGAGTTGCAACGTAACCCAAGCTTAAAAAAATGAACTTTTGATCTGACAACGGGAAAAGAAGCAGAATAGGAGCTTGCGGAAATCGTTTCGAAAGAAATTGAATGTTAATTAGTGAACAAATTTCAAGCATTAAATTCCACAAAGTCGTTCTTTATAAAACTTTTCGTATTAAAGTCGCTGCGACGTCGGGAATATTTCTGTGCAGATGAAATAAACCGAAAGTAATTAGTTTCACTTACCAGTGGAATGTCTTCGTTTTTATCCTGTAGGAAAATATGCTAAAGAAACTAATTATAGAGATGTAAAATAGAAATAAGTATAAAATGTAGCTTGTCTTGTTCCTCTTGAGCTCATCAATATTTCTTTTACTGTCGATGGTAGAAAAGAACGACTTTCCCTCAAGGTCATTCTTTTTTCAGGACCACCGACAATCTTTTTTGCATAATAACGATATGCATCCGTTATCGTACTGTCGTACCCGACGAGAAATCAAACTCGAACACGCGCAATATGCTGACCTTGAATAAAAGAAAATCATGATATCTTTAGGAAAGTAGGATAGTTGACAGTTCTTATTCTCATTCGGCTGTATATTCCCGTTCCCGTGCCAAAATCGATAGACGATCACGGTCGAGGGTGTCAGGTCGTTCTAAATTACCGTTAGGAAAGGGAGCACGCAAACTTTCCTCCGCGCCCATTAGCCATAAGTGACTGGAACGTGTGATGATGCAAGCAAAGAGTATTACATTACGTTCAATATAGCGTGTACAGGAACGTCGATGCTAATTGGGGTATGTATGCGCCTTACGGTGACTTTGTCGATATCTCACGTTATCGATCGAATCGATTGCACAGGTCAGGCCATGGAAATTAACCATTTCGTGGTGCGAGAACTACTGCCGGACACGAAATATTACATGACGTACGACGGTTCCACGACGATGCCAGCCTGCCACGAGACCACCACGTGGATCATCCTGAACAAGCCGATATACATCACAAAACAACAGGTAAGGAGCTTTCAGCAATTCTCGAGAATCAAGCCAAATCTCACATTAACAGAAGCCAACACGATCTGTCCTTCCCCCCACCTCTTATCCTTACAACTTCCTCACCCCTGTGATTCGATCTTTACCTATTCTCTTCGAGCCTGCTGCATCTGCAGTTATTTCTGAGCGATACTCAGACATATCACTTATTTAGGGAATTATTTATGGCTCGTGCCAATATATGCTTCCATTTAAGGAAACGAGACTGAGCTTCGTATGTCCGCTTCGTCACCTTTTATTATAAAACACTTGATGAGACATTACGAACTTCTCTAGATTGTGCAACTCCTGTGTACAATTATTTATTACGCGACGGATAATTTGGTAGTTATTCAAGATGTTTGTGTGAGGCGTCTCACGCTGTGTAACTGTTATTAAAATGCAGATAAGTTATTTAGTTCCTTCAGAGGGATGCACATTTTTGCATATTCTGTGTACTTTACTGTGTTATATATTCTTTTTTAATTAGGAATTTAAAGTCGCAGCAACCAGTGTTCATTAACAGCTACAAACGGACTTTATTGTACAGAGTGTTCCATCTAACTTGAGCACTTTAAATTACTCCTTTATTTTTAACGATACGAGAAAATGTCAAAGGAAAACATAAGTTGGTTCGAAGGGGCAAATATTATGACAAACAAAGTTTTTCTCAAAGTCACACTTTTCGAGATTCTAAGGACACCGATGTTTTTTTTTAATGGGACTACGTATTTTCTTCATCGTGGAGCAATAGTCAAGGTCAAGGTTGGACCTATCCAATGACGTACCATGCCATGACCTTCACGTGGTCTTGTATACGAAAAATTATAAAATGAATGGGAATTAGATGTGAGTGAGGAAATAACTATGATAGAAGGATTAATAATATTTTCTTACATCGTCCATGGAGTGTAAATGTATGATGTGGTATTCTTGGTGACTAGATTATTGGATCATTTTTTATTAATGGCACTTTGAATGGTCCAACATATATAAACTTTTCAACTGAACAATTAGAGGAAAAATTTGAGTGATACAAAAATACTTATCCATGTATAGATTTATTTTTTTCCTCAAGTGTAATGATGCACGAGAAAAGTGCAATTATACCCTTTTTTAAAACGAAATTGTATTTTCTTTTTTTTTTTTCAAATAAACCGATTCTTGGCATCATTCGCTCGCCATTCACGCTTAACACTAACATGTATTTTCTTATAATATTCTGAGAGTACTTATTATAATAATCCTGAAATTAATATACTGGAAAAATACATGTAATACAAAAAGGCCAGTAACAGTGAGACTTAGTGCTTGAAGTAACGTGCTCAACACTTAGGTTGAAAAACATATATAATTTCATTAAGCAGAAAGTAGAATAGTATTTTTTCGGTGCGTCGTTGGACTTAAACATGTTAAAATTCGCAAAATTAAGGATTTGACAGCCGAAAAGTTCGTCCGCGAGGTATGTAATAGTTATCGTCTTCCAAAACTTTAAACGCGTTTTTCTCGAAATTATATTTTCTCTTCGTTTTGCAGTTATTGCGAAAAAACGGAGGTTCAAATCGATTTGAAAAAAAATGAGCAAATGTAAAACATGTCTAGGTAAGGCCAGAACCTACGCATAAGTCTGCAAAAACTCCTGTTTTGTCAAAAAAAATATAAAATAGCTTCTGTTTTAATGAAAAATCGCGTTTTTTTAAGTTTACTGCCGCCATTTTTACAATTTTGATTTTTTTTCTTTTTCAATAGCTTTAGGGCAGATTATCAGGCCTATAGAGTGCCAAATTTTTCAGCATATTTCATAATTCAATTCTTTATGACCAGGATCACTGCAAAACCGCAACGACTCCAGAAAAAGCGCCTACACATCAATCGACTGTAAAACCATCATATATAAGTATATGTGATTAAAAAAACGTATTTTTTACAGCTTATAGTATTAATAAAGATTACCTAAAAGTACTAGTTGCAATATGTATTCATTTACTTGTAATTAATTCTCAAAGAAAGTCACATTTTGATCAAATCTGACTACCTAGTCCACTTAAGAAAGAAAACGAGTTCATACAAAGCTAGATATTTTTATACCATTTGACTGTTTCTTCTACCATTTTTCTCTCAGCCACCCTGTATAATGTAGACGTCAATTTTAAATCGTTACTGTCTGTTTATGTAATATATTCGATGAACCAAATTTTAATGCAGTAAGTTGCTGAACCTCGCCATTATATTTTGTTAACGTCACTGAATTTTAATGTTTAGTATTTCTCGTACAAATGCTGTGTAAACAATATGTAATAATAATAATATTGCAACTTTGAAAAGAATCATTCATATTGGAAGAACCGAAGAAATACTGCCGTCGATCAGTGATTTTTGTTTTTTGATGGAATCCTGTTTACGTGAAACGGAACGACTTGAAGAGTTGTGGTAACTCACGCACAAAAGTAGTTTCTGATAAGCTTTTAAAATCCTCATATGCTCCTCAAAAATAGTTACACAAAAGATCCTCATGAACGACATTTCATCCACTTTCACTTTACCATCAAATTAATGTTAGTATTCCATTATGCTACGTTTCATTGAAAATGAGCTAAAATTTAATTTGTTATATTATATTTTGCAGATAGCATCTTGATATTCACCCCATACGTATTTTTTTACAGATGTTTCATACTTCATAATTTCCAACACATATTTAACATCGAGCTCCAGCACATAATTTTCCTCTCTTTGTTTTTGGTGAAATAATGATGTGCCAACGGTTTCTTGTAAACTGTTAACTGTAGACAGAGATACCTCACCTCTTGGTAACCCAGATCTACCACGTATCTGTTCTTTTGCTGATAGTTCTCTAAGCTATTCTAAAAACAGTTGTCTTCTATGTAGTTTATTCTTGTTCCAACTTGAATCAGTATCTGTTTACAATACATAAGTATTCATCTCAGAGACGTAAAAAATACAATATTTGTAAAAATTGCAAATGGCCAATGATTGTTTTTTGTTTTTGCAGAGCACGTAAAATAAGTTTTCAAACAAAAGTTGTATGATATCAAAGGGGACATATAGTGTAGAAATTAGTTTTTTTTGTAATTTTACTTTTTTATCGAAATATGAAGGTCATCATACGTTTCTTAAATGGAATATGTACCATTTGATTCCGCAGTTCGAAAGAGTATTTAATACCGAGTAAAGAACTATTAAGGTATATGAGTTCAAACACCAGTAATTACTGAAATATTCATCAGTGAAACAAACACTTGAACATGTATCACTTGCGCTCATTGATCGATTACGCACATGTGTTGATTGTATATAATGGACAACACTTTTAACATTAAAACTATAAAATTGTTTAAAGAATATCTGTGTAATTACTGGTTTTTGAAACCATGTGCCATAATGGTTTTACACAGAGTTCAATACTTTTTTGAACTGTAGAGTCAAATGGTACACATTCCATTTAAAAAACACAAGATGGCCTTATATACGAAACATATATTAATAGCATATATGTTTCGTTACATATTTTACAATCTTAGAACATTTAAACAAGTGGATAATCGACTACATACATATTATAGTAATGAAATATTCAGTTTGACAGGTATTTAACGGTAATAATACTTCAGCACATGGTGCACGCTTTTCTTAAACATTTTCAGGACTCAAAGGGTTAAATTTATCTGTTGAAGGACTATTATACTGGATGAACAGCCTAATGTGATCACCATCAATCATTCTGTTGTTACTGGACCGATTGTAATCTTTTCCTCGAATAATAGGGTTCAGAGAGGCTACAAAGGTGATTGTATTTCATTTTTCTTAGTCGCTTTTTTCGAAGTTTTTAAGGTCACCTTCAGTTTTTTTATAGATAAACCTACACATAATTTTTCGACAAAGGATCGTAAAATATTTCTTTTCCGTCTGACCTATGGAAACAGTAAAACAGAGTATCCGAACAGAAAGGAATTTCGTATGATCTTAGTAACGTAGAATATCTCGCATGATACGCTACTATAGGTACACTTTCCAGCGTTGTTTATAGATTAATATTAGTGATTATTAATATTTGTTTGATATGTGGCCTACAAAACAATAATTTTATAATCTTTGCCGAACCCATCTGAATATAAGTTAAAAGATGAGCGTAAATAAATTATAGGTTTATCTATAAAAAACTGAAAGTGACCTTGAAAACTTCGGAAAACAACGATTAAGAAACATATAACATAACCGTCTCTAAGGGCTCTCTGAACCATGTTATTCGAGGGAAAAGAAATTTCGATCGGCCCAGTAACGACAGAATAATTTAAAATGGTCAGATTAAGCGGTTCACCCGGTATATTGGTGCCGATACATTACACACTGATATCGTTGCTGTTATTTCCTTTTGCCGAATCACATGCTGATACGTGGAAACTTCAATGGCCACTTTTGCGAATGACATTCGCATGCATAAATTTACAATACATTTTAATAAATTTATCAAAGATACGCCGATACCGTGCTGAGAATTATACTTGCTAAAGCAGATCGTTCAGATTCTGCGGATAGCGTTTTTTGGAACAGGTTGCACCGACGGCATCAAAGGGATGCAAAATAACCGAACAAAGTGTTGCTCGTTATCCTAAAAAATCAGTGCAGAAACCGCATGACAGTGTAACACGGGCAAAGTGTGTGTATCGAATATTTCAAAGCTTACCGTGTATCAAAATTCCTTTGATATTAAAAGAATTTTTCAATCAATTAAAATTCACACTGTACCTTTGTTCATTCATAACGATCTGTTTTTTTTACTATGAACAATTTTTGAAATAGTTATAAATTTAACGTAACTTAGAATATGCAGTGAGTGTAAAAAGTACTCGTACAGCGAGTAATTTCAGCAGAAACATTGTATAATTCGGTTTATTAACACGTTGTCTGCCGCAGTGAAAATTCCCATACCTGGACAGACGTACTATAATATCCGATTTCAAACACAAATAACAAAGAAAATGATTATGTAACTATTCAGTTGCATAGCCCTGACCTTCTATTCTTATTACAATATTAGTCATATTCTACATTGTATTAAAAGTAGTAATTATTTCATTAAACAAAATTTGATGTGTCGATCACCGGTGACCCGCATGGTGGTCAACGTGTTAATAAAATTTCAATAGACAAACAATTTATAGAAAGTGTCCTGTAACATGTGAGAATCACTTTAGGAATTGCTTCACCATATCAAAAGAATAAAAAAAGTTCCTTAAAACATATGTCCTATTTGTCTTTGTTTTCGAATTATAGCGGTATTTTCGGTTATTTGATTTTTAAAAAAGAAAAATAACGTTGACAAACTATTTTAAGATATTTTTGTAAAATTGTAATAAATAAAGAAACTAACGATTAATATCAATAACTAAGACTTTTAACAACAACATACTCAAAGATTTTCGAAGTGGCCTCCTTTGGCGCTGATACAGAGATGCAAACGCTTCACGAAATTTTCGGCCACGACACGCAACTCTTCCACGGTTATTTTGTCCCATTCTGCCAACAAGGATTGCTTGAGCGACTCCAAACTTTTGTGGGGCATACCAAACGCTGTGGCCTTCAATATTGACTAGATGAAATAATTCATCCGAATTTTGTTTTGTAGTTAAACTACCTCCGTCTGTCGAAGGATCATTGCGACACAAAACCCGCTATAACTCGAAAACAAAGTCGAATAGGACATATGTTTATATGTACATTTTTTATTCTTTCGATGCGCTGAAGCCACCCCTAAAGTCCGTGATGGTCATCCGGAGCGCAGCCTCACTCTGGAGTACAGGCCCGCTGCATACATTTCTCCTCATGTAGTCCGTAACTGTCAGTAAATGCGATTTCTGAAGAAACAGTCACGTAATAAGAATAATTATTTTTTATATATGACATCAGCTTTCTTCAAAGATTACATCTCTACTTTGATGTACATCATTTGTCATGTAGAAACTCAGCGGACATCATATGCAATGCACAATGCACTTGATAGGTTGATATCTTTTAATTTAGAGCGCTTATTAATTTTCATAATATTCATAACCGAAAAACTGTTTTCTAAGTTAGTTTTTCTTTTCTAGTTTAACTGTTTTCTGATTAAAAGACATCAACCTATGAAGTGCATTGAGCATTGCTACGTGATGTGCATTATTACGTGACTGTTTCTTCAGAAATCGCACTACAGACATAAGTTTCTGTTCATGAATTCTGCTTAATAAAGACGTTAACAAAAGATGCTTTATCACGTACTAAAAAATAATGTATTTACGTGCTTATTGCTTTATTCATTTTATTTTTACATTTCTGTCTGCTGAATATAAATATACTTAATGAGTAGAAGTCTTGGTTTCAAATGCCCCAATCTGTGTAATATAAAATTTGGAGAAGCAACTTCTGACTAGTCTTCTTCGAATATTATTTGCAGTCTTCAGCTTACAGATTAACACGTTGAGTGTCACAGTGGAAACAGCCATACCTAATCAGACGCGATAATTTACTGTTTTCTATGTAAATCGTATAAAAAAAAGATTTGAGTATTCAGTCGTGTTTTTCTGTTTCTACATTATTCTATTAGTATGAAGCTTGCTCAAAATTTTGTGACAATCAATAATTATTTCATTAAATTACATTTGTAGTGCCGGTCACCGGGGACCTCCACGACAGTCAACGTATTAAATAATTCGAACATTCAAAAGGTTCTGGTAACAGAAAATTTGATCGAACTTTCATTTTTTGACTATTGCAGCTCGTTGCACTGCGACAACTCATGCAAGGAGACAATAAGCAACCGAACGCACCACTTGGAAATAATTTCAGACCGCCGCAACCGCTTCATCATCGTCCCGTTCGGACGAACATCGACTTTGACGTTCAGGTACAGCATACAAGAGTACGATATCATATCTACCGAATATCACACAACTATCACTAATCGTCTAATATTTTTCATCTTCAGAGACCGAAAAACTGTCCGACGATGAATAGGGACATATATTACAAAGGTATAAAATTGCAAAATCCAGTGAAGTTGGGAAAAGTTCATTGAATACTCCAACCAAACTAGGTTTTATTTAATTTCGCCGGTGTGTTTATGTAAAGCGGTGAACAATTGAAGGTCTCAACTTTAGACAAAATAAGCAAAACAATATTAGTGATCGTAGGCGGGGATTTCACTAGTTTCAGAGTTCTGAAAAAAGTTCAGTTTCATTATAAGGGTAAACGAATATAATGGTAATTTGAAGCTTGGCCAGGTACGAGGAGCGGTTATTAAATAACGGGACTAGTGTGAAAAATTAGGTTTATTTTTAAAATCTTATAAATTAATGTGCATCCCCTTGAATGTACTCTCCTCTCCTCTCTATACACCGCTGCATACGAATTTTCCATTATTCAAAGCAGTGCTGCAGGTCATCAGCTGTCACCTTCTCGAGCAGGTCCGCCGTGTTCGAGTTCATCTCATCGACAGACTGAACATGATTTTCTTTCAATGCAGAATTAATTTAATCAAAAATTCCAGATTGTTGTTCTGCTTGATTTTGATCCTAATCACGAATCCAGCAGAACAACACAAGACGGTCACATTCAGACAAAGTCCAGATGCAAACCAACTGATATAGAGAAATAAGTCCAGCCTTGTTCGATTTGAGGAGCTTCAATATCAACTATATTTCACTAGCTCCCCGCTCTTATAAGCTTCCCCGACATAATGCACGCAGTCTCGTTATTTAATAGCCACACCTCGCATAGTATTAAAAATGAATGGAAGAGTTTCAGTAATCCTGAATCGAAAAATCAATTACTTC
This sequence comes from Macropis europaea, assembly GCA_916610135.2. Classification (NCBI taxonomy): domain Eukaryota; kingdom Metazoa; phylum Arthropoda; class Insecta; order Hymenoptera; family Melittidae; genus Macropis; species Macropis europaea. Next base: position 26,410,342 of record OU744345.1, read on the forward strand.
GTCGATCTACAGAAAAATATGAGTGAACCAAAAATCCAATTTCTCGTCATAACTCGAAAACAATTGCTTTATCAAACCGTATTTACTCATGCTTTTTTTGAGAGTATGAATTTTGAGTATTCTGAAATCGACTGGCAAAAAAAGAGGAAACATAAACTGAATGGGCCGGGAAATTGATTTGTTAAATTCCGTCTGTGTTTTCGTGGCTTTTGTATTCTATGGACTTGACCCAGAATCCACATATTTTCGGATCCTTAAATGACGAAAATAGTCTAGCCGAAGTCGCCGCGTTATCGTGGTCTGTTTTGCGTTCGGTTTTTGCAGCCAACAGCTGGAAATAACCCTGAGGAATCGAAGAGGAGCCGGGCCAGCCTGGCGTTTCGCAGTTAACTACGCTTTTCCCTGGGACGAGCTGGAACTTCACTATTAAGAGAATAAAAACCCATTGACATATCAATTAAATGCGCACGACGACGTGCGGTTAATATCGTTGATATCCGATCGAGCAGGCCGTGTCGCGCATATCGTTGAGATCGAGATAAAAAAAACAATGCTTCGTTGTACTATTAGACGTGAATTGCCAAGTATGTTTCCAAGTAACATGAAAAAAAAAAACAGAAAAGATATACCTATAGATTACAATTTTAGACGAGATAAGGTAAACACGTAAGATTACAAGATATATTATTATACATATATCGATAAACTATCGAAAAAGCTATGACTATCGTGGCCTGCGTGGGTATGAGAGATGCGAATTCTATGTATAAAAAAAATTCATGCGTGACGGAGCACACTATCGAATGAAAGTTTATACTATATTCTTGTAATAAAATGCTGAAAACGTAGAACCAAGTAAATGATCACATCGAAACCCTATCTTACGTAGGAACATGTAATCCCATCGATCTGCTCCACATCCCTTTCTCTTGCATTTACCATCCACCACTTCGTCGGACTTGTCGCGATGCAATACATTTGGAAACAAAACTAACCGTCATACCAGAAAAACGAATTTTCCAGCGCTTTTCGTAACGCTCGGTATCGATACGACAGAAAACTGTGTCGCGAGGCTACCTCAGACTTCTCGTCGAACAATCAATCGACTCATCTAACTAATTAACAAGATCACTTTCTCCTGACGTAGACGTGTGATGCAACAATTTTGACGTTAGACTTCTATAGTGCGGTTCTGAGTCTGAGAGTTCCATATTTTTAGCCAATGCTAGTATCTTTAAATTGTGCATATGTGTACAGGTTGTCTCAACTTCCATCGGACAGACTTCGGAGCCATGCAGAGTAGAGGCACTAAAAATATGAGAAAATGTTTATACAGGATGTTCCAAAGTCAAAGGATGAAATTTTGTCAGTGTATTCAATGAGCAGAAATGAAGAAAGAGAAGTTATATGAAGATACGCCAAAGTAAGCTTCATTGTAGAGATAGAACAAGAGCAAGGTATTTTTGAAGATCCTTTCGGAGACTCGATTAGCTTTACGTTTCAAAATCTGCAATTTCACAATTATACATACAATCTGGTAAAGATTGTAAAATGTGACAATCTTCTATTAGGGAATCTTTATTGATATTTTCATGTTGAAACTGGAGCATTTTCATTATAAGAATCGTAAATGACATCCATATTTTCATACCCCTCGTTCGACAATACCCGTAGCATTTTGATACAAAGTTATACTATGTAGTATAATTTGGCATTCATACAAGTTATGTTATGATTCCAAGCACTGAATATAGTTCGACGAAATATATTAGATACTGATGTAATGTTGGTATGCATCAATATTGAACCTGCTTTGAAGCTGCTTTCTTCATATTTAGTGTTTTTGATATAACTCTAATAAAGCGTTTTTTTACCAAGTTAACATAACATTTGTTCTTATTTCTACTCAAGGAGTATATTCGTCATAATTTCAACGTTTAACTCTACTACTACAACGTTGAAATTCGATTATATTACAAACTATTATAGATTTTTGTGCGCTGAATACGAATCTGCAAACCGTTTCTTCCATTACCTTCAGTTTCTAGAAAAATCAGTTTAAAATAAAAATGCAAATTTTTATCTTCAAGGATGTTTTGTGCTTTAACAATAATAGTTATTCGGTTGCTTTTTACGCGAAATGATTCTAAGAACACTCCCAAATAAAGTGATACAAATTGTTATTACACTATAAACACTAAATCATGTTGAAACAATGATCAAAATGAAAAAAAACACTCGAAACAGTCAAATCTTTGTGGATATTTTTTAATTTACTTTAGAAACAAATACATATAGCCGCGCGGGTTTAGCGTTTGTGTTACGCTGTCTTCTGTCGGCGCCGCATGTTTTGCCAAACTATTTCGTTTGTGCATTGAAAACAAAATATGATCTGTAGCTTTTTTTGATGCTTCCCATGGGAAAAATGTTTGCTGTATCGCGTGGTGTAGTTTCAATTTCTCTTATAATTAGACCCTTAGTTTTTAAAATAAATGAAACAGTATCCGCAAACATTGGCGCGTTTCTGGTGTCATTCTCACGATGATCACTGTTCAACACTTCGACTGTCACGCTGTTAGCTGAAAATTGGAAACTTTCTACATTTTTATACAGAATGAATATACCCCAAATAATACACTTTTTAATCAGTAACATTAATAAATTTCGTAATATTTCTGTTGGTTCCATTAGACCCGCATAGATATGTTTATTAGTGCTACTTATGATCAGAATAAGTTATTACTGAATCAAAATGTCATATATAAGTGACACGGCAGTCAAAGTGTTAAACATGTTTAAGTCTTTATAATGTAATGATAATTTATGTAATTTTATTCGAAAGAGTCCATGCAACCATTTTACGAAAGAAGCATCTAAATAACCGTTATTGTTAAAGTACAAAACATCTTGGAAGTTGAAAATTTGCATTTCGTTTTAGTTAATTTTTTCAAAAACTGAAGGTGGTGGGAAAAGCCTTTTGCAGATTTGTATTCAGCACATAAAAGTCTGTGAGAAATGCCTACTGATTGTTACAAGTCAAGAAAATGTTAAAATTTGTTGAACAGTGTTATGATTAGCTAATTATCGAAAGAAGACGTACATTTCGAACATAGTTCTCAAAGGAAAAATGTGTATCGCGATTTGGAACTTGTATAAGTGGGAAAAGAAGAATAAATCCTTCGCAAACTTGCTCAAACGTTGGAAAAGTTACAGACTTTCTTGCAAGGCGTTTTAAATAAATACAGTAAGATCTGTTCAGAATCAGAAACGCACAGACTGGTTTCCATCACAATAGCCACGTCACAGACGTAATATTTTGAGAACTGCCAGAAATGAACCAAGGACAAGTGCAAAATCAGCGAACATAGTTGAAGCCTTTTATAATATAAATGCGGTACCTGAAATATTCGTAATATTATTAGAAAAACAGAATACAATGAGCATGTACCCAAAAATGTCTTTTATAAGTTAAGTTAATAAATGAAAACTTTTTTATCTCTAGTAGAAGAAGTAAAGTATGCACATTAAACACTATAGTATAGTATATTAATAATAGTATCCTGGATCGGTTACTTATTTATTTTGACGTTTTAAAGGAACATTGACGTGAAAGTTCCAGACAATTAAATTTAGGCTAATCGTTCATTTTTCACCAATATAACGACCCTAAATACTCGGCAAAGAATATAAGAGAACGACTGTTGTATATTATACCCAAACAGCTGCATACACTTCCATAATCTGTAGATATAACCCCATAAAGCCCGCATGGAGTGAAATAAAAGGAAATTTAGGAAAATACAACTTATATGATAAACAAGACCTAAAATTTAAAATATTATATGAGTGAATACCATTGAACCAGTCATTACTGAAAATATTATTCTTACTATGAAAAACAGAATGCAGGAAGTCCTTAACGTTAAAGGGTGTTCCTGAGATCATTAGTTATAAAGAAAGGTAAAAATAGTATTCATTTATACTACAAAATTTGTGTGTACCAAGACTCCTTTTAATTTATTTTCGTTATGTTATTCTGTTTACTTAGTTTATTCATCCACTGCTTAAACACATTTATATATATTTGGTCTAATAAGATGTAATATTATAAATATACAGGACAGTTTGTATACTTGCATACGATTTCCAAATTTAATGTGGACAGCCCCAATTGTTTCTTCAGTAAAAACAAAAATTTTTCAGTTACTAATGAAGCTTAATGTTTATAATTATTAAATGTTTATTTGGAAAGGTTTTACATATTTCCATGAGGTATCACATTATGTATTTAAAATAGCTTCTAGTATCTACTTGTACAGTATTATTTTTTATCCCAATTCACTCTCTATGTATAGACGCAATTCATCAGTCAACTTTTGTTTATTTTTATAAATGTAACCCTAAAGTTCGTCACAAATACTCTTGGACACCCTGTATATAGCCTTGCATGTAGCAATTTGATATCTAGATAAAATCAACCACATGTGGATCCGGGATCTGAGGTTAGGGCACGTTGCACATTTTGAGGAATTCATACTATACGGTGCGTTAAAAGAAAAAGTGTTCATTAAACTGATTAAAAGGTGTCTAGTAAACATAGGTCAAAGATTCAATATTGTCTACGTCATAAACAATTTTTTGAAGAATTTTTTTAATCGAAAATTACTTAAAGTTCGAGTAATATTCACCTTTCCATCCTTATTTATTATTGTACTTTTTATTTAATTCGGTAAATTCTCTCAACGGCTAGAGTCCTGAACTCACTTGGCAACAATCATTCTAATGTTCAATTTCGTGAATTTCTTTGCAATGAAACATTTTCTTTTCGTATTTGCATTCGTAAATACAAATTTCGAAATAGTTTATTCAGAGAACTCTGTGACATTGGATCGTTTATGGGATTGATTTTATTAAAATTTCATTAATGAAGTACACGTGCGTTATAGTTGCTGTTCATGAAACTGAATAAAACACGTCTAATAAAAAACAGAAAAAATTGTTCAATTTTTTGATGCTGACTTTTTATTCAACTTACTGAGTACTATCTACCCCATAAGTCCTGCACAAATTTTGTTTATAAAACTGCGTGACAGTAATAATTCAATACTTACCACAATCATACAACTATACAGGACTTAGAAAATAGTATTCAGGACTCACAACGTAGATGGTGCTCATCAAACTGAAAAAGAAGTGCCTAATAAACATTGGTCGAAAAAAAATTGCATTGTTCAAGTTATAAACTACTTTACGATGAAAAATTCTTCAAAAATTTCGGAACCTATGTTTATTAGATACATTTGTTTCAGTCTGATGAGTACTGTCTACCTTGTTACTCCTGGATAATGTTTGTTTAACATCCTGTACAATTCAGCTACACGCAGCTATGAAATTCTAACCGAACTATGAGCAATGTCAACGATCGAGTCAAACGAGATTCTCGTCTAAGGAGTTTTGTCCAGTTTTGTCCGGAGAATCAGAAGGAAAAGAAGGGCAGAAGGGGTCGAAAGGTTGTCGAAGAGAGGGTGGGTGTCAGCAGGGGATTTCATTGAACCGGCATACAGAATTCGACGGTGCTGCCCGTGGACGATGCGGCAAGGGAGCCAAAAAGGGATGACGATGAGCGAGAGGGCGGTATAGGAGGGAGACCTCTGAGGGGGTGAAAGAGAGGGAAGGCGAGAACAGACACGGAGTGTCGGCTCTGCGGCAAATCTGCAGCTTTCCCTGCCACGAACCAAATAATAATCCTCAAGACTCGAAACAGTATTTCACGGTGTCTCGTACGAACCGAAATTTCGTCGTCTGCGCGATTCTCACGGTTCGGGAGAAAGTCTGGGGTTGTTCGATGGATCGCAGCATCCCTCGCGTCTCGACGGGCTTGAAAACGGTGTTTGGTGCTTCGTATCCGGCCTCGTGCAATGAGATTGATTGATCGGTGAAGATAATAGAAAGGAACGTCGATGTCAGTCGACGACCCCAGATGCCAGGTGGGGGCTGTCCTCTGATGAGAACGAGCAGCACACGGCGAGACCTACGCGTGGAGAGGAAGTTGACAAGTGCATCGTGTTTTCTCGTTTGTGCGGGCTTCGACACGAAACGCTGTTTCCCGAACGAGACAATTGACTCCTCCTCGTTGACGTAACTCTCCCGTTCGCCCCGAAATCGTGCTGTTCGTTTCGGATTCGTGCTCGTCGAGAACAAACGGAAGAAAAGTGATCAGGGGAAAGGCGAAGAAAAGGGAATCGAGTGCGACGTTCAGAGTGAAACCGAGTGCAGTCTCGAATTTTTGACAGAGCCTGTAAGCAGTGAACGAATTTCTTCTCTCATTCACGGATTAATGAAAGTGTTCATGCGAGTTAGCTGTGGTCGGCCACTCAAAAGCTCGGAATTGAGTGATACAAACAGGACACGGATCCTGTGCAAATAGCACACCGTACTGATTCGAGTAATCGAGCGTCGAATCGAGAGCACAAGCGGACGTAACGAACTGAAACTCTAACCGGCAGGTCGACACGAAAGTTTGATTGAATTCAGTTATCTGGCTTTCCTGATGCCTTGTGTCTTCACGAACTCGCCTCTCGCGTCGTATCGACAAATTGGAAATTGAAAATTATCGCGTGGTCTCTCCTATACGCCGAATCGAATATTCTGATTAATTTACGATCGATAGAAATTTTGTTCCGGGCATACCATTAGCGGTGTCAGCAATTAATATGCCGCCGTAGGCGTTTGAGGAGGCGAACTATGGTTGGAATTCTATAGGTGTTCGAAATACGCGTTTGTTACTTGCTGTACAGGGTGCCTCTGGAAGAGATGATTTCCTTAAGAGAAGTGGTCAAATGGACAAAGTACATCTGTCAATATACTGCTAAAGAAGCATTTTTAATACGATAAACCGTATTATTACAGAAACCGACCAAACTATCGATGTCTAGCATTAGCAAAAATAGTTTCAGTGCTTGTGTTTACGTGATGGAAAAAAAATGATCTACAGAGTGTTAAAAAATATTCAGAATTTACGGGTCAGATAGTGCTTATTAAAGTGAATAAAACGTGTATAATAACTATAAGTCGAAAACTTAACATTATTCATGTCATAAACATCTTTCTGAACAATTTTTTCATCCTACAATTGTTTACAGTCTGAATAATATTCATTCTTCGACCTATGTTTACTAAACATTATTATTCAATTTGATGAATTTTATCTATGTCGCGAGTTCTAAGTACCTTTTTTAACACTGTTTGTATAAATCATAGAGAAAATGTTATTAACATCTTACACATTCAATCTGCCTTCTTATGGTTTGAATGTTACAACGTTTTTTATATTTTCCGCATAGATGAGAGACAATGACAGGTACATTGAAAATTTGTTATAGTCCAGTACGTTACTGATGCTAGACATTGATGTACTTGACAGTTTCTATAACAAACTCTACTTTACTAAACATGCGTTTTCAACAGTCTGCCGACAGCACACTGTTTTACTTCACTCTATTTCCTTTAACACCCCCCTTAAGGAGACCACCTTTTCAGAGACATCCTGTGTAGTAGATTGGAGAATTAATTTTTACTGTTCCTTCTTCCCCCGTGGAACACATCGAACGAAATCAAATTAAAATGTTTCCATTTTCATGTCTTCGAACACTTTCTGAATTCATTAATTTCTGTCAATTCACAGAATTCGTTCACTGTCGCTTTATAAGAGTCTCGCGTAATCGGAACGATTACTTTTGTTTGTTACAGATTCGTCTGAAAGGTATGTAATAGGAAAAGTAGGCCAGCTTACGGTCCGCGCGTACACGGAGTGCACTTAATCAGAATGAAATCTAAGAATTCGCCAACAATAGGTTCGTGATGCCCGAAGGAGACGAAATGAAAGCCCCTGAGAAACAATGGAAGCGTCCACGCAAGCATGACGGCCCTATTCAGATTCGCAGACGGCATGCTTAGTGCCCAAAGAAGACGCTCAAGTAAGAAATAAGCAGCATCGTTAAAAACTCGACTCTTTTCTGCAAATTAGATCGAACAGGAACAATCTGTGCTTAGACATTTCCTATTCAGTTTGTAAAAGGAGTCCCAGGTTTTCTCAGAATAGCAATATTCATTCAAATATAGGATAACAATCAGGACATCGGGTTTCAGGATGTTCCTGACTAGTCTGTCGAGTATCAAAGCTGAAAGAAATATCGTATATACGTATATTGAAAATGTTACAATATTTGAAATATGTTGAAAAATGCTTGAAATATTTCAATATTTTCACTAAATGCCTATTATGCATAGTATTGTACAGTTTTCAAATTGTCTTCGTTAAGGAGTATGTCATTTAATTATGTGATTCTCAAATTACTTGGAGTAGCATATTTTATAGATGTAGATCAAGTATTCTTATCAGAAGTCCTTCGAAACGAAAAATGTTTAACAAACATCAGAGATTTTAAGCTTTCTTCAAAAAATATAACAGAAATATGCAATACGAGTTAATACGTTACAATGTAAAGATAGTTTGATGGCATTATAGTGAAGTTTCATTTAATTTCAATTTAGTAACGGTATTATTCTTTCAGTGATTAATATAATATATCACAGTAGACAAATTGTGAAATTTACCGTAGAATATGGTAATTCATACTTTTTAGAGTATTATGTGAGCCCTTTATTTTGAGAGTGACACAACTCACTTTTCTGCTACTTTGGGACGTCAAAGATTTTACATTTCATTGTTTCTAAAAACATTGCTTACAATGCTGAAAATTATTTCATATTTGTTGTTTCGAGTATTCATAATTATCCTCATTATATTTATGTTTCTATACATATTAACGATTGAACCATTTTTCATAACAGTAAAGTGATTGTGAGACCAATTTTAAAATCAACATGTTATTAACTGAAAACCTATACTGATCAAATAACGTATACTTCAGAAAATTATAAGTAAATCATGTAGTGTAAGTAATTTATGCAGTATGTTTAATACTCAAAGTTGTTTTTTACAAATCGTTTAAAAAAAAATTAAAATTTTTAATTCGAACACATATAAAGGGTGTTAAAAAAGGGGCTCAAGACTTTGGATGTATATAATACTTTGAAATTGGAGCAAAATATATCTAATCAATATGGGTTCTGAAATGAACCCTTTAAGTATTATGGACAGTCATATGCGCTCCGTATATTGCTATACTCCGTGCGGAGAACGCCAATAGGAGTTCAATTTGTATTCTTATTAAGTAAGTTTGGCAACCTTCCGCACGTGGCGTATAGTTATCCTACAAACTTCTCCATTAAAATAATAACTTGTTTCAAAACTGTACATCTCGTACGGAAACTTGTCAAACTTGCTTAATAAGTACACTTCCTGAAGGCCTATAAATGTTTTTCGCACAAACTATAGCAATATGTGAAGTATTTTTAAGAACCCCTGACATTTACGCAGTTAATTTTAGAATCTATGTTGATTACACATTTTTTGTTCTCTTTTTCACGTATTTTATAATTTGGAAGTCTTGAACTTTTTTCTTTAAGACCCAGTAGAGTAGAAAACACGAAAACTTGCGACGCTATTAACAATTTATAAATCTTGTTTTTTAATGCTCCTTCGCTTATTTTTTTGTATTTATGCTTTCTTACTTTGGCAATATGCCACACAATAAATATGAAATGTTTAAAACTATCAAGAAATAATTCAGAGGATTTTTAATTGTCCTTTACTCGCAATATCGATTTATTTATAATTTCATAGTTGAATTATAAAGCTATTACAGATTAAAACCTTCCGCTTTACAAAGGCTAATTGCTATGCATTAAAGTAATCGAGAAGCTCTATGGTCTATCTATTTTCTCCATTTACATCGTTTGCCGTGAATATTAACATCTTTCAGAACTACATTCCTTAAAACCGTACTCCATCATTTTTAATTTGGTCGGTTTAAACGTCGGTTATTCGTTAAACAAACATTTATAACAATTAAAAATACTGCAATGTTCGTCACATTATATTCTCAGAATGTATTAGGTATGCCGAAATGTACTGTCCGTTTTTTAAGTAAAAGAAAATAATATACGAACCCAAGCTATCGGGCTACATTAAGTCTTTCCAATATCTCTGATGTTGATAAACATGGCTTATTATGAAATTAAATTAATAATCTATTAATCGAATAAATGTGAGTTAAACGAACAGAACTTTTCGGCAGACTTAACACATATTTGTATTTTCTGCATCAGAGAATTTTCCGCAACACCTGTACAATGTTTTTAAAAATATAGATTTGTATGCCGACGATAAGATGTTTTGCACCGGAACAACTTCAATAAATAAATGTTCAGGAACATTCTGGGCTAATAGCGCAGCTGATTTGCACCACGTAATTATTTTTCTGTCGGGAAAAATCTTGCTATCCCTTAAATCATCGTTTCCTTTACACGGGCGGTTAGGTTTACCTTCACTGAAAAAACTGTTAATTACAGCCGCGAGTTTTTCATTGAATATCCTAGCCGCACTAAGGAATGCCGTAACACTTTTTCCCACTAACTGCTGGCATAAAATATTCGATACGGCAGGAGTTATAAATAAACATAGTTGTGTATACTGTGCAGACATGATATCAGTTAGGTTTATTATTTTCTAATTATCATTACAGCAACGACGTTTAAGCCAATGAATACCAGTCGTATTTAATGAACGGTATGTAACAACGTGTTAAGTAGCGACACTTTGTTTCTAACGAGCTAGTATCATAGAGGGCTCCATGTTAAACCGGAAATTATCATGCGTAATTTTACACATTCATGCGAATGGGCTAAATGACATCCCTCTGCCCCCGATACGTAAAGTTTCAAAGCGTTTGATGTACACTGCAACGTTTATGCAATCATCCATAAAACGCTCACATTTCGCTAACATGCAATTATTTTAATTGCTGGATATAAACTATAAATATTGTCTTTGAGCAACGTTCAAATACGCTATGTTTGTCCATTTTATTTATTATTACATTCGAAATGTTTTTGCAAGAATGTATTTGTCATTTCTTCATTTTTACATTTTCATGTAAATTAACGAAGAAGCACGAAGCAATTATGCGTTTTGTCCTTTGAAATTTGTAAAAATATGTTTTTTATATGATTAAATGTTGTCCATCATAACAGCATTATTTTTCAATAAACTCAATTTTCAGTATCGCTCTGCCATAATGGTTTGAAATAAAGTGGAATTTATTTCAGGTTCCACGTTAAGATTATTCCTATTCGATCGTATTTATTAGTAGAAAATAATTATAAGTGATTCTAGTTCTTTAAACAGATATTCGTCTGACAATATTACGTTATAATATCAAATGTAGTTTGAATAATTATTCAAACTGTATTCTCTCAGAACATTTTAATGTTGACTGTTCTACGCAACAGAAAAACAGCAATTTCTTTCCATTTTTTCGACGTATAATCGTATATGTAATTTATTATGTACATTTTAAAAATCACATGTACTGTAGAGATTAAATATTTCTCGCATCGAAAATATAGACTTTATTTTCATCACAATAACTGTGATTCCAACATTTATGAGCTATACAGCATTTGAATATGTTATGTTGCAATAACTTTTTTTATTGCCCTTATTTCTGTATGCATTGAATAATTAATTGCAGTACTTCAAATATGTGAGGCAAATAAAAGTTACACGATGAAAAAAACTAGAATATTCCAGAAAAATTTATAGAGAGAAATACATGTATTGTATATTCAAAATCGACCAAAATCAACACCGATCGACTTTATTCATACATTGATTGCTTATTCGAATATTCATGGAAGTATCATCGTTTCCTGGATTTTGAAGTTTTTGCACTAAATTTCAGTGCAAGAAGGAGGCGGAAGTTATCGTGGCGGTTTTTAAACAATTTTGAAACCTATAATTTTTGGCACATAAAGGAAATCGAAATGAAAGACGTGCCAAAAAGTTAGAAAAAATAGAGCCGTCCGGTGATATATATTTATATTATTTGGAACCAAAAAGATTCACAAGTAATTCACTTTGCCTAATTATTACATAAAAATTGTGTGTTGAAATCTCATGTTTTGCTCCTTCAAGTAATGTAAATAATACTTCGGGAAATATTTTTGCGAGAATTTTCTGTTTCCTTTTTTTTTTGCTGCAATATGAACTCGGTACAAAAAACACTGCAATCTAATATTACGTATTTTAATAATTTGATCCGACATTAGCACAAGTATGTAATTTGAAACATTTCATCTAATTTCTATAGAATAATTATACACATTAAAATTTCAATTGTTAAATTCTAAATATCTACAGAAGTTATTGAATTTCTCTATGCGTCGATTAAGATGTTATCTAGTCAGAAACACAGGCTATCATTTAAACGGAATATGAATATCCCTAAGATGACCATGGAGATGACCAAGAGACATAATTTTATTATATGTTTGCACCTAGAATAGAGACCACCAAAACAGGCCACTAGAGATCATAAAGTTGGCCTACAAAATGATTTCTAATTTTTATAGCGATTTTTACACTTACTTCTAACGTAGTATACTTCATTTTCTTCTCCTCTTTATTCTTATATTCATTTTAGCATACATAAAAAGAAAAATGGAGAAGCTTTATTATACATCAAAACATGACCTTGAGCGGGCTAATTTAATTGTCTCTACTATAATAGAGAGCTTTTTCTCGTGACTTACTCTTTGTAACCTAACTAGAAGGAAAGAGAGTATATTAGAATTCTTTATTTTGCAGATTTCTAATTAGTGGACTACGGGATCTACAGTAGCTGAGCGTTGGCCGAAGAACCATCTGTGGCATGTTAGGGCCAAAGCGTCACCCTCTTCGAGGGCGCATACTGCTAGCCCTCTTTTTTCTTCTTGGTTCATTCGCCTTGATGTCACGTGCTGCAGCGTTTCCAGATTGGACAGATTGCCCAGCAGTCTGTCGATGCAAGTGGACTTCAGGAAAAAAGTCAGCCCTGTGCCCTGACGCTGGCTTAACTTCTCTTCCAGCATCCCTCGATCCTGACATGCAAGTGCTCGACCTGTCCGGGAACAAGATTCCAACTCTTCAATCAGAAGTATTCAAGAGATCAGGCCTGTTGAATTTGCAGAGGGTGTTCCTGAGGAATGCTGGTATTCATCAGATCCACGCCGACTCGTTCAAAGACATGAGGATCCTAGTCGAGGTCGATCTATCGGACAACTACGTGAAGACTCTCGAGCCAGCCACTTTCCAAGGCAACGAGAGACTGAGGATTCTCATATTAAGCGGCAATCCTCTGGGAATCTTGCAAAAATACCAGTTCCCAGTCCTTCAGCATCTACGAAACATAGAGCTGCAAAGGTGCCAATTGAATGAGATTCATGGTGAGGCGTTTGTTCATCTCACAGGGCTCGAGTCTCTCAGACTAGACCAAAACGAGCTGCAGTACCTTGAAGTGTCGGTGATATCAAGTCTACCGCGCCTGAAAACTCTAACCATGGATGGTAATCGATGGAGCTGCGACTGCAGGCTTCGAGAATTCAGAACTTGGCTGATTCCAGAAGCTCCCAGTAAACTGTACTCCGTACCTCAACTGTGTTCATCTCCGTTACGACTGGAAGGTCGTAAATGGGAGGACGTCAAACCAGTAGAATTCGCCTGTGAGCCAAATGTGTTCGTTTTGGCTAGCAGCCTTCAGGAAGAAACAAATGGCAACCTCAGTTTAGCTTGCCTGGCCACTGGAGATCCTGAGCCTGAGGTCTGGTGGCAGCTGAATGGAGGTCCCGTCAATGTTACCAAACTAACCGAACTAGCTAACTCAGACGTTGGAACGTCCTATAACGAAAAACTCTCGCCTTCAAGGTTATCCTCCACAGACAGGTGGAGCAACTTGACGGTTTACAACGCCAGTGACGGCGACGCTGGGGAATACGCCTGTTTTGCAAAGAACATCGCTGGTTTGGCAAGGGACACTGTTAGCATAGCAATACCTCGAGTGTACACAGCTCCAACGCTATCCCAGAGTGACAACTGGTTGTTGTGGATCAGTCTAGCAGGTGGAGGAGCGGCTGCACTCTGTGCCTCCATTTCGGCTGTTCTGTTGGCCTTGTGCGTGTGTGGAGGAAGTCGTCGGCACAGTTCGCGAGAAAAGGTCAAGCTGCAAGGTAGCACGAGTTTTGGAGACCAGGAGAAAAAGCTCCTGGACCTGTCAGTGACGACAACCACCCCAGGGAACAGCAACGACCGAGGAAGCGTTCAGGGTAGCATGATGGAAGCCTGCAGTACAGGTGATTTAGAACTTGCTGAACGTGGGTCAATCTGTGATCCCATGAACGCTGCTACAGTCACCGTGGAGAGACTCCAACCAGAAATTAGCAGTGTTTCCGTGAACAGAGTGCCCTGCACGGACATGTTTCTGCCACCTCCTCCAGAATTCACCAGCGGTGTCCTGCCAGCTGGAATCTACGGGAATATCTTCATCTCAGTGGCCATGCCGCAGGATTCATCGGATAGATGTTACCCAGACCTGCTGGATATTCCTGTTCATGGTGTGAGTAGCGTCGTGAGTAAAACTATGCCAGCGGCCATTAATGTGTCAAGTTCTGCGACGTTACCTCGTCGTGCACTGCGATCTAATGATCTCTGTTCGCCTTACGACAATATGGGGCCCCGTGTGACCGCCAATGGGAGCTCAGCTTTTTCACTGACGGACGTGGATCTACGGTTATAGCTGCCATCTTCGATCATTCTGCCGCACGAGTGCGTTTCTGTCTAAACGAGAAGGCCGCCCGCCCGCAAGGTCATTGATTTCGATCTAATTTTGCTGTACGAAGATACTTTATACGCATAGCGAGTCACTATGTCTCAGCACCTTGAATGACTGCTTTAGTTATAATGTGATAGAAAATGTGTTCTATTCAAAAGGGTACGTTGAAAGTTCGTGATCTTGAAATGATGTTGAGCTTGGATATTGAAACAGAGAGTGTCTGGATTTCTCAGCTAATTGTTAATTGGTAATATTCAAAAAGTTTACCTATTTTCAAGTGCATTGAGCAAGATGCGATATTGTATACGTCAGGCATAAATATTTAACATCAAGGTCACTACAAGGTGATGAAATTATAGGCTATTTAATTTCTTTTTGCATCAGACCTATGGCTATGTGCAAAAAATGCCACGTACTAATGAAAAATGTAAAGGTGTCCTTGAAACCCTATAAAATAAGAGACTTACACAAAATTCATCTTAATTGCTCGACGTACCCCACTAAAGAGAAGATATTTCTTCTGACCCCTTTTTTTGTACTGATAAAACTAAAGCAATAATTTTTGGTGCTAAGTTACAGTAACTTGCCTTGTATACAAGGTGTTTCCAAAGTCCTGTCAGAAAATTTACAGACGTATCTTACACATAATAGTTTTTTCTTAAAAAAAAATTGTTCTAACGAGAGAACTGTCTCTTTAATATACGTCATCAAACACTAAATTTTTAAAGTAGAGACTTGATACTGATACCAGAAGTAGAATGAATGTGTAGTAATATTGTGAACGCGTCAGAGATGCTTGCGACTTCACAAAAAATCAGGTAATTAAAGGTCTCTAAAAAATTATAAATTTGAAAAGTTGATTATAAATACAGTATCTGTTGCAATTTCAAAATATTTTGAATCACTTTCAGTGAATAAAATTGAATTGGCTAAAAAACATATTGCTGAGAACTAGATTAGAGGATCAAAGTTCTGGATGATTTTTAACAATCAACCGGATATAAAAAATTAAAGAATTATCGCAGATGGGTGTAATATTACAATACTTTCCTTATTTGAGGATTTATCACCTTCTAATTATTTAGAGTAATATACGAAATTGTCGGCCTTTTTTCCCTTAATATGTATTCAAATGTTGCCAATATCTTGTACTTTAAGTGTCTGTTCCGAAATTAAGTTTTTTTCTTAAAGTGGCTGCATTTATTTAAAAAAAATGAAAACTTTGGGGATGCACGTTTATTAGAATTCTGTTGTTTACTAAAATTTTGTCACAGGACTTCAGACAACAAATATTAGAATTATAGGGCTCACCTCTAGAGTCTTTATATTTCGAATCCTATTACAGCAAACACGCGCTTATTGTCTCCCTCATTGCATTGTATAAATCGTCCCCTTATACAATTCCTATTCGATTCTCATTCGACATACGCATTTCTTTATTTTTATTATACAATATTATACGATAGGTGTCTGCCCAACAAGCCAACCGTCGATGATACTCTCTGCATTAGGGTAGTGGCCTAATTCTCAGCCGGGTCAGTGTGTGCGTGTGGACTGAAAATGGAATTGTTTCGAATAGCCACGAAAGTCGTTAGATCATTAGCCTAAGTTAATCTTGTCAACCTGTGAAGAGATCGAGATGATCGATCAATTTCTTTAGCGCGACTAAGTGTGTGTGTGCGACTAACCCTTTCGTTATGATACTTAATAACTGAATAACATCCTCACAATACAGGAGAACATTTCGTACCATGTATAGGCCTCGCTTTTCCACGAAGAGTCGGTCTTTTTGCATTATGTTGGTTTCATTACAAAATTGTGTGTGATATATTTGAAAGCGAGCATATATGTACATAGTGACCCGTAAAGTATTCAATAAACATTTTCCACTGTTTGAATAAATACAGGAATATACACCACGGATTTATTTCAGTCGCCGAGTTTTTAGTTGACGATGTAAACGTTGTTTTTTGTTACCGATGTAAACGTTGTGTTAAATTTGTCTAATTTAACAAAGTTGATGGAATTCGTATAAACTGCGACAACCGTGTTTGCAAATGCATGGTCGCCAATTTAAGTGTCATTTTAAACCCTTTGACTGTTATCGGTGCCTGTAGGTATCTGACAATGTCGCTCGACGTCTACTGTCGACGCCCATAGGCGTTTAGTGCACCGACTTCCTGCGTACTACTGCAGCTCGGCCGCACACAGCGTTCACCTCGTCTCCAAGTAGCCCGCATTCAAAGGGTTAAACTTGATAAAAAGTACAAAATATAAAACGAAAAATACGTCTGGATTGTCCTTTCACTGTGATTACACAAAATTATCTGGTGAATATGCGGAAAAAGTTTATAGAATACTTTGCATGGTAACCTACACATTTCCAAAGGAAATATCATTTGAACGCTTCGTTATTATGTGATAAATACAGGATCTTCTAAAACAATTGCCAATTTTTAAATTGTCTTTTAAAGGTCATTTCAAGGTCAATTTGATTTATTTTAACGGAATAGTGTAATGTTTTGTTAATATATTGTTACATAAAGAAAAGATGAGCTCTGTGACACCCTATTATGTGACCCTGAAGAATAGCTATAGGTCAAACAATGAAATTGTGAAGTTTGTGCACTCTATGAATGCAAAAAAGACATTCAGATTACGTCAGCTTTAAAACTTAATTATTTAACCGTAACATGCTGCAACGTAACATTACACAGTGTTGTTCAATTTGGTTTTGTTAGCTAACAGGACAGAAACGAAAAATAAACCATTGCATTAAAAAAATAACAGGTTGACCTTCAGCTGACCGTTAAAACAATGTAAGGAAATTCAATTTTTGAATCGTCAGATGGTACATCATAAGTAAAAGAAATATGTCTTGTACAGTTTTTCGAAAAAATTATCTTTGAATATCCTATATTCATTGACAGACTTTAGTGGCTCCTTGCACACAGTGACCGCTCAGTAGTGAATGACTATAGTCATTCATCGTAGAAAGCGACGAGCGTGGCTGTAACTGTGCCATGCAATCGAATCGATACTATACTAGCTCAAAATTCTATAGTATAAATAATTTTGGTACTCGATTTTGTCAAAAATGTTTCACAGGTGGGTCCTATAATTTTTTTACAGTGTTACTATTGTGTAAAATTTGATGGAAGTCAGTGACCACAAGGACAAGTTGCCTGCTTGGAAGCTTTTATTGGAAACCGGCTGTCGAACAAATAGTCGGTGCAGTTGTTGACGGTTCATCCCCGGCTTATCATGGTTTTATGTTTTCCTACGTTGTTTTATCACTCTGAAAATTGTATCGTTCATTGTGTTCGTTGTAAAGAGTATTTTGAGTGCACCTGTATTTTATACACGAGCCATACGCTTACCAACTGACATAGCAAAACAATTAGTACATGTTTTAAAAAATTTTGGAACTTATTTGTTCTACACCACACGGACCTTAAATTAAAAGCGTATCGGTGTTAGTTAAGTAATAATTTTGAGAGATTCAGGAATAGAATTTTTAAATGTTCTTTAAAAGAAAGATTGTTTCATTGATCGGAGTACCCCATACACGAAAAAATACGTCCAAATGACGGAATGAGTTCTTTGTCTGGAATGCAACGTTTTCAAGAAAAGTGGACTAAAAAACTGTACTATAATAAAATCAGTACATTTTAATAATTTTATTTTATTCACAGAAAGTATTAAAAGTTTTGAAACACGTATATTTTGAATTTGCTAACAGTCTGCTCTATTTTCGTATGCTCAACCGACAGATTTTCGAAGTGATTTTTTCGAAATTAAGCTTCTTCTGAAAACATGAATTGTATAATTCCAACTTAGTCTTCCATATAAAAATAAATATAATTAACCTAACCTAATCTAACCAGTTTGGAACATCCAATATAATAAAAATTGCATGATCATTTACTTTATTTGTAAGTGTTTACACATATTTTTCTTTTCGATAACGATCTTATAATTAGGAGAATTGGGTACTAAATGGGAGGTTCCAAACATGGTCTAAAGTTGGAACAATTTTTTGGAAACAAATTTTAAAATTGATGGTTTGAAATTGGAGTACATAATGTACTGAATAAAATAAGTAGAAAAGTTATGATAAAAATGTGCGAGGAAGTCAGTAGTTTCCAAAGTATGGAAGAAAAGTTTCTTTAGTGTGAAATTTTCATATTTCGAAAAGTATCAATTTTTCGACACACGTTTCTTAAAATCTTGCGTTTTACCTTGTTGCTTACTTAGAATCGTCAATTCTAAAACACCTTGTATATTGAAGTACTCTTTCTGATAATATCAAAATATCCTATGTATCTCAGAAACTGTTGGTTTTTGGACCTATGTATACTGAAGCTTCTTCGTTTGTTTTGTAAAGTACTAAAGGTGTCTAAAGTTTATATTCCTAATGCGCTCGTATATTAGTAATCGTCTGTAATTGTTCGGCATTTTAGTAACACATTTTCGTTGCAAAACGACGTTCCACATTTCAAAGATCGACTGATAACATACGTGTAACGCTACTTGTACAAATTAGTACTGCCCAAGTTACACATTTTTCAATATCTAATCGAAAATAAGGAATCCTTCATACTTGGCAAGCGGATGGCTCATAATTTTAATCATCAAACGACTCCTTCTCGAAGTACGTTGAGTAAAGGTGTATGCATACAGGGACCTACACAATTTTTATCTCGTGCGTGTAATACAGACGTCCGGCAGATTATCGAAAGTAGTATACAGAATATTTGATCGAATCCAATCTAGTTATGTCTGTCCAACCTATTTGATTATATAAGACATCGAGTTTCGAAACTGCACGTCCCCATCGAACAATTAGACATTACACCAACGACTCCGTGGCAGTATCTCGACTGAAATCACACGAAAACATCATTTTCTGCCAGAAGACGAAATAACTCGCTTTGTAAATAATATGAAACGGAAACGAGTGAATTTGTTTAATACTCAAGCGTCAGATACTGCCGTATACAATCAAATTTTGATGCATTAGATTTAATGTTTTTTATATGAACATAGTTTAAGCGATTTTAGGACAATATATTTCAACGTTGGTCGCTTTCGAATGCAACGAATCTGTTACACATAATTTTCAAGTTCAACGTGAGCAATTACTGCAGTGATGGCCACCGGAGCTCCGGTCTTTCCCCACTCTTGCTCCATTCCCCTCGTTTCAGTTCCCTCCAGTTCGTACCTCGTTCCCCCTCGACCCCTTGTCCACGAAAATCACAGCCTATGTGAGGGGAATGGATGAGTGGGAGGAGGCCGCAGCTCCGGTGGCCATCACTGAATTACTATATCTTAAATTACTTTTCCGTCTTTTCTCATATTTCTTCTTTGACACGTTGAATACCGCGGTGAAAATAACTGTACATAGTCAGGCACACTGTCATTCGCTGTTTTTAATATAAACCAGAAAAAAATACACTGTGCGAAATATTTCAGAGATCAGATGATTAACACTATCCGTATCGAGTGGATCATATGCACCCCACACACCAAATTTAATTATTCTAAATCAATGCTAATACTATTTATTATATTTCAATTAAAATGAACGTCACAACAGCAGCACAAAATAAAAAGTATATTCTAAAATAATTAAATATTTGTGTTTTTAACGCAGTGTACGTATAAAAATGATTTTTCATGTGCCAGACTAAGTATGGAATTTTTTACTGTGACAGGGAAGGTGTTAGACGATTTGTCACTCACAAAGGAGGTCTACGAACCGGTACAAACAGTTTCGTGAAAAAAATGAAACAGATCTGTTGATTTTTCAGTATGATGTCAGATAATTTAAAACGTGCGTATATTGTATACAGTACATGCTGAGTAAAAGTATTACAATTTTAGGTAAATAATACTGTTTTTATTTCTCACATTGTATTGTTCGTGTACAGTGACTCACGAGGTCGATCAAATATTTCCGTGAGTAGTTTTCTTTCTTAATTCAACTGCGACTGACTAACTGTAAATTTTCAAACACTATTATAGTTCTGATTTCGTATTTATATTGTAACCGTGTTGCAATTTACAATGTCCTAACAAAGTGTTAAATAAAAAACAGTTGAAATAACACAATTGATTGGATCAATTTCATGAGTCACTGTAACATTATCCAAAAACTTGATCCCCTAATTGTTTTAAGCAGTATGTTTAAGTACCCAATGCGTAAGAATCAGTCAACGTGTTCCATATTTTGTCATTTACCATTTATTATAAAAATAATTCGAAAGACTCTAGCGATTACTTATTAAGTCTGACATGAAAATAAAGCTCATTGTTCAAAAAAGATCGACTTCCTCGATCAAAATATATTTACGCCAAACAAGACACGTGCAGTTTTGAAAACAATCCCTCATCTACAGGATGTTTTAAAATTGATGATCCTAATCTTGGGTACGTATAGAACTCGGCAAAATGAACATTAAAACCTTAATAAATATGGGTCGAAAGAACAATAATTTTCGATATATAAAAGTGCTTCAATATATAGAGCGTTTTCAAATTGATAATTTTCAGTCTAGGCGCTTAAAGTATCCGATAAAATGAACAAAAATGTTTCAGTAAACATCGATAGTTTTTAATATAAACAATAATTAAATTTTTGATAATTAATAAACATAATTTTATGGTCAGATCCTTAAATATACGGGGCCTTATAAAATTGTTAGTTTTAAGATGGTAGACAAACTAAACACAACAACTTCAGTAAACAGGTTCAGAAAAATAAATAAGTTCAATTTTTTATTCACTTATTTTTTTCTGTATATCCTAGGAACTATTGAATTTTCGACCCAATTTTGCAAAAACTATGCTATACATTCATTTACACTTAAAACTAACAATTTTGAGCACCCCCTTGATTGAAGCACTTTCTACGAAGAAATCAAATTTTTCGTTGCAACTCGGAAGCCATATCCGATTTTTCGACGCCTAATTAGTGAAACCTTTTTGTTCATTTCGTCGTATATATACAATACGTGTCTACGGTTAAGAGCTTCAAGTCTGGAACACCCTGTATCTGGCTTGCATGCTTGTAAAGTGGCTGCTTGCAAAGGAAATGCGTGTACGACGAATGTGTGTGTGTACTTACGTGTGCGTGCGTGTATGCGTGTGATTAGACTTAAGTACATCTTCTAGTTGCCAATATCCAGAAAGAAGCAGGATGTTTGTACATAACGAGGATTTGAGGATAATTGAGGATTTCTCACGGTGAGAGAGAATTTCGCGTAATGTTACATCGGTTATCTCCCTACTCATTCTCGAACTGTATCACTAGTTTGTTACATACTCTATTACGTGTGTACATATTTGTTATCGAAGTACACGTATTATAGCGTGGCCGAAACGTTGCGTGTCAGGGTGGAACACATCGGTACTCATTATGAACACTTTGTCAATTAATAAAACGATTGAATTTTACATACATGCAGTTTATTGTTGTGTCTTATTTTATAAACGGAGTTGATCGTTCCAAATCAACTGTTATCGGCAATCTGGACAATGAAAGTCCATCTACTCGATCAAAGGCGTCCACTTTTTCGATTTTAAATCGCAAAAATACACCTAGATGGCTGAAAGTATAGATTTTCAGAAAATATGATCCTCCGAGCATACTTTCCTAAAATTGTATACTATAATTCTCGGAATTTTCCCATTTAGAACCATTATTAGAAATATTAACCCTTTGAGTCCTGAAAAATTTGTGAAAAAGCGTGCAACATGTGCTGAAATTTTCTTCTCTAGAGCACATGTTAAACTGAACATTTCATTATAATAAGACGTATACTCTCGATTGTTTAATTGTTTAGGGCTGTAAAACTGCAAAATAGATAGCAAAACACATATATTTTAATTAACTGTGCTGAGCTGATAATTCATCCGAATACATAAATATGCAACGTACAATAAACGTTTGTGCCTAGACCAGTACGGCGACCCCCAGCAGACAGTGAATGATTTTTTCATCGTCCTCAAAGGGTTCATAAAAACACAGATTTGTTTAGCAAAAAACATTTATTTATGTATTTATAAACATCTTTCGAAGTTAAAAAAAATAAAACATTTATTTCATACAATTTTTTAACATTGCGTTATGGCTACGTTGGGACCATACGAACAAAAAAATTTCTCAAAATATAGAATGTAGTAATCTTTAAAACAATGCGGGTATAATGGAATTTTGCATTTAATACGCGTGAATACAGTTGTACTTCTGCATAGTCTGTACCGATTTCTGCAATTTCCAGTGTTTCTCTTAATTATATGACCTATAGTTATCTTTTATTTTTGTTCAATATTAGAAGTGGACATTGCTGTTCCAAACCAAATATTTTTAAATACAATTCCACTTACTATATATAAAAAAAAGTTATATTCCACGTGAACAAATTTGTTGTTGTCAATGTCACGTTGATGCAACCATGAGAATAAACGGGTTAAGGAAGTCGGAGTAATGAAATTTTCTTTTGTTACGTTCACATCAACCATATTCAAAATCGGTTGTCAGAATTTCTTTAAAGTTACTGAACCGATTCATTTCAAATTTTGAGGAATTATTCTACCTGATCATATACAGTTATTTACGGAGCAGTATTTTTTAACTGTTTTAATCTTTCATTATCACGAAAAATAAGCATAAGTTTAATGAAAAATCACAATTTCGACCTCAAACGGCTGCCGTCGCATTCAGATGCAAAATTTAAGTATCTTACTGATAACTAATTGCGTACGTATAGTCTACTTTAAGAAATATTTTAGTTCCTTGCTGTTAATTAATTTGTAGGAAGGAAAACGTGAGAAAAGTATAGTGTTAATGTGCACAATATTGAGACAGCCTCACATGTCAATAGAGCTAATCATTTTTACAAAATAAATTCTCAAAATGAGCTATATTTTGGGCTGTCCAAGTATGTGTACCCCTTTTTAAAGCTGTTTGCCGCTGGCTTTTATTATAAAAGTAAATACAGACACAAGATAATTTATTCTACAGTATCATATTTGTAACCATTTGTTATCTGAAATTACAATAAGTTTACCGATGAAAAATTACGCACAGTAAATTGATTAAAATGCGTTACATATATTTTTGAAAATAAAAATTCCAGAAATCGTAATATGTGTTATGTCAGCGGCTACGAAAGTGTGCTAAGCTCGCAGAAATAAATATTCGAAGACGAAGAATTTCTTTCGAAGGTCATATTTACCTTAGTAATTACCATTATTAATTTTTCCAGCTAAATCATACGTTTCTTTTACATATTATTTAAAAAAACGTTAATAAAAATACTAATAATATTGTAGAAATTAAGTAAACAACATTAAAAAGTTTCAGTTCACAAAAGTATTAAATATTAATTTGAATGCCACCTCGTCCTATATGTAAACAAATTTGAAAAATCGTTACAAATGATTCATTTTCACCTGCAAATAATCTAATTATAACGCAAACGGTGTTGCGAACATTCTGAATTCGAATTACAAATCAAAAGCCTATCGAACAGATTTTATCGTCAGCTGAGTTTAAGTACATAGTAAGTTGGGACTCCTTGAATCGTAAGTATTTACCTTGAATCTCACCTGATCCATATTTCACTGGCCAAACTTCTTTTTCCAATTCGAAGAAAACGTTCGATAGAAATTAGAACCGATATCAATTTGTAAGTATGCTTAATCGAAGAAGAAAATTCTTTAAATAATGAGAAAAAAGTGTGATAGGTTCGATTAATACAAAATTCAATTGAGAAATACATCTTCTTTCATGCCCTTTATTAATTTCATTTCGCGTGACAGCTGAAACCGTACATTCAATTTATCAAAAAGAAAATGAAAGTTTGGATTTACAGCAATAGATATCAATTTTGCGAACGGAATGTGAGATCGAGTTTCTGGTGTAATAAAAAACATGGAACGTATTATAAAACTTTGCCTAGGTTGTTCGAAATTGATTTAACGCTAATGCGTTCTTCCGTTCAACTATACCCTCAAGGTCTTTGAGTTAAAAATGCCCCGAATGTATGGAGCTCATATTTTCAACTTTATAATATAATGAGAGGAGTAAGGAACATAGAAATAACCAGTCGCATGTATTATAATGTCATCATAGTGAAAGTTTGTTGAATAAATGAAGATACGATGAGTCACAAAAAACTCGAAGATGCACTAGGGTTAAGAATAGATTACTTCACGTTACAAAAGAAAAGCTTGAAATATGCTTGCCATGATGTTTGATCCGCCATCACACTGAATATACACGCTTCCAAGTTTCTTTTCGCATTTGATTGAGGATCATTTACAGAAAACTCGTGACATCATGATCGTTTTCACGTCCTAATCTTGGCGTGTAACCATTCACCAACAGCTGATTATTACGAAGACCTGCAACGAATAGACAACACGTCAGAGACTTATAAATATTTATACAAATACTACTTTTAACAATAAATGTTTTTATTAGGTTCGTGCTAAATGTTTGTCATGTTCTTTGACACTAACCGCACCAGGCCCGGTCAAATGACCAGTTTCAACATTTAATTTAAAACTGTACATTCATTGTTATTTCTTTTGTTCATCTAACTTTATGTAAATTCTTATATTATCTGATTAATCAATTTCTCAATTTTCGTTTTTTTGCGCTACTTTTTTTACTGAGGAAAATTCATCGCCTGGCTTGTTTATGACCGGTTACGGTAAGAATAGGTATATGTGAAGTGCCGGTACGGTTAGTGTTAATAATAAAGCTGCTCGTGGTTCATATTGCAGTTTGAACTGTAAAGGTGAGTACTATCAGCATCAGAAGTCTCAGACCCTTTTTTTGAACATCCTGTATATTACTACAGTGCACAAAGTTCTGTTCTAATGGAATGATAAAACGTCCGTATACTAATCCTTAGCAGTCGAGGGCCGGGATATAGTCGGTATTAGGCATCAAAGTGGGGTGTTATCAGCGTCAGTTTATGTTTAACCCTTTGATAGTCTAATAAAATTACAAGTTCTGGTCAAGAAAATGTATATTTTTTTTATGTTCTAAAATATTTACGTTTGTGATAAAAACTGTAAAAAAATGTGTTTTACAAGTACCTTTTTAATAGTACATTGTTATTAGCATATCTATTTATTTCCGTTACTATCAAATTGACTAATTAAGAGTTTATGAAATATTCAAAATAGGTAAATATATCACAATCATTATTGTCCACGTGAACGATTGGAAAACTTGCGAATGGCAATCTAGATAGTGAAGAAGGCAAATTACTTACATCAGTTTTAGAAAAATTATAATGGAAATCACTATGAATTACATGTTCTTGATCAGATTCTTCGATTCGTTCAAATCATTGCTAGAATTGGCACTAATGATTGCTGATTTATCGCTATCCATGTTGAAAAATAAAAATACAACTGTGTGTAAAGGATAAAATACGACCTTCGAAACTGATGGACTCGCGAACTCTGATAGTATGGCTAGTGCGCTCGGTTTGAAAATCGACGGCATACTGAATTCAAAAGCAAACAACTTCTTTTCCTTTAGATATTAGACTGAATAGGGCAGAGACAGAAGAAGTGAGGAAGATAATCATATGTACAGCAACAAACTTAGATATCTATGGTGGACTAAACAGTTTGGACGCGCCGCCCTGCCCGTGTCTCGCACGGGATAAATTCGAAAATTTCGAAAATTTATTGATTTTACAGGACAATCTCTGAATAGGCGTAAATCGGTCCCTGAGAGGCTCCGACCGCTAAGGGCTAAAACATTCAGACTGTAGAACATTGAGATGATGGGTGTTCTGATATTAGAGGTTCTATTCTATATGATACACTTTGAGCAGTATATAATAGTATAGTAGTATGTTATACACAGAAATATTGAATAAGCGTTATCGTTCTTTTCGTGAATATGGCAAGTGAATAATAAATACTTTCAATCAGTACCTTCTTTGCATTAAAAAATTATTATTTCATCATAAAACTTTAAAAATCCCATAATATACCGCCTTTTCCTCTATTAGTAATCTCTTTTTCACTAAACGTTTCACTAAAGCATTTTGTACTGTACACTTGTATTCTGTTTGTATTTTCACTCAGAGAAGACTCTGGAAAAGTTTATAAAAAATATCGTGTTGCTGTGTATAAATTTCGTATTATAGTTTATTCCCCAGAAAATCCGTTTAGCTAGTATAACGTATTATTAAACGAAATACGTTCTATATGAGTCCAAAGATTAAATGGGCATTTGGTTGCAGTAAATCGCATGAACAGAACATTCCCAAATACACGTTAGCACGTTTGTTCTCGAATCGCGTGTCGATAGGATTGATTTTCACCGGTTTTTGCAATTACCAAGAACATTTTGGAGCACGGTGCGCTGCCTTTTTTAGGAGGTTGGGGGGATTTGAAACAAGTTGATGTTTGTTATGAGATGTACGTAAACATTCGAAACGAGACTTAATGATGAAATGATAGGGTCTCCGATAGAAAAGCCATAAATCAACAAGACGGTAGGGAATATTTTCGATACTTATGTACCTCGAATATTAGGATAAAACGATCGACTCTCGTCAATCTTCTGCGTTGGTCGATATTCTTTTGAGTGCACACGATCTGGTACCAGCCACGCTATGTCCTTCAGAATTTTGTCACCTTGAAACTCATGTTTGAAATTCGTTGATTTGCCTGGGTATCCTGATAAATAACAGTGTAAAAATGAATCAATCAAACGGTAATTTCCGAACGTACGAATCTACTTTTCCGTTAAAATGCGTCCGATGTTTGAAATAAAATTGCTTCAACTTGATCATCATTATACGTTATGTGTCGAGTTTAACCTGTTAACTGGATCATTTACTGTCTAGAAGCGCCAACTGTTCATAGCTAACAATGAATAAAACCTAGTTAACTATTTTCTGTAAATTTGTGTGTATGTTTAGGCCACAATTTATTTGTATAATTGTTTTGTATTTCAGTGAAACTTGTCTTTAAATTTTATTATTTGTCATTCACGGCTACTACTGTAAGCGTTATTATAATCTAGATTTTATTATTTGCATGCACCGAAGGGACTTTCTTCTATTTAATACGCAACTGAATAAATAATAATAATAACTAAACTTACAACGAATGGACGTAAATATTGAATATTTAAATTTTTATTTTACACGATATACATATAATTCTCTTAAGGCCAAAAAACATGCACCGAGTTACTGCTTACTTTTAATGACTTCGAACACAGTTTTTTGAACCGTAAGCATTTTCCAGTATTTGATACCAGCAATTTAACGTTTATAATTAGACTGCGAAGGTTTATGCAGTTTATATTTGAGTACATAAAACTCATTATATTGTAATTTAGTTTAAACGAGCCGCACATTTTTAAAATCATTATGAGTACTCTTTTCTGAATTGTATTAAAATATAAAACTATCTAAACTCGTAAATATTTACCCATAACTCATACAGCGTCAAAATAGAATCTCGTTTAATTACGAACAAAATGTACTATAAACTTACCATTTGAACAAAATTTTATAAACCAGAAAATTGTTTGGTCTGGATTTATATTTAAATTTAATTCCTTTACCGCTGGTGCCGTTTCACGCGGACCAATAAATTATGGAAAAATTTAAACAAAAGATAAAGAAATAATGAAAATTGAAATCGATAAAAATCGTGATCTTTTACCTTCGTAATCCTGATCCAGAGCAATGTCCAACTCCACATCCTGTAGGTTTGGAAACTGAAATTCAGCGTCTGGTTCCACGTCGTGATAATGGTTGAAATTAATACTGGACATCGGTAAATCGGATCTGCCTACTCGGGGCACATGTATGAGACCTGCTGCTCGGTCGAATCTCGAAAAGCTGGTCGATTCAGAATTTCGACCAATTCTGGGATAAGGTACCAATCCGGACGCGCGTCTGTCGTTGGATTTCAACTTCTCTCCCTCTAAAATATTGTATTATTGAAAATAACTGATTCATTCAATTCACACAGAGAGAAACTCGGTTGTCTTTAACTCTTTGCACCTGTCAGGCTTGAATATTGAATGTTACTAAATTCAGTATGAACTGACACGACTAGAATTATATAGGTGCAGTTTTTCCAGATATTTCGCTGAAATATTAAATATTAAATAATTTATCGTTGATGTCACTGGAAAAATATGTATGCGGTCTTCCAGGTTTTGTAACAATAGTAAAAGTGTAGTCTTTGTTTGTCGTCCAATATTTTATTAGTTTGTAGAGTGGAACGTGTTAACATCTAATCGTCCACTATCACGTGCACATAATCTCGAGAATCCAGTCGATGCTGACAAAGGTTTATATTATATTTACTAAATTGTGCTCTTATTAATTCATACGAGCCTCTTAGTTGACAAGTGGTGTAAGTCTCTTTTGTTCGTTTTGTGGAGACTTTCTATTCTATTCTACGCCTTAGGAAAAGTATTGTTAACACGTTGAGTGCCGTGCGAGCGACCGGTGAGCGGCACCTCAAATTTAATTTAATTAAATAATTATTGATTGTTACAAAATTCTGAGCAAATTTCATACTGAAACAATAATGTAGCGACAGAAGAACGCGATTGAGTACGCAGATCTTTCTTTTCTTTACGATTTATATAAAAAATATTAAATTATATTGTGTCTGATTAGGTATGGCTGTTTTCACTGTGGCACTCAACGTATTAAATGTTACAATAATTGTGGTATAACTGGTTGTACAGAATCCGTATTAGGTTATCCGATAATAGACACTTTATAATCAACATTTCGGTTAACACTACAATTAATTTTTAATAGTTCTATTAAACTTTCTATTCTTCCAATTTTTTATATTTCCATACACTTTATCTCATTCCTGAGCAGTCAAATAATGTATACTGATTCATAGCAATGATTTTAAGAATATGTAGCATATCTTGCTACTAATAATTGCACTTATGACAGTAATATAAATAATTTGACAGTTATGTTACTTAAGATGAACAATTGGTTCCTGCTTTCATTAACCGAACAAAGATCAACACTTATCAATTTAGAAAATGAAAATCGTTCCGAAGTTTCCTATATGTACAATAAACATGCTTTCTTAACTTTTCAACTTACGTCACTTGTCGATTAAAGAATCCGTATCATGTGTAGAGAGGAAACACTGAAGATAATATCTCTTCTAAAAATTCACTATAATATTCCAGTATAATTCACACAATCCCATTGTCATAATATTTAATAAATACTGTTTAGATATAACGTATGCATTATAGTAAACTAGGAAAAAGTAATATTTTCACTGTAATTTTCGGAGAAATAACTAGTAGTTTACAAATTGATTTAAATACAACTATTTGAAGTGTTAATTAGTATTATGTAAGTAAGGTGTACTTTTCAAGTAATAGCCTCAGGTGCAAAAGGTTAAGCTTTTCATCGTTATTGAAATATGTCTTCCGTTTGAGAATAAAAGTTCAAAGCTAATGTTCCTAATGTCCATACTTCAACAAAGTTACATTCTCAAATTTCTGATAGAGGGAATAATGAGGGTCTCTTGCCTCTGCTAAATTCGAAGTGTTGACCAACCGAGCATCGGGAAACTGAAAAGATAAAATGTTCCTATATTAAAAAAAAAACAGATTACAATCCTATAATATCCAATTTGGATAAAATTCAAATGTTTCGTTATAAATCGGAAAGTACTGATTTTTTAACCAACGATCACTGCAATTTTTTTTTATTCTATTGAAGACTATACGTTCCAAAGTTGAGACCAACAACTTTAGAACATTCTGTAGAACGATGCAAAAGGCCACGTTTCTGTTTCTTTCGGTTTCATAAAGTTCGATAAGTTTTCATACATTCCGTTCTCCCGTCAACTTTCGATAATTATTAAGTCATCCCATAAGCAATGTCGTTTTCAAAAGGTAACTTTAAGCATAAACAAAGTAATAATGTAGTTACTTTTAATAATCGAGGTGTCGACCATTATTTTGATTGTCCCCATTCCAATACTTCAATAGCTTTTTGATACTCCTAAAAAGTTTCTACTGCTTTGAGCCATAAAATTCATTTCAAACTCATCGCAAGCGATCGATATCATTGAATTTGTTGTCATATAAACAATTTTTAATCAATTCAAATAAATAGTACCTCGACAAGTGCAACGAGATTCAAAGAATTTGCTGATTATGTTACTGAAACGTTATAATGCTATTTTTCTCTTAAAACTGTGTCTAATTGACAAAATTGCTATCTGCAAATTTCTACTATTATAGGTGCACTTTCATTGCAAAATTCGGAATGTACTTCTTGCACCCCACCACGAGTACAGTGAAATTTTTATTGAAGAAAAGTGGGTTATATAACCGTATGAAATTTTCCACAATCTTTAAAATATTAAATTTAATGACGATTTATTTAACATCTTGAGTACCACAGTGAAAGCAGCCAAACTTAACCAGACACGATATAATTTACTATTTTTTATATAAATCGTAGTGAAAAAAAGATTTGAGTACTCAATCGCGTTCTTCTGTTCCTACATAATTTTTTCAGTATGAAGTTTGGTCAGAATTTTGTGACAATCCATAATTATTTAATTAAATTAAATTTGAGGTACCAGTCACCGGTAACCCACGGCATTCAAGGTGTTAACGTACATTATGAGATAACGTCATTATGTATGGGATAACCTGATAAGAAGTCGGAAAGCGTCCAAATCCTGAATATCGGTCCTATCAAGGCAAACCATAGGCCGACGCGAAAAATATGAAAATCTTCGTATCCCGAAATCGATTGGGATCGATTCGACGTACACTTACGGTTGAGAGAAGTAGAAAATATTAGAGCGACCAGAAATAAAAACAGATGGTTTCTCATTGCAATGGCAGGTGGTCGGTCTCAGAGATCGAAAATTCGATGAAGCGATGCTGCAGAGAACAGAATCTCACCGACACTGAATACCCCCAGGTATCCGACGTCGGATTTTATACCTTGCGCCTCGACTGGGGGTTGCAACCCCCAGCTACTCTCGTTTCGCATTCTCCGTTTCACATTCTAACCCTCATGCACCCCTGTGTCGACACCCTCTGAACGATTGGCACGATTATCTGGTGCCTGCTCGACGATCTTCGAACTTTCAATCGAAAACCCGCTTGTATCTAGAGACTACTTGCAATTATCAAAATCGTACTGGAGAAATTTTCAATGCAAACATTCGCTGCATGTGCTGAATTGGTTCCTCGGATGACACCAGTGACACCCGATATCTTATGCTTTCGCAGCCTCAGAAACCTGAGGAATACTTAATTTTTTAATTCATAGGGAATAAGTGATAAATAATAGTTAAGTGCACGTGTATTCGACAGATAATTACAGTTAATTTTCTCGAAAGTGAACCACCAGAAAGAATCATCTCCGTTTAGGATGTACTACGATTTTGCATATTTTACATAAATACAAAAAATAAATTTTAGAAGTGTAATCGTAATTTGTGGAGTGATTTTGTAAAATAAGGGATATAATTATCCGTTAATAAATAAGTACAGAATCGTGGTTCAAATTGAAGAATACTATGAGGATTATAGAACGTTATTTTTAAATGTAGAGTGCAGAGAAATTACAACTAAATAAATGTAATTTTACACCTACTACACCTGGCCAGATACTTTTGTAACCAACTGTATTATCTCATATTACATAACTACCGTGTAACGTGGAACCCGTATAACACGAAACTTGTTCCTCTCATTATAAGTTGACCTGTTGTAATGTTATATAACATGTATTTATTGTTCTATTTGTTTATGGAGATCATTATACAGTTACTTTAGACTTATTTAACATTTACTTACTTATAGAACAAGCATTGTAAATAGGGACTTCAAGTTCACCTGTAGTCTACTTGTTCACATTAAAATATAACACATATAGTCGTTATTTTCGAGGCATTTTCATTCTGAAACTTAAAACGAAAGTGACACACAATGGACATCATATATTAGAACGGAAGGTGAGTAGCATTTGTCAAAATCAGGAGGGGAAGTGACTTTGAAATACCTAGCTCTTATGTCCCTACGATAGTTAAACATATGTTTCAAGGTGAAAAAATTTGTAACTGATATTCACGTTGTAAATTCCAATTAAAAAAACTCGTCACAGACAGTACTTGCCTGTAAGAAAACCATGTATGACAGAAAGGAAAATTTGATTTAATTGAGACACTTTGAATAGGTACAATAAAATCAAATTTTTACTTACAGCTTGGAAACAATTCATTTTTGGACCATGTTTTTTAATATTATTTATTTACTCTATAAACTTTACTTGCTATATGTACCCACAGTTAAAGTCGTCAAACTTTAGAGTTCTACAGCTTCTAGAGTTATATCAAAAAATTATATTTTTGGATCACTCAAATTTTTTTGTATATCTTCGAAATAATCGATTTTTCAACCCACATTTATAGAAACTGTTTCGTTTGCTTCGTCGGCTACTATACGTATCAACGCTTAACCCTTTGACAGCTGTCAGTAGGCACTTGACAAAATCGCACACCGTGTACTGTCCACGCCTATAGGCGTTCGGGTTGACGACTCACTGTGTACTACTGCAGCTCGGCCACACGCAGAGTTCGCCCCGTTTCCAAGTAAGCCGCAGTCACAGGGTTAAAACTGCCAAATTCTAGAACATCACCTATACTCGACCACTTTTTATTTTAAAATCAAATTTTTGTTTATTTTTCAGACACTGTTCACTTTCCAATATTTACTGAAACGTTTTCGTTCATTTTGTAAAATACTATATCTACTCAAAGTGAGGATCAATCAGTTTAAAACACCCTGCATGATTTTTGTTTAATATTTTGACTGTAAATTAGCAATATATCGTGATTTTCATCGACATCAGAAAAGGGTGGGATTAGTCATTGTCATAAATTCCACGGCGCGTAATTTGAAATTGCCGGAACATGGGATTTCATAGCGTTTTTCATCGTGGGCCTCGCAGGCTCATAAACTGCCACTCATATTTTACCACGGCCATAATTGCATTGCAAGAATGAAATTTAGAAACGGAAATGAATGTGATCTCGAGAACAATTGATCGGCTCTAGCTAATCTGGGATTTTCTTGCCAAATACGCTGTGGGACATTTCAAATGATTCTGAATCTGATATCTTACTAGTAGATTTCTAATTACAGTCAATAGTTTATGGTTATGATTGCAAATATTGCGGAAAACTGGTAATTGCAAAAGGATACTCTATATTACAAAATAATAATCTCTTACAAGGAAAGGTCATCGAAATGGCATTACTGATTTCAATGAAATTCTTTTTTGCTGTATTTAAAAGAAAAATGAGTGGACACGTGTTGAAGTGTTTTTCTCGATGCACTTTATTTACAGAGATATTTTATATTATAAATTTAGTAAACGCATAGTCTATACCAGAGATGGCCC
This sequence comes from Macropis europaea, assembly GCA_916610135.2. Classification (NCBI taxonomy): domain Eukaryota; kingdom Metazoa; phylum Arthropoda; class Insecta; order Hymenoptera; family Melittidae; genus Macropis; species Macropis europaea. The sequence continues at coordinate 26,444,600 of OU744345.1, forward strand.
TCCAGAGCCATGCCTGGCTCCGCCCTGCCCCCATTCTGCGTTCATTCCCCTCACGTAAGTAGAAGTAACTACGCACTTACAATTATATGTACTTATAAAAGAAACTATATTAGGACATGTATTTATGTTTAAATATTAACTAACTACTAATCTTAGCAATAAACCAGGAATGATGCCTCATCTTGTATGTAAAAACCCTTAATAGCAACACAAAACATATTTTATATTAAATTTCGTTCAAGTATACGTTTTCTTTAATGATTTTCAAATTTGGTTATCTCAAAAGCAATGTTCGATTTAAACGAAAGTTTATTTTATTGTTTAGCTTATTTTTAAAGCATAAAATCATCGTTTCTTCAAGAATATCTTACCGTCTCTACCAGTTTAATATTTCTTTTGTTTCCTTTGATTTATACTAATCACGTTTTACCGTAGACCTGTTCAACTTTTAATATTACATATCTTTATAGATAACTCGCATAGTAAAAACGCTTGCACACGTGACTATTCATTTTTGTTCGATATTCATTAAATGAATTCATTGAACTCAGTGACCCCATTGCCATTGCCTATCTTTGCTAGTCCACGTGAAAGGAAATTTTCAATGATTAAAAGTCTAGGATTTTTTTACTAATTATAATCTTCATAATACAAATGTGAAGTATTTTAGCAACGTAGCAAATTATCGAGTTCTACATTATAACACTGTTCACTCTGCAGATATTTTCTTACATTTTGGAAATTTTGATCCACTTTTCATATAGTCCTTCTCTTAAACTGAACGTTGACCACAATCCATCATTTTTGTAAATTATAACCAGATACATAATACATTTCGTTTCTTTTATGCAAAGATAATTTGTGTATAGTTTTGAACTTTTCAAAAAAGAGTCGTTCATTACTTCATTATCACACTGCATATACAATGGATTTAATGGTGGAAGTCATTGCAAAGCTCCGTGTACATTTGCAATAAAATCAGCAACTGGCTAAAATTTTGCTAAATAAATGACAATAAAGTCATTAAAACAAGTTGTTTTCCATTTCTATACAGCGAAGAAAAATTTTGTTTAGAATACAAATCATAAATCTGTATAAATTCGTCCTCTATTCGCAGTTCCTTGAAAGCCGACACAATGAATACGTCTTCAGTTACTAATGCAATTTTAAATTCATCTTTTGTGTTTCCTTCATTCACTGCAAGATAAAATATACTTACGTTCACGCTTGCGTCCACTTAATTAAAACGTACGACTAGATGATCGATCTTAAACGTTAAATATGGGGCGTATCAACAGTGTGTTCGCCTGCTTTGTATTTAAATGAGACATTAGTTCGCGCATGAATGCAGATGGAGCGTTTACGAAAGGTGTCTCGTATGTCGGAATTAAATTAGGCCTAAGGCACCACCGACCCACCGTGGAAAATTTTGCATGGAAATTGCCTCACTGAAACAATTGATATCAAGATGACTCCGCTGAATCGTCCCCCGTCTTTTGTTTGTTTCTCGGCCGTATCGCCTGCTGTGTATTGACCGTTCCTTTGTATATACATATTTTTCATTATGCTGGCGGTTCAAGGAACCCCTAGAAAGCATTCAGCGAATACAGCACATTGTTCGCGAACGTTTCACGTATTATAACAATCCAAACAAGGAATAGTACGCGTCGACGAATCTCGGCTGAATGAACTGTTCTAAGGTTTCTCAAAGCCCCGTAAATTAGCTAGCAAGTCTTAGCATTTTCATCGTGGTTTCGAAGAACGTTAAACATTATTGTTCAAGAAGTTGAGAGAAGGTATTCAGAGCTTAGAGGACAGATAGTTTTCATCGAACTGACAATGAGTAAAAGGTAGCTAACAAGCTCGGGTTGAAAGATGAATATTACGCCCGAGCAGTAGATATTTTTCTGTTGCAAAAATTGTTCGAAAATCTTACTATTACAGTCGAATTTCAAGGGAGGAGCTAAGATCTTGTTGTGGAGGTTTCGTTTTATGGAAGTTTTCGAGTGAGGGAGGTTTAAGAAACGTTCTATCTGCGCAAGACACCTCAAGGTCACATTCCTTTCTTAACTTTATTCAGATTTCTTTATTTTGTGCTCTGGCGAACGATGTCTATTATTTCTCACACTCATTCGAATTTTCAGAATGAAGACAGCTTAAATTCGATTTCAAACTGGGGGTTTATGTGTTACATTTATGTGATTAAGTAAGTGGCAAGTGTCCTTGAAATGCCAACTTTTGTCAACTATACTATACTTACAATTAGGTCAACGCAGCACTCCTTTGGCACACGCTTCCAGAATCAGGCCGAAATTAAAGAAAGGATAAAGCTTTTTTTCGGAGTGGGATTCATGTGTTATATTTTGACTAAAACCAAAGTTATCATTAGACTGCGGATGTTCATGCAATTAAACATATCCAGGTTCACAGAATATATTGTCTGAAGCAAATAATATACATAAAATGCGTATGTCTGAAATCTGCTCAGAACAGACCCAACTATTTTCCATATCCCATTTGTTTATCTGTATTCAATGTAAAAATATTAAGAAATAAAAATCTATATTTGCATAAACTTCCGCAGTCTAATTATCGTGTATTAAAGATCAATAGAAACAATAAGTATAGACAGCGAAGGTATTCAAGCATTCCTCTAATACGGTCATGGCCATCCGAGCGCAGCCCCACTACGGCCTACCCCCCACTTTGCGTCCATTCTCCTCATACAGGCTGTGATCTGGGATGACGATGGACTGAGAGGGGACTGGAGAGAACTGAAACGAAGGGAACGGACCTAGACGGATGGTCATGACGGCTCTAATAGTTTGAAATAACTGCGTCGTCCGAAAATCAAAGTGCTCCAAGTTATTCTTAATTAAATTGCTTTTGCTGAATTAATGCACAAATCGAGAAAGATATATCGTAGAGGGTGACTGATCTTTTTGGAAAAATGTGCAACACGGTGTCAGAGAGATTAAAGTATCTTTGTATAGTGTGTGTTCCACGGATATATCACGACCAGGAGAATAATACAACCTAATCTGCGTCATTATGATCATATCACGCATTTATAAATCTATATTCGATCATGTATTCACACAACACGCCCCATTGTGTATTCAGATTATGATCGATCATTACAATTATCCGTTTTCAAATATCGTATGCAGATAGTCTTCATCGAGGGCGACATTCATTCACAGGAATTCTTGTTATCTAAAGAACGATAACAGTTTCGATATTCTCTTTTTACTCCTTTCACAGTTTATTGTTAGTCTGACAAAAAGAGGCACTTGGTCAAACGAGAAAGTACCATACTGCTAAAAACCACTATACTGACTCAGGCATGCTGCAAGAGCTAACAAGAAATATTGTAATTGTAAAGCTGTTTTTCTGGCGATTTTTCTGCTCCTTTTTAACTCTACTAATAAGCACAGTTCCGTTTGATGTTTCACTACAAAAATACAATCAATAAAACAAACGAATGTTCAATAATTAAAATAGTAAGAGAATAAAAGGTATTCAGACAGTGAAATTTTAAAATAATTCAGTTACTCTTTCAAAGTTTAGACGAAGAAAAGGCATAGAAAATTTAAAATTATAATTGCAAAATGTTTGAGAAGATTCGTCGGTAGAAATCTGAAATTAATTCAGCGGAGGCGTACTGGTTAATTAAGATAAATTCAACTGTGAGTGGATTAAATAAAAATAAAATGAAGTACTGGAGTAAATATATTCATAATTGTGCTCGTACTTTATTAAAGGATTTTCCTTAATGAACACTTTATTTCTTGACTTGTTCATAATTTACCAAGAATCGTAGTCATTTCACTGCTCGAGATGTTGAATACAGATAAACTTTTTGTTCGTAGACTCATTTATATGGTGACTGTATTGGTAAAAGTTTAACACCTAGGAAACATCTCAAAATACTGACAGTAATGTATCGAACAAGTTCTTGAAAATTCAGCTTAACACAGGGTATTCTAAAATTGATGATTTTAACCCTTTGACACAAGCATTTGCAGTGTAATTAGAAGATTCAAGATTTTCATTCAATGTTTTCTGTATACAGGATGGCCAAAAAGGTTGAGGACAAATTCACAAGGTGTGTTAAAAGGGTCTAGTAGGTAAAGTATGTTTGTACGAAACTATGTCAGAAAATATTTTATTAAAGAATTATACAACTTGAAAGGTCCAGTAGCAGAGCTGTTTGTTTCTCTTTTAAATTCGTTAACTTTGGGTGTGTATAGTTTCTCATAAAGTGAACAAAAAAGTTTCAGTGAACATTAGTCGAGAAATCAATACAGTACAGAGATTTCATTGTTGATACAAAAATAAGTGACGAGTGCAGAATAATTTTTCTATCGTACGAAGTTTTATTTTTAAAATAATTGATTTTGAATATCAATGGAGCACGTGCACGCTACGTTAAGATACGCTTTGTTAAATAACACATTTAATTTATAAATTTTTTAAGCGAAGCGTTTAAAGAAAAACTGGAAATTCGCCTTTATTGACAGAGGATTACTAAAATTTTTGCCTGACTGTTTCTAATGTCTTCAATTTTGTATTTTTCAGACGTTTTCTGTACTGTTTCTGTTAATTGATTATAACTTTCGATACTTCACCGAACAAACTTAACAAACATCAAAAGGAATAAGTTAAACAATGAATGAAATTCTAGCACAGCAAATCAGGCATGTTTAATAAATTTCTAATTTAACATTCTTGGAAACGAAGTCTTCTAGCAACGAAAAAAAAAATATTCTATATTTTCGACTTCTTTTTACATTTGGAATTGTCTCCCGATTGTACCATTATTACAGTATACCATTAAATTATTCGTAGTATTTTATAATTCATAAATAAAAATTTAGGTTATACGTATATAAGATTATATATGTATTATAAATAAAAATTGAAGATTAAGTTAGAGATAAATCTGTATAAGATTCAATTATATATTACAGATAAAAATACAGATCAAATTTGATAACAATCTATGTAATTTTGAATATTACCTGACAACTCGAGTTTGTGTTCGAATTATTTTTACCCACCCCCGGAACTACTTATCCGGTATAGAATGATGTTTGGCTGGTTGCAGACTCATAAGGAGCAGTCGCGGTTGAGACCCCGATTTTTGAGGACGAGACTGACCTCAAATTGTAATGTTCGATATGTATAAACAAACTATAAAATATGCCGTTTTCAGGCACCCAGTTTTCTGAAAGATCACTTTTATTGTTGAAATGTTCTCCTTGGACCTGAAATCTCAGAAAAAGTGACTGTTCTCTAAAAAATGGCGATAGGTGTCCTGCTGGTACAGGGAGCCGAGGTTCGAATTCTTGCAACACTTTTTTATTTTTTTATTCTTATTTTTATTGTAAGTTGTTATTTGCAGACTAATAGAGTTCAATCGTAAAATTGAGTTTAAAATAGTACGTATATACTTAGGATTTACTCGGCAGACTGTATTCAACTAAGCATAGGCCGAAGGCTCAATATTGTCCGAATTATAAACAATTTTCAGAATAATTTCTTTAACGCAAAACTGTTTGCGATTCGGATAATATTCACTTTTCGAAACATTTTATATTCAATTTGATAGGCATCATCTACTCTGTAAGTCCTGCATACATTTTGTAATCCCCTGCATATGAAGAAAAGGAAAAATAATGATTACTGCATTCTGTACATGTAACAACAGTTATTCTTTATTGTTATCGCTCTTTGTATAAAAGCATATTCTAAATGAATTATTTCAATTCAGCATTTAGTATTCTCGACAACAATATCTGTTTATAAGTTCTAATTTATTTTTTTTTCTCGATGATTTACGTTCACCGATCGTCGTTCGTTTTACCAAGAATGCGCTTCACGCTGTACTGATAGATCGCAGAATTGATCTTCTTCAGTTTCTCGATTTCCTCCCTCATCTGGACGAGCTTACGCGAAGACGGATCGGTCGATCCACCTAAATCATCATTGTTCTCCACGTAAGATTCAAAGTTTAAGATATCTGCAGAGTTTCTATCCCTCGAAATAACCTCGATAAAGCTCTCCTTTCCTTCATCCGCTATCCTCTGCAAGTTAGCCACTTGCAAACGCGGCTTAAGGTCGTTGACCCGGAAGTTCTCGTAGTGCTTCGCGAAGAACGCTGCAGTGATCGGTCCCTTGTGATCGATCGTTCGTAGAACCTGATGACTGAGAACATCCCAGACATACACCTCTCCACTGGTTGAACCCGAGAGCAGATAACGACAATCGATCGATATCGACAAAGTAACCACGCTCGATTTGTGACCTCGAAAAGCGATCATTCCTTCATCCTTCTGGACTCGTACATGATGTTCTATCCCTCGCGGCGGTTCGTGCATATTAAACCGATATATATTACCGTCTGTGCACCCAACAAATAAATCGCTATCTTTTGAGTTCAGACAAACAGACGTAAGTGGGGCATCGAAAACCAGAGTGAGCAACAATAATCCACTAATTGGCTCATAAATGTTGCATGTACGATCGAGGGATACAGAACACAATCTTCCTCGAGCGTGTCCAAATTGCAAATCCTTAACTGGTAGAGAATGATGAGACAACGCGTGCAATGGCGCAGAACGTTCGTCGTTTATCGTGCGGTATAAAGACCATACAAATACCAGTCCATCCTCTGCGCCACTGGCGAAGATCGAACCGTCTTTGCTAAATGATAAACAGCTGACTGTTTGATAATGCTGTGATAAGTTTGCCAGCAGTCGTCCGTTGCATACTTGCCAAAGAAACAACTTTTCAGAGACTGCCGCGACGATATAGGCGCCATTGGGTGTGCAGCTCAGGGCGGTCACTTTCCCCGGTGTTGTTAATCTTAGGTTAGGCACTGGACACTGATTGTTCAATGGCCAAATATGTATTCGGGGCTTCGTTAAGTCGGCCCCGATCACGTAACTGTCGCTGAGAAGCTGAAGAGTACGATGAGTGAGAGCCCCAGCGTTCTTGAAAACAGATAAATTCGAACCTGTTCGAGGATCCCACACGGCTGCGCTCCAATGTTCGCCGGTGCTGTCACTCGTTATTATCACTTCCCTTGTATCGACAATCCGCGACATTGTGATTTTTTAATATTCTTCACAAACAACTATTTTAACTGTAACATGGTTCACAGTAAAGTTTATGTTTTAACAAGCACCTCTGTCAGGTCTAATTTTAAATTTCCTCGTAAACACGTGCGCATCACAGTAGGTTAGGTTTACTCCACGGAGTATGATGTTAACCAGTCAGACAACGTGTCAATACGACTATGTTCTATGTTTGTGAATCATTTTCGTATTGTTTACAAATAATTAGTAAACAGTGTGTCAAGTTTAGATAATCATTCAGAGAAGCTGTCTTTACTTTATTATTTATTTTTATTGTTTGTGCATTTAGAATAATTTTATATATCATCGTAGAACTGCCTTTCCTCTTCGCTAGCCTGTTGTCATGGCAGCGAGACGCTGGCGTTAATGGCGCAGTATTTGAACTGTTTAAGAACGTTTCAAGGAGAGCATTACATTCAATTATTTATATTTGCAATTTTTTTATATTAGAAGTTTTAATGAATAGACAACGATATAGAACATTATACACGGTATTGAAAAAAGTGATCAGAACTTAAAGGATAGATAATATTCAACAAACTGACTAGAAAATATTTAGAACAAAGCTCGTAAAACCCAAGATTGTCGAAATTATAAACAAGTTTTTGAACAACTTTTTCAACACAGAATTGTCTACAGTCCAAATAATATTCATTTCTCGACCTGTGTTTATGGTTATGTTTCATTCAGTTTGGTAAATATTATCTACCCACTATCTCAAATATAATGTATATTTCATTTATAAATTTCGTTTTATCTAGCAAAAATACAAGTGGGCAAAGATTCTTTTCACCATTATCTGTAAAGTATACTAAAAATTATGTGATTACAGCTTAAAAATGTTCTTCATATTTGTATATACATTATAGATTCTATACATATTTCTTCTATACAGTCTTCTTTTTAGTTTTCTGTGTTGCCAAAATGTTCGGTGTCGAAATATACAAATATGAATAACAGAACGGATTGTTTTTTAAATTCAAACCATGTTAAAACATTTAAAAAGCGCGCCACTGACGTAGCGTTCTGACAACTTGAATCTTACTTCATAAGAACAATTTTACACGGTGGCAGTGTTGTGTGTTTCTCTGCTGGTTCTATTAGGTTATGTTACTGTTTGAAATGCATGATACGTTTTGTTAATATATAGTATTAGGTGCTTAAAAAAATTTTTCTAATTTTCTCATGGGCTTTATCGATGATGAATTGCAAGAGGTATCAAAACTTTGCCAAAATGTCGTTGATGGTAGTAGACTCGTTTCGTGTGTGCGCACTATGGTGCGAGTGGAAATAACGTAAGTTTGTATCGAATAGATGTTTACTGTTCATCCGACACAATTTACTCCAGTATCTTTTATTATATTTAATGTTATTTAAAATTGTTTCGGCATTCACAGGAAAACAAAGTTCAAAACAATCGTAGCATGCATTCAGTTCTCTGAGGACTATCCTCGTACACCACTGTTGATTGAATTGAAAAGCAGAACTCTTTCTGCTAAGTTGCTCGATGGACTGACAGAAGTTTGTGAGAAGGAATGTAAAAAGTTCTTAGGCAAAGCACAGGTAAAAACATTTGAAGCTTATAACTATAATAACAACTTACTTATTGAAAAGGAAGTAGACTCGCTTATTATCACAGATTCATTACCACCATTTTCTATAATAACTGAAGCTAGCAAGAGTTCAAATATTCTTAAAAGTATGTTAGCAGTGACCAGTGAATATTATCTTATGTATGGCTTAAAATGCTATCACAGCTAGATGATTAGATGTTTGAAAACTATAGCACAGACTCATTTAATGCAAATTAATAAACTGGATTTTTTATCATATACCAGTTTGTGGCAAATTATTTTGTGAATAGTTCATGAATAGATAGGCTGATGCTATTTAGCTTTTACGCAATTGCATGTGTCATGATTTCAATAAGGAGCATAACATAGAATATTTCAATGAAGAGATTATTTTGAAGATGTTAATGATTAGATTAGCTTAGCCAATCTATTCAGATTGGAATGATTGTTTAAAGAAAGTATAAGAAAGTTTAGATATAATAATGTAACAGTCTCTTATAATGTAACATATAATAATCTGTTTTTATTATACAACATGCTACTTTTGATACTACATTGATTTTATTCTTGCAGGTTCTTCCAATACTGAAGTTTATTCGTAATTTCATTGATGAAAACCCCTTAATTTGTTGTTACGAAGACATTTCAATGTTAAAGAAAATTCTGCAGAATGATGATGAATTGAAATTGAAACAAAAACATTCTTGTGTCTACCTGAAGGTTCAACAAGGATTGTATTATTTTAAAATCAAACTACAAATACCAGACAATTATCCACATGCTTGCGTAAAGTATGTATAAAAATGATCTATAAAATATTATATAAGATAATTACTTTTAAACTTCTATCATAATGATTTTATGTTCAGGCTGGAAGATGCTAACACCAACTTTCCACCATTGTTCACACGCTATCTTGTAGGTCATGGAAGAGAATTAGCTAGACAATGCGTAGAACCTCCCCTTAAAAAGCAATCACAAGGAACCAACTTCACACCGTCGCCATCTCTAAACGTTGTTGCTTCCTTTCTCATAAGGTATTTAACCTGTATTCATATTTTCATTTGTTTTCTTTATCTAAAGTTGTACTATTTCAGGTCAGTAAAGACTTTACCACAGGAACATTGTCAGTTGTGCAGAAAAACATGTTTACCTGCAAATCCAGAAAAAGCAGAAACCAACGAAAATGCAGATTTGCATGTGGAGAGACTCTACTGCAATCATTTGTTTCATTTGCATTGTCTCGTGACATTCATGAAAACTCCTCCATTCCATGGTAACGAGTAATTTTTTAGACACGTTTAATTTTTATTTCTACATTGTGATAACACTTTTATTGTTTCATTAAAGGGGGTAAAAAGTGCCCAAATTGTGGGCAGCGTATTTACCATGAGAAATTGGGATTGAGTGATAAGCTTGCTGAGGATCGCTGGGCACACCAACAAGCACGAGCAAGGGAGTTAGCAGAAGTAGAAGATTTCTTCAGTTGATTTTATACGTTCTTCACTCGAATCATTTTCTTCAGTCGTGGCAATATTTTTATGACAACGCGTTATCGAAAAATAGTGTTACAGGAAGAGAGAAGAGCAGAAAATGTGAAATACTAAACTCGTAAGAAATAATTTATACCTAAATATTTTGTAAGGAACATTCAAACATGAATGTTTAAAGGCCAGTTAAAGAAAGGTATTTTTAATACCATAATTGTACGCTAAATTGTTTATATTTATATTGCACTTTACAGTAACAGATTACTCAACGTGGTGCTATCACAACTAAATTTTATTATTTACTTGACAAATTTTCTCAGTCATTTAGTTTTTATAGCATTGTGCAATTGATGGTAATGTGAAAGAAACATAGTAAATGTAGTCAATTTTGTATCTTGTATTTGAATTTGTATCAACGCAATTTTACAATTTATGTTTTATTATATCGATAACTAATCCGGGACACTTAAAATGCTTGATACAACTAATCAAGAAGCTATTGGTATTTGTAGGGTAATATGAAGTAGTTTGTTTACAAAGTACCTTTGTATGTTCCATTATTGTATCAAAAATAGTATGGGATGTTCTCTGTAGCATATTGTAAACCAATATTTCGTTTTCAGTGTTATTTATGTGTATAAATATACGCACCTTGTTAGATTTTTTTATTTCTACCATTTTTTGGCTATACGAAATAAATTTTTCCAATTTTCAATAAACAGAAATTCTTCAGTAGCGGGGTAAACAGAATGATAACATATATCATTTTTACGCTTCCGTTGTCTTTTACGATCAAACCTCTTGATTTGCATTGTAACAAATTGATTAATTTTCATAAAGAAAACAATAATAAGTCAAACGTGAAATTGTTTCCTAAGCTTCATAAGCAATATTGTAAATGGTACTTATGAATTCTTCCATGTGGTTGTAACATTAATAAATATAACATTATAAGCATATCAAATTTTGTATGTTAACTTTGTTAAAACAATAATGACTTTTTGGTAGAGAAATGGTTGTGTCCACCATATGACAAATGTAAGTGCAAGATAATAGTAACAATGAGAGTAACAACAATAGATGTAAGGGTGTGCTTATAGTTATTCATATTATCAACAAATTAAATTAATTGATGTGTTCATAAATGAATCTATGTATGTGGCGAATGTATATATGTATAGTGTGTCCAGTTTAAACTAAATTATATGTGTATACTTCGTTATTTATTAAACTACTGGAGATAGAAGAAGTTAATTATGTTACAATTTCTTTATTCTACGGGGCACATATAATCATAGAAACAAATTGTCTTAAGATTATTCTTTTAAGAAATATGAATATAATATCTTTATTGTAACTATTCTATTGTTCTTTACAAGACGAGTTTAATGTATTATACTTATTACTCAAACCGTCCCGAATACTTGAGGCTGCTATGCCTGTTTAGGCCCTCGTGTCTGTTTCAAGGGACTATATTTAACACATGAGTCGATTGTCACCAATAAGACCTCCTTAGACACTTCCTCCCCAGGGACTTTCCACCGCTAAACTCGCTATCCTTCTATGTCAGATAGACAGATTTAATTTGACAATATCTCAAAATTATTTTATAAAAAGTGTATATGATATAGTTCATACAATTTGTGTCGCAAGGCACCACAGAACGCACTGAAAAAAAAGGTATAGTTCCATTCAAAGGAGTGAAAACCATCTTCAAATCTCTGAAAATAATAACCTGGAAACCAATTGATTTTCGCCACTATATTTTCCTTTGCTTTTGTTGTCGTTACAATAGTTTAAGAAATAACGGGACGTACACACTGAAAACGGACACACTGTATATATACTTATTGCTTCGTGTACTTGTGACCGTGTTTGTGACATATTGATCCTCTATTTGACCTTATATAACGTCGTTTGTGCAAATCTGTTTTTATTTTTAATATCGTGTTTCCAACGCAGTCAATGAATAACAAATCATGTTGCTACGTTTCAGAGCCGCCTCAGTACAACAGAAAAGTAAACGAATGTAATGATAATAATAACTGAATTTCAAAATTACTTTCTTACGTTGAAAAGCTTTTCTTTATCATCGTGTTTAGTTATTTATTTATAATAAATTATTTATACCAATTGTTGCATTTCACGGAAGTGCTTTTGAGTGAAATTTTATTCGAACCAGGCTCCCTTAAGCAAAATTTGGTTCATTTAAATTCGTGGGCATTTTATAAAATAAATCATAATAGAGTTACCAACAAAGGAAATTCTGTTATATTTGAAATCTTAATACACAAATTCATCTTGTGACCATGTAATTAATTTGTATATTCAAGTCTTTTAAATCATGCTCTTCATTCATCGCTTATTTTCATGAACAAAAACAGTGATATATAATATTAATTTATGCATATTTATTTTAAGGTAGTGTTTTTCGCGGCTTGCTGAATTTTAAACAAATTCTGTACTCGAGTTTAATAAGAATTTAACGTTAAATCTCTAAAGAGCCATTTGTGAAAAATTATATTTTAATATATACGGCACATAGAAATGTGCTATTTTGAATATTAACTAATATAAAAAAACGTACTTAATTATTTGATCGTGCACGTGTTACTTCATATCATCACCGTAAAATTTCTCAAAATTTTGTGAAAATTATCAGAAATTTAATAGAATTAAGTTGACGTATTCATTTCAATAGATAAGTGATAATATCGACGGCTTTAAGTTAAAACTATTTTCTTCCAGTTCTTTTTTAGATAATGGTATTGTATTGGAAGATACTTTCGATAGTTGGAATGTCATTCAAAAAATGATTGATCTATGAATTTCCTTATTAAGAAACGCATGTGTATATAGCTTGTTTAATTGTACCGTGTGACTACTTTAACACGATTGACAAGGTTTTTGCGTAGATGCACATACTTGGTTCTGGCAGACGGCCTGTCAGACTAATTCCCGGTTATCGATTCCACGCATACATGGAAACGCATCGCCGTGTAGGATTTGTAGGATGACTGAACACTATGTATATTTCTTACACCCCCGTTCACCAAAATACAGGGTGAGTCGCCACAAATATCGCCGTCAGCTTTGAAGACGGAACAAAATATCCGAGTCAAAAGTTACACGAACACCCTGTATGCAATTAATAACTTAATATCTTGTGAATTCCCTCGTTTATAAAATACAACGACTTTTATTTAAGAATAGGATGAACCTCGAGAAGCAGAATGCCCAAAAATATTTCTTAGCTTCAAAGATATTAGAAAATATTTTAGTCAAAAGTAATACCACAGCTCCCTGTGTGTAATCAATAGCTTGAAATCTTTGAATTTTCCTTGTCTATTACAGTCCAAAGATTTTTATTTAAAAATTTAGGATGCACCGCGAGGAGCGGGAACACGCAAGTAGATTTCTGTGAGTTTCAAAGATACAAGAAAATATTCGCACCGTTCGGGGAAACAAATATGATAACAGAAAAAAAGTCTTCAAAATTATTTTCTGTTTTTTTTGGACATTTCAAAGTCTTCGATATCTTTTTAAGTGGAACGTTATATTTTCGTGTTCACGTTATTGTAGCTTATGAAGAGACAAATTCAACTGTGATATGTTGATCTACAGATGTCCTTCCATGGAATTATTCTTAACCCTCTATAACGCCAGGTGACTTCGTAGTTACATACCTGTATATTTATATTTATTAAGTTTTATTTCGTTTATTTATCACTGTGTACAATTATATTCTACAACTACACTACCAACACCACGGAGTCTGTTCGCTTATTATTATAAGTACATTCTTTGTTTCAAACTTTATCATTTATTTTTATCAATCACTTGATGTATTATTTTCGTTATACGCAAAAAAAATTCCGTGTATAGGGGGTTAAAGAATTATAATTCGACGCCAGCCGTCAAGATGCGTGCTCATGTTGTACCAGTAGTTCCTAAAAAATGTAGAAACGTCATTCTTGTCTTATCTCTGAATTATAAACAATTTCTGATCATACGTATTCATCTGAAACGACTACATACATCCGTAACATCTTCACAAACTGAAGAAAATCAGTACACTTACAGTTTTATTTGCAGAATCAAGTATAATGTCATTCTCCTTGGAAGGTATTTAAGGTCGACATATTCGCATACATTTGAATTTGACTTTTTAACAGCTATAGTAATGTGAGAATAAAAATATGTTGTTCCATTGAAAAAAACGTCAATAACCTTAACATCTTTAAAAAAGAATTACCTCGAAGAAAAGTTATTTCCATCATTATGTTTGTCTTTGGGGACAGTGTAACTTTTCCCTCAAACATTTTCTCCTATTTATATACCTAATGGAGATTCTTAGGTTTTTTTATTTTTATTTATTTGTATTTTTCAAACATCACATTTAGCGTTTTAAAAAGGGGGCCTAAAACGTAACCAGCATCTGATATCCGCAAAGAGAAATAAAAAAATGCTTAATCAACATATTCCCTGAAATTAATTGTTTGTATGTTATGGACAGCTAGAAGTTTACAGGATCGCCGTATGTCATGTGCGGAATAAAGATATGCCTGGTTATTAAGTACGTCACGTGAACGCGTATAGGCGTTCTCCGCACAGGGTATAGGAATATATTAATTTTGTTATTAGGAGTTACATCAATAAAACATTTTTTGTTCTTCTTCGCAAAAACCAAACTCCCCGAAGTCTTAGATCTTTCTTAGACATCCTGTATTGTGAAATAAAAGCAATACAAACTTTTCATTTAAATAGAATATGTTCTAAATGTATTTTAATGGTATTTATATATAATAATATCGCATTTAAAGACACATCATCAGGAAGCAGTATTACGAAGAATTGTATATCTCTCTGTTTAAAATTTAGTTGGGCGTATTTTAAATGTTCGAATATTTAACTTCTTATGCAATTTGAACACATTCACACCTATATGTAGTTCAGGAGAATTTTTATGCTGAACCCCATATAATATTATATTAATTATTAATATGTGCTGCTATTTTTAAATTATTGTATATAATTATAGTGACCCCTGCAATTGATCGAATATTTCTAATGTTTTTTTCGAAAATTACTATGGTTACTGTTTAATTCAGGTGCATCTGACTAATTAACACTAATTAACAATATATAATACTCAAACAGTCGAAGTTTATTCATAGCATTCGAATATACGTGAAATATTCGGATATTAAATCATTCGAATAGTTAATCCTACGTATAGGTTCGAACACCTATTCGAAATATAATTTGTTACAATTTGTGACATTGCTTCGAGCAAGGTGTCCTGGAAAACGGTTAAACAAAAGAAAATTGAAATAATGTATTGATCTGATCATTTTCGTGTGTTATTGAATTCTTCTTGCATAATGGTTTGCGTTCTGGTAGCAAATTGTTTTTTGAATTACAAATAGAATAGAAAATAGCGAACATGTTAATGTGGCTTGAAGCTTAATATTTCCATTTGTTCAAACAAGCAAATAAGAATGATAAATTGTAGCGTTTAACCCTCATCCGCCCCTTGTGTCAATTTGACACATTTTTCTCACAAAACTGCGATAAATGTAAAAAAGCAGAATGACTTGCACGTCGCTTTATCACGCTTTATTATTTGTGAACGATGCGAACAATTTTATATCTGAATGTACAGAAATTTAATTTTTCTATTTTCGATTAAAAAGTTTACAAATTCAACTATTTATCTTTTCAGTATATTGATTTTTTACCATCGTGTCAATTTGACATCGATGGACAAATTAAGTTTCGAAAATGAGGGACCGATGAGCGTTTAATAAGCTTTTAATAGAGTTTTAATATTGAATATGCGTTTCTTCTAGATTTTTGTGCACTGAATACGAATCTGCCAACCGTTCGTTATCATCACTCGCAATTTTTGAAAAACAATGCAAATTTTCAACTTCAAAGATATTCTGTGCTTGACAGCAACAATTATTCAGTTGCTCTTTACGCAAAATGATTCTATGGACTCTCTCGTATAAACTGCTACGAATTATTATAACATAATAAAGACTTCAACATGTTTAAACCATGATTAAAGTGAAAAGGATAACCGAAACCTACCAACTTCCGAAGATACACTTCAATTTATTTTAAAAACTAGGGGTCTAGGAGAAAATTTAACTGCACTACGTGGTGATACGAAATTTATCTCCGTCATTCAATGGTGCCCCCTTCCCTTGATGCTCTAAGCACGTGCTTATTTTGCTTAATGGTTAATCCAGCTCAACATGCAAGTCTAAAACGAATTGCATAGGCGATATTAATGGGAACGAATAGAATCGCATACATGATTTGCGCGTATCAGGAAGCGAGTGACAGCGAGTTTAAGAGAGAGATTGTGCGAGGCCAAGTAATGCGGTTTTTCTGAGAGCTAGTTTTAAAACAATGGAACTCGTCACGATCGTCACTTATCTGTTTGGTACATGTACTCCCTAAAATAGGAAGCTTCAGGCAGTGTTTTATCATAAGTTTACAAGTGTAGATCGAATATTGCTGTTATTACAAACGTTTAAAATGAACGGGATGAAAGAACATACTCAGCCTGTTACGTTATATGAATTTCATAACGGAAATAATGCAACTGTAAACGTGAAAAACATATCTGAGGTGTATGGACAAATCATTAATGTAAACCAGTGTCAAAGATGGTTTAAGAAATTTGGATCTAGGAACTACACTCTTAAAGATGATCCTCAGACCGAGCGGCGTGAAGAATTTGATGTAGACGTTTTACGGGTTACTGTTGTACAAAATCCAATAGTAACTTCAACAATTAGCCCAAAAGTTGAATTCGACTCATTCTAATTAACTACCGACAGATAGTTGTTTATTTTCACCTGATATACATGCAAAAATAACAGCAGTAACTTATGGGATGACCTAATACGAATAGAGCGGACTACAATTGCCGGATACATGTATCCAGCGAGTTGGCCACTGTGGTACGTATAGACCAGGTAACAATCGCGGGGTACAAATTAACGGTGAGCAACATGGCCCCAGTGTCTAGCTGCACGACATTGTAGGATGTTGCTTGTGTCCAGGTTTCCCGTTTCGGATGGGAAACATCGCTGAGTCTACGGAAACACTAACACGCATATTAACTCTTTGCACTCGTATGTCCACTCTCAGTGGCCGAAGCTGAAAGTCTCTTTCACTCGTCGTCTACCCTCAGTTACCACGAAGTGGCGTTACGTGACAGTAATCTGTTACTTACGTTCAGATTTCATATTAAAATTGTGACAAAATCTTGCAAAACCTAAAAGTTATGTCTATTTCTCTCTCATGTTCTGTATAAAGAATAAGTCGAAAAAACTTAGTACGAGCTGACTGGTACACTGGGTTCAGTCTATTACGAGTGCAAAGGGTTAACAAGGCGACACCTCGTATAGTCTTCTCAATTCTCTGAATTATTGATTTGACATCCTTCCGACTATAAGCTGATATCAGTGTTGGGCAATATTTAATGCAATTAACGATTAATGATTACAATTGAAGTATTTGATTAGCAATCGCAATTAACGATTACATTTTTAATTCGGACAATGTATAATCGCAATTAACAATTAAATTAATTATTTAATCGTCAATTGGATTAATAATTAACTATTAAAATTCTCTTCGCCGTGAAGTTAATATTTAAGTACACAACCATCAAATACGCTTTTCACTTTCGAATATCTTTTGAAACTAACAATAAGCAAGAGATGGACATGGTTAGAAGATTAGCTTAATTTGGTTTTTCTATACGCACATGTAATCACGAAGTTTCAAAAGCATGGCTGAGTTCAGATCTGGTATAAATATAAAATTGTTATAAATAAATCATAAACTGTTATAAACAAACATGTTTTTATTGAAATATATTTTTGATGTTCCTTTATTAAAGTTTAAAAATCGCTCAAAAATGCTGACAGTGTAATTTATAAGAAGCATACATCAAGTAGAATTTTAATTAAATTTCGATTAAAAATTAACGAGTGATGATTAACGATTAATATTTTTAATCAGCGACTGACGATTAACGATTAATATTTATACTTAATACGCCATTGACGACTAATTTCATCAATCGATTAAATCAATCGCCATTTTTGACGATTAATTTCTTTTAATCGTAAGCATTAATCAATCAATCAAATTAAATAGTTTAATCGATTGACGCCCAACTCTGGCTGATATCATAAGTTGAAGGAAACAATGAAACTTCACGCGAAGAGAAAGAACACTTTGTAATAACAAAGTTTTCCATAGTCGTATTAGATGTTTCATAGTATTATTGCAGAATGCGTTGTGGTTGCAAATTAATTAGATTATGATCTGCAACACGATAAGTATGAAAGGGATTGTAATCTATTCGAACGACACCTGGTATTTTTCAGCGTGAGATTCACTGTTGAACAATCTTCAATGACGTGTGATATTGAATATTGCGATTGAGCACCAGCTGGACATTTCGATTTCCCTTAATATCTTTTCCAACTCAGATATTAGGTTGGTGCATATGAAATGTCCGATTTCTATCAATCTTCAACTGTGATAGAAATGTTTCAGATACACCCCTGTCCATAAGTATTAGGACACTTGCTATTTCTGATAAATAAATACGATATTTTGTCTGTATTATTGCAAAAAGTTGTAAAAAATATGTAAAACAATTGCAAGTAAGAAATAAAATAATAATCATGCATCGGCCTTTCCAATTTCCCGATTCGAACTCAACTGCGAAAATCTGGAATGAATCGGATCGAAAAATGCGAGAAACCAGCTCAAAATGAAAATCTGCCTTGTGAAATCAATTGCAAGTGAAACGGCACAAAATATAATATTACTAGAAATGAAAAACTCAATTGTTGAGAAATGTATTGAGAAAGTCACAAGTACAATACCAAAGTTAGTGAAAACCATAATGAAGGTTTGGGGGGTTGTATTAGTGTAATGGTTTGATTTTTAATTAATTTCCATGGTGAAATTTGTGATATAGAACTAAATATACATTTCTTTTGGGATATAAAGTATGGAGCAAAGAATGTCTGTTCGAATTCTCCAGTGATTTGGATCGGAAGAAATCGAGCGGGATCGGTTCGGGATACCGTCAGTATTATGCTACGATTGCCAAGTTGATTATTCATAAATTACAGACAGACCCAAGTCGGATTAAGTGACATTTGTAGTAGATATATGCATAATATGTGCATAATACATATGAGCTATCAATCGTTTAAATAAATAATGTAAACATATAACAATGTTACAACATACAAACGATAGTATTGAGAATCTTGTACTATTAGACTTCCACTAATTTACGATAATTATTTTTCGAGATATCGAGACAGTAAATAATTTTGGATATATTGACGACAAAAAATGAAATCTGTTTGCACTCTGTGGAAAATAGTGAATTTAATGCACACATTTATTAAAGCCTATTACTTTATTATCAATTGTTCCGGTAGTTGACACGAATGACAACTACCAGTGCAAGTCAATATTTATGTACCCAGTGCTTGACATTCCCCAAACATTATGTAATTCATAGTTTATAATAGTCAAATATTAAAGAATATCTTCCTTAATATGTATAGTGGATTGAAAATGTGCATGTTTGCATTTAGTAGCTAGAAAAGAAGATATTTTTTTTTGACTTGACTAACCGCCTTAATATTATAAATCTGTGAAGGAAAAGAACCACCCAAGAGAGTACAAACAAAAACAGTTGTTCTGGCGATGAAAGTAGTTATAAATTTTCACTCTCGAGTGAATAACCTTTCAAACAGCGCACTATCAAAAAACATTTTTTTTTAATAGAAAGTTTATTTTTCTTGACTGAACATAAACGTGTCAATTATTGGTACACCGTCAACTACTGGTATATTTACCCTAAATTTGTATTTCTTGATGTTTACGTGTGTCACAGTTACAACTTCCTATCTTTCATTTGGATTTCCCAGTTGTTTACTAAGGAAAATCTAATAATTTTTATTTTACTCCACCTAATTAAAACGTTTTATGAGTTGTCTACTTGAACTTTGATATTATCACCTGTCGACACTCTAACAAATTTCCGGAAACTGCAAAGGGCAGTCCGTGACACGGAATTGAATTTATCATCACAGGAGTTGCAGCTAGACTGAGGACACTGCAACTAGCTCTGACTACACCAGTCTAGGGCACTGTGCTCACGCTGACGCTTAGTGCACACACTTGATCTAGACACAAAAGTGTCGTCATGTATACGTACCCTAAGGAAGCATAGGACCATCCGATCGCATTCATTACAATAGCTTAATTATTGAAAAACAACATATTTTGCCCAAATTATTTATTTGTAACAGGTTTTACATACTTGGTAACAGTGCTGTTTGCATATGAGTTTCCCCCCTTCCGGTCCCACCATACAATAATTAATTTTTTTTGGCATTAATAAAACTATTGTAGTCATTTTATGCTATTTATATCTTTTTTTACGATTATACTGTCACCCACTTGTTTGTAAGATTGAACTACGATTGATTTCTGTTATTTGATTGTGCCTCATTTACGTTGGGTCAAAAAAGACTCAAAGACCTCATGCGTAACAATTTTTGTTATCAGCACACCATATGAACCCAGACAGTAAACTTTTAATATAATGTCATGGGAACAGAAACAAGTATATTGATACTAATTTCATTACATTTGTTCGAAACCACAAAAGTTTAAAAGAAAATAAGAACGAGATGGGTCGGAAAAGACCCGAAGACCACACTACGGTTAAGTTTGAATTAATCAACATGAGTTTTAACAGAAATTCGTTTTAACCTGAAAATTAAACGAACCTTTTCGCGTATTTTCGGCAAAATATACGAAAAAATTGGTGTAAATTTGTTTTTTTTTTAATTTTAACATTGCCTGTGTTTGTCTTTCAATCTTAAACAACAAATGGTTACGAAAATGATATTTTAAAGTAAATTTTGTACTTTTTATACTTACTTTAATGGCAGAACTCCGCATCAACCAATTATAGATAGAAGTTTATTGTATTCGGCTTCGAGTTTTCGCAAGACAAAAAATGACTAACTGCGAAAGTGTTAATAATCAGTTTATCATTTGTTATAGTAAAGAAAATTGAAAGGAGATTGAAAACATTGAAAAATATGTGTTTAAAACAAAAATCAAATTCAGGCCATTCATATGACAAAATATTACAACTAGACTGTAGATGTTTATGCAAATGTACATTCTTGAACTTCCATATTTTCTATGTTAATACAGTTAAATAAATGAAACTTCAACAAGACTGCATTTTCTCCTAGTAATATTCAAAATACGTTCTTCTTATTTTGCTAAGTACTGAACGTCTGTCATTCATCAATTTGGATATATAAAATTGCATAAACATCCGCAGTCTAATTATAACAGTAGGAAGACATCGAGCGCGTATCTATTGTACAGGATGTCCGATTTTAAGCGTCCCACGCGAATATCTTCGGAACTATTAAGGACATAGAAAAATATTTCTGACAAAAGTTGAACAATTTTCAGGACATAATTGTGTCAGAAGTTTCATTTTTAGATGGAAGTGTAGCGAAGATGTGAAGGTCATTTTCGAATTTTTAACTGGAACTATATATTTCTTAATGTATTAATCGATGCAGCTCTTCACTCTGTATAAAAACCGATTAGGATGCTTGTGTCGAAAAACTGTTAGTTTAGGAAATATTTCGATTTTAATTCTGCAAAATGTTACTCGTGGTTCGTAACGTAGAGAATATGTTTTTTAATGGGATCTCCAATTTTTGTAATAGGCCAATCGATGTAGTTCTTTCTCACCCATAAAAAAGTATTAGGGTGATTCTGTCGAAAAGCTGTTAGTTTAGTGGATATTTTGATTTTAATGTTGCGAAGTAGCATTCGTAGCTTCCAATATAGAGAAGATTTTTTTTAAATAATATCGTATATCGAATAGCATATATTTTTTGCTTTTGCATGTTGTGTTTCACATGAATACTATAGTATCAGCCCTGTAGTTCATATTAGAGACAATAGTGTTCGATTTCTGATGGGACGTCCTCCTATATTCTGTATTATTTTATCTTGTCCGAATACTCTCGTGAGTGGCTGTACATGTATTAAAGATTTACCAACTAAAATTATATTTACAAAAAAATGGTTATCAAAAAATTGTACTAACCTTATCAGGAAGTTAGTTTATTAAATGGATGCAATTAAAACTATGTTTTAGGATAAATTTAATGCCTTTCTTGGGCGATTATAATTATTTAACAAGTTGTTCAATGTTACCTAATAAAACTGAAAAGAAAGTCTTAGAATTAGTGTCACGAAATTATCCGAGCTTTCCGTATACTTAACATGCTATACCAATACATCATATTCGACACCCGAAATTTTTGTCTGAAATATTTTATAATCGCAAACTTGGTAGTAGAAACCATGGAGATAATAGTAACATTGAAGGTATAAATTATTACTACAGAAAATTTCAATATCAAAATTTCTAAGACAAAGAATGTCAAAATTAGCAAACATGAAATATTTCACACATCGGCAGTTTCCAATTTTGCACACAGTAGGACCTCGATTATCCGAACTGTAATTAGTAACAAGGCGACTCACATTCTAACTATATTTCACGTACGAATTTGAATTTTATGTTAGAACGTACACAGCGGTGTAAGTACACAGTATCACTAGTGACAATTTTAACTTGTAATTAAGAGGAGATCAATAATTTTAGGATGATCGAAGTTTGGATGTCCGAGTGTAGTCGAGTTATAGTGTAATCTCAAATTACAAATGCTAAAATGTTTCTTTCAATATTGAGGATGAAATTTTCTCGGAGTTGGTCATCACAAGGACGCGTACCGCGCCTTTCATAGACGCCGAAGAAAGAAACGAAGGTGGTACGAAGAAGAAGGGGCTTTGCGTAAGGGAGTGACCGATACAAGTGGGACATTCAAGAAAGGGGTTAGGTCCCATACAGTGACAACGGCAAAACTCGAAACGACGTGGTCGGACTTGGCTTCCGGCCATTTCCCAGCTATCGATCCACGAAGCGTTACGACGAAGCTGCCCT
The DNA here is from genome assembly GCA_916610135.2 of Macropis europaea. Taxonomy (NCBI): domain Eukaryota; kingdom Metazoa; phylum Arthropoda; class Insecta; order Hymenoptera; family Melittidae; genus Macropis; species Macropis europaea. The sequence goes on from OU744345.1 coordinate 26,467,920, forward strand.
ACGGTGCAATTATAGGTGTATCGTGTGTGTATAATACGACCCTGGTGCATGCATCGCCGTGAGGCAGATTATCGTCGGCAACACAAGGACGATCTCCAAAAATTTGGCCGCCGACACCGCGAATTCTCCGATCGCGGACCAAGTACTAACAACAATCGGTCACTGTAATACTTAACACAGTTTTAGGTGGCTTACCCAATTTTCTGGCCCACTTGGAAGCTTGAAAAATCGCCCGAAAGCTTGCATTCTCACGTTCGATCGTACGAACTGAACGTATACGCGTTTTCGTGTTCTCCTAGAGTTCTATACAAAAGTAATGGCCGTTACGTTTAAGTTGACCATCTATCGATTGCTTTAGTTGCTCTTTGCGTATTGATAGTACAGTCCAATTGTAATTCATAGTGATGAATAATCATTATTATTTTATTACTGTTGATAGAAATAAGCTTCTGAATCGATTGGAAACGGAAGACTATAAATTCTAAGAAGTGATCAGAATTTGTGCTGAATGCTATCTCAGTATTTGATATTAATAAGGATTTGTGCCATAAAAATGTACATTACTTTTGAATGCACCTATACTTTTGTAGAAAAATTGATTTGTGATATACGAGGTGTCTCAGACTTTTTTTAGTTAAACTGTGTCCGTATACATCTACAAGCAAAAACAATAAATGTTATGTATACGTGTACCCATAAACGATTTATTAAACGGTTACATCAACAATGTGAAAAATAAATTAGTATAGTACAATATAAGGGTAGTTTAATTGATTTAGCTTTCATTAAATGTCTACTCTTTCTCTTTGGTTTCAAAGTTCGACTATTTCTGTCAATGTGAAGTCAATGTCGTTGTAAGTGTGAATTCATTACCATACGAATTTCGTGGTAATTTTGTTTCATTTTACTGCACACATTATTAATTCTTTATTTAGACTTTCAACGAATTTTAGTAGTTCACTATGCGTTTACTAATAAATTGGACAAATATCGTCGAAGTTTTCTTACTTCGTTTCGTTTCAGAGCTATTTCATTATTGTCTCCTTAATATTCTATATTTATTTTATAATCTTCTATAAACAAGCATCCAAAATCTTCTATGTATACAATATTTGTGCTTTACTTCCACTGGTAGGACATACTGGCACAGTGTGTCCAGAGAAATTTGAGACACCCCATGTATGCAGGCTGTTTGACAAATACAGAATTGACCAATCTATTCCATGTCTACAAATGTGAGGAAAACATGGTATAAATGTGTTTTGAAAAATGTTTCCTTAGAACGATAATAAATATACGTAATATGAAAGGCGTCGTATTCTGTAGCAGGGACACACAAATTAGACTTTTCAAGATCATTTCCTTGTTTACCGTGCAGATTTCCCCTTTTTTATTTTACAATTGCTACAATGAATATACAGGACGTTTCAAAATAAGTGCAGTTTGAAATAACGTCTAAAATATTAATTTTTTCGAATAATGGTAGAGGGTATGTTATTTCTATTTTCCATGTAGAATTGGATGGTATACAAATTAAATTTTTGATTTTGGTTTCAAAGGCTATTTGAAGGTTGACTTGTATCTTTTCTATAGAATGGTACACTTTATTGTTAATACTTCGTCAAATAAAGAAGAGAAAAATTCTTCCGGCGTGCAAACTTCAAAGTTCAATTGTTTGACGTTCAATTATCTCAGTGTCACATAATACGAGGCCGTTGAATCGATCTTTTTGATCTAAAATGATATAAACAAACAATGTACCATTCCATTAATTAAGTAAGTTGACCTTGAAACACTCTGTAAAAGACAATTTAACAAATTAAAATTTCATACCATCTTCAACCATTATTACAAAAATCAGTAGTTTATACCTATGTACCTTATTTTAAACGATGCACATCTTGGTACAGTCTGTATAACTGATGGAAAAAGCAAATAAGGTGTAGAACAATGTAATGAACATTGAAGATCGTGTTAAAAAATGGTAAATCAATTTGCAGACATAGTTATGACCTTGGAGGGCCTAATTTAGCTGTCTCCACTATAACAGGAATCGACATAGTATTGGATTAAGTCTATTAAATTTTCATTACGATTCCATTGATTGTTCTTAAATTAATCAGCTATTTAGAGTTAATTCTCTCAATTAATTCTGTGCTTCTTCGCAGTGTGAATTTATCATGTAATTCTCACACATCAAATTAATTCTTACAGATCAGATTTATTGATATGAAGAAAAGTGTTGAATGAAATATATTTTGTTTCGAGTGCTTCATATAATACAAACATTTTAATTTTTATGTAACTTATATTAGATTGTTCCTAAACGTTGAATGATGATAACCCAATTTATAATGAAAATATTTAATCAAAATAACATTTGAATTAGCACACTTCTACTAAGGTGGTATATAAGATTTTATACCATTTTTGTAAAAATCGCGGTTTCTGAAGGCGACAAATTTTTTGAAAGTATTTTTGGGAATCATCTGATCTTGAAAGACTGTCTCCGTATGAAAATATGTCTAATTATTTAAGAAAGTGACAGTCATTAGGCGAGAAGTCAGGTAAGTGAAGCGGCTGAGGCAGAGTTACATATCCCAACCGATTCAATATTTGGATAGTCAGGTGTAGAACATGTTGCCAAGTATGATCCTGCAGTAGAATTGGCCCATTTTTGGTGAGTAATACAGGTTGCGCTTGACACATTTCTTCGTTCATTCTTGTTAAATCTGCACGGTATCTTTCAGCTGTTCAAAACTATGTTCTGAACAGCTGAAAGATGGTATATACACAATGCCAAATCGCAATTCCTATTGGAATTAATTTTATAATAAAAAAAAATCGGCACGAATTTATGCATTAACCTAATAATTTCATCAGAATTTATACATTTATAACATACAACCTCCGCCAAATTCCGCCTCACTGTGATCGGTACCTTCTATTGGGTTTTTAATTTGGAAACATGCTGGAGAGCTATATTTTTATCCAAACATTGTGACGATCATTTACGATTATCATATAAAGTCCATTTCCCATTACAAGTTATCATTCAATCCAAAAAGGGATCATTTTGGTTCCTTGAAAATAATGCGTGATAGATCTCCAATTGACAAATGCGATTCAAAACGGTTAATTAGTGCAGGGAACTTATCCAACCTTTTCATTTTTTCACTGGCATCAAGTTGACAATATATTGTTGTAATATACACATTTAATCCTGTCACGAGTTCTCATACCATTATACCAGTATCCTCCACCAGGATCAATATTTTCAGATCATTGTCCTCAGCAGAGTTAATGCGATCACGACCTTCCCGTTCTTGGTGGCTTTTATCTCTGTTACGAAATTTGTCAGTGACAACAACGTTATCACGTAGGAAATACTGGCCATTGTTTCCTTCTTTTTGCATGCTCCTCTTTTCCTGACGCTTTAACACATTGACTGCCACGCAACTTTTATATGTTTCTCCCTGGGGGCCAGAAGAGAATTTTCATAATTCTAAGTATATAATGATAAAATATTAAGTAATATGGTTAAATAAGATCATATCCTTATCAATAGTGCGTTTATCTCGCTGGTTATAACGGTCACAATGTTCTCTAGTTATTTACGTTGTTCAAAATTTTTTAATCGAAGATATTCGTCTGATTTTAATCATTTTAAAAAATGTATTAACGCCGGTCACGGATGACCACCAGGGCCCCACTGAGAATGTAACTGTATTGTTCATGATATGAAGTTATACTCTAATTAGGCGACAGAAAAAAAATGAGCGAAAATATAATTGTTTTACATTATTTTAATTTTTCTTTGAAGTTGAACACTGCAGAATAAAAATGAACATACCCTGTTCTTTCCCCTTACGCTTCAAATGTTATGCCTAGATATACTACAATAAGCGAATTAAAAAAAAAGATACTGCCTCTCGACCGATTACTGAAGTTAAGCTACTCTGGGTATTGTCAGCGCTAACAAGTTGTAAGTTGGGTGACCGTCTTCAATGGTTTTGTGTTGCTGATGAAACACGATGGTTTGGAACACACCTAAAACTGTAGGTCCCCCGAATGAATGACCATAGCAGTCGATACAGGGTTACATACAAACGAGAAGCAGAAGAAATTTGTCAGACCAACGTTGTATGTTGTGTTCTGTAACTGATCCTTCAAATGCAATGTTCATTTTTCTCGCAGTTTCAGCAGCACTGCGCCCCAATTTGAATTCGTTAAGGAAAATCGTTCGAATATCACGTTTCTGCATGTTACGAACTTGCAGTCACAGTAAAGCTCCGTCTACATTAGCAAACAACTTGCGACATTTATTGCGAGAGTTGATGTCAGCGCCGTGTAGACACACCCGAGAGTGGAGCCAGCAAGTTCAGTTTGCTTGCGTGAGTTGATCTCACAACGAGGGTGCACAACCTTCGCCTCACCGATCTAGTTGAGAGTTTGTACACCCTGTTTACGAAAATACCCCATTATAAGGGCAGATACTCAATATTTTTCGAAATACTCTTGATTGAAGTTTTTATAATGTCAGCAAGTTAAAACTCTCGTAGTGCAAACGTCCGACAATACTCCCTCTGAGAGTTCGACTTTATTTTCAAACGTACTGGAAATTTCTAGCGACAGTAGAGACAAAGCAGTATATATCAAACAAATTTACGACGCGGTTGCTGGACGACTGTTTTTCAAAGGCATTTTTGTATTTCTTTTAGTAATGCTCGGTTCAACTAATTCTAAAAGATAGTCAAAATCTTCTGTTGTTATTCGTTGAAAATTGTTAATTCGATGAAGATCTTCTCTTCTCAATTCAGATAACAGTGATTGCTGAACGTCAAGATCACATCTTCTTAATATCCAGGCTCTTAACTAAATTTTTTCTTCATTTTCTGCTTTTCCAATAGAAGTACACTGTACACGCAGTAGCATATCTTGTTTGTTGGACCGAATTTTTCGTCTTATTTAATGGCAACTCTCTGAATAGTGCAGTGTAGACACACCCGACATATTTTGCGCAAGAAGAAATAAGACTTCTCTCACAGCTAGTTGCAGGTAATAATTTGCGAAAAAGTTGCCGTAGTGTAACTACCCATAGTTACCCATGCAAATTTATTGCGCAATAAATGTCGCAAGTTGTGTGCTAGTGTAGATGCGGCTTTAGTCGAAAAGAAATCATAAACCGCAATAACGTATGAACAGAGTGAAGACTGCTGAACAGAGTGACATAAAACAATCAACGATCGTCGAATGATTTGTGTGTATAAGAACGAGCGTGAAACGTTAATTTTCAATGTGATTTTTGTGAATTAATTTAAAGAGAATTAGCAAACCTAGTAAGCTGACGTTTCGCATATATATTTATACATGTTTAAAGTAATAGCATAAATTTTTGTAAGACACTTTATTAAAAATTGCAGTAGTTATAAACAGGCAATCGTGACGTGTCGCGAAATACCTGTCCAATTGGACGCATTGATAGCACCCGTCCTAGTCGTTTGACAGAAAAAAACAAAATGTCGTTTTATTCTCCATGAATGTGGTTATCATTAGAACTGAAATAACTTATGTAAAAAAAATGTACAAAACGACAGAGCTTTAAAAGAGAAGCCCTAATTTGTACTCGAAAATTCTTATTTCTCGTGTGCCGGTAAATGGTAATTTTAAAGGTATCAAAAAGTTTTTAATTCTAACCATACCTTGAAATATACACTACATGTATGTAAAATTCCAAGTCGATCCACCCAGTAGTTTCTGAGAAAAATTTGCACCCGTTTTGAAAAACATCTTTTCCAGAAAAATTCGTTTAACGTTTTTCATGCAGTCATGTGATAGTATGGGTGCTGTTCTTTGTTCTTTTAAAGGTTTAAGAATTTTGTAAATTTCACCATAATACTTTGGAATCACAGTATAGTATAGGGATCACAATACACAGTTTCCGGATCCCAAACTATAAGAAAATGTAAAAGAAATCAATCTTTTTTCCGGTTACACTAGAATGCCCCCTTAAATATCAAAAGTTCTTAAACATTGATATTTTCTTCTTATAATTTCAGATTAGAAAGATGCACGTACGGTAACGATGTATTGTATTATTGCTTATAGCAAATAAAAGCCAGGATTTTATGAATGGTAGTTTTTTCACCTGCTCTCCATTGTTCCTCTGCTTTTATACGATCAATCAGTGATGTTCGTTCAAGCACCGGAGATCCGAGTTGTGAAATAGCCGCAACGCAGGGTGCCATTTATCCCAGTTTCTTTAATCCCCGAGGGTGGCTTCGAAAAACACCCTCTGGTAAAATATATCGAAATATGATGCTGTGTTTAACCAATAGGGTGCACTGGAGGACAATGCACGCACTGTTTCTTTTTTTCCATTCCTCATTGTTTATTCAGTTAATTACACAGAATTGGGATTTGTTCGCCGTTTCTTTATTGGTAACACTCGGATGGGAGTTTGTAATTTTTATAGCTTGCGATTTTCGAAATTCGATTTTTATTTATTTGACTATATACAGTATAGATCGTATGAACCACTTCCTATTGTAAAATGAAAATATAAAATGTCATTTTTTGTAACTCAGACGCGCATGAACTTCTAAAAACTCCAAAGAAATTGAACGCATTGCTGTAAGTAGACTGCAGATGTTTATGCAAATATCCATTTAAAAGCGTTAGTATTTTTCATTTGAATATGGGTAAGAGAAAATATAGGGCTGTAATAAAAATATGTTTCATCCCGTACAGATATTTAAAGACGTAAAGGAAGCTCTGAATCATCTTAGCATGCACACGATCTACGTAATACTGACAACGAGTGTCAGTATCAAGGATAAGCTTATACGTCCTTAACACGTAAAGGGTTCATTTTAGGATCAATGTTGATTAATCCTAGAGCGTTCTTCCGTTCGTCTATACATTTAAGGTCTCTGGGTTAAAAATAACCCGAACGTATGAAGTTTATATTTTCAGCTTTATAATGCAATTTGAGGATTAAGGAAGCATAGGATCATCCAGTCGCATCTATTAAAATAGCTTTAATTATAGAAAACCAACATATTTTGTCCAAATTGTTTATCTATGTCAAGTTTTAGATACTTGGTAACAGTGCTGTTTGCATATGAATTTTCCCCCATTCTGATCCCACCATACAATAATTCAATTTTTGTTGGCATTAATAAAACTATTCTAGTCATTTTATGCTATTTATATATTTTCTTTCGATTATACTATCACCCACCTGCTTGTAAGATTTGACCATGATTGATTTCTGTTATTTGATTGTGCCTCGTTTACGTTAGGTCAAAAGAGGCCCAAAGACCTTATGCGTAACAATTTTTGTTATCAGTTATATGAACCCAGATAATCAATTTTTAATATAATGTCAGGGGAACAGAAACAAACACATTGATACTGATTTCATTGCATTTCTTCGATAACAACAAAAGTTTAAAAAAAAATAGGCACGAGGTGGGTCGAAAGAGATCCGAAGACCACGCTAGGATTAAATAATGGTTCAGTCTTACATAAATTCCAAAATGACTGAATGGTTTATGGAAGAACTTGTCGACAGGTACGAGAGATCGGTGAACCCCCTTATTGAATGGTACTGTACTTAACGCCCATAGGCGTTTATCCCCTCAGATCATTGTTATAATTCTACTTAATACGTAAAGGGTTAATTTTAACACAAAATATTAAATTAAACACAGTTTGGCACAAACTTTCATGAACATCTTCCATAATATTCTCTTCGATACAGATTTTTTGTATACTTAAGCTCAAAAGAAACTCTCAGTAGAGAGTTGTACAGCTTTACATGAGTTTTTACATAAGTTTGTTACAATGTAGTGGTATTCACGAGGTTTTGAACATTCGAGGTGGTTTATACATATTTATAATTGTTGATTACTTTTCTTTAAAAAGCAGTACATGTCCGTACATGCTACGATATTTGGTTGGTTAAGTAGGTCTCTCATATTCCATGGCGGACTCAGTTTCCATTTATTCAATTTTGTTTTTATTAAATTGACTCCTTGAGTACTGAATACAGGGCATTGCGAAATTATGTGATTTAAATCTTGTTTTGGATAACTACAGTTGCATTTTGCTTCATTTATTATGCATACTCGCGATAAAGATGCGGCAAGATTGCTTCAAACAGATATTCGACAATTTGTCAGAAAATTATTGAAAATCCAAAGCCTTTAGCTATTTTGAGTAGTGCGTAAAATCTTACGTGCTTCTATCCAGGGCTAGAACATCAAAGGTACGCGAAAATTCGCCGACCTTTGTAGCCCGCCAAAAAAAAAATAACAGTAACATTCTGAAGGGCTGCTCGCTTTGAAGGGAGCATTCCTTATCCTGAAGATCTGAAAGGCGACGGCTGGCGAGGAAAAGAAAGGTGGATCGTGTCGCGTGCCACGCGGAGGGTGACCACACGGATCCTTTATTTTCTGGAAAATTGTGTCCGCGTGACACAAGAGTCCACATATATTCTTTTCACTGTGAACAATGGGGTCGTGCTCGAAGGACGTATCACCGATATAACAGGCATCGTAAATGATCCATGAACGCAGCTGCATATTGCCTTTCTACGAACTTTCTTCCTTTAATCACAAACCGCCTAGTTTTCCTAAAATATGATCAGCCACGATACCGAGCATCATAGAAGCTGGTCGACTCTACTTTCTGAACATTTTTCAATTTTAGTATCAGCAACGATATAACATCATTCATTTTATATGCTTTTTGTTTAACTACCACACTATATAGACTGTGATCGATACACTTCTCTAAGACTTTGATGTAACATGAGAATAATCTTAAACTATGCCGTCTTTAATGAAAGATTTTAGTAATTTTTTATAGTTTTTGACTGGTTCTGTTAGGTCTTTTTAAATATTTTTACTAGTACTATTCGTAGACAGATAAGTAACGACTGAATTTAAGTGTCACCCACATACAATTGACATGACAGTCAAAGTGGTAAGGCAGTCGATTAGTTTCTGTGACACTCTTATAAGGTTACTGAATTATACTCCTGAATTATAGCTACTCATAAAATTGAACGTACAGTGTGTAACAATAATCACGTCGAAAGTTAAAATAAAGACAAATATTGTGTGATAACTTGGGCTTGCGGCCCAAAGGCGTCATATACAAAGAGTTTATTACGGTGATAAAGATATATTTCTGTTGCTCGAGAGTATTGTTTTATTTCAGACAACTTATTAGATCGTCCGAAAAGTTTGCAGCGTTTTCGTGATGTGTCGCAGAAGCAGGAATGCTACGAACTTTTCGGCTGAACTAATACTTTATTATCGGCTGTATCGAAAATTCATTATCGCTTAATTCATCCCAACGTCAATAGCATAACAATAGAACAAGCACCAATTAGTGTATGTCTGAAGGGAATCCCCTGACAGTGATACCGTCATCAAAATATTGTCAAAAAGTATAATTTAGTAAATTCCCTATGCAGGCGCTTAGTTTTGTAGTGGTCTAATATGTATGCTTATCTTCACAATTGCAGAATAATGAAAGGAATTGTATAATTACTTTAATATTTTTTTATGATAAAATACATTCTAAGATAAATGATTATATCTGTGCTAGGTTTTTTGATACTTTCAGGACTGTATACTCGATTTTGTGAATAGCTGTAGCTACAAAGTTTACAGCTCATAAAACTTATTGAAATAAGCAGGAAAGTCTTACTGCATGTGTGTACGGTAATTAACCGTTTAAGGATAATCAGTTTTTTTAAAATCGTTTTTAAATGACGGCTACTGATTTGAATGCATGCTTCTGCAGATTTTCCTAATTAATTTCATACTGTTTTCGAAATGCATAATTTTTTTTATTTTTCCATAAGCACCTTTGTCATGTTGTTTCAGTTGCTGAATATTGTCGATAATATTGAAGTATACTAAATATATTAAGGAACCTCATAGAAAACGAGACTAACTGAGTGAAAGTGGATGAGTTGGGGGCTATGGTATAATATTATGGTGTAATATGGTTGTAATATTACGAAAAGCACTTATTATTTATTTATGCTCAGTTATCCTTACAAAATAAAATTCAGTACTTAGGGAACGGTTAAGTTTTGAACATCTGTCCGTTAAGACTTTCTTGTTTTTTTTTTAATCAGTTGTGTGAACGTGTGCAGTTTGTACTTAAAATTGAGCAACATTTTGTATAATTTGTCGTGTTTGGTGAAAGTTTTCCTTGCTTTTAAATTATCTGTAAGCAAGCTTGTCCATTTAGACGACCTAATTTTGTAGCAATACTATGTAGCACTGTAGTTAGAAAATGAAATAATATTGGGACTTCAAACAGGAAACAAGGGGCTGGAACAATGCTTTAGCCGGAGTTCATTATCTATACACATTTTTTACATTACAATATTACTAACGAGTAATGCAATTGTAGGTCAAGTAAAAATATAAACTTTAGGGAGACCAGAAAATCAATATAAATGTTGATATACAACTGCACTACCTCCTCCCCTAGGATAAAAAAACTATAGGCACTAGATAAGATAAGAGTTCAGTAATGGCTCCTACTAATGCAGCTAAGAGCTTTTACTAAATGTCATGTTCTTCGGCTGACGCAATATTGACGTCATTCAATTTCCTGAATTTTTGAACGCTGAAGAAGAAAGTTGAAAAGAAATCACTTAAACATAAAATATTCACGAAATATGAATGAACCCATTTGAATGTCAAACCCAAAAATATACAACGGGTCACCTGCATCATCGACTACAACTTGAAAATCTGCCCACATCATCGTTTCTCCAGATTGCCTGTAGAAGTGTCATAGAAACATCGGCGGTACGGTGACATCGACAAATCAGCATTTTGCAGATTATCTCGCGGTTGTCGTTATCGATAACTTGTAGGGGTTAGTCACTGCCAATATGTTTATAATAAACTGTTCAAGAAGATTAAAGAATCATGTATGAAAGAGACTCGTCGTTCGGTACGTTCTTAACCACTTCGAAAGCTTCGCACGCTACATACACGAGATGATCAGTAAACATTTTCCTGCATTAGGTACACAATAGTTCTCGTCGTTCCTCAGAAACGGCAGACAATTCAAAGTTATTCACAAATCAGACATTCCTATTGTTTTCAGCATTATATTTTAATCGTGCTTAAACGAACATTCTCGTGATTAACCGTACAAAACGGTTGTAATTTTGTCTATTCCAAAATATTTCCCCACAAATTCAACATCACGCTAATTACTTCGCAGTTCGGTGACACAGTTAAGGTATTCTCATCGTATTAGCCTGGATTGTGATGCGACTGGGTTAATTGTGCAGGAAAACGTCAGTCCGAGGAGAGGACCACCCATGGGTCAAGTATGCGAATAAAGGAAAGGAAAAAAGTGAAAAGAAGTGAAAAAGAAGGTGTAGAGGGAAAGAGAGGGCCTAAACGGATCGCGGAGACCCGCAACAACAAGTTGCAACCACCTGGCGAGGGTAATGCTGGCCACCCAGTGGCCTCCAGGTGCTCTTGAAACCCCCTGTCCCGCATGCCTGCTGCCAACGTCACAACTAGTCAGAAAAATTTGCCGACTGGACGGCAGATCTCTTAGAGATCCGCCACCACCACCACCACCACCTCTCGCTCTCCTCTCTCTTTCTCTCCCTCTCTCTGAAGGCAACGGTATCATTCTAGAACACGCGCGAATCAACGTTCCAAAATCGATACGTACATCTGCCGCAACGTGTAGAGTCTATTGACTCCTCTCGGCTGCTACGAGCATCTCCTAGGAGACTAAGGAAAGGAACGGTCGGCGCCTTAGCATTTGCAAAAGTTTCCACGAAATTTGATAAGTGACCCGGTGAGTTTAATATAACCGTCCTTTCGCTTTTTTTTATATCAAAGGGGTTTACGGATGACTGGTATTGATTTTGAAATGTTATTTTGTTAGAGTGAAACGTCTACTGTCTGAAATAAATGGGGGCAAAATTAGGGTGTCACCTATTTGAGTAGGTTCATCATTGTATAAGACATACAATTTCTGGTCCAATATGTGATGTTTATATTCAAGTTAGGTGGTTGTTGAAAGAATTATTAAATTTAATCCAGTTACATCAAATAATAATGTTAATTAATTTAAGATTCAATAAATTTAAATGTATTGCAATGCTCTTTAATGATTTACGCAATAATTTTGCAATTATTGTTTATTTTTCAGCATTGTCTACAGATGTGGACCCTTAAGTGTTTGTAGCAGTGTAAATAAGAAGAATAAAATATTGTGAACAAAATTTTTAACGGCGAAACTATAGTGTTATATGTATTTAAAAAATATTATTTCCTGATTGTTTCGTTTCAAATATTATTATTTATTTAAAACAGAATCCCGAAAGTTTTTAAATTAAGTACACACGTATAATTAAATATCATTCGTAATACAGGTTGAGTATATGTTCCCATTTAACTAACAAATTTTCTATAGTTTTATTACATTTTACAGGGTGTTAAAGAAACGGTCTAGGATCTCGACGATACATAGATTGTACAAAATGGAATGAAAAATGCTGAATCAATATACATCTTAAAACTGAAATAAGTATATTCTCAGGGCCTACGCGATGGACGCCTATAGGCGTTCCGATAACGTAATTAATAAACAAGCTTATCTTTCTTCCGCATCTGATGAGTAGTTATCATATAAATTTTCGCGTTGATGCAGCTACTGATACTACGTCACCGAATGTACTCATTAAGCAAACTACGAGTTCTGCACACAAGTTTCGAAAGCTGTACCAAGTTTACACAATAACCCTGGTTCATGTGCGGGAAACTTATTAGCCAATTGTATGGGCACGTTCACTGAACGCCTATAGGCGTTCTCCGCACGGAATCAAGAACTATACTCTACATTTGAGTTTAATTGTAGGACCTATGTGAACTAAGCCTTTTTTTATTCTTCACAGGGCGTAATGTATGCCTCCCAAATTTTAGTCATCATTTATAATTCTATGCTAAGGATAATCCTACGGCACGTACGAAAAACTCATTGGTATACTAAGTACGTTCATTGAACGCCTATAGGTGTTCTCCCTGTTAATTCTGATATTTTATGTTCTACCCTATCATAGAAGCAAATAGTCTTACGAATAAATCTCGTTACTTTATACGCGCCCATTTTACGAGTCACGAGGAACACCTCGAACGCGTAATTTCTTCATCGATACACGCTATTAGTTCCCGTGATCGATTCGCGTCACTCGACACCGCCACTCGTTCATGGGACACTATTCATGCACTGGACTGTAAAAAGAGAATAAGTATCCGTTCATGGACGAAGAAAACGCGCACTCGTATGCGTAAAAACAGACAGGCTAGGGTAGAGCATGAAGAGGGGCGCGATAAAGAGAGAGTCAGAGAGACAAGGAGGAAAGAGGATAGCGGTGTTCGTTGATGACACAGGTCGCAGGGGTGGTTCTAGACGTCGCGTTGCGGGGCATCGATTTCGTAGCAGGCCGATGGCATCGGAGGGGTATCGAGGGGTCTCCCGACGTCCTGAACGCGTCGCGGCGCCACTGGCGACCAAGCTGCTTCCCGAAACCATTCGACAAAACCTCTTCTACCATTCTGTTCGCAGCTGAACCTTCTCCTCACTCGGCACCAGAGACTTGCGCGCACGAACCTACACGAACCAGTCGGCCGACACGACAAGCGCGTCGTATTAGTCTGGACTGCCGCCTCGAATTTTCTTCTACCTTCTAATTGCTTTCATTCCTGACAGCACGGCGTCGTTTTTAAACGCGTTAACCAACCCTCGTCATCAACATTCACGGTGACGAGGAAACGAATAAAAGAGAACAGGAAAGAGTTTCGTGGAGGATCGTTGGTGGAGCGTGCAGACAGTGCGAGGCGCGAATGCGAAGTGCAAACGGATGCGCCGGTGCACCAGCAGCTGCAGCTGTCGGTGCCGCTACTACCGCCACTGCTACCACCACCGCCGGTGCCGCTGCTGCTGCCGCCGTTGTCGTCTGCTGGTGCTGGCAGAGGCTTGTCCACCTCGTGGCAGTCGACACTTCCTACCGGACGGTGGTAGTGTCCAGGCGCGCTGGACACACGAGCTGCAGCCGGTTGCTGCTGCCGTTGCTCTACGAGCGTAGGGATTAAGAGAGGAACCAGCCGTGGACGGAAGAGAAGAAGGAAGAAGAAGGTGGTTGGTGACGGTGGTGGTTGTTTCGTGGTTAGTTCTTGGAAAAAAGGGTTCGAGAAGAAAAGAGTACGCCGAACCCTACCCTTACACACTCCAGCACGTAACATATATAGCGTGTGCGCTTTCGTTTAGAGGGTTTCTTCCCTCCGACGCGTAGGAGTACACGCGGTGGCTCCTCTTCAACGCTCCGTCGGGGTGATTTCGCGAGCTTTTTTTCTAGCTGTGTCACGGGAGAATATCGTTTTATAGGGTCGACGTACCCGGTGTCTATGATATGAATATGCGAGATCCGAAGAACAGTAACAGGGTCGCGTGCTAGATCATAAACAATCCAGTGCGACGTGGCGGAGCGACGTTGGTATCCAGTCGAACGGTTTGTGAAGATAATCCAAAATTTCACAGTGCGTCGGGCTCACGAATCATTTCGATTGTTAAGTAATCGTAATAGCGGGTGGTTAGTGCTGGTGGTCCTGGTGACTGGAGGTGGTGGTGATGCCTCGCAGCAGCAAATCGCAGGGTGTCGAGGGTAAGGACGCTCGTGCAGTCCCGTACGAAGGGCGAAGGATTCGCTGACGAGTGCAGCCCCCGGTGGCGAGGCAGTCGTCGCTCCTGCAGGCCATGTATTACGGTCCGGTAATCGACCGTACCGGCAGCAGCTGCAGTGCCAGCGACCTTCAGCAGGCTCGATCACCAGGTCGACGCGGTGCCACAACGACGTCCCTCGAGGACGAGTTCCTGTTCGCGTCGAATTTCTCTTCTAAGGAGCCGGCTTACGTCGTCCTCGATGTCCAACCAAGGCCACCGTCCTGCTGCACCGCCTTCTGTCACGCGGGTCAAAGGCCGGCTGGAAAACGTATTCATGGAAATGCAATTAGAATTTTCCTCGTTGCCGCTGCCGCTGCCTTCCTCGCACTCGCCGTCTCCCCAGGTACGTCGAACTTCGTCAATTCGATTCTTGAGGCACTGGGTGCAACGTGGTGTCAGGTGATTTCTGCTTTGAATATTCACCGAAATTGTAAAAGCAGTTTTGCGAGTGCGAGGCTTCGATTTTCAGAAAAACAGATAGAACGTTTCGTCGTGTAGTTTTTATGTTTCTATAATAACGATGGCCGCATGCCACGTGCGGAAAATTCATTAGCTTGCTCCGTGAATAAATTCACTGAACGCCCATGGGCGTTCTCCGCATGGGCTTTATCAATATAGCATACTTAGAGTATCCGTAATGTTTAAAGGGTTAATTTTAGAATCTACGTTGACCAAGCATTTTTTATTCCTCTCCGAACGCTATGTGCTCCCGAGGTCTTGAACCCCCTTTAGGATTTTGTAATAACGGTAACTATACGTCACGTGCGAATTTCTCGTGCGAAAATAATCTTAATTTTCGATATAATCTTCAAACTATACAGCCCGACATAAATTTGTTATCTCTTTATGTATAAAATGTTAAACAGCTATATAGACTACCCAGAATTGTTCAAATTAAATTTCATATTACACTAAAGAGTCTTAATTGTTCCTTTCTGATGAAGAGCTATTAAGATATCGATCTGGACAATTCAACTGTATAACTAATATAATTATTAATTCTATAATTGTCACTCGAGTATAGTTGAGTTTCTGAGTTCCAAATTTCAACAGTTTAAACGCTATGTGTCTTTTCATTCACACACACTTTTGTATCAAAGGATTTTAACTCGTTAATAGAATGTTGTTATGAAATGGTATTGTAAATTAAACACATTTTAAAATTCTTTATTTAACTAATAAATAAATCGTTATATTAATATAGATTGTGCCTTTAAGTATTCAAAAAGTTGAATAATTCTTTATTTCGTTTCACTGATACTTTGATCATTTTCAAATACTCACAAGAATAACTTAAAAATTGTATAAACTCACGTATAAATATATGTAACAGTATTGCTTTAAAAAACGAAGCCTCGCGGAAATAAAATTCTACAATTTCGATTTATTTTTTAACGAGCAATCGCATCGCTTTATACCACATTTTCCAGCGCACCGTGTAAAATAGAATTGAAGTGGGTAACGAAGATTAACAAATATTTTAAATACCCTGCTCAAAACAAGTACAGAATCAATTTTATAGCAATAAAAAGAAAAGGTTTATTGTATACCTAGCATTCCTGTATTTACTAAAATGAACATTATGTTAAAAGTATTTGTCATTAGACAGAGCAAAAAACCGTTTCTATATCTGATCTCCTAATTACTTTGAGCAGTGTGTTTCTAAAAGCATATAATCTATAATACAAGCTGCAGACGTTTTGAATATTGATTTCTAATGCAGTGGAGCTTCACGAAAATGAATAAAGAGTGAAGATTTATCCTATCTATGAAATAATGACAATATTAATTAGCTTCGTGTAGGGTTTGAGGAAAGATTGTTTCTAATCGTTGTCTTCAATAAGCCAATGAAACGTGTTCAATTGGGTGTGTCTGACTTTAGTCGAAGACCTGCTTTTCTTAGGGGTATCTTACGTCACGTGTAGGTCTACTTCCTTCGAGAGTTTCTCGAGCTTAAATTCATCCACTACTATATTCCATCTCCAGCTTTCACAAAAGTTCAAAGAACGCTCGCCCCGTTAAAATGCGAAAGTTAAATAATAAACTTTATTGTGCTTGTTTTCCTTCAGTCTAAAGAAGATATTTGTGATATCGCCTCTTTTCTTTCATTTCGTTTTTCTTTCTAACGCGCCGTGAAGAGGCGCGTGAAGAAAATTCAGAATGGAAAGGAGAAACGCGTGCAGCTACTTGAGAATGACGCAAAATTTGTGCAATTAAACGTTAGGCGTTTTAGAACTGTGAATGCAGTCAACTTTTTAGGTCAGCTTTTTTCGAAGAATATTCAAGTAGCAAGTCTGACAGTAACCATATGACGCATTGCGTCAAAATCCAGTGTGAAGGAAACTGTTGCGCAACATACATTCTACTCATCTATTTTCATGCTTTTAATCAATTTTTACGATTCGCCGAAAAATACAGTGGCTCACGAAGGTATTCGACCCTTTTCAAGGGAACATTTAATGCTTAAGGGATGAAGTTGCATTGCAACTTATAAAATTTTCATATTAATCTAGAAAGTATCTTTTGTAATGATATGAGAGCAATTTTGTTCAAGCACTGACTTTTGTGCTCCACTGTACGTACGCAGTTATACTTTGAATAAAACCGAATGGAGATTTAAAGATTGTTTTTTGATTATAATTTGTTTCATTCGAGTAATTTTTACTTTTACCACGTTCGAATTTGTTATAAATTTTTTTTCGTGCGTTTCGTAGAAACACTATTTCGAACCATCGACAAAACAAAATTATAACGACAGATACTAAAAGTACAGGGAGTTAAAAACGATTCAAGACTCGTTAGAAGACGTGTAAATTTTGGACAAAGATTAGGTTTTCCAATTCTCTTCATTCTTCGACTAATTGCTTCGACGAACAATTACAACTTAATTCAGTATCAAACTAAGTATTCAAATTTATAATATTCATTGAAATTATTTCCTCTTCATGTATGAAATACCAAATAATTAAATGGTTTGATATTTGAAATTGCACTG
This sequence comes from Macropis europaea, assembly GCA_916610135.2. Classification (NCBI taxonomy): domain Eukaryota; kingdom Metazoa; phylum Arthropoda; class Insecta; order Hymenoptera; family Melittidae; genus Macropis; species Macropis europaea. The sequence continues at coordinate 26,485,705 of OU744345.1, forward strand.
ATGTCAAATAAATTAATAATCCCCATATATTCAAATAATATTATTGAAATTGCAGATTAAAAACCTATTTCATATCGTTATTACTCATTTCCGTTTGAAACTCACCGAGGTCTGATCACAAGCGAATAAATTTGTTTGTTCGGTCGAAAAGCCGCCGAGGACTCCGTAGTCGACGCGGTCGCCCTCAAACTCGTACGAATAAACAAAGAAATAGAAAATAACATTCGCCAAATTTTGATCAGAAACGAGTAAATTTGTTTATTCGGTCCAGCGGTCGCTAATTACTGCTCGGTGGACGCGATCACTTTCAAACGAGTTCATACGAATAAATAAAAAAAAAATCAAAAGCAAAATTCGCTCGTTCTGCTGTGAAACACCTTTGAGTCTCGTGTCCTCCCCTCCCTCCCCCACCAATTCTTTTCGTGGTCGTGTCGTTCCGGTGGAAACGTGGCGTGTGGCCCGTAGACATCGGCGAGCCGCACCCACGCGCGCTATTTATCTCGTCGTCTGCCGAAGCCAAGTGCCAAGAGTGTATTTTTTCGCATACTTCCCCTCCCTTCCCCTCCCCTTCTCGCTGTCTGCCTCCCTTTTCCTCCTCTTCTCTGTCTATCCGGCTTTCTTCTATTCGTTTATCTATTTCTATTTCGATTCCGTCGCGCCTCCTGTGATCCTCCTTTTTTCTTTTTCTATCTCGCACCCCTGGCTTTTTAATTTACAAGGGGAACGGGCAGACGGCCGTACAGAAGGAAACGGTCGTGTCGCTTCTTAAATTTAGATATTTTCGAGGAGGAGGAGGAGGATCGAGCGATCGTAGGAACGATAGATTTTGCGTTTACATACAAACGTGAACAGGCGGCGTCTAGAACCAATGTCTGTGGAGTCATGTCTGGACATAGTCAAGTGCACGTGTTCCCAGTAACGAATTTTCAAAGTCATTCGTCTCGAGAACAAAGCATCGTGCGAACATATTCTTCTCCGCACCTTCGATGCGCCTCTTCGCGGGGAATTACCTGTCTGTCGATCGTGGCGGCAATCATGGGACACCTTGTAATAAATCCCTGTGTAGTATAAATAGATGGTTTCTTATGCATGCTCCCCGTGTTTTCTATTAGCATTGCGTAATCGAACCATTACGATTATTCTGGGGTTCCCTTTCGAACGGGGGCAAATGCCGGCTTCCAAGAAAAACTTTCGGATTTCTATGAGAAGCCGAACATTCGACGGTCATAATTCTTTCCCAGCTAGGGTGAGTCAGAGACCATCACCAGTTCCCCTGTTCCCAACTTTCCAGACACGAGCTGATTCTCTGATTTTAATTTATCTCGTGAATTAGATCGTTCTGCCGGAACAGGGTGTCCCAGGTTCCACCCATTTCTGCACTGGCATATCTGATACTGAAGCAACAAATCAATATGAATTTATTAAGTTTAGTATTCTTCTTTGAAGACGATTTGATAGGTTATCGAATATTCTGCCGACAGGCTGTCCCAGGTTTTCCCAGCCGAACTGAGCTAAGTATATTCAACGACTAGATGCACACAGAAACGTTACATAAGTATTTCACCATAAGTGATTTCTTATAAAGCTGTGATAAAAATCAGAATTGTAAATCAGCGCTCGTAGAAGGTTCTGGCAGAGTTTAGCTGGAAAAGCTTGCTGCGCCCCGTGTGTAACGAAGTGTAGTAGAACGGTTTATTTATCGTTCTGCATTATTAAAATAACATTTTACCCTGTTGTTTACATGTACATTGGTAATTTAGCACTTTTGACCGTGACAGTATTATTGTCACCGGTGACAAACATTAAAATGGAACGAAGTTTACGCATTTCGACGTTCCCGATTCTCCACCAGTTGTCTTGCATCCATCATTCTGAGAAGTTCACCGCGGCGTTTTCTCGGCCGCCAAAAACTTCACAGAAACGAAAGTTCTGTTTTTCCACGTTGAAACGTTAAATCGTGGCTCGGTAGACCCGTGCGGGAGCGACTATAGATGAGAAAACAAACCAGAAATGTTTTTTGTTCGTGACTTTATTGGTACATCGAGTTTGAAAAACTGCAGACTATTAGATTTTCGTATAAGATTTGTACTGCATTAAACAATGTATTTATTGTTTGATTCAATAGTCTTTTGCTATCCATTTGATAATTTCAGGATTCTATTTTTAAACAAAATTTTCCTCTTTTCGGAGGACGAATTTCTTCAAACGATTTTTGTAAGCTTCTAGATGATCGAATTTACTGCTTTGATGTTGTAAAGTAAACCAAGCGACAAACATTTCTGTTAGCTCTCCATCGAAACATGTGGCCTGCTGTTGTCTTGTAAGAATGCGACTCATTTCCTATTAACGAATTTCAAACGTTTTTGTTTAATTACAGCATTTAGTTGATCAAATCGTAAACAATACTGGTCTACATTAAATGTCTAATTATTTGACAGAAACACATAACAAATTAGTCCCTTCCAGCCCCACCAGATACAGAGCAAAAAGCTACGAATTTTTCAGACATCCAATATAATTGCTTAACACTGAACTTAACAGTTCTCTTGATACATTAACACTTCTATGCACTGTTTTATGTCTATAGTAAGAAAGCAGTGTATAAACATGTATGGAGCACTGCAATTTGCAGCGGAGAGAGTAATTTCAATAATACATGAATAAATTTTGTTGATGAATTAATAAATATAATTATTAGAATCACTAAAAAGTCTTATCAATCTATTTTCGTGACAACAAAGAGAAGCGTTACTCAGGTGCACGTGTATTTGTTAAGGTGTCAAAATCGATTTTCTCGAAATCAAAATCTTGAACAAATTTTTGTCTGCATTTTCAGTTTACTTTTTCATATGTAATCATTAATCACAGATAATTAAGTATAAGTTAAACAACGTCACAGATCAAATCGTCCGTCATCTTCTTTTTCTGTCTTGCAAACTCCCTTTCGATCGTTTTAATGGTTTCATACGGTTGTTAAGAATTTTTGTAAGGCAGTAATAGTTATGGCAAACGACAAATACGCCTTGTTCTTACAGTTTTTGCGTCGCACGTAAGGGCTCCCTTTGTACACGCCTAGGCGCCAGACTAACCAATGCGACTGATTTATTGTAACTGTTCGTACATTTACAGTATGATCATTGTACTGTTTTGTCGCCCCTGCCTCTGTTTTGTGCATAAAACAGACGCTACTCAATAAATAATCCTGCTCAGTTTTCTGGACGCGTGAATAAGACTTAATCGTAAATTCAAGGAAATGTCTTCGAGTTTGTTGCAACTTGTACAGTGGGCGACTCTGTCAAAAGTGACACGAACTTTTAAATTAGAGGTTGTTCTTTTCATTTAATTTACTTCCAGTTTTGTAGCCGTGTTACTCTTTGAATCCATGAGAATTGTTTCACTTAAAGTAATTCCTGATAACTACAGCTAAATAGAAAAAAACATAACAATTGATTATTAAGTATATTATATGCAAGATTTTTGAAAGTCGCAGACAACCCATGAAATACATTCACTGTATTACCATATTTGTTAGCTACAAAACACATTTTATTGACACTGACAGAAATAGAGTTGCATTCCGATTAATTAGTAAAGTTACATTTAGGTACAATTAAATCTAGAACCTCTACTTCAATTTACAACTGAATTTTCTATTCTTAATAGTCAATTTGTACTGTTTAACATAATTGTACGAATAATTTTCTAGTGATTACCTTTCGTTAGCTTTGCACCGATGAACCGAAAGCGTTTCTTATTTTAAATTTACATCAAGCTTTTCTTTGTTTTAACTGATAAACGGATTCAACTTTTAACAGTTAATAATTTATCCAAAAAAAAAAACGAACTAGTACTGAGATTAAATTAAATTACACTATGCACTGTATTATTCATTTAGGCTTGCGAACATATTCGTAAAGAAAAAAACAGAAATGGTAGCGTAGACCTTGTCACAAGGTATAGTTAGACAACTCCAATTTAAGATTTGGAGGGGTAGTGAAAGTAAGAGAGGGGGTATCGAGAAGGAAAGGGCACCTCAGGGCAGTGACAAAAGATTACTAAAGTGTTGGTAATACTGGAAAAAATCTAGAACGTATTATCTACACGAGGAGAACACGGGCGAGGAATGAAAATTTGCCACTGCCTAATGAGTACCGCCTTTAGGTCTCGGGCTTGAGTCGTCGGGTAATAATGTTCTAAATACTTCGAGGTCACATGGCTGTGAGATGTCTGTGCATCCTCTTTTCATCTCCTCGGGAGAACCTTTCTGTAAACACGTGTGCAATTAAGAACAATGAAGCACCCACGGCATGATTTCAGTATTTTCTACAGTATTTTCTATTTTGGGAGTAGACGCTGAACAAGAAATTTTGCTCTGCCATTCTGAATCGATATAATAAGTTTGTGTTACGCGTATTGGGTTGAGTTATAAATAACTTTCGATTTGTCTTCTTGAATTCATTGATGATTTATCACAGGGTGGTTATTATTGCTTCTGCAGCATGTCTACGTTTTAGGGATTCTTACCCTTAAGTATGAAGCAAAAGTTAATGATGCAGATAAACTATTTGAATTTTCAGAAAGAAGAAAGTCTGTTATGCGCCGGAAGTTCTTTATAACTTAACCCAATATATTCTTATCAATGCCAGTTCTTTCCTCTTGGCATTCGTCGCTTGCACCTTGCACTTGCAATGAAGAATTTATTTTTTCCTCGATTTATTGCAAGTAAATTTTTTCAAGCGATTGAATGCAGTGAACGATGCATGAAAAATATATTTTAGAATATTCTGTCTGTGAACATATTTCCTTTATTCTTAGACGAAATATATGTAAATAGTTAATTAATCGTTTAATAATAAGAAAAACTTTGAAGAATAACGAAAGAAAGATTCCTTAAACGAAAACGTTCTTTTGCTCGTGAACAAGTGTCGATACGGTATGTATCGCACTTGTCGCATAAATGGATTTTTGTTATGTAATCGAATTGATTGAAATCATGCGTTCCTTGTACAGTGATTGTGTCAGCGGGTTCGTATGATGCTCATCTATTTTACATTACGTCAGTTCGGCATGAAATTTCACTTTCAATGATTTGTCAGCAGTGTCGAACAGCGTGTTACTCCACGAAAATATTTCTCTGTATAACTGACTCAATTAGAAACCAAAAACTATTTTGTTTATTAACATATTGTTGACAAAATTCGATTACAATTAGAATTCAATTTTAAAGTATGCACGAAATAATTATTTCTACAGAAGTTAATATTTTTTGAAGTAATTAAGTACATCGAATATCCTGTAATTTATTAATATACAGCAAATTCACACAGTATGAAGAAGAATATATGAGAGAATACTGTATTCGAGTTTTTATTAAAATTTTATGTGAAAGAAAACAATAACATGAAAGAACTTTCGTTTGAATAAATAAATTTGTAATATAAATTTTATATAAGTTGTCTCGAGATAAGTTTAAAACAATGCCTATATTGCAGATTACATGAAACAATGGTCGAGATAAAATCTATTCTATTCTTAGATAGAATTTAATTGTCTGAAAACCAAATTTGTATTACCATTTTTAACTCTACACTCGAACAGTGCCTTTGAGGTACCATAATATTTCTGTTTCAAACTGATTGTTTTGTACAAATGGCTAGAAATAGCTAGTAACAACAAATTCTACGATGTGCGCTTTTTACAAACTTTCAACGATTACAACTGTACGAAAAATAAACGAAAAGTAACATTTGCGTTTCAACGTTTTGTGTCTGAGGTGTAAAACCCTTTGAGCGCAAAGGGTTAAAGATTTCAAATTCAACCTTTTGTTTTCTATTTAACGGCATATATTTTTGCTGACATCCCGTAAAAGAGGACGAATCTTTTGATTCCATATAATCCATTATAAAGAACAATTGAACTTTGAAGTGTCATTTCAAATGGTACTAACATGTGGAGATATCCTATGTATCTCGAGTTTTTGTATTCACACAAATAACCCATTCACTGCCATAAGCCCCATTTGGGGATCTCACATATTTAAGATTATTAAATCTGTTAAATGGTAACTGAAATCTATAGAATTACATAAATAGTTTTGAAAAACAAGTTGGCAGTTAATGGATTAAAGCTTTCGCATTGAAAGATGTAACGGATTATAACAGTTCTGCCGTCGGAAGATAGAGACGCGAGACAAAAGCAGGACAACAAAATTTTGCTATGCAGCAGAAACGGAACTGCTTTCTTGAAAACAAGGATTATAGTACCTGTCACCGTGGTTTTCATTCTATCCGGAGGGATCTCCTTTTTCCATTGTCATTTGGTTCAGGTCTACCCCGAACTGGTTTCAAAATAATAAAGGGCAACCCTTTCCACCTATACAAAGGACAGTGACCCAAATTCGGCACTTGGATCGGGTGACCTCGATTAGAATGCAGAACGCATAGGTGAAAAATAAAATTGATTTGTTTTCTAACAAAAGAACAGTTTCTGTACTGATACACGAAATGTAATTATAAGTATACTGTTTTTTCATAAAATATTTGTGTATATTTTAATTCAATTTTTCCATATGTATTCTACAAATATCGTACGTTTCTTAAAAAAAATGGATTTTTATTTGCAGGTTAACGATTTTTAAGTACGATTTCTGAATTACTTCGATGCATTATAATTCCTATGGTATACAGAAAAAATGCAAAGAAGGCAGAACGAATGTTAGAATGTTTTACAGCTAATTTTATAAAAAGTGATTTACGGGGTTTCTACACTATTTGAGTCATTGTTCTTACTTTTTCCGACATTTTCCCAAATTGGGAAAAATATGTATTCATTTATTAGGTGGATCTTGTTGTTCACATTGACACATTTTTCTTAAAAAAAAAACTATGTCGTACAAAAAATATTTACGAAAAATGTAATTTGTGGCTACTGTGACGCTACCTCTAATTACGTTCAAATTTCTCTTACGTCATATAATTCCACATAAAAATTTAAGTAACTTTTGTCTGTCCCATTTTTTCCTATGTTTGTTAGTTTTTGAGCTATTCGGCTCAAAAGTTTCTCATCCCTCCACTTTGAATAGACGTTTCGCCGCCTAAACATGAATATCCGCCGAAAAAAAATACATGTCAAATATTTCTGAATGCTGTACCTGTGTGCAAAGGTTCATAAAAATCGTCGTGTGTCAATTAGGTGATGTTCCTTGTTCCTTGTTAGTGTAACTCAATTTTATTAGAAACTGTACATCAACTGCAATCGTTAATTTGGTGTCAAATTAGTCTGTCTCATCAGTAACAATGTACTTTCGTAGGAATCAATAATAACTTCCAGCTATCAGACAGCTCGATAGGACAACTACCCTCTTTACCTAAAAGCTTAATTGCGCGTGGTATCGTTCTTATTTCCTCCTCCATCCTTATCTTCCGCCCCAATACGTAACTTATCAATGGAGCCGTATTTCTCGATCCCAATTAGTCAGTGATTCACACGGAATGGCCTTGAACCTCTGTCTACGTTGCCATTAATTAAATGACACGAGCTCGAAGGGGAAGAAGCAGACGCAGCGCATAGGGTGGATGTGCCCGAACGACGGGGTGGACACCTGCGAATACGGACCTACGAAAAAGATAGACAAAAAAAGAAGCAGTGAATATACGTAGATGCGTGGTAGTGTTGGTGCGATCGGTGCATGACAGCTGCTGTCACGGCTGGTGCTTTGACCATGTGCTCTGTATTTTCTACACCCTCATTTGGCGCTGAGAGCCTCATTTATGGTGAAATTCCGCTTTGTGCTTGTCTCTGGCTACTGAGTTTTCGACGCCGTTAATGATTGTAAATTTATTTTCTTCAAATTAGAGACAAATGTTTCGAATTATTGGGAATGTTTATCTATACACTTTGCGATCAAACTGTAAGCCATTTACGATATTCATGAATGTTCCTTATAAGCATTTACATTTTGACTGCAGCACTTTTTAAACTGAAGAGTAGAAAACTTTATTTTGGATTTTAGAATTCTATAAAGGACAGAGGTGATAATACTATAATGGTACAAATTTATTTGATAAATTTATTAAAAATACCGAACGTTTTATTGAATAATCGTTCGGTGAAAATTATTTTTGAATCACTGAAAATACATCGGTTTAAAGAAAGGTGGGATTAATATATATATATATATATATATATATATATATATATATTCATACAATATTTGAGAAATAACATTTTAAAATCTGTGTTATATAATAAAATGTACATATCTGTATCACGGCCGATAAGAAATGAAATGAAATCACAAGATATTAGTGTATAATACTACAATAAATTAAAGAAAATATATTATTTTGAAATAGTCATAAATATAAGTCAATGTAATTAATAGTTCTTTTTGTTGCAATGAAACAAGAGCACACGTAACTTACGTCGCCACGTTCTTCTTAGCACTGCATACATGACATGTTCTTCTTAAATTTTTATTAGCTTTTGCATTAACAATTTTCATGCATAAAGCCAACGACTTTTCACAATGTCAGATTTGAATGGCAAAGCATGTCATTAAGCAGTGTATTTTATAATTGAATATTAACAACTAACTGGGTGTTGGACTTTACAAGCAAAACCGTGCATTAACCAGTGACTATTGTATACTTACTTTTAACTCATGATTAGACTGCGGAAATTTATGCCATTTAATATATGCAAATTGGTGCATGATGATCATTTAATAATTTAGCTACATAAAAATTATATTTTTTGAACATTTCTAAGAGCAAATGCAGTCTTGTTGAAGTTTCATTTATTTAACTGCATTAACATAAGAAGCATAGAAGTCTAAAAATGTATATTTGCATAAATATCTTTACCATACTTTTATTAACTTTCTTATTTTACATTACCTTTCCCCAAAACACAAAGCGTTGCGTTGGCGAATAAGTTCGTGTCAGTTTTTGAACATGTTAAAGTAATTTCTTTCGAACACAGGAGATCAAACGATCAAACAATTATGTATTTTCCTCCACTGTTCACAGCACCGATCCATTATTCCATTATTTTTTATTATTTTTTACTGAAGAGGATGGAATAACGCCGCGAAAAAATTGTAGCGTTTGAAACGTGCAAACCATATTTGAAGGGTAAGGGGAAAGAACAGGGTATGTCGATTTTTATTCTGCACTGATCGACTTGAAAGAAAAATTAAAATAATGTAAAACAATTATGTTATTGTTCATTTTTTTTCCTCTCGCCTAATTAGAGTATAACTTCATGAAATGAACAATACAGTTACATTCATCGAACATTGTTTCTTTACTGATGCACTAAAGTATTAAAAATTGATTTTTTCAATGAAGCTGTCTTGTGACATTCCTTGCTTTCTCCCCTAACCTTTCAGTTGAGCTGTTCTGCCAGCAAAAGAATCTTTCTGGCAGACGGTAGTAATATTTCGTACGCAGTAACTCTCACTGGAGAATTACTTGTGCCGTTAATACCAAAGCTACAACATGTCTCACATTAAAACGTTCAAAACAATGAAACTATGTACAGGATACTCTCATAGCAAATTGTACACTTGCATATATAATAATAATAAAAAGCGAATATTTCGTGCGACCTTTGCAGCGCGTATCCCTGATTAAACTTGCAAAGGAGATACAGTAAGTGTTAGTCTTTTCAAAACAACACTCCACAGTTTTGACTCTGAAAATTAATTAGCATTAATTCGACTAAAAAATCAAATGGCGTTTCTGGTAGAGAAAAAGAAAACTTATAAAATGCTACGTACACATAGTCAAAGTGCAATTCTTGTTAGGAAAAATTAATTTACTAATAAACGTATACAATCATTGAATTCCATGTATCTACTGTAATACACATAGAAAGAACAGTTTCACTGTAGAAAATCCAGGAAGAACGATTTCCAAAATCGATTTTTTCGAAATCAAAAGGACGAGCAAGAACATATTATTTTAGATTGTGTAGTTTTTTTCTCACATGCCGAATTACATTCTGTTAGATTGTACTATTCGTTGTGAGATGTTCCGTATTTGGCATTGAACTACAGTAGCTTTAGGGGACACCATTCATGAACAATGCTGTGTCGCCGATTCAGGCCATACGATCGTGGTGAAACTGAAGTTGGTGTTGGTGGTGGTGATGGTGGCTATGCTTCCGGTGGTTGGTAGTGGTGTCCAATGGTGGTGGTGGAGGGCGCTTCGAGTGGTCGCTCTGGGAGGGTTGCATAATACCCCGACCATCGAACTACCAGGGCGTTGACTTTACACGGTATTATTATGCTTTGCTTCTTTCCTATTACTATTAGCTTGCTACATATGAAATATCCTGTTCTCGATAAAACTTCGAGGACACGTAAAGGGTGTTCTAACATCAATGCTCCTCAATAGTACACATTGTTGAAAGATTCTAGTTAAAAGAATTAAACCGTGAAGGCTAGTGAAATGGAATGTAATTTTATTTTATTATCAACCATTTCAGGCTTTGTAATAATCTAATTGTTAACCCTAGTGCGTTCTTCCGTTCGACCACACACTCAAGATTTTTGGATAAAAAATGCACCGAATGTATGGAACTCATGTTTTCAAATTTGTAATATCATGAGATGACTGAGGAAACTAAGAAATAGCTAATCTCATGTGTTATAATGTCATTATTACGAAAGTTTGTTAAGTAAATGAAGACCCGTTGGGTCAAAAAAGATCCGAAGATCACACTAGGGTTAAGGTGGATGGTGGAAGAATTATGAGCTGTACTGAAAATGCCACTGGATACTTTTCTGGCAAGAATGAGTTAAAGTTACTTCGGTTCTAACTGATATGGACACGATCTTTTTATCGATTATAGACCTAGAACTAAAAATGTCGAGAATAATGGAGAGCACGAATCATTGATCAGTGGTTTTATTGTTTCGTGCAATGTATCTATTCTTATCCAGGATATTGTTAAATTTGTGGATTAATAGGACGGCAAGTCGGCAATCGTTAAAATTTTATGTAGAAACGTGTAAGTACACATGTAAGGTGTTAAAAATGGAGGTCCAGGGACACCTAGTTCGCTACTCGACTGTATATTTCTTACTTGCTGGTGTAGAAATCTTCTCACCTAATCTATTATACAGTGTATTAATTATGTCAAGTTTGTCGATTGTGATGTTCAGGTGCGAATTGATTAACACGTTCACTGCCACATTAAATTAACTGAAAATAGCAAGCTTTCTAAATTTTTATATAATATGAATATAACACCAAGTTTACTCTTTTTAGTCAATAATATTAGTAACTTTCATCATTTTTGTAATGCTTCAATGATTCATTGTTCGATATATTTATTAATACCATACATGATCGAATTAATGATGATTGAATCTGTGTGTCACCCAGATATGGGTAATATGGCTGTCAAAGTATTAATATACGTAATGTCATTTGAACCCTTTATTTTGAAAGCGACATACATCATTTTTCCTAGGAAAATGTCTGTTTTGATTACAAGCAGATATGATCGTTTTGTCCAAAGACTATTTATTGTCAATATCTCGAAATCCTTGCAGTTCGATGAACAAAAGTTTATGTATTGACTGAAACAACAAATATATTTATTTTCAAAGCAGCATAAGCCGACTTTGTAGAAATTGTATTCTAGATAAATTGTAGAATTTTGGAATGTCAAAACGTATCAGATCTATGAAACGTGCAGCCAAGTTGCTAATGTTAAGAGTCGAGAAAGCAATTATTTGAAAAATTTAAGACAAATTGAAATATCTAATGATTTGATAACTCCTATTTCTGACGATGATGAATAACCTTTAATATTAAATATATTAAATGAATTATGTGATTTACTTCTGAATTTATGAAGTAGACGTTATTTAAATCGTTAGTTTAAAGTGAGAAACATTGATTTTAACTATTTTCCTTGGATTTAATACTTGTTGTATTAAAAATTAGTCAGTTCGAGAAAATTAATAGTTAATATGGGTAAAACAAAAAACAATAAATATAATATTATAACAACATTTTACTCAAATTCCACTTTCGAGGACACAATCGTACAATTTTCTATCTACGAATATTCAATGAACTTCAACAGTTAATTCGAATAAATAGGTTTTATTTATCCGCTTCAACCCTTCGAGGGCGAGCTTGGCCTGTTCGCACTACCATTGCGAAACGTGATATCATACGGTCGATTTGTAAGCTGAAAGACGATTTGCGAGCTTTCTGAAGTCAATGCCCTCCCGATTTCATTGTATAATCTTGTTTCTTGCGAAAGAAGTAACACTATCGAGCTGCAACCACCGTAATTGCACGCCTCTTCGCTGAAAATCATTTTACTTTCACGGAAAGGTCGTTTCTTTCTTTAACTTGATAGCAATGCAGGAAATATACAGGTAGTATGAATACATGATACATGTATTTAGAATATACAATATACCATTGCAAATATTCCACAAAAACTGTCCAAAAAGAAATACATATTTAAGATCATTGTTTAAAGGTAAAACAAATTTCTGTCCAGGTTCCACTTTTATTAATAATTTTCTATAAAAATACGTATGCATTTGTATCAGGACTGGGTATTATAGAAATAAATTTTTATTCAAATAATTACTTAAATAAAATTTTTACCTTATGTGTTATTTCCTCTTTTATTCTATTTTCGTTGGTTATTTGAGAAATAATGTATCCGCTAGTTCGATTATTTGATCATTTGCTATTTTATTTTGTTATTCAATTTTTCAAGGAAATAAACAGTATGGTATTCTTCTATCATAACATAAATTTCATTTTATGAATATTTATATTTTCAAACGCAAATCTGTTAGTTTTCGTATTTGTTATCTGATACTATTATTTGAACTAATAAAATACCTACCTAATAGCTTGGACAACTGGTTTTAAATTCCGCGTAATGCACAAAAATCCAAACGTGAATTCTGTGGTTAGATGGCAAAATGTGGTATGTCCACTTTTCGTCAAAATTAAGATACGTCCTTTTCCATGTGTGTCTAGATAAAATCTAGATATCTGCAAAATATGACATCTCCATGCCGTGTAGTTTAGAAAAAAGAAAGATGGCAATTCATGATATGTCAAATTGTTTGTTACTTTAATGTGGCATAGTGTGATATGTCATTTTTCTCATTTTATTCAGTGGGCCAAAAGGTGGAATGGCTGAAAATCATAAGGTTTCAATACACGTCCACTTTTTGTGTCATTAATTTGAAATATTCTCTTGATGAAAGGGCTCCCATTCGAATCCTCAATTTAAGAAGGCAGGGTACAGGAAGGCCAATATCCGAGAATTTAATTGATATAGTTAATTAACTCTTATACTGAAAGAGTACCTATCAACCCTCTCAAAAAGCAAGACTTGTAGATTTTGTCCTTTAGAGATGAGGATTACCATGAATTCTACAGGGCATTACCCTGACAATTTCAGATTTCAGTGATGAACTGAATGAAAATTTATAACAAATTAATCTTCACACCTTTCCGTAAAAAATAGTTACTATTACTTCATTCCTCAAGTTATCATTTCCGTGTACAATTAATGTTTTTGATTAAAATTTCTTAATAAATGATTACAAAATGAATAATTTGATTTCTTCGTAAATAACTAAAAAATGAATAGTATAGAATGATTTGAAAAATTTCCATTCTCATCTGCGGATATTTAAATACATATGAAAGAGAAAGATGGCAAAACTTGATACGTCAGGGAACGTTTACGAAAATAAATAATTGAGTTTATTTAAGAAACTACGTGAATGAATTGACTGAATTTAAATTGACAACCACCTTTTACAACTACTAAAGCATTGTGATTTTTCATAGCTGAACAATAACTTGGAAACGAGTGCATTGTAAAATTAGGAAAGTCGGACATATCAGGTTTTGCCATCTAACCGCAGAATTATAACACAAAAATAAATAATAAATGAATATATAAGAGAATAAACATAAACAATAAACGAAGCGTTTATGACGACAAAAGGACGAAGCATAACAAAACAAATCGATAAAAGGAATCAATCATTGTTGCTCCACTATTATTATCCCACACACTGCGAACGGTTTTCATTGGAAGTGTGCCGCAGTCAAAGGGTTAAGAGATATTAACGCTTAAACGATGGGACGCGTAACTCTGGTATCATACGCAGAATCGTTGATAAAAATAAAAATAAAAAACATTAAAAGACATATGTTATCTAAAATACCAAGTTATAAATCGCAATTGGTTGGGTTGATTCATAAATAACTTCCGATTCGTCTTAAATTTATAGAGGATTTATTAAAGGACGATTATTGTCTAGATTTACAGCATGTCTACATTTTAGAGATTCTTACCTTAAAATATGAAACAAAAATTAGTAGTCCAGATAAACTATGTAAATTTTGAAAAAGAACAAAGTTTCTTATGTGTTGGAAGTTATTCATGAATCGACCAAATATGTTACAGAGTTGAAAGTGCTAGGAGACACCTGATTTGCAGCAGACAGTTTCTTGCTAGACAGTCTTTAGTCTGATGAATGCGGTTGCTCTCATAAAACGTAACCTACATGCCCTGCTGATTAAGCGTTCAGGCGGCCAGTTTCGGACGGACCACCCTGTGTCTTACAATAGAGAATGAGCGTTCGTAGCTCGGAGCAACGTTCTCTGAGCTTCCGACGAACAGCATCGATCAAAATCGAAAGCGTCGCGACGATTAATTTCGGTCGCTGAGAAGCGTCTCCCAGGATCACGAGGAGACGTGGTCACACGTCTCTTTGGGTGTTCTCACGGCTGCGAAATTGCCAATACAAATCATGACATCATCAACGGGGAATTCGAATTCGAAGTGCGGCCGGGCCAGTACCAATACAAAGAGAGCTTGATTCACCGCCATCGCCGGTTTGATCTACTGCCAAATCAACCGGCCAATAATTACTTCCATTTAAGAACGTCGACACCCAGCCGACGCATTCTACACACAGAAAATTTCGTTCGTATCAATAAGTAATATGACATCTAGCGAGGACAGAGGTCACGAAGGCGTATAAAGGTCGATTGTCTCTTTGAACGTTTATCCTGTTTCAGACGATCGAAGTTCGGCCGAACGGGCCTGAGATTGTTCGAATGATCACAGACCACACAGGAAGGTCTCGTTGATTTTTCTCAGAACATCGTTTCATTTCGTTTTATCCGGAGGCCAACCAGCTCGACCCCATTTTCCGTAAATTTCACGATTTTAGTATCTCTGAGCAATTCTACAATACATCATCAGTTTCTTTGACATTTCTATTCTGTCAAATTGGTCAGTTTGGCTTCGGAAAGGCTAAAGCGTTGTCTTATTGAGATTTTTCGGAAAACTTCAACCTGGTGCAACGACACGAACAGGTGTCTTCCTTACTTTTCATGTGAAAGTTCTTTCAATTATTTATTTATAAATGTACCATTAACTCCAAGGTCACTGACGACTAGTTTATACACATACATTGTTTTCAAGTACCTACACGTGCATAGGTTAATGCAATTACATTCTATTCTAGATTTAACTTAGAAAAAGGTTGTAAAGTACTGTATTAAAAGAACAATATATTTTATCATAGAAGCCAACGTTTTCTTTGAGTATTAGTCATTCTGTACATTCTTGTTGAGGAAAATTCTCTCTTGTTGAAGCATTCATTGACATTTTTTAGAATGTTGTAATTGAAACGTTGAAATTGAAGTGTAGAACGGTCTAGAAGAATATGAGTAACTGACAGTGGTATATTACAAACATTACAGTTATTTGGAGTATTTTTGATAATTTTGTAGATACGTGTGATAGCAGTGGGACCGATTGTAAGCAGTGTTGCGATGATCTGATCCTTTCTGTTGGTAACATTTATCTTCATAGATGTTTTTCGTTTAGTAAAATAGATGATGGGATCAAGAAGAATACGATTTCTTTATTTTTTGGACATAATTGACATCAAATTTAGTGATACGAAATCCGTCACAGATGAAAAATTCTCTTGAAATCAGAAAATATAACAAGTTCGGTGTCACTGGAGTTGTTTTTTTTTACAGAATTGTTACCTGAGACATATTAGGAAATATACAGGAAATATTATAAAGGTTCTTGCATGTAAAATACCTCTGATAATCGTTCCTGGTTAAAATTCATTTTAGAAATTTACTAAAAAGTAAAATTTCGTGTATATAAAAAAGGAATTTTACATTGAAATCTTTAAATCCATTTGAAATTTCCAAATTCTAGTTCTAAACAAGTCGATGTAATTATTCGTCCTATGCATTAGGAATATTACTGTATTATTTAATAATAATACTGAAATTGAATGATAACGAAGTGCGATGATTATAAATGTGGAAAACTTAACGAGCAATTTTTTAACGCGAAGTTCAGTGGTAGAGTGAGGAACAGATTAAGTTTCTAATTTGACTTCGTTAGAAAGAGAAAGAAACAGGGTATGTGGCGATCTATTTGCTAATTTCCAAAGGTGAGAGCCGTAAGGTTTTGTAAAATTCGGAAAGTGCGTTTTCTGAATTTTATAATACAGTGGAACCTCCATTATCCGAACACTGGTCATCCGAAAATTCCTCTCTATGTTCATTACAAAGTAAAATTATCATTAGTGACACTGAGTGCTTAATTTTATTCCATCATGTTTTTTTATATTCTGAACCAAAAGTATCATTTTTATGTGACACGTAGTTACAATGAGTGCCATGTTGTTACCAATTACAGTTCGGATAATCGAGATTCTACTATACTTCAAATAATTTGTGTATGTCGTCATAAATCGTTGATGTCTGTCGTGTGTAAAAATTGTCTGCTTGGTTCGTGCCGGGCCTTATACTTATCGATGTCTTCCTGGTAACACAATTCATCGTATCGATTTTTCGTCGTAACTGCAATGTATTGCGACTTTAGCTCGGCCATTCGCTCGATCGATCGTTCCGGTGTAGCAGCTGATTTTCAGAAAGCGAAAACAAGCGATTTTCTTAAATAAAACGTGCATACGTTGAATTTCATTTAACGGAGATTGTATAATTCACATCTTACAAAAATAGCAGACACACCGTACAGAATTGATCGCTCGTTCAAGCATGAAAAGTCTCATAACAAAAACAAGGATCACGATAAAATATCGTCTACTTGGTTGTTCACAACGTAAAAACCATTCTGAAGGATTTAATTTGAAATCTCTAACACTAAACATACCGACAATTTATACATACCTATTTCTACCGAACCGGCCAAATGACCGGTCTTTGAATAAAAGCTATATTTATTGCAACTGAGTGCACGGAATAGTTAATATAGTACGAGCAATAATAAACAAAATAACTGTTTGATAATAATAAAAACAAATTATTTATCCCATTTCAATTATACACAAGAATAGAAAATGAAAAATAAATAATAGCCATACAGCTTAGAATAGTCGTACGGTCACTCGACTTGCCATGGTAGCTTTAGTGTTAATTATGCAAAATAAATAAATGATCGTAGCTGTTATTGAAAAAAAATTAATAGCATATTGCTTGTAAAATAATCGATATGAAATGAATAACATAGAATGTTTTGTTACTAATTTTTATGAAGTATTTGCGGCCGTGTTTACATGTCGATGGTCATGTCACCTGCATACGGATGACACTTAGATTAAACCATTATTTACTTGATCATGTACAGTATTAATAATCTAATAAGGTCTAATAGAACCGGGACAAAAATTATTGCAGTTACGAATATTATTAATTAGAAAGTGTATAATTTGAAGTTACATTCAATTTGTAGAAAAATTTAGAAAGTTTATTCTTTTCAGCTACTACAGAGTGCCAGTAAAAGTGTCAAAGGACAACTTTGATAGCCATACGATTAACAAATTATTGCTTTTTTAAAGACAGTCCAAGATACTTAGCAAATGTATATAGCAAGCATACTACGACTAATGAAAATCAAAAAATTCCTTTAGATCGCTAATAATCTTGTAATTGTATATTATAACAATTATACGACACATGGATTGTATATTTGAAACTTCTATTTGCTTTAACTTTAGTTATCGCATTGACTGCCATAATAAAAGCTGATATGCATAGTACAACACATTACAAGACGCCATTTTTCGTCTAAATAATTGTGGAAAGAATATGTAATTATTCGGTCATAGGTTTATTATTTTATATTATCATTGTAATGTTAATGTGCCTCAGAATTTTGTAAGACTTAATATTTGGTTTAATTCGTAGTGGACCACCAACGTTTTAATTGTTATCTCGTAAGTATTTCTGTATATCTATTGCATGTCAAAGAGTATTCAAAATTCTTATATAAACTTTTCTAAAATGTGGGCAGAGGTTTTGGAGACATTTAACAATTTTAAACAACTCCTCTTTTTCATGGCACACAGCATCGAGCTATTTAGAAATACTTGAAATGCATTGATTGTATTATTATACTGGCAATAGTATTTTAAAGAAAATCGATTATTCTTTTTCATAAATTGTTGCATTGTACAGGCTATCCTGTAGTACGTGGAAACCACTTCATGGATGGATGCAGCATTTGGAAATAATAAAAAGCGTTTATATAATCATATTTCTATTCTGGGAACCCGTTCCCTTCAAAAATGGGGCTGAAAATGGTCAGCTAGCTGTAGACGTTTCGATTTATCTTGTTTTTGCTGTACTGCATTTAGCAAATCTATACATTACATGCTGATCGGTCATTTGTTAATTAGAATAACTTTCCATTATTACTTCAAACGTGACGTGTTAGAAAAATCTGACACGCTATGCTCTTATCAAAAGCATGAACTGAAAAGATTTATAGGATACAACGAAATACTATTTATAGAATAGTTAGACGATCTGACCACATGTTATAATTGCAAAACTTCATTTATTTAATTCGAATTTATTCGATAGTGAACATTTAAAAATACCATTTTATAATCTCGTCATAGTATCCTTAACTTCTTGTTTATTTATTTATTAATGGATAATTAATCCTTCTGTTTTACATAACAACTCCAAAGGTTACGAACAAAATTGTAAAATCAATGCCAAATAGATTAAAAAGGATGGGACATGCAAAAGGTACTAAAATTTATTTTTCCATACCAATCTACAATATACATACATACTTTGATAAGTCATACTTCTTAGTGGGCTCTCAAAATATTTTCTTCCACATAAATGTTAATTTACTTTCAAATTGTTACATGACATTGTAAAATAAATGAATAATATATTCATATTAATGTACATGTATTAACGTATATGTATACATATTAATGTATATGTATAAAATATTTATACTGTAACACAATTTCTACTTGATACTCAGGTTGGCTGTATTCTTTAATAACTAACTCTGTTTTCATACAAAATTCTTCATAACTCTAGATCAAGGTCAAATAGGACGTATAATTTGTTTTGTTATTATTGTCAAGTACTGCATTCATCCCTCAAGCGGTTCTCATGTATTACGGGGCATCCTGTGCATTTCAATCTTTATTCTACGTGTGGGCATCATTTCTTCTATCTCTATTCTCTTGTACCAAAGGACTATCTATCCTGAGAAATAAATAAAATAAAACCTGGTAGATTCAACAACGATAGAAAAATATAAAGAAATTGCATAGCTAGAGTCGAGTGACCTGCTGGCCCCGGCCTATCACCCCTTACATCCATCGTTCTCTTCGCGGCACTCTGGTGATACACGCCCCTCTCCATCCCCATCCTGGCACCACCCCGAACCCCCGCCGCAAGCCCAGCTTTTTCTCGGGGTTCATCGATCGCCCCCAATCACCCACACCTGCCATCTTGCCTCTCTATCCCCTTAAAACACCCCGAAAGCTTTCTTATTTCTCTTTTTCTTGATTTCTTTTGCCCTCGGAATTCCTTGACCAGTTCCTTAAGCATTTCGGCGAAATTCTATTTCGTTCTGCAGCCAAGATCAATGTAATTGAGCTGCTAGTATTGTTTATTTCAAGGTTAATAATTACCTTGCAAATTAAAAATTTTCGTTCGGAGAAATTATAGGTAGGCGCTGTTGACACGCAACTTTCTTATTGAATTTTATGTGGTCAGGAGTGTATATCTTCGAATGTTTTAAAGGAAATGGTTATAGTTGACGAAGATTCGGAAGATCGTGCTAAGTGTTGATTCGGCGAAATTATTTGCAATAACAAAGATCTGTGTATCAGTTGTTTTTCGTTTTTTTTCAAGGTTATTAGTAATTTGCAAAGGAAAGTCGTTTTCAAAGAATGCAGGCTTAATTGTGGAACAATCGAGAAACTGATGATTCTAGACCTAAAAATCAGTCAAAGTATAGAAAAATTCAGCACAATAAATTTTGCTATAGGCAGCTACTATTCCATTTTCTATACATCATGCGATATCGCCTATTATCCACCATAATGATTAACTATCAATCGATATCTAATGTGAAATGTATGAATGAATTTTTCTGAACATTTAAGTACACACATGTTTAAATGTTTTCAAAGTAATTATTTTTCCAAAAGATTCATGCAATAAATATGTATTATGCAATTTCGACTTATTTCGTGGCGTAGAATCGATCGCTGTTTCTATTTTCGTTTGACGTGAAATACGGGATGTTGCAGAATAATGAATAGACTGCGGGTGTTTATGCAAATATACATTTTTAAAGTTCTATATTTTTTATATTATTACTGTTACAGAAATGAAACTCTGATAAAATTGTATTTTGTTCTGTGAATGTTTAAACAATGTACTTTTTATTTTTTTACAGTTTTTAATATGCGTTTTTCAGATTTTCGGATATTTGTAATTGCATAAAAATCCGCAGTCTAATAATAAGTATGAACTTTAAGAGTTGGTAAATCTCATTGAAAGAAACCAAAATATCATGCAAATTAACTATTTCAGACATTTAGTATTTTAGGTGAAAAGCTAAGTTTCATAAACCGTATTACATAGTACTTCAAAGCTGTACAAAAGTTGAGATTCAATCCCAAAAAAATTAAGAATTAAGTGTACTTCAGGTACGTTTAGTGTATTACATCGAAATCTAATTGTACCATTTCATACTGTTTTATACAATGATACATCAATTTTAAGACCGTGTTTATTTGTCCTTATTTTAAATATTTGTATTTTTGGTAATCTGTTACCTTGCTGCAAGGAACAGCTTTTTCTTAAATTTCATTTTACTGTGCTTTATTTATTAGCACCACTTTCTCCATTCTTTCAAAGAAGTAAACCTCTGTTTCTTTATCTCAAGCAAACACGAACGTTTCATTTCGCAGCCTCGACCCCCTCATCCCTTATTCCATTTCCGGATCGGGCGGCCATGGATCTCTCTTTCCTTACATAAAAATTAGTTGACCCTCTGAATTATTCACACTTTATCCACTGACAGTAGAAACTAAAGCATTGATCTAATTTCAATCGAAATGTTTTAATGAATAACCGCAATGACAATATGGTAGTATTTAAAACAAACTTACATTAGTACATCAGAACCTCGATTATCCGAACTGAAATTAGTAACAAGATTACTCATATTTTACATAAGTTTCATATAAATATAATAATCTTCTTTTGGAATATAAAATACGCTGTGGTATAAAATTAAGTGCACAGTATCACTAATGATAATTGTAGTTTGTAACTGACATAGGATGACCAATCGTCGGATGACGTTTATCCGCTGTTTGGATAATCGAGGTTCTACTGTAATTTATATTATTAAGTTCTCTGACTGTCGATTAAAAACAGAGTTCTCAGATATTAATTCTTTCAGCCTTACGAATCCACACGTGGGGGGTGAAATCTCGTGTACCATGTGCTACGGGCAATAATATTGGCGCAACTGTTTATTGTACGTTACGGTCCTATGTTAATAATTATATATTATTAACAGCACGTCTCATTAAACTGTACAGATTTTGTAATTTTACAACACTGAAATAATTGAACAATGGACTTTTTTTTCCTTTCTCTCTTTACGTCGCATCAATTACGTGGTTATTATCGAGGATAATATTTAGTTATACTACAGTTGTAAATAATTTTGTTTCTTTGTGGAATTGGAGCAATTGAAGTATATTCTTTTGGTTGGAAAAGTTCTCTTTTGAGTTGTTGCTTGTATTGTTCTTTTGGCGTAATGTAGAATATTCATCGCGGAGTATGACTAAGTAATTGACAGTTACTTATACGTTACATTTGTCACAAATTGGAGGACTGTTTTTTAAGAGTAAATATAAATAGGCTATTTTTATATGTGCAATTTTGATTTGGAAAATCGTAATTTGTTCTTTTCTTGTTAGTTCTGCTGGTATATTCCTCTTAGTTGTGAAGCTGCTGTTGATTGCCTGAATATCTGGTGGTGCTGCATTTTTCCATTCCGTTTCTCAGATCATTTGTTAGTTTTATGAAGGTTTTTTTTCTTATAGATTAGTTAACGATAGGGGGATTTGTGATTGCACTAATTTTTGTAGAATGTTGATAGTCCCTTTTGCTATTATATCTGCTATTTTATTGCCAGTTATACTAGTATGTGACGCCACCCATACGAGACTTATGTTTATTTCTTTTAACAGTGGACTTATATGTAATCCTGGCACATAGTATACGTTTTTTTAAAGACTCAGGGCTGAAAGGGTTAAAAGTAGATAACACATCATTATTACTTTGCTTCATTCTTTGTGACATGTAGATACTACACAAGTTTACAAGTAAGAAAGCTTCAAGCAATCAAATATTCTATTAAATGTGTTAGGTAATGGAAGAAAAATGTTGCTGGGTGAAATGAATTCACCGCATTGTGTACTTCATGAGTTTTGACAAGAAAATGTCGTAGTTATAGCAGAAATAAAACATTATGTCCAGTTATAGTTATATCCATTCCTTGGCATTTGTCTACAATATTTTCTTATATCAATATATAAATTTTATTTCAGCAATATTATAGTGCAGTGTACTAATAGAAATAATATAAAAATATTATATATTCGAAGAAACATTTAATATTTTCAGTAGCCTTCTTATCCCTTTTTGTAATAATTTCATTCAACATTTTTTGCCATTATGTTCGCAATACCTCAAATTTGTCCGCATTTTTTGGTTCACTTTTTCTTCGAGCTCTGTCGAAATAATCCTAAACGTGTTCAATACCATTTATACCGGGATTTTGAGGTGGCCAGTTCATAGCTTTTAATGTTTCATTGTCCTCTAAATCTTTTAAAATTTTTTACAATTTCGTCAGTATGTTTGTGGTCATTGTTATATTGAATGATAAATCTGTTGCCAATTACTCGTTACCCAGACGGCACTGCATGCTGCTGGAAGATTTCAGTGGAAACATTAACATAGATTTATTTTGGTGAGACACAGGGCTGACATGGGGGCCTAAGACTTTTGCACAGTACTGTAGCTGAGATAGCCTATATATTGTTTCAACTACGTAACACAGAAAAAAATGTTTTGAATAAATGTTGTTTGCCCTTCTGTAAACTACCCCCAAATATGGAAATTTATTTATTATTCCATTTAAGAAAATTGAAAGGGTGGGCAATCCAACGCTATGGGGATTGCGGTAGCGCTATTGAAACGTCCCATAAAAGGGCCTATCAAGGTTACCCTCAAAAGTAACACAAAGATTTGATATATTTGTTAAATGGTCTCCATGCTTCAGTTGAAATGTTTCTATGTATCTATGTGTATGATTGAAAGAGTCGCATTGCACATAATATTTACAGGAGAAACAAAAAGTATAGTAGAAAACAGCGTTCAGACAATGACACCTGAAATTAGCTAACCCAAGCCTGAAGAATCATGAATAACGAGCATAAGGAGCGCTCGATTCGAAGGATTCATGGAACCAGAAAAGAGGTCCAATTGATATAACCTGGCTACGTCTCTTAAAACATTTTTGTCCTAATGAAGTTTTCGTTTTTAAATAATGAGATTTTCTGAATTCATAAATGAACTTTTACTGATATGCTTATATTTCGTTTCTTAACATAACATTAAAAGTTCATCATCCCCGTATATTTGGTTTGCTAGTTGTGGAAAATGTTCCATAAAAAGTCTTGGAGACATTTTGGTCCTGATAAAAATATGCTGCTACAGAAAAGCAGAAATCAATTATATTAAACACCTGTATGGCAGTAGAAAAGGTAAAACTGTAAAAAAATATGACTAAAGCGAAATAAGTGTTCCGTTTCTCTTAATCCTAAAATGTACATTTGTTTATATTGTTTATTAATTCTTCGGAATGCTGGTTTTGTAAAACGCAAGTTGCCGGCACGTTGGTTGTATTATACAAAACTTTTCTGTTACCGTGTAGTTGTGTAGGTATTTTCCAAACATTTTCTTCTGTGCGCTGGGTTTGTTTTATCGATACCATAGATACAAGAACGAATGAACCGCTAATAAATTTAGATTACACTGCCATAAAAGGATTTCTTGATACATTTGATCAAATTGTAATAAACTATACGGCGAAAATACACAACTGGGCGATAGTTTGTTGCAGTTTCTTCAACTTCAATTATTGTAGTATTCTTGCCGCGTTAGCATTGTCGCATATATTTTATGTACTAAAACAGACCGTCACTGGTTGTCAATATGTCTTAAGAAAAGTCAAGTATTTTTAGAAAATTTAGAAAATCCCTCAATCAAATATTTTATTGCACAACAGAAGTAATTTTCATGTCCGATAATGAGAAACGTATCGCAACAACATTAGATAAAAACGAGAAAAAATGCAATAACCGGTGAATTATGTAGAAAAGATTGTGTATAAGGAACATTATCCTCAAATATGCAAAACGTGCTATGGATAAATAATTTTAACAATTTCTTTACTTTACAATAAATAATACACTAAAATATATTACTTCATATACCTCTATATGTTTTCTTCCACCACTTATTCCATTATACAGGGTGTCCGCGGTAAGTGTGAACAGTCCATTATTTCCTAACGTATTGAAGATACAAAAAAATTTTTTATACGAAAATTGCATCGCACAAGGTGGCACATTTTTTAATGAAGACGAACTTTTTCATACATTATTATTTTCCGAGATATGAAGGTCAAGTTCGTTTTTTTAAATGGAACCACATATTTTTTCTCAGGCCATTTAATTGTGCAGAATTAGTGTAGAATAAATTATAGGAGTTTTTTTTATGTGCGGGACGTTTTTGTCTCGCAGATCTTAAGTGTACAGACTAACTGGTGGCCCTGGTCGGATCAAGCAATGTGACATATTTCCATTTGTATTTCACCAAAATGTCTGGCGATGACGCTGCTAAGTGTCTCCAGTCTTTTCCCTCTGCGGCAGACATGGCGTGAGTCAAATTCTACGAACCCATTGGTACAAATTCGTTTGATGCTTATTAGAACGTTCGATGGTTCAAACGCGGCCGTCTAGGTCGTCGGCGGTATCAATGAATAGAATATTAATGTCTGACGACTGTGACACCAATTGTTATTAATTATCGACACGCATCCACCTCAATTGAGGATCGTTTCAGCGCCACACGTACTCCAACACACTTCAACCTACACGCATTCGGTAAGGTCACGGTCGCAACGGGCTTCAGAAATTTCAGTTTCCGCACTCTGGTGATACTCTAGTTTGTTCGTGCCCGCTATAGACAGTCGGCACACTCCATTCCAACCCAATTCCTTTTCTTTCATAACGGCCTGGACCATTTCCAACTAGCTGGGCGGGAATGAATTTTCATGGGGAATTCGGTCAGATTCAGGGCTAAGAAAATTGGGAATGACCGGCAGCTGCTTGAATTTCATAGATCAGAAAATGAGCGCCAGTTATGTTTTGCAAATTTCACTTTTCGTACGTTCAGCTCGTAGTTATTTGTACTGCAATTTATTTGTAATCAACCATGTCCATGTTGGTCTATTTTCTTTTGTTCTGATTTATTGATGCCAATATAGTACAAGGTTCATATGATGTTTCGAATTTCATTAAAGTAAACGCCATCATTAGCAACCAGTTTTTTTATCTTTACATTGAAACTGACAAATAAATAAATACGTATGCATTGATTAAAAACGGCGAGAAATTAAAACTAAAAGTGTGTTATTTGAAAATTCACGTTTTACTTGATTTATCACCAAATTCGTTAATAAGTTTAATTAATATAATGTTATGGGGCCCGACATTGAAATAATCGCTGATAGATCCTATTACATTTATAAGTATATATATAATTTACTGAAAACAATATAAAAATACAATTAGCAGTTAAGCTGAAAAGAT
Organism: Macropis europaea; assembly: GCA_916610135.2. Lineage (NCBI taxonomy): Eukaryota > Metazoa > Arthropoda > Insecta > Hymenoptera > Melittidae > Macropis > Macropis europaea. Next base: position 26,511,998 of record OU744345.1, read on the forward strand.
TAGGGTACATTTTTATAAATAACTCTAATAGTTGTTTTAAAATAAAAATAACTATTTTGTATGCCAATACATGTATTGATATAAACATATAACTCTTTTTATCAAAGTTGTAATAATTGAAGTATTCTTTATATAAGAATAAACACTAGATGATAATGGGGACAGGAGCAAAGAAGTCAATCAATGGGATATGTGACAGTCTGCAATTTTCTGTATAATTCTTTCATAAAAATTTATTTCATACCTGCAGTGTCCAATCTCGCCAATAATCCATATTTCGTAAATACATATTGTTCATATGTGTCAATAAAAGATATTTCTTTTTATGTTATTGCGTTCCTACATGTCCAGGACTGGAGTTAATTACCTTACTAGATAATTATAGTTGTAATTAACTTTTGTTGCTAAAGGTGTAAGGCAAAATAAATTACGTCGATCTAAAAAAGAACTTCTCGAGGCATCAAAACAGGCAATGTTCGAATTGAATGAATTATTCCGTGAAGGAAGGTGTCATGGACTTTGCATGCGAAACTTGCGTAATGTCACGAGAACAACCGACGATTGTCTTGTGTATCAACAAACTGTGAAAATTTCATAAATTCTGTACTTCTCAAACTCTACTCTCCTAAAATTCTAAATCCTCATAATAATTAGTTTTTGAAATCCCTGAAATACTAAGCTTCTCAAATTCTATAAATTCCAAACGATACAAATTCATTGAAATTGAAGAACAAAAATGGAGACTACGATAAGAATTTGTATGTATTATATTTCTAACAGTTCGTATGAAGTCGACATGCACATGTGCAGCCACGTAATATATGTATATCGCGATACAACGGATGAGGGTAATAAAATAAATTTCAGATAATTTTAACTTCTTGGAGTTAAATATTCATAACGAGACTGTGGATGTTTATGCAAGTATATGTTTTTAGACTTCCATATTGCCTAAGCTAATGCAGTTACACTCCCGTCAATAAGTCATGGGACACTTACTAATTCCAGTTTTACGTTTAAATTAAAATTATTAAACACCCTCTATATTGAATCAAACGATTATTTACACTGAATACAATTTCTAACTGTTAAAATATATCGAAAATTATATACATCAAGTTTAAAATTTGCTCACTAATGTATGCTCCCCTTTTCGAGATGATAACTCAAATAGCCTTGGCAGTCCTGCGATCATATTTTGGGTTTCCTCTTGGATTTCTGTCCAGAATTGCTGCAAATGTGCCTACAAATCATAAAATCGAAACAAATGTCGCCTAAATTTAACGCATTGAAAAACTGGTCTTGTACCGTACTATAATTAATTCAGGTTTTTTATATTAATTATAACAGAACACTGACCATATCATTAAAAATATGTTGTGTAAACATAAATGTTTTGAAAAGAACCGTTCATATCGAAATAAGTAACCAATTCTACTATATCGTAATTCAGATTTATTCAGAAATGGCAAGGTGTCTCATTACTTATGAAGGGGGGTGTAAATGAATGAAATTTCAAGAAGACTGCATTTGCTCTTTGAAATGCTCAAAATATGTCATTTTTATTTTGTTAAGTGATTAAATGCGCATCATTCTCTAATTTGGATATATTAAATTGCTTAAATATTCGCAGTCTATTCATAACACAAAAATGTATCCAAGATATTGTGATCGAACAACAGTGTCGTCTATGACAGTTATAAATACATACTATTTACATCGTATTACATGGAGAACACTAAAAATAAAAAATTAATTAAAGTACGAATTTCCATGATGAAATACATTTTCTCATTTTAGCTGGTGTGCATTTTTTGCTTTCATATCAATGAACGGGTGTCGGATTAAGAAACACAGTGATCAGAAAATACTATATACATTTGACATTATTATACTTAAAGTATATTAATTTTTGGTGGATTATTATTTTATAACAGAATACTTACATCGAACATAACTTTAATATATGTATTACAAAATACGAAGACATAATTTTACAACGTATTAAGATTCACATTACACAAATAACTATTACTGGCGGGTGCTTATTGATAATCCAATAGTTATGTTTCCAACAATTTGTCAAAAGTTAACAAATCGTTCATTTTGTTCAATTTATTTTTATTTAAATCGTCGGAATTTTTCTGTTTCTTTTCATTGTATAATCGAAACTGAACTCGCATAATCGTGGATTCGAATTGGGATTCGACCGTTCGAGAACAGTTCTATTTAACGCAGAGTAATTCCGCCCAGAAGAAAACTTATTCTGGAACTTCAATTTACGTTTAATTCAAAAATACCTTCCCCGTGTTTGTTTACTTATGCAATGAAATAAATCCAAAAGGAAGGGAACGGCAACAAAATACGGTTTATCCACTTCTAACAGTGTGATTTTGTTTTACCTTTAGTGTAGAAGAGTACAAAATGATTAGTAGTAATACAGTAAGTACCTCGATTATCCAATCTGTAATAAGTAATACGATGGATCACATTGTAAATACATTTGGCACAAAGATAATAATTTGATTTTAGAATGTAAAATATACAGTGGCACAGAATTAAGAACACGGTGCCATTAATGAGAACTTTAGCTTGTAACTGACATAGAATGACCTAATTTGGGATGATCAATGTTCCGATAATCGAGGTTGTACTGTATATGAATTTGCCGTGAGCATGAAATCCACAGAAGGTTTTATTGTTGCCACCATTGCTCTATTTTTGTCGTAGCTTTCTAGAAAAGAGCAGGGTGCTTTATCACACCGGACACTCTGCATTTGCATATTCTCATATTATACCAAAACAGGATTTTCCAGTGTGTTAATTTTGCAAATAACTGGTTACAGTGAAACTCCATTGAACGGAATGTCTTCAACATAAATGTCGTCCTAATCTAATGGAAACGTCAAAGATCAACGAAAGCGTTTTAAAATCCCTTAGAACGGTAAACGTAGGGCGCGGAATGAAAATATACGGGATGCTCTAAAATTAGTATTTACAACTGTGAGAACGTATAGTACTCGACAAGTTAAATGAAAAAATATTAATAAGAAAATAAAAAAATACCGAGATATAACGTAAATTTGAAAATCTTAACGTAATAAAATGTGCTTGTATCTCGGGAACTATTGACATTTCCATGTATATTTACTTTTTATTTTTGTGAAGTACTATAGCGGATTTAAAATGATCAATTTTAGAACGCCCTGCATCTTCCAACATTATTCCTTTGAATCTAAATTCTTCTGATCTTAGAAATTATTGTTTCTTGAACCTATTCTTATTGAAACTTTTTTGTTCATTTTGTCGAGTACTATAAACACCTGAAGATCATTACTCTTGGAACATCCTACAAAATCAATCACCCTTGCTTCAAAATTAATTCGTTTTGTGTATTCCAGCAATTACTACTTTTCGACCCATTGTTATTGTATCTCCTTTGATCATTTTATCTTGTACTATACATACCGAATTTAAGATCGGTTTCAGAACACCCTTACGTTGAAATTAAATTTTTCCTTGTGCTTGAAAAATGATTGATTTCACAACACATTTCGATTCGAACTTATCGAACATTATACGTATATACTCGAAGTTTAGACCCCGGTAAATGTTTAACACTAGATCTACCGACGATTAACGTGCACCTACTTCATCGAGGCGATCAAAATGACACGTTTCAGAAAAAATACATAATTCAAGCAAACAATGTTTATTTATATTTTCTTTTAGCTTTAATCAGCGTCAATTCAAAGTGAACATAGCAGTTGTCAAAAATAAATAGTACATAGTATTGTAGAATTGAATCGTTGAGTTGAAGAACAGTACAAGTCCAAAATTAGCCATTATTAAACAATCTGAAAAGTAAATGTAAAATGCATAGAACTACATGTTGGGCCCAAAAACAGAGCAAAAAAAAGTACCCTATATGCACGTTTCAGTAATCTCTTCAGTTTAATGATTGTAAGAACAGTATCTGTCATGGATTTGTACTGTTTCAACAAACTGTTTATCAATTAGTTTTCATTAAATAATTTCTACTTGAGTTATGTTTAAAGCAAGTTAATAAATGTTTGTTTACTACTGTGTTATTTTTTAAATTTCTTGACTAAAAAGGGGCTTGATTTGAAAAACAGTACAAATCCAATAGTTTTATTTTAATTATTGAAAATGACTGAACAAAGATTAACCATAGTTAAACGTACATGAACGTTCATCTGAGTTAGCATCACCGTGTTTAAATTGGAACAGCACTATACAATTTAATGGCTTTGATGATACACGAAAACTGATGCTGTTTTTTCAAATATCTCAAAAGGTGGTTTTTGGACTTGTACTGTTATTCAACTCACAGATTCAATTGCAAATCAGTGATTTTGACTGCCTTGGCAGTTCTAGTGTTAATACAACACAGATTTGCCGGTAATAACCTCTAAACGGTGCCATGCGAACTAATGAATTAAAAAGGAAAAAACCAGTGGAGAACGTAAATCGGAAGACGGCGTGGAGAACTTCCGGTCGCGGGACGTAATACGCGCTATATACATGCATATAGCTCCGCCGTCTGTCACGCTGCGACGCACGCAATTTTCTAGGTCGACTCGACGCAGCAGGGAAGGTCAGGATTGGTTCAAGTCCAACCGAGTGGTCGTCGGCAACGCGTTCACCTCGCGGTCGTCCCTAGTCGATCTATAATTAGCGAATTTCCGCGGAGTGTCGTGTCGTTCATTGGAAAGAGACCAACGAACACTTCACCTCTGCTCTCTTCCTCTTTTCGGAATGATAGAGCTCGTTGTTTCTCGGAAACAACGCCCCCGCGCGCTCTGAAGCGTTCCAATCCTCAGGCTTATCAAAAAGTACTCCTATGAAATTATGCATTTTGAAAAAAATATGCTGAGCTGCGGCTGCGGAAAGAATGAGAAAATGAAGGCCACGCAACTGAAGTCACTTGAGTAACTTTATGATCGCTAATTCCTAAACAAAATTGGGTTAGATGAACATTCCAGAGGAATCATCTTGGTATGTAAAATAGAACTTTGTGTACAGTACAAGAGGTGTTTTCCTCGCTATGTTTACGAAGATCCATACGTACTGTAATATCTGGATTATTCCGAGGAGGGAAAGCTGGTATTTTTCTTTATATTACTATGTTTATTTGATAACGACTTCTCTATTTTTTGTTCATAGTGATTTATTTTATAATAGAATAGTGAAGGTAAGCTAGGATGATTCTTAAAGAATTTATAGTTCTCCACAAGAATTAATTAACAGTAGGAAATAACATTGTTTTTTGAAGTGGATATACAGAAAAATATTGATTTTAGCAAAAATTGGTTAGAATGAATGTCGCATAGTTCCAGTGGAGCTCTATATTGAAGCGTCCAATTTTTGGTATTGTTTGTGTTTTACAAGAGTTCAAGGCTATCTTCGATTTTATAAATGGAACACTGGGTATGATTTTATGAAAATCGAAAGAGCTTGAAATGTTGAGCAAAATAGCATTGCACCATAGTAGGTACAAATTGGATGGCACGAGATACACTGCCCCAAATAATTAGAGGACCATACATCTAAATGGCTAATTGTTCATTAAGATGTTAAATGCTATAAAAATTTTAAACATTGTACAGGGTCATCGTAGTAACTGGGACAGACTACAAGTTTCAGTGAAGATAGAAAAAAAAAATGGAAGACGGAAAGTTTGCCTAGAGTAATAAGTTCCACTCTCCTATGACACAAATTCTTCATAGATGCATCAATGCATTATTTTTTTTAATAGATCCGTGCCATTTATTTTTACATAAATCGATTCCTCAAATCATTTTGCTTATAAAAGATATTAGTTTTTAACTAATCATTTCGATCGAAAACCATCGAAACATATGAAATGTCCATTTGGACCGAGTCCTGTAATAATTCTATTTTATGTCACAAAACAATGTGTCAATTGCAAGAGAAAATGCTGCAAAAATTCTTGATTATTGTTCAGTGGTAAAAAAAGGAAGAATTATTTGTTAGATATACTTCTTAAAAATGATGCTGTCTTTTCGAACTCAAGTTGAACGCTGTGAGGGTCAAGTTTAATTTAATTAAATAATTATTGATTGTAACAAAATTCTGAGCTAACTTCATACTAAAACAATAATGTTGAAACCGGAGAACACGACTGAGTACTCAAATCTTTTTCTTCTTTGCGATTTATATAGAAAATAGTAAATTATATCGTGTCTGATTAGGTATGGCTGTTTTCACTGTGGCACTCAACGTGTTAAACTTATTTTGCTCGAAAACAAAGCTTCATTCGAAGAAAATGTATCTTATCACATTGACTTATTTTGAGATGCAGAATCATCAGCTTCTCGACTATACCAAGAATTTCAGCTCACCTTGTATAACATAAGACGCAGAGAATAATTGAACATCATACATACATCATTTAACCATATATTATTTTTCGCGTGCAGCGTAATCAGTTAAGGTAATCAAGATATTAAATTTCGATTGGCAGTATACTCTGTACCTGTTATCTTCAAGTTCGTTTTACCTGGTAGTTTTGATTGCTAAATAAAAGTATTTCTAGAATAACCAGTCATCTTGTCAGTAATTAATTCTTATACTCTCTCAACCCTGAAAAATACTACATCTAGTCCAGTATATTGTAATATCCATTTCTGCATTAGGTCGGTGCAAACGTTCTTTGCTACTTCCTAACTGAAAGCAAAAGTAACATTATACGGTCTCAAAATAATTTTTATTAATAAACGAAAGGAAAATACTGTACGGGTTTACAAGGGCATACATTATATTTCATGCAGGAAGATTAGATCCACATCTTCTTAGCTTTGCAGAAAAGGGATCAATTTTTTCCACCAACCTGAATTCAACCTGAAGTATATAAATTACAATTTAAAAATCTCAAATTTTTCATTATCCACTCGGACGCTCGTCAGCTTACATTGCTTCTGTAACAAAAGCATGCAAACTTGAAGAGCTATTTGCTTGAATACAGATTGCCTTCGAGCTCGTCTTAACTTCCAGTGCCAAATAATCGCTGTTTTCTCGGCTAGATACTCTAAAGATACGCATAAATCAGCTGAAACGGAATTCATAAATATTTGTCGGTTGGATTGATCATTTCCACGTGCATCACACGAACGTGGCACACCTTCCAGGAAAGGAGCCAGACGGTTTATTGACATTACCTCGGTTCCATATGTGCGTTGACGCGCGCCTCGTGCTTTCGTTAAAGCTTCTCTGCTTTGATTCCCCTTCTCTTTAGCAACCCACGCTCCCGATGAGACTCCGCAGGTGGCCAGATGCTTTGAAGACCGTTTAGGACTCTAGAGACACGTAATATTGTCGGTTCAATATCACTCGATTAATGAAACTTAACTTCGTTATCATTCCATTTGTCGAAACTATTTAGGTGACTTGTTACTGTAGTAAACACAAGAAACTGATAAATATGGCAGTTGTTTCTGTTATAATTTGCAGTCGAAGGAGCGACCTTGGACGGCCAGTGTTTTGTACCTCTACAGTATCTGTAATGTACTAGCCCCTGGCTAATATTTTATCTAAAACTAGCCAAATCATACACCAACATTTTTCCACATTGCAAACCTTCTCCTTGCGTCTGCCTGTGACTCATTTGTTTTGGCCCTTTTATTTATTTTCTTCATACTTCAAGAAACTTCGCATGAATCAGAAATTTCTTTAAAAACCTGGGTAATCACATTGTACGAGTTCAGTGTGTTGCGTTAGCTCAGTATTGCAGTAGCTCTGTCAGACCGAGTTCGTGTCAAGTTTATAATAAAACCTCTTCGTTAAAACTTGTTAGTCTGAATATTACCATGTGTACTCGCCAGTCCATTTCATTATAAACATGTTGTCGTATCGTTTAGATCAGTGTTGGCCGTTGGAGCTGCAGCCTTCCCCCACTCTAGGCCCATTCCCCTCGTTTTAGTTTTCTCCATTTCGCTCCTCGTTCCTCCTTGGTTCATTGTCGTCCCATATCACAGCCTATATGAGGGGAATGGGTCTGGAGGGAGGGAGGCCGTAGCTCCAGTGGCCATCACTGATTTAAGTGTATATACAATAGTAACAATATATACTGTGTAGAACGTATACCTTGTATGCGTAAAGCCAAGGGGTTATAGCTAAAAACATTTACTAACTTTACCAGTAAAGGTGTTAACAGATAACACAGTTGATACCTTTATTACCCAATGTATACACTTGGCTATTCTAATGGAATACACAAAACAACATAATTTGAAAGTTTCAAAGAATACGAAATGTTTTTTCATGCGACTAGTATTCAGTTTAATATAATTTATCAAATAATAAAGAATTAAATTACTCGGATTCAATTAGTAAACTGTTTGTTAACAAGATGTGCAGCACCAAACCAAATTTAAGTCAACCTATATAGTAGTTCCTTCATTTGAATTGAATGAACAACTGTCAAGTTGTGCGCAATTCAATTAATAACCCATTTGTGAACCAGATACTTAAATCACGAAGAATTTATATAAATTTTATACTTTTATTAAAATGTTTTAGTAAGTATACAGTTACTGAATGTTATGCTTTTACCGTAATATATATTATAGGTACACGATATATAAAATATATAATACAAAAAACACAAGAATTCACGCATTTCAATATGACTCAATGGAAAATCAAAAAATACTGCTATTTCGTGCTTCTCCTATCAAAATATCAGCAATTTTGTTTGCAATACGCTAAAATTCGCACATTTCAGCATGAATCGGTGTAAAACCAATAAAAACTCATCCTTTCATTCAATTTTTATCGCAAAATCAACAATATAGCAAACTACTCCTGGATTCGCACAGTTTCAACATGAATCGTTTGAAAATCAGTAAAAACTGCTATTTGACGTTATTTCTATCGCAATATTAACAATCTCGCATGAACTACGCCAAAATTCACGGATTTCAGCATGAATCGATGCAGAATCCATGAAAACTGTATAAAATATTGCCTATGTATAACAAACGTACGTATCAAATGTATAATAAATACAGTTTTTTTATAATACGACTACTTTTTCCAGCACGCTCGCGTGCACGTAGCCCACAGGGTCTGCAATACCCTAATCCTTTCGATTCGTGCACTAAAAATAAACCGTGGAGGGTTGCTTAGAGAAAGTACTTTAGGAACATTTCAGTGGGTCTGACGGTTTGTATCGTTTAGCAAGGATCTGGACTTACATAGAACCCTTTACCTTCGGTCGAATTTCCTGGCCACCGGACCTATACGACGGTATGCGCCTATTACGTCGGCTTTACGAGCTCCTCGTAAACGTCGGGCCCTGCGAAATTGATAGACCACTATGTTACACGTACACCCCCGCACACAAGACCTCATTCTATCGATGTCTTCTTCCACTGGCCTAGCTGGGCGATCCACTTCCAACACCGATGCCACTTTAGTATCCTTGATTTCTATCGTAAAGCTTCGGTCGATAGTCGCGGACACGGACGTTCCCTTATGGAAATTTTTCTTGAAACTTAAACTTATTTTACGATAAAGATATTCGAATGAAAAGAGGATTCTCAGGGAAGCAGAAGGATCGGTATTGTTCATGCAACCAAGTACTTTATCGACCTCCCCGGCGAGTGTAAAAGACGGCGAGACGAAACGTTACGTGTTTTGTCGTGGTTTCTTTATGGTTGGACCTTTGTACTGATATTCTTTGTACGTTATTGTCCACAGTGAATTTCTTTTTTGTTATTCCACGAGGAAGTGATGTTGAAATGAATTGGTTAATCCTTTCAGCCCTGCGAGCCAATATACAGGGTGTGTCCGAGATCGTAGCACAACCTAAAAGATGGTGATCCGTTGTCTGACAATTAATTGGCGACGAAGAATATTTTTCGCTGTGGCGCTTGATTTTTGAGAAAATTCACTTCGAATATCCATCAAGTACGCGTGCACTTTAGTATTATTTAGTATTTATGTTATTACGTTATTAGTATTTGTTACAATGCAGGATTAGTTAATTCCATTAATACATAAAATTGTGACATTTTCAATAATTTATAAGTTTACGGAATATCTGTTTTCGTTATTGAAATTTCTTACATCACTTTTAGTATGTCATATTGCCGTATTATTAATGTTTTCGATGCTGTCGACGGATATTGAAAGTCAATTTTGTCGAAAATCAGGCCTCATAGCGAGCAATTTTATTCTTCATTTTCGACTTATTCTTGGACTAGGAATCATCTATGTTATGGCTGTACTATGATTTCGTAGACATCTTGTATGGATTCCGAAAAATCCTTCATTTCTTACGTTCAGTTCGTTCCTTACGGATCACCAGGTCTTTATTATACGCTATGGACATATGAACTTACCTATAAATTATTAAAATGGGTGTTTTATTCAAACATAGTTTTATAAATTACTTATAATGTCGAGTAGATTCACAGTGATATGAACTAACAAGTATATTAACAATTATATGCATCGTATGTAACGATAATATGAGCTCATGATATTTGTTTCGTTATATACTGTATTACCCGGTTGGCTGGATGTTCTCGGTCCCGAATGCTCTTCCAGCCAACCGGCTCTATTACAGTGTCACATCACTAAAATAATTTAATATTTGCAAGAATGATTTATAATGAAAAATTACAGTTCCTTGTAACAAATGTCCACGTAAATGTTTCATTGTGTCTCGAAAAATATTAATTTTCCGGCCTGTGCATATCGGAATTTTGTTATTTATTTTGTTCATTAGTAGAATTAAGGCTATCAATTTCAAGACACCCTGTTTAATTGTATATCGTGCCAGTTTTAAATCACGGACACAGAGAGCGGAAAAATATAAAAAAAGGCGACGAGATGAGAACCGAGAGGCGAATGAAATTGAATAGTGAAGTCGTCATAATCGATTGCATCTTTCGCGAGCAGAGAGAAGAACATTGAAGAGGAGGCTGAAAGGAGGAGGACTGGTGACTCTCTAGCTGATACAAGAGCCGTTGACATTGCGAATTTTTATTTCGCCTGGCAATAAACGGTTCCACTGACACTCTCTACCTTTGTTTCTGTCTGTTCTTTCCTACCGAACGTCTTCATTACAGAATAACCACGATACAGTTAAAAAAACAGTGATTACAGAATGAATAGAAAAAAAAATAGAAAGTAAGGATACAGTTACAAAAGTTATAAAGATTGTTATTGTAGAACGGACCAATCTCAGCGAGAAGTAGGGAAAGAGTACCAAAATCGACGTATGTACCATTTATTTGGGTGGCTCTATCCAATCTGTTTATATCAGTTTCGAAAACATTAATTTTCTAAAAAAAGGGAAAAGCTGCCTCTGAAAAATTGAGCACCAAAACCGACATACTTGTTCGCAATGAGAATAAGTGTAAAAAATTGCAACAAACAGAACATTTATTAATTCAAAATAAGTTTTTAGGGTGATTAGTTATTTATTTATACGAAATTGTTTTATTTTCTTCAGCTTGTTATAAAAAAAAGTCAATGAACAATTATTTGCAAAAATCACAGACATAAATGTCTCCGTCAGCCCCAGCACATTCACTGTGTACCTATTCTTTACACGATAAACACTTCCCTGTTGGCATCTTCAGAAAACAGTTGGTCACAAAAGTATGCAAACAGCTTCGTGACTTGAAAGCTAGTATTTTATTGACTTGCGGTGAGATATTTAAAAAAAACAGTAGGGTACGTCGATCTAGGGATCAATCTCACGTAAATTTCATAACTTCATGTCAAGAGAACGGGTAACGGTAAGAATAAGAACAACAGTGATGTCGATAACTATAACCCTAAGGAATTACATGACATTATCGAAAAATTACATACCATAAGTTTTTGACAAGAAACATGAAATCAAAATGGTTATTGTTTACATCGGATACCTCTATAGGCATTGACGATTAAGTAACTGCTCATTTTGACAAAAGGCAGCACTTTACAAAACAAGAAACAGGGGTATGTCGGTTTACGCCACTTATGTCAGTTTTGTAAGACTTCCTGTACTGTTATCAAGCCTGGGCTATATAAAAAAGAGACAAAAGGAAAGGGTATACTTACAAAATGTATTTGTTACAGTGCATTATGATCTCTTTCTAGCTGCTTATTATTTCCTTCTTACCAAAACGATTCACGGTTTTACGTAGCCGAATGAAGGTCTCCAAACAATAGGAGCTCCCATTCTATCAGGTTCATCGGAAAGTTCTGTCGTCAGTTTTTATCTGAACGTTTATAATCCCTTTCGGAATTTCTACAAATCGCAGGAGGTTCATGTGTGTGCTCATTTTCTGGTCGAATCGTGAGTAATATAAAGACAGTGCAATATTTTCGGAATGTTATTACTCCTGGAAATTTGACCAGAAAATATGTCCTGTGAGAATGTGCCTCTTCGTCAATGCATTTTGTATGAGTTCCATATAGGAAAACCTGCAACGGAGTCTACTGAAAATTTGTATCGTATTTTCCGTGCAAATATTGCGAATACACACACGATGCAAACATGGTCTTTAAGATGGCGTATAAAGGATTCCGACCTTGAAGATGAACAACGCAACGGGAGACCAACTGCTGCAGATGACAACGTTGTTCGTAGCAAATTGGAGAAAAATCCTTGCGTCACATCGCGGGACCTCACAGAAGAACTCGGCACAGCACAGTCAACTATAGGGGAGCACATTTATCTGCTCAGATTCATCATGAAGCTCTCTAGATGGGCACCGCATGATCTCATTGATCAGAATTTGACAAATTGGATTAGAATTTCATCGTCACTGCTATCCCGTCATCGTACACAGCCTTTCTAGGACAGATTTGCAACTGGTAACGAGAAATGGATAACAATAATATCAAGAGGAAACGAGCTTGCTGTCAACCCGGACAATCAGGCCCTCTGCCTTCAAACCATCTCTTCATCAACAAGAAAGAATGCTCTGTATTTGGTAGGATATTAACACTAGAACTACCAAGGCAGTCAAAATGACTGGTTTGCAATTTTACTATGTATGATTTATTTTTTATGACTATTATGTTTACTTTGAATTAACGCCGAATACAGTTAAAGAGAAATATAAGCAAACATTGTTTCCTTAAATTACGTATTACATATTTCTAAACCGTGCTATTTTGATCGCTTTCATAAAATAGGTGCGTTAATCGTCGGTAGAACTAGTGTTAAAGGACCAAAACATTATGAGCTGCTGCAACCTGACGACACAATTACAGTTGGGATGTGTTGCAACCGATTGAACAGATTCAATGAAAAAATTAAAGAAAAGTGTCCAGCACTGGCGAATAGGTAGGGAGCTGCCCACCAAGACAATTGCCAACCCCATGAATCGTCCAAAACTCAGTAGAAGTTGAATGAACTAGCATGAGAAGCAATAAGTGATTCCCCATGCAGTCCTGATCTTGCCCCGTCCGATTACCACAAAACTTTTTGTCAGGAAAAAATTATACAATGAACGACAAGTCGTGAAGGCGTTGGCAGAGTATTTTAACAGTAAAAGCAAGACATTTTATGCGGAGGGGAAAAACAAATTGCCAGATAGAGAGGGTGTGATCGTCAGTAATAATGAACAGTACACTCAAGATTAAATAATCGAAGTATCGTTTGAAAAAATTGACCTGTTTTCGTTCGAAGAAAACGACGGATGAACGTAATATTACTGTAGGGACACAGAAACTAGGCATCTTATAACATCGAAGGGGTTCAACAGCTCATCCTCTATTGTATCATGTGTTGAAATTTTATAATTCATCCTTCTATTATTCTGTGCAGTATTACAATACCTATCATTCTTTTATTATGATCAAGCTACTTTAAAAATTTCTTTCTCACATAAGTACTATATTTAAGATTCTGTTACTCCAAGCATCATACATCGTTGAATTGTCTCACTATTACACTGTACTACTACCATTACACATCGTCATTCTGTTATACGATTCTGCCATTATCTTTTTTACGTTACAATTTTCTTCGCATTCTTATGTACAAGGTTCAAATCAGCCAGTGTTCGTACCTCGTCTTTGCGATCCATTTTATAATTTCTCAATCATATTATGCAATCGTTCGTCCTTGGTAAAAAGCGGCGACATATACACGTTATAATAAGTTTTCTGCATGAAAATAAAAATAGGCCAGGTCTCGTGCTCTTTCGTGATACGCCAGGTCGAAAGTGAATCGAACGAAGGAAAAGGATAGAAATTTGTATGAAATCACCGATAACGACAAAGCAGCCTTGACATTCTGCGTATCTCCGTCGAGGCTCTATTACGATTGGTAAAAGGGATTCGTCAGGATTTATTCCGCGTCTTTCACTTCAGAATCCTTTCGAGAAGTGGATGTGATTGATGCCAACAGCCAGTACCCTGGGGGATCGACGATCTCGTTTCAGAAAGCATACAGCCGACCTCGACACGACTCGTTAAAGACGATTCCTATCGCGGTAATAGTCTCGAAGGATTTTTGCAAGTATTCCAGAGAGATCGGACATCGATGTGGAAAAAAACGCACACGATGAACCGAGGGATGCTCCTCCTCGTCAACAACAATTTTCCCCAGAGCTTTTTTCTTACTGTCAAGGTTAGCAAAGCCGTTCTATCGAATGTAATGGTTGTTCTGAATCATGGACGGAATCTCGACCACTGCGAAAATTTCTGCAGATTGTCGCGAATTTTCTACGTGCAGTGATTCACGAAATTGATCCAATTAATACGCAACTTCAGCTGAGCTTAATCTAACAATTTTGTGGGACATTGTAATTTGAAGCGAGGTTATGAATTAGGAAGGACAGAAATTTAAAATGCACCTGAATTAGAAAAGAAAAGTAATCATGTAAGTTTTCAATTGATCTCGTAGGTGACTATACGTAATCGTTCATTGTCACGATTTACATGCACACGAAAAATTGCTAACAAAAATGATGAAAGGGGAGCCTTTGCTCGTGTCAGGGCAATTGATAGTCTTCTGATTTCAACGTATCAAATTGAAACTACTGACGGGAGAAATTTGAAGACATTTTTAGTATTAAAAAAATACAAGGGTTAGACAAAATACTGGAAACATTGCTCATAAGTCGTGTATTGTGTACTTGAGATTAGTAGCCGTGAAGTTGTACACATTGCGATCGTCTTTGAAGAATGGTACAATATCCCATTAAACATTATTCTGGATTTGTATGATTCCATTCCCAGGAGAATTCAGGCTGTATTAGACGCCAATGGTGGTCTTATACGATATTAATAAAGAATTTTCATAATGTACGAGGTGTTTCCATTATTTTGTCCAACCCCTGTAGATTTGATGTACCGAAAATAACAGTACGTAAAAGATTAATTTTTTTTGTACTAACGAGAGAATAACTTTGAAGCTTTCTATTAAAATACTAAATATTATAAATAATATTATGTTGTAATTTCGCATATGTGAAAATTAGGATACATTGTGTTCATTACTTTCAAATCTATAAATACAAAAAACTTCATAATTTTTTAAATTAAAGCGTTCTGAATTACCCCGAAGACGAGAAGGTTCTCCACAACAGTAATTTTTCTTGATTGGCTGTATATTACATTTGATATATAGTTGAATTAAAATAAAGAGCACTTGTTGCATCCTGAATGTATGAATTTAACGGAATTTGTTATTACAATTTAATTTTGTCTTTCTTGAATCCTCAACTCACGACAAAATTTCGAATAATCCTCTCCTTTAGGAATAGATTTCGGGGGAGATATTCTCACTGAATATTTTAAGTCAAGCGTTTCCAGTCAGTTTCAACTGCTTTTAACGTATCTTCTGAAAAAAAGCGTAGATTTTATGTGTAAATCGAAAGACGTGGAAAAAAGATGGTCGCGCGAAATTACAGCCAAATGAAAGCGAATGTAATTACTGGGGACGAGGAAACGGGAAATAATGAATTCAAGCCCCGTTTCTATCGTATTTTCGCTCCCGCGGGATTAACGTCAATGCGATTGAGGCAAAAGGCGATATTATTCCGGCCCGTGAAATAAAGAGAATCTGGAAAGGTATGACCTACTTCAATTTGTTCTTCTGCATTCGTAGGCTCCCCACGTTCTTCATTTTTGTTAGCTTTGTTGCTCCTTTTTTCGTTTACCCTGTTGCTGCACCGACATTATTCCCTTTTCCTTGGCCGGTGTTCAACTAATTTCGATGGAACATTCTTTGATTCTCTTTCAATATTCTGGTATTGTCTATTGCAGCATTTCTTAAACTGTGGTCCGTGGAACCCAGAGAGTCCGAGTGTTACTAGTCAGGGGGCCGCAAGTGATATTTTTTTTATTGTTAACAAAGCTAATATTTGCAAAGTTTGTAAACTGAACTTGAGATTGAATTAATTTGTATAGTGAAAAATAAATAGTTTGTATACAAGAAAATATTTCCCTACCTTATACTAAGCAAAAATATAAAGTTAATGGTTAGATGTCCGGCAAAATGCACATCATATGAAAGGGGTCCGCGAGCTCATAAAGTTTAAGAAGTAGGTTAGTTTTAGAGGGTGTTTTAAAATTGATGCACGTAACTTTGGGTACATATTGAAAGCAATAAAGTAAACAGAAAAAGTTTCAATCAACATGGGTCGAGAAGTCAGTAACTACAAAATTGTGAAGACATATTTAATTTCGTTGTACAGGTGATCGAACATTCGGAATGTTCTAAAAATGGTGTTCGTAACTTTGAGAACAGAACTAATAGTACTGCAGGTAAAATGATCAAGGTAGTGTTACACAGTAAATGTGAATAGAAACATCAACAATGTCCAAATACATCAATAAATTTTCTTACGATGTAATTTCCAAATTTTTCGCTATAACTAAAACATTATTCATCTTTCGATTCATACTTACTGAAAAGTTTTGGTTGACTTTGCTGGGTACTATGCGTCTTCATAGTTTGGACCATCAATTTTAGTATAACGTGTATATATTTAGCAAGAGTGGAGGAAGTTTTCGTTGTAATATGGGGAATGTGTGGGGTGCCAGGTGTTACGATGTAATCTACTTGTGTAACACCTGCCTTGCGGGAGGTACCTTTATAGAATTCACATAAATTATACATTTCCCAAAATAATTATACACAACGCCTTAAAGATATGTATATCAATTATCAGATCATATTATTGATTAACTTTCTTACTGAAATTTATAATTTTATTTCTTCGTTCTTCAAATATCACTGAACTCTTAAACTATAAGCAGCAGAGAAAAACAGTTTTAATTAAACGGGATTATGGAATGTACAGCATGGCGTACACAGAAGTTTAAACAACTTTCATATAGAAATTCTGTAAACTTCTGTGTACGCCATTTTGTACATACATCTCATAATACCGTTTAATTTTTATTCAAACCTATTTTCTCCTCTCCTTAGAGTTTAAGAGTTATGTGCTAAAGTTTAGATACGTGTCTTAGATATTAAGGGTTGATTTCTCCCCTTTGAGGGGAAGTTACGTAGAAATAAAATATACCACGAAGTACCCTTGTTATTTAAGTTCAGTACAGTCAATGGTACTTAAAAGAAGGAAAAAAAGTAATTACGGAAATACTTGATCAGTTCCACGGTTTACTGTATTCCCGTCGCAGATCTGGATTGAATATATTCTTCCAATCTCTCTTACACCTTTAATCCCTGAAACTTAAACTAAACTATGTACCATGTGCTAGAATTTCCACAGTAGAACATGCGTTAAGCTGAATACTTCATTATAATAATATGTGCGATGTTAATTGATAAGTTGTTTCAGTGTTCTGTAATCGCAAAATATGTTAAGAAATACATATTCTTTAATAAAATATGCTCAAGCAATAATTCGTCCGAATATGTAGGTTTATAACATCTGAGGAACAGCTTTGTCCGGGTGGTTCGGACAAATAGGGTGGCTCGTAGTACACGGTGAACGATTTTCCAGAACATGTATGTGTATCAGAAAATTTCATAATCTACAATTGAATCGTTTATTATTGAAAAGACTTATGTCAATTCTTCAAAAATGGACACCAGGCAAACTTTATGTAATTTTCTTCGAAATAATGTTTATTTGTTTTATTTTTCAATCGGAATCGATAGGAGATATCAAAAGACACTTTTGATGTTTTCTTGGGTCGCATAATCCAAAGTTTGGGCTACCCACAACACTTTAAATGAATAACTTAATTTTCCCCAAAATATGGACATACGCCCTTTCAATAATAAACGATTCAATTATACCACCAATAGAAATCATTCGCCCTTAAGTGCTCAACAACTACATTGAACTTGTTTTCCTAAATGCCATACTTTGCACTTGTTTATTCAACTGTCATACCTTAACCCATCAGATCACTGTAACTCGAATGAATACAGACATATAACCGATGGAAACAATAAGTTTAATGACACGAAATAGTAATGTCATTTACTCTAAGAAGTAATAAACAGTACCTATCACTTCCACTTCCATTCACGTATTCGTTCGGCCATTCATTTGTTCCTCCAGTGATTCACTCATTCGCTAATTTCGTCATTCATCGCAGACTAGACAGCCCCATCCAATAACCCAGGCTTCATTGGCGTAACTGTGTCCATTCCTCGAAAACAGTTCAGTCTAGCTGGAGCCGCTGCAATCGTAACACGTCTAGCCAGCCGGAATTCATCTCTACGCTGTTTCCGAGAGAATTTCTCGTCGCGAATTCCCTCTAGACTAATAATGATCCGTGTCGCATAAAAGTTCAGAAAAAGTGGGCTGCCGTCGAATCGGGGGGTGATTGGGAAAGGGGCAACGAAACGAGGGCTCGTTCTCGAAGAAATTCTCTGTCCACGGCACCTAGAGGGAGAATAGTCGCGACAGGAAGCGATCGAGAGGTAAAGGACATAGTCCTGCGAGAAGACAACGAACGAAAGATACGGGTTGGGTCGGATAAGTTCTGGATTTTGCAGAGTTCAGTGGCGCAATGCGGGGCAGCCAGACAACATGGCGCACCCTTCCTTTACACGTCGTATTACATACAAATACATTCATACATAAATTATCAATCTGTACCCTCAGAATTTTTTGTTGCGATGGAAAGGCGATTTTCAATTGATGTAATTGAATTTTCGTACAAGGTTAAGTGCATCAGTGTATATATATGTGCCTTTTAAGAACATTCTTATACTTGGGGACTACAACTTGAGGCCAACAATATAGATAAAATTTTACATGATTATATTACGTTGTACATGGATTATTGGATTAAAATTGTAGGATCCACCTGTCGAGTAGTATTCTTGAGAAAATATGTCCCATCTGTTCCTAACGCACTTATGGAATATTTAAGTGTAAGAATCAGTATCCTTTTTCTTCGTGTGCAATTTTATTATTTATTTCAAGTCATAATAATTTATAAACTGTGTAAACATGTCTAGTGAATTGCGAAAAAATTATAAGACAGTGTGTACCTGCTGTATGATTAGTCAGCCCAGTAGGATGTTCCAGGATGTTCAGGAGAAATTTTGTTAGGTATTTAATTATACGAAATCATAAATATGATACAACCGAGTTATGAAATTAAACGTCTCGAGATAAAAGTGAAATTAAAATAATCAATGATATGAACGATAAAGGGTATTAGAGTTTGAACATTTTACAAATAATTAAAGTAAGTCGGTGTAATATTTGGAATTACCTGAAACATAAATGTTGTTAACGAACCATCACAAACATGCAAGTCTGGATTTTACCGAACAATTGCACCGGCGAAGAAAGTGAAGAAAAATTATGTCTCACTTAAAAGTTATTTTTCATTTTTATAATGATAAGTTTCCACTTTACAGGTACATAGCCCAGATTGAAAATTTTTAAATAAAAGCACATAAGCTTACAAAAATTCTAACCAAAGAGTATGGTCAAGGTCATTAAAAACAACGGTGGAACTGTCATGTTATTAGTACATTAATAAAGTAAACTATTTATAATTCGTGTTTGTTTGACTGTTTTGGAAGCATTACCTGTTTTATATTATTGTATTTGTATTTAATAGTGCTTTAAAATTTAAGACAAATATTTCATACCTTTCAGTTTGAAAGTTGTATTAATCAAAATGTAAGTATTTATGAGGAATGTTTACGAATATTGCAAGTGTTTTATAGTTTTCTCGTAGAGTGTATTTGTTCGGATAAAAGAAAAATCGAATAATGGTATATTCACTTTCTTCGTCCTACTTATGCTATATTCCAGAAAGGCTAATGCAACTATCGATGACAAACATGAAAACATAATGTAAAGGGACAATTATTTGTTTCATTTGAGAGTATTACATCTGTTTAGTTGCCAAATTGCACATGTTTATTAATTGTATAGAATGTTACTACTTTGATACTTCAAACCACCTGAAAGGACTATGATATGGATGGTCTCTTGTTGGGTGAAATTTAGTTTATTACATACATGGAAGTCAACTATTGTTATGAAAAATAGCTTTAAACATTAGAAGGAACTGATTTAAAATTGATGAAACTCACCTCCTTCGGATTTTTAGTAACTTTGCATTTCTGTAGATCTATGTAGGCGTCGTTGATTTCCCTTGTCAATTTTCCCCTAAGTCCATGGGGGGAGGGTTATGGCGGCAAGGGCGCCGTTCAGCGAAAATTTAAAAAAATTCATAATTTTGGAATGCATCAATATAAATCTACGAAATTAGCGTTAAAAAATATAAAGACCTCAGACTTTTCATGTGATGTACGGTTTTATAGTTTATACTTATTTTACACGACTTATAGTCTTTTCTCAATTTTCCCAATCCAAAAAGTTGTCACACTGATTTCGTCTTTTTGCAGGCTGTTAACCTCGATGGAGTGAAAAAGAAAATCTAATACATCATTGCTGTAGGATTAATGGGATATTGATCGTTATCGTTTTTATTATCTGGATGACTGAAGCAATGTAAACAGAATTCATTCATCATTTTGATTATGGCAAAGTCACGGATATAAATATGACGGTAGTATGTATTTGGATAAAAAAAGAATATATGAATAAAATGTATTACTATGATTTAAAAAAAAGTAGAATATTCGTACAGTAGAACATTTGGATAATGGGTGTTCAAGTATTAGAGGTTCTACTGTACATGATACACTTTGAGCAGCATATAACAGTATAATAGTCTATTATATACAAAAATATTGAATAAGCGTTATATAATATTACAATAATTTCAAAAAATGTAGGTTATCGTTCTTTTCGTGAATATAGCAAGTGAATACGCTGGATGAATTGATCGTTGTGCCTGTGGTTGGGTCATATTAATTTTGAATAATTCCATTTTTATTTATATAAACAGTAATATATTATTTTCTATTATCATCTAGCACATATAAAAGCGTATTCAATGTTTAACAAATGATGTTCTTCAATTTGCATATCTATGCTGCTATTGATGATTCAACATAGAAAAGTAGTTCATATTAGTTCCTCATTGAAGCTTGCATTTATTTATAGGATTATCGATTGTGTACATTATTTGTCAAGTTTGATTATTCTACCTGAATCAAACTTTTAATAGCTTTATCGACTAACGCATTAAGAAACATCTGGTTCCGTTTAAAAATGACAAAGTTGACCCCGATATCCATTCTGCGTTTCCACCTATAAAAGACAATTCATATATGTAGACATAATAAATCATCAGTTCTTGAAATCATGCAACTTTTGTGTAGAACAATTTTTCGTGCAGCTACTAATTTAGAAGTTATTCATTCAAGGTGATCCTATTAGGTCACCCTGTATAAACCTTTATTGACCCGATAAGTTCATCGGTACATTTGCAATCGAAAGTATCTATCGCGTGTAACGACAACTAAATCATTGTAATTTATTTAGTTTCAAACGTAGGCTATCTCATTATCTGTCAATCATTCGCGATGTTTTATCTATCAGAGTCGATCGAGCTATTCGAGGACGACTCGCTAAATAATCGACGAGCTCGTTCTTTAAATAACTAATGGTTCTCCTTTTCAGATACTTGCGCGGAACGTGGCTGTTGAAAGTGAATTACTATCTAAAAGCTGATTAAACTGTAACGTTCAATTGAATTAGGCGAAAGTTTAATAAGTTATTTCAGAGTGGTTTTAAACTCATTGTTCATTCCTAAAGTAACACTTTCCCCCGTTGAAGTTATAAAAGTTATGTGACATGCTATAAATATTTATTATTTATTATGCTCATTAGTATTATTTTACTATACTCACTGTTAGTCACTAAAATATCCGATCACTTACCGTAAATGCAAACCTCCTTTGAGTTGAACATTTAAAAATAACAGTTTTTAATCTCGTCATAGTATTCTTCAATTTAAAGCACAACTCTTTATTTAGTCATTTATTTATTCTTTAATGGATAATGCAGATCTCTTATTTTACACAATTCCAAAAATTACAACCGAACTTGTAAATTCAATGCCAAATAAATTAAACGGTGTAACAAACCATAAGAGACATATACTAAAAGATTAATATTTATTCTTTTGTATTAGTCTAGATTATATGAACAGACACATGTTTTTGTAAGTCTTACTTTGTAATAGACTACCAAAATATTGTTTTCTACATAAATGATAATTTATTTACAAATTATTATATAAATCTGTGCAGTGAAGGTAATTACTGGTTTTCGAATCCATATACCTTAGTTTTTTACTCTGCGTTCAATATTCTTTCGAATTGCAGGGTAGTTTTACACATTCCATGTAACAACTCTATGTGGCCTTCATATCTGGATAAAAAAGTAAAATAACAAAGAACTAATTATTATACTGTACGTTGCCCTTGATATTATATAACTTCTGTTTGAAACATTTTCTCCTATATCTCAAAATAATTTTAATATTTTTTGAAATTGATAATTTCATTGGTCGTACTTCTGATCATTTTGGAAGATTCTATCAGTTAAGAAATGATTCGAATGTTCAAAAAATGACAATCGGTAGGTAACAAATCTGGGGAAATTCATTATTATCCATGTCAACTCTGAAGTCGAAAATTTATGAACAAAGGTCTCTGAACAGGATGTAACATTAATAACAAGGCTTCATATAATGTATTAATATTCAACTTACATTATAATGTAGCTGAAACATTGCTATCAATCATGATAGTTAATAAGAATCAGACGTTTGATGTACACCAACCTAGTCACAGTATAAAAAGACATATTAAGGAAAATTTGTTCAACAGTGAATGTTACACTCAAAAATACAATGCGTTGTTTGATTAGATTTAAATTCATTTTGTCTTCTGTTCTCACAGATCACGAACTAATTAATTTGCGTAGCATACAAACTACACTCCACGATTACAGTATGAGACACCTAATGCAACTATGGAAAAATTTGAAAAGTCACAAATGAACAGAAGTTTCGAAACAGTCTATAACAACAGTAACAAGGTTTCCTACAGCGTACTAATATTCAACTAACATAACAGTGTATCTGAAACACTCGTACCAAACTGGACGATTGATAGGAATCGGCCATTTTATATGCTTCAACCTAAAAATTCTCAACATTGTTCAACATCAACAAAATAAACATTTCACTTCTGACAGGCACAGCCGTCTGAGGTTCCAGAATTCTTGCTAATCCACCGAAATCCAGCACCCTTAACGAAAAACTAACCTAACGAACATACGGTGTCCCGAAGGAGTCCCCTTTAGGTGTAGGGTAGGAGGTTAGGGTTCGGGGGCGGAGGGGTGAGCACAGCACGCGTCAACAAAGGGACGCACAAAAGGCTGGGAAATGGAGAGCGAATTGCTCATTATCGAGTGGTCAGGGCGCACGAGGGATTTCACGGTCGTTCCTAAGGGATAAAAAGGCTCCGCAAGGTGGGAAGGGGATCGACGAATCCTGGATTCGTCAAGGGAGGGAATGAATCGCGCGAAAATTGTCTCTTCCCTCGCAATTCCGCCCTCCCTTGGGATTTTCGGGTTTTCTTATGGAACCTTTAACCGGGAACGGTCGTTTAGGCGGAGCTCTCTTTGTTCCTCAGGATCAATCGAACTGGGGTGCCATCCCCGTAAATACGGACGAGGGTGGTGCACAGACGGAAGTGATTCGTACGAATTTACGAAAGTGCAGCCTTCGAACGATCGTCCACCCCTGTGCTCTCGGCTAAACTCCCGTTTCATTCTCTTTCGTCAATTGACAGTCTGCGGCCTTTTCATCGTCGTTTCACTAAGAGCGAGGGCGTCGAGCTGAGCGTCCCCTTTATACACGATTGTTACTAATTTCTGCAGGTAGTTAGGATCATTTGAATCGGTTTATTTTAATTACAGTAGGACCTCGATTATCCGAACTACAATTGCTAACAGGATGACTCGCATTGTAACTATGTTTCGCATAAAAATAATAATTTTATTTTAGAACGTAGAAAATCGACCACTGTGGAATTAAGTACACAGTATCACTAATGATTACTTCAGCTTGTAGCAGACATAGGATGACCAATTTTCAGATGTCAGGTGTTTGAATAATCGAGGTTGTACTGTACTTACTGTGCTTAAGCTATCTGCGAAACGAAGTTTTTGAGTGTAATTTAAAATTATACAGGATATTCCGAATTTGATGGTCACATTTTGCTGGCGCATAGTACTTAACGAAATTAACGAAGGAGTACATTTGGGTCAAAAGATCGATGATTTTAATTGTAACGAGCAATTTGAAAATATTCAAAAACATTGCGTCAGAGTGACTTCCTGGATTTGAAACTTCCTGTATTGTCTCTAGGTCATACGTTATCAAAAAGACGGCTGTCAGAATGCATTAAATACTCTAAGATTTTTGTTTAGATTTTCAGGTACAACTCCGTATATTGTACTTTATTTGTTCCTTATCTCGAATGTAGATCGATCATATGGACCCTCTTTTACGTCAAATGTAGCGGCATGGTAGAAAAAGTACAACATAAAGTGTTTCGTTATGCTGCATTTAAATCTCAGCAACCAATTACACATAAAGACTACAATTATGATGGCATTCTGTTATAACTTAGAATGGGCCATTTAGAAAGCAGAAGAATCATTTGTGATTTGCTGTTTGTACAGAAAGTGTTCAGAAATGACATTAAAAATAATCCTCTATTACGAGGGTCATTCAATAAGTAAAGGGACAAACGTCTGATTTCGTAATATGGTTTATTCAATGAATCTAACAATTTGTCTATTTTTCGATATAATCTTTTGCTGCAATTAAACACTTGCCCCATCGCCCTACTAGATTTTTTATGCTTGTAGCAAAGAATTCTTTGCATTGAAGTCTGAGCCAGTTTTGAACATTTGTTTTCACTGTTTCGTTGCTCTGAAACTTGACTCCGCGTAATGAGTGCCAGCCTAATCTTGTTTTATTTCTTTCTTTTTTTAATAGTTGGCGAGCAACTGTTTTAACTTGATGATAGCGATGCCAATTTATGGTTTTGAAAGTATCATACTTCTTATTTAGATATTTCTTGTACTAAAGCCGTTTGTCTTTTTACTTATTGAATGTCCCTCGTACATAAATTCAATGTGAATGCTCTTCTAGAAGAGTCAGAAGATTTCTCCATTTAAACCGTGATTTTGTCTCCTACACTGGGAGATTCAGATCCTATTATTAAGTTGTCCAATCTTATCAATTTATATTTTGATAAAGTTGACTTTTTTGCAACTCACTATCATCCCTCCGAGGTAAACTACGCCATACAATGCGAAGTGTTAATTTTCACCCATAATTGAATGTATGCACACTATAAATCTATTACATTTGTATACAGAAGGGCCCGTTACGTTTATGATACTCTATTTAACAAATAAATACAGAAAACTGTGTTTTGGCAATACAAAATGAAATTGATCAAAAAATGTCCATGGAACACAATTAACCTATTTTAAATGTACAAGTTTTCGTAATTCTTTGCTTATGTTTTTTACTTACGAATGATAATATATTATCCGGTTTGGTGACTTCTCAACAGTTTCTTCCGATGGATTCATCAGTATATCTGAAACAAAGAACGTAATCTTGAAGCGATTTTAAAGGAATCCTATGCTTCAATTTCCAAGCAGGCTTTTAGCTTACTTCCGGATTGACTCGTTCCCCGGAAGTACTTTCCTTTTACGTACGAACGAGTTCCAAATGGCTGTACTTCAGTGAACTACTTTGAAACACACAACACTCTTCATGTACGAGTATACCTTTGCCAAAGTGCTGCAAACTAGTGTACTCAGTCATTAGAAAACCACCCTTTTTTTTATTACCTGACACGGTTCCAATCACAAAAATTTCAAAACGTCATTTATGATTTATTAAACAAGTTCAAATATGTGAAAACGTTTTTATTGTTAGGAGATGTTTTTTAATAGGAGACACGGTGAAAATAGAAATGAAATTTTAAACTTTTATCTTAGAATTGTTTTTTTTTATTCTACAATAATAAACAATTCACAAATCTTTAACGTAAATAATAAATATTACAATTAAATTCAACATTTCTATTTAAATTTTTATTGAATAATTTATTGAGCACTCAGATAACACCGGTTACACTGCTTTTAATTTCAAACTAAAACAAGATTATTCAGCATTAATGATTTCATCAGATGTCCTTAATAGTTAGTATTAAACACCTGCGTAACGATATTGTGGCAAGCAAATAATATTAAAAATTATGCAAGTGAGTGAGCTCTGAAAAACTTTATTCATATGAACAAATTAATGCAAAACTTTTTATAAGAAATGTACTTGGGTACAGAAAAAATTCGGACAATTTGACAAGTTTGGTCAAAAGGCAATCAAGTAATTGTAACTGTATCAAAATAAATGGGGGGTGGAACTAAAATTGTCGAGAATAATGAAGAGCAGGAATCGTTGACCACCGGTTTCATTGTTTCGTGTAATATATCTGTTTTTATCCAGGATATTTTTAAACTCATTCATTAGTAAAACCCTTTCTCGTGGGCTATCGTTAAAATTTTATCTGGTACCGTGTGTACGTACAAGGTGTCAAAAACGGAGGTCTAAAGACACCTGCTTCGCTATGCGACTGTATGTTTATTACTTACAGGAATAGAAATCAGGGTTTTTCCATTAATTGTACTGCATAGTGTATTATTTATCTCGAGATCGTCGATTTTGATTCGCAGATACAAATTGATTAATAAACGAAATGTTATTCGAGCCCTTTATTTTGAAAGTGGTATAAGTCAAGCTGTTTCAGTTACAACTCGGTATAATTTTTTTGTCTAGAAACAATTTATTGCCAGTAGCTCTCAAAATCTTTGCTGTTGAGCTAATAAATGTTTATACATTAACCAGAATTGCAAGTATACTTATTTTGAAAGCGATATAAGTCGAATTTGCAAATATTTTGTTTTAGATAGATTGCGTTATGTGGTAGAATTTTGGTACGAAATTATGGTACTGGTTTTAGTAACACTGAAAGTCGAAAAAGTAATTATTTTGAAAGTTGGAGACGAATTGAAATATCCGCAGATTTAATAACTCCTATTTCTGACGATGACAAATACTCTTGAATATTAAATATGTTACAAGAATAGCTTATATTTATATTATATGATTTACTTCTGTGATTATAAAGTATACGTTATTTAAATCAGTATAAGTCGTTAGTTTTAATAAAATGTTAATTTTAAGAATGGCTTAAATCATTTTACTAGTATAAAAGAAGATTCGTCAGCATCTATAAAAACATAATTATAGGTTCTCGAGGCAACAAACATAAAATAAGTTTCCTCATAACAAGCAATAATATTTTATAGAAACATAAAGATACAGAATCTTAAATGTCTCGTAATAGCAAAAAGTGACAATCTCCCTCAAAATAAAGGGCTCATTTAACCCTCTGTAACGCCATTTGTTTTTCGACATTACATTTTAGCAGACTTTTTGTTTATTATTACATTTATAACCGACGATTAATTTTTACCATTTATTTGTTGTATAATTTTTCTCAGATGCAAACTAATGTCTGTTTATAGAGGTATAAATGTAATCATTTCTGTTACTTCAAATAAAATTACATTGTATAGAAATTGGAATTTTTGAAAGTGCAATGGATGCCTATGCATCGATAGAAGTATGTCAATATCAACCTCTTTATTCTACCTCTTCTTAAAATTATTTAAAAATTAATTTCCCCTTTGAGTGTTTGTATATTGCTATGCTTAGTACGGACAACGCCTATGGGCGTTCAATGAGCGTATTTATTATAGTAGCTATTAAGTCTTCCGCACATGACGTTGGGTTATCGTATAAATTTTTCCGTTGATGAAGCTCCCGTTTCTTCAACACCTTGTACATTAACGTGAGTTCTTATGGTCGCCTGCTTCGTGCAAGGTCGTGAATAAATTCAGCACACAAGTTCTATGCCAACGGTATACTATGTTATGTATGCTTTCGGTTAATATTTGAAACATGTTAAAAACTGGACGAATGAATATCGATCCATGTTGATAAAATTATTATGCAGCTGAATGCATAATGTGATACTACCAGGGTTGAAGACTTTTTGTTTGAAATAAGAATAATAAATAGGAGTAATAAATACCTAATTATCGAAATGAAAATAACGTACAAATTTATTGCAAAAGAGTACCAATGCAAATAAATGTGAAGATTTCATTTGATATATAAATTAATTTTGAATGAGTATAGGCATATTTTAAAGATAATTTATTTTCATGTTACTTGTTTGTTAAGCATTTTATTATTTTAAATTGTGATAAAATAAGAAGTAATGATTTCTTCAATCACCAAGCAATGAGAACGCATCAGTGATTCTTTGTCAGTTTAGTCAGCTTTTTATATAGGGTGTCCCTGTTCTTTCCGGCCAAACGTTGTCAGTATATCTATGGGTATGAATTAGAAAAAATTGTTACATAAACATAGGTCATTTGCAGCTTTATTAAAAAGTTATAACAAAAATACGAAATGCAAAGGGAACGGTGACAGGCTTGCGGTTAATATAATACAAACCAGGAATAAATCAGCGATATTTACATTCAGTCTGTTTATGCGGACTGTATTTGCCATCTGAAGTCGCTGAAGGTAGCATAATGCCCCTAGCACTCTTAGAAGGCAACCTTCATACATCGATAAGAAAGCAAAACTACAAAAAAATAATTACTACACTGTATGTTCCCTTTGATATCATACAATTTTTGTTTGATAAATTTTTTCATATATCTAAGAAACAGTTTACGAGTAATTTAAGGTGGTTGAGTTAGGTGAATCACCCTGTATAAACGCGTTCGGTCGCAGAAAATATCTGACATAAATCGATACGACTGTTTTAACGGGACATTTTCGTACACCACGGTAATACGTTTCCGGTTCATTTCTATGACGAACTATTAGTGTACGACAACCTCCGTCAGCTTAAATATAGGAACCTGTTACAACCTGTATAAAAAGGGAATATTTCAGGGTGAGATCGATGCTTACGCTTTTTATAACCGAGCGATATTGGGGCTCGTTCTTATTATTAAATTCCTCTTGTCATTCACGACGATAAAGATCGCCTCCTTTATATCTTCTGATTCACAGATCGTATAACATTACTATTCAGAAGGTAAAGAGATCCACCTTTTATGTCTGAAGAAAATTACATGTAAAACGTTGAATTTTCAGATATAATTTATGAAAGCTGTTATGACCCATATGGAACGTACGCATCATTCTAACGATTGTACTTACCGTAAGGTACATTCATTACTATAAATATCGCCGGTTATTATTAATTAATAAATATAATTTTTTAATTCT
The DNA here is from genome assembly GCA_916610135.2 of Macropis europaea. NCBI lineage: Eukaryota > Metazoa > Arthropoda > Insecta > Hymenoptera > Melittidae > Macropis > Macropis europaea. The sequence continues at coordinate 26,541,830 of OU744345.1, forward strand.
ACTGAAAATTTAATAATATAAACAGCAGTTGTTCGATACTACGGGACTTTAAGCTCACTCCTCATCTGCTGACAATTAGGTATACTAAAATATAACACACGTGAAGTTCCATTTTAAAGATCTTGTGACATTAATAAACTACTAAAAAGTTATTTTGGAGCCATCCTGTAGCTCGTCCAACTCTCTATCGAATGGTATAATTACTTTTTCTAGCACTGCAAGGGAACTTAAATAAATGAAGGGTAAGGAGTGAAAACAAGGATTGTCACGAAACAGCTTCATTGAGAATGTCAATTTTTAATACTTTAGGGCATCAACAAAGAAACAAGGTCTAATCAATGTAACTGTATTGTTCATGACATGAAGTTATACTCTAGTTAGGTGACAGAAAAAAAATCAGCGAAAATGTAATTGTTTTACATTATTTTAATTTCTCTTTCAAGTTGAACACTGCAGAATAGAAATGGACATACCCTGTTCTTTCCCCTCACCCTTCAAATGTAATCAAATATAAAGTACGTTATCGTTCGAAAACTTTTGTCCGCTACGGCATTTGTCAGTTTAATTGTTTTGAACTACACAAATTTAATTACTGATCACGAAACAACTGTACTCGTTCTTATAATTTTTCAAATAAGCAATTTCGCTACTGATACAGAATTACAGACGAATATGCAGTAATAGAAAGTGAGCGTCACCCATTTATCGATTGAAACGAATGCATCGAACTCTTAATAGTAAAACTGAAAGATAAATTGCGTGTTCAGCAAGCCACGTAACGGGAAGGAGAAACGAGAGAATAAGGGAGGAGGGATTACAGATATAAAGTAGAATGTTGCCAGTGACACGAATTTACAGTGTCGTTGGCTTGTTTGTGACAGCGAATCCAGAAACCACGGTAACGAGCACAAGCCAATTACAAGGGCGTGTGCACCTGACACGAATTATGGATCACTTGCACGCGGAACATCTGATTTCGACGGACTGGAACTATTTGGCAACGAAATCGATTCAATTGAATAGTTCGACTATTTTATATTTTTCATCGTTTAACCCTTTGAACTCCTAATCCTTTTTAATTTTCTTTTTAATAACTCCCTAGTATTTGAAGGGTTTTGTTTGAAATGTACTTCAAAAGACAGTTGGTTGATAGGAACCAGATAAGTACAAACAATCATGTACCTGAACACTTCAAGGATTTTGTTTGTTATAAAAAAGGGTTATATACATGTAATATTGCTTATCTAGGTAAAAAAAAATATTGCGAAATATAATAAATACTTAAACTGTCAATTTAAAAATGTCGAATGATTCGACATAGGAGTACGTGCGAATAAAACCGATGTCGAGTCACACTCGATAAAGGAGTACAAAGGGTTAACACTTTGACTGCCGTGTCACCCATATGTGGGTAACAATTTAATATGTAACATAATAAATATATCTAATAAAATCTAACAGAATCAGTGAAAGATTATGAACGTTGCTAATACTATTGATGAATGCGGGTAGAATTTGATGTTATATTCATTGCATATATAAATGAAAAAATTCGTCAATTTCAGCTAATAAAGCGTGGCAGTCGAAGTCTTAACGACAGAGGATCTTCGAATGTTAAAAGTTTATCGTACATCATTTGCAAAAGGACTACAATGTCTCTATAAAAAATTCTAATTGAAATCGCTCTCTTTTGACTGCGATTATTAACAAACTATGGGTGTCCTGCAAATACACATTTCTAGACTTCAATATTTGCTGTTTTCATAGAGTTGAAGAAATGTAACTTCGACAAAACTGTATTTTGTTGTTGAAACATTATAAAATGTATTTTTCATTTCACTCGCTTTGGGAAATTACTGACTTTTGTCAATTTGAATGTGTTAAATTAAATAGAGATCTGCACTTTGATTATTAAGCAATTTTAACTGCTGTGAATAATTTTAGAAAAAGTAAATTGAGTCGATACGACGACTTTCATGGTTCAACGTTTAAATCGATTTTTTGTAAGAGTCATAGGACAAAAAGTTCATGATTTCTTAACACGTTGACTGCTGTGGGGGTCACCGGTGACCGGTGCCATAGATTTAATTCAATTAAATAACTATTAATCTTTACAAAATTCCGGAAAAATATTAATATTGCAATAATAATATCAACTACAAAATGTAAGCTTAAATAATTAGAAATTTTATTACTGTAAAATTTATATTAAAAACAGTAGATTATAATGTGTCTGGTCAGGTATGGCTGTTTTCACTGTGGTATTCAACGTGTTAACACTTTGACAACCGCCGTCACGTATACGTGATTTTATTCCTTCGAACAACACCGATGTGAAATGAATAAATATTTCAAATAATATAATAAATATTGAAAGTATTGATAAAGTGGAAATTGTAGAACATTCAACACAAAGGTAATAATGTTAAACGGTTAGTTATTTAAGAATTCATGCAAAAATGTCCTAAAGTAATCAGTGTTCGTAAAATATTAGCGGGTGCCAAAATGTTAATATTCTATGATTTGTGTGTGCTCATCAGCTATTGCATTTTGAATCCGACACCATAAAAAAGGAGCTTCAGATCGTAATTTTTAATTGCAAGTTCAGAAATCTATACTTTAAAATCTACAAATGAAATATGGGTTTATTACACACGATATTTCAGAAAAAGGGGTCACAAACTCTTAACGCATACAGTAGTCATAAAAATAAACAAGAAAGACTTAACAAGTGTATATTTTAAAATCAATATTTATTGAAATGTATTGTTTGTTAGATCTACTGCAGGCTTTTGTATTGTTAGCTTCTACTATGCTACGAATATTTTTCATAAATTACAAATTATAATCATTACGAAATCCTATATGTATTGTAACTTTTTACGTAAATTAATAATTACAACTGCTCTTAATTATTGAGAGATTGACCATGATCTTTACCGGCTTCGTTTTACTATTCAAATAATTCTTTAATCTAGTTATCTATTTCCTGAGATAAAAGTAAATTTATACCTTTTGTTTACAAGAGGATTTAGCAAGAATATTCCATAAAGAAACCGTCTCATGGATAGTTAAAGACATTCAAAAATTTCCAAAATACTTTGAATTTTGTTATGTGAAGCAACCATACGATTTCAGAGTACTTCCATAGTAACAACAGGAGTATAACAAATCTGAGTCTTAAGGCACCTCCATAATTAAGAATTCAGAGGATTTAAATTGAGGGGACATGCAGGCCATGCGATCAGTCCTCCTGATCGAATCTGTGTAATACACAGAAATACAGTGTAACTTCGATTATCCGAACTTGAGGCATCCAAAAATTGGTCATCTTATACTATTAACGAGCTAAAATTGTCACTAATAACAATATGCATTTAATTATTTACCATTATGTATGTATTTAATATTTTAAAATAAAATTATCATTTTTATGCGAAATCTAGTCACAGCGTGAGTCATTTTATTATTAATTACAGTTCGGATAATAGCCGTCTTACTGTAAACAAAATTCTAGATGCATCTGTGAAATAATATGGTCGTTACTATATAACTTGCTTTAAAGTGTAAAAAATGCTCTTTACATTTGGCCATCTACTTCTGAAGCAGCCTCTATAAGAAAAATTGGCACATTCACAGGAAATCCCTGATACTAAATGATCTAAGAAAGCACATCCTTTCTCTAACTAAAACCTCGAATATTTTCATTGCACACAGTATCCTTTAATTTATTAATTAGCGCAACGGAGCGTACGAGAGCTCACGTGACAATAAACGAACGCTCAAAGCAACAAACCTGCTGAAAATTTCTTTCGAGCCTCCGCTTGATGGATGCTGCGAAGTCGCGAGAAACGAATGCTTTTGCGATTCCTGTAGAGAATATAGATCAAAGGGAATTACAAAGTGTCGTATTGTACCGCTAATGGTACAGAATGAATCGAGAATGGGCGGCGTTACCTCACTTGAAACCTTCATTTTGGGGAAGCATCCGAAAGTCTGTGCTCGTGTCTGTCCCGTCTCTCGTAAAACGGCGTCGTTCAACGAACGTCGCAAAAATAGTAGTTGGCTCGTAAAGTCTTTTGTTGCCCGTGAAACGCATTCTCTGTCTTCGCGTCTGTTCGTTTCTTTTCTGTCTGTCTGCTGAAACATCGTCCATTCGCATTGGCGCCTCGATAATTCGCCAAATACGAACACAACAGCCTTTCGAGCTTTTCATGCATCGCAGTGTTACGTGTCGCCGTGATTATTGAATCAAATCGTGTGCTATAGCACAACACACGTGTGTAGACACTATAACGAACCAAGGAAAGGGAAACAGCAGACTTGTCGTCAACCAGTCGTTTGCATTCAGTTCTAATATAGATCTGACGGGTTTAAGAAATATGAGTGATTCATAACGTGTTTTAATCATCAATCTGTTGTTAATGTCCAGTTCAAATGTACTTAATACCCTATTACCACAGCTGTGTCAAATAAATTGGATAGATATACAGGGTGTGGCTACGATGACGGTACGACTGGGTATGAGGTGACTCCTCGTGCAAAATGAATCAAAAATACAGAATGCAGTCCTTTCATACAAGCTTTCGTTTTCGAGAATATTGATTTTGTAGAGTCATTCAGCATGCATTTTAACACAAATTGGTACCTTTAGTGATTTCTGGGTTTGCAACCGTTAAAGATATTAATAATGATATAAAATTAAAAGGAGATCAGTGTTTGTACTTCATTTATTTATTAATTTTTCCAGGACTGAAATCTTTGAAAACTTTACCCTCTTTTGCTGAATAATGTCTTGTGAATTTTTGATCATGTTCCTTGAACTTTTAATATTCGAAGGCAGTCAACAATTTTTTACAAATTCTTAATAAAATACCTACCCATAAAGAAATACGGAACCTATCCTCAGTTAAGTGCACACGTACTTAAAAAATGTTCAAATTCGATTTTCTTCAAACTTCTGAGGAAAGTTTTTTGAATGACAAAGTAGAATTTCTAGTCTCACTGTTATATTGGATTTGATTACCTACGTTACGAATTATGTTCACATTTCATACTCGTCGACCCTCTTTGGGTATACGATCAGTTTCGATGTAAAATGTGATGTTCTGGTAATTAAATTGCATCACACATTGTTAATAGTCCCCTGAAGAGTGAAAATTAATTTTTAGTTTTGATCGACACCTAATACTGAGTTTCTGAAATATTCAATAGAATAGCTTTTACAATCCCATGTTTGAGGGTTGTTTTCACCCCTTCAACATCGATGTTTGCCGATTAAAAAAACACGTACTGAATATCTTTTCGACTCCTATATTACATAAAAAATGCATAAAAATTGGCGTGTGTCAATTGAATCATACTAGTTTTGTTAGTTTATATTATTATTACAATACCAATGATGGTTAAAAGTTCATGAACCTGTCAATAGATAATTACATAATCACTAGACTACGGATATTTATGCAAATATAAATTTTTGGAGTACAATATGTTTTATGTATATACAATTATAGAAATGAAACTTTGACAAAACTGTATTTTGTGTTGAGAATGTTTAAAAAATGTACTTTTTATTTTTTCACGATTTTAAATGTGCGTTTTTCAGACATTTGAGTATAAAATTGTATAAACATCCGCTGTCTAATAATTAGATAATACAGATACAATATTCATTTTATTTTGAAAAAGTGAAACGCAGTGATGATCTACTATCATTTGCCATTATCCCTTGCATCAATCATTTCATAACAAAATATACATTTTGTTAATTTTAGAAAAACATCTCCGCATTTTTGAACCAACAACAATAAATTCCAGTGGAAATAAGTAAGAGAGTGTTTAATCATATGTTTATAGTCATATCGCTATAATAGAATTTTCATAAAATTCTTACACCCTTTATAAGAACCGAGGAAAAATTTGATATTCCAAGCAATTTTAATAGCACGAGCGGTCATAGAACGATTCGAATAACAAAACGGGGCAGCGTGCAGAAAAATTTCTTAATACTTTGATTGCCACGCTGTGTTATAGTAGAGACCACCAGAATTAGCTATTCGTCATAGTCGCCCTGCAAAGTAACTTTTCATTTTTAAAATGGTTGTTACTTTTACTCTTACTGTACTATACTTTATACGTCTTCCTCATTCATTCATACATTCATTATAACACACATGAAATGATAAAAGAAGTTGTACTACTCATCAAGGAGTGATCTTGAGTTGCCTTCTTTGAGTGTCTCTGCTGTAGATGAAAAGGACATATTTTCTAATTTTTTATACAAAATGAATATAGCCTCAAAGTATACTGTTTTTTTAATAATAATATCAGTAAGTTGCATAAGTTTGTTATTGGTTCTATTTGACCTTATTGAAGTTTCCACTTAAAACAATATTGACTTGATCCGATGACTTTGAAATTACAGTAGAATCTCGATTATCCGAACACCGGTCACCCTAAAGTCGGTCATCTTATGTCTGTTACAAGGTTAAATTATCATTAATGGAACTGTGTACTTAAATTTATAACACTGTATGTTTGATATTCTAAAATAAAATTCTCATATTTATGCAAAGTGTAGTAACAATTTGAGTCAGCCTGTTACTGGATACAGTTCGGATAATCGAGGTTCAACTGTACAACATTTGACTCATTCCCTGCCATGAGCCCAACCCACTTGGGGACCCCGCGTATTCAAGATTACTAAATCTGTTGAAAGGTTACTGAACTCTATAGAATTACAGAAAAATTTTCGCAAAAAACAGGTTGGCAGTGAATGGGTTAAATCCATTTTCTAGAAAAATGACTGGCTAGATAAGGTTAACCCTTTTAGTGCCGACCGAAAAAGTTGAACCTGTGCGAAAAGTGCCGAGCCAAACTGATGTAGTTTGGTAAGGTTTGAGAAAACAAATGATAAAAATTTAGTTTTAAATAATAATTACAAAATTTAAAAAGGAACATGTTAAGAACTAATGAAACAGTAAATTAATGACTCAAGTATTGCAATATTTCTCGAAAATTATATGAATAATATTTATTTAAAATTATAAACAAAATTCTAAAAGTTGGTCATCTTTTATAAACAGCATTTACAAATAAAAAACATCGTCACTCTGACACAGTTTGACATAGGACAGGTAATATAAAACATAAACAACGTGTATTCAATTATTTACAATAATATCACAAGTATTCCAAAAGATAAATAAACAATAATTCACGCACAACGATATATCGTCGACGGCACTTTTCGCAAGTGTAGCCAACGAAGATATATCGTTGTTCGGCACTAAAAGGGTTAATATTGTACAGTTTGTTTATATTAACAGCCCATACGACTTAACGCTCGTTCGGATCGTGACCTTTCCTTCTGTCATCCACATATGAGTGACTTCGAAGAGGTGTAATTTCTGTGCTCTTCCATTTAGTCCTGATCGATTTATAGATTGGAAGATTTCGAGGATGTGAGAAATCGGTGTTGATTTCCCTGTGTGAGCGATAGATAAGCCACGCTCGAGATGCCATGGAAGCCAGTGCTGAAGGAACGACACCGAATTCCCTCTCGCGACACTTCCATTAAGAATAGAACAAGGTGGATTTAAATATCCGTGGGGCCTTCGTCAACTGCACCACCTGAGTGAAGTCTGCTCGGCAGACTACGAAGAAAATAGCCTAATCTCTCTAGATAAACGTGTACTATTGCCAAATATTGACGTGTCACATTAACGTCCGGTGTCCACAGCGTGAAATACTCAGACCGGGGTCTTCCTGTTTCCTTTATCTTTGGGTCCCTGCATTCGATAACCCAGCGTTATCGTCGACATCTCCTGAATCAAGATTCTTATCTCAGGCTAGCATAGTTCTCGCTTATCTGGCCACCTCAGACGGCGATAATGCTTTTTTCTTTCTTTCTTCTTTTCCGGGGTTTTATAATGAACGAAACGGTGGAAAAGGAACGAGTTGGAGAACAGGTAGAGCCTCGACTGTCTGAACGACATTCAAATGACATTAGAAATTCTGTTCGAAGATGGGATCGTATATATTATTGTTGGGCATCAAAATGAATAAAAATGACGATATACAGTTACAATGAAAACATTAAATACAATTTAATAATATAAATATTTTCCTACATAAAATTTATAATATGAGAGGTTTAAATTAACAATTAATTATATTGACAGTGGAGAAAATTAAATAATTTTTAATAGAGTCAAATCTCGCTGTAATTGCAGTATGAGATTTTTAATGTTAATTTCAAAATAACGTATCTGTAACTGACGCTGGTCAACTGATGGTCAAATCGCTGCACTGCAAATTATGTTATCGTTATTCTTTTACCGTAATTTTTATTCTAGATATTTGAAAACTGTTCAAATAACGCATATTACAAGTATAAATATTTCGTGCAACATTTTTTTTCCTATTTTGCCTTGTAGAATCACCTCGTAAAATATTGACCACTTGTTGCGAAACACCCTGAAAAAAATGCTATCCTGCAAAAATTAATTATACCAGTAAATGCCTTTAAAAACACAACAATATGTAACAGCCTAGGAACAATCGAACCGTTATCGCGTGCATACCATGAAACTTCCTCTCTGCGTAACTAAATATGGTGTCTTTGAGTGCTGGCACCATTTCATATAATCTCAGAGGACTTCGAAAAAGCAATACAGTGGATTCCGCTTAGTTAAGCCACTGGATAATCGAGGTAGCTGTTTGTTGAGGACAAAGCTCAAAGAACAGAACCTAATCGAATAAATAGTCCTGGTTTTCTTCACTTAATTGGGACAGCGTGCCGCTAATTTGGGACAGATGACTGCAGTACTCTGTGAGAAGATAGTAAGCGTTAGTGTTCACTTATTTTTCCTAATATGTTGTGCAGTTTGCTTCACTTGGATTTTTTAAGAGGACTTTAAGGACAACGTGCGTATCCGTGGACAGTCCATTAATGATACTGATGGTTATTGATAAAGAATGAAAATAGAAAGTTCTGCATGAAGAATATCTATGTACATACTAGATATTTGGCTCTGATTTATTCTAAAAATATTTAAATGAACACTCCATTGCTCATTTAAGCTATAGTTTGTTTGTTTTATATCATTTTAACTACTGTATTTACCTATGTGATACTTCCCTTAATTGGGACAGCCGCTTAATCGGGCCAAACGACGCTAGTCCCGATGTGTCTAAAATAATCGGAATCCACTGTATTTATAAGTCGTAGCCGGATTTTAAGCGTATTTGGTTCATAGCAGCATTTTAATAGAAGTGGTACTATAAAGTGCCGTCAGGGCACACAGGGTTAGTTGTGCACAATGATGCATTTCCTCTCCTCCCTCAAAAAAAGGGGGATACAGGGTTAAAAAGTCAGAAACGCACGGGAGGGGGTAGAAATCGAATGTTCGTGAGCCGGACAGAAGTAATTCCGAGTTATCGACCAAGAGGAGGAACTGCGACGACCTTGACCCTCGATGATCGAACCGGGGCTCGCACGAGGAGTCTGTTTTTTGTCGTACCGGCGGAATTCCGCAGAGAAATTCAATTCGAGGGCAAAGGTATCCGGTGCGGAGCTCTCACGTGTCCCCGTAGAGAGAAATTTCAATGATCGCGCGAAATTTGGCGCGATCACGCCATTTCTCATCGAAATTCGACGCTCGGACAGCGCGGGAATCAGAAGGAAAACGGCGCGTGACAGTCAGCTTCTTCAAATCGAACCGGAAGCCTCGCATCGATAGTCGTTCCCGTGGAGAATCGTTTCGTGTCGCGCGGTGTTTGCCACGGGGGATCGTTAGAGTTGTTATGTCGATTTCATTCCTATTGCTGATCTCCTGGTTGCTCTTATTACCGATCGGCTTAACGTGTCACGAGCAGCTTAGAAATCCTCACGTGCGACGCAGCCCGAACAGAAGAAGTGAGTTTTTGTTACAGCGAAATGGTTAACGAAGCAAAAATTACGCTTATTGCAGGCTGAACTCGTCAGGTTTGATAACAGCGACAGACTGTTCACGTACGCTACCATTCAAAAGTATCCGGACACTTACATGATTGCAGACATCACTGAAATATCTTAGAAATATATTTTTTTTTATTGGTTTATTATGTTATTTAACAGATATTGTGCTATTATTGAACAACATAAGAAATATTGACCAACACGTAATGTTCAACCAGGATTACTTTTCATACAAATAGTTATGTTATTACAGCGTTAACACGTTATTTATCTGAATTTGCTAGGTGTCTGGATACTTGCGGGCTGCAGCATAATTGTTTTAAGAACACACAATACAATAATAGGCCGAAAATGATAGATGTCTGTTAAAATACTTGTAGGGGAAACCGGGGCAAGGCGAAATGGTGAAACAAAGTGGAATATTAGATTTACATAATACTAGTAGTACCATGCAACGGCTGTTATAGTAGTTAAGTCATAAAAAGAAGTAATTATTATGGCTGACATAAATTGTCGGTGAACAAATATAATTAGTCTTTTTAAACTAAATGTTAGAATTTTATGCATAACATTGTAATTTCTGAAGTCACGTAAGTAACGCATTATTTCTACAAGTGTTAATCATTTAATTTATAACTTAAGTGATATATAGTGCATTAATTTGGCTTTATTTTAATACACAGACAACAATTTTAACCTTTTAATTTCGCATAAAATTCAAACATTTTTCCTTCACTGCACTGTGGGGCAAAGTGAAATTGTCCTTTTTGCCGCTATACAATCATTTGTTGTGAAGTTTATGCGAAATTGTTGACAGCATCACGATACTTTTGTATTTGCATAGATAGAAGACGAAAGTATTGCTTACAAAATGAAATAAACAGAATTCTGGTGGACTTCAATTTTCTGTTTTAAAATTAAGACCTTTTTAAACTTTTCAAAAGAAGTTTTTAATTTGTTTTTCAAAAGCTCTTATTCTTTATCGATACTTGATTTTTTATCCTGCTAGTGGAGCAAAGTGGAAAAAATGTAGAACATTCTTTATACAGCAGTTGGATCAGAGCCCGAAGTGACAGAGCTTTCATATTACGGATATTTTAAGATAAAAGTCCATATTATAATTCGGTAAAAAAAATATTCTTGTTTATCTTATTTTTGGGGCTTGTATATTTGATTAAAACTACAGTGTTCCGCTTTACCCGGGTTCCCCTACTAGACAATTTGAAGTTGAACAAAAGCTTTTATTATAGCGAATGATTTAGTAGATAGTGTCATCTAAAATATCTTTTGACTCATTGATAATAGAGAAAAGTGTATGTAATAAGAGTTGACGTGTTTAAAGGTGGAAAAATAATGTTTCCAATAACGATTTTCATTTTGTACATTCTTTATCTGTTATCAATAAATTAACAATTACATATTTTAGATGACACTTTCGACTGAATCACGCTGTATATTATTGAAGTACAAAGTGTGTCGGAACGAGTAACACTACGTGGTAGGTGACTATATGAAAAAAGACCAAGAATATGAAATAACATTTTTGTTGTTTGCGCCTCCGTTTTTGTAAAAACTATATTTAAAGATTCACCGACTGTTTGTACTTAAATTGTTTGTATTATAATTTTTTTAGTACATTAATTCTTTCGCTGCGGCAGTGTCCGGCCAAAAACCGGATATATTTTTCCAGTAGAAAGAATAAAGTGAAATTTAAGTGCAAAATTTTATTTAAAAAACCGTAACGACTAAGGATAAATCAGGTGATCATGAGTTTGATTGAACCTTTTTCTCTTTGAGCGATTGTAGTATCTATAGGTCATTTCGTGGAGCGCGACCATAGTTGCCTGTAGTAGCGAAAGGGTTAAATAATTAATCTTGTATTATTGTGCAAAATAAATTAAGTCTCTATGATTCTATGGTAACAGACAGATACAAAGAAGCCTTTAAAGAATGAAAATTTTAGAATATCTTACAAGTTAGTTTACTTTCATTATTTCATTGTTTTCTGAAACATTCACTAAAAAAGAGTGACAGCATTTTTAAAAACATGAACATTAATATAAATTCTAATTAATAGAATCGTACAGAAGTAATTCCGTGTAGTCAATAATACAACATTAAATAATTAATTAATCAATTTAAATACACGTACACTCGGCGAATTTTTAAACTGAATTTTTTCTGAATGGGAGTTTCAAACAGAATAACTTTATTCATCTTTTTGTTTTTTCTTTAAAAGCATACCCTACTCGGTTACTCTACTCGTCCCATCACACCCAGTATAAGATATGTACATTATAAATCGTATTTAAATGACGAAGCTATTAACATTTTTATATAATAAATGGAATTGAAAATTATACGAAAATTGCGATTTTCAGGTTGGCACAATTTGAATTACCTACCAATTCTAACACGGAACAAAATGTATTCGTAAATGATAAAGTTCTCGTTCTCGTTTGAGATAAGATTATTTAAAAATTTTAACTAATTATTAAGCAGAAAGTATCGAAGCTTAAACACATACTTTGGGAGAAATTCAACATATTTATTTGTTAATAAATTAAAATATATTGATTTGCTTAAAAGACGGCTAATTGTACGTTCTTCAACAAAGAATACTTTTAGCTGACATATTTGAAAATGTCAGTTAAATAGTGTAGACTGTAGCCTGTCAACTAGATAAAAAAATACTCATATCATTTTTAATTGTACCAATATCTTCATAAGGTTTTCAAATGATATTTTTGAACATTTTATGATATTTTTAACAGGGCAATAATTTTTTGTTCTTATTTTCAAACTTTTACCGTATTCAATCCTCTTAATACTTTGACTGCGGACTAACTGGAAGCAAGGCGAACGCTGCGTGCGGCCGAACTGCAATAATACGTAGAGAGCCATTGCGCTGAACGCCCTTGGGCGTCGACAGTACTCGGTGAGCGGCATTGTCAAGTGCCTAAAGTCGCCGATCGCAGTCAAAGGATTAATATATTTACCCAGCATTTTTCTTCGTCAATGATAGCTGTATGAAGAAACTCGAATTTGAAGAAACTCGAATTTGAAGAAACTCGAATTTAAATAAACTCAGGAGGCACAAAGCATTTTTTAAAAGTTGCAGTAGTTTTGAACGTGTGAAAGCGACCAAGATTTTTTTAAAATAGAATGCTGCATTTCTCTTAATTCTATATGAAAGATGCTGTGTAGATCAAGTCAAAGATACAAACACGATAACATTAATGAATGGAAGAGGTGAACAATGAATGGAATAATTTGAAGGGAGTGTCACATTCCTGATAGTGTGTACCTACACTAAATAATGTAATTAGAATAGATAAATCGCATAGTCTAATTTCTCGACTTTGTTTTCTTCTGATCAACATGTGTCTAGCAACAGAAATCTTTCTTGGAATAAAATTTGCAAATGTTTCCTGCGAAAATCACCTCAACTTGGCACATGTCAACTCCTGTTTTAAATATAACCTATTTCGTTGCGAATTGTTATTGTATTTTCTTATTTCATTAATAAGGATTACGTCAAAGCTGTATAATTTTATTTGAAATGAGAAATATGGAAAAATTTTTGCACCAACTTAATAATTTCTAAATTTAAAAATTGAGCAGTCTTAAGAAACATAAGCCACTCCGTATGAAGACATACAACACGATAATTTTTACGAATTTTGAAATAACACTTTAACACAATATATCTTAAGCTTCATAGCTTGAACAAATTCTAGAAAGGGAATCCAATTTTCTGATCTTTCAAAATAAAGTACACGCTTAAACTAACTTAAATTTAACCCTTAAGTATTCTTCTTCACGAAAACTTAACCATATTTCATTGATCGTGCTTTCGTATAGCAATTAACTCTATGTGATATTGCACGTGTGATTACGCGTGTGATATTATCTATATGCTTGGTGCACACAGAGATAGTATATTGCAACAATCCGTGCGGAGAACGCCTATGAGCGTTCAACAAACGTACTTTTTAAACGAGCCGCTGAATCATCCGCACGTGGCGAATGATCTCGCGATTCAACCGGCTAATACGATATCCTAAGATAATTCTAGTCTATTAACAAACATGTGTACATATATGGTAGTGATGGTTTAGACCCTTCATTTAAGACCTTGTGTACCTTTAGTCCAATTGTCTGATTGTTCATGCAGCTAATAACGATAATTGCCAACGTCTGTTGCGTGATACACGATCACAGACAAATGTCAGGACCTGAGGCGACTGGTCGTTGGTTCTTCCAGGAAATGATGTACTTTCTGGCAACGGGTTCGAAATGTTTGGCTGCGTATCTAACGAAATTCATCGAAATCGTGGTCTCAGAGGGGGCTGCGACCCCCTGAAACATCGAACACGGTGACGCGAACTCGTGGAACTTGTGGATCGATGGAGTCGTGTACCTAGGTTTCCTAGGTGGACACACGGCTTGACCGTCGCGTAATATCGATTGGAACAGTCCCTGGCATTCGTTGACACCACTTTTATTTCCTTGTTCGTGGTAAATGAAAAATCGTGCGGAACATTATGTGTTTGATTTTCCATATCTCTGAGCCTGAAGTTCGAACGTACATTTCACATGGGGTGTATTGTAATTTATGGAAAAGATCGATTTTGACTTACGTTCGTTCTATCTATTCGAGAAACTCTTATTTGAAAAAGTTCCGTTTCACATTTTTCAATTACTTCTGATTCCATCACGATTGTCGATACGTTAGTTGGTTCAACGGATAGAACTTAACACTTTCATTGGTATGTCACTCATGTAAGGATGACACAGGGCCACTGCTTCACGTGGTTCGAATTCATAATTCATCAGCATGTTTAAAGACTGTTCTATACTAAAAATTTACAACGTACAATTTGAAGGCACTAAATATCATCTACAATCATGTTCAAGAAATGCTCTGATCGATAAATGGAACAATCGCATCTAACTTTTATTTGTTAATTCAGTACCTAGAAGGCTTGCAATAATTACACAGGGTGTTTCTGAAAAGAATATCCTGAAATTCGATTATCGATATATCGAAATTTAATTATACAGTGGTTGATATTAGCAATGGATTCGTGTTTACAAACATTGTAATGTGTAGTTTATAATGTGTAATAGTACACAAGAATATCTCAGCGAAAATGTGTTGATAAGCAGAAATGTAATTTAGCAAACTTTAAACTGTAATAACTTTTGAACTAACAGGTTTAGGGCATAAGAACTTTAGTACTTTTTTTGTAGAGATTAAAAAACTGCATCGAATAGTTCAGTCAAAACTGTAGGATTCTATTTAAAAAATATGCAATTGCATTTTTCAGGTGCAGCAATTCATAAAAATGCATAAAATTATTTCTAGATTATGCATCATTGGATACCATCCAATTTTGACTTGCAGCATTTTTATCCATCTCTAACCGTTTGGAAAATACAGCTTGTCCCAGTTGTGTGGGACACCCTGTGTATACATGTACAGAAAAGCATAATCATTATTTATAATTATTTATCCCTGATCTTATGAAAATATGATTGATAAGGAGCACAAATAAAATTGTTGTTACATGGAAGCAACAACTGAGACAGGTTTACCAACTTTGTATTCGGATGGAGAACGTTACAAATTTTTAGTTTAGATATTCATCGAAATAAAAAAAGTACTCTTTGTCGCTAGTCGTCACCCTTTCTTATCAAACAAATATTTCTGAAATTATGTTTTCAAATTATGTTCTTTAACTACAATATTTTTCTTCTCAGTAACTATTCAAAATTTTTAAATAATCGTATATCAAATGATAAGTATAGGCTTAAAATTTCTGAATATATTAGGTTGTCCCAAAAGTTCTTTTCGTAATTTGCAAATCCCCTCGATCAGCATTTTACCCGTGAATCAAAGGAATTTTGGACAAAGGGCATCGTAAGCATGTACGAGTGTATGTATAGTATGTTGTATGAAGTACATATTTCAATAATATTGGACTGTTCATTAAATTTTGTACACTTAATGCCTAGTACGAGAACGAAACGAACGTTTGGAATAACGTAATATATTTGTTTAGTATCAAAATAGTCACTACTCCAAATCGTATCAACCAGAAAGTCGCGTTTTTCGCGTAGTCCCAATTTTCACCTTCATTCATTACATAAAAATCTTACCAATCAACTTTCATTGGCAGAATCGGTTATTATTTTCGTTTGTTACGTAAAAATCTGAATGACTTCGGTCATTTCAAGGTTCTTCGTTTTCTATATACGTTATATTTTAATAACATGTCACACAGACCGTTGCTGAATTAACCCTCTATAACGCCATGCGACTTGGAAGTTACGTACTTACATATCTAAATTTTTTAAGCCTTCTTTCGTTTATTTATCACTCTGTACATTTATATTCTACGACTATACTGCCACCAAGAAATCTGTTCGTTTATTATTATGGTTATATACTCCGGTATAAACTTTATCATTTATCTGTATCATTTTCTTAATACGCAATAAAGATTCCGGTTATAGAAGGTTAAGAATTCTCTCCTTTCGTCGAAGTGCTTTAGAAGAAACCTGTCGTCATTTTCGTCTCCACTACTGCCCTCTGTTCGTATAATATCCCCGTTATTCGGAACGATATAAAAAATCCTCTTCGAGTTGGCGATGATCGGTGAGCATCAGGGCAGTGAACGTGGTAATCATCGTTTACTCGAAGGTATTCGTAATGGTGAGTAGTGTGGGTGGCGTTTTACGAGGTTGCCCACCCTTGCTCCACCCGTGCTCGGTCTCGATAATGCCACGTACGGTTCGATAGCGGGCGTCGCGACGCCCGGCAGTCTGCCACCGTTCCATTCCATCCTGTTTCGTCCGACGTCGGGGCTGCACACATTCACACGCGTTTTCGGGCACACACGACCCGAAGAAAGTGTCCCGTGCGTATCCGTGTGCACAGCTCTCAGATGAGCATAGGCGGCGCCTTTTCCAAATTCCCCCGGTTCGTTAACCCTTTGCAACGGAGTTCCCGAATCGATGATAAAACTACGGCCACACTCGTGACCAATGTATTCCTTCTGCCTTTGGAAACTGACTTTTCCTCCAGCCGATGCTCTCAAATGAACAGCATTGACGTAGGAAGTTTGTGAAACGTGCAGTTTGATAATTGATATTTTTTTACGTTCTTTATTTTATTTCGTAAGTGCAGTCTACAAATAATCAGAGGGTGGTTGAATGATTTATTAAAGCTTCACGAAGCGTGAACCGTCGTGCCTGGAATACTTATTTATGAGCGTAGGAATGTTGTTCGATGTACAATGTAATTGCAGCTTATAACCTGCTATTCTTAAGAAGATACGTTCTTTTTTTAAATTTTGTTCGAATATGTTAAAATTCTAAGTATTAAAAAAGATTGTACAAAAAATGCGTTGAATACTATACAAATTTCAGATGCAGTCAATATTGAATGCAAATGGTAATTATTATTATTCATTAAATCATTTAAAATCAATGACAATCCTGAACCTCTAATGATTATTTGCTGAACATTACACGATGCAACCTCAATAGTATACACAAATAAAGACAAATACAAATACAACAATTAGAGTCCCAATTTAACAAATATCTAACTTATGGTTACAATTTTTACAAATTTGTTTATTATTCAAACTCTCATATACAATTCCATAAAGCCTACTTTAAAATGCGAATGTGAGACAAACAAAAAATGAATGTCTATGTCCCTTATGCGAGTTGGTCTGATAAGAATGAAATTAAATGGATCTCGTCGGAACAATAGCATAACTGGATACTTATTTATTAGTAATTACTTCACTCGATAGTATACGATGCATTGTCCAATGAACGTGGTGTCGAAAGAAAATGCATCAATTAAAGGATACCTTAGAGATTCATTAGCTTTAAAAAGACGCGGCAAATAAAAGGGCGACGCCAATGCAATTGAAGATGCAGCAGCTATGCGCTGGCATAACGAACCGCTTTTAGCTATGAAAGCAAACGCGCAGTGCCATTAATTTACCGGGCGATTTGCGTCGATTAATGCCCACGAAGTTTCAACAGCAAAATCGTTGATTGTTCTCGCTACAGAAAGAGGAAAAGCACATTTCTGGCGTTGCTTTTTCTGTGTGCTCGTTATGCAATTAAAAAGAGCTTCCACCGTGGAACAGATTCTCAGACTGCTTTGGCGCAACGTTGTTTACGTTTTGCAATGTTCTTCGTGAAAAGTATCCACTGCAGAAATTGAATCGAATAATTGAAAAAAGAGAGTGGCAGACAGTTCATGGGGTGTATAAGGTAGAGTGCCCAAAATTTAGCCTATGTTTGAAAATTTTTTGCGGACGAATGTTCAGTTTTATGGATATATGGTTGGTTCTCCTAAATTGTATGTATTAAGAATTATGTATCCTTCAATTTTTATGAAAATATATTAAAAAGTGGCGAAGATACAGTATTTCGTCAGAATCATGTTTATCGTTGTAGAAGTGTACAATTTACGATTTTATTTGTATCAATTAATCGACAAGATAAGACCAAATTGTTTCTGAAAGTAGATGTATATACGCAGTTAGTTTTGAGCCGGATTTTTGAAATTTTGCGTTTGAAAGATTTGCAGGTGTTTGAATTGGAAATGGCAACTTTTCACGAAAATTGTGCTCCTCTTCTTTTTGTAATAACGAAAGAATAAAGCTCTTTTATTAAAATTTGTCTCGTAACTTGCATACGACCATGCAAAATACTCCTTAAAGTTACAAATAAATGCGTTCAATAGTTTTCGAGAAATTTTGACAATCAATTTTGGGTACACGGTTTCGAGAAAATGCGTTTAAAAGTTTGAGTAGGCTTTAATGGACATAATAAAAGACATTTTCATCTGTTTCTTAGAGTTATGATGCATAATTTTGAGACGATAATCCTGCCGCATTATATTTTCTGAGAATATAAAAAAAATTGATTCTCTTCAGACAGTTAGGTGTATGTACACCTGAAGAAATTGTATTAAAACAGACATCTGTATTCTTTGTTAAAACTGTAATCTTGGAGCAAAATGTTATAAATCTTTTTTATGATTATGGATCTAAAGTGTTGATAAATCAAATGACAAAATGTAGCAGCGCTTTTCGCCGTACTACTCTTTAAATGTTGTTCAAATTTTAAACACCTTAGTTTCAGGGAACATAATCAAATGCCAGAGTTTTATATAAAATTTGGATGACGTCAACTCAGTTTAAAATTGAAATTGCTAATCGAAATAATAACCGTCTGAATGAATAGACTTTTGCTAACAATATACGAGTTCTGTTATTTCACTTTGAAAGAAATCCGGACCTGAAGGCTACAAATACTTTAACACGTTGAGTGCCACAGTGAAACCAGCCATACCTAATCAGACGCGATATAATTTACTATTTTCTATATAAATCGCAAAGAAGAAAAAGATTTGAGTACTCAACCGTGTTTTCCGGTTTCTACATTATTGTTTTAGTATGAAGTTTGTTCAGAATTTTGTGACGATCAATAATTATTTAATTAAATTAAATTTGAAGTGCCAGTCACCGGTGACCATCACGGCATTCAACGTGTGAAGGAAATTTTCGACTCTTTGATCTTGAAAGATTTTTCTTTAGAAAATTGTCCAGATGTTTGAAAAAATGATAGTCAGTCGACAGTGAGTCTGGCGAAATCGGATCATAGTTTTATGCCCGAGTTGATTAAGCTTTTGAAAAAATTGGGTTAAAATGTGTGGTCGAGCTTTACGGTGATGTAGAATCGATTCTTTCCAACTAATTAATCCAGATAGCAATTAAAGCAATTTTTCATGCGTTCCAGCCAGTTATGCAAGAGCTTACACTAGAAAACCTCCTTCTAGTGGAACAGTTCCAAAAACTGACATTTATTACGGAACAATTTAATATTTCTTATAGCGCCATCCAATTTTTCATGTATGCTCTAGAACAAAAGTAGCACATGCATGCTATCATGATATTTTCAGTAATACATTTGCAATTGTTAATGTGTAAAAAGTGTATATAAATATCAAGCCGCTAGAATAATAAGCCTGCTTGTTCATTATTACAACATTACTGACCTTTCTGTTTATCAATCGAAAATATTCTATAAAAGGAGCGAAATGATAGTACAGTTAGACGATGCAAACATGTATAACGTTAACTAACAAATGTCAAGTTAATTAACATTTTTTATAATAAGGTCTACATCCTCTTATTTTCTGTTTTTTCTATCATTCACGTTGTTAATAATTTATACAATTTTTATATCTCAGTTTCTGATAAATTCTGACATTCTTTTTCTATGTACTTGCATAATTCATTAACAGTTTCATATTATGGTATATTTAAATAAATTACACGGAAAAGTACCTCAATAATTTTCTATAAGATTACACGCATGTACTATCTTTTTGAACGGAAGTTGTACCAAGAAAGTTACTTTTAGTTTACCAAATCTTATTCGTAAGATTTTACAGGATATTCCATCTAACTTTATTAGCTGATACATTCCCTCAATTATAAATATTAAAACACATGTATAATGTACAGCAGAACGGCGATTATCAGAAAGCTCATTGTCAAAAGAACTTCGACAGATACAGTAGAAACAATAGATTGCAAGAACTACGAGATTTAGCTGTATCAAAGCCTGCTTAGTTTTCATTGCAGTTAATAATAATTTTTAAAGCGAACCGGTTAAATCGAAGTTTAGGTAAAAAGTACTGAAACTACATTAATTTTGAACAATAATTTGCACAAATTTCTTTTTCACTAACGGAATTATTCATTTAACACGTTGAACACCATGGCAGTCACCGGTGACCGATACCTCAAATTTAATTTAATTAAATGATTATTGATTGTGGCAAAATTCTGAGCAAAAGAATACAACTGAATACTCAAATATTTTTTTTCTTTACGACTTATATAAAAACTAGTCAATTATATTGCGTCTGATTAGGTATGGCTGTTTCCACGGTGGCGTTCAAAGTCTTAAATGATTTTGCATTTAAAAGCGCTTTATTATACCAAACTTTTAACAATAACAAATGTTAATTATTGCAAACCACTGTACATTCTTCTCAGACGATAGATCACTATTGTTCGAAATTATTAAAATTATTTTGGAAATAAATTCTGATTCTTTTACGACAGATGCCTGATTTTGGATCCCTAGGATCGGTTATACGTAAATTTTTGTCTGTCCATTTTTTTTCGAAGAACGCTGTATCTGAATTACTACGTGAATAGTCTCCGTCATTTGTCACTCTGACAAAAGAATACCGGCAATAAAGGAGAAAGAATTCAATCAAAGAGTTCAATCATCGTTAGGTGGTCCTGACGCGACAGGGACAAAATGGATTTTTCATACACAGAGTGAGGCGCCAACCCCGACCCCCTTGAATAAATTTTTTACGGAGACGAAAAGCTGTATCGATACATACAGCGGCGTGAAAAAATTTCCGAACGCGTCACTCTGCAACAGTACTTTGTGATAAATTTAAATATAAAACTATCCTCAAAAATAAAAGGAACTATTATAGACTTCAGTTTTATCTTCTCTGTAACTAATTTTTCAATTTTGTGTCCGTTAAAGTTCAGAATAATTTTTTTACTATAAAATAAGATTAAAGAATTTACTGTTTAGAAATTTTCGCATGCCACTGTGTGTTAGCACGTTGAGCACCACAGTGAAAACAGCCGCACCTAATCAGACACAATTTAATTTAATATTTTCTGTACAAGTCGTAAAAAAAAACATTTGAGTACTCAATCGTGTTCTTCAGTTCCTACATTATTGTTTCGGTATGAAGTTTGCTCAGAATTTTGTAACAAACGATAATTATTTAATTAAATTGTATTTGAGATGACGGTCACCGGTGACCCCCACAGCGTCGTTAACGCCGTCAACGTGTTAACGTTCTATAACGCCATGTGACTTGTAAGTTACATACCTATATATATTGACGTCGGGTATTTTTTCAATTAAAATATACTCACCGTCGGGCCATTTTAGCACTTTGATGATATCTTAGGATTTACAATAAAACAATTAGTGTTTCTTTATGAACATTTATATTTTTAATTGATATTGCGAATATGACATCTTAAATCATTTTTATTCACTGGATGAGTAGACTATGTAGATTTACAAAGAAAATTTTATACTCATTTTCGAGGTCAAGATGAGTTTTGCAGCGATTTTTTTGGAAATGCTCACTGATTGTCACGTGTAGATTCAACCCTGAAAGTCGTAACAGTTACTTTTCTTCAGAACCTGTACATCATAATGATGTACAATTAGAACGCGTACCAGCAAAATATCTCAATAGCAAATTCTCGTGGCAAAAAATCATATTCTCCATTTTCAATTCATTTTTGTACATGGAACCATCTCCGTCTAGGTTGTACTATAAATTCGGACACACGCTGTACAAACAGTATGTTGGAAATTTTTCGAAGGAGAAATCGCTTTCCTTTTGGGTTCCAACTTTAATGTCATTCGAAGCGGGCCCCTTCTGACATTTAGCCCAGCGGTTCTTCCATTTCTAGAAACATTTCTGAAAGTCTTGTTCTTCTGTGGCTTCCAGCTGTGCCGTTGTGTTCTTCATGATGCCTTCTCGGCTCTCAAAGCCTTTCAGCAGCATTTTCAGCTCGAGACAAAACAAGAAATCACAAGGAGGCATGTCTGGAGAGAAAGGAGTCTGGCGAACTTGGGGAATTCCGTGCATGAACAGGAAATCCTGGATCAGACGGTAATAATGGGCTAGGCGTTTTCATGATGGAGCTGCCAGTTGTGTGACTCCCGCAGGAGCGGTCTAAATCATCCGTTAAAATTGCATGTGCATCGCCAAACACAATGTCATTAGCAACTTCTCAAGTGGTCGGTTTTTCATGATCAAATTGCGCACATTGTCAATGACATCCTGATTTCAGCTTGTTGACGGCCTACCGGCATGCCGAACACTTTCAACCGAAGTTCGACCACTTGTAGATCGGTTGAACTGTTCTTTAATTTTGTTCAACCGCCGTAGCATCGTTGTCGAAAGCCTGCTGAATCTAACAAATTGTTTCACCTTGAGTATCGCGAAACTTTTGACAGAACTTGATGCAGCAGTCTTGTTCAAGGCGCTCCGTCATCGTGCACGAAGTGAAAATGCCACGAGCACGTGTTATATAACCACACACACCGGTTGCCTGGCAGCGACTGACTCAGCCGAGGATGTTGGAAAAAATAATACACCCGCAGTAAGGTCTACTATTGCTTAGTGCTGTGTCTTGCCTTCTCGACTTCAATTGGTTTCGGAGAACAAAAATTAAGGTCGGATATTTTTTGAACGGGTCTCGTATGTAATGAAAGGGCAATGCAATGTCACGATGTTTGTCATCCCTAAATTCTCCCAGACCTCTATTAGAGAACCAGTGGGTGCATCGACACCCGATAGGCACGTGACTTCGCGTCACTAGTTGTAGTCCTCACACTGAACATTCGTCCAAGTAGCCAATGTCGAGGTCTTTCTTGAAACCTCGGTCCATGGCGGCGAACCATCTGCCTCTGAACCATCCACAAAATGCCTCGCTGCTAACTAGCAAAGTACTTATTACTTGTGTTAAGTTATAGTGTCCCACCCTGTATGTAGGAGAGGCGATCCGATAATGCTCAATGGTGTTTACAGGGGAGGAGAGGGTTCGAAGGGGTTGAAGGCTTCACGGAAACGAGGAAAAGTGCGGAAAGGCCGATAACGACCGTCGACTGTGAAGAGTCGATCGATACTACCGTTTCGAGAGGACTACCTTGCTCTCGCCCCCTTCTTCTACCTTACTTATCTCTCACTTCTTTCATTCTATCCGTGGGACACCCTTCTGCTATTCTCTCGACGAGGAACGATATCGATGATGGATGCTTCTTGAACGCCTCTTTAGCATTTTTCAGGGGGCAGAGTGGAAATACGCCATTGAACTTTATTGCACTTCGAATAGAACCTATGCGACGGGAGTCCGAAAATCGGCGTTTAACTCTTATTAGATTTATCAGAACAGGTTAACACGTTGACTGCCGTGGAGGTCACCGGTGGCCGGCGCATCAAATTTTATTTGATTGAATAATTGCCAATTTTATTGAAATTTTGAATAGAATTATATTGCAATAATAATAGAAGGGCCAGACTGTGCAATGAATAGTTACATCCTTTTTCTTTCGTGATATATGTTTGAAATGGGATATTACAGTATGTCTGACTAGGTATGGGATTTTTCACTGTGGCAGTCAACGTGTTAATAGATTCATCATCAAAGTGGAAACATCCATACCCAGCCAGACACATCACACTATTCAACACATATTTTGACTTGAAACATTCAATAGTCATTTCTTGCAGATTTTTTCAGAAACTGCAAACCGTTTTTCCTACCACTCTCAGTTTTCGAAAAAATTAATTTAAAAAAAATGCAAATTTTCAACTTCAAAGATGTTTATGCTTTGTCAATAATTGTTATTCAGTTGATTTGTACGGGAAAAGACTCTATGAATTCTTTCAAACAGAGTCATATAAATTATTACATTTTAAAGAAGTAAACATGTTTAAGCAATGATCAAAGTGAGGAGGACACCCGAAACACGGCAATTTTCGCGAATACCTTTCAACTTACAGTGGCTCACGAAATTGTTCACAGATTTCCATAACTACTTTCCTTCCTTAATTCTAGTACAACCAAGCAACTGTAAATGTTTCAAGTGCAATTGAAATGTTGTTTGTTAAAGATACCATGTCCTCACTTCAAATAAAACTGTCTTAAAAAAGTGTTAAAGAGAAGAATGTTGATATAATTTAATCATATGATCAATTTCGTGAGTCGCTGTATATTAAAAACTGAGGACTTAGGAGAAAATGTAACTATACCACACGATGGAGACCTTTCTCCTACGTGAAATATCATGAAAAAGTACAGGTCACATTTTGTTGTTAAAATAGAAATGAAGTAGTTTGGCAAAGCGTACGTCGACGGCGGTCGCGCCCCCTACCGCGCATTGTCAGTGTAACAGAGCCCCTAAACGTGTTGATTACGTAGTTAGATTACAGCTAGTTTCGTCAGGGGTCTGAGGATGCTGAAGTTGGGTCTTGGAGACCCTTGATGAAGCTGGCTGCATGCTGGCGAAACGTCGGAATATACACTACCGTCCATAAATATCCGGACACCTAGCAAATTCAGACAAGTAGCGTATTAATGCTATAATTGTATAATTATTAATATTTCGGTTTTGGCTACTATTTGTGTAATAGAATAGCCTTCTTTGGCCAACGCTATAATAGCAACACATTTTTCTGCCGATAATTCCTCTCCTGAACTCATGGCTGTGATCGTTAACACTGTTAAACTGAAAGTAAAATCAACCGAACAGTTTTGTCAGTCTTAAGTGGCTGAGACTCGTTTAAATTTATACAAATATCCAACTCTGGTCAGAAATAAACATATTAAATACACTGCAATGTGAACAAGGAACTGACGGGAGATAAAGTAGTCCAAAATTGCAGCCCTTCATACACTTTTATGTGTATGTACGTTTTTGCTTAACTTTCGTTATAGCAATTTTCTCAACATTATTTGCTAATAAATATCGCTTATATTATTCAATAATAGCATAATAATTGTGAAATCACACAAGAAAGCAACAAAGGAACTATATTTGTGAAATATGTAAGTGCCCGGATACTTTTGGACGGTAATGTAACTCTGCAAAGGCGTGGCTTACACCTGGATATCTCTCACGATTATTATCATAACATGTTTCAAGCTTTATAATGTTATAATGATTTGTATCATTTTATTCGAAAGAGTCCATAGAATCAGTTCGCGTATAAAGCAACTGAATAATTACTACTGGTAAAGCACAAAACATCGTTGAAGTTAGACATTGACGTTCTTTTTTAAACTAATTTTTTTTAAAACTGAAGTCTATGGAGAAAAACAGTTTGCAGATTCATATTCAGCGCCAAAAGTCTATAAGAAACGCCCGCTGAATGTTACAGGTCAAAGAAGAAGCCGAAATTTGTTGAACTGTGTCATAGTATTCTGTTTTACATAGATATTATGGAGGGAAAAATATTTCATCATTTAAAGCTACTCAAAAATTCATAGCAATCTGTAGTTATTTAATTAAATTAAATTTGAGACGACAGTCACCGTCGAGCTCCATGGTAGACGTGTCAAATGTTAATTTTTCAACGTGTTATTTGTTAACTTGATAACGAAATTAATGTCGCAGTGGAAACTGCTATACCCAGTCAGACATATTACAATACTGTGTTTCAGATATAAAATGTGACCAAAATAATTGTTGGCTGGTCTATCGTTTATTTTGTGTTTTATGTTGCAATTACAATGTTAATGCTTTTTAAAATTGTTTAAGAATTAAAACATTGAATGTCACTTTGAAAGTTATCATAGTTGGTCAGACACATTAATTTTCACTTTCTAGCCTCCTCTGCTATACTGACAATGAGATATGCATGTAGTGCTGTACAAAAATCGTAGACCACTATCGTAGCTGATTTTATAGTGATAATGAAGTGTAACATGCAATAGGCAAAAGGTTTGCTTTCCAACAAGACAATGACCGGAAACATATCGAGAAATTAATTAATCCTTAATTGCTCGTGTCGTGTCTACTTTGCCCGTTGCTATTGTCTTAATTTGATTAAATAGTTATTTATTTTAATAAAATTCTAAAGAAATAGCACTGTAATAATACTACGAAATATGTCATACGACGTAATAGTTGAAAATTGTTTACTTCATGGTTTATATTATACATATATTCACTCGACCCGAGAAATTAAATGATGTATTTTTTGATGGTTGGACAAGTTCCTTTTTAAGTTGCAGCTTATATTATTCTTTTGGCGCAATGTCGACTGTTTACTGCAGTGTATGATTAAGTGATTCACAGTTATTTGTATGTTAATTTGTTAAAATATCAGACCTTGAAGGAGAAATTTACAAAATAAAAATTTATTTATAATTTTCAATATTACAAAATTAATTTTTCAATTATAAAAAATATTGTTATAATAGGTCAAACCTTCTAGATTAAAATTAAAAAAAAATGAACTCCATTTGACAAATAGTTACCGAGATAAGTATTGCAACATTTCAAGGTCCGTATTTTTTAAAGAAATTCAAAACCAGTAAAACCATGACTTAAACCCCCCTTAATTTGACATGCGCAACATCATATTTCATTTTTAACAAAATCCCTGACATCCACGTCGAAGAATGATCACTTTTGCGTAAAATGTCCGCATTATATTTCTTTTTATTTCATTTTCCTTAATTTTGAAAAGTACGCATTATTTCACGAATTTGAAAAAAGTGAAGGAAGAATCTTGAACGGTTACAAAGTTATGATATTTATCCCGAAGTCCCATATACTCGTCACACTGTGCTTCGGTTCAAGAGATTCTTGTTTTAACAAATTCGGATTTCCAACATTTCAATGCATTTTGCGAAAGGAATGTATGAGTAAGCGACCACGTTTCGTTTGTTTTCTAGTGTCTGGCACGACAAACAAGAAAGAGGAAGAGACGGCGGTGGCCACAGTTGGTGTCACAGAGGAAACCACCGGTGTCCTGGGCACAAGATCCCGAACGGGGACTGATCCTGGTGGAGGTATAGACCTTTTGGCAGCGTTACAGCTGCACAACACTACGCGACAGGGTGTTACACAGGTGCCAGGACTGGTTAGATTAAAGCCAGCCTACTATTTGCAGGGTAAGTCGCATTTCTCTACCACACGAATGTTAACCCCTTACTGCATGATTCTTTTTTCTGAAAAAAAAATATATGAAGTATAAGAAGATGCATCTTTCATGGGAAAATATTGAAAAAATTTTTTAACAATATTAAATCATTTATTCATTGCAAAAATCGATTTGTGCATAAATCTATATTAGCAATGCATACTAAAACTAATAAATGAAAATTCAAACTGACTTTTTTTATGTAACCTGCAGACACTGTAAATTACTCTAATAATTTTTATTTGGCTTTTTAGAATGTATGAAGTCTCGGAATTCGTTATACAAATCTTGACAATAAAGCGGTTGTTGCATAAGCTATATAACAATGTTAAGAAATCGCAAAAATTTAACTTTTCTGAACACTGGTGGCAGGTTAAGATTGGAAATCATAGCACCATAGTGTATTAAATATGGTACAACACGCAGCAGGGTTATGCTGCATGTTTTACATAAAACATTCATGAAAATTTGGTTTGTGCTACATATTGCACGCCATGCGGTAAGGAGTTAAAGACTACAATACGTGCAACGAGTCGAGTCAATGCCTGCAAACAAATGCACGTGACGACATTTAGACGGAACAGAGGCGTGTTCACGGTGTTCTGATATTGTAAGACTTACCTGGCGAGATTCTCGAATTGCGTACAAGCGCCACAGAAATTTGTCGAATTTATATTTCTTCCATCATACTGTGCAATTATTCGTTATGAATGTGAAGTAAATAAAGCAATAGACAAAAGAAGTTTTAAAGTATTAATACTTTTTGATTTTGAATCTGATTCAGGAGCGAGCAAAGATACAGACGACAATGACTTGACACGTTGTACGAAATAATACAAATCCTATCTTGAATATCAACAATTGACTAGCGCTTGCCGGCCAATAACTGGAGGCACTGCACCTTTCCCACGATTAGCATACCAATGTTTTGTTTACAGCTACTGTCTCGACGCGTTAACACTTTGAGTGCCACGTCACCCAGATATGGGTGACGCATAGATTCAATCATTATTTATTTGGTCATGCAAAATATTAAAAATATACCTGGTAAGCTCTAATAGAAGCAGTAAAAAATGGTGGAAGTTACTAATATTATTGTTTAAAAAGGTAGAATTCGTGGTTTCATTTATTTTATATAAAACTTTAGAAAGTTTGCCATTTCCAGCTAATGCAGCGTGGCACTCAAAGTTCTGAATAGCATATGTGTAGAACTATCATAGATTAATCTACACCGATTTGTACCGGAGGGGTCAAAATGACTTGTTTTCCAAAAAAACACGGCATTCAAGACAAATGTATATTTATATTTAGTTTTTACATTGATTCAGTGAAAATTCGAAATAAGATTATTATTCTTAAAAATAAATCATACATAACATCTTTCTCACTAAGAAAACGAAAATATAAAATAATAAATGTTACTTTTACTCAACAATTTTATGTTATTCAGCACATTTCATGCAGTTGGGGATATTCTTAACACATTACCGTCTGGAGACATCAAAATATGTATTTTATTGATTGCTCATGAAATGCCGGAGACATATAAATAGGGTTTTACACAGTATGCATTAAATGTCGGCGGCCTATAAATATATGTTACAATATATATGCTAAAGGTGATATTTCTTATTGACTAGACTAAATTAATTGTAAAATAATTACTATATAAAAAGTCTTCACTTTCAAATTTTATAAAAAGTATTTGATATTTTAAAAATTATAATCATTTTTGTAAAGCGATGCAACATAGTTGAAAACTTTAAAATATGCCGGCTACACGTATCAGTTTTCGCGCAAAGAGCCCAGACCATATTGTGTTAACACGTTGAGTGTCACAGTGAAAACAGCCATACCTACACAGACGCCACATAATTTACTATTTTCTATATAAATCGTAAAAAAGAAAAACATTTCAGTACTTAATCGTGTTCTTGTGTTCCTACATTATTGCTTCAGTGTGAAGTTTGCTCAGAATTTTGTGGCAATCAATAATCATTTAATTAAATTAAGTTTGAGATGCTGGTCACATTCAACGTGTTAATTTATAATCCAAAGTGAAAGTTTGCCACTTGCACGTTATGTAATCTTTTTTTCAACCGCGATAAAAATTTCGTTACAGAGGATTAACACTGTCATCTGTATTGTAAATGTACATACAATAATTATGTTGAAAGCGCTGAACAGCGTTAAAGGAAGTTCCACACTGAAAGAGGGTGTGCAACGTCCGCGAAAAGCTACGTGGCGAGTTAGAATGAGTCGGTAGATGGTGGTTAAGCCAAGGGTCGTCAGAAGGGTCTTCCCCGAAAGAAATTTCAATTACAGGGCCACCCTTGCCTATCCGCACCCTCCGTTGATGGTTTCGCGGAAGTTTTCGAACGTTCTCTGCGGTTTGCAACATCGGAACCAAGGGAACGTTGCTTTTGTTTTCTCTATTCGTTGCAGCCCTTTATAATACTTCGCGTCCCTTCTTCTTTGTCTTCGCACGAGCGACTGGCAATCATCGTTAATGTTCCCAGGAATTGTTTCCCTGGCGGATGATGATCAGCTTTTCACCGCCGGCGCAAGATGAGTCTGTATTTTGGTTCGTGTGAAACAGGAACGTTTAATGTTTTCCCTTCATTCGTTTCCAGTGAATTTAATACTGTTATTACTAGACTGCTATATCCAATTTCGTGAAGAATGCACATTTTATAGAGCGAGTGAAAGAAAAACTATACTTTTAAACATTTCAACCGCAAAATGTAGTTCTGCCATAATTGCGTCTCATTAGCTACATTGAAATAAAAAAATATTGAAGTCTAAAAATGTATATTTGCATAAAAATCCGCAGTCTAGTTATTACTTTTTGTAGTTATTTATGGCGATTCGATACTAAATGCTTCATTACATTGCATGTGCCATGTTCTTTGGAACGCGGACAAAAGTGAATATAGAAGTGTAAGAGTGATGTACAGGGTGTTTCATTAAGGCGGTTTTTTCTATGAGGTTATACGTTTCAATTGTCAAACTGAATGTTGTTTTGTTTTTGTAATCTCTCATCAGTTAGCATTGGCAAATTTAGTAATGGACTTATACAACGGACCAACGTACATGTACAGACAGTGCAATTTTATTATCAAAACTCTCATTCGAGAAAAAATACTTTTTGTAAACACAAAGATGTCTTCGTCCAGGTGTTGTTCAGAAAACATCGCATCAATTAAGGAACGTTCATCAGCAGATGCGACAACGTCAATTTTACGATGTTCACAGCAATTGGGCCTTTCGGAGACCACCACATGGCCAATTATGAGGAATGATTTGTTTTTACAAGCGTATAAATTCCAAATGACTCAAGATTTGAAGCCTACCGATCATAGCCCGCGTCGTATGTTGGTCAAATGAATCTTGAAACAACAATATGGATTTTCAAAAAAATCACCTTCAATGATGGGGCACATGTTGTCTTAAACGGATATGTCAATAAGCAAAACTGTTACAATTGGGGAGAGGGAAATTCCAGAATTATTCAAGAACAGTCAGTGCATCTATAAACGATTATTGTTTGCCGCAGTTCTTGGGCTAGGGGAGTGATTGAGTTGCAATTATGGGAAAATGTTATAGAAAATTTTGATAAAAAAAATGATCGCATGTAGAAAAATTCGTGGTGGGCATTTATCACATATTGCTTTTCATGTATAATTGCCACTTGTTCAACTTTAATTTATAATAAATAAACCAAAAATTTTCTAATTAATCCAGTAGTTTCTATAAAGATAAAAAATCATACTTTATTAAAAGACTCTTTGTAATACAAATAATATACTGTTGAAGTACATAATACATCAGTCTGGATGTTAGCTTGGTCTTAAAGTCTATGATTTTTGTGACATGAGAAAGTAATGAAAAATTTGCAGTAATGCAGGAAAATAATGTAAAACGCAGTTATCTGACTTTTCGGTGTATAAGAAGTGTAGCTATATTTGAGCTTACGTTCATAAATTGCGTGACAAGTCATGAAACTGATTATTAATCTGGAATTCGTAATTCTTGAGATTTATATCCTTGTACGTTTTTTTGTTGACCGCGCAACGAAATTCGGTACCACACGGAATCACTAAGTTTGACTGAAAATTGAGACTTCAATAAAAATTTGTTAAATGTATTTTACGAATTTAGCACGTTGAATGCCGTGGGGGTCATCGATGACCGGCACTTCAAATTCAATTTAATTAAATAATTATTTATTATTACACAATTCTGAGCAATTTTCATATTGTAACATTAATTTAGGAACATAAAAACGCGATTGAATACCCGAATATTTTGTTCCTTTACGATTTTAAGTGAAGTTATAGTATGTCTGACTTGATAGGGCTGTTATCACTGCGGCATTTAACGTGCTAAATAGATAAAGCAAATATTCACTGTTTTAAATAATTTATTACATTGAAAGTTCAATGTAGAATATAATTTTCAATGTTTCAATTCAGTGAAATGAAATGAGATTAATTGTCGGATACCATTGACAATGATAAACAGTTAATTTTTATGTAGCACGTTTCCCAAGTCAATCAGTTCATACATTCGTAAAAATATTTGCTTGAATATAATTTAATGATTTTTGATGCACCATATGCTGTTAACACCGATGTTAAGCTACTTGTAAAATTGATCATTTTAAATGCCAGTATAAAAGAAAAAAGATATACTATCGCATAAAATAAAATTACTTCAGTCTCTAGGATGTATTCACCTAAACCATAATACCCAATAAGCAGAGAAAATTCTAATTTAAACTATCTAAATCTAAAAAACACGATTTTGAAAGTCGAATTTTAATGACAGTAAATGGCAAAACTGACCGTCTATAACTGTTTTCGCTGAATATTTATGAAACGTTTTTCATAATTATTTTTCTCTCTCGACGTACGCGCAATTAACTATCTTAACCTTCATTCAAATAAAAATACCATGAACAATTATTAGAACAGCAGAATCATTTGATCAATTTCCTGATCCATTCAATATGTCTGTTTAAATTTAGAACTAAAACCAGAGGAAAATCGAAGAAGTCCAATTTGTGAGATTTGGACTTGTAAGCTGAACAGAATTTCCAGAAATTGAACCGATGGATGATGATTTAAAAAAGGAAATATCTCATTGACTTATCCATAGTATAATAACAAGATTGTAAGATGACATCTCGCTGGAATAATCTTTCGCGGGATATTTAAGATAAACGCTACAAAAATTTACCAAATGTCCAGCTGGACAGATTGTAAGGTCTTAAATAAAGTATTAAAAAAGCGAATGATACTAGCACTGTTTTCCATCTGAATGTTTAAATATCCTACTATTTGTTAATAAATCGAAGCATTCGTGTGTTTCACACCAATTGTAAATAGATATTTTTTGTTTCTCTTATCCTCCACGGTTCACCCTCGATAAATATTTCCCCGGATGGTTAATCAAGGAAAAGGAAACACAGCAGAAATTCAGTTTACTCAGTTTGAATTGGAAGTGCTTCGTAAGGGAGCCTATTGTTATCGCGGAACAAGGGATGCGAATGATATACACGGCCACGTGTCAGAGTTTTCTCTGAACATGGAAAACAAGATTTCGCGATCCCCTTTTGTAGTTCACCCCCTGGTCCTCAAATTGCCTGACCCCATGGCTCCTTTCTACAGGATCTATTGATTTGATCTCTGTTCTATTTATTTCTGAAATGAGAAACTAGTGGTCCTCACAGATGCTGTATCAACGGGATCAACTAATAATACAATCACATTTCCATCTTTTAACGTTGAAAATTGTTTCTACTGTTTATTAACAGTTGAAGGCTTTAAAAAAGTGTTCGTGGGTTATTCTGTCATTGAAGATTGTGCAAGGTCACGTGTAGAGTAAATTGTTCACTGCAATGACCGGCATAGATTTCGAAAAGATTTCTGTTCGACTGAAAAATACATTTTTACATGTGTAATGTTGATAAAACGTTTGTATTAAGTTCCTTAGAAATTGAACTACCAAAATAGTTTAGGAGGCCATGTGGATTATTTGTAAATTTTATATATTATACTATCATTGACCCTGAGTAACGTTGAATGGTATGTAGTTGAAGAGTCGAAATGAAAACGCCTTAACCCTTTGACTGCGAGCTACTTGAAAGCGAAGTGAACGCTGCGTGCAACCGAGCTGCAGTACGTCTGAAAATAATAATCGAGTTTCTCATAATGCAGAATTAGAATTTATAACATTCTTTTCTTGATAAACGTCGAGATGTACACATTTTAAACATCTCTCTGTCCGCGGAGAGATACTTTAGTTAAGCAGTGATAAATTTACAAGAAAGTAATAAACTTTCGGTTTGAACATTTGAAAGAAGCTAATTGTAAAAACCAACTTAAAGACACTTACATAATAAAACGTAAAAACCGTATTTGATGTACATGTATTCAACACTCAGTACACTTTCATAAGTAATATCTGATAATCACTGAGTATGGCATACATGCAAATAAACAGATACAAAATAAACAAGCATTCAAATAAAAATGTATTCATTCGTGGCGGACAAACGTTTATTCGTCATTCGAATAGAATCATGCTAAACTCTGCTACTAAACTAACTTGGAGACTCTCATTTCTTCTGTGTAGATTGGGTTAAAAACGTCCTCAAATGCTTGAAACATTAAACGTATTTCAAGTGATAAAATTAGGTAGTATACCCTGCAAGAACAAAATGATGTTACTAACACGTTGAATGCTGTGGGGGTCACCGGTGACCGGCACCGTAAATTTAATTTAATTAAATAATTATTGATTGCCACAAAATTCTGAGCAAACCTCATACTGAAACAATAATGTAGGAACAGAAAAAAACGAATGAGTACTCAAATATTTTTCTTCTTTCCGATTTATATAAAAAGTAGTAAATGATGTCGCGTCTGTTTAGGCATGGCTGTTTTCACTGTGGCACTCTACGTGTTAAAATTGCATTACGAAAATTAGCTACGAAGATATAAGATTCCCATAAGAAAAAACGTTATTCTACATTTTCGATTTACTTTACTATAAGGAGTCATCCTATTTATAGTTGTAACACGTTTGCAATCGAACCGTGTATTTGCTGTTGGTATAATTGAATCGGTGAGTTGAATAACTGTACAAGTCCAAAAACCACATTTTGAGATATTTGAAAACATAGTGTCCCTTTTCGTGTATCATCAACGCCATTGATTTTTTAGTGCTGTTCCAATTTAAAGACGGTTATGCTAACCCGGATGAACGTTCATACATGCCCAACTTTGTTTATTAATTTTCAACAATTAAAAGAATACTATTCGACTTCTACTGCTTTTCACTCAACCCACTTTTTAGTCAGGAAATTTAAAAAGTAACACAGTAGTAAGAAAACATTAACTAACATGCTTTGAACATAATCGAAGGAGAAATTATTCTATGAAAAGTGATTGTTAAACAGGTAGTTGAAATAGTACAAATCTTGCGCTGACAAACAATTTTTGCACTGTTTTTGGTCACAACATATAGTTCTATACATTTCACATGTAGTTTTGAGATTGTTTGAAAATGGCTAATTTTGGACTTGTACTGTTCTTCAGCTCACCGAATGAATTAGGGCCGCTGGTGGTAACTCGCTTGAAACGAATACCTTCGAGTCTCGAGAGTGCACCGTTTCGGCTATTACATTCTAATTAACCGTGGACGCAGATAATTAAGAAAGGTTCAACTTTGCCCGGTGCGTGGCCGGCGATTTATTACAGCAGCCAGTGTCAGGTTACTTTATTAAACTCGCGGCGTATCGGAAACTCGAGGCGTGTAACTTATGGCGCCTGTGAGAGAAGCCAATCAATGGACGACCATGTGCATTGTACTTTATACGCAAGGGGTGTTTTGCACTTGCATTCAAGCGGCAGTCCCCCGATTACACGGTTCGCTGCATGATCGACCAACGAAGGGAAAGTCAAAAATTAATTCTTTCACTGGGCTAATTGAAGGATAAAGGATCCGTTTTGCAGTTGGGGACTGGACGTTATGATACTTTAAACGACACTTTATCGCCCGTGCTCTTTTTTTTCGTGAGCTAATCACGCGTGCTAGGTGTTCTATTACGGTTCACATCGTGAGCAGACTTGAGCGTTCTCGATTATACGTATTATTTAAACGTTTGTATTTTTCACGTTATGTTTGTATATCAACTTATTTCCACGTGTCTGGCTAGTTACGGAATTTTTCACTGCGGTACGAAATGTGTCAATCATTTTTCAAATGATTTTCGGGTATTTTACTTTTATAGCTTTTCAAATAACTACTAATTTGAAATGATTACTGACGTTACTTTATCAGTTGCGAAACTTTTGAATGTTATTTGTATTTGTGACGTAATACGAAATAATTTAACTAAAGAGCGGAAGTTGTTTTGTGCCGTTAATGTTTAGTTATTAACCTTCATATACATGTAATTTATATTGAATTTTCTAGTATTTTGTGTAATAAAATAGACGACATATTAAAATCATATGCAGACAGTTTTAGAAATATGTGTCTTAATTTTAGAAGAATATTCCACTCACCTTGAGGATGAAAAAAGGTTATACAAATAATTGTCCAGTAATGCTCATTTCTCGCATAATAAATATTTCTCTTTGCCATAACATTATAAACATGTAGCAATAATGAATTGCTGGACATCATCTTTTTTGTCGCAGTATAGTCTCACAGTCTTACACAATATACATTGTAATGTGCTGAAGCAATTCATCCAATTACAAATACTATTATTATTTATTTGTAACAGATAGTATTATAGTAATGTTTGAAATTCAACAAATATTGTAAAAAAATGCTTATGTCTCGAAGAGAAAGTGTTTTAAGATCTATGTTCATGTAACCTTTTTTATTCTTAGGATGAACAGAATATGCTGCTCAAATTTGAAGATCTATTTCTGAAGCATTCTGTACAAATATGACATTATTTGGGACAAAAAATTATTTGTTACGCATACAATAGATTAGTTCAGATGAATCATCCTATGCGCCGTCAGAATTCAGTTTTATTTGAAATGAATTATTGCTTCATGAAAAAGATGACATCCTATTTCAAATAATCAAACATGCAACAAACTACTTACAGAGACTACTTCACCATCCTAACATGCTTGTCAAGCGACTACTTGGAGAAACATCAATCTCGCGTAGACTCAAACGTTTAAAACCATCAGATATAACAAATAAATTCTAATGACCTGCAATATAGTGATAGTATAAACAGGCCACTGTAAATTAATAAAAAATTCAAATAATCATTTAGTCTGTGTATTATTTATTACTCGTTACTCAAATAAACAAACAAATATGTTTTACAAACAGTTCTATCTTTTCGAAAGGCCGCTTCTTTATATCTACTACAGAATTAGAATAAGATAATATGCCTTGAACACTCAATATTGCCCCTACTATAGTAAAACTGTGTTTCGATTTCGTAACTTCTTACACGTAATCGAGAAACCTACAACTTAGATTCATCCGTTAGTCAATGTAACAACCTGCTAGATTCTGCCAATTAGTCATCAGTGATCTAAGATATATACTTCATGACGGGGCAGTTGCAAAATATAGCAAAAATAGTGAAAAGGAAGCGAGCGAATGCGTTATAGAGCAATGACTCTTTTACCGCAAAAAATCCGGCCCAGCGATTCGCAATAAACGAGTCACTGGGTCGGTTTATAAGCATTTGATTTCCTAGCCGTGCCGGCAGTAACAAATTGGAAATGGGCCAAAAATGAACAAAATGTGCACAAATGTTCTCAAATGCTTTAGCGCCTTCAAAAGTGAGCAATAGTGTCTAATTACCTCTTTGGTAACCTGAGAGCAACAAGGGTCGTATACACCCCATGTTGAAGTTTTCGTTACAGGGAGTTTGACATTTTCATTGACTGAAACATTATTTCCAAACGTCTTCAATTTGTTCAAATAAAAATATTTCTGTGTGTGCTGTATTTGTAAAGTATCGTGTAACTGGCACCTTTTTTTAATAATAATGATTCTCGCAATCTTATAAATATTATGAAGCGTACAGTATGTCTGGTTTAAGTGTGAACAGTTTGTTATCTCTTATGCTATTGGAGTTTATACAAAGTTACACACAACTTGGTTGGAAGGTGAATTTGATTGTACTTGCGAGTTTTCTTCAATTATTATTTTAAGAAATCTGAAGGTTATGTTCAGTTTTTTCATTAGTGCCATGTATTTCTATTATGACGATTTTATTGTTTGTTGGAAGACGAATTCAGTGAGCAATATAACGTACATTTTCATGGACTAGTTCTGAGATATTGCCATAAATAATGGAGCTTCTCCGAAGATTGAGCAATAAAGCAGTAAAATTGCTAGCGATGATCACCGATCTTTATAGTATAATTGTTAATGTCATGTCAGATGTTCCTTTAATATTATACCAACATTTGACGGGAGTGGGTCGAATATTTCGCGTGTTCTAAAAACTTGAAGTGGAAGCGTGGAAAGACCATGTTCTACACATTTAATTGTAAAAATTTTAGAAAACATATCAATGCAAGTTTATGAGGTCTCCAGGAATAACGTAGTCAGTGTGAGTCAGAGACAAAGATGGTTTAAAAAATTTCAATCATGCAACTGCAATCTCTAAGATGAGCTTCTCGCTACAGAATTGAACGATGACATTTTACTAGCTACTGTTGAACAAAACCTAGTTATAACTATCGACGAATTATCTTCAAAATTGAATTCAACACACTCGAAGAATTCACCGTCGGTTACAAACATTGGAAATATCTGCAAGTATTAGCACCGCACAGACTATCGATAGTAAACCTTCAGCAAAGGATGAGTATATGCTCAGCTTTGTTTTCTAGACTAAAGAACGAACAGTTCTTAAACCGAATTGTTAGGAGTAGACTGTGGCTATTTATGCAATTTAACATACCGAAATATTCGAAAAGCGCACATTTAAAACTCGGACAAAATCAACAATCCATTTTGTAAACATTTACAGGACGATAAACAGTTTTGTCAAAGTTTCATTTCTATGGCTGCATTAACAGAAGAAATATTGAACTCTATAAATGTATATTTGCATAAACATCCGCAGTCTAGTTCGGAGTGACGGAAAATGGATTTTACATAACAATGTTAAATATTGACTGCAATGGGTTGATCATGGGATAATCTCAATACCGCAACTGAAACTAGATTCATCCCCCAGAAAGTTTTATTTTCTGTATGGTGAAAATGAAATTTTAATCGGAGAAGTAGTAAAAGATATTTATCGCGAGCAATTAGACCATTCGAAGAAATATTATTCAATATTAGAAGAAACGTGACCATCTTTAGTCACGTGAATTATGGTATTGTTTCATCAAGACAACGAAAGACACCACGGGGCGATCCTTGTGGCAGTCAATGTGTTTAAGACACAATATTTAACACGTTGGCTGCCACGCTATAGAGGCTGAAAATGATACACCTTTCTGAACTTTGATAGAATATAATGCGGAAATTAAAATAAAAATTACATATTTTAAATCTTTCAAGGAGCAAATGCAGTTTTTTTGAAGTTTCATTTATTTAATTGCATAAACATAGGAAATATGGAAGTCTAACAATGTATATTCGCATAAACATCTGCAGTCTACTTATCACTGATATTAGCAATTCCTTATAGTTTTTTCTGGTTCTATTAAACCTTTTTAACTATTTTTACAAGAACTATTTGTAGTCAGGTAACCAACGACTGAATTCAAATGTCATCCATATGTGGGTGACATGTCAGTCAAAGTGTTAACACGAATTAAGTGTTACAAACAAGTTTTGTTTCGACACATTGTTTTAAGGCAGATCTTCCATTCTTATATGTACTACTTACGCCGAGTAAGAAAATTGATGTAGTAAGGAATTATGAGTAAGGAAATGTCTCAAAACTAGGTTAAAAAAAGTGGATGTTATGTAGCTCATCGAATTCGTCTTGTAGAGAACAATAAAATGGTTATAATGAAACTACAGATGTTTATGCATATATGCATTTTTAGAGTTCATTATTTTTTATGCTAATACAGTTGTAGAGACGAAACATTGACAAAATTGTATTTTGTTTTGTAACTATTTAAAAAATGTACTCTTTATATTTCCCGGTTTTAATTGCGCGTTTTTCAGATACTTGAATATGTTAAATTGCATAAACATTCGCAGTGTAGTTATAATAAAGGTATATGGTTGCATATAAGCAAGTAAACAAAACCTTAATATTTCATAAAATAGTAATTTGAGAGAAAGTTCTCATCCGTCATCAAACTCTTGGAATTAAGCAATTTCTGTATTAACGATTTGTTTGTGTCTCTCATAGTTTGAAAAATAACGAACTGTTCACACGCTGAAACTGAACATTCTGTACGTTTTTATAAGCTATTAGACTTGACGATGTAAAGTGAAAACGGCAAATGGTACTAACAAGTTAGAGTGAATCGAATTTCTGCGTCGACGTTGTTACGTAACCTCGAGAGCGCGAGCCGTGAAACAAATAAATCGATGTGACCCACCAAAAATTTCGGCTGACCTACATCGAAAATCTGCAAACTCTTCGACTCAGTGTTCTCGAACTTCTCTGAATCCGTCGGATCTCGTTGTTACGTAGCTTCTGCGGAACTTTTCAGCCGAATGTCGTCGATATCAGGGACTGCACACTGTCATCAGAAACTTCAGAAGTAATCTCGTCCCTTCAGAATTTTTTATCTTTTCAATGAGTAGAACACATAGAATTAAAATCAATTATAAAAAAATCTTAAATTTAGAAGTCTCATAAGATCTTCGATATCAAACAACAACAAACATTTCAAACCATTCAGCTTCCAGGTGAAAATTAATTTTACAGCAGGCTTGTTAAGCCTTTGAGGACGATGAACGCACATGTGCGTTCCAAACAATCGTTCATCGTGTGCCATGGGTCACCGTACTGGTCCAGGCACAATTGTTTGGTATACGCTATGAACCTATCTATTTAGATGAATTATGACATCAGCTGATTTTATTAAAATATATATGTTTCGTTACATATTTTGCAGTTTTAGTACACTAAAACACCTGAACAATCGGCATCATAAAAATTCTACCATAGAAAATTTCAGCACATGGTGCATGCTTTTTCCCGAAACATTTAGGGCTCAAAGGGTTAAAGAAATATCCATAGAATGTAACATAGAGGGTCTTACCCCTGAACGACAAGACCATTAATCTTTTACGCTCACAATCGGTACAGTATCGATTTTGTCATTAATTTGCGGCGTCACATCAGAACAATCAGTATACGAGCTGTTATCGAGAAAGGCCTAGTGTTGTCTCCATTATAGCAAAACTGCTCGTTTCGATTTCGTAACTCCATAATGGGATCGTAAAATCTGTAAATTAGATTCAGCTGTTAATCAACTTAACAATCTGCAAAATTCTGTTATCCAGAAAAGAAACTGAGAATTATACAGGGTTGACTCTTTCGCTGCGAAAAATTCAGACAAGCGACTCGCAATGAATGAGTCACCGGGTCGGTTTCCGGGTATTTGATCCTCTAGTCGTACCAGCAGTGACTATAACGAAAAGGGTTGAATGCGAGGAAGATATAAGATGTTTTCAAATGCTTCAGCGCCTTCAGAAATGAGCAATAGTTTCTAATTACCTCTTTGGTAATCCGAGAGCAACAAGGGTCGTATACTTCGCATGTTGTACTTTTCGTTACAGGGTGCTCGATATTTCCATTGACTGAAACATTATTTTAAAATGTCTCCAGCTTGTTTAAACAAAACTATTTGCTGTGCTTTTTAGGGTATCACGTGTCTGATACCGTTTCCTTGATAATACAGTAGGGCTCCATTTATCCGAACCGGCCGTGGGACAAGACGGTTCGGATAACTGGATCGTTCGGATAATAGGACTCCACTGACTCTCCCGTCCACTACTGTTTATTCTTTCATAAGTGTTAAAAATTGAATTTCATTGTTACGGATGGTAGAATACGCCATCATTTGTTTTCTTGATGCTTGCATACGAGACAACGTCATGAATTCGTATAAGCGGTACGCCGCATGGCCTGTGTCCAGATAACAGGAGTTCAACAACATGTTCGGTAAACTGGATACCATTACGACATTAGTTCAGATAAATAGTCCTACTGTACTGACAATATGTCCGATTTACGTAGGAACAGTTCGTTACGTCCGAACTATCAAGCAGTAAAGATTTAAACACCTCTACACTTCTGCTTGTATTCTCCATAGTTTTAATGGTTGAACAAAACAAGTCTACCGAGATTCAAGTGATTTTTTTGCTTACGTAATACACAAATTCGACTTGCCTCTGACGCAGTAACTTGTGTCAGCGATAGTACAATCGGTCAATGACAATTGAATCGGTGAGTTGAAGAACAGTACAAGTTCAAAAACCACATTAGAGATATTTGAAAAAATAGTGTCACTTTTCGTGCATCATCAACGCCATTGATTTTGTAGCGTTGTTCCAATTTAAAGACGGTTATGCTAATCCAGATGAACGTTCATATATGCCTAACTATGGTTAAAGTTTGTTCATTCATTTTCAATAATTCAAATAATACCATTCGACTTGTACTGTTTTTCAACTCAACCCACCTTTTAGCCAGGAAATTTAAAAAGTAACACAGTAGTAAAAAAATATTTATTAACTTGCTTCAAACATAATTAAAGTAGAAATTATTCCATGAAAAGTGATTATGAAACAGCTTGTTGAAACAGTACAAATCCATGACAGATACTGTTCTTACACTCATTAAACTAAAGGGACTACTGAAACACGAGCATAAGGTACTCTTTTTGCACTGTTTTTGGTCCCAACATATAGTTCTATGCATTTTACATTCAGTTTTGAGATTCTTTGAGAATGGCTAATTCTGGACTTGTACTCTTCTCTAACTCACCGATTCGATTGTACTGCAAGAACGTCCGAAATGGTCGGTTACTTTCAAGGTCGCCGCTCTACAGGCTCGACTTTACAGAACGAATGAAATATGTGCTGGTTGTATCACGTGTAGCACAGATCTGATTAATGTTGCGGGTGATACGGAATCAGAGTTATGAAGATCAAGCAGGACGTGAGAATGATTGAGTTTTACTACTTCAGGGGAGGAGAGGGAGCTCCGACTGAACGAGGCGAGCTTCGAACGAGCGGCCACGCTACTCCGGCGGGTTCCGGAATTCACTATAGCTGCCGCTCTGCGACAAGAGGAGGCCAATTCCGGGACGATCGTCGCCTTTTCACATGGGAACAATAGGTATGGCACACGTAATTTTAATCTGCCCTATCATTCGAAACTTTGAAGTCAATGCATTTGCAAATTTTCACTCAACTCTTCGCTGCATTAGGCTGTTTGTTGTAAAAGCTTGTCGCGTTTGTGTGAAGTTAACCTGATTCAGACTGCCGGTCTTAGTTTGTTCAGAAGATACGATATGACTAGACTGCGAATGTTTATCCAAATATACATCTTTAGAGTGCAATAGTTTTTCCGTTAATGCAGTTATAGAAATGAAACATTGACAAAACTGTATTCTGCTCTGTACATGTTTGAAAAATGTACATTTTATTTTTTCACGATTTTAAATGTACGTTTCTCAGATATTTGAGTACGTTAAATTGCATAAACGTCCGCAGTCTAGATATGTATGACTTTTACATACACTCCGCGATAAAAGTGTACGACACGATGAGCTCGAATATTCCTAATAAATACGTACATTTTGATTGCAACAACTTTTAGATTGAAACTTAAGAAATTTTTGTTCTTATATTTTTGAATTCCATAAGGAACGTGTGTGATGATAATACGAGATAGGTAATATTTTTTAGAATAATTAAATGAGTTAGAAATTAATGTGTTAATAACGTGAAATATCCTCTCTTCTAATGACGTCAAGCATTCTCCTTGGGAAAGATTTGTGTACGTTAGTATTATTGTTTTGACGTATGGATTTCCAGTAGTGAAAGTAGTGGCGAGAAGAGTTTAGGCTGTTTAATCTAAAAGGCTTTTCAAATTAACATTACACTGTCTTATACAATAATTTTGTTACCTGTGACTTTTCTCAACTTATGGAATTCATTTGACATTTCTTTCTAGATCGATACCCGGTATCATTAATAATAAAACTAGTATTATCGCGGAGTGTATGAAATATAATACATTTTTACTATGCTTTTTTTTTGTTAAAAGAAATTACTTCAAAACTGTGTAATTTTATTATCAATTTTAATTCACAAATATTACAAATCTTTCGCACCAACTGCTTGTAATAAACACGACTTATAATAACTTCGAATCAGTCGAAAGCCAAATGCAAATCCGCAGTAGAAATTTTAGGAGTACAGCATGAAAGTTTGATTCCTTAATATTTATTTATAAAAAATTTCGCTTAGTGAGCAAAAAACTATTAAAAATTATAAAATAAGAATAATAATAAACAAAAGAAAGTACAGAGAAGAAACAATATGAATAAAAAGAGAAGAGTTCAATATAGATTTCCCCGATTTTATATTCTGTAAACGCAAAAAATCGTTAACTGTAACAAAGACGTCCAGCTTAGGTCGTTCAAGGTCGTAACTCCATCTGCAAATCGACGTGCCACTTTTTAATGCGATTATTACATCCACCATAATATTCTTAAAATCAACAAAGAAGGGAAAAACTGTACCGTGGACAAGGAAATGATCTCAATGGGGTCTAATTTGTGTCTGATACAGATTTGATCACAATTATGAACCTGTTTTAGTCCTTTTCGACGTTGTACTTGTAACATACCTTTATAAAATCCCATTGTAAATTGAACCACTGCCAGCGAATTGAAAGTAACGCGGTGCTTTAACAGAAAATCGACGAGCTGAAACGGTAGAAAAACCTTAAGTCTTAAGGAAGTTACTGTGTCAATTGT
This sequence comes from Macropis europaea, assembly GCA_916610135.2. Taxonomy (NCBI): domain Eukaryota; kingdom Metazoa; phylum Arthropoda; class Insecta; order Hymenoptera; family Melittidae; genus Macropis; species Macropis europaea. The sequence continues at coordinate 26,586,588 of OU744345.1, forward strand.
TGAGCCGGGACGAAGGAGAGCACTTAACCTCAAAGTAGCCGCACCCTCTGTTGGCACGTGAGGAGTGCAGTCTAGTCGTTTTGACCTGGCTGACACAAATTGGATGCATGTACCTACAGGTCTACGTATTAGACGGTAATTAACGTGCCCTGTTGACCAGAAGCCACCCGCCGGTTTCAGCTGAATCCAATGTTAATTCATTGACGCTGGGAATTGGATACAGTACAGCAAAAGCATGACATCAGTAATGCTACCCACCAATAAATATATACATTTAGTTAGTGTACAAGTAAAGGTGTTAAAAGGCAAGAAATTGATATTTTTTTCTATTTCACGGACACTTAAAGTAGTCACTTCAAGGTTATTTCCTTTTTACTTAGACACGCTAAAATACAACACATGCGTCGTCCTACTTCGAATGTCTTCTCGTTTTGAAAATTAGAAGAAATGTGAAAAGTAATAGATATTGTACATCATGACGAAAAGGAGAGAGTGTTTGACACTAGAAAATGTATGGACTTGCTATTTTAATGTAGAAAGATTATACGCAAGTAATATAACTCCGAAGATTCAAGGGATATTACATATTTTTTAATGTAATCGGTATGCAGTTTACGATAGTTTAAAAAAATTATCACACTGCACGAACGTCAAATAATAAATAATTTATTAATGAAATCCAACATAATATTATATTTATGTACAAAAAAATCCATCGCGTTTACGATATTAATAAATAAATATTAGTAGATCATGTGCGGTACTGACATTGTTTTGTGTAAAGATTATCGTCAAGATAATGACTTTCAAAGGATGTTTCAGTATGAAGGAAATGTGTTTTCAGCAAAATGGAAACTCAATAACACACCGTAATCGAAAATCTTCCGAAGTGAATAGAAATCATTTTGAATATTAAACTTCTTTATTCCCTTCAAACATTCGCGATTTTTTTTTACTCAGTGTCATTTGCAGATTATCATAATAAAATACTTACACCGTTAAGAAAAAACATAGATGACCTTGAATAATTTGGAAAAGTGGCCTCGAAAATCAAAATTGTTAGTCGCAATATTAACACGTTGACTGTCACAGTGAAAACTCCCATAACTGGCCAGACACACTATAATATCCAATTTCAAACATAAATCATGAAACAAAACGGATGTAACTATTCAATTGCACAGTCTTGACCTTCTATTTTTATTAGAATATTAATTATATTCAAAATTGTAATGAAATTAGTAATTATTTAATCAAATAAAATTTAATGAGTCGGTCATCGGTGATCCCAATTACTTCCTGGCGCACATTTTTACCATAAAAAATACGATATTAAGGTAAACAAGATAAATAACGTATTCAATATTACATGCACCGTTCATCCTGCAAATGAATAAATAAATTAAATTAAATTAATTACATGTACATTACTTGTTACTCTTCAGAAGAGTAGAATCGTTCCATATGCCCTATCTAAGTCATCGATCCATCAACCGGAGCTCCCTAAAAATAGTTCTGCACATCATGGCAAATAGGTTGAGTTCTTCCATCTGCTTCGCATAAAAACTAAGTAATTTATACTCATGTTCGCAGATATTTGGAGCTGCAGAGCAGCGGTCGTAAGGACGAGCTTCGACTTCACTACGTATCGCGTCGAGACGGAGCTGTCCACGTGGAGGCGTTTCCTTTTCGATTGGCCGACGGCGCCTGGCACAGGGTCGCCCTGAGCGTAAGCGGCTCGCAGGTCGAGCTGCTCGTCGACTGTCATCCCTTGTACAGGCGGTTACTTAGGCCTGGACCACCTGACACCAATTTCACCCTGCCACAGCTTCAGCTCTGGGTGGGACAGAGAAACGTCAGGCACTTTCTCTTCAAGGTACCAATCACTCGCTTCTGAAAATATTAAAAAGGATCAGGATTGTGTGGGCGGCAGCTACACAGTGTCCTACGTTTAGGGAGAGAAAATCATGGGTTGTACAGCTTCCAAGGAAAGCTACCGAAGTGGTGGTCTCAGATATTAACACTTTCATGGCAGCAAATATGTAGCGAAAATTAGTTGTCGTTGGCTATTTTTGCAAGACTCTAGTTGAGTACTATCATATTATACGTTACTCTTTTTTCATGTCAATTGTTTTGTCATTTCAATTTGATGGGTATTTGGTTATTTATTTTTTATCAATAATATGTACAGTAGATTACTTGTTCTACGTAAATGTCATTAAAATGAATTAAGTCACGTGTACGTGACAGCGGCCATCAAAGTTTTAACACTAAAGCTACCACGGTCGGTCAAATGTCCGTTTTTAAACTTTTGATTCAAAATTCTGCATTCATTGTTATCGCTTTCGTCATTTGCCTTCACGAATTTTCGTATAATATACATATAATCAACTTTTGCACGTACTAAATTGACTATTACCTGCACTCAATTGCAAAAAATATAACTTTTATTTAAAGGCCGGTTCGGTAGAAATAGGTCTATATAAATTCGATGAGCTCAAGTCAAATTCAAAATCTTCACTTGTGGAGGGGAGAGTTTAATTAAGAATTACTCAAAATAACGCGATGTCGAAAAAAATTATTTAGTCTATCAGCCTATAGTATATAGTACGACGAATAGTTTTAAAATAAGGGTTGTAAAATAAATGTTGTATACTCCAGATTGAAATTTCATTGAACTGAGATGGTTTCGTACGATTTTCGGGGCACAGGGTGCTTTGCAGGATGTGAAGCTGATACCAGGGCCTCATGGCTACCTTTCCCAGTGTCCGCAACTCGATTCATCTTGTCCCACATGCGGTCAGTTTTCTATACTACAGAACACAGTGGAACAGCTGATGCATAATCTCAATGAGCTAACCCGTAGGGTGAGTAGAACACTCAAAAGGGACACCACCCGAGTGACATGCGTTGACTCTCATGCATTTTTTATATTAAAAAATATCAGACACACATTTTTTTATCGGCAAACGGCCACTTTAAAAGGGCGAAGACAGCCCGTAAAATTGGAGCAAAATATCCTACTTGGTTCAACATCTCAGAGACTATAGAAAAAAATTAACATGTAAATTGTGTATTATTGAATCAGAAATTGTACAGCTATGCAAACAGATTTCCTAAAAATCCGTTTCTTTAAATACGTTAATGATTATTATTTTTGGCTCATTTGCTTTGCTAAATGTTAATCCATTTTCATGAAAAATGTACATGCAGGATGTAGGGCAACACGAAAAATATGAATAAATCGGAGTTTTTCGTTTTACCCCTTGCAATAGATATTATTACCTGCATAGCATATTCACATTTTATGAGATAAAATCATAAAAATATCTTAATTTTTAAATATTATTTGAACAAATAGATTTTGGAGGATCTCTTTAAACATACACAATTTACAGTTTGAATTTTTTTCTACACCCAATATTTTCTACGATATTCGAGGTTTACGGTCCGAAGTATAAGGAGTGTTTTCACCCCTTCAGTGTAGACGCTTATCAATAAAAGAAATACTTATCGAATATTTTTCGAAGTACTTTATTAGAATCCAAAGTTCATAAAAATTAGTGTGTGTTACTTGGGTGACGTTCCTTGTCAATCATGATATTCCATGATAAATCTAATGTTTATATTTTATAAGATAAATTCCATTGCATCAACAGAAGAGTATGCGTTGTAAAAACTTCTCCCGTGGTTTAAACTTATTTGAAGATATTCTGAATACATTTATATTTATTGAATGTTCAAGTCTCCTTGTATGTACATTATTATAATAACAAAGCAGGTATGTACAACTCGAAGTCTGGCGGGCACTTGTTTCCTTGTCTGGGCAAACGGTATTTCTGATAGGCGATAAGCCACGCCTCCCGTGCTTGAACAACGGCCACATGGACGTGGCAGCGCTCCTATGGGGTTTGCAGAAAACGACGCAATGCGTGTCAGAGAATTTCTTTTTTCATTCTCGTCTTCTCGCTACCAATATATTTAACACTAGCTTCATGCATCGCCACATTCACTATAATAAATAATTAAACTACATTTGCACATTACTGTTGTACAATGCTACTTTCACGTTGCTTTTACACTCTGCTACACTAACTCTTAAGCGGCCTACATACGGTGAAACATGTTGTCATGCACATATCGGCTCCTAGGTTTCATGATGTAAGTTGCAATGTGTGTAGGTTGGTATCGTCTTATTGGAGTCGGAGGCGGCTTGCATCGATACAGGAATCGATAGTTGATGAGCACGACTCGATTCTGATGCAGATTGCAACGTGCCGATTATAGTTTGTTTCTGCCAAAACCTATTTGCATCGTGAAACTTAAGAGTCGACGCGTGCATCGCAACATGTTTCACTGTATGTAAGCTGCTTTTTCAGTCGTTTGTTCCATTTATATTAGAATACCTCTTTAGCAGAAGTATTTATTTTCTAAACACATTGCTCTGATACTTTTGTACGGGTAATATTTCAAAAACGCATTTATATAAGAAAATATCTGTCTTCATTAACCCTTTGGCTATTATGCGCCACTATAGTAGCTTCCTGTTAAGCGATCGTTTAGAACGAATCGCCACTATAGTGACTCATTTGTTTCGTGGATTGCGTTAAAAGATTGTGGACATCTCATGTTAACCAATAGATTGTTTAACTTTTTAATATCGTTCATACAATACTTCTTTGATATGAACGAGAACCGTTTCATTATTTTTAATAAAATAGTTTATATTATTATTTATCTATTGAATTCTGCGGTAGAGCTGTGTGTACAACGGTATAGTTCTGCGTCTCAATCAGCCGTACCCAAAGGGTTAAAAGCAAGTGCAATGTGTGAAGGTAGTATTACATGTATTGGTTGCGAGGAGAATAAGTAGATAAATCATCTCACCATTCACCATTGACCACGCCAGGGAGGCATGGCTTACTGCCTATGTGAAAGGGTCTGCCGAGTAAGGAAACAAGTGCCCGCCAGATTTCGAATTGTACACGCCTGGTCCAAAGGATTTGGTGATAACCGGTCCACTCTGTATATCGAGAAGAAATAGGTAGTTTAAACGTTTTCATGTGTTTCGAAGTGAATGAATTTCAGTGTCGGCCTGATAGTTAGTCCACTTCTGCTGATTGATGTCCTTCCTTTTAGCTAGCCGCTGCAGAGGGCAGAATAAGCAAAGTGGAAGAATGCGAGTGCCAAAAGTCATGCAGGGCGAACGGCACCGTTCACGAAGATGGCGCGACCTGGGAAAAGGGTTGTCAGCAATGTTCTTGCGTCTATGGCGAGATCGAATGCAGGCCGACCCCCTGCGCACCTGTCACCTGCAAGAATCCTGTCATTCCTCAAGGACAATGCTGTCCGATCTGCTTAAGTAAGCTTTTTTTAGCACTGGAATCCCTTAAATCCTCTTGCATTCAAACACAATCACTTCTAGCTTTGGGTGCGTATAGTACTCGACAAAATATACAACCAGAAAACCAATTGTTTACAAATTATGAAGCAGAATTTAATTTCGTGTTCAGGGTGTTCGAATATAGACGGCGTTTTAAAATTTGTGGTATTAAATTAGGACAAATATAGTACCCAACAAAATAAACGAAATAGTTTTAATAAATATGAGTCTAAAGTCGATGATTTCTGACATGTAATGAAAAATTTGAAAACATTCTTCACCCACATTTTACTTGTATCTTGGAAACTGTTGATATTTGGATTTATGTTTATTGATACGTCTTTGATTAATTCGTTGAGCACTGTACTTTCCTAAGGCTTCAACCATCAATTTTAGAACCCCCCGTATATTCGATCATTCTAAATGAAGTTAAATATTCCTTTATATCACCGAAAGTATTGACTTATCGATTAAATTTACTTAAACTTGTTTGTTTATTTTGTCACGTACGCAACCGAAGTTTAGACAATTTTAGAAGATACTATATGCTCTACATCGTTAGAAATACTTTTCGTATTGATTACAAAGGAAAATAATTAGAGGAGCCTACACTTAAATAACTTATTGCTCATTACGGTGTTCAATAGTATACAAATTTCCAAATGCAATAAACTTTGAGTGAAAATATTACTATATTAGACTAAAGACATTTTTTCACGATTGCTATTTAATAGATTATTTAAAAATATTGAGAATTTTGAATCGGTAATTATACTGAGCAGTGGATTTACATGTATCTTGCATTTTTTAACATTCGTTCGGAACATATAAACACATTTAATTTCAAATTAATTCTTACTCTTGTAAATTACTGACCAATTTATCTTACGGTTTATGTTTGTCTGCAGAGCAATGTTTTTTGCACGGAGTGATTTACGATCACGGTGAAAAAGTTTCGCCGAAACAATGCGTCGAATGTAATTGTTTCGACGGTAGTTTCACCTGTCAAAGGTTCGACACAGAAACAAGATGTCCACCACTGCCTTGTCCACCCAGCGAACAAATAAGCGTTGCTGAAGAGTGTTGTAAATTTTGTCCAGGTACGTCCACCGCTGTAATCGTGAAAATAATTAGAAACAGGTCAATGTCACCAGCTACTTTTGATTTCGATCATAATGTCAAATATTAAACTCTATGAGTCTGTTAACACGAGAAAGCGAATTAATTCGTCTTTTGAAAATGTCTCTGTAAATTGCAAAATGAGGTATCTCATCTTTACATATATTTAATTACCAACACGAAATGTCTGTAGTAGAGATCACCGGAATAGACCGCTCAAGGTCATATAGTCGCCTTGCAGTATATCTAATTTTTAAAATATACTTAATACACCCACCTTCGCATACATGAAATGAAAAAAGGAGAAGCTATACTGCACATCAGAAAATGACCTTGAGGCCTAATTTATGTGTCTCTATTATAAACAAAGAATGATCCAGATTAAATGATGTTCATGTTGCTGAGTGTACCACTTCTAATGATCCCTTGTTTAACATTTTAACAAAACGTTGCTACACAACATTTCGCATGATCTGTTCAATATTTCATTAACCTCGCGAGTGCACTAAATTCTAGCCGAACCGTCTAATTATCAAGCAAAAATCGATGCATGCCATGTCATTGTAAAGCAAAGTTGTTCTTGTCATCAGTTCTCATGCATTTAACATGAATCATGCTGAATTTACTGTCGACACTCAGCGAACGAGAAGCATGTCAATTAACGACTATTCAGTCCTGGACAATTGCAATGTGATTGTCCGGCGACCGCTACTTTCCGCTGAAATTACTAAAATCGCTAATCGAATGTTCTAACTGTCTCTTCATCTGCCTGGCTAACGAAATCTAACCAGGGGTGGACTACTGTGCGAAAGGCCACAAGTGTCACGCTAATGCGTCCTGCCTGAACCTCCAGACAACCTACGCCTGCCACTGCGATATCGGTTTCCAGGGGGACGGTCATAACTGTCACGGTATCTAATGCTTCTCTAACTTATCACTAACTTATCAATCTTCGTCGCCCCGATCGAGTGTCAGGAAGACCTGCAACTTCCACTCGATTCGGTAAAATATAGTAGTGCCTGGATGGTCCACTTACGAGTTACTGGTACAAGTAACTTGCCAATGTATAACCAGCCTAAAGAGGGGAGGTCGTGACATGGCCGAGCGCCATTTTCATGGGACCAAACTTGACCGGTTCAGTGCCACGGGAATCTACGAAAACATGTTCCAGAAGTGCCACACAAACTTGTATTTTCAGTGTAAATTCATATAGTTTTCACGAAAATGTTCAGAACTTTGCTAACTCTTACACAAAGCCAACGCTTACCTTCTAGATTGCATACAGAGTAGATAAAGAAATTGCATAAATATTAACACGTTCCATACTGCGTCCGCTACCGGCGATAAGCTCATAAATTTTAATTTGATTAACTAACTACCCACCCTTGTGAAATTTTAAGTAATACTCACGCTACAATGGTAATACAGTGGACTCTCGATTATCTGGGGTAATGACCGGGAATGAATGCTAGAATAATTGAAAATCACGGTTAATGCAAAATTAATGAAAAAGTTGAAAAAAAGAGTGAGAAGAATAAATAAGCTTTATTTTCTTTCAAAATAACATATTAATAAACACAAATAATGTATTTTTAGTCAAAGAGACATAATAATAAAAGTAAATAAACTTTATTTCTGACTCGTTATTATTCTCATTTAAAATAATCTGTAATCAATGTCTGTTTCTGAGAATCATTTCCTCGCCGGCGAATATCACTACGAACATTGCGTAAAACAAGTTTCGTAGATAGCAAATGTTCTTCTTGTTCCAAATAATCTTAAGTAGACCCTCTACATGCGTAAGAGCAAGAGTGTGGGTAATTTCCTTTGTAGTAACAAGATTGTCTTCAGGTGCATTGGCAGCATTTTCGTCTAAATTTTCATTACGGACTAGAGTGATAGATGTAAAGCGATCATGATGTGCTCATTCTTGTTCGAACTTGTCCGCCACACCCCGGATAACAATCGCCGGCAGCCTGGTTTTAACGGTCGGCAGGGTGTACGGTTAATCCACAAACCGGATAATAAGCACCCTGTTAATGGAGAGTCTACTGTAAAAATAAGGAGTGTGCTATGAAATAGATAACGAAATTTTTCACTGTGTCACGGAACGTGTTAAATCAGTGCTGGCTATCGGAGCTGCGGCCTTCTCCCACTCTACGTCCATTCCCCTTATATAGGCTATGATTTGGGACGACGATGGACCGAGGGGGGACAAAGAGCGGACTGGAGGGAACAGAAACAAGGGGAGTGGACCTAGAGTAAGGAAAGGCCGCAGCTTTGTGGCCCTCACTGTGTTAAGTCTTTCATCTACCTCGATCGTTCGCGTTTTACATGTGAAACAGGGAAGGGCGATCGCACTGCTTGACACTCCGTGGTTTCAGATGTCAACGTTTTCTCCTAGTATCTGGGATTTCTTAAAAACTGACAATTTTCTGAAGAATTGCAATAAGTGCTGTACTAGCTTCGGGGATTGCTAATTGGGACCAGGATTCGAATCCCTGTCAGGATTCCCTATTTTGTCAGTTTCTACTAGTTATTACTCTACATTTTTAGAAAATACATTTATTTCACAATTTGACTTGTTTAAAAGAATTATGAAATTGTATACAATTACTACATTATCCGGCAGGAATGCTTATGTATAGTATTTATATAGTAAAAACGCAAGCAGAATTCAATGAATGTATTCCATTATGATTTCATTATTTGTATGGTGACTAGGTAAACTATCCAGACATATGAATTTTTTCTTTTTATGAAATTCTGACTTGTTCTAATTCATACGGTGGAAAGGTGGAAGTTAAAAAATCATGAAGCTTCATCATATTTTAAAACTTAGTGAAGTAATAAAGTAAAAATAATTTGATAAAAGAGTAAAATAAAAGTTTAAAATATCGCAGCCGACGAAAAATCCTCGACGCATGCACCACGCTTGTAACAGTTTTTGAGAAAAGGGTCAAGTTTTAAGAGAGTCCGGGTATCTACTAGAAGTAAATTTAAACATTTCAAACCATTTTCTGTAATCATGTCTGGCGAGAAACCCTTAATCTTTTACCGATTTGTTTATACTCACCAGCCACTGCATTTTAAGACCACTCCCATAAGAAAGTGCCCGCCTAGGTCACGACCTCCCCTCGTAGGACATCGCAGTGTGACCTCGCTAAGAGATCGTTATCCCCGCCACTTTTGGATCGAACCTCATCCTGAAATCGAACCTTCATCCACAAATTGGGTCTTTCAATAACAGAAAATTGTTTTTATTTATCATTTTATTTTCATATTTTCATACTATCCTAGCATGCACTTATATCCAGTGAGAAAACACATGTGTCAAAAAGGGAACAATTATGGTTACAACTAAAGAAAATGTATTAGCTACTAGGACATTGATAGGAACCTTAACAAAAATGTAAAATTATTCTGTGTAAATGTTGTATTTGCCAGAAATTCAATTACATAGAACAGTAGAGCACCTTGTACTATCTTTTCTGTCTTCAGTGAAACGTAAACTATAACTTATTTCAACCTATCGAGCCCTGATATTTACAGAAAAATAGCTGGGTCATGTGCTGAGATATTTTACGACCGAAAACGCGTTAAATTTGAGCGTATGTATATGATATATGTGTATACATGATGTCAATCTTTAAGTTGTGGAAATATACATATTTTAATAAAGCGCGCTGAAATAATAATTTGTCCAAATACAAATGTTTATAGTTTACAGTAAGCAGCTGAACCCAGACCAATACGGTGATCCAAGGCACACATTGAACGATTTTTCGTTGATAGTGCGTCTGACGCAAAGAATTTTGTAACTTAGCATCCACCGGGTATTCTACCCTTATTTTTTAACACTAACTAAAGGATGGTTCAAGATATTGACAGAAAAAAATTCAACTTGACACAATATGAACGCGTGCGTTTACTAAATGAAGACTAAAACCGGTTCAAGTAAAATATGTTTAACTCCTTATTTAATTGCAATAGTTATAAACAAATATTTACCACCAGTTATTGAACTTGAAGCCAAAGAAGCCAAACTGATCACTTCCACTTTATATAAATTTGCCATGTTCGGTATCTGAGCAACGCCATTAATTTTTCCTACTTCTAATTTCAAAGAGTCAGCCAGCTTGGCATGTAAATGGTTCAATTGCCTACATTTCCTGATTTCGCTGTATCTAACTTCCTGTTACTCGTCAGTTTCCTTCATTCATAAAGACCAATATTTCCAGCTTGACCTTGAAAACCGATCTCTTGGCAAGACACACTGTACCATTTTTCATGTGTCTAACTAATCTGCTTAACATTTCAGTTACCGTTTATGCCTAATCATTTACATTGTACTGCATATTCCTCCGTATTTTCATACATCACGAATCTAAAGAATCTCGTTGATGCTCTAGACGTGGACGAGTGCAAGCAGCAAGGTGGCTCAGAGGGTCACCATTGCAACGCGAACACGAAGTGTGTGAACGTGATCGGCTCCTATACGTGCGAGTGTCTTCCGGGTTATCATAGAGTGGACAAATTTAATTGCGCCGAACTCGATGAATGTGCAACTGGACATCACGCGTGTGACGAACACGCGACGTGTGTCAACACCGCTGGCAGTTACTATTGCGTCTGCAAGGATGGCTACACTGGAGACGGTTACACATGCAAACGTACAGTATCCAATCTAATTCCTATCTACTCTATCTATTTTAAGATCAACCTACGTTTATAGTAGCTTATACTCATCACTACTTAGGGTGTCCGCGCTGTTAGCACCCAATGCTTTTCTCATAAATGACAAGTGTACGCGAATGCAAGAAAATGTTTCGTGGTGCTCCAGAACCTATCTAAAACTGTAGGTCTCCCAGCTGAATGACTATGGCACTCGATGCTGGATTACATACGGACAAAGTAAAAGATGTTCACTAGTTTTTGTGGGGAATATGGAAGCATACCAATTTTCGAAATTTGAAATAGTTTTTGCAATATAAAGTGTGATATGCAATGAGAAATTTTTTTAATAGAATATTATATTTTTGTATGATTAGGTACATACAAAAATCATAGTTGTTTTTATATCACAAACATTTATTAATATTAAATAAGTGGAACTGTATTAACATAAGCAAAGTCGCATATTTCTTACAACAATTTTGTCCTCTTTACGATAAAAGTTGCAATCCATGACGGAACAATGATTGACGTTGTCGATCTCTGTTACAAAACAACAAAATACATTCTGAACTTCACGCATATTTTGTATAATTTTCCAATCAGATGGCTGCTAACGATACGGCTTGTAAGTCATTACGCTTCTCGGATTCCTCGGAACCTATGGATAAATATTATGTTAGCAGAGAGCTCCAGAATTGGCCATTTGCTACGATTGTCCATTCACACTCGTTACTGTCCATCCTAATGATCTGTTTTCCTTCCTTCGTTTTCAGCTGTCTGCAATCAGACATGTCAAAATGGCGGCGAGTGTGTGGCGCCTGGTAGATGTTCCTGTCGACGAGGCTACATTGGCAGCAGTTGCGAACTGGATTTGGACGAATGCGCTAGCGATCTTCACAGGTGTCATCAGTCCTCGACCTGTTTCAACATGCCAGGCTGGTACTATTGTCGTTGTAAACCAGGCTACAGGAGTGCTCTTCACGACAGCACTCAGGGCACGCAGTGTCTCGATATCGACGAGTGCAACGACCAAACGATCGAAAGGAGACACACGTGTCACCCTAGCGCAAAATGCGTCAACACTGAAGGCGGATACCAGTGTGTCTGTCCACCTCAGGATGACAACCGTACTGTGGAAGAATGCAGGCTTAGTAAGATTATCGTTTCTCTATATGTCGACTGAAAATTGAAAGTCTGAATATTGGCTACGTATAGCACTGATGAAAATAAATTTAACGGTGTTAGTAAACGCGAATCTAGAAATCAAGAGTTTCAGGATGACGAAGAGTTTTTTAACTTTTTTAACATTAGCTGAAGAATTTTTCTTACTTCTTTTGTACAGGGTGTCTGAGAATAGTATTCAGAGTTTACGGGATAGACAATACTGGTCAAATTAAATAAAGAATGTCCAGTAAACAGGAGTCGAAGAATGAATATTATTCGAGCTGTAACTAATTTTGTATTGGAAAAATTATTGGGAAAATTGACTAAAAGTCGGACAATATTGAATCTTTCTCTTATGTTTGTTGGATATTTTTATGCAGTTTGTTGAGTATTATCTACTCTACAAGTCCTCCATACTTTTTTAACACCATCAGGTGATATCTCGTTGAAAAATGAATGGCCATACGGGCGTCTGTTTTCAAGAAAGTAAATTTTAAATATTCGTTAAATACTTAGAAAAAGGAAGACCATGTTCAGTCAGTTCCTTAGCTATTAACACTTTATCTACCGGAAACAGATTAATAGGCTAATCGCTACCAGCAATCATCGACCAGAAATTGATTAAGTTTGCGTTTTATGAATAATTCATTGGTTTCTATTTCGGCTGAAACAGTTTAGCAATTATTTAAGGAATAATAGCAATGATTCCGGTGATATAGTTAATGAGAAATGTCGTATTTTTATTTCAAAGTTGGAAGAACCCATGAGCAACAAAATGAAGTAGTAGGTAATATGTTAATATAAGGAATGATCAAATAGATTTTGCATTTAGTTGCATACCTCACTATCAATTGACACCGATAATATATACGAATACCTGTCGTAACAAACGCAACTGAAAATGATAACTAACAGTTGTCTTGTCTCTCGAAAACAATTGACTTCTAGATTTACATATAGCAATCGTTTTTTATTTATTCTAAAAAGTACTATACGCATCCAGAGTTTGTGCTCCTTCATTTTAGAACACCGTGGACAATTCGATACTATCGTTTAAAGGCTTAAAACATGGTAGTTTAAAGTCTCGTTTGCAACCATACCCCATAAAGTAACTCATCGCAGTTTAGTCAACCGTAAAAAAGAAGTTGAGATCCATCAGAACAAGAAAGGACTGTTTTAGAGAAACTCAGTTCTCCATTATAAAGTTTCTTGTAAACTACAGAGGAGTGACGATTAAATTTATTTCAACTCATTCGAAACTCAAATTTCGTCTTCCAAATTTGATTCTTTTTTCTGAAATAGCAAATTTCATCGGGCTGTGCTTTACGACATCTGAATTAGTCTGATAATTTTTGTACTTAATTGTTGATTGCCTTCAACAGGTTGCTGGTTCGAGGGTCGAGAAGTTGGAAACGGCGAGACATTGGCGCCAACCGGAAACCCTTGCAGAACATGCACGTGTAAAGACGGTGTTATCACCTGTAGAGATCCTATCTGTGACTGTAGTGCTCCAGGAAGCCACAGGGACAAGTGTTGTCCTCAGTGTGATCCTGCAGCCTCCTGCAGGCATCAAGAACTTCATCATTTAGTTTTCAGAAGTGGTGAACGCTGGATATACCAATGTCAGACTTGCGAATGCTTGGTAATAAAATTAATCTGATTCATACGCTTACGAAGTACACAGGATGGTCCAGATAAAGTGTTGCAAGCCATTTTCTTAAAAACATGTGAAAGGACTGACAAAATATTTCTATTAATTTTAAGATTGAAGGGGGCCTTTTATGTGACATATAAGATGCCGTTGCTACACCTTTCAGGTGGTGTAGGTGACCACCTTTTCAATTTAAAAGCATGAAATGATACATAAGCTTTGGCATTTTGAGATAGTTTATTGCGAGACAAATAATGTTTATTGGAAATATTTTATTCCACGACGCATAGTTTAGCAGATATGAGATTTTGTTCTAATGCTAGAGAATGAATAGGTGTGGCAAAAGACATTGAATAAAACGTTTCTGTAACCACAATTTTATTTTATTTAATGTTCAAAGTGCTGTGCACTTGTTTGCAAATACTTCTTTATCCTTTTCTGCAAGTTCCTTTGCATCTTCAGTAACATTTGCGACGTCAACAAAAGCAAGTGATGAGTAATGACCCTACATAAACTTTTAGTATTTTCTTACTCCATGGAGCGACAGTATTTTACGAGTCACATAAATGGATCCCCTGAGCCTCAAAAGTTATAGAAGGACCTTGCCTCTATCAGTAGTGGTTTCAGAGGAAACGGCTTGCAACGATTTATCTGGACCATCCTCTATATTATACAAGTCACATGCATGAAATCATAACCGATTGCATCGTAGAACAAATAAATAAATACACTCGTTACACAGGGTGTCTCAAAACAAGTACCGTTTGCATAAACACCTAAATTACTAGGCTCACGATATAATGGTACAAGAGAACATTTTTCTGTTTTTCACACAAAATTTAATGTACAAAAATGAAATTTGTATTATTCCTTTAAAGGACATTATTGAATATATTTTTGACAACACCTAGAAAGTGTGGTTACCATTTGAGTACTTACCAATTTTGCTCCAGTTCAAAATGATAAACACTCTCATCTACATAAAACAGACGTTGTAAAGAATAGATTTATCATCGCTCGAATTTTTCTTTCTTTAATTTGATTTCGACGAAGGTATCGGTCGTGCAGTTCGATTGCAAAAAATGGGACACCCTGAATATAACAGCCACCCTTTGACGTCTCATAAATATGTTTCGACTTGTTTTAGTACGGCGAAATAGATTGCTGGCAAATGGAATGTCCACCAGTCACCTGTTCGAATCCTGTGACAGAAAATGGGGATTGTTGCCCTCGTTGCGAAGATGATCCTTGCGCAAGAGAATCGCCACGAAATGGCACCTCTCTGTCGGTCCTAACTAGACCACGACCTTGCAGCTATTCAGGGATCATCCACGACAGCGGCAGCTCCTGGCAGGATCCCCATGACAAGTGCACCACATGCGAGTGCAAGGTAAGAAGGCCTGGCCTGGATCACGACCAAGGACCGTATCGTTGGTCCTTTATCCGTGCGAGGCCCGCAGGATATGGATAGGATAGGGGGGTTCGTGAGAGAAGAGACAAATGCTGCAGAGAAGAAACGATGCGCCGCATGATCGATGATTAGTCACTAGCTCTGGATTTCTGGATGTTACTGTTTGAGACTTTTCGGCATCTGCAATATGCAACATAATAAACATTTCGAGATTTCGTAGGCATTGGAACCAGCTTCCTTGAGGTCTGAAAACATACTGATACTGTTCAGACTTCTGGACAAGGTGGCTGCAGGGATCGAAAGCCTCAAACAATAACAGTGCTCAGGATTCTTCGATGTTACTGTTTGAGACTTCTGGACATAGACAGTGCTCAATCTAATGAATACTACGAAATTTCTCAGACCTTGCAGTCAGTTTTGCTCAAGGATCTGAAACCACACTAATACTCTTCAGACTCCTGAGGAAACTGGCTGCTATACCCGAAAGCCTCAAATAATAATAATTATGAGGTATCTGCTATGAAAGCCTTGAACGTATTATTCGAACTCTTGGATGGTCAAACTTTGCAAGTCTATATGGCATGAAAGAAAATGATGCGTTCAATATTGCTACGTCAAACAGTGAAATGATATGTAAGACATTTTTACACGACTGTTTAATCTGAAATTGGTACGTTGTGTACTGTAGAAATAAGGTTATACTGTTTCGACTGAATCTAGTCAGAGTATTTAATGTGTGTCACGGTTAAATTACAAAATGATCACGACAATAATAACTGTTCAGTTTTAAAAAAGACGTCCAAAGTGCTCTTGCACCTTTGAACTCTCTGAATACTCAACTTTCAATAACGAAACCATTTACAATTTTTAATCATTTCTTATTGACCACCCTGAAGATGCTAATTTTTAATGGTTATTCTCGTTTCTATCACCCTGTGAACGACAATAAAGGGAGCCATCCATACCCAGAATCAATCTCGCAAGTACACATTGATATTTTCTCCAATCTAACCCAACTCGATCGAATTGTCCTGTACAGTTTCTCAACTTATGTATGCATACGCCTAACACTCGTAAAACTCACTGCCATATTGGGAAATAAACTAGGCATGGGCACATCCCCCCCCGGTCGGGCGTTTCCCAGGGAAGACAAGTGCCCAGATGGGCAAGACGAACCAATGTTTGATATAGATACTTACTAAGTACGTACAGATTGTTAAATAAAACGTATAAAATTTGACAAGCAAATAGTACTCGCAAATAAACAAGTTTTAAACAGAAATTCTGGAATTAATCCTTTGAATACAATTGGTCCTCACGCGGTTTAAACTTTAGACTGTCTAGGCGCTTTACGGGAAAATTCCTAGTCATTAAAATCGAAAAAAGTCCTAAATTATAAAAATTGTAACCAATTTTTCGCAAAAAGTGGCAGAAACTGTACAGTACCTAATTCACAAAATTGAACACATATTCACATTATTAGTTCTGTTACTGAATTCAAGAACAACTGTTCAAGTAGAACTTTTGGAGGTGTACTTGAAACGTAATTTGTTACAGATATTGTAACCTCGCTTTTAATAACAATACCCTGAAAAAATGTTGAATGAAGGACAGTTGAATTACTGTATTCGATTGGTCAATTTCGTGAGTCAGTTCGTATAACGTTCTCAGTTTTATAAATAAAATTCTTTGCACCAGCCACATGTACTGTTAGGGTGCTGAGAGAATGTGCCTCTAGAAGTGGTATAAATTTTTCCATGAAATAGTTCAAATGCAGGAATATATTTCCAAGAAGTTATTCTGAGAATAATAACAAAATAATTTGTTTTTGAACTTGTATTCTGTAATTCTACAATTATGAACTTCACCTATATAACGACTGAGACAGAAATCTTTTCCAAAGAAATTTACATTTAACTTTCTCTGCCGTTTGCTTATAAACTGCCATTGCAAAAATAGAACGCATTGATTATTCTTCTATTCCATGTGGATTTGCATGTCGAATAATCGTTTTTCAATATTCTTTGAGGCTGCGTACTATCCTGATTGGCAAGTAACCATCAAACTATTATGTTCGTATCATTCTCGAGTAAAAATGACAATAACTCTGGCTGTTCGCGCAAATATTTCTACGACGTAACGAGCAATTGTTTATCCAAGAGCATAAGCGGTTATTATAATTTGAAGAGTGTGCAATGATCTTGGCCAGGCATTTCTTCTCATCATGCTCTCTTTTCGCGCGAAATCAAGAGCTCAAGGTCAGTAAATGAAAAGTAAATACCGCCTTCATTTAGCTGTGGATCTGTCGTGTGTCTGAACAGTTTCGTTCACTGTATTTTACATCGAGGTATACGGCCAGTTTTGTTGTGCGGCAGGCGTCCATTTTGAAATACATAAATGTACAGAAAACACGTGGCGGCAAAATATTTCCAAATACTCTCATTCATTTCTATCTTTCTTCCCTGTGCCATGCTTTCATTGTAATGAATTAACATTGCTTATTAAATGCATTGATAATTGGAAGCATTAATATATAGACTGCTCTACAATTGATGGTCTTCAGTTTGGCTACGTATAGCACTCCACGAAGTAATTACAAAAGTTTCAGTGAACATTTATGCAAACAGTAGTAGCTTCTCAGACACAAAATAAATTTGTTAACTTTTCGTTTCAACTCGAGAACTAATGACTTTTAGTCTATGATAATTAATGTTCCTTCGTTTGATTTGTTGAATACTATATGTGCTCAATAGTTATATATCAATTTCAAAGCTTCTCGCGTATACGATTATATTTTTGAAGAAATTAAATGTTTTCTCTACCCTCAAACTGTTAATTTTTCAACCATTGTTTACTGAAAGTTTGTTGTTTATCTTATCAAGTACTGTACCTATACAAAATTGCGACCATCGGTTTTTGAATATCCTGTATACAGAATGAGTCATGAGAAACAGAATACTTAAACGTCTCTGCTAGATTTGTAGATAGAAACAAATTTTTCAGAGAAAGATGTCACTATTCAAGAGGGCAAGTATGATGATATACGTCAATTCCTTGTGATAGTCACTATGAAGGTCATGTCATGATCATCCATGCTTTTGTAAATGGTACTATACATGTTCTATTTAATTTCGCTGTTGCCGGCATTAAGACGAATTAAATGACCAAAATTATATTACCTCTTTTCCTGAAGCTTTCTAGTTTCACTGGAAATAGTGTTATAACAGAGATCCTGTTAGCAAAAGATTAGAGTTGAGTCCCAGTAAAATTATGTTTATTATAATAGGAACTTAGATTAGGCCCCTTAAAGTCACTTCTTAATATGCAATATAGCTTTTCCTTTTACGTATAAATACGGAAAATATAAAGTAAAAAATAAAGAACAGCGTATAAAGTAAAGTAGCTTTTCGTTTTAAGAATCAGATGTAATTTTGTAGGCTGACTTTATGACATTAAATGGCCTAACCTGGTGGTTTCTACTGTAATATTTACAACGCTTGTATTAAAATGTCAGATACGCACTGATTTTATGAGACGGGGCTGTCTTCCTCGCAATTTTTGCAACCAGAAGAATTTCTACGAACGCAATAATTAAATAATTGGATTTTATTTTGTTACTGGCACGTTAAACGCAGTGAAGGAAAAAAGACCTTTAGAAAAATCGTTACTGTTCCCTTTAGATCAGTGATGGTCACCGGAGCTGCTTCAGTTCCCTTCAGTTCCCTCCTCGTTCCCCCTGAGACCAACATCGTCCCAGATCACAGCCTACATAAAGGGAATGGACCTAGAGTGGGGGAAGACCGCTGCTCCTTTGGCCATCATTGCTTTAGATTCTAAAGTTTAGAAAACGTAGCCTTACATATTTAACGAGAAATGTAGTATCAATATAATTAACGTCCAGCGCATTTTTCATACAATAGGACACAATTATTAAATTTCATATTCCAAAGCCGTTGAATTGAATCAGATTATACTCAACTAGGTGTCTTTCTGTGGAAAAACTAAATAATGATGCTTACGGTGAACATTCGACCATATCAGAGAACATGAGAAAAAGAATACACAGAACTTGTGCATCCGTACCATCAGAAATAATGAAAAATACATTCCAATTTATTATTGAACGTTCACATAAATGTATCCAAGTTCTAGGACATAAGTTTTAACATGTAAATACAGTAATTTTACATCAGAGTCTCCATTATTTGATCTTGAGTTTTTTATGCTCAAAGTCATCTGAAGTCACTGAATTCGTCTTAAGGCCAGCTGTAACATTAAATAAAAAATATAGTACCATTTGAAACACCGACGATCTTATCGTTATAAGGTGACCTTAATGTGACCTTTATCGTTACATTGAGAAAGCATCCTTTTATGCCACTATACTTGTGCTCTTCAGTACTGAAACTTTTCTCTGAGTAATTTTGTTCTTTCTTCAAATCTGACAATAATTATTTAGGTGTCTTCTTTCGTGTGACTCAAATTGTATAAAGAAATAAACAATGGCATAATTGCTATGAATTTCATAATATTACAAATTACGAATTATTGTTTTCTATTTGAATAAATATTGTGAAAGTATATTTAATTACTGAATTCTTGTAGATAATTTTGGGATACATTACAATCGTTGCTTCCTACGCACATTATGTATCGCTGCATTAAATAATTATTGAGACCAGTGTTCCTTTTATGAACCGTGTTCAAATTATTTTATGAATATTTCGTTACCTACTTTCAAAGTTATAAATATTACTTTTTTGAATTACGTCAGAAATTTCTGTGGCAATAAATTTTGAAAAGTACGTGTATTTAAGATCTCAACTGTTTGTGCCATTAGAAGTTTACATTTTCGTTGTTTTCGAATCTCCGAAATGCGTTGACGTATACCTAATTAACGCCTCAGAGCGTTTATCATTTTTTAAATATAGTCAAATGCCATCCGCCACGTGTACATAAGATCACATACATACATACATACATGCATACACACACGCAGACACACAAATACATATACATATATATTCCTCTTTATTTTCTCGCTCTATCTCTTTATCTCTCTATGTCTGTGTTATTTATTTCCGTGCCAGTAGGTAATCCTCGTATAACACAAGGTACCTATATTACTGACTGTACTGTAATTTGTTTATAGTATGCCATTTATTTTTGCGGTGTGTATAACGTGAATCAAGTTTGCGAAGCTGTTGCGCTACAATCTTGATCATTATACGCTGAGAGAACAATTCGATCAAAAAGAAATAATTCTTCGTTAGTCTTTGAAGTGCATATTTCGAGACTCCCATGTAAAGTAGTTCATTCTTTTCTTCGCTACAATAGGATATATGTTTTCATTTAGGTTACGTGGTCTAAAGTTGATGAACCAAAAAATTCTCGAATAAAATACTATTTATTCTTCAGTTTGGAAGATATTGAGAAGAAATCGATTAAACCATTATTTATTTTGTACAAATTGTTAATCTACTTTATGCGTGATATTGTATTTTTGAGGTCTAGTCGTGCGTATAAAATATATTTTAAATAATAAATAATCCAAAAGTACAACGAATGCCTTTTCCTATTCATCTTTAAAAATTCTTGCACAGAAACTATAATTTCTTTCATTTACTTGAGAGTAAAGCATCGATACCAACAAATGATTATACGATTAATTGAGCAAACGTTTCGATAGCCAGGTAAGAGGTTACAAATATCCTACTTCAAAGACTCGATGAAATATTTAGGCGATACCGAAGAAAATGATACAAATTGTTTAGGAATGCATATTCTCTCGGCGTGAGCTGTCGTCGCTAGTCTTGTTATTATGCGATTTCGAGCTGTATATTCACCACTTGTAAATTAATCCAAGAACTTTGACATACTAGCGTCCGAGACACGTTCAGGGACGTTCCTAAGTTAGCCTTCAATTAGATGTGTATACTTCTTTTTTTCGTTGGCTGCCTTGCACGCGGCAGTGTTCATTAATCTTTTCACCTTCAGTAAGAGAAAACGAAATCCCGATTCGACACACCGTGTATACTATTCTGCATGTTTGATTTAATAATCAGAGTAATCTCGTTCTCGTACGATAGATACAAGAAGCATTATTGTGTTTCGTAGTGACACTTGATTTCAGTCAGTCAGTTGTAATAGGTTTTAGTTTCACCCTTGCTCACTGTATGGACCAGGTGCTAAATAGCTTGGACGAAAACAATACAGCAGTTTCTTAACAACTCATTGCGTTGATCACTAACGCGAAATATTGGTGTCTTGAATAACAAAAATGTCTTTATAGACTATAAACGATCTCAAAATAATATTCAATTTATGAACTCCTATTAACACGTTGACTGGCACAGTGAAAACAGTCATCGCTAGCCAGACACGATATAAATTTTCTTTTGTATATACATTAGAGATAGACATCTGGATTCCGGCTTACCCCCAACCCTGCGTCCATTCCCCTCACATAAGTTGTGGTGGGTAACCAGAGATTGTCTCAATCCTGCTATGCATCATTTGTCATATACAAATTAAGAGGACATCATATACACTCACTTATTCGGATGTGTGTGAGAATTAAAAAATTCATTACAATGTTACAGTAGAACCTTGATTATCCGAATACCTGACATCTGAAAATTTATCATCCTATGTCCGTTACAAGCTGAACTAATCACTAGTAACACTGTGTACCTAATTTGACAGCAGTGAATATTTTATATTCTACAATAAAATTATCATTTTTCATGCGAAATATAGTTACAATGTCATCCATCCTGTTACTAATTACGGTTCGGATAATCGAGGTCCTACTGTACTCATTTTTAAGAAGATCGGGAACATATAATGCAAACTCAGTTCTAGAAAGGCGCAATTCACTTGATATTTTTTAATCTAGTACGTTTATTAATTATTCGGGTCTCCTTAAAAGTAAATAATATTAATTACTTTTTTAATTATCAAACAGATCCGAATAAGTGAGTGTATATGATGTTCGATAAATCTGTCAATGACAAATGATGTATAACAGAGAAGATAAAACTGATACCTTATATAAAAAATAATTATTCTTATTACGTAACTGTTTCTTGAGAAATCGTATTTATATTTATTACCAATAATTACCGATGTTTTCGCCCACGTACCTAGACCACAATCTACGTGAGGGGAGTGGTCGCAAAGTGAGGGTAGGCTGGAGCCAGGCTTCGCTCCGGTTGGTCACTTCTGATATACATTGTAAACAAAATAAATAGTTAAGTATTCAGAATTGTTTATGCGTAGCTATATTAGTGTGGCAATATTCTATTTGCTCAGAATGTAATAAAAATTAATAATTATTTAATTGAATAGAATTTGAAGCACTGGTCACTGACGGACACTATGGCAATCAACGTGTTAAATGATAGCTGAATCTAATTAAAGTTGATAATTTATTGGTTTTAGAGGTATATTAAACAACTCTCTATTTTAATTTGATGTTTTCAATATGAATTATGTAGCGAGAAAACTTTAACTATTCTGTCATGCAATTATTGTGTTGTATATTATTCTTGCAATATTAATGTTTTTCAATGAGTTTTAAAAGAATTAATAGTTGGTTAATGGTATTGTAATAGTGACGCAGGTCATCGGTGATCTGTATAATAATGTTTTTCATTTTAAATTTATACTACATACATAATTTTGTATGATATTAAATATCTTGACTCTTATAACTAACAGAGGAACAATATAAAACAACTTTACTGTACAATTGTTCTGTGTCATGAGTTCAAAGACTATATAATTATTTTCGAAATAATATAACTTCTAATTTATAAAGTCTACTTTATCGTGGTCAAAAGCAACGAAATAATACTAATCAAGTAGCAAAATTGTAAATGTTTATGTTGATGAAAATACCACTTTAAACGTCTGTAAATATTCAGAAATTCATGACGGAAATTATATTATCAACATCAGATTGCATGAAAAATAAGGACATCTGTAATCTAAAGAGCCAATATTCCCGTGTTAACGATCAACGGAAAAGTCCTACAACAAATAACGCGGAAATGATATTTTACGGAAAAAGTGATCGAACACTGCCGCGAATTAAGCGAAATAAAAATAAAAAAATCAGAAAAGCGTATAGAAAGCGAAAGAAAGCTTCTTGTAACTGATTTGCAATACGTCAAAGGCTTTAAAATTGACAGTTCATAATGGCGCGTGCTTCGGGTCGGCCCTGCATGGATTGTTTCATATACAAAGGGCGTCCTAACATTGATATTCTCAACTTTAAAATAAACAAGGAAATTCCAGTAAACAAAGATGAAAAATTCAATGGTTTCCGAGTTGTAAGGAAAAGTTTAATTTTGTCATAAGGGTGATCGAATGTACAGAGTGCTCTAAAATTGACGGTCTTGTTTTTAGTATGTATACTAATAAACAAAATAAACAAAAGATATTAATGAACATGAATTGAAAAATCGTTCATTTCTGAGTTATAAAAAAATGTTATTTGAACATAAGAGTGATTGAGTGTACAGGGTGTCCTAAAAAAAGTTGTACAATCCGAAAACTATACCATTTTGCAATCTGCAACTTTGTTTTCGAGACACAAGTGATCGACAAATGTTTTTTCGCTTTGTATGCCTGCGCCTGTCGACGCGTTACAAGAAAATGTCAGTAAATACGGGTCGTTGAATCAACATTTACTCAAATACTAAGCGCTGTTTCTTTTGGATGAAATTTTCAAATTCTTCGTTATAACTCTCAAGCTATTGATTTTTCGATTCATGTTTATTAATCCTTTTTTATTTCGTTTGTTGCATTCTGTACGTACTTAAAGTTAAGAACATCAATTCTAAAACTCCTCGTATAGAGAGTGTCTCATGAAAAATCCCCACCTTGAAAATCTCTATTGATTTTGAAGATATAGAAAAATGTATGAGGAAAGAGTTGTTTGATTTAATGATTCTTACGGGCATATATTTTAAGATAGCAAGATCAGCGTTGTCCTTTCAAATGACAATATATATATTTTTCTCGATGCGTTGTTATGGCTAACATTAACACAAATACAAAGACCTGAACGAGGTGACTTTCTTATCTTGAAGATACGTTTGTAAAGTTTTAAATTAATTTCAACGTATATTATCGCTTATATTCATTCGAAGGTCACCTTGTTACAGGCCATTGAATTAATTTTACAAATACAAAAAATTGTTTCAATGTTCAACTCTATTGCCATGTCAGAAAAGAGGATGAACTGATCTGAAGCGTGAATATTTACAAACATATCTTGAAGAGAACCTTTAAATTAGGCTGGTTAAAACCAACCGTAGATCATCTTGTTCAAGGCATAGAACTCGTATTGACGTTAGTTGTATCGTCGCATGAAGGAAAATATACATTGCCAATTTATAAAACATCAATGACCTTGAAACTTTTAAATACATAACCTCGAAAGAAATATTCTGCCATAACGGAAGTATTCAACATAGTCAAGTTAAATGGGACATCATGTAGTCAGTACCCTTTATCAAAGTTAAATTTTATCATACAACTCGAAAACTGCTGATTTTTCGACTCACGTTTAATGTCACTTTTTTGTTTACAATACACAGTACTATATGTACTGAAAGTTAGGATGGCCAATTTTCGAACACCCGTATGATTTATCATCGAACTGACAAAATTAAATTTTGTTCATATCTCAAACGATATTAATCCTTTACCCATGTACTAACACTTCTTTCTTTATTTCGTTGATTTTCACATGTATCCAAAATGATCAATTTTAGAACACTCTGTATATAATGCCTGGCGATCAATGAAAAGCAGATCCGACCTCATAGCGACCGACCAGTTAGCATGACCTCGATCTTGTCGATCCATTCACGCCGACTTTTGAACCGATACATTTCTATATCAAAAGCAGACAATTTGCTCCGATTCAGATTAATAAAAAAGAACAGAAAACCGTGGGTAAAGAGAAGAAGAGAAATAGTAGAAACGTCAAATAAATAAGGACGAAAACTTTCGATCATTTAGATCTCGTGAACGGATCGATTCTGTGGTGAGGTGCGCGGATGTGCTGAGCAAATGAAGCATAACACGAAAGTGTGAATCGTGTGCTATAACCATGCTGTTTGAAATTTGAATTCTGCCCGTGACGACTAACCTGATAGCCTAACGATGGGTATCCTTGCAGGTGCCGTACTGCGCCCAATTGGTGAGCAATAGCGCGTGTTGTGTGCATCGGTAATCACGTCACTTCTACCTCACCTATAATCTCTACCCCGCCTCTTCTTACTTTTTCATATATTCTCTGTTACTGTTATTGTTTGCTGTCCATGACTAATTATCGAGTTCGAACTGCTTTTGTTTCTTTCCCGCCTGCTTTTAGGTAGCTCGTGATACGTGCAGGATGTGGCGGTAACGATGGTACAGCCGAGAAGAGGATGATTCCTTATGCAAAAGTAGAGCAGAAAGATAGAATGAACTTTTTTTTGTACAGCGCTTTGTTTTAGAAGAAATCAGTTTCGAAGATTGCTCAGGATCGCGATGGCTTAACTCAGTGGTGGCCACCGGAGCTGCGGCCTTCCTCCACTCTAGGCCCATTCCCCTTGTTTCAGTTCCTTCCAGTTCGCTTCTTAATCCCCTTCGGTCCATCGTCGTCCCAGATCAAACCCTATATGAGGGGAATGGACCTAGGGTAGGGAAGGACCGTATCTTCAGTGGCCATCATTGACTTAACTGTAGATGGGATACGGGTAGTCAGTTTCTCTTTGCCTTGCGCACTAAGAGATTGCGAGGCCTCCAGATTACCGATTTTGATCAAATTTTAGATAATGCAAGTACTCTATGTACAGACTAATGTACAGTAGGGTATTCAATTTCCGAGTCAATAGGGAGACAGAAATATTCGGATAAGAGAATGCAGGTGATCGAATGCTCATTTTCTTGGTGTTGATCATTCTATGTGTCCAGTATTATATGAAGAAGCTATTATTTGTTTAATTTAAGAGTGTCTTGTTAATTGCTAACTTGTAATAGTTTATTAGCGTATGCAGCAGATTAAAATATTACTGTTTGAACAAGCTCTTTTGGTATGAAGTTGAACTTAATGTGTAGAGAGCAATAAGTATAATCAAATCATGTTGTATAAGCTGCCAACATTCGATAATTGTTATTCAAGTTGAATAAAATAATGTGTTTTTCTTTAATTTATTTTTATACAATATGACAATTATTAATTATACGACGGGATTCTCCTTTCTCTTGTTCCGGAATTTTATGTTGAGTTCGCCAAAAAGTTCCTTATGCCATTATCAAAAATATTTAAAGTTAGAAATAGAACTGTGTTCAACATTTTGGAATTTTAACTAATATTATCTGGAGAAAATTATGTCGTTCATATATTGTTAACTCCTACATATCTCAAAAACTAGTTTGTCTTTGAATAATGTGCAACAATGTTAGCGTTTAATTCTAATTTATTAATGAAAAATGTTAATCAAATTATAGCAGTACCACGAAATCGTAGAAATACTTTACAGATGGGTTACGAGATCCTGAGATCTTCAATTCCTATCAAATTTTTCACACTGGCAGTACTGTGTGCATAAGTTATTGTAGTAAAATTAATGGGTCTATCTCAATATTTTTTTATGGAGATAATACGTTAGAAAAATTTCGCAGCTTCCGTATATACGAGTGAGAAAAACATAAACTTTCAAATTTACTTTCTCAAAATTGTTTGAGAGATGAGTTCTATTACTTTACACCGTGACAATACTCCATGCATAAACTATTGTATTAATATTTAACCACCCATCTCACAATTACGTTTGAGAAAATACATTTTAAAGCTTGAATGTTTCTCTCACTCACTTTTATCGAAATTTCGAAATATTTTAAACATGATTCCACAAAAAAATGACAAAAAAACCAGATTAAATAGACCGTATAATATTAATACAACAACTTGTGAACAGAGTACCACAATAATACAAAATTTAGTGTCCTTGAAAATATTCGTGAAAAAATGTTGTGTGTGTACAATGTATTACTATGCTTTACAAGCATATTAGGCGCCCTACTGTATCAAAATTATAGCATCCACCTTTCAAGGATAGTTTTAAAACTGCATCTCACTAGTTTGCTCCATAGAGCTGTAACTGTAACTGCTTTTATCTAATATTATAAATAATCATATTTTATTCCATTACATTGAACACGATTTTTTAATTGTTTTAAGCAGAATGGAAAAAATACCTATAGATATTGAAGGAGAATAGAATCTGAGTCATCCCCAACAGCAACTGAATGAGACACTTAGAAATATACTAATTTCTCAAAAACGTTTGAGACACAAGTCCTGATGATTTATACATGAGGTACTACCACTTCATAGAATTTGATCAAAACCGGTGACATCGAGGGTTTATTATAATTTCTTTGTAAGACGTCACACACGGACATACCTCCTCTGATTATTTCCTACGCTTTCGTGAGTGAGAGTGAGAGGTAGCTACGTAGAAAGAGGAAAACTATACATATAGCACTAGTTGGTTAATGAGAAACGAAACAAAATTCAGAGTGAGGACTGTCCGTGTGTCATGCATCAGTGTGTAACGTTAGACGAAACTGACAACTTTGCTGTACCCCACCATTATTAAAGCAGACATTCGCATTAGGGTACTCAAGGTCACTTCTTCAATTGCAATTTACCTTCTTCTTTTTCTTTTTCTTTAAAGTAGGGACGGAAGAGTAAGGCATAGTGTATTACGAGGAAAGTTAAAGATTTGTTTGAAGGTGATGAATCACATTATAGATCGAATTGTGACCTTGAGCGGCCTAGCTGCGCGTTTTTGCCATATTTATCGAAATAGAGTCGACAAAAGAAGCGACTTCGTAGATTTCCCACGAAACGTTCCGATGATGTTAATTCTTCCTTCACTCAGCTCCTTAGCTACAGTACAGAAAACTTAACACGTTGACTGCATCAAATTGTATTTAATTAAATAATTATTAATTTTAATACGATTTTGAATGGAATTAATATTGTGATAAAAATAGAACGTCGAGGCTATGAAATTGAATATTTATATAATTATTTCCCTCGTCATTTTTGTTTGAAATGGAATATTATAGTATGTCTGATCAGGTATGGGAATTTCCACTGCAACAGTTAACGTGTTATACTACCCTTTCAAGGTTAGAATTTCTCCGCCGCACACATTGAAGCACCGTACACAGACAGTCTCCACATCTGTACACTGCTCATTGTTAGTTTGTCGGTTTTCGAACGGGCGGCGCCTTGCTACACTCATTTTGGCTGTTTTTTATTACAGTTACTCGATACTTTGTCTGTGTCAGAGATATTAATTTCTTACAACTATTATTCGCTCGTAATTCTAATAATAAATAAAATACAAATAAATGGTCGATCTGATCGACAACCGAAGCAATATACCGAAGTGGAAGCTGTCTGTATGGCGTGCTTCTGTGTGTGCGGGTAGAGGAAGTCTGACCTTAAGAGACCAGTTTAAATTTTCCTTACAGCAGTGATGGCCACCGGAGCTGTGGCTTACCCCCACTTTAGGTCCATCCCCTTCGGCTCAGTTCCCTTCAGTTCTCTCCTCGTTCCCCCTCCGCTCATCTTCGTCTCAGATCACAGCCTATATCAGGAGAATGGACCTAGAGTGGGGGAAGGCCGCTGCCCTGGTGACCATCACTACCTTGAACGCTTAGAATTGGAGTGGTAGTGATGGGAGCAAGCACATCGCAAGTTTTCGCGAGTACTACTTAATAATGTTGAAATTAACCTTCTTATTAATAAATACACATATTAGGAAATGAATTAGTGAATAAGTACGGAAATCTATATA
Organism: Macropis europaea; assembly: GCA_916610135.2. Classification (NCBI taxonomy): domain Eukaryota; kingdom Metazoa; phylum Arthropoda; class Insecta; order Hymenoptera; family Melittidae; genus Macropis; species Macropis europaea. The sequence continues at coordinate 26,615,870 of OU744345.1, forward strand.
ATATGAGAATTCATTGCGATAAAATCGTATTGTTTCTAATCATTTGCACAAAAATTTGCCTCACTACTTAAAAGTGTCTAATACTTCGGTGCAATCATCGAGGGCAGTAGGGACGGTAGTGGCGTTCCTTCTTTCGCCAGCTGTACTATAGTTAAACATACTTATGAGTCATCAGTTAATGAAATTCTTTATTATTTGTGGTCAATTTACTTTTACATAAGGAATCACCCTCTTCGCGGTCGTGTCATTGTGACCGTCACACACTGCACGTCTCCATTATCCAGCTTTCTATTTCACTTTCTTCTCCCTTTATTTTATAATACGTATCTATGCGTGTAGAGATCTTTCGTGTTCGTTGATCGCTGCACGCTGGTCGCCGGACATCCTCGTGACATTTTCTTGGAATCACTGTCGGTTCTATGTATACGCCACGTCACTGGAAAATTTGTTTCTCAGTTCACATCGAGATTAACCGGTGGTACTTCCGGAACACTTAAGTTAAACAAGAAAACTTCTATAAACACTTTATGAATTATGAGAGGTAATTGTACCTTTTTATAGCATGACAGGTGTTAATTGAAGAGTGACAAATAAATAACACTGTTACCTGAATATGCAATTACATAAAGAATTATTACTGCCTTAGTATCAAGTCTTAAGGTATTGCCTTCAGGCAGAATTTGGAAATGCACTGTAGTTGTCTCGAATTTTCTTTAATGTCATAAATATCTTATAACATTATCGAAAAATTTAGCGTATTTTTAATTACAAGGAATTAATTTATTCTAAAAGAATTTTGCCTGGGTATCAATTTTTCATAGTATTTGACAATGTAAAGTGTTTTTCTGATCGTATTTGTAAGGGTTGTACAAATGTAGTTAAAATTGAACTAGAATAGTGTGAATAGTGTTGTTAATTTAACGCTCCATTTAAAATAGACGTAAAGTAACAATTTTTGTTTTTCATATAACAAATTACCTTTTTTACGGAGACAGCAAAGCAATTTAATCTGGAGCAGTATTATTGACAAGGAATTAATTAAAATTTCATTTGTGTAGATTTACAGAGTGATTACAAATAACTTGAATACTTTTTTATTTGTTTGAAGTATTTATATTTATAATTGGAAGTGCTGGAAATATTTTTTAGTTAAATTTTATTGAATAGTAATAACTATAATGGTAGGTGGACAAGATTCAACACACTTTACTGTTATAAAATCAAACCTACGAAACATCAACTAATGAAGTGTTTTTAATTTGACAAAATCTATGAAATGAGGAAATTAAATTTTTCATCATCGATTCGACAATGTTTATTTTTGTTAGTATATCTACTTCATTAATACGTATACAAATTAATATTGTGTAGAAGTTCATACTGAACCAGTCCTTTGAAAAAAGTAATTGACTAACTATTTAGGTTAACCATTTACTTAATTTAAAAATTCGATAAAGCTTATTTAAGTAAATTCTACTATTCGATAAATTTTATTTAAATAAAATGAACGTTGTCGTAAAGAGTATGTGGCGTGGACACGATGTATCGACAGTTTCAAGAAAAATGTCCGTTTCAGGGGTGAATTACGAGCACGTCGCATGTTTCGTACGTTAAATTCGTAACAAAGATATTCTTGATCGGCATGTCGACGATTTGTTTGCAGTAACTTATACAATAATTCAACAGCAACAATACATCGCGTCGGTTAATAAATTACTTAACAGTTATAACTGTACTGTATGAAACTTCATCAACTGATACAGAATATCAATTTGTGAAATCTTTGACAGTAGATTTTAAATTTTAAAGTTGGTATTACATGCATATAAAAAAGATTTTTTCTTCCGTGTACAGCGAACAGATTTCGTGTAATTTTTCTGGGATTATCAAATGCTGCGAGTATCTTCAGTATTTGTTGTTTTAGTAGAAAATAAAGTATTTACATTTCTATATATTAGTAAAATGATTATTTTTTATCGTTAACACATAGATGGGATATTATTTTAATATATGTAAAATAATGATTTGAATTTCATCAAGAATAATAACGATGATTCCGTCAAATACTTTTTATTCCGTCATCACGCATCGTCGATCGATCGATCAAGAAATTTACAAACTTTTTCACTCTGGTATAGTGGTTGAAATGCACGTTTACAGGATTCGCATGCACCGAATCACTTCACGCTCTCCAAACATAATAACAATCAATTAATTAACTTCTCTCACTCGATTTGCACAGAATTCGAGACGCACTGTCATCGAGAATAAATCGAACAGAAATATCAATTTTCACATTCGACCGGTTTTCTATGTTGGTGACAGACTTATACACGCGCACAGACTGCATTTTTGATTCGTTTCTTTATCTGTTTTGATTATATTTTTCGTTACACTTGAGTCTCTTTTGCACCCTCCTCTGATCTGCATTCGAGACTCGATAGAAGCACCAAAAGTCTCTTTGTCTCTGTCTATCAAGTATTGTTCGAGCAACGATTTTGGCAAGGAATGTTTCATGAAGAATTAAAGATTCATTCAATACATTCGAATACAACATTAACTTACTTAATTTGTAATAGTCCGTCTTTGCAAAGGATAACTGAGATACAGGGCGAATCATTATAACTTGAAACCTCAAACAATTTGTTCCAGTTTCGATATTACACATGGAGAAATGTTTTTCATTTACTCTATAGAAGTTCGAATAACTGAACCTTGATTTTAACCCTTTGACTGCGGGTTACTTGGAAGCCAGGCGAACTCTCCGTGCGGCTGAGTTGCAGTAGCACGTAATGAACCATTGCACCGAACGCCCATGGGCGTCAACAGTACACGGTGAGCCGCTTTATCAAGCGCCTATAGGCGCTGATAACAGTCAAGGGGTTAAACAGTACGTGGAATTCTTTTTCACGGTCTTATTGCTGATACAAAGAAATATTCAGTGACGTACACGCTCATGACCTTGAAGTGACTTTTAATTTGAACGTTCACATCCATCTTTGAGGATTATTATTGAGGATATAATATTCAAATTCAAGCTCATCTCACGGAAAACTTGTACGCAAATGAATGTATCATATTCTTCTTTCTTTTCAAGAAACTCAGTCACTCTAAATTTAAAAAAAAAATGAAACGAAACAAAAATTTATTTCAATTATTGTACATTAAAACTGACAATTTAAGACAGTTATTTGAAACATTAGGGTATAGTGACTCGCCCTGTATACGGAGGGTATTCGATAACCAGTTAGAATTATATTGCAAAATTTTTATTCATGTATCTCTAAGGTTACCTTTCTTTAATATACAATTTTCCTACGTCTATACACTTGTTGTACCTGTAATTAAGTACAGCAAAAAGAATTCGTGCGACTTTACTGAAATGTTTAAAATGTTTTACGTATTTTCATAACTTTCTTTATTAAAGAATAAAGTATTCATATTCTTCAGAAATTAACTATCATAATGAAATGGTTAATTTTCACTGTTAACCCTTGTCCTATGTTCATAACAACATATATTTATATTTCTGCAAATATATTTACAACACGATACATTTCATCAGTAAATGTGTTCTTAATTCAATTATAGATATAAAAATTACATCGCCTAAAAATCGAACACAGTAGAAAGGTTAATGCGTATACGAAATATTGATTCCAAAATATATAAAATAATAATACTTCGATTTTTTTAACTTTTCTGCGAATGCACAAGTCATCGCATATTTATATTCTATTGTCATGTGCCTGCACAGACTACAAAAATTCTTCACGCCTTGTTCGAAGCGAAGAAACTTCCATAAAAACACCGCTTTAAGTACCTGCAAGCTAGTAGATGAATAAAAGAATATAAGAAGGAATTAAAAGCAATTCTAGGCATTTCCTTGAAAAAGAAGTTAGAAAGTTCATTTCCTAAGTAAAACAAGTGTGTACGAAATGTAGGAGAATCGTATAAACATTTGATAATAAATGGATAATAAAACTCATTAATTATAGTTCTCCCACTCTAGGTCCATTCCCCTCGTTTCAGTTCTCTCCATACTCGTTCCTCCTCGGTCTATCGCTGTCCCAGATCGCAGCCAATATGAGGGGAATGGACCTAGAGTGGGGGAGGGCCGTAGATCCGGTGGCCACCACTACCCTACGTATATTTCCAGAAGTTGTTTCTCTCCTTCGAATTTAACTCTCTATAACGCCATGTGACTTGGAAGTTACTTGCCTACATATGTATATATCTATATTTTTTAAATCTAATTTCGCTTATTTATTACTGTGTACGATTATATATTACGATTATAGAGCCACCAAGGAGTCTGTTCGTTTATTATTGTTACATCCTGAGATACAAACTTTATCAGTTATCTTTATCATTTACCTGACGTATCATTTTCGACATACGCAAAAAATTCCGGTTATAGAGGGTTAAATTTTCGTTTGTCGCAGATACAGTGAAAGTATCGACCGGAAGATATTTCATTATAAAAATATTGTGTTCAGAAAACAGTTAATGTTACGATCGACAAAATTCTTTTAATCATATAAATATACTTTGCCAAAGTCGGAGCAGAAAGTAGTGAAAGTCTTAGAGACATTGTCGTCTGGTGTCAGATACATACTATGGAAATTCATTGTTTTGTCCCCCGAATGTTGGCATGAGTGTTATATTACGGATTCTTGTGATTGTGATCGTTTCAACGTTTTGTTGAGAGAGAAAGGCGTTGGACCGGGTGCAGACATCGCAAAAGGGAATAAACGCGGGAAAACAGCACGAGGGATTTTCACGTCCATTTCCTCTCTCCACGGCGGAATCGTGTATCAACGAAACAATGAATTACATATTATGTGGAGGATTACACCTATTTTCCTTCCGCGAGGCGAAAAGTCTTGGATTCGAAATTGGTTCAATCACTGTACAATATAATATATATTTCTCAACATGTCCACGATTTGTTAAAAAATTGTTAATGGTCTTTCTCCTTTATATGAATATATCTAAAAGTCGTAAATAATAATCATAAATATATAAAAGTAAAATTTGTTAAAAATAAAAATTTTCTTATTGACAATTTTTTAAATTCATGAATATATTAAACAATGTCACGTTGCGGTTAATATGGTACAAGTCAGTTTGTTCAGTTTTTTCTATCTTCGGTTAAAAAATTTCTCAGTTGTGCAATATAATATGGATTTCTCAAGATTTCGATAATTTGTTGGAAAACTGTTAATGATTTTCTACTTTGCTGCAAGTACATTTTGAGAATCAATAATACAAAATAAACTTGCAAACATAAAAGCAAAATTTATCGCAGGTAATAAGTTCGATATTGACAATTTTTGAAACTCATGAAATATTAAATAGTGCGATGTTGCGATTAATATGTTATTTTTCATTTTGTTATATCTTCGCTTAAAAGAAGAAGCTAAAACATACACTATGTTCCATGTTTTTCTGGCCAAACTGTACCAGTATATATCATGCAATTTCTAGGCTCAAGGTCACGAAACGGTCTTCGTATTATAGGCCATTAAATTCGTCTTGAAACGGACTATGAAGCTATGTATCACGTCAAAAATATGTAGTACAATTTAAAAAAACCATGATAATCTAGACTACAGCCATGATCTTCGTGGAGATTACTTTTTACGGCATAATATTTGCTCTCTTCAATAATGTAACTTTTAACGCTTTGTTAAAAAATTATCACAAAAATATAAAATGAAAAGGAATCTTTGAATGTTGAACAAAAAATCATTGATGCATTCGTTGAAACAAAGGCATATTGACACGAAATTTGTGAAATAATAAACACTATTTTTGTCTACTGTCAGTCTTATGTCGATAACTTTGAAATAGGATAGTGACTCGATCGAATAAATAATTGGCAAAAGTTACATGGACCACTTCCGGCAGCACCAAGTAGTAAATATTGCTCTGTGAGATTAAATAAACAACCTCTAACTATACTTGCGCTGTACTATACTAATTTCCGCTATACATTTCTGTTATAAAGCATTTCTGGGCATATGTTTACATAGAATTGTTGTCTGGTACATAGATTAGTTTGAACTGAAAAACCTGGAACACCCCGTATAACTGTTAGAATCACCTCGCGCAATTCCTTCAAAATGCTTTTCCGATTCCTCAGAAATGGAATTGTATGTACACGCTCAGAATAGCATTATACGCAAAGCAGTGCACTTTTCTTACGATCCAACCAGACGCATCTCGGTGGCACATTTAAAAAAAAAAACTGCATAAACTGCAAGAGGTTGAAAACAGATTTCAGAACACTCATATTCCATAGTTTGTACAAACAAGAAATTGTCACATTCCAACATTTTATATCGCACATGCAGCACTATTTAGTACTCGATGTAGTTGCTGCTGTTTGAATCTTTCTGGAGAACTTCAGCATCGACCTTTTCACCCTGAAGAAGATAGCTGTAATGATGTCGAGTCGTTGAAAAATGAAAAAAAAAGTTTCAAAGAATTTAAAAGATTCAAACAGTAACGATCTCAGGACACTAGGCCCTGACAGCCTCAAATGTACCATCTGACACGACGTGTTGTAGCGAAATCGAGATTGTTCTCTCAAAGTCATTTTTCGTGCAGTCTCACGCTCAGAACACGCAAGACATCGCGAAAATCAGCGCATGCCCTCTTGAGTCTTTATTGTGCATGAGGCTCGCCAAAATATGACCCTGAGGGGCCAGTTTTTAATTTCTCTACAATAATACCGGCTCGATGTAGGTGTTCTTGTTTGAATCTAATTCAGAAGCACTCTGGTATCAATTTTCAACATGATCCAAATCTTGGGAAAATTTGTTCAAACAGCAACAACCGTAACACATCAGGTCGTGACAGCTTGAAAAGTAACATTTGGCCAGGCGTATAGTAGGGAATCTGACAACTGAACTCTTCAAGGTATATTTTCTCGAATCTCACGCGTACCGTACAAACAAGATGACGTAAGACACTAGAAAAATGTACCTTGAGGCGGCAGTTTTACCTAACATAGCACGCGCTCGCAAGACCAAGACTTTTTGCGTCGAGAGGAGTCCATAAGGGAAGCAGGTGAAAGACGACCATTCTGTTATTTCCGCCGTGGCTAACGCAGTATCCAACGAACCTCTTCGTAGGACGGGCAGCTATGCTGTAGCTACGATTACGGCTGTGCTGGCAATCTGGGCGACAACGAGCAGCAACGTCCTGCAGTCGTTGTTCCTGAGCCTGTTGTGCGCGGTCTACCGAGCACTTCGGGGTCGACGATGGCTCACGGTACACCGGAAGCAGCTTTATCAACGGTTACAGCGTCCTCGGGTGCGACCAGCACCTACCTCTTGTCGTCTTCTTCATCGTCCTCCAGGAAAGCCGTCTGGAACGCTCCGTCTCAGCAACAAGGTCGTTACAGAATGCAAACGACCAGATATCAGGTGTCCGTTGGAGGAACGACGACGTCGTCGACGTCTGAACGCGCTGCACCCGCGTCGACGTCGTCGACGACGCCGAGGACTCCGTCACTGCGACGTCCGAATCATCGAAACGCGTCCTCTTCCTCGTCGTCCTCGCCTTCTGCCGGCATGCTGGTGTCCTCTGACCCGGAGGATCGATCGGACAACAGTTCGAGCACGTCCAGCGACGGGATCGTCGGGTACAGGCAGTCTTCGGGAAGTCGTCGCCGAAGGAACGATAAGATCGAGTCACGAGGCAGCGCCACTTGAGCCCTGTGGACCCGTGGACAGCTAGAAGAAGTCAACATTGGCATTCCAGGGGGTGTAGAGAAACGGGGGTAACCTCGACGACGTAGGCGCGAGCAGAGAAGCGTTTGGTCACCTGGAGAAAGATGTCCTCGAGCACGAGGAAGGAGCAGATGCATCGATGACGATTGCGACCGACGACGCTCCAGGAGCACGTCCTGATTGCTCGTGATTCCTCAGTTCCTCGACGACCAGGCTAGGCCATTGCTCGTCCAGAGACACTTCTCGTCGTTTCGAGATCACTCGTTGTCTGTGCGAGCTCACTGTCGCGTACAAGACGCGAAGGTGCGAACAGGACAATCGGTGTGAGCCGGGTTTCAACTTCTAGTCCGAGTTAGAGTCCTTTTCATCGAGCTTTCGAGAATTTCGCCGCTGTTTCGCGACATCTGGTGAATTTGGTGAACGTAGCGGAGGTTAGGTGCCAAATACGACCCAACACCAAAATCATATTTCCGTGTTCGCGGACTGATACGACGGGAGAATAAGAGAGTGGACTCGAGTACATTGTTACGAGGGATTCGGATGGAGAATCTTGTTCGTTGTCACCGATTGTCGAACGGAGCCTTCGCATAGCGAAAAATGGGTCATGCATAAAGTTAGTTGGAGCGACGCCATTATTTAAAATCGGCGCTACCCGAGAGAATCGAGAAACTGAGCCCGATAAGAGAAGCGTCTTGAGTGTCCTAAGACAGTAATAACACTTACTAAATGCTTTTTGCGAATTCCTTTGGCGTATTTCATTGAATACAAGGTAGCGCACAATATTTGGGCCTTATAAATTGTATAAATTGTCGATGTTCCGCTAATGAGACACCTAATATCGTACTTTTTCGCCGGGCGGACCGTGAAACGATGTTAAGTATCGTTAAGGAATTGAATCCCAACGAGAAGGACAAAGTTATACATAGGAGAGTTCCGTATATACTATGATATACAACAAATATATATATTATATACATAAAAATATACATATATATTATATATATATACATAATGTATATTCGTTACGAATTACGGATACGTGCGAAACTTAAACGAATCTATCGATGTTGATATGTCTAATTGTAAACGTACGGCCATTTTATCGTGGTCGGAAATCGGAAGACTTTAATTATAAAGTATCTCTTATTATGGAAGATCATATCTCGTGACAATATAGGTAAAACGCGCGGTTTTCGGGAGGCATATACAATCACTATAGCTCGTGTTTTTGGCGATTATAGTTACGCTTGAAAGTAAACTTAAGGGACATAGGTTACAGATCTAACTCCAAGAAATTTTCGATAACGATGGTGTAAAGGATTTATCTATGCCGGTTCAGTTTCTCTGGTTCTGAAACGCTGACTGGTTTATGCCTGATCCAGGTATCAAATCATCGAACGCGCAACATGTGCCTCTGAGGAAATCGAAGCTTCGGCTCTGGAACTCTTTGCACGGTGGAAATCAGACGAGTCTGTGAATGGCGATTCACAATTCAATTCAACGGTCAGTAATATTCCGTTGCTCGTGTTCTTTTTCTTCTACAACATGCCCTACGATTGATATTCTTTAGGTACGTATAAAACTCGATTAAATGAACATAAAAGTTTCAATAAACGTTGGTCAAAAAATACCCTCCGAGATATGAAGAAAAATTTAATTTATCGCAAGAACTCTTGAGTATACGGCCTCTTCTATAATTAGCGGTCCGTATTTTGAATACTTATAGTACTCAAGAAATTGAACAAAAAAGTTTCAGTAAACACAGGTAAATTGAGATATACCGCAAAGTTTGAAATATTTCAGCAATTGTTTTCGATGAAATGAAATTTTTCGTTATAATTCGGGAACAACTGATTTTTCGACGTATATTTATTAAAACCTTCTTGTCTAATTGGTCGAGTGAAATATGTGGTCAGAGCTACGATCATCGATTTTAAAATACTCCGTACATTCGATCACCCTTCTGATGAAATAAAACTCTTTTCATACCTCGGACAATACTGATTTTTCAATCCGCGTTTATAAACACATTTTGTTCATTTTAATGGACATCATAGATGTACAAAATTAGTGCTAACAATTTGAGAATATCCCATATGCGCGAATCATTTTCTACGTATCTCAAAAGCTTTCGATCTTTCTTACCTGTGTATACTATCTAGTTTTTGTTCATTTCATCCAGAACTATACATGCCGATGGTTGAAACTATTAATTTTTGAGCACCCTATAAATTCGACCATCCTGATGATTAAATTAAACCTTTCTTTTTCTTTCGGAGTACATCAATTTCTTACTTATGTTTATTGAAAGATTTTTGTTCATTTGACGGAGTGCTTTATATATCCAAAGTTAAGATCACCGGTTTTGGTGCATACTATACCCCGTGTGATCAGCGAACTAAGAAAATATTCTAAAATACGAAATGTATTGAATAGTCTGGAGAAGTTGATGCAATTTAACATGTACGAATCTGTAAAACATGCAGATTACATAAACTGCCCGACAAAAGAAGCACAATGGTACAGCTTTTAAGAGATGACATAAATTCCGACGGAGTTTCAATTCCATAATTATATTCGAGATAAAAGTATCGATGCATAAAAATATAATCTGGCATGAACATCCGCAGTCTAAGTATTCAACGACCGTGCATTTCTGAATAAGAAGAAACGTTTCAGTTCGATGTTGGATTGGGTAGGGAATGTCACTCGATTGACTCGAGAATCGACAGACACGTTTGAATTTTCACCGTACCATTTTAGGTCATCTGTTCAGTTATTAATTGTACACCGGACGATGAACGTGCCGGCTCGCTCGAACGATTCTTAATCTCGCTCAACCGAACGCGACCACTCGGACTACATTCCTCCTTGATTAACAATAAGTAGGCACTAATGAGAGAACGTATAAAGAAGAAATGATTAAATAAACGGATGAATAAATGAATAATTAAATAAATAAAAAAATATATATATGAAGAAAGGGTACGAAATATATATACATGTATGTACATGGAAAAAAAAAGAAACGATGAAATACTCGAGTGAATATAGAATTAACGAGTTCCCGAGGGGAAAGAAATGTAAAGAGGCTTGCGTAACGTGCATCCGAGGGTTCATCGGTAATCGTTTGTTCAATGTGCAATAACTTAACGGTTTACTTTGTGAGGGAAACGACAGCCTATGGCGCTCCACGTCGAATAAACGATTTTATTAAGGCAGACGCGAAATTTCGCCCGCATTGCGTGGCTGTCGCACGTATCAGCGGTTTTTATTTCAAATCATTTATTTACTAAGTACTCTTATAGCACAGAAATACGTGTATCTATTCTCAATCTGCTTTTTTTTAAGGAGGATTCTAAATTACAGACAATAAGAAAGCGTAGATATTATATCCGAGTTTAAGTAGGGCTTTCTATGGTAAATTTATTATTTTTTCTACCTTGAAAGAGCAAACATCCCGCGGTGGACCCATAAACGCGTACGAAGTGACGACAATTTGTTCTTACTTCTGCCATTGTCGTTATGTGTACGAGAATATAATTTCTGATCGTTCTGTACATTGCAGTTTCAACGATACGGCTAAAAGTCCACAATATATGAAAACAACGATAATAGATCACGTTTTAGCCCTTGAAAAATATATAATAGTTAAATACTGTGTTATTTAATTAATTAACTGTTCAGTTACGTAACATCGTGGGGAAATTATGTAATAAAATTAGTAGAATACGATTTTGTTGAAACGAGCGCCGGAGGTCTCTGTAATAATTCAATAAACATTTTCTTTCGTGTCGCGTGCTCGTTGGAAAGAAAAAAGGATCAAGTAGTTCCTTAATAAAGATCTATTTCGCGTGAGAGCCATGAGCAAAAACGTATTTGAAACGAAGCAAATGGACAATGGACGAAGCCGGAAAGGACTAAGGCGACAAAGTGTACGAAAGAGAAATCACTCCGCCTTAAAAAGACTTCGTACATACATATACACTATCCATATACAAATGTATAAATAATAACGCGACGACGAGATCGATGAGAAGTGTGCATCGGCCTGAATAAATAATATTAACAATTTAATAAACGCTGTTGCTCTGATTGTACATAGACATTATAATGTTACAGTAATATACGTTAGCGAGGCGTGCATATACATATTATATACGATTGAGGCTACACGCCGTGCGATTTTGACTACTTACAAACGAATAAACTTACTATGTAACACGAATTTATTAACGTGCGACGGAAACATGATGCATCGAGAGAGAGGAGATGACTTTTCATTTAAACAACCGTGACGAAATACACCGATCTCGTTTTCAAACGAGTTCAGATCAAAATTCGGCCTTCTGCCTTTCGTCGACTGCTTTTTTCCTCCGGGGTGTTCCAAAGTTGATGACTTATGGTACTTAACAAAATGAACGAAGAAGTTTCAATGAACACGGGTCGAAAAATCAGTAATTTAGGAGTCATATAGAAACATTTGATTCCGTCGTAATAGTATAATGTCGTATGCAGTGTTCTAAAATTGGTGGTCATAATTTTGGGTGCTCAATAGATTACATAAAGAATATGACGAAAAAAATTGACAATTTCATACCAATGCAGTGTTTATTTCTATTGACTTTGCATCGCACGTCGATTAAAACTGTTTTCTTTATTTTGTCGAGTACTATACCCAAAGTTTGGATCAAAGATTTTAAAACATTCCATATATTCAATCACGAAATTAAACTTTTTTATATCTGAAGAACTATTGATTTTTCACTTGATATTTATTGCAAGTTTCTTTATTTATCTCGTCGAGTACTAGACGTGTCCAATATTAACACGACCAATTTTAGAACACCCTTATAACAATGTTAAGTTTTCTTTTACAATTCGCAGAATATTGATTCCTAGAACCATATTTACCTTGACTTTTTTATTTATTTAAAAGTCAAGACCGTGAATGTCGGGACACCGTGTATTTGTTACTCCGTTTCCCTCTCTTTTGTTCTCTTCGCGACATTCTCCACACAACGTTTCCGGTTCCTGCGAAATGAGAATGAAACGAAGAGATCGGCGCATCGACCCGCGAATAGTATAAAAGAATTAAATTATAAATAGCTCGTATTACCTGTATTGTATTATCGATATATCGTGTAAGCATTTACGACGACTAATCTCGAGAACCGAGGAACGGGCTGGATCGTGAAAATCGCCCGCTAACCCGAAAATCGTTTCGAATTCGATTTGTTAACCGTCGATTGTCGCGTGCATTCACAACGATAATGGACGAAACGTGTGAGATCACGGAAATACACTTGGCACAAAAGAATACGCGAGAATCGTTTGAAAATTTAGCGGATAACTACGTTTAGATGTAATGTTGCGTACCCCGACGAGGAGAGGAGAAGGAAATGTGTCGAATGTTTCGTTGCCATGAACGAACCGCAATCGTTGCACTCTAACGTTCATTGCGTAAATGGTTCTTTAATACTGCTCAGAATAATTGAAAGATCCGCGGTTTAAATAACTTTGTACAGTCTATTATTTCTGAGAAACGACAAGGGCTACTTTGTATCAAACGTGGTAAAATCCGCACTGAAAATGTTACTTGACACCCTACTGATCGACAAGTCCTTCAAGTATCCTTTAATTATTTTGAGCGGTGTATATTCAATGGAAATTTAACATTATACAATATTAATTTGTACACAATAGTTTAAAATTGAATTTATCGTTGGGCACGTACAGTACTCAACAAAATCAAAGCAACAGTTTCAGTAAATACAAGTTGAAAAATCAATACTTTCCGAGGTGCAACGAAAAAATAGTTATAACTCGAAAACTATTGATCCTTCGAGCCATGTGTATTGCCAGTCTTTTATTTATTTTGTTGAGTATTATACATACACAAAGTTATAAGATCTTGTATTATTTATTAATTAGAATTTTAGTATGAAATTCAAGCACCTTTTACTCATTTTCTTTCAGCATATTTTATGTTATTGTATAATATAGAGTAATTATTAGAAGTGTATAGCTTAACAATTTAAACTTGGGCCCGGAAGACTCTTTGGACGACTCTGTTTCTCCAAATGTTCAGTTCACGTCAAACAGAAAAATAGTAGCAACGTGAATCCGTTAATAATCCGCTGTCAGTGTGTTCTTTCTTTGTTCTCAGTGATTTCTGTATCCCCACTAAGATTCCTCGCCACGCCTTCTGGCCCCAAGGCTAACTTGTCGAGCTGTACGTCCGCTCATCGTTATTCGATATTGCAAAAGATTCGGAACGTCGTCTGGCAACGAGCCATTCCTTCTTGTCATCCGCGCGTTGTTCTTCGATTATAGACAAGAATAGACACAGACAGGTCTCGTAATCAGGTAGGTAGGATAGGTAGGTCGGTAGATAGGTAGATACCTAAAAACAGGGCGGCGATAGGCAGAGCCGATGTCGCGTAAATCTAGCGGAAACTAAATCTATAGTGTTCACTCGTTATTTCGTATTTTGAATATAATTGAGAAACCGAGTAACGTGCTGCATGAACGTTGCAGACGATCAAGAAGAAGACGACGAAGGAAGAACAAAAAAGGCGAATTCTAAGTGAACTAAAGAAAGTAGTTAAGGAAATACCAAGATCAGTCGGAGGACTTCTTTTGTAGCGTTACATAATATTAATACAGTTTACTGTTACTCCCGACTACTACTATAGCAGAGGCGTAAAGTATTGGCAGTTCAGGGCCACCATTTCGTCAAATCCTTTATCAATCGTAGTGGGCGCATCGGTTTTGTAATTTTCCATGCACTGAACTCGGGTGATCGGAACAATCTCGAAATACGGGACGACGGCATAGTCAATTTGTGAAAACTAGCCGGTGACCTTGAACCGCCAATGTTTCGTGTTTCTGCTACTAGTGCGCCTAATTACTATACCGAAGTAACTACTACAACGACTACTAGTGAGCGCTTATTAAAAGAGATTAACGAACATCTAATACAGCCAGCCTAGTCCCAGTTTAATCTGTGCTAACCGTAGGCTACCGTTACTATCTACTGGCACTAATGTTATCGTCATCGTCGCTGTTTCGTTCGATTATCATTACGCGTAATATCTGTGGCGATACTATTCGTGGCTACCTCCTCTTCGAGTATGTCAAAACGAACCATGCATAGGACGATTTAACGAGTTTTGTCGAGAAACGACCAGATTCCGAGCTGGAGGATTTGAGAAATTTTCTTTACACAATTTTCCTTGGCCACGAAAATGATCGCCACGCCACTGAGTAATCCAGTGCCGTATCTTTATGGTGTTAAAAAAGAAACGAATGATTCGAGTGAAATGCTACTAGTGTCTATTGTTGATACAGTTGCTAGTGGCTGGCACTATCCTCACTGCCGGGACTATCATCGTCATCTTTGTTCATTCGATCAGGGTACAGGTCGACAGGTTATGGACGTCGAGTTTCTAATTGTTAACCAGTACTGCTAACGTTAGTCTAGCCACGCTGATATCGTCGACGCGATAGTATGATTGTTTCCTTTTTCGTACGATTGCCGAAATCGTCGAGAATTCTGTGGTCCGAACTGTCACGACGGAAGGTGATGAACGAGTGCTACGTCTGCGCCGCCCTTTGCATAGGTGTACGCTACCTGGTGATATGATATCAGTAAATTCTCCATGATTTCGGGATATTAAAACATCTTGCTCTTCCACTCATGCCTCGTTTATTTCTCTACTGCCATATTCGCAAATTTTTCTCGCGGTTTCTGTTCGATGATTCGAAAACACGAGTATCTTATTCTTAGAGGAACTGTTGACACCAACCGGAGAGGTGGATCTTGTACTTGTTTGTTTTCTTTCGATCTGATCGAAATGATTGATCTGATAAGAATCGTATTGATTATATGTGATTTTTATTGCAAAGCTTCTCCTCGAACGTACTGATTATTATATTAATTTCTTGGCGATATAATCGCAACCCAATAATTTACCAATTCGCTCCGTCTTAAAAAATTTGTAATACATATATGTTATTCACGAAGTTTAACGAAATAAATACTTTTGACAGCTTAAAATAGTTCTACATGCCAATTTTTAGCATATGTAGATTACTGATTAAAAGCCTTTTTCGTTTGATTCGAAAATTTTAAAATTCATTGTTCTAATCTCCATTCTTTGCGTAACAGTCAATTTATTATACTTGGAATTCTAGAAGAGATTTTCGGTAAGTTATTTATCCTGTCAATCGACTTCAAAGGATACAGATTAATAATTCGTTAAAGTCATTTTTATTTTATATTTAACAAGATCTCCAGTTTCTAACAGTCACATAAACAACATGTGTGTAATATGTAAATTATAAGTCTAGTAGTTGAAAGTCCTTGGACAATACAAATTTGAAAACTTTTATGTGCAAGAAACAAGAATAGAAAGGAAAACGAGTACATACATGTATGGGAACAGAGATTTTGCTACAATATTTTCGATCTTTTACCGATTTTACGATATCATATCACTATTATCGCACCAGCCTCCGCCATTTTCACCTACCTTGTCCTCCTCCCTATCCAACTTTCTTTCAACCGACTGAAACGTCTTCTGACCGACCTAACTTATTTTCTTCTATGGTTTATCCATCGATTCACCTGAGGTGAAACGAGACAACTGATCGGCATGGAAGTAATTCGATTCGAAGTTAATCACTCCTCGACAAAACTATGATTAAATGTCTGCAGAGTGTCCTAAAATTCGTCTTAATTTGGATGTATACATACAGTCCTCAATAAAATGTATAAAAAAGTTCCAGTAAGCACAAGTCGAGAAGACAATAATTTCGAAGATATAAAGAAAAATTTGATTTCGTCAAAAGGGTGATCGAATGTATGAGGATTTATAAAATTAATGGTTGAAAAATTGGAAATATATAGTACTCAAATTTTCAGTAAACATGGGCTGAGAAAATAATACCTTTCAAGATATATAGAAAAATTTTAGTGAATGGAAATTTAAAATTTTTAAATATACCTCGCAAGCTATTGATCTTCCGGCCTACCTTAATTCAAAATTTCTTATTTAATTTGTCCAGGACATTCTGTATATTGGAATCTCCGTAATAATGAAACAATATTGTTATTTTGCAACGTAGAAGCTGCAGATTTCGGAACACATCAATTTTGGGACACACTGTATAGAGTACATTTGTTATCGGAATTGATGGATAAAAATGAAGTACCGCTCATATTTAGATGAGTATAGGTTCTGCGAGTTGAAAGAACTATTCTTTATGTATTATCAATTAAAGCCACGAGGATGAATAAGAATTCTCTGAATTCGGTCGTTCCACAGTCAGCAAATTGCTCCTAATTGCGCGCAATAATTATTTCTCGTACCTTCATCGGTCGTGGACTGAGGCTTGGTGCAGAAAAAAGATTAATAAAACATATATGTAAATCTCGAATTCGTTAGATTCGAAATGCTATAGGAAAACGTGTTTCGAGCGTCGTCGAACTAAACGATGAACGTTGCTTCGTGTCATGTCATCAATTAAGGACGGTGGTTATTGAGTCACTAACTTTCTTTTTCGAGTTAAACAAATCCGCCTGAACGTTGGGTGCATATAATACTCGACAAAATGGACAAGAAACGCTTCAGTAACCATTGAAATTTTTCTTTGTATCTCACAGAAACAATTGAATTTTTGACTAATATTTACTAAACCTTTTATTGTCTATTTTGCTGGGGACTATACGTTCCCGAAGTTAAGCTCATGGATTTTAGAGACTGTATAAACATTTGTTCGGTATTTATTGAATTTTTTACGAATTGTTAAAGGAGTAATATAAACATATCGGTCGATGTCATGTGTACACCTCCACTTATTTCGAAGGGACGTTTAAATCACGAAATCGTTCGCTAAAATCGTATCACCTCTTTATATGTATATTACGGGGCCGCAAAAAACTCAATTCCCTCACGTCAAACTATCGTCGTCGAATTGAACGGGAATCGATTTACCATGTTAACAATTACACGACGACGTCCAACACGTTTCCATGCTTGGTGTGCGACGAATGTTTCTATGTACGTGTACTTCAACTCGATAGTCTACGAATAGGGATGGATCCAGATCGTTAAAGGGGGAGAGGCACAATCGATGCATAATTCAAAAGAAGAGCATTCAAACAGTTTTCAATTTATCGTTCGAACATTATCATCTGAACGGTGGTGCTAGATCCGCGTTAATACCAATTCTGAGTTTCGTTGAATTTTTTAGAACACCCCTTGCCTCCCCTCGCTATACCTGCTGGATTCCTTGCCCGCGAATTAACGCACGGCACCGCCGTGCCCGAGTGTAAGGGAGTTGATTTTCTAGTCAGGTACGGATAAATAATTTTACGTTGGCAGTCAGTAATTTTTACATCGCTGTGAATATGTAAGATATATTTGTCTTTTTTTTTTCATCGAGTCGAGCGCGGCTCGTCATCGAGGGACGAGCGAACTGACACGTCGAAAGAGGACAGAGGCGACGATTATAAAAAAAAAAATAATACAATTTCAATTAATATATATACATATTCTTATGAATTATTCTTATTATTCTTATTGACATGATTATTATTATTATTATTATTATCATTGCGAGATATTCTAAATATGACTATAATTACGATTACTATTGATTACCGGTCATTACGATTATTACCGTCATCGATTATTAGTTATTACCAGTACATCGTATGATACCTTTGTAAATGAGAATCAAGACACTGACGGCTAGGAAAAAAAACTTAATAAATTGAAATTCTATTAACCCAAACGTGTTCGATTTGTTTCTTCCTGTTACGGATACATACACACAGCGAATGAGTTGAAAATGTAAGGAAAAGGAATATTCTAAAGTCAGTATCAAGGTTATCGATATTATTTTTTTAATAGAACCATGCAGGATGTCGTAAAACTGTTGCGCAGTCCGAAAACTGTAACTTCTCCTTGCCAAAACAAATCAAGAAGTCATTTACCATTGTGCAATCTGTCGCTTCCTTTTCGAAATCGCTTCGTCTGCATACAGGTTAAAAATTGAGTATTTGCTGTGTGTGCGTGTACGTGTGGAGAGCACGTGTAGAAATGCACACGCACACACATTGAACACAGTGCCCGCTTAATGTTCGCACCCCTCGGACCTCATCGCGACTGTTATCCGAGTAGATATTCCTGGCTGTGACGAAGACGAAAGTGAGGCACGTAGAGAGCAAGTGAGATAAAATGAAATGCTACTTTTAAATAGCTGAAAAGAAATGCTGTGGTAGAGACTGGTAGGGATGACGCCGTGAACATTAACCGGGCACTACTGTACAAAATTTTTAATCGTTTACAACAAGGGTGACGAACTTCTCCGCCGGGAGCGGCACGACCCCCGCTATCAGACAGTCCACTTCCCCACTAGTCAGCTGGCTAGCCACGAAGTACATTTACTCTAATCTTTCCTGACTCTGGCTCCAGTCCCCTCAGACAGGTTCTGAATTGGGTACGACGTTGACCACGCTGGTATAACCATCGATAAGTACGATTTCGTAAAGAACAGTAACGTTATAAGAATAATTGTTTTTATATATGACATCAGCTATCAAAGGATTTGTGACAACGAAGAAAAGATTCTTGAGAGTAAGAAGGCATAAAGCAAGAACCCATTACACCAGTTTACGGATAGAAAAGGCTGGAATGAGAAAGTTAGGGAGAAACACAACAATTTTAAAGAACGCTGACAGGGGTATGAAGACTGTACTGTACACGCCACATGCCATTACGAAGAAAGAACAGGAAAAATCTGTCGATAAATCTGACAAAAGACAGGATAAAGGGAACTTGAAGGATGTTTAACACGTTCACTGTCTATGAGTCATATGATTCATGAGGCGTATACGCTTGAACGCCCATGAAGCACACATGATTCAATTGCATAGAGCAATTCTGCTTGACTTTGTAGCCTGAATGCCATGTGTTGGTAGATCTGCCGTCAGCGGACGTGCAAGGAATATGTACTAAATGTTTTACGTGATCATGAGTCACATGTGATTCATAAACGTGGTTGTAGGAATATCAAAATATATATTTGGTCATTTTTTTATGGAGGCGTAAATTGCTACTATTTATTATTATTTAGCACAAAAAAAAGAAAATCACCTATAATCCATAATAAAATTCTTCAGAAATATTATGGACGTGTGGATGTTAAGTCCCAAAACCGCATGGACAATGAACGTGCTAAGAAATAAAAAAATTTTACGAAAACGTAAATTATTAACACATTGAACGCCACAGTGAAAACGGTCATACCTAATCAGACACGATGTAATTTACTATTTTTTCTATAAATCGTAAAGAAAAAAAGATTTGACTATTCAGTCGTGCTGTTCTGTTCCTACACTATTGTTACAGTATAAAGTTTGCTCAGAATTTTGCGACAATCAGTAATTATGTAATTTAATTAAATTTGAGAATTAGGCCATATAGAGACGAGAGCTATGCGCTGCTCGTGAGCCGCCAGTTCGTCACAAGATAAAGACATTTAGTGTAACCGGTCGCAAGCGACTCGCCGCTCCTGAAGGTTTCCCCTATATCGGCATCGGTTGGTAACCACCAGCCAAACCGCCTCGGGACGAGCGCAGAAAAATCCACAAGTGCCGCAAAGCGTTTCCTGCGGATGAGTCCTTTAGTTACGTCGTGGTCAAATGGAGGATAACTCCTCCAATGGTCAGCGCCGTATCCACGGGGAACCACGGGGCGGCGAACTCACTGCGTACACGCCTGTACGCTCACTCCGCCCCCGACCAAAACTGAAGAGATGACCGGTAGGCAGCTGTAGGCTACCTCTGTTCGAACCGGCCTCCATTCGACTCTTCAGCCCCATTCAATTGATTGGAGATTCATTTCGAATCCTCAGAGCCTACAGGCTCTTTGGATGTTCGCAGGCTGCGATCAGACGGGAGATACGCTACAGGCACTCCTCAGAAACCGAACACCAGCGCTGCTTTCGCGCAGCCGAAGCCCCCGAAGGTTCCAGTTTAAGTCACACTGGTCACACTTTCGAGGACATTTGTCCGCTACCCATGAAGGAGCACCCGATCTTCTAAATGATATGGGTCGTCATAGGCATGGGATATAACTCGGGTTCGGGGGTGTCGTTACTCATCCAATGGCGGCCCAGCACCTACCATACCCTGCCGGGACAAGATAAAGACAGTGGAGTCGAGTAAGTATGAAGAGGGGGCATTTCTCCTAGGGCTCACTGGAGTAGGCCAGCAGGGAAAGGAGCCGCATGCGGCTCGCAGGCCGCCTGTTCGTCACCTCTGGCTAATAACTCGAAAACGAACCCGCAAATTGTAAAGTAGTAAAGAACTTCTCGATTTATTTTGGCATGAAGAGTCTGCAATTTTCGGATTGTACAACCTTTTTGGGACATTGTATAGGTACAATTTCAAGGAGCATGATCATTTTTTTTAAATTTAATAACATCTCCTTCAAATTTAAAACATAAGAATGTGTTTATCATTTTCAGTGTAAGAAAATTCATTTTTCAATTTAAGAAAATATTATTACAATGGGTCAAACATTCTAGATTAAAATAAAAAGAAAACGAACTCAATTGGACAAACAGTTTCTGAAATAAAAATTCATACGCACTGCCCGTTTTCATGAAAATAGGCAAAAATTGTAAAATTCAAAGGTCCGCATTTTTTAAACAAATTCGAAACCAGCAAAACGATTACTCCCCCCCCCCCCCCCCCCTGCACATGCATTACATCATATTCCATTTTGAACAAAATCCCTGACATCGATGTCAAAAAGTGGTCGATTTGGCGTGGAATAACTCACATGCTTTCTTACGCTTATCGTGTTTCCATTCAGCTCATATCAGTTTAGGTTATCGACTACATCCTGGCTATTCTTCGTCTGCCAAAAGACTGGGAGCCACAATCGTCGTAGGGTCGTGACATCCGTTCATTGTGGTAAAAATTTTATCTCGCATCTGAACTCTAAATAATATTTCACCATTTCTACATGATACATTATGTAAAATTAAAAATATGAAAAGCATAATGTCAGTCATGTTTCTTCATCTGCATTAACTCCACATAGATTAGGACACTAATGAAATTTTTTAAATCACTCTGAAAAAGCTTACGAAATCGTTGATCGTTTCGAACATATATTACCCTCCTCCATGTTTCACACCGGAGATGGCCATTCGGAGCGAGGCCTGGTTCCGGCCTACCCCCACTCTGCATTTATTCCCCTCACGTAGGTTGTAGTTGGGTATCCAGAGATTATATCTCTACTCTGCATATACAAATTCAGCGAACATTATATACACTTACTTATGCGGATCTGTTAGAGAATTAAAAAATTCATTACAATATTACTCATTTTTAAGAAGATCCGGAATATCTAATTCAAATTCAATTATAGCAATGCGCAATCCACTTCATAGGCTGATACCTTGATAGGATCTTCTTAAAAAGAAATAATATGTTACTTAATTTTGGAGAGGTATAGCAGAGTAGAGATATAATTTCTAGGTAACACTGATAGCATGTATAACAAATAATTATTCTTATTACGTAAGTGTATTTTGAGAAATCGTATTTACTGACAATTACCGATGTTTTTGACCTCGTACCCAGACCACAATCTACGTGGGGGGGGGGGGGGGGGGGGGGGGGGGGGGGAGGCTGGAGCGAAGCGTCGCTCCGGATGGCCACTTCTGCTTTATACCATAAAGAAAATATTATATCACAAATGTCCCTATGAGAATTAATTAAAAATCAAATCTTCTATCCGGTGTTATTGCCCCCTCATTTGTTCATTCAGACTTCCACCAATCTTCCGCCAGTCCAGCTGTGAGTTTTTCAATAGTTTCTAATAATATATTCACTTGTTCCTGTGCCTTTCCAAATGTAGACATTTGCTTTCGTATATTTTTAACATTAATGATCACAACTTGCTCAGCTGACCGTTCATTTTCTCCGTTGAAGTGTATTAAAATCCCACCAGAACAACTATACGACAAGGCAGACTGGATGCCTTATCTCTACTAATTGCAGGTATAGAAGCAGATGTGTTACGTAAGATTAGTTTTGACGATCTGATCAAAGACTGTGCAATTAGAAAAAGTAGAAGACAACTTTTCAAATATAAATAAAGTGGAAATATACAAAAATAAATATTATTTTCCATCTTGCTGTAAGTTTCATTTCATTTCGAAAAATAAAATTCTATTTTATGGTTTATTATTGTTTATATTTTGAACTAGATATTATATGGGGGCACCAAAATCTGTTAAGTGCTCTTAGGGCCCCTAAAGGTCTTAATTCGAACCTGATCATGCGCCAGATTACAAAACGAAGTCGGGGTTCGTATAATCGTTCTCCAGCACCCGTGGAACCGACAAAGAAAATGATAAACAACGTGACGTGACGGCTTATCAGTGATGCTATCGAGCAAAGATGCTTGTATGTTTTCACGGTGGAGTCGTTCAAGGAGTCAGTCGAATCGCAACAATCGAACACGTTCCACGCGAGGGGCTGCTCCTTTCTGATGTCAGTTCTCGAGAAGCTGTCGAATAGCCCCCCAGAAATGACGAACACAAGGAACCTGTTGGAACAGACGCAGGAACAATTACAGGATTTCTTCGATTCGTTTGACGTCATCCTGTCAGACTGCGATGGCAAGCTTCAATTTCTTTTTGCAAACACGTTACATAGGTCTGTTCCTCTCT
The DNA here is from genome assembly GCA_916610135.2 of Macropis europaea. NCBI lineage: Eukaryota > Metazoa > Arthropoda > Insecta > Hymenoptera > Melittidae > Macropis > Macropis europaea. The sequence goes on from OU744345.1 coordinate 26,639,374, forward strand.
CCTAAGAGACAGAGAGTTTACGGAGTTTCGTTTCGGCAGGCGTCCTCTGGTATCTGGAGAAGCCAATTGATGGCGCAGTGGAAGCGTTGCAGAAGCTGCAGGACCTCGGGAAAAAAGTATACCTTGTGACGAACAACAGCACGATCAGCATCGATCAATACTGCGAGAAAATGCGAAACATAGGCCTAGAAACGAAACCCGTAAGTATTAATTGTTTGTATCAGCTTGTTTTATAATAAGTGTCGGTTGTTCGAACTGTTCCACCTGATGAAGCTGTAATAGTCATAAAGTGTTTGATTTTTCAACAAAATAATCACTTGAGCCATTATGCTATGCCTTGTTAGTCATGTTCGTCAGATTTACCGCCTACCGACTGCCGTTTTCTCAAGCTTGGGCAATTTTCTCAGTAGGAAAACCTTTGCCGAAATGTTGTTAATGTCTTTTGTTGAAATGTCCTTCGAAATTCGTCGCCATTGAAAATTAGAATTTCGTTCAAACTGGAATAACCAAATTCGTATGTTGTTGGAAAAAGTCTATTAATTCAGACGGTTCTCATTTCGATTTGGAATTTTAATTTAAACTGAGTTAATGACATTCATAGTTTGACATCAAAATCCGATATTTGTTATGGGACGATGTAATAATAACAGTTTAAGAATTATACGTGAAATTATTATCGAACAATATACATTTATTTAAACCTTCAGGTCAGTTTGACCTTAAGTTACAATTAAAGAAAGTAGAAGTATTAATATTCCAGTCTATAAATGTAGTTCAACAAGTTAAACTTTGTTTAAATGTTTATTGCAAAGAATAATAAAGTCCACGTATATCACAAAGTATATTTTTTTTGTCAATTTTGGAAAGTACAGTAGAAACTTTTAATACTTACTTGTTTATTTCACATAATATAAACGGTTTCGGTGATATATTACTTTGGCTACTGTTTTTATTATTGTGTAGAATGAGCGTTGTTTATATTTTTTCTATTAGTCGAATTAGTATCTATAATTTCCGTATAATAGACGTATGAAGGACAAAAATATCGATCACTTGGCAAAATGATGTCAGAGGCCAACGATTCCTTCGTCGACGAAAACTATGAGTTATATACTAGACTGCGTATACTGATGCAATTCAATATACTTAAATATCTGAAGAAAGAATATTTCATCAAGTAAACAAATAAAAATTCCATTGTTTAAACATTTAAAGGATAAAATATAATTCTATGAAAAGCTTAACTTCTTGAGCTACATTAAAACAAAAAACTTGAACAGCAGAAATGTATAGTTACATAATCATCCGCAGTCGAGATATAATGAATTAGTCTAAAGCCTCCGCCGTAATTTTGGAATAGTATCTGATAATTCTTGACTTCGAATCTGATACATTCGAATGAACACAAAATTTATTTAACGTTTATCAACTCGCAGATATTACAAATACAAACTGCCGCAAACTCTACCGCAATCGCAATCGTAAACGCTATGATAAAACACAATGTTATTAGCGCACCCTTTGAACTCCTAATTTTTGATTAATTTTCTTTTGAATCATTTCTTATTATTTTAAGTGTTTTATTTGAAATGTACTACAGAAGACAGTTGGTTGATAGGAACCAATTTAAACAATTTTTTTTATTAATTATATTGAAAATAGAATTGGAATTTTTCTAAGATATGATATTTGTGGAATTTCTGATATGTGTGGTAAACACCAAATATTGCGATATATAATACATATTTAAACTTGCAATTTAAAAATGTCGCACGTGACTCGACATAGGAGTACCTGTGAATAAAATCGATGTCGAGTTACACTCGACAAAGGAGTTCAAAGGGTTAATACCGAGTAACAACCGCGCCCTTCTATTACATCGCTTTTATTAATCCTTTGACTACGGACTATTTCTGAAAGAGGCGAACGCTGCGTGCGGCTGAGGTTCAGTAGTTCACAGTGCACCATTGCACCAAATGCGTATGGGCGCCCACAGTACCCGGTGAGTAGCTCTGTGAACTGCCTATAGGGGCGGATAGCAGCCAAAGGGTTAAGTCGCTCTCCGATCGGCAGCAGTCAAGATCTAGAACAGAAATAGCCATCCGGAGCGACGCCTGGCTCCACCCTACCCCCACTCTGCGTTCATTCCCCTTCACGTAATACGAAAGCACAGATATAATCCCTGAATCAAACTGATGTCATACATAAAAATATAATCATTCTTATTACGTTACTGTTTCTTGAGAAACCGTACTTATGGACGATTACCTATACATATACCCAGAAAACAACCTATTGTGCAGAGATAACAAGTTGGCTAGCTTATTTTGGCCAATAAGGAAAATGCGTGTACTCTGTTCTTATGATTGTGTCGGAATAGGTGGGCCTATTCCACTGTTAACCAGTTAGACCCACATTCCTTAGGCTAGCCAACTTGTCATCTCTGCACAGTACGTGAGGGGAATGGACGCACAGTAGGGGTAGGCTGGATTCAGGCCTTGCTCCGGATGGCCACCTCTGATCTAGAACACTCCAGAGTACAAACTTTACGCCAATTTATGAAAACAAATATGCAAAACTGGCTCAGACTTCCAGACAAAAAATTTTTTGCTGTAATTATAAAAGAAACTAATATAGCGATGGGAAAAGTATATAATTGTAAGAGAGGACAATGTCGGAAAATAGATATATTGTTTGATTCACAGAATAAACCGTATTAAAACGACAGCGGTTTGTCACTTTACTTATTTAATGATCCTCGTACACTGAGCTACGTTGAACTGCATTTTCATTTAATTACTTTGAGCGATGCATTATTGAAAAATTAAAACATTCGGATATATTATAATTTCTTTTATTCATATATATAAATCATGAAGGAAAAAATAGTTTAGTTGCTCTTATATTTGCATTTCTACATTATTGTTGCGCTCTTAAATGTTCTACAAATGTCTTGAGAATCAGTAATTATGTAATTAAATTGAGCTCAACGCGTTAATTAACTTTTAATAAAATGAAAGAACTTGAATTAGCTTTTTGTTAAGTATTTTTTATTATTGCACTACCACGCAGTAGTATCCTAGGCTTATTCAATCGTATAATCTGTAATTATACACTGCTCAAATCAATTACGGGACCACACACTTAAAACAATTATTCAGTAAGGTGTCTGATACATTGACGCATCGAATATTACCCGAAATGATTGAAACTACTGAGCCTCTAATTTTTCCAACGGTACAATTATTGTTGCCTAATTAAACAAATTATTGCAGGAACAAATAATAAACACGTCGAAGGTAATTACGTGGTACTTGAAGAAGATAAATTTCCGCGATGAAGCATTTGCAATCACCTCGTCACCGTTTCGGCAAACCTTAATCGATGCTGATATCAAACTGGCACCGGAAAGTGTGAGTAGTATTAAATGTTATCAGTAGACGGCGGATGTTCATGCAAATATACATTTTTAGAATTCAATATTTTTCATATTTATTCAGTTATACGTATGCAACTTTGACAAAACTGTATTTTGTTCTGTAAATGTTAAATAAATACACCTTTTAGTTTTTCACGGTTTTGAATGTGCGTTTTTCAGATATTTGGGTATGCTAAATTGCATAAACATTCGCAATTTACTCATCTGAAAAGCTCTTTCATTGAGTTCTTAAGAAAAAAAATATTTCTAAAATTTAAATATTCTCTTAGAAACAGTTCAGGAATTTAATTCTAATTTAACGTTACGAATTAATGTCAGCAAATATTTACTAAATAACTGTGGACATGAAAGAATTGAAAACACAGGAACATGTACGGAAATTTGCTGAAAATAAGACATAGCACAGTGAGGAAATTATAGTTATTTTCCTCTTGGTTTTGTACGATTTTGCAAAACATTTATTACAAATAATTTCGATTGATGACGTTGCCTTTCCTTTCCTTTACACAAACAATAATAAAATACTCTATTATGCAGTGATAAGTTGAGATGCTTCTGCCTTATCCATTAAAATTTGATAATGCGTATCTGGTTCCTCGAGATAAATTTGTTCAAACAGTAAAATGCAAGTCACATTTCAGAAAAAAAGTCTTGCCTGAAAAGTTAATACGTATCTGTGTATCGTTAATATCTGCTGTAAATAAATTAGCATAATCGTAACTAATTGTTTCCACTGCAACATTTACAGGTTGTAATGCAGATTTTTTTTATCGGTGTTACCAGTAGTTATTTTAGAAAATACCGATAATGTAATTTTTCAAAAATACCGGTAATGGTAAAACCGATAATGCAATCCCTATTCAGAAGATTATGCTTACACCATTGTTGTCTAAAAGAACATTTAGATTAAAGAAAACTATCAATTATTGTTGTGCCTACGTAAAACTTCTTTAACCCTTTGACTGCTATCGGCGCCTATAGGCGATTTACAAAGCCGCTCACCGTGTACTGTCAACGCCGATAGGCGTTCGGCGCAATGGCTCACTGGATGCGATTGCAGTTTGTCCGCACGCAGCTATCACCTCGTTTCCAAGTAGCCCGCAGCCAAATGGTTAAGGGTTTTCAAGCAGTTCTATTGTAATTCATTTTTTTATTTAATCAACATGTTAATGCACTTCAGGTCGATTGATTAACAAGAAGTATGAATTATTTTTCTTAGCCGAAAGTTGTAGAATTCGATACAGTAGCCACACTAAAAGCGGTGCGAGATCGACCCTCGGTGAAAGCAGTGATCGTCGACTTTAACTTGTTTTTCGATTGGTCAAAGATAGCTTTCGCAATTTCTTGCCTGAAAAGAAACGAAGTTCTGTACTTATCCGGCGCCCAAGATGAGTGGGCCGCTTGTGGAGTCGACGAAAAAATAATAGGTAATTATTTCAGAATTACAAATTAGAAAGGGACACCAAATTACAGGATGTTGTAAATCTGGTGCTTCTCACATTGCGAATGTACGCATTAAACAAAAAGGTATCCGTGAATATGAGTTCAAAACTCCATAGTTCCCAAAAACAGAAATTAAAGTTTACATTCACCGTAGAAGAGGTTCTAATATGTAGAGCAGTGATGGAGACGAGTATTGCGGCCTCACCTAATTATTTTGTTTACTTATGAAGAAATAATAAATGTTTTGTTCTTCGCATAATTTGTTTGGTTTCAGAGAAAATTCTTTTCTAATTTTATTTGATTCGGGGTGTTTGAAGCCACGTTTTTTTATAAGAAAGTACAGATTTTGTCTTGTTTACTTGTTGTCAGACTTAATGCCTGTAATCAATAAAAATTGACGATAATCTACAAATGCTGACGAGTGTAATTATTATTAATCGGGATGTGCATGTTTGAGGAAATCGCAATCAGGTTTCAAGATAATTTACCAGTATATCGATAATAAGTACTTACATACATATACTGATCGCATACAGGCGTTATCCCACACGTCATAGAAATACTTATGAGCCCTGATTTTAACACTCCAAAAAATCACGAACTCGCCAGAGAATTTTCTGTGGATAAATTTGACACGATTTTTGTTCTCATCAGGTCCTGGCCCTCTGATTAATATAATTACCAAATACAGTGGAAGGACACCGATCGAGTGTGCAAAACCTAGCAAAGTTCTAAAGGATTATATTATAGAGACGTGCGATGTGAAGGATCCGAAACGATGCTTGTTCATCGGTGACACGTAAGTGAATTTTGCAAACTCAAAATATTCGTAAATGAACGAACCGATTTCATGATAATGCATGAAGTATAGCAATCGTTCGAGAACTAAATGAGATTTTCAGAATTTTTGAATTTTAAGAATTTACTTTACTAATCTCCAAAATAGAAAGTTTGAAAATATGCTGTTCTAAATTGTACCGCCTATATCATATTCCCGTAACACGCGTAACGGAATTAACGGAATTCGAAAATTAAATGAATTGCTTTTGCAAATTGGAATTGTTTTTATTTATAATAACAATTACGTAACTGTTAGACGAGATTTTACGATACTGGGTAAATGACATTAAGATTGTTTATGGTTTCAGGATAAATCATGACATGAAATTTGGAGCGATGTGCGGATTTATGAAGCTGTTCGTCGGCACTGGCCTCGATAATATAACGGACGGAATGAAAAATGAAGAAACAAGACCAGATTTCTATGTACCGAGTTTGGGTTTAATGAGTTCTCGTATCGATTCGATACATAACAATTCCACGAACGAGGAAAATAGTCAATGACATCGGAATAGTTAATATTTTAGTATGAAAAAAAACTGAAGTTGTTCAATTCCCGAATTTCAATGTAGTTTTATATTTAATATTTAAGATTTTATACGTACAGCTACTCATGAAATTGGGCGTACATTACCTATAATCATTTTGAAAATTCGAATGATGACAACTCAAGCTTGGGAGACGAAGGTGTAACATGCAAAGACTTCATTACATTCACAAAAAATTAGTAATACACTCTTGCTGCTAAGTAGTATTATTTTATTTCACGCCATTTACAAATTCGTTACGGAAATGTACCATCTGTATTGTAAATTTGCTGTCGCCTAAATAATTTCACCGTCAGGTTGCAATGAGTTGTCGGGCAGTAGTATGGCAGTACAGGATGTTCCAAAAGTAACTTAAACTCCGAAACAGATAAGGATCCTAACAGGTGAATTGAAAAGTCCTGTATCATTTTGCGATTTAAAGCCTCATTCTTAATGGCTCATTGTCCTGTTCTAGGTCCATTCCCCTCATATAGGCTGAGATCTGGGACAACAATGGACCGAGGGGGAACAAGGAGCAACCTGGAGGGAACTGAAACGAGGAGAATGGACCCAGAGTGGGTGAAGGCCGCAGCTCCGGTGGCCATCACTGGCTTATATCTCGAAAACGAGGCTTCTAATTGCAAAATCGTACATGACTTTTCGATTTCTTTTCACGTGAGGAACCTGGAGGTTTTTGCTGCTATGTCATTTTTGGGCACATTGTACCACAAAGCCAATCGGAGTACATTTGAAGAACATTCCCTGACAGCGATATCATCACCTAAATATTGTTAAATAGTGTAAGTTAGTAAATTCTCTAGGCCTACGCTTAATTTTGGTCAATCTAACATACTCATGTTCATAAATGTATAATAAAGATAAGAATCACATAATTCCTTTAGTATTTTCTTATGAAAGATATATTTTAAAATAAGTTACTGTACCCGTGGTTGACTCCTTGTTACTTTTAGGAATATATGATTGGTTTTATGAGTAACTGTATATCGTTTATTTTTAAATGTACAAAATTTGCAATTATTGTATTAAACTTGTATTATCGACGCCCCTAGTAAATAAAAGCGATTATCATTTTTATATTATAATGCGTGTTCTAACATTCACGATGTTAATCCAAGGTTATATTGTCAATTATTGAATTAAATTCTAATTGTTAAATTGAAGCCCAAAATTAAGACCGTTAATTGTAGAACATCCTGTATGACACTATGAGAATTGGAAATTGAAGAAGAGAATGCTAGATTAAGTACTTACGTATTAACACGTTGAGTGCTAGAGTGAAAACAGCCATATCTAACCAGACACGATATAATTCACTATTTTCTATATAAATCATAAAGAAAAAGAAGATTTGAGTACTCGGTCGTGTTCTTCTGTTCCTACATTATTGCTTCAGTATGAAATTTGTTTAGAATTTTGTAACAATCAATAATTATTTAATTAAATTAACTTTGAAGGGGCTGGCCACCGGTAATCCCCACAGCATTCAACGTGTTAAATATGTATAAAACGAAATGTTTAAGTGATTTTGTACAAACCATTTTTGTATCTCTCCTGCATGAATAACTTAAAACTAGGATTTTATTGAAATTGTAAATATAATAAATAATTTTATTATTAGGTTGATTTTCGTTCGTACAAAAATGTTTTAGGATACAATATCTTATTAGAAGATCTCAAATATAACCACCGTAGCGCCTACGTAAAAGACAACAGACGTTTGCAAGTTGGTGATACGATGACAAGTTGTTAATTATTCATATTGTAAAGCAAAAGAATAAAAGAAGTATGAGACTCTTTATATTAAAATGGATTTATATAAATTAATTTAATCTATTGCGATTGACAGAATAAAGAGAAAAATTGAAAACTGTTCTCTTTAGGAGAATGTTCGTATAAGCTATGAAAATTTCATTAAATGTAAGTAAAAGAATATTTTATTCTGCAGTTTCAAGTTAGTTTCTTGTACGTACAGAAGCAGTATCTGCTCGCTTGTATTATATCTATGCCGGACACACCCTGTATCTCTAGCTCTGAAGGATGAAAACAACATCAAACAGTTGATAAAATCACATAATCTTTAAATTTTTTTATATTTCTGTACGATATAGTTTTATCAATTGAACGGATGAAAATATACAAACAGGAAAAATATAAATCTTTTTTAAATATTACTGTTTATGTTTTAATAAAAATAGGGGAGACACGGTTAGTTCTCCGCTGTAGCCAATTCCCTGACAACATAAATAAAGTTAATTTTCGGAATTTTTTACATCAAAATTGGCGATTGACATTTCGGTATGTTCCCTTGTTAGTATTACGGAGTTATCTGAGTTTTGTTAAGTGGGGTGTTCAATAAACAATACCTATTTTATGATCAAAATTTAATTTCTCATAAATAATGCTCCATTTTTTATCATCTAATGTTTCTACCCCTACTTTATTCTATCTACAAATAAGCTTCTTAATTCCGCCCTCTAGGAACTGACCTAATGTTTCAATAATCCATTTTCACACAACTGGTTTTATTAGTTTAAAAACTGGAAATATTGTCCTTTTAGAAGGTTCACGTATATTCTTTATATATTACTTACCAACAAAACAAACAATATATACTGTGCACTATTCGAAACTTCTGTAAAATCCATTAAAATTAGTTCCTTATCAAAAATGCTCAAAGTAGTTGCGTTTCGTATCACTTATTTAGTAGGACAACATGGAGTTCCATTGAAGATTAAGAAACTCATTTTACAGATATAATAATTGTGTAAATATAAAAGGATCGTACAACGTTGATCATTCAAGTAGCCTCGGTTCAAAGTATGTTATTTTGTATAAGCAGAAGTATATTCTGTGCGAACTTTTTATATTATGACGTGAAAACGTTTTTACATGGTTTAATACAGTGCTGGCCACCGGAGCTAGGGCCTCCCCCCACTCTAAGTCCATTCCCCTCGTGCAGGCTGTGAATGAGCCTACAGTGGGAGGAAGGCCGCAGCTCCGGTGGCTATCACTGCTTTAATCGATGGCAATCCTTTACATTATAGTATATAATTTTAAGTAGAAGCTCAATAAAACTTGTTTCGTGAAATTAATATTGTTCAGGTAATATTCTTATAATTGTAACAGCATCCTTATTTATTCGTATTATTATGGAACGTGGACTGACTGTCGAAGAAATTGGGAAAGCAGGAACATTGAATGATGAAGGCTATTCATACTGAGAAATTGCAAAGAAAACTATCAGAATATATTTCTGGACTCTAAATGTTATGGAAAACAACATAAAGGTAGAACTAAACAAGGTAATAACAAAGTTAATGGACCGTACTTACATTCATTGTGTCATTCGGATCATCATCGAATATTTGAAACGATAGAGAACAGGCGAAAGAATATTATTTATTAACACAATAAATAAAGAAAATATACATATTTTCAAATCCTATAATGACAAGGCCATCCATATGAACTACCAAAACTTGTAAAATGTAAGAAAATATTCTTCAAATTCGTGCTGAATTTATAATAAATATAGATTGGGCGGAAAATAAGGAATTTTTATTTAGAAGAAATATAATGAGGATAGTTAAGTGACCAGCACGGTATGCTAAAAAATGTACGATAAAAATATATTGCATTGAATGATGGATAAGATTTATATAATAAAAATTCTCATGACATATTGAACGCATCGTGGTATGAAGTTCGAGGCAGTGTTTCAAGCCCCGTCTACACTAGCAAACAACTTGCGACATTTATTACGTAATAAACTTGCATGAGTGTTTACACTACGCCAATTTTTTGCACAAATTATCGCCTACAAGTAGTTATGAGAGAAATCTCATTTCTAGTGCTTTTGGAAATAAAGCTAAACTCTCAGAGATAGGCTTGCCGGGCGTTTACATTGCGAGAGTGTTAACTTCCTGAGGTCAACTGACGCAAGTAAACTGAACTTGCTGGCTTCACCCGCAGTAAATGTCACAAGTTACTTGCTAGTGCAGGCGGGTCTTAACACGTTGACTATCACAGTGGAAACTCCCATATCTGGTCAGACACACTATAATATATCAATAAAGTGAAAAAACTCTCATTAACACGTTCGCTACCATGATCGATTCAAGAAAAACATCCACCACAGACCATGCTTTATTTTTATCAATTATCTCTGTCACACATGTCGAGCTCTCAAAACAGAATCGGCGCGTCACGTATATGTGACGCTCGTAGCGAACGTATTAACGAGCGTGCTCCAAAAACGACGTATCGTATGCATCAATCTGACAGTTTCAACTCCAGTAGCATCGACGTCGTAAAAATCTTAAACGAGCGTCTCGATCCAGATAAAGGAGTTATCACGATCGAAAAAACGGGGCCGATAGAGTCGGTGTTAGATAAACCCGATAAAGAACGAGGATTCCCGATGTACTGGCGCCATCGGTTCAGTTTGCTTCCAGACAGCGGCTGGCACACAGCGCAAAATCGTCCCCGACCACGACCTGCGCCTGATAAATTCGTGGAACAGTAAAGGACAGAGAGAGAAACAGAGAATTATTGCATAATAAACCGCGGGGCAAGAAATTAGAAATGGGAGAGGAGCGCGGGTGAAATTGTTCTGTGGCGAACTTCTTTCCGCAGAGGATACCGGCAGTGACAGGACCATGCAAGGACATCCGGTACGTTTTTCCATCTTTTCTGCACGCACACGCTGTCAAGAATAAACTATAGACGTTTAAGCAATTTAAGTGTTTAACAGCCGTTGCTGCATATAGCTACTTGCAGAATTGAGCGTACACTATGTAAGCACTGTTTGGAAAATGAAAATTAAGACAACTCATGCTTGGAATCTGAAGGTGCGACACACAAAGGCTTTACTACAGTCTCAAAGAGTTACAGAAACATTCTTGTTGTTCAATAGTATTATTTTTTGTGATGCCTGGACTGCGAATGTTTATGCAATTTAATATATCCAAATTGGTGAATGATGGTCATTTAATAACTTGGCAAAATAGAAGTGACATATTTTAAACATGTCGAGAAGCAAGTGCAGTCTTGTTGAAGTTTCATTTATTTAAGTGTATTGACCTAGGCAATGCAGAAGTCTAAAAATGTATATTTGCATAAACATCCGCAGTCTAGTCATGCCGCTTGTAAATTTAATAGGGAAATGTATCGTCTGTGGTGAACACTTAATTAATATCGTAGGCACGTTCTAAGCTTGAGTGGACGGACAATAATATAATAATATAATAAATGCCAATCGGAATATATTTAAGAGGGATTCCTTGGCAGCGATACCATCATTTGTGTATTGCAAAAATGTGTACTTTAACAAACTCCTCTCAGGAGCGCTTAATTTTCTAGTGGCCTGGTATGATCATGGTCACAAATGTATAATAAAAAATGGAATTGTACAATTGCTTCAGTATTCTAAGATATGTTATCACATTTGTGCTTGACTCCATGTTACTTGTGGAATTGTTCGCTCAAATCTGTGAGTAGCTGTATGCATGATTTCACCTACTCGATCAGTATGGTAATAAGCAAATAAACGTGCTTCTCGTTAATGGAATGTAAATAAAATATAATTGTAATAAGGTATAAGTGCAAACTCTTAAAGTAATGAATTCTTGAAATAATGTAGTAGATCAAATAAAACATTACGGAGGCAGTTTTGCAAAAATGTCGACAAGGGGCAGTTTCGACACACAATCTGCCGTCAAAGTATTAACATATCTAAGTATGTTAAATATAGCCATTATGAGAAATTGTCGACATACAAGGCCTTGAAATGTTTATAAGACTGATGAATTGTTTTAGAAGTTTTGCTTCTTTCTCTGTGATGATATGCAAGGATATTAGAGAATGAAAGATTCTCATTGCATAAACATCTGCAGCCTAGTAATGAAAGTACAATACAACCTACAATGTCAGTATAAAAAATTCGGATGATGGAGTGTGTCAAGAACATGTACTAAAATATAATATAAACAGGCTATTTTTCGTTTAATTTAAAAATTGTACATTTCTTAGTTACTAAATTATACAAGTTCATTATTGAATTTGGACGAATAAAACATTAATTACTGCTAATATAAAATATAGAGTATTCTATAGAAGACAGTTATCGAATTTTAGCTCTACATGATCTTTGGTGATGGCCAATGCGTTCATTTTCTGAAGTCAGTTAACGTATTCAGTATCGCAATGAACATAGCTATAGATAGTCAGACGCACTATACTTTGACATTTTAATATAAGTAATAAAGAAAAATATTAAAAGATGACAAAAATAAAGAAAAATAAGCTCTTAAAACAATGAACGTATTAATTTTCTAAAAATTGTTAACACGTTCCATGCCAAAGTGAAAACAGCCATACCTAATCAGACGCAGTGTATGTTTTATATTAATATAAATACACGGTAAAGAAATAGAATATTTAATTTTCCGATCGTATAACAACGTTTAATACGCTCAGATTAATAAAATTATAAGAACTAATAAAATTGTATGAAATGCATAAATTTCAGTTAATGAGCTTTAAAAAAATGGATAAAATTTATGAAATACATGAAATGTCCGCATGTCTTGTGAGTAGCAATATAATTAGACCGGTATTTTGAGTGGAATCAGAAATAGAAAAGAGACGGGTATAATCTGTCTAAGCCGCTTTTCCTAGGGAATTCGATTAGGAAACAATGACACAATACTTGATTGTGGTGTCACGTGCATGTGCCTGGAAGCAGATGTGCAAAAGAATGTACATTGTTTCGAAACGGCAAGAAATACGTAGAATTTGAAATATGTACTTTATAATTTCTTACTTAAATATCATTCACACCTAATTGTTAGTTGAAATTTTACTTTGATCCATTATGGTCATTTTTGCTGGCTACACATCACAAATCGTGTTAGCGTGGTCAAATTGTGATATACAATTATATTGCTACATACCGGTCTGCATTCAATAAGTGAACATGTACATAAATCAAAACGCTTCTGAAGCATGTTTAGGTTAATGAATAATGAACGTGTTAATACTACAGTTTACGATATAAATTTAAATTGTACTAAACAGATTACATAGAAGTGTTATACAACAGTACTCCAGCAGAAATAAAAATAAAAAGTTGCAGCATCGATGACACAATAATTAACACGTTGAGTGTCTCAATAGAAATGGCCGTACCTAGTCAGACGTGCTATTATAAATACTACAATAAATTGTTTGTAACAGAAATTATAAAGGAAAGAAAAATTTAATTATTGAATCGTATACTTGTGTTTCTATACTACTGTAGCAATTGTTAAATTCATTTAAATTTCGTATGCGTTAACAACCATTTTTAATTAAATGTAAAGCACCCGTCGCCAGCCATACCGACGTTATTTAACAGTTTATCATGAATTTTATTATACAGGCTGGACCAAAATTTGTGAATATGACTCAAAATAAATGGATATTATAGAATGTATTTTTTTCTTATAAAAGTTGCAATCGAAAAATAACTTCTTAAAAAATCAATCAGGTATGCGTGCAGTTAAAAATAATAATTTATTAATGCACTCCATTTTAAAAATCAAGGTACAGTTAATTTTCACAGTAAACAAGACATTATATTGCATCGTGTACAGAAAAGCATAATAGTGATGTATAAAAGAATTCATTATCCTATATTTCGGAAAAGTGCATACCTACTCCATCGATCTTTAAACTTCATGTGTCTCAAAAACAATGCTCCATTCAAAACAAATGTATAGCATAATAATAACTTATTTTGAAGAGGAGAATCGTCAGTTACTCGATTGTACCATGAATTTTAGTTCACCCAACATAGTTCTCTGATGCTGTAAGCTACATATTATAGCCATGCTTAAACATCATCAGATACATTATATTAGAATGCAAAAATTATGATCATACTAGAGTGGGCATAGACGTTCCCAAAAACGTAAACAACATACTAAATTCCGAAAAACACTTAATAAAACTCATGCAATACCTGTTCATCCAAAACTGTAATCCAAAAATTATAATCACTAAATGTGAGAAAATATCTATTGAGTAAATAAATAGTATGGAAGGATGAGGAGTAATATTAGTATTATGTATATATTATACTACTTTAAAAATAGATATAAGAAAAATTGCATTCGAAGAAAAACGTATTCTACCAATTTGACTTGTAACATTCCTCTACATTCAGGAATGGAGATCAGCTGTAGCGATAACATGCAGTTTGGCAGTGATATTCATAGCGATCTTGTGGAACTTACGAAAAGGAACATCGAAGAAAAGTATACGAGCCAAGGGAGATGACAAAAACGAAATCAAACAAATGAACGAAACTTCTAACTGCCAAAATAATGTAAATAAGAAAGTCGATCAAGCGGAGTGTCCAAGTAACGATACAATTCCCGAATTACCAAATCCAAAATGGGTTAAAGTAGGGCAAATTCAAGAATTGTATATGTATCCCTTGAAATCTGGAAGGGGAAAAGATCTGAAGGAATGTCATTTTACGGAATGCGGTATAAGTCTAGAAAGTGAAGGACGGTTTACACTTCGAGATAGGTAATTTTTTATTCGATTTTTTGTTGGTTTATGTTACACATTCTAAATTTTACACGCTTCTATACTTTTACATAAGTCTGTGATGGCCACCGGAGCTGCAGCTTTCCCCCACTCTAGGTCCATTCGCCTCGGTTCAGTTCTCTCCAGTTCGCTCCTCGTTCCCCTTCGACACATCATCGTCACAGATCACAGCCTACATGAGGGGAATGGACCTAGAGTGGGGGAAGGCCGCAGCTCTGGTGGCCATTCCTAATATTAGTATACGCTGTACTGAGAAGGTTTTAAGATTTTGAAAGCACATAATTCGTGAAAAGAGGAACAAAAAATGTTTCAACAACATTGGACTTTATATTAAAATTTTGAGAACTGTAGGCCTTCATATGTGCTGATATAGTTAGTGCGGAGAACGCCATTCAGTATGGCCATTCAATGAATACAGCTAAATAGTTATAAAAGTATTCGACCTCCAACGGTATTAATTAAATTTTGTGTTAAACTATTGGTTTAAAAAATGAATAATGATCGAAAATCCCTTTATAGCAAATGTTAACTAATACACTTTACGATGTAATATAACAATTAAAATATAAATTAGGATTTATATAGAAAACAATATTTTGGTAGTCTACTGCCATGTAATAATCACAAAAGTATTCAGCCAATATAATAATAATAATGACTAATAAATATAAGGAAATAAATTTTGGTACCTATGTTACAAATACCTCAGCTTTTATTATAGCTTTCAATCCGTTTATTATATAAAATAAACATCCTGATTACACGTTAACAAGTAAATGACGAAATGAAATGTGCTTCCAGTTGAAGATTACTATGACAATATTACAAACTGATATTTTTAAATATTAAATAGTAAATAAATTAGAACCCATAAACTAAGTTTTGCAATTACGTCAAGTGAGCGGATACTTTCGGGACCAACTGTATATATTATTAAATAACATACGGAATGTTTTGCGCTTCACGAACAGTTATCATACACTCTTCTTTATTAAAAAATTTAAACTTGTATAAAGTCAATATTCAAATGCAAGCAATTGATAATTTACATGGCATGGATTTAATTCCGCTATTTAAAATACAAGTTATATAGTTTTGTGGAGAATATAATGTGGGGTAAATAATTTTTTATAGGCGAAATCGTTGGAAGGAATATAGAAGAATTACATATACTGTTTAGAAAGTAAATAATTGTTTGTAATACTTATGATTTTGCAAAAATTAAACTTATTATTAAACGTATTAACATTCATCTTGCCAATTAAACAGTTCAATTAATATTTTTATTATCATTATACAAATCTGATCTTCATGAAAAATTTCACGCATGTTTAATTGATCATATTGTATAAATGCCACTATTTTCATTCGTAAGTCCGTTGTTCACGAACATATTTTGTGCTTTCATTTATTTTTAACGTTTCGAAAAATACATAATGTTTCGAAAGGATGAATTTAAATAAAACTAGCATGTCCTTGTATAAATGAATGAACTTATGCAAGCAGTCTACATCATTTTTCAAATGCTTCATTTAGGATGCAATATCATTTCCTACTTCTTATCGATAGACAAAATTTGCACACATTACTTGAGAAAATGAAAATTGTTCGTAATAATTTCACCATTTTCTTAATTTTGAATTTATAGAAACCGTCACCTAAGAGGCTCGTATACATGCGACTGTAGTTACGGAGTAATTTGTTTACAATATTATATCTTTATTTTTACATATTTTGCACTCGTACTCTTGACCTTTGCAATTGTGATAACGTTGCATATTACGTATGGAAATGAAAATATCAGTTTGGAAATAAATTTTTCACTTCCACATATCATCCATTGAATCATAATGAACTATAAAAATATCAGTCCAACAGATAAATACGCTTCTTTTAACTAATATTACGTCTTACTTTAAACGTTCAAATCTATAACAATAAATAATCTTTAAAATATATACTTCATCTTTAATATTGAAGCAACAAATCTGGATACTTTTCAATTATAATGTTCAATATTACATATGAAGTTTGAGTAACTTTAGGCACCTATCATCACACGATCACACCTAACAAGCTTACACGATAATAATATGACCCATACGGAACATTTATTGACTCGTTTAAGAAGTAGTCATCGAACGCCTATATGCGTTCTCCGCACGGGCTAATGTAGCCAGCGCTTACAATGACTCTTGATACTTGAAAAATGAACCGTAGGGCCAGCGTTTAAACATATTTTGTTCGTATACTTAAAAAATCTTAGATCTCTTTTACTGTGCTATTTGGTTTGATCAAATGATCTGGTTCACACTATATTCTTCCTGAAGACGTTAATAATAAGTTTCCACGATTTCACAGAATGTTTTTGGTCTACAACGAGGAGACCAGCCGCTTTCAAACTGCCAGGCACTATCCAACGTTGCTTCTGGTGAGCTTGTCCGCCGTGGACGAACTCAAAGTGAAGCTAGAAGCCGTAGGAATGCCCAGCGTGGTCTTTAGGGTACCAAACCGTCCGGAGGACGGTTCTGAAGCCATTCAATGCACAATGTGGTGGGGCGAGCCGGTGAAATGTATCGATTGTGGACCAGAACCAGCCGAATGGTTATCAAGGTTCGCAACATTTTATTTGTTTTATCAGAATTTTGTCTTAAGGGAGATTATAAGACGATTTAGATAAATAATGTTTGTTGCATTCTACTTTTTTTAATTGCCCTTAAGTCTGGTGACGCTGGAGATGTTTAATGTCGAAGTTCCAGAATATGGGCCTGGAATGCACTCAGGAAGTATTTTACTTTCTTTCATGACGATTCGAAACTTTCTTTCCTGCAAATGTAGCTGCATTTTTCTTAGAAAGTATACATTCGTGAAGTAACCAAAATTATGCCTCACAATCAGTATAAATTGTTATTTCATCGAAAACGTATAAAAAAATTGAAATTATGTAAAAGAAACTGCTTGAAATTTTATTTAGAAATGTGTGAAGCAAGAAAAATGTCAGTTAAGGTAGAAATATCAATTCTAACAGTATGTATAATTTTATCAAAGTTATTCATAGTAGTGGAGGAAAGTATACTGAAATATGGCTAACTTAACACAGTAACCATAGAGTTTGCAATCTCCCTTGACGTAGCCCACCTGCGTTGGTAACTACGTTCGACATTGTAAAAATTTGTGTGGTACTTATAAAATATTTAGATTTAATACACAGACATTGAATACACAAAGGACTACAAGACTGAAAAATACAATAATAAAGTGAAAATAATCGGACTGTAAATAAAAAGGAATTAAAAGGAACAAAACTAAATTCTTATTGTTTGGTAATAGTTAGAAGGACTGTATATAATATACAGGGTGTTTCGTATGCCCAGACCACTTTCTGCACAGTGCTGTATATTATTTTTAGACGATTAACATTTCTAATTTTATAGTGGCCATGAATCCTACCATGTACTATTATTGACACTGATGTTTTGAATGTATTACGTAACTATTAATTCTTACAAAATTCCGAAAATTATTAATGCTATTATATTAACATAAAATACTAGTTATGCAATAGCATATAGGCAGAATTTAATCATTTTTTTTGCTTTAACATTTGCACTAAAAATAGTAAATTATAGTGTATCTTATGAGGTATGGCAGTTTGCGCTGATTCACGTCATTTTAATCAGACGCAATTCATTAACAGTTAAAGATTACTTAAACAATTTGAAACAAGAGAATCTACTGTCAGTTATGACTTGGCCATCACAAAATACATGTTTCAGTAATATTACACACGTTTATGATTATTTAAAAAAAGCAGAACAAGAACAATGAATTAATAATGCTAATAAGTTGCTTAGGTCACTCCGTGAAGAATGATAAAAAATCCTAAGAATTTCATTAACAGGTTATCTGAAAGAGATAAAATCTTCTCTTATCGTAAGTGATCTAACAATTTATAAGACGTTTGCACATCACTGCATCTCTGTTCTTTCGATGATACATACTTGGTATTTTTAGCAAAACTAATACACTGCCGGTCAAAAGTTTGAAACCACGTGACACTTCGATATTTTGTAACTAATATTATTAGGTGAAAGCACGCCCATTTCTTGATTCCTATATATTTTAATAATTAAGTAATGTTGGCATAATTTCAAACAATATTAGATTTTAATTTGAATTTATTAATGAAAAACCTCCAAAAAGTACAGGCGATTATTACTGTTGAAAATTAATTATTAATGAAATTGATCCATTTCCTCAGTGGAGGTCACGTCAAGGTTGTATACTGAACATGACTCTGTTTGTTCGAAAATTTCGATTTCCACAAACTAACATACCCCTTGGAACCATGAAAGTGGCAAGAATTCGTTTTTTGATGTCTCATTTCATTTAAGAAATATTATCTTGTAACTGATTTTACGTGACTCGCCCTGTATCTTTAGCTTTCATATTTTTCTCTTTTAAAACACTGAAACAACTTAACTATTAACATTGTACATATTATAGAAAAATTATTGCACATGGCATACATATTTTCCTGAAAGTTTCAGAGGGAAATGAGTTACTATATTAATGAAATAAATTATTTATAATACACGTTTCTACGTTTTCATTTAACTGTTCTAAAAGCACGCTTTATATTACAATATTATCGTACATGTTTCGTACAGAATTCTAAAATCCAAAAAGAAGTTTCACATTTCAGTTTGAAAATGGTTAGAATCAAAGTATAAGTATTATACTTATATATGCACAATATTCGCGAATATCATTATTAGACTGCAGATTTTTATGCAAATCTGGCATATTCAAATCCACGAAAGGTGCACATTTTGTAAAACAAATGAAGTAAAAGATACATATTGTAACATTTACAGTACGAGTACAGTTATTTTCGAAGTTCCATTTCTTCAGCAATATTAAAATTAAATATATCGAAATCTAAAATTGTATGTCTACATAAACATCTACACTCTAGTCAGAATAGAGTGTCTAATATTCAGTCACTATTAGAGTCACTAATATTTAGCACAGAGATGGCCATCCGGAGCGAGGCCTGGTTCCGGCCTACCCCCACTCTGCGTCTATTCCCTTCTCGTAGGTTGTGGTGGGTATCCGGAGATGTCTCTACCCTGCTATACATCATTTATCATGTACAAACTCAGAGGACATCATATACACTTACTTATTCGGATGTGTTTCAGAATTAAAAAATTAATTACAATATTACTCATTTTTAAGAAGATCCGTTTTATTTAATTCAAATGCAATTCTAGTAGTGCATAGTCCACTTGATAGGTTGATATCTTTTAATCTAGTGCGCTTATTAATTATTCGGATCTTCTTAAATATAACTAATATTGTATGTGACATAAATTTGTATGTGACAAATGATGTGTGACAGAGTAGAGGTATAATTTCTAGACAAAACTAATACGATATTTAAAAAATAATTATTCTTGTTACGTAAGTGTATCTTGACAAATCGTATGTACTGAAAATTACTGTCGTTTTCGACCTCGTACCCAGGCCACAATCCACGCGAGGGGAGTGGTCGCAGAGTGGGGGTGGCCTGGAGCCAGGCCTCATGCTGGTTGGCCACTTCTGATTTAGCATTTCAAATAACTGATTTAGTTTACATATAATAGAACATGTCTCAGAAAAGATGCTTTCTTCTTGACGGGACACATTGAATACTTTGATTTATCGTTTAATCAGTTTTTTATAAGTCTCATATTTTTCAAGATTTCAAGATAGCGTTTTGTGTGTGGATAAATCGAATTTAATCGTTTCAGATTTCTAACTGGTACGAATTCTGGACTTCGATTGGGATGCGCCCTGATAGGTGAAAGACGAAATGTTTTCGCACATCCATGGGAAAAATTCACCAAAGTGTACAAGACCCTCAGGAGCGAAGATACCGTAATATTAAGCACTTACGTTGTAGTCAAATTTTAAAATTTCAATATCCAAACGCTGCGTTTAGAACATAAGTAGTACAGTACTTAATGGTCACTTTAAGTAATAAACACGCTAATCATTTAAATTCTCTTCGTTTCATGAGATTTAGAGACAAAACTGTTTTTTCAAACATTGAAACTTTGATAGAAATTCTAAAAAATATTTCAGTCAAAATATGTACAAAAAGTAATAAGCGTGTACAAAAGAGCCTCTTTTTTGTTACTGTCTTTTTTATTCGTAATACAAGTTAATTTTCATCGATAGTGACACAAAATCACCCACTGTTATTGATAGAAATAAGTTTTTTAAGTTATTGACATACTGTACGATAAATAAGGTAGAAAACGCTGCTCACGCGATCAGACATTGCAAAATCTGTGGCATGAGTGTTTTATCAAAATATCCGTGTCGAAAATAATTTAACATATTCAAAAGTTATGCGAATTCAGCAAGTGATTTAAGTTAAAGAAAACGTAAAAACGAGTCATCTGGATCAGTCATTTTAAAGCTGTGAATTGTAACTTTTATCAGATAAATGACTAAACGTTGTGAAAAATGAGCATGATTTTCTTTAATTAGTACGATTTCAATTATTTAATATTAATAAACATACTATATGAGACAAAAACAACCATTACTTTTGTACATGTTTAATAAATACGAAAAATTAAAAAATTGTACAAGTAACAATTATATGTTACTACAAAAAGCACTGATGAATTAGAAAACTTTTTGCGACTGTACCATTTCGAAACGAACTGCAAGAAAATTAATTAAATGAGATTTATATTTTACTTTCCATGTTATTACAAACAAAATTTTGCAGGGTTTACTCAGCGATCTGGCAAGTTACATGCTTATGACGACAGGTTCAGTGGAACAATTAAATGAAAAATTGGATAGGCCTGTACCTGCCTTACAATTCCGTCCAAATATTTTAGTTTCTTCGGAAAAAGCGTTCGCCGAAGATAGTTGGGAATGGATGAAGATTGGAGAACATGCTGTGATTAGAAATGTCAAACCGTGTACAAGGTATAATTAGAAAATTTTGAAGCAGATAAGAATTTTAATTAAATATGGTAATAAATTAATATACTATGTAGGGGCGAGTAAATGTTCTGAGTAGTCAATTTTGCTCTCGTCCCTCAGAAAAGTATAATTAAAACGAATTTTAAGCGAGATCAGAGTGAAAAATATGTCAGAAAGAAGATAAAGTTAGAATTTATGACTTCCTACTAGGGCAACTACTGACTACCCGGGTACTCCGGTTATCTGGGTACCCGGCTACCCGTGTCTATCTCAAGATAAAGGAAATTACCTGAGTCCTACCCAACCCGTCGGGTACCCGGGTACTCACAATCAAAAATATCCGGTATGATTCACCCGAATATTCTACTTGTGTTAACCGTATGTTTACAATATTTCGAGTAATTTATATTTTTGTGTCAAATAATAAAACAATGAAACAATTCATAATAATTAATATTTATTAGTAATTAATAATTAATTACTTCACTGTTTTATTATTTGTCGCAAAAACATAAATTACATTGTAGACATCTGAGTAATATGAGTAAAGTAAGTACTCGGCTTAAACATACCGAATATCCGGGTGCCCAACCGGTCGACGAGTAATAGGTATTTAGTCTGAACTGTCTTATATACCCGAGTATTTCATGAAATACCCGGGTACCCGGGTAATTTTTGTTTACCCGGGTATCTCACGGGTAACCCGGATCTCACGGGTAACCCGGATACCCGGGTATCTCATAACTAATAGCTCTACTCCCTACTAACATTTTTAAGAATATTTATAAATCTGAATACATTATAAGTTGTTTAAAAGATAGTGGGAAGGCGAAATGTCCGAAAACGTTTGCTCGCCACTATAAATTAAATAAACAGAAAAGTAATGCCAACTTTATTTAAAATTTGTATATAAAAGAAATTGGATCGTTTAAAAAAATGGATCATAATTTTCAATTAATTACAAAATAGCGTTTGAAGTATATAAGTAATTAAGAACGCATTTTAGCTGAACAATTTCTGTTTTAACGTATTATAATAAGTACTGCTGTTATAGGTGTCGACTCGTGAAAGTAAACCCAGAAACGGGCACAATGGACGAAGAGGAACCACTGAAAACCCTGAAATCGTACGTAAACGTATTGATTATTAATCTAATGAAGAGTAGTTTTGCTGATCGTTACTGAAGTTACTTCATTTAATTTGCTGAAGACAAAACACTAGGGCGTTTAGATACAGGATGAGGCACGTAACGCGTAACAGTTGAATTCTATCGAATATATTGGTGATATGAAACAATGTTGTTAGGAAAAATTGAAATATTTCAGGGAGCACTCTTTTCGGCATAATTTAAGTTTTTGCACATGAAGATGTTAAGGACATTTCAAGGGCATGAGCGGTGAACATTTTGCAAAGAAAGTTCTTGCAGAATTCGTCTTTAAAATTTAAAGTTAAATATTGTTAATAATTGTACATGTTCCACTCATTAAGCGGATAAACAGTTCTAATGGAATTATTTTTTTACACCCTGTGCCGACACCATCTTTCGATGAACCATGGAGGTTACTAAACGAACGTAATGGAGTTAGCCAAGTGCACGAGTACCCCATAAATTTTAAAATTCGATTATCACGGAAACAAAGCAATATAAGGAAAACTTTTGTTCTACATTTTAAACTTATCTTTGCATGTAAAATTAGCTCTTCCCCGGTCGCACCACCCGCCCTGTCTGGCCCTGTATATTCCGGAATATTTGTAGAAATAAATATTGTAAATTATGAACAAGGATGCAAACAGAAATATTTCTGACTGATTTCTTTTGTATCTTTTTTAGATTTCGAGAACAAATAGATGACGAACGTATATCAGTAGATGGAAAAGCACCAACACTGGGTATATATTGTGGGTTGTACATCGCTGGAAAGGTCAACATCGGTGACGATGTCTTCGTTCACGAGTCCAGCGATTCCATTGTAGAGTCAAACCACCAATAAACTCAAATAAATTACTCAGAAGGGAGCGTATTCTGGCTTGTCGCTTTCGAAAGTATATACAACGAATACATTTTCATGGAAATTCTGTATTCGCAAAGACGAGAAATAATATTTTGAAAAGAATACTGTAGAAGATACTAGGTACGAAGACAATACAATGTACAATTTTATGATAAATTACTGTTGATTTGATATTGTGTACTTGATAAAAGAAATGTTGTATAAAATAAAAGTTCAATTGTTACAAAAAAATTGAAGTAACTTTATTTTTCAATAAAAAATTAGTGTGTCAGATAATTTTTATTATATACATTAAATATACAGTTTGGAATCGTTTTTGTTGCATTTAAAATTTTGTAGTTTTGTAAAAACGTGTAATGAGTAGATTGCGGATATTTATGTAATTTAATATAGTCCAACATCTGAAAAACGCACATTTCAACAAGACAACGTACTTACTGTCGCGCTAAGGTACTACCCTACCCGAACTCGTTTACATTGGGCTATCTGAAAGATTAGTGGTCCGAACAGTGTGAAATTTTGATAGGTACAGTGCCCCCCCGGGATCCAGAGTATTTTTTAGAAGATTTCCTTCAGGAAAAAAAAGGTAAATATAGTGGGAATAGGCTAGTGGTATGTACTTGAGTAGTCTAGCCAGTTATTCACTTCTCTGACCTCGCTACTGGTACAAGTACTTGTACCAGTCACGTTCCTATATGGTTTACAATGTGTTAGTAGCTGCTTGCAAGTTACTAGTACAAGTTATTTACCAATGTAAACACAGGGTAACAAACAAGCGTGTCCACGTTTTGTCATCAAGGAGAAAATATGACGCGACGTGTTAATCAGCGTAGACCCTTCCCTCCCAAAACAATATATATAGGGTGCTTGAGAGTTAAAGCAGTGGTGGCCACCAGAGCTGCGGCCTTCCTTCAATCCAGGTCGATTCCCCTCATATATGTAGGCTGTGATCTGGGACGACGATGTCGAAGGGGTAACGAGGAGCAAATTGGAGGGAACTATAACGAGACGAATGGGCCTAGAGTGGGGAAAGGCCGTAGCTCCAGTGGCCATCACTGAGTTAAACGATCAGACTTTGCCAATATGATCTACAAATAGGAATAATCAAAAAATGATCTATGAGCATAGATCCAAAAACGCTTCTTGACAAAGTTATAACACAACGAAGAGATCCTTTAAAAGTCCTTTTGAAGACTGGATTAACTTTCCCTTTCGAAATTTATAATTTCATAATTACATGAACAGTTTGATACATTCAGTAAAATACAGCATTCTTCTATCAGGGAGTGTCTTTTGATATTTTCTTACAGAAACTTTTGCATTTCTATTATAGAAACTATAAATAAAAACCTCTTTGACGAAGAGTACACATGGCATTTTAATGCGAAGTTGTACTATACATCAGAGATGGTCATCCGGAGCGATGCTTCGCTCCACCCTACCCCCACTCTGCGTCCATTCCCCTCACGTAATAAGAAAGTAGGGATGTAATCTCTAGATAAAACTCATGTCATATATAAAAACAATTGTTCTTATTACGTCACTGTCTCTTGAGAAACCGTACTTACCAACAGTCACCGATGATTTCGACGTTATACCCAGACCGCAACCCACATGAGGGGAATGGACGCAGAGTGGGGGCAGGCTGGTGCTAAATTTAAACATGTCTGTAAACATCATTGATAAAACAATGTTCAAAGTAAAAAGAACACCCGAAACGCGACAATTTTTATGGATATTTTCCAACTTATTTTAAAATATTGTTTTTCCTTTAATGCACTATTTTGAAGGATGTTTGCAAACACTGTACGCATTACCACATATCAGTTAAACATTAATAATGACTAATACTATTCTATCAACAACGCCGGAAAGTGTACGGTAGCGTAGCATGCCAGATATCCTACGTCTACGATGATAAGATTATACCAAATTCCTTTTCGTTCGAAAACTCTTTTTTGTTGTTTTCTTCGTTCATATAAAAGAAACATTTCATGGTAGTCGTCAAACTCGTCTTAGTATCGGTTAAACGATGGACGTAAAAAAATTATAGGTTTTTCTATAAAAAAAAGTATAGGTAACCTTGAAAACTTCCGAAAAAAAGCGACTAAGGAAAAAATGTAATACATCATCTTGAAGGTCTGTCTGAACCATGTTACTCAAGAACAAAAAATTTAAATTGATCAACTAAGAATAGAATAAATAAGGTGGTCACGTTACGTGGCACACCCCGTACAAATAATCCCATTAATGATACTTTTGCTTAAATTATTTATTAGTGAGCAAACTATGTGCCTTATATTGCAAATATCACGGTCCATATTCAGTTTACACCTACTATGGTATAGTACTTTTTTATTCAGCATCAAATGCTATTTCAATATCCGTGAAAGTATGTAGAATGTCCCGCTTAAAAAACCGAACGTGACTTTAAAATTTAAAAAATTTTAAATAATAGGAAACAATTAAACCGTACATCATATGGCCTCCTCCAAACTATGTAACATTTATCGAAACTACTTTTGGTTAAAATCAATACCTATGAAGTTATTGAAGCGGTGCCAGTTACGAGCCCATGTACGTTTGTAGAATAAATAAATAGACACATTGAGGAAGAGTATAGTTTTTCGTTTAACAAATTGTAAAAATGCACGTGCTTTAAGTAAGGTCTTGATGTTTTGTCAACCGACAATCTCATTACAACTGGTTTGACATGACCACTGTCAGTCACAGTGGTCAGAGGGCTTACGAGATAAGAAGAGATGGAAGTAGGTGGGGGTATACGTACGTTCACTACGGACTTCTCTTTCGGTTGTTTCAGTCTTTGAAACTATCATCGTGATATGCGTATGCAAAATGTCTGTGATGAAGCTATTTGGTTTAAGCATTGTAACTTTTGGACTAGCCGTAGTGTCCAGCGAATATTCGAAATCGGATGGTGCGTAGACTTGCTTTTTAAAGAAAACATTAATTATATAAAGTATTTTCAATGTACTATTAGATTGCATGTTCATTTTTTAATGATTTTTATAATACGCTATTAAGCTCACGTTTTTTCATTGTGCATTTACTATATCCTTTTTCAAATACAATAATTCAAAACTCTAAGTGAACTTCAACTGAAAAATTAGCTTGTGTATTTACAGATGTCAGCTGCATATGTATATCTACAATTGTGGAAAGTTTAAACAATATTTATACTTTTCAATAAAGCCTTCGGAATATTTTTTTAGAAATAAAGTAGCATTCGGGGTCGAAAATCCTAATATGGTAAAATTTAAAATTGAAACTGCTGTGATGAAATTACAATTTTGAAAGAGTTACGATAGATATAAATATTTTATTCTCTTACGAGAAAAATGGAAAATTATAGCCTTTCAGGAGAGCCTGGGTCACTTAAGGCCGCAATCTACCCCTGAAGTGCAAGAGAAAGCAGCTAGAGGTGTCTTCGAAAGATTGTTAGGTACAGAAAGAGCCAAATCGATCGATGTACATGTGGATCCGAATCATAGTCCAATCATTGGAACGGATTCTTTTACGGTAAATTTCATATACTATTATGAACAATTGATAGTTGTTAAATCCTCTATCTACCCAAAGTTTGGATCATCAACTTTAGGACCCTCATAAAACTAAATTTGCATACTACAATAAAGTTAATCAATTTTGAAACAACCTCCATATATTTAACTTAATTTGAACATCAAAGATAATTATCGTTTTTTCGTCTAGTATATTCTGCTTAATCGAAAACTGTTTAAATCCAATGCAAACATTACATAACTAATTTCTGTCCCATTATGGATCAGATTTCTTCTATTGTTCTAAATAATAATACCACCTTTTATTTTCTGTCAGCTAATCAAGGATTCGGACAAACTTTTCATCATCGGTACATCCGGGGTGGTGGCCACTTGGGGCTTGCATTATTATTTAAAACATTATTGCAACTGTCACATATCATGGGAAGGCAATCAGCTGGACCTCCCAGCCACGTTGCCAGATGTTCATATAACTATTACAGCGAACGACAGGTTATTTACAAATATGTATTATGACATAAAGTAACTATTATCTTTCTTTGAACACTCAAAACTTTTTCTTCAACTCGATAGGTTCAGATATTATCAAAACGTATGCACCACTGGCTACAGTTTTGCGTGGTGGCAGTGGCACCACTGGGAAAGACACATTGACTGGATGGCCCTTAATGGAATCAATTTGGCGCTTGCTTTTAACGGGCAAGAGGCTGTCTGGGAAACATTATACCTCGAGCTGAATTTCACTCGAGATGAGATTAACGAGCACTTTGGTGGACCTGCATTTTTGCCTTGGTAAAGTTATGCTTACATTTCAGCTTCGACATTTCCGAAAGGAACAATTTTCCAATTTGTTCATTCACTTTTTCGCTACTACTTTTCAGAATATTCAGCAGCAATACATATTTTCTATTTTTCTTGTTTAATATTAGTGTTATACATACATCTGAAACAATCTGCAGCTGTACTATCTATATATAAATCATGTTCATTCTCTTTACTTTCATTACTATTATGAATCATTACTTGTTTCTTTCTGTTTACTGTGGTTTTAAACTACCTATGACTACACTATTGCACGATTGACCATCTAATATTGTACTACATATTCTCTTGATATAGTTTGACATAGGAGTTACTTTAACTTTTCAGTGAACATAGCTGTTTTTTTTAGATAAAAAAATATTTCAAGGTCATTGTTTCAAGGACATAGGCCAGTGATGGCCACAGGAGCTGCGACCTTCCCTCACTCTAGGTCCATTCTCACCAGGTGGGAACTGAAACGAGGGAAATGGACCTAGAGTGGAGGAAGACTGCAGCTCCGGTGGCCATCACTGGCATAGGTATTTAAAAGAGTAGACAGAATTAGTAACGAGAAAGAGGACACCTAATAAATATCTCTGTTAGTTTCGAAGACAGAGCAAAAGTTCTGAGATAAAAATTGCGCTTTTGAAGGCGGTAAATATGACGGTATAAAAATTCTTTTTCACAGACATTGTAAAGAGTATGTGAAGGTTTCTGATGGCACAATATACTTTTTAGTGAATGTCGTTATAATCGATGTTACAATGAGTTCAATAACAACTATTAAGTCAGTCAATAAATAATATCGCTTTTAAGAACTACAATTATTTTTAATTACAAAAACGTGGATGATTATTTTTAACGTTTCTGTTCCACCATCACAATATGTCTTCGATCCTTTCTTCAACAAATTTTCGTTTTTTACAGTCGAAAATTTATTTTGTTACTGATTTTAACTGCTGAATGTCATAGGGTTTCATTATCAACCACAAAATTGTTGACTAGCCGAAGAAATAATAATTTCGTAGGCGCAACAAGATTTGAGGAATGTGCTGATCATATTCCCGACGTTATCAACACGTGTTTCTCCCAGAATTTCGACGTATAGACAAAACTGTTGCCTGCAGATTGTTGCTATTATAGTCCGAGTTTCATAGGGTAATAGAATAGTATTATATATTCGTTATTTGCATAACGTATACAACAAATAACAGGTACCATAGAACGATTAATAGTAACCCGAATGAAAACGGTAAATGAGTTCGAAATTTTGTTTAATATATAAATTCGGACATGTTGTTTCAGAAATGAATTATTGTGAAGTAAAGTATTCACCGAGCATTTTACTTTTTCAAGTACTATTACGAAATGTCGAATAATGATTAATTGTTATTTAAAGGATACTTCCTCTATTTTACTGAAATAATCAAGTAACAAATACTTAAATTCCAAATAAAGTAACAAATACTCAGAGAGTGAAAGTTATTTCAACACAAATATAAATTTATTTGATATTCTAAGTAATTGTTTGGAAATTGACTTTTAAGGGCAAGAATGGGTAACATGCGAGGTTTTGGTGGCCCATTAACTCCATCCTGGCATGAGAAATCAATCAATTTGCAACACATGATCCTCCAAAGAATGAGAGATCTTGGAATTATTCCTGTTCTACCAGCTTTTGCAGGATACGTTCCTAGAGCTATTTCAAGAGTGTTTCCAAAAGCAAACGTGACCAAAGCTGCCTGTTGGAACCATTTTTCAGACAAATATTGCTGGTGAGTACTTGTGAAGAATTATTAATAAGATATCACAAATATTGTACAACGGAAACAGTTCAATTGCGTCTTATTCAAAATTGACAAAATCCTCTTCCCTTCAGTCAACGGTTTCTTTTAAAATTTTCACACTCGAATATGCGCAACTAATATTTATAACTAACATGCCCTGGATTCGGCTTCACCCACGATTTCTCCGCGTATAGAAGTCGAAATATTTTGCTTTTTTTTCCTTGTGTCGTATGTAGCCAGACGAATTCTGTTTCGAGCGCGCGGGCACCGAGCTTTGCCATCTAGCGGCCGTGTATGAACTATTTTCTTCCGATATATTATTTATTTCACGATAAAATATAGCCTATGGCACTCCGGCAAATGTAAAGAAGCTATTGTGAAAATGTCATAACAATCGGTTTAGTAGTTTTTGAGATTTTTGCGAACATACAAACAAACTCTGTCTCTTTATTATAATAGTAAGATAAGATAAATTCATCAACTTTCTTAACTTGATAAAAACTTCAGATGTTATTATTATACTGTGGATCATTATGCAATTTAACATACTAAAATTCGCGAAGGATGCACATTCTACGCAGTAACAAAAATAAGAAATACATTTTGTAACATTGAAAGCAGAAAATATAGTTTTGTGAAGGTTTTATCTCTGATACTACACTGAAATATAAAATATTGAAGTCTAAAAATGTATATTTGCATAAACATCCACAGTCTAGTTATTATCTTTTCCGGGTTGTGACATAAAGTGACGAATTCAAATATTTTGCTTTTCAGTCCTTACCTCCTAGACCCTACGGATCCACTGTTTCAACAAATCGGCGAAAAATTCTTGAAAATGGTAATTCTGATGTGAAATTTGAGGAAAACTGTAGCTTCATTCAGAAAAATGATTTGTACGACTATGTTTTTTCAGTATATAGAAGAGTTTGGTACTGATCACGTATACAATTGCGATACTTTTAACGAAAACGAGCCACATACCAGTGAATTAAAGTTCCTGAGGAATATGGGACATTCGATTTATTCGACTATGAGGGCCGTTGATCCAAAAGCGATATGGTAAATATGGTTTTCCACAATTATAATGGATGTGCTAGAAATATCTAACAAAATACAAAAAAATTTAATGTTCTGAAGAATTTGGTTATTTATTGTAAATATTTACTACAAATTTTTTTGAGTAACAGACACATACTTTCTTATTATTTCTTATTAGTACTGTCTGTCGTTTGCAAAAGTTTTAATATATTGCCCAATACATTAGATTAACTATTATTTATAAAGCAAAGAAACAAGGACTAACAAACAATTTTTACGTTAATTTAAAGTACAATAGCGTTTCAGTAGTTTAATTCCTGTAGACTTTTAAACACAATTGTTGTGATACATGACAATATTGTAGTAACACATTCAGATTATTAAAATTCAGGAAGATGTTTAAGGGCTTACGATTATTGTTCAAGGATAATGCAAGGCTGGTTATTCGTTCATGAATTTACATACTGGACGGAGCCTCGAATCGAAGCTTTTCTGACATCAGTGCCAATCGTAAGTACAATAGAACCTCTAATATGCGAGCACTCATTATCCGAACGTTCTATTATCCGTATAGCCTATTGTCTTCTAAATCATAATAATGCACAGCGTACGCGCTATATTTTTCTATTAAACGCGTAAACCCTTTCAGGGATGCTGGCGTATGCATATGTGTACGTTTATCTCCCTTTTTAAATTCAAATATTTCTGACAAAAGTGTAACAAACATTCTCGCGAATTCACCATAAAATTCCCCAACAAGAAAACGAGAAATCTCATCACTGATTGATAGCTGCCACACTTTTGTTACATAGAATAAAGATGACTGAAACAGAATGAAATCATTTGTTTCAGCTTTGAGAGATTCGCCCTAAACAGGTCAACGTTATGTTTACTTGCTTCACTGTTACAGTTAAGAAAAAACGATAATATGTTTATCGAAGTCAACAACTCGCAAAAAAATAGTGAATTTAACACATCGAAATTGTAGTGTTGCATGCCATTTTTTCGTAACAATTACCGAGCGTTGATTGCTGATACGATAGATTTTGTTTGCCCTCATTGTTCCCTACATATTAAACTCGGCTTCGCCTAACAAGCGCTCGTTTAGTCATGCTGCTTCGTTATAAGGTATTTAGAAGTAAAAAACAGTAATACTGTATGAATTATTTTGAATTAATCCGTCGTGTTGGCGGTAGGGTTGATAAACAGTTTATGAAATAGAATGTAATTATAAAAACTCGCAGGATGAAACTTTCAAACTCACAATAAACTCACAATGCTCGCTATACAAAAGTCCCTCGTGGACTGACCCCCCCCCCCCCCCCCCCCCCCACCATCACTCTTGAATTGACTCTTATTAATCAGGAAATTTTTGTTATAGGGAAAAATGATAGTGTTGGACCTTCAATCAGAACAATTTCCACAATACACTAGACTGAAATCATATTATGGTCAACCATTTATTTGGTGCATGTTACACAACTTTGGAGGAACTCTCGGAATGTTTGGTTCAGCTCAAATTATTAACCATGTGAGTTTCTATTGCTGTAGAGAAATATTTCAAGCATAGGACATAAATTACATTTCAGCTGTAATTCGGAAAAAGCGTATTCAAGATACTTCCATATATATATTTCTACTATCTGATTTTTTACTTATAATATTCTGTTTAGCAAAATAATCATTTTCTAACTTTCAATTGTTTTACAATACACTGCATTTTATACAAATGTTGTTAATCTCGATAGTTTGTTTTAAATGTTTCTAATTGTTAAATATGATACACATAATATTTCACAGAAGAAATGCTAAAATTACCTGTGCAACGAATGTACGGGGTGTACTACCTAACTTTATCACTTGAAATATTTGCGTTGCAATTAAAATTTCGTACAAATATTTCCTACAGTAATTGCATAGTTTTATGGAGATCAGTATATAGTAACAATAGTTTTATTTCGTTGAAAAGGGTTAACGAGATAAGTAGGACAACTTTGTTTTTTTAAATGGAACAATATATTTTATTTATTTGTATAATGATAGCCATTGTGAAGACAAATTCAGCGACGTATAACACTAAAGGCCACTTACACAGTTGAGCGGAGTATCCGCGCTCAGATTAACAAAATCTAAAAGAATGCATATTATTACTCTTTTTAAAAGAAAATACCATGTCGAAAATGAAACAGTCTGTTAAATGGTTAACACGTCTTGAGAAAACTATCAATCGTGCTTTGAAATATTCTGCACTATTTATATTTTTTTCATGTATCTCATATAAATTAATCTTGAAATTCGATACATAAAACCAAACAATCGAATAAGAGAAATTATGTTTACGCCGCATAATAATTATTATGCCAATATATACAAACTTATCTTTAGCGTAATAATTAGTATTACATAATAAATAATTTTATTAATTTCAAATCAGCTAAGCAACGACTTGGTGATATAATCCTGTACAATTTATGATGTTTTCCCCATAGCGCGTTTTTGAAGCAAGGAATATGAAGAATAGTACGATGGTTGGAACAGGTTTAACGCCGGAAGGTATAAATCAAAACTACGTTATTTACGATTTAATGAATGAGATGGCCTATCGTCGACAACGTGTCAATTTGGATACCTGGTAAAATGTTATACTTGACGCACCGCCATAAAACAATTAAATAGGTATAAATCAGTGATGACCGTAGGAGCTGCGGCCTTCCCCCACTCTAGGTCCATACCCCTCG
Organism: Macropis europaea; assembly: GCA_916610135.2. NCBI lineage: Eukaryota > Metazoa > Arthropoda > Insecta > Hymenoptera > Melittidae > Macropis > Macropis europaea. The sequence continues at coordinate 26,673,150 of OU744345.1, forward strand.
TTTCAGTTCCCTCCAGTTCGCTCCTGGTTCCCCCTCGGTCTATCGACGTCCCAAATCACAGCCTATATGAGGGGAATGGACCTAGAGTGGGGGAAAGCCGCAGCTACAGTGGCCATCACTGGTATAAATACAGGGCATCCCAGTAATTGTAGTACAACAGAGAAGGAGGCGATTTCCCACACAAAAGTAAACCAAAATTACAGAATAAACTTTTTAGATTATATGCTTTGTTTTAAAGATACTCGACTTTGAATATTTGCGAGCACGTGAGCACTTAATTAACAATGAGTTGGTTCTCTGTGTTATATTAAGCGAGTGCATAATATTGACTCTTAAATAGAAGCGGTTTTAATTATTTTTAACATAAATTACCGATTTGATGTGACTCCATATTTAAAAGACACGTGAGATAATATTTGGCTGTGTGTATGGATAGAAGAAGTTAGGAACATCTTATTCTCAGTCCACTCTTCTTTATTTTGTTAAGTATAAATTTGCGCACAGCAAGGTCAATATACGCAATAATTTATAATTGAATAAAAGAAATACGTCACCAGAACTTAAAATTATTTTTCTTAATTATATTTTATCATGGCATCGCATACGAACGCCATTTTATTTCTAATTATTTATACGCATATCTGAAGAATATTTCAGTATGGTTTTCTAACAAATGAAGCCCCATATGAACAAATTTTATTTTAAATTTCAGTCGTATTTTTCCATGAGGAAACAGCCTCTCTGTCGATGGTACCACGATTATTGGGACATCCTGTATAATACAGTCAGAAGTCAAATTTTTCCTTTTTTTCATCGGATTATAATACATTTTAAATAAAGTTCATGAACAATGTGTTAAAATACGACTTTAAAATAGTTTATAAATAAGTTCTTTAACTCTGCGTATGAGTCCATTCTCGAGATTGAAGTATTTACGACAGACAGTTCTCAGGTGTCTTAATTATAACATTTTAGGTTCGAAAACTATGCGAGTCGAAGATATGGGGCGTGGAACGAATATGCGGTCGCAGCATGGAAGAATTTGGGAAGGACAGTGTATAGTTTTTCTGGTACGAAAAAAATGAGAGGAAAATATATAATTACAAGACGTCCAAGCTTAAATCTTACACCATGGGTGAGTAAATTTGGTTACTTTTGAAAGCACTGTACAACTCCTGGTCATCGAATTAGGAGCACATGCAAAAATTTCATTTTTCTAACTATAGCGCTATGTCATCAGTGGCAGATTGTTCTTGGCTGCCCAAATTATAACTAAATACGTAGACGACCAATGTATATGTTGCAATTAATGTATTACTACTGTGGAAGTGATGGACGGAGCACCGTGTCACAGAGTTTCTTTTATCGAAAAACATCTCCGTACTCCCATGGCCAAACAATTTGTCGATTTTTGCCGTCTAGTACCCTTTGACTCCATAAGCCAATTTCAAAATTAAGATTTCATTAAAACTAGAGACTCGTGCTAATTTAAATAGCGTTCTCTTCACACATTCAAAAGTAAATATTATTATAATTCATGTAACACTGTGGTTTGGTGTATCATGCGTTTTCCCGCTGCGGTTCGAGCGAGTTAACCTGAGACCCATAATGGGAGTAACTCAGGAGGAGAAGTGCGAGCCGCCGTTGCCCATGAGCAATCAGTTAGGCTGCGTTTATATTGGTAAATTACTTGTACCAGTAACTGGTGCAAGTAGCTAGCCAGGTCCCAACCTCGGGGCAAGTAGGTGTTCATATTGGTAAAGTAACGTGTACCAGTAACTCGTAAGTGGACTAGCCAGGCTAGCTACTTGTATCAGTTGCTGGTACAAGTAACTTACCACTGTAAACGCAGCCTTATGCAATCCTGTCCTATACATATATTCGACCACTCTCATTTGTTAATTTTCCTTTACATCTTGGAAATTATTGAACTTTCGAGCCATGTTTACTGAGACTTTTTTATTCGTTTCCTTCCGAACTATATGTACACCCTGTATGTTTTCATAGACTTGGTACAGTCGCGAGATGTTTTTCTACACGTGGAACGTGTTCCTGCGCGCAGGGCATGGAAGAAAAAACAATACATTATTCAGACACGACGCGATAGATATAACGAGGCAAGCTCTTCAGCTGCAAGCTGATGATCTATATATTGCGTTAAGAGACGCTTTTCGTAAAGGGGACCTCCTTGCCTTTAAGTAAGTATATAAATTTTAAACTATTATTAGTGTCGGATATTTTTTTTCTGTTCGGTGATATATGTATACCGAGGGAAAAAAGTTGTCTGGTGACATCAGCATCAATTGTACAACGTCTCGCCGTAATCGTGGTACAACCCTAAAAGGGAATAATACCTTGTATAAAAATAAATCGAAAATGAAGGACACAACTTTTTCTTATGTGGATTCATTTTCGAGAAAATTAATTTCGAAGATTTACTCTGCACACTTGTATTGTTAGCTGCGACACGGTTTGTCGAATGACATTTTAGGTCAGTGATGGCCACGGCAGCTGCGGCCTTCCCCCACTCTAGGTCCATTCTCCTCATATAGGCTCGGATCTGCGACGACGATTGGCCGAGGAAGAACAAGGAGCAAATTGCAGGGAACTGAAACAAGGGGAATGGACCTAGAGTGGGGGAAGGCCACAGCTGCCGTTGCCATCACTCTTTCAGGTAATATTTAAGGTGTATATGACTTTGCTGTTTGTAAGGTTCAACGGAATACAGGATACATTTGAAAATTAATTAACTTATTTTAAGTCAGAAATAACTAAACTGTTGTTGATGTACGGATTCTAGGTAATGTTCTTTAAAGTATTATCTTATGAGAATCCTCACAAGTATTTGGTTTAATTGTAAGTTGTTCGATATTTTCAGTATCTTCACTTAATAAGTGAATTCATTTTCAAATGCATCCCATATTTTGTTGAAGCTTATTAATTGCAAAATCGTATATACCATGTGACTGTACTGTAGCTGACAATACACGTGTACATAGTGAATATTCAAAGTTGGTTTGATCTCAATAACAAAGCTTCGTAAGAAAAAATTGTATTCTACATTTTCGACTTATTTTTATATGAAGAATCACTCCACTTTACGATCATATCATACTCATCTCTACTCATATTTAATTATAGGGGATGTTTGTGCTGTAAGCATAACCCAATTAACAAACTAAATATATTTTCTATGTTCTTAATTTTCCTAAATTTCCATTTCAAATATCTAATTAGTGAAACTATTAACAATTCAATAATATTCAAGTGACATTTAAATCTAATTAAAATTTGTACAGTTAATCTAGAAATTAACCTATGATTTATACAATTGGATTTATTATTTTCAATTAAACTTATCTATACTTTATTAGATACTCATTACAACGTCATCACAGAAACAAATCAAATAGAAGAGAAACATGTTTGTAGTTTCATTGAAACTTTTGTAGGTCTTACTCTGCTGAATTTTTACAACTTTTCGACGATTTGGAGCTAACATTGTCTTCGGGAAAGGATTTCCTCTTAGGCACGTGGTTAGACCAAGCGAAAAGCTTAGCCACCTGCGACGAAGAAGAGCAACTCTACGAGTATAATGCGAGAAATCAAATTACTTTATGGGGACCACGTGGAGAGATAAGGGACTATGCAAATAAGCAATGGTCTGGAATTGTTGCTGATTATTTCAAACCTCGATGGGCGATTTTCATTGAAACTCTCGAAGATGTACTCACGAACGGAATCAGATTGAACGTAACGAAAATGAACGAAAGAATATTCCAGGAAGTCGAAAAGCCTTTCACGTTATCACGAAAAATTTACCCCACTGCGGCAAAAGGTGCGTGAACAATTTTTAATATAGATACAAAGTGTCAAAAAAAGATCTGGAATTTGCCATAGAGACATAATCAATGATGAAATGGTCTGAAATTACTGAATTAAAGAAAAGCACTTATGATAATACAATTTCGAAATTATAATACATGAAACCTTTAGTGATTTGAATTAATATTCAAACACTGTGATAGTTTAGAAATTACAGTTTTGTATGTTTCTTGTTAATCGAGCTAACGACTTTATTGTTTTTTGATAAGTTAAAGCGTGGTATGTTAAGCGTTCGAATATTATTGCGACGCAAGAATCGGACAGTAATAGTATATCATGTGTCCTGCAAGATGCTGTTCTAAATAAATAGTAATTGTATTTCTGTCAATTAAAATAAGTGTTTTCACGTACCTAAAAACACTGTATGCTTGAGTCGAATTATAAAGAAATGTACAGAACAATAACTCCCCAAGTACGATAGTGTCCGAATACAAATACAAGACTGTATAGTCACCACAAGTAGGTGGTGATTCTTATCTCCAGGGTGTACACCGTCAAAAATTTCTTGTCTTTTAATTACTTACCGTTTCATTGTAATTTTACAATGTACTCCTTGTCTCTGCTTATTATTGAATCATTATTTCATAATTAAGAAGATATTCTTATTGTTAAAAGAATTTCGTATAAAATTGTTAACGCCATGTCGTTGATTACAATCAGACTAAATATTTTTTACATTATAATATTGTTAGGCTGCTATGTTGTAATCCTTTTTTCAGGGGACTCTATCGATGTGACGAAGAAAATTCTTACAAAATGGTATAAATCATCTGAACATGCAGGGAAGACATTTAGGACAATGCAGAATTTAAATGAAAGAAAAGGCAAAGGAAGGCATTAAGAACTATTTTTTAATGGATAACTACATTTATTATTGTATAATATCTCTGAAAATAAATGTTTAATTTAAATATTTAAATATAAATTCTTCAAATTAGTTGTATGTTCGTTACGTATAATAAGAAATTCTTATTTAGGAGTTACGTCTGATGATCAAGAAAATAGTTATAATTAAATAATAAAATATATAGTGTAAAAGACGTGTATTTCCAACTTCAAATTGTAGGGTGAATCACTAGAAAGTGACATCTGAAATAACTTTTGACTCTTGAAAAAGTCCGCCATTTTTATATTTTTCAAAATTTTCAAAATCGCCTACGTCGTGCCATAGCCATCCGCATATACTTTCTGAAACTTTTCAGTTTTTTTATTTCAGATAAACCGTTTGGTCCAAAAGCTGTCAACCAGTGAACGGAGATTTTTTTGCAGCGCTAAGTTACTGGTATTGTACAGCTTATAAATCTGCCTCAAATAAATTTAAAAAATTTGTTCTCATAATCTGAATATCCAATAAAAAGTCCTAAAAGTTTCAAAAAGATTCATTAAGTAGTTTTCTTTTAATAAATTCCCAAAGGTACCTTTACTTTTTGCACCGTTACCTTGTTGTCCCCCCTGAACGTATCGTCACTATCGTGCCGCATGTGCGGCGGGTTGCCATGTCGCAGGCGCCCCAGACCCCAATTTTTAAACATAGATAACTAAAAAATGAAGACTCCACCGCAATTTAGTCACCCCCTAAAATACTTACCACCTCTTGTGGAACATCCTCTATAGGTTCTATATATTCCATATAATCTTTGATGACTCACCCTGTACGACCAATTGATATTCGAGCTCCTTCCTGATGTTTCCATTGATTTAAGGATAAGTTTAAACACTGGGGGAAATGTTGTAAAGATCATTATTATTGATAAAAGGACACTCTACAAGTGTGAATAAACTTACAGGATGAAACAACAATGGTAGGTTTAACAGTCAGAGTCGTGCCAGAGAAAAACAACTTATCCTGTACATTGTAAAAAAAGAATTGTTCAAAGGTAGATATATATTATTCGTATCCGATACGGACTGGTTCCGTATCAGCTCCTTTACCACAGACACGAGTGTTCCTATTATAAGTTCGTGGGACAGTAGCATCCGATCAGTCAGTCAACAGAAAGCGATCCATAGGTACATAGTTGCACGTAAAAATGTTAGAAGAAAAATAATAAAGAAAATGTAAAAATGTCGGATAGCCGGACCCATGCCGGTACGTCCTGTGCTAATACGATACGGTACGTATAAACATTTATACTGAAATGCATTCAAGAATATTTGTCTGATCGGTGATGAACTGTGCCGAACAGTTTCCTGTCTGTGCAGATAATATAAATGTACCTTAATAAGTGATTACTTGCATAAAGTACTTAAAGTACGATATATTGGAAAAGTACTTCGCTCATCAATGACACTGTTTTCACTGGTCAATGGCAGTAGACGATTAACAGAACCTTTTAGCTGTCTAACTCAACAAAATTAATCGACATAGTCTACAAGATTGATTGTCGAGAAAAATCAATATACAGTTTGAAAATTGTGTTCGAGTTTCGTGCACACTGTAACGAAGCCACAATGACTTGACAATTCATCAAATCGATCCATTATTCGAGATATTTTTTTTCTATCGCTCGTTAGATATGAAGTTGTTCTTTCCTGTCGTTTTTGTTATTCATAAGCTCGCAGAACTTGTAATTAGTTAGTCGTGCCTGAATTAATGAAGGAACGAAATTAACACATTGAACGCCACAGTAGAAACTGACATACCTAGTCAGACACATAACAATGTTGTCTTTTACATATAAATCAAGAAGGAAAAACACATTTTACTATTTCAATATACAGGTGTTACCTTGTATTGTTATTACAGTGCTAATTTTGTCCAATATTTTATCAAAATTGCTGGTTATTTAAATAAATAGAATTTGAGGTGTCGTCACTACAGGTGACACCCATGGCAGTCAGCCTGTTCAAAAACAACATCTGATCAATTCGGAGAATCATTGTATGTTTAAACAATGTTTCGTGTCTGATGTCACATTAACCGATCGCTCGATAACGTATTTAGCCCACAATTAGCTAATCTGGGGGAATATGTGAAATTCTCTTTTAATTGTCATCACAAAACAGCAAAGTACTTTAAAGGACAATGATAGAAAACGTCCAATTATCTATCATAAAAGTGAAGGAAAAGTTACAATAAATTCGAGTAAATGTATAAACGTAATCGTGATCATAATTCACTTATTTTTTGTCGTTACGTTTCATCCTTATTTTCTTCGGATGACAGTCTGCCAGCAGAATAATCAGTCAGAAATTAGAACAGAAAGACTATGGTAGATTGATGTCTGTAAAAATTGCAAAATCAATCGATACGTAATTTACCATTCATGAAACCAGACATAACAGCACAAACTGATACATTCGTCCAAATAGTGAAATTATTCCAGAACTTGCATATACAGGATGTTTTAGAAATAAGCGACTAAACTTTAAGGACATATTCTTCTCATCCTAAATATGAAGAAAGGACATGTAAACATGGGTCCTCAAACTCTTCCTTTTCGATATGTGGGCTCTTTTCCTTTACGATGGAATTTGATAACAATGCCTGTAATATGTGCAATTCCGAATATTATTACAATTGTTTACTTAGGAGTACATAATAACAGTATTATAATTATAAATACGATGATTATTGATATCTAACAATAAGTATTCCACTACAGCTGACTGTGAGAGAACAGCCAAAAATCGTACTGTCGCGTTACGTCATAAAATTTGATGTGATAAGTATGCTTTAACAGTTTCGAGAGATACTGAAACTTCCATGTGCGGCATAGGCTGGTACAAAATAACATAATGTCTAACAATTTCTTTACTGGAGTAAGAAACTTAAGCATTTCTACAAAAATGATTAAGTGACCTTTTTTCATCCTTAAGATGAGTATACTACGCTTCTAAAGTTTGTCCTATTATTTCCGAAACACCCTGTATGCTAGAATTTCGATCATTCGAGGCGATCAGACCAAAGTAGACTCGGATTTCGGCGGCCTCTGATTAACTAGAGTGATTTCCAAGTGAGTAAATATTTTTTAAAACCGTACTCGGAACAAATATTATTTTTATCACCATATTTGTCACTCTGAACCAAACAATTTTCACACTGTATACATATACATAAGTGTCGTACCGCACCATCCACTGTGTCTTCAGAGTGACAAACCGCTTTTTTTTATAATAAAATATTTATGAATTGCAGAATTCATTATTAATTCATATAGCAAGGTCAATGTTTGTCACATAAACGTTATATAATTTGTTTCAAACGCGAAAGAAAATTGAGATATGGAACGTCAATTTTTTTTTATTTTGCTCGTCATCAAGCCTTCATTAACTCACCTGTGAATTTCTTAAATAATTGCTTCACAGATGGATCATCACACATTTTAACAAATAGGTGGGTTTATTATAACTTTCCCATCAGTTTTTTGATAAATAATTTGTACTTGATTTCCTATAAGTGGACAGCGGATGTTTATACAAATGTGCAATTAGTTCCATGCTTGATCATTTTCTCTCAGTGTCCTTTCCCAACTTGTCATTACAAAGCAGTAGAAAATTGTTAATATCTCAAATAAAAATATTCCAAATTGTTGTATACCCTTGAAAAAGAATGCACTGTTTAAGAAAATGGAATAATATACTTTTACGTACCTGTAGATAATTAATTATTTACAGAATAACGAGTCGATTATTAAAAACAGGAAATTTGTGATCGATGATTTCATTGTAACATGAAATTGATTTGTAAACGATTAATGAATCAATAAATCGTAATTTTTAATTAATATGTGTCTTTTTCCTTTGATATTTTCAACAAATTATGTTTAAAATTTTCATTGTTTTGCAACAGTCTCACACCAATTGAGGGCTAATTCTCATGATGGATGTACGTACGTTTACGTACGTATCACGCTACACTTTACATTACAACACATTAAGAAACATAGTGCGCATCTAGTACAAGGTACAAAATATCTTGTGCAATTCTTTAAGTATATTTATAACGCGTGAGAAACACCTATTATTAGATAATAATATTATATGTAGTCATGAACGATTAAACGTGTTGTAATACCTCGGTTGTGATCAGAAAAACATGTGTAATTGCATTAAACTGGCAATTTGATAACAAACAGAATTTCATAAATGCTTAATTTACAATTTAATTCAAGATTTGAAAGATTAATTTGTAAAAAATCACATTTATCGCTTATATAGTGCAACATAGGTAACAAGTGATATAAGGTACATAAACTTTACATTGCAAAATATTTAAACGACGTTGCATGAACTTGTAATCAATTTGAATGAATTTAAATGACTAATTTGTTACATAATTCACTATGATGTATAAATTCGATTACACTGTGATACGTATGATACGTATGAACCTCTAATAAAAATATATCTTACTATATCAATGGTTGCTTAAGTTCGCTTGTTATTTGCATTATAATATGTGGTAGAGGAAATAATTACGCATTGTACCCATTTGTGTTCTTAATTCATTATTATACGTTTAACTGGGAGGAAATCCTTGCCGCGAGATCAAAACCGAAATATTAAAGCACTATTCTTCGCGACTCGTACACAATATTTCTAGAAATACGTAATATTTGTCGCTTGAAACGGTCGATACGTATTAGTAGAAGTATTCCATAAAGTCCTAGTCTTTCAAATAACACACACATACCCGTAACAATTTAAAGCAGAAAGTCCACCGACGCATACGATACTCTCTTCTGTTCGCCGTTAATCGATAATAATAATGTTTAATATATTGGCGTGGGTCTGAGACATACCGTTTCTTAATAATGCAATGATTAACTACTAAGACACTTTTCACAGTAAGTAACCATGGAAAAATATAATAAAATTCCTTTAAATCCACTGTAACATACATAATGTGTCTAATTACGATCTCTTCTCTTTCATTTCATTCGACAATTAATCGAGTTGAATTATATTGCACGAATTTTAAATTGATGAGAATTTAATGAAATTGAATGTAATTGAAACTGAATAAAATTCCGTAAAGTTATACAGAAAAATTTCATATCTGAACATTGCATCATACTTCGAGTGTACATAGTACTCGGCAAGATAGATAATTGAGTTTCAGTAAAATTGTGTTGAAAATTCAATAGTTTCGAGTTACCATGAGAAACAAAAATTTCATTGTAAAGAAGTTTTTCTTTGTAATTTGATATCACTTTTTCGCGTTTTTATTTTCTTTCATTTTTCAACCCATGTGCATTAACACTTTTTTTATTCAATTTCTTGAATAATATACATGTATAAAGTTAAGCCCACCAATGTGAAGACACTCCATACATTCGATTCCCTTTTTCATATAAACAAATTTTTCGTTTTATCTCAGAAACTATCGGTTTTTCTACCCACCTGAACTGAACTTTTTAAATTTATTTTATTAAATACTGCATGTAACCACAATTTAGACCACCAATATTAGAACACCCGCATGACGAAATTATATTCTTTTTTATCAACCGAAAATTATTGATTTTTCAATCCATACATACTGAAACTTTCTTTTTTTACTTTATTCTCAAATAGTACACATACACAAGTAAAAAACAATTTCAGAACACACTATAGAATGTGATTCACATTTAGCTATATAAAAAACTAATTCAACTAATATAGTGACTGTTCACACAAGATACGTGGTTTTGAAAGAAGTAATTTTTTCAGTGCAGAAATTTGCACGATAACTGCACATCACGTGCATAAGGTCGCTAAACATATTTAATGAGCACGTAAATTGAACGCATATGGGCGTTTTACGCACGCAGTATAGTAATATATACATAGAATACCTTTAACCGTTTGACTGCTGCATACACGGTTGATTTCTTTTATTCTGTTACTTTACTATAGTGCGTTCTTTTATCTTCATAAACTCTTCATTTATTATTTACTTTTATCCTCCCATTTATTCGTACGTTATCGATTTTTATGTTCCCACTCAGCTCTGTATGTTCATATACTATTTGAAATTGGAAAACAGTTCTCGAAGCCATTATACTGGCCATACTTACAATAAGAACCTATTTCTCTAAGGTGTATATATTCACCTTTTGTAACCAAAGGGTTAATTGCATGTAACACTTAAAAGGTTAATTTTGGGAGCTATGTTGATTTAACATTTATTGTTCCTCTTTGTAATCGTCATGTGCTCCAGCAGTCTTAAACTGTATAAAACCTTGCATATAACATTGCAATAAGAAACAAGTAACAGAGTTTGAATTAATAAATTTTCTGTGCTGGACGTCGATGGAATTAAAACCTTTTCTATTTAAATGGTGTTACCATTCAAGCTTAGAGACGAAGAACAATTTCAACTATGAACATAAGAGCTCGAAAATAATGAAATTCATCTTAGAGAATACTTGAAAATAATGAATTGTGTGAAAGAGGTGAATTTTACAGCATATTTTGTTCATAATTCAAATCCTCAATTTAATTCTAACAATTCATGGAACTTAATTAATCAGGATTCAAAGGAATTTCATTGTACTGAATACGACAAAAGCATATCGCAATAATTTTTCAGCTACAAAAAATGCTTCGTTTTTTGTGCTAGAAAATAACAGAAACACATTGTCCTCAATTATATTGCCGATTGACTGCAACAAAACGCGTCGAAATGTTGCAAAATAATTTCTGCAACAACTTTTATACCCCCTCGAACAAATTGCGGAAAAATTTGACTCAGTCGCCGTTCGTTTTGTTATCAGTAACTTTAACGTTAGCTATCGGTAAACAATCTGTTGTAGCGCCCCTAAAAATAGTTTTATATTGTAAATCGGTGACAACATTGATAATATCCGAAATTATTCGCATCGGGACGTGATATGAATCGAAAGCATTCGGTCGTAAATGTTGAAAACTATCGATTAAATTCATACGATTTTTATGGTCCCCGGACAACAATAAGGTCCAACTATAAGGTTGCTCGATAAGTAATGTCGTACTTTTACTGTCACTTTTAAAAAGAAAATTACTCAAACCAGTGAAATTTAATATTATCTTACTATTTCGTAAAACAGTATTAAAAATAGGTGCTGTTTCCCATTTATTAATAGTTTCATTTATGATACTATTTCTAAAGACATAACCCTGTCGCCAAAACGGAACGTATATACATGTCCCTAAAAAATACTAATTTCTTGTACTCATTGCTGCTCGGTCAAATAAGTCCAGTATAAACACTAATGGGACGTACCTAAGTGTCCTAGCATATTATTTCTGGAAATGGCGCCTGTAAAAACGCTGTAATTTTAGAAATTAATTTTTCAAGTTACTTCGAAACTATTGTAATAGAAAAATAATATTAATGCTGATAATATTAATCCATGGTGAAAAGGTTAGAAACACATATACTAGTTTCTTGCAGAATTTTGTATGTTAACCATCATCCGTCCCTCACTTTTCTGACTTAATTTATCCCATGGTGTCATATTGAAACAATGGTAAAAAATTAATATAATGAAAAGATAAATAGTTAAATTTATAAATTCTTTTATTGGAAATAAGGAAATGAAATTTCTGTACATTCAGGTATAAGATTGATCAGATTGTCCGCACTATTCACAAGTAATAAAAGGATGTGCAAGACATTCAACTTTTTTTAACACACCGCATTTTGTGAAAAACATGTGACAAATTGACACGAGGAACGGATATGGGTTAAACAACAAATATCGACAGTCTCCTGCTGTAAATATCGGTTCACTTAAATCAGTAATGGCCACCGGAGCTGCTGTCTTCCCCTACTCTAGGTCCATTCCCCTCATACAGATTGTGATCTGGAACGGCGATGAACCGAGAGGGAATGAAGAGCGAATTGGAGGGAACTGAAACGAGGGGGATGGACCCAGAGTGGGGGAAAGCTGCAGCGTCCGGTGGCCATCACTGAATTAACCCTTCAATGCTTGTAATATTTGCTAATTTGTCGCATTATGCAAACTACTCATTTTGGTTTAAGTTATTCGAAATTAATATATAACGAATTAGAAACAAAGACATATTAAACACAATTGAACGAAAGAATGATGGTTAGCCTGGGGATATCAAGCTGTGCTGTGAAATTTTGACGGGTGACTATAGTCATCTATAGGATACAGCGAGCGTTCGACGTTGGACGACTATTATCGCCTTTAGGATATAGCGATTACACCTGAAAACATCTCGCAACTATCATCAAAATTAATTTACTTCGTAACTCGGTAAAACATAAATTTGTGTCTCCAGGCTACAGACGCCGGTCACACGGGGACATTAATTTGTGTCCCGGCCCTGAAAGTGTTAACAGAAATCGATGTTTACGAGGCTACCAAAATTGTTTCACAGCAGCAAGCTGCATAACAAAGACATACCGAAGCAGAATTGTCACGAACGACAGCAAATCCGACATAATTTATCGAACGACCTTATAAATCACGAAATCCGACTTCGGTTGCGTCAATTTGGTCGCGTGCTTTGCACTATCGAACAACTTAATTATTCTATGCACCACGTAACCCTTATATCTCGTAGCTTAATCGTATTGGTCCAAAAAAGACAATTATACAATCTAAAGTACATTTTAAACAACATATCGTTTTTATTTACAATGTAAACCTTCGGTGGTATTCATTCTGCGACACGTGAACTGTTAAGCAAACAAAATGTTTAAAAAATTATGCAGTTTTCGTGAGATTCACACATCTACCTCAATCCATCACAATGTGCAGGCAATGTAATGGCTATAAAAATTATGTTACGTATTATCTATTGTAAAAATAATATCATAATTTCCTTGAGAATGGATAATGGAGATCTTTCAAAAAATATGTACGCGAGGTGTTCAATGAGAATTTTATTGCAAAATTTCAGTTCCTCATTCGTAATGCTACATTTTTCTCCGTATAATCCTTCTGCGTACGTAAACTCATTTCGCGGATAAAAAGGTTTTTCAATGTTCAACTTAACTTATTGCCCTTACATTTTTTGGTATGTACTCTATAGAACTTATGTGTACAGGGGTCTTAGTTGAATCTTTATGCGAATACCTTCGAATCGTAACATAAAAGTGAGGTTCCCCAAATGTCGAGATCACGAGTAACAAAATTAAATTTCAAGCGCAATTATTCTGTAATTAGATAAAAAACAGACATAAATAAATAATTGTAAGTCAATTTAAATAACAAATAATTTGACCAATTAATTTTCTGTTGTGAAAGAAAATAAGTTAAATTACTGATACGACAATAAACGAGTACCCGAGTATAATTAACCGTACATTCAAAATACGAATTTTTTAACTCTGTAATACATGTCCCAAAAATCGGTACAAAAAATGAACCGGATCATTCGGTTTTGAAGAATCGATCTCGAAGTAGAATATTTCGACATAAATACCCAAATACCTTCTTATAATTAGTCAGAATGAAGAGCTGCAATTATTATTGTATTATAAAATTTGATGTCATTATTTAAAGAATAGTTATTCTCTTTGTTCAAAGTGGCGAGTACTACTTCGCCATATTAAAATCGAAATATTTATAACTATTAATCAACTTTCGTCTAAAGTGTTTTTTAGTATCACTAATAGTTTCGAACATATTCGCTTGAAAATATTAAAACGGGTTGTCTTGCATATTTTACAAATTAAAAAAGCTCCTAGAAGCACAATACTTTCAGTTCTTACAATTAGATAAGTGAAACAAGCTCTACGAAAATTGACAACAGAAACTCCTGCCTAGTTTCTTATGAATGGAATTAGAATGTTTATTTACAGATGGAATCGTTAAAAACGTAGCGTTAGTGATAAGGAATAAATATTTTGTAATGTAGTTATCATTACTTATTGAACACCCCACATATGTATTTTCACAGTACTAAGATCAAATATTTATCCAACAATCAGTTACAATTAAAATATAATTAAATAGAAAATTTACATTAATGTCTGACACAGTTTGTTTATTTGTTGTGTTAACAAACTTACGTAATTTGTTTTCTTTGCTTCCATAAACACCTGAAAAGGCAAACAGGTGTAAGGTAAATTAGAACAATGTTATTGTATTACTTGGCGAGATGCAGGAGAAGCCTTCAGCGATATTCGTGAACCAAGATTCCTGAACTGATAATACAGTGCAATTAAAATTTTGATCTCGTAGAATTTCATTAATTTTATCTTACATTTACGTAATAAGATTTTATCTTTGATTTACACGACTTACTGTATTTATTACTTTAGATTGAATAATTGTTTCACTGGATCCTGTAATTCGAAATAATATATACATAAAAAAGCAAAATATAATTATTTTAACCTTTATCGACACAATTAGCATGGATCCAATTTATATCTCAAAAATCAAGCTACAATCAGTATATGTGTATTGCGAAATTTTAAACAGTACTAACGCAAAACAATAAATATAAAAAGATACTCATTTGTCCCTCCTAGCGAATGAAGAGACACGTGAGCGAACGAATTTTGCACTTGTTTAAACATTTATATTTATACTTCCCTCATTTTCGCAAGATATAAGGATTCGAAAAATCACAGACAAAGAGAATGATGGAAAGTATAATACATGTATCATAAAACTTCGTATTATTCCCAGTTACATACTCACTAATTTTGGGCAGTGATGGCGACCGGAGATGCGACGTTCCCCCACTCTAGGACCATTCCCCTCACATAGGTTGTAACCTGGAACGATGATGGACCGAGGGGAATGAGGAGCGGACGGGGGGGAATTGAAACGAGGGGGATGAACCTACAGTAAGGAAGGCCGCAGCTCCGGTGGCCATCCCTGGTTTATGATAAAAAAAGACCTGCGAATGTAACTGCAGACTCACGTTTCTACGATAAAGGTTAAAATGTGTAACATAAATTCTCGAGACTGTACACAAAACGATTCTTAACAGTACCACAGAGTACAAAAAATTACGGCTGAATGTAAACGTACGAAAATGTGCTTAATTACATCACAGAATTGTTAAAAGATATCGAAAATATTCATTCGTTATCATATAGTAACGCCAACCTACAAACGATGTCGTTGTGTCACAGGCTGTTTTTTTTTCAAGCCTCTTACAATGTATAACTAGCATGCATATAAAATACAATAAATTTCAATGCAATATACAACTTCTCACCGCTACGTACAAGGTGTCTAGCTAAAATCGATAAGTAAAACAGTTGCAAAAACCACCGATCCATTTCGAGGTTTCGCGTTAATCCCTTCAGTCCTGACATGAACTACGAACAACTTTTACGATGATTCTAAGATAATGATAGGATTTTATCATAATTTAGGACCACGCCTTCAGTGACTAGCAGTTATTGATTTAGATAATTAACTAACAATAAATAAATACAGTAAATTTTCTTAAGTAAATAAACAAAAACGTGCAGGCTATTAAATAAAGTAGATCTATAATTTGGGGCGCATGTTGTTCTTGCAGAAGAGTGGTAAAAAATGCTCAATCAACATAGATCGTAAAAGTAATCTTTAAATATGAAGGTAGCTTATTACATTGCATAAGGTTCATGCGGAGAACGCTCACGGGCGTTCGGCGACCGTACTTATTAACTGTGCTATTAAGTTCTCCGCACGAGACGAACAGTTTACTTTGAAACCCATATTGAAGAAGCATTTTTTATTCATCTTTGCGAGTACTGTATGTTTCTGAAATCTTAGACCATTTATTTAATAGACTGTATATTTCTAAAGTCACAAATGCCAAGTTTTGTTCATTTCGTTTCTCATACTACACCGATATTCAAATTATGAAGATCAGAATTTTTTATCATTTACACGACTGTTCTTAGACATTCAAATTCGAGACATGCAATTTTATGAAAAAAACATTTTGTGCTTTATTTGCGGACAATTTTTTGTCTGAATAATTAAACATTTATTGCTGAATTGTATGGGATTTTGTAAAATTTATGGCCTTCTCTTTAAGGTACGTATAGCGTTTAACAAAATAAACGAAAAAGTTTTAAAAACATATGTTGACAAATCAATAGTTCTTGAGATATGTAGAAAAATTTGAGTGAACCCTTGCTACGATGAAATCATGACATTTTTCGTTGTAACTAGAAATCTACTGATTTTTAGACATATGTTTACACCAATTTTTTTGTTTAATTTATTGAGGACTGTGTGTATCCAAAGTTTGCACTACTAATATCAAAACATCTTGTATATCACCTTTTCGAGGAAATTAAATTTTTGTTCACAATTTTGTAACTATGGATTTATTTAGTACAACTTTTTGTTTAATTTGTCAAGTACTATACGTACCTAAAATTCATATCATCACTTTCAGAAGAATCTATGCAAGTATAATAACATCAACGAGTAGTAAGAATTGTTCATTATTTCTTCATTATTTATAGCTTCAAAGAAACAAAACGCCTATTCAGGAGTGTGCATCTGATCATTTCTAAATTAATCAACAACGCCACTGGTTAACAAATAACTACCTTAACATTTACATCAACCAGATATAAAACTTTAAAAAGTATTTCGAACGTCATTCGACTATTTTTCTTATATTTTTAATACCAAAAGGGAATAATACATAGTTTCCTGTTTATCATTTGTGATTGTAATCATTTAAGTGATCACATTTGGTATGTTACTGATTGATCTTGATTCATTTGATAATTGAGTTGATCCTTATTCGCAATAGCTCTATGCACAGGCCTGAAAGAATTAACTACGACGAGTTAAATCGTCTTCATTTCTGGATTATCTTTCAAATATCGTACGTTGTACACTTATGTTTAAGAATATCGTCGAGAAAAGTTTCATCCGTGTTGGTTTTCATTATAACAACAGACTTCGCTAAAAGTTGCACGGATACTCCGTTTAACTTTACGTAACGTTAAATTTATTTCTCTTGGCACCGGTCGTTCATGTTCTCGAAAATGTAAATTGTCGTGTCACATGGAAACGACGACTCGGTGATATTTATTATATAATACGTTCATTACTTTCAAATCGGAGGAGCCGAAGAAGTACGCTTTCAGAAGCTGGGGCTGATTTTATAATGGTAGCTTGCCGATTAGCAAGTTCGATGAAATGATCCGCGCAATTGCCACCACGATAAAAGCCTCGTTTATACGCCTGAAAAATCGTTTAAAAACATAATTGAATATTTATGAACAGCTACGACGTGACTACGTTCTCATAGAAATATTCAGCCTCAAAGCCTTGAGAATTTCATGCTGTGCTATCGTGAAATTCTTCCATGTTATTGCAAAATTCTACACGTCCGTCGTGTCGTAAATGTAATAAAAACATATTGGAAATTTACGTTATTAATATTTAATTCAGAAACGTATATTAAAAATAGTTTGTTAACTATTCAACAATTCTGGACCTCAGAATTTTAAACTTCCCTTTGCAGATGACGGATAACTTTATTTAATTCTATATTTATCCTCAATTTTCTTATAATGAATTAAAAATTGAAAACATTCAATTAAGTGATGAACATTTAGGTTTCCTTGAGTCTTCTATGTACAGTGTAAATTTCAGTGTTTTTCTTTATTTTAATTTGTTTGACGAACGTGAATTCTTTAAAAATGCTATCAAAATTTAATTGCAAAACAGTTTTCGTATGAGTGAGTCTGAAATGGGTGACAAAATTGTAGAAACACATTCTAATCAGTTTAAAAATGAAACTAGCTCGTATGAACGTGGTCTAAAAACATTTTGTGTCCATAATATAAACATTTCTTATAGCCTTATAATGTTTCAAAAACGCCTGGGAAACTTCGACATTAAAGTATTCTTAACATTCTCTTTGTGATCAGTAACAAACAGTAACAGTACTTATTGCAATCAAACGAGTCAACTTGATATTTTGAAGATCATCGATACAACCTAGACATCTGACACGTGTACACTAAAAATGTTTTTAATTTTCTAAAATGGATAAATGTCAGAAAAAACGTTTCCAAATCCACGTTAATAGCATCTATTTTTTTCCTGAACATTTTGTCTGCCAAGTTGTATTAGCAAAAAATTACGAACTTTCTCAATTTTTGCAAAAGATAAACGGAAATCTGAAATTATAGAATTTTTAATCAATAACATTAGCAATTTTCATTATTTTTAGACTGGTTCTTTTAGACCTTGTCAGATATATTTATTAATACTTTACATGACTAAATAAATTATGATTGAAAATAAGTGTCACCCATATGTGGGTGACATGGCAGTCAAATTGTTAAAGTGATTAGAATACGCTTCTACAGTTTGACCTTTTGTTTTCACCCTGTATATGTGAAATAATACCTTCTTTGTTAATCAATTAGTTAATCGGAATTTCCGTTGACGTTGAAGTAAGTTTGTCAAAAACATCACCGTTTCTCAATTTCAGTTTCTTGACTGGACGCCTCGGTAACCGGGGGCAGAGAACTGTCTACAGATATTTGCCTGAAAATATTTCATAACGAAACAGAAATCAGAAAAACGCTAACCATGGTGCATAATTTATTTATTTATTTAAATATATACAGGAAAATATTCCCATTACGTACTGGCTGTGAAAAATACCAAAACAGAAACGTTCTAGAATTCTGAGTGGATTACAGAAATAAAATACAAGATATAATATCATAGTGTATAGTATACAGGATGTAGCAGGACGCAAATAAAACCGAGCAGCAGGTGATTCTACATGTAAAAATAAGTCGAAAAAAAAGAATAATATTCTTTTATCTGATGCTTTGTTTTTGCTTCACCCTGTATTTTCTTGTAACATTTTAATAAAGTTATTTTTGTTATAACTTTTTTATAAAGCTTCAAACGACCTATCTTTATGTAATGTTTTTTTTCTTATTTATGCCCGTAGGATACACTAACAAAGTTTGATAAAAAAAAGTGGAACATCCAGTACATGTATATACATATAAAGTTATCTTCCAAAACTTGTGATGTGGTTCTTTACTTACCATAATTTAACATATTTTAATACCCCTAATTTTTTCATCTTGTAAAGATTTTAACTTCACACCTTTTAGTTTTACAATTTATCAAAATCAGTATTTAACGTATACGTAGACGTTCACTTACATAAACATTCACGATGTAATAATAATAAACGCAATCGTGCAATGAAATATGAGCTTCAATAACGTTTTCATGGTAATCGAATAATTTCAGTTCTCTTTATGAATTAAACTTCGTTCTATTTTCGTTATCTGTCAATTTAACCCTTTGACTGTTAATGGCACCTATAGGCGCTTGATAAAGCCGCTTACTGCGTGCTGCTGCCGCCCATAGGCGTTCGCCTAGTTTTCAAGTAGCCTGCAGTCAAAGGGTTAATCCTTAAATGGATTATTTAGGGCCGTAGCGGCCCTGTGCAACTTCAAACTAATAATTATTTAATTTTTACCGAATCGACAAAATAGAAATCAACTTTCCTTAGAGCATTAGAAGCATAATGAGATAATAGAGGATTACATAAATCTTCAAATAATTATATCAACACATGTTAAACAATTATTAGTTTGAAGTAGGACAGGGCCGCTACGGCCCCAATAATCTACTTAAGGGTTAGGAGGGTTGAAATACACATACAGGGCCGAAAATCATGTCTATAAGAAGATCTTTTTCTCATGAAAGTGAAGTTCGTTTAGAAGTAAACTTTTGTATTGAAAGGTATGTACTTCAAACTAACAACTGCTAAATTTTATTAGAAAATATTAAAAAGTAACGAGAACACAAGTCGTGTCCATGGAACGTATCCACCTAGTTAGGTTATTGTCGTACGAAATGTAAATGATGTACCGTTCAATTAAAATGAAAAAATTATAATTTTTAAGATAATAGAAATAAGTTACTTCCTAAACCGCTCATATTATATTTATAAACAAAAGTAAGACGAATATAAAAGGTATTTTATGACAAAGACCACATACTTCGTTTTAGAATAACTATGTAGAAATTCAGCCAAATCGAATGTAATAGTTTTCAAAATATTTCTGTTACCGATTTTGAAAATGGTGTTTCAAGAAAAATGCTTTAAAGTTTTTCCTGCGCGTCGACCAACTTTGACCAACTTCATCTAAAATTGTCATAACTTTATTACTGTTAGCAATTTTAACGTGAAACTTTCTGAAAACATTCCATAGGGAGTATATGTACTTCCAAACAATAACGCTTTCAAAAAATCGATCTTTTACCCTGCCAAGGTGTGTGTCCCCCTTAATGATCTCGGTTGATAACGAAAAGAAATGAACAAGGTAAATGTCGAAACTGGAAAGAATAGGAACTCTGGAATGAATGAATGAAGAACAAGAGAAATACCGTAATTGGATTAATTGGAGGTAATGGGATTTTGTACCTGCCGTTCGTTTGCCAGTCGTAAGAATCGGGAGCTGAATTACTTCTTCCGGCTCTTTGAAAACGTTCAGTCTTCGCCATCCTCATCGTACTCCCCGTTGACAATGCTTCCTCGGCTCTTCCGGCAGAAGACATTTCAATGCTGTTCACAACTGCATCTGTGCACGCAGCTTTTCCACTCTTTTTCGGTAAAAAAGGATTCTGTAAACAATAAAACATCATTCATGTGCATTACAAAAATTCATACGATACAATCTGACGCACGTGCACCCCCGTCCATAAATATTAGGACACCCGTTACATTTTAAATAAATCGGGAAAAGGACAAAATTATTAAAGGATTCGACAATACATTCTCCTATTCCATACTTTACACAACAAACAAAGTATACGTTCCACGTTACATCGCAAATATCACGATTAAAATTACTTAAAAATTAAATCCTTATTTCGTTAGTATGGCTTCTTCGTTCCTTAATTACAGCTTCAACCAATCTTAGCATTCTAGCTGTAAATTGTTCAACAATGGCTGGTAATATTTTGTTTCATTGCAAATTACAGGTAGCTCCATAAATCAGATTTTGATTTTGGACAGATTTGCCATGCGTTTTGGTTCGGTTTATCCCATATTATCTCAACTGGGGTCAAGTCAGATGATTGGGAGGATCAGTGTAGGATTCTTATTTCATTATTCTGTTGAAACTCTTCCAAATAATTTTCCAGAATTTTGTAGCAATCTATATAAAATATCATGCTTTCTATAGAAATGGCAAGTGTCCTAAGATTTATGGACGGGAGTGTACACTACCTAGCAAATTCAGATAAATAGTATACTAATGCTATATTAATATAATTATTATTATTTCGGTTTTTGCTTCTATTTGTGTAACAGAATAGCCTTCCTGGATCAACACTATAATAACGGCATGTTTTCCTGTCGGTAATTCCCTTCCTGAAGTCATGGTTGTGATCGTAAACACTGGGAAACTCAAACTAAAATCCACCGAACGCCTACACCGTCCTGGTGTCATGTTTATTGATCTTAAGTAGCTGAGACTCGTCCAAATCTGTACAAATATCCAACTCTGGTCACAAATAAACATATCAACACGTTGGCTGCCGTGGGGATCACCAGTGATTGGTATCTCACATTTAATTTAATTAAATAATTATTGATGCTGATATAATTCGAAGGAAACCTAACATCACACAAATAGTAAAGAAGCATATGTATACGATTAGGCTCTTAAATACTCATTTCTTCTGCAATTTATATTAAAAATAACCAATTATAGCGAGTCTGGCTAAGCATGGCTGTTTTCACTGCGGCATGCACCGTGTTAAATTGCATTGCAATTTGGATAAAGAACAAATGGGATAAAATCGTCTAAAACTGGATCCTTTCACACCACCTCTATACAGGTTGTTAAAAAAAAGGGTCCGATACTTAAGGGGCTTATAGTACTCGGCGAGAGGAGTAATCAGTGTATAATCAACATAGGTCCTACAAGCAATCTTTTCGGTGTAAAATCAACTTTTATTATTTATTAGCGTTCAATATCATGAGTTAGTCTCTTGATTAGACATTTTTTACTCCTCTCGGTGGGTCCTATAAGTACTTTAAGTATCGGACCCATTTTTTTTAACAGCCTGTATGTACGGTTTTGCTTCACTTTTATTAGAGCAATATTGTGCACGTTATTTGTAATAAATATGGCTTATATTGCTCAATAATAACATAACATTTGTAAAATAATATAACAAACTACTAAAAAAATATATTTGTAAGATATTTCACTGATATCCGCAAACATATAAGTTTCCGGATACGTTTGAACGTGTAGTAGTCTATATAGGGTGTTTAATTTTAATCTTTCAACTTGAACATTTTGGAAACCATTAGTGACATCGAAAAGCATTTAAAATGGAAAGTTTGAATAGAAACAATTGAACATAATGTTACTTGAGTTTGAATGTAGTGGTTCAGACAGAAATCTATCAGACACCTTGTATGTATGTATTCACAGGATTATCCGAGTAAGTGATACTTGAGCCACTCTAAAGCCAACTGATCGAACTTCATCTTCTGTAAAGTTTTCAATTTTAGTATCCAAACAACAATGTAACAATGCAGTGTGTCTACAGTTTTCGTTAACAGTAGGCTTGTAGTACTTAAAAAATAGTAAAACAAATTGCAGCAGAATCTGATTTCCTGCATTTACTATCCAATCTCACTAGATTTGGAAATTCGTGCGAAGACAACATGTTATCGCTTAATATAACTAAATGCGAAACAATGAGATATCGTAACAAATATAGTTCGAATTTTTTTTATAAACTTGATACTATTGTCTTGTCATTAGTAAATAAAATTAGTGATCTGAATATATTCTTGGATTCATCTCTACATTTCAAAAACTGTCATAAATAGGTATGGCAGTATGCATTAACACTAGAACTACCAAGGCAGTCCAAATGACTGGTTTCCAATTTCACTATGAATGAAGCTAAAGAAAAATATAAATAAACATTCCTTTCATTACGTATTTTTTCTAAAACGTGTCATTTTGATTGCTCCGATGATATAGATGCACGTTAATCGTTGGTAGATACAGTATTAAATGCTCTAAGAGTTTTGTTCAGGTTTTCAAGAAACTTTAAACATCTTATTACACTCCGTACACTGTATTTCTCTCTTGTTCTTCTTCATCTTGAATACGGATCGACTATATGGTCCATCATTTCTTTTAAATATAGCGATACAATGGAAGAAGTGCAACATAAATAGTTACACTATGCAGCTGTAACGTACTAGCCCCTGACTAATACTTTATCTAAAACCAACTGAATCATACAGAAACATTTTTCCACATTGCAAACTTCTTCCGCGCGTCAGCCTGTGATTCATTTGTTTTGACCCTTTTCTGTATTTTCCCGCTACTTCGAGAAACTCCGTATGAAAGAAAATCCCTTTCACATGTTGACTGCCACGCAAGTTTTATATGTTTTGCCCTAGGGGCCACAATAGAATTTTCATAAGTTTATGTACATGTATAATGATAAAATATTAAGTA
Source organism: Macropis europaea (assembly GCA_916610135.2). Classification (NCBI taxonomy): domain Eukaryota; kingdom Metazoa; phylum Arthropoda; class Insecta; order Hymenoptera; family Melittidae; genus Macropis; species Macropis europaea. Next base: position 26,697,439 of record OU744345.1, read on the forward strand.
ATATGGTTAACCCCTTGCCGTACGATTTTTCCAACGCTATCGTACGACAAAGTTCGCTATTCCAGTCCCAGAGTGCCGTGATAAATAAAGTGCGTCTATCAGCACATGCAGTTTGCTTTTAACAATCCTTTGAAGGTCAATTTGTGTTGTAGTGAAAAACTTTAGAGAACTGGCACAAAAGTTGGACTCGTATTTGTAACGTATCAATCATATTCAGTGTCACGAGTGTGACTATTTATTGTACGGCAAGGGGTTAAATAAGATCATATCCTTATCAATAGTGCGTTTATCTCGCTGGCTATAATGGTTACAATGTTGTCTAATTATTTACGTTCTTCAAAATTTTTTAATCGATGATATTCATTTTATTTTAATCATTCTAAAAAAATGTTGTAACGCCGTCATGAATGACCACCAGGGCTCCACTGAGAAGATTAGCGCCGGTCACGGGTGACCACCGTGGCAGTCAACGTGTTAAAAACCTAGATAATCATATTCTACGAGTTCAGTGTGTTGCGTTAGATCAGTATTGCAATAGTGGAGGTCATGCGGCTCCCGGCGGAGAAGTTCGTCACCTTCGTACTACATTGTCCAATCTTGCTAATTTATATGGAGATAAGATTGACATTTTTTTGTGACTCATTGCCATCACTCCAGGCTAAACTATACGTAACACAGTAGACGCATACTCTAAATACATTACATTTGTGTACAAGAGGGCCTACCCCGTTTACGATATTAATAAATAAAAAAAAATACAAGAATATATAATCAATTCTTACTACTTTTTACTTTACGGGGTTTATTTATTTATTTCAAGTATAAATCGCCCCTCTTGAGTACACACACACATTGCATTATTTAGTAAAAAGTACAAGACGAAGAACTAGTCGTACTTGCAAGAGTAAAATCTGAACGTACAAAAGTAACACACGTACTTTATTTTCACGAGACAGTAATACATATTGTTATGCTAATTACGAAATATCGTTGTTCCATACGTTTTGAAGGTTACGTAAATAAGGGATCGTCTTTGATTTTCCATCTTCTTTTCGCTCGCATGACATATTTGTAAAACATTTCAAGAAACTCGCATTGTGGAGAACTTTCGCATCACTTTGTATTGAAAGAAACAATCGAATTCGTTTAGTTATATAAACGTGTCGATGCTATTTACATACAATTTTTTTAAAATTCTTATTGAACATTCTGCTGAAAGAAGTGGTCGACCAACGAAGAGAGAAGAATTGTTACAAAAATGAAAAATGGATGTAAGAAAAATTTTTTAACACGTTGACTGCCATGGTGGTCACCGGTGACCGGCGCTCCAAATTTTATTTAATTAAATATCTATTAATTTTTATTATAATCTGAACAAACGTAATATTGCAACACTAATATAGGTGCGCATGTAAAATGTTGAGTAATTAAACATTTTTTTACCTTCACGATTTATATAGAAAAGAGCAATTTACATTGTGTCTGACTAGAGATGACTGTTCTCACTGTGGCAGTTAATGTGTTACTATATCACCAACAGCAAACACATAAAATACAGATGGAAGAGTATGTTTATTTGAATCAGGGCATTCACAAGTAACAGGTGCTCGAACAGATAAAAGAATATTGAATATATCAATACAATATTCCTTTCTGTCGGCTCCGAAAATTCGAATAAAATTAATGATGAAAATAAATTAAACATGACACACATTTGAATACTTAAAATAGGTAATAAGCAGTTTGGCTTCTGAGGGATCCGTTCGGAAAAAGACAATAGAAAAGTGGAAATGCAACAACACAGCACAAGCACCAGGCTAGGGAAACCTAGAAAAGATTTCACGAAATAACGTCGTTGCAGGGGTGGTTCAGAGCTTCGAGCTTTATGATATCGCTGTACACGGCGTTATAGCCATGTTTACGGAACCGTCAACCTTCCTTGAACTCGACTCATATTGACTGGCTGCTCATCAAATAATAAGGCCAGAGACGTGGCGCCGTGCGGCTCTCTTTCCGAGAGAGCCGTGTCATAAATAGAGAAAACGAACGCTTCACCTCGACGCGAGATCAAATACCAGCCGTAATTGAAACTTGATGGCTGATACTGTCATCGAAAAATGTGGACCAACGAAAATATCCGTAACAACCTGTAAGCCTTCAGGTATATATGTTAACCCTAGTGTACGAATTATAGTTAATACTAGCATTCGGTAGTTACTGTCATCATTAACTGGACCTTCCGGTTAGAATTGAAAAATTAAAATGCAAGGGTAAAATTAAAATGTAGGGATATAAGTTGCAATCAACAACTCAGAACTTATTTATTATTATAAAAAACACTTTTACTGTAAAAAGGGGAGTATACATGGTTGAGTTGGGTTGGGTTAAAGTGAAAATAATACTTTATTAGTACTTTCACGGCTTGATTCACTTAATGTTAACAATAACTAGGGAATGTTAAGTTTAACGACTTTCGAACATTAGCGTTAACATATAAATATCCGTCCATAAGTATTAGAACACTTAATAAATTTTAAATAAATCTGAATATGGTTATAAAATCATTGGAAAATTCGAACAGACACTAATCTTTCCATAGTTTATACCACAAAGGAAATGCTGTTCCCCTCAGATCTATATGAACTGACATGAAGTTTACGTTTCCATGCATATTATGTTTTTAACATGTTTCTTGTCACGTGTGCCGTTTTCGGTAAACGCATCAATTTTAATTTTATCACATAACTAGCAAGCCTAGTAAAAATTTGAGTAACACTCACGTTAAAATGATAGTAGAAATAGAAAGTGTTCTATCAAATAGATAAATATTTGTACCAAAGACCACGTGTATTAATAAATAGCCATTTTTGCGTGTCTGTCCAGTTACGGATTTTTCTACTGTGGCAGGGATCGTGTTAAATATTTCTTTTTAATATTCAATGTATTTAAATTTTCCGTTTACTTATTTAGTATTATATATTTCTTAAGAGTAAATTATTTCAAAATTTCTTTTTCTGTAATGGAAAGACCAAAATCCAAATAAATTGGAATTTTTTATTTTGACCCACAGTTTAGATACACGAACTATTATGAAAATGGATCAATATTTAAGAAAAAAAATCGTTAAAATAGATTAATTTTTAATATAGTATTTAAATAAGTGGAATTTTTGAGTGGTTATCAGCTTACGTGGCTGAATTCATTATACAAAAGTACATAATTTACAGTAACAATTATTTTTCTACGTCAAATAAATTCTAAGATAATCGATCAAATACGTCTTTCAGCCCCAACTTTAATGGCTGTTTTCATCCCTCCGATATGAACGACAGCCGATAAAAGAATATATGGAATATTTTCTCGAGTATTACATAATATCAAAATTTCATATAAATCGACACGTGTCGGTTTGGCGATATCCCTTGTAAGGAAAATGTCCCGATACGTGGGTATACAAACTACTTGTTTTTCAGACACAGTCAGTTCATTACAACCCCGATTAATATCATAAATTAATATAAATGTAATTCATCAGAAATTAACTTAGGGGCATTTATTTTGAATATTCGCTGTAAGGTGATACTTCATAAAAAATTTATCGAGAAAACAAACGGTTGAGTACCCATATTCATTTGGACCTTTGTCTTATCGTTACTTTTGACATGTAGAATATATCCGTAAATATTTATATGTTCCTCTGGACACACCCTATATTGTATTACAAATTTCACTGTCACATTTGATGATGAAAATTGTAGAGTCATTCCATTGTCGATGTCTATGTTCCATTCTTTTTGCTGCTTCGATATCTGGTTACGTAAAGCTCGAAAAATTGTACATGACTGAACAATTCCATGTTTGTAGATATAATAATATCAGATCTCTGTGTGATAGTCTGATCACTAATGTAAATTTAAATAGCAAGTGGAACGTCCATAGGCGATTCTATACAGTGGAACGAATTGACAAGATACATTTGCAAAACAATACTTCAAACATGTCACGGGGTTTATTAATTGAAACACGATATCGGGAGAGGATGCGCCAATGGGACTGTACTTTGGGAGTTCGCACTGAACGAACCAAAACTAATCCACAGCTTATCGAATATCGATAATTGCTGTGCGCGATTCGTGGCTGAAGTTCGAATAAAGGTATATCAAGTTTATATAGATCGTAAAATGAAATTTGGATTTTTGAAAAATAATTCAATTAACACATGACGTGGGGGCAGAATCGATAATATTGCGTGGCGCTTAACTGAATGCTACAATGCAGAAATTAATTAAAATCTATAATTTTTGTCACAGAGGAAAGAATAGAATGTATTTATCAACAGTGAATGCAATAATTATCCAGCAACGAACAAAAGAAGTTTTCTGATGCACAAATGTTTACGTTGTCATACAGAAGTTTATTCTGATTAATTTCAGTTTTCCTGCAACGCCACATTTCTACTGGAACAAAAATGAACCGAGGACCTTTCATGCAATATTTCTTTATAGCTACTAAGTCATACAAACGAGCAGAATGAACTAACGTAACGTAATGTTAAGTAACGCAAATTAAGCATATTAGTAAAAAGTTCATTTATATATTCGAAAAATTAAAAAAGGTATTTAAAATGAAGACACTATTGGAACAAACGTGGGATCTACAACTAGCTGGGTTAATCTCTGTTTTTGAAGTGTGTACACTGTCAGAATTCGACCTAATTTACAAAGGACATCACAAAAAAATATTCAACGCGTATTCCTTATCAATCATCGTGCACATTGAAGGGGTGAAAACAATTCTCAAAGTTGGGGTTGAAAAATCTATTCTATCAAATATCTCGGAAACCGTTGAGCTTAGAGAACAAGTTTAAACATTAAAATAAATAATTAAAAATTGTACACTTTTGAATAATGAATTAGGCTGCGGTAGCGGATCTCCCAAAAATCCGGTTATTTAAAAAGTATGTTAAAAATTATTATATTCTTGTAAATATTTCTTGTAAAACGTGTAGGAAATTAATATTTATGATGATAAATAAAAATAGTTTATTATGTAATAAAATAGAATATAATGTGCAGTGAACGAAAAGAATAAAAAAAAGAACACGTCTGCTTCGTACGGTGGCTACATATTTTTCGACTGCCATTCGATCTTTGTTTTGCGTAGTTCGGCAACTTCAAACCCCATACGCTTTTACACACACATACCTACAAACGTTGAATCATTCTCATACAAATTTTTGAATGTTATCTATACCTATATCACGACCAAAAATATCGATAAATTACATACTTTGCACTTAACGACGGTTCTTAGGTCTATATGGGTTTTCACCATTTCAATGTGCACCATGACTGATAAAAAAACAAATGTCGAAATAATACTCTTTAAAGTACGTAGAACACATAAAAATGGGTGTGTATGTATGTCAACTGGGCGATGTCTCTTGATACTACTCTACTTTTGGTTATGGCTAGCCTGAACGTGATATTCCATTGCTGTACACATAGCTCTATCGATAACACAATACAAAACAAAGTAATACAACGCATTTCACTAAAACTCATTATACAGTAGAACCTCGATTATCCAAACATCGGACATTAAAATATTAGTCATTCTGTGTCAGATACGATTTAAATTTTGCATTAATGACACTGTGAACCTAATTGTGTACCACCTTATATTTTAGATTCTAAAATAAAATTATCATTTTTATATGAAATATAGTTAAAACGTGAATCATTCTGTTGCTAATTCTACTTCGGATAATCGAGGTTCTACTGTATTATTAAAATATTATCTGGATGATATGAAAAAAGTTAATGAAACTGATAGTTACCACGAGCAACCCACAATCTATTAACTCAAACAGGGAAATAGTTCAATCACTACAGTGGCGTGTAGTAACCGAAGGGTTAATAAATCTTGCACAATCTTATTGAACGTTTCTTACCTGAAAACTATGTTGTTTTAGCATAGTCTTGATGAGAATCAGAGTGTCCAACTTGGGTATCCTGGTGACGACCCGTTCGACTTCCTCGTCGGTGACGGTAACCGGAAGTCGACAATTCTCAGTCTCGCTTGGCAGTGGTTCGAGACCACGATTGGTCAGCCAGGGATGCTCTTTTATCTTTGATAACGTGATCCTTTCGGCTGGATCCTTTGCTAACATTCTCAACAGCAATTCACGGAGATCCTGTGACAGCACAGGTTTTTCTGGAAATTTTAGAGGCTCGCTACGAGCTGCCACTTGTACACCAATTACACTTCCTGCGCCATCCCATGGGATTCTGCCTGTTACCAGAGAATACAGAGTCACTCCCATCGACCAGACGTCACATAACTGGAACACATGAAACAGTTATCAAAATGAAAATATTTGGGTGTCATTAAACTGGAGAATGTTTAGGGTGCTTCCGAAAAATAAACACAGTGATGATATTTATGAAACATTTCATATTTTTATTCACCTTTATATTCTTTTAACGATTTGTATGAATTAAAAAAAAATTTGCAGAAACAAAAATAAGACAATGCCGGTGCAAATTTTTGTTATAATTACAATAAATTATATTTAAATATTAAGTGACTGGTTAAGATGTTAGCAATATAAAGTATTATATAGATTTAGACACATTCATGAATTATAAAACACAAATTAATTATATTTTATACCTGGAAAAGCACGCTTCATAAAATATGTTAGTGCACCAAATTTCGATGCTATTTGCAATTTCTACTTCATTCCTAATTTAAGATGTTAATATATTCAACGATGCATCATAACATGTTGCATGTTTATCGAACATATGTAAGTGTACACGACATCGAAAATCGATTAAGAAATATCTTTATAAACGCTGTTTCAAGATTGATTAGAAGAATTAATCAAAATTAACTTCAAATACATATGGTTCTCAACAAACTAAAGGAAAAATTTTACGAAACATGGTACAAAAAAAGTCGACAGTTACAGAATTGTGAAAAAAATATAATTTCATCGTAACAGTGATCGAATATACGGGATATATAAAAGATGATGGTTTTAAATTTGGAAACGTATAGTATACGATAAATTGAGCAGATAAGTTTCAGTAAATATGAACCGAAAAATCAATAGTTTTCAAGATGTAAAAAAATTGAAGAATTTCATCATAACAGATGTTCCCTGAAATTTTGATTTAAACAAATTTTTAAAAGTTTCTACTCTTACATTACGATTTCCTGCATATGTACTACAAAAAAAAAAACAAAAAATAACTGGACCAACGATGGTATTTCAGCATATTATAGAACATTGCATCTGCATACAATTGCGTAAGGCGAATTTAGACTTTACTCTTTGGATGTGCATCGCGGATGATTCATCCACAGTGAACGTGAAAGATGAAAACTGGAGTATTTATACGGGACACCCTGTATAATATGATATTTTATGATCATACAACCGCTAATAATGAACTTCTCTAATGACTAGACTGATAAATTTCTCGTGCACAACCGGTAGTGAACTGAACACAAATCGTATTAATATTTTCTAATAAAATCTGTGCAATGTTTAGATTCAAGTACGAGCTTTTCATTCAAAAAAATTAACTCCTGAACAAGCTTTATATTAAGCAAACAAAAATGTCGAAGATATGTACAGTTTTCGGTTCTCTAGATGTATGTTTCCTCTTGATTTAGGGAGTAGGTACTTACTATACGTGTGCAAAGTTAAGACTGTCAATTGTAGGACATCTTGTACATTGAGTTTACTTACCGTTCCAGAATAATGAGCACCGGGTGTGGTTGTTTCGGGCGCAGCGAACGCCGGGGTACCAGCTGGTCCGAACAATAATTCTCCTGATGCCCTCAATTCTGCGCTGACTCCCAAATCAGCAATCTTAATACGGCCATCACTGTCTACCAGCAGATTACTGGGTTTTATATCGCGATGCACTATTCTCTGGTAATGCACTACAAACGAAAATTTGTCCAATGTACACTTGCTGTGATGCTGTTAGCTCGGAATCTGATAGTACAATTAACAGTTTATCTGCCGAAAGCCGATTAACAGCTAATCGCTACTAGCGATCATGAACGAGAAATCGATTAATTTTACGTGTTTTTAATAATTCAGTGGTTTCTATTTTGGCCGAAATAGTTCAGCAATTATGTACCTGAAACGTTCCCTGTCACAGTAGAAAATTCCGTAACTAGACAGACACGCGAAAATGGTTATTTATTAACACTCTCACTGTTTTGTTGATCATGATCGAGAGGTATGCTTGTTCTGAACTTGTTTCACATTCTCAACGACAAGTTTTATGCGAAATTCACAATTGCGATGTTAATTTTTCAGGTTGAATTCAGTTTGCCTTTGCAAATTTTATTTCTATAATACTTTATATTTTCGAGCTGCTTTTAGTACTATTTTTTCTTGTTTATTTTACTGATTGTAGTTTTCTAATGAGACATTGCTCGGAGTTATTTATGAAAGAGTACAGAAATAAACTACATTTTAGGCAAAAGAAACTAAGTTCGGTGAAATTTTAAATTCACATGTATTAATAAAATGAATACTTATTATAAAATAGGCTCGATTAAATATCTCAGCCAGTATAGCGGCTATTAGCACCTTACTACGTTCCGCCTTGCCCGTACGTCATACAAACTAAACAGCGAAAGGGTTAATACACGTGGTTGACCGTACAAATATTGATCTATTTGATATTACACTTTCTACTCCTACTATCATTTTAACGTGAATGTTACTCAACAGTTCATAAGGGTTGGTAGTTACACTACTATCTATAAGCATCCGGACACGTAGCAAATTCAGAGAAGTAGCGTATTAATTCTATAATAATATAATTATTAACATTTCGGTTTTCGCTATTATTTGTCTAATTGAATAGCGTTCTTTGGCCAACGCTATAATAGCAGCACGTTTTTCTGTCGGTAATTCCTTTCTTGAACTCATAGTTGTGATCGTTAGCACAGTTTTGTCAATCTTCAATGGCTGAGACCCGTTCAAATTTATACAAATGTCCAACTCTGGTCAGAAATAAACATATTAAATACACTGCGACGTGGAGAAGGAACAAACAGGAAATAAAGTCGTCTAAAATTGCATCCCTTTATACACTTCTATATGTATGTACGTGTTAGCTTAACTTTCGTTATAGCAATTGTGTCAACATTATTTATTAATAAATATTGATTATATTGCTCAATGGTAGTATAATAATTGTTAAATAACATAACAAACCAACAAAAGAACCATATTTGTAAAATGTTTCAGTGATACCCGCGAACATGTAAGTGTCCGGATACTTTTCGACGGTAGTGCATCTGGTAATGAAATCATCGTAGTCATTGAAAATACTCACGATACTCAACGCCCATAACAACATCGCGAAAATTCTTCCTTGCTGTTTCCTCGTCCAGGGGCTTGTCAGTGGGTATCTGTAGAATTTCACCCCTTTGTACAAGTTCGAAAACGAGGTAAAGGTTATCCTCGTCAGGATCGTCTAGCACCTCGACCAGTTTCACAACGTTAAGGTGATCCAATTTCTTCAGCAACGCAATCTCCCTGTAAACCTTTGCCAAAGGGTTTGCGGCTCCCTTTCTACCCGGTGCCATTCTACCGAAGATTCCAGCTTTCTTCATCAACTTTTTCTTGCTCAGAATCTTCATGGCGTAGTGGGTCTCGTCTTCTTCGTTGTACACCAATTTTACGATCCCGTAAGAACCCTGTAACAAGCAAAAGAATACAGAATGATGAAGAAGGGGTCTGTCACTGATACATTGCAGAGCCAAATGCAGTAGAACCTCAACCACCTCGAGCATACAAAAATTGATCATCGTATAACAGTTGCAAGCTGAAATCATCATTCGTGATACTGCATACTGAAGTTTATATTACTATGTGTTTTATAATCTGGAATAAAATCATCATTTTTATGGGAAATATACTTACGAGGGAACATATCCAACCCCCACACGCCGATTTTAATGAAAGTTATACGGGAGATAGTTCGCAGAAAAATATTAGACACGTATTTCTTTTATTGGCCACCGTCCATATTGAAGGGATGAAAACAGCCCTCAAAGTTGAGGGTTGAAAATACATTTCTTGGAATTTCTCGAAAACTAAAGAACGTAGGAAAAAGTTCTTTTTCTTCAATTATATGTTTTTAAGTGGGGAAGATTTTCACATAAAAAAAATTAAGAAAAATCATTTGTTTAAATAACATTGAAAATTTCAAGTTTTTAATGAATTTTTCTTGCAAAATGTTATTCCATTTTAGTGTAAGTTTGTGTATGTGAACTATGGACGAAAATAGAGGATACGTGTTTCGGGAATTTTTTGTTTTTTGCCACTTTACGATAATTATTAGGTACATTTTAAACATATTATTTCAACAAATGACTTTTTTTTAATTTTTTTAAGTAAATATCTTCCCCATTCAGAAACACATAACTGAAGAAAAACAACTTTTTCCTGTGTTCTTTGGTTTCCGATATATTCCAAAAAATATATTTTCAACCCTCAACTTTGAGGGCTGTTATCACCCACACAAAATGGGCGATGGCCGATAAAAGAACTACGTGTCCAATATTTTTCTGCGAACTATCTCCCATATAACCTTCATAAAAATTGGCGTGTGCAGGTTGCATATGTTCCGTTGTTAGAATGCGAATTATCCTGTTACCAATTGGAATTCGGCTAGTCGAGGTTCTACTGTAATAAATTCCACTTTGTTAGTGTTTCAATTGATGAAATTCACATCTGTGAGTTGTTTGATTTATTGCGTTGTTTACAGGGTGTTCTGTTAATCTTGGCCGCATTAATACCTTTGTTGCATTCGGATTGTTCGATTCTGAGGGATGAAAAAAATGATCAATGATTCTTTTCTATTAAGATAATTTCTTTTCGAGTTTCCAAGGTAATTTTTGTTTATACGAATATTAACATGTTACCATGTTGTTATGGCTGTTACAAAATCGAACTCGAACGTGTGTGACATATGTTCATCCCAAAATGACCTCAAATTCTTTTCGTGAATTTATCCTTGATAGCTATCTTGGCGAGGCTGTCCTACACAAAGGTCATCGTGATCCTTGAAGACTCCCAAAGTAATTTTATAGTTTACAATATTATCACATTGAAACGCGAGCACGAGGAGGGTATTAATATCTCACTGAATATAGCGAATTCGCATGCTGCCACGATAGCATGCTCTAATCTAACCGTATACCTGTCATTAATGTTTATTTTCGGCTACAAGAAAAAAGTCCACAAGAACTGCCGTACTTCAGAGACTTTCTTCTGAAAATTACACTGATTATTATCATTACTCATTTTTTATACCGTTTTTTAATACGTTCATGCGGCAAATGAACTGCTAAAAATTATTTTGATATCTATTATATGCAAATCGAATCACCAGAAAATAGCACCTGGAATAACTTTCGATTCGTAGATATAAGAAGAAAATGTGTATAATAAAATTTGTTGCGTTTCGAGGAGGTTCACATGATGAAAACATAATTTTTGTACAGATCTTGTATTATCGGATATTGCAAAGTGACTTTGAATTTTTTTAAATGGCACCATATGTTTATTTTTGCTATAGTGTGACGACAGGTAAGAAAAAATAATTCAGAGGTGTGACTCATTGTATCCTTCGGGTGAATTTAACCCTTCTTATATGAAGAAAATGTTACACAAGTAGCTAATGTCTAAACTATCAAACTCACAAATTATGCTATCTATTTCCGTTTATGATTTAATAATATATAATATAAATAATATTTTCTATCTGCTATCACATTATAGTAAAATAAATACGTGGAGCCATTTTGTCAATTATTGGCGCGTTTTATAAGTCGATTAGCATCAACTGTGTCCTGAAACTGAATAGAAATTAGAAATGAAAGCATTGCACATGTGTTTACCGCTTTTCTTATGGGGATTGCACGTGTGACTCGCTTCAGCTTATCAACACTTTGCCTGCCACGTCACCTATATGTGGGTAACACTTACAATTAGATACAGGCATTATTTATTTGATCATGTATAGCATAATAAATATATGTAATAAAATGTAACAGAATCCGTGAAAAAATGATGGAAATTATTAATATTATCGATAAAAGCGGGTAGAATTAGAAGTTATATTCATTTTGTATAAAAATTTAGAAAGTTTGTCATTTTCAGCTAATGAAGTGTACCAGTCAAAGTGTTAACGAATGTCGCGTACTTATTTAAATTAATATTATTTGTTATTTTATGTACATATTTACGGTAATTCTGATTGCCCGTTTACTACGAAAGTGTAACTGAAAGTCACCTTGAAATTTTCGAACACACAATATTTATAAAAAAATTGTTTCCATCCTATGATCCCTTTCGAACACAACGAAACTGTCTTACACATACTTCTTTCGAATGTCAACGATTCAAAAGTTATTTTAGGGGCCAGTTTCTAGTGACAACCTGTATTACACAGCCTTGATTATTGATTTTATGTACAGTAGTTACTGTCACTCCGCCAAATATTAAGCTGGCATTGAATAAATTACGATCTATTGTAACAATAATTCAGAAGTAAAGCTACATTTTACATGGACACGAATGATTTATACGTTTTAACTAATATGAGCTGTAATTGCAAATAGTTTATGACATGTTTTAAATTACTCTGGACTTTCAGTGATGTCATTGATAAATTCTTACAATTAGCATCGCTTTTGTCATGCGTCTTTTATTGATGCTTCACATCTACGTAACCAGTATGTTTGTCGAATAAGAATTAATGGAAGTCATATAAATGTCTGGATGAAACGACATTAAATGGCGGTCCATACGACGGGGATTGCATGAAAATTAATTTCGCGTCCTATTAGCCACCCAAGTGGCAGCAATTTCATTTCACCTTCAAATGCAGTCAGAAAGGACGCGTCGAGAAAAGATTGAATCGTTGAAGATAAACTTAAAAGCTGGAAATTACATTTCCGATGGCGAGAGTCGCCTTTTTCCCAGCGAAGCGATTTCTAGAATTCTCCTAGTGTTTCCATCTAGCAATGAAACTTCTTGCTTGGAAATTATTTCACTTCTATATTACATGATTATTCGATTTATGCTCTCTCGAAACCTTTTTGTGTATTTTTTTAACAATATACCATAACTAAGTCCATCAGTTTTAGAACGTTCAGTAGATGATGTATATATGAAGCATGTTCGGCTAGGAGTCAGTAACAAAGTAACACCCCCGTACAGTGCATCGAGTAATAACTTATTAATTATCGCAAAATAAGAACGATAAGGATCAGAGTGATATCTAAATATTAGCACGTAAGCATGCAATTTTTCAATAATCGTATAAAAGGAATGTACTTTATGATCTAGCGTCATAGAGTTTGTACTTAATTTTCCCCCTTGCCTTATTGTTTCAAAGACGGTTCGTTATTACACAAAATTTCAAGCAACAGACACGCACTCCTTCTATGACAAATAGCAAAGATAATGAAACAACACGTGTCCATTAAGAGGGTAAATGAGTATTAGATGTCTAAAATCGAAGGTTTCTTTTGGGTTGGATTGAAAAGTGACTAATACCTCAAATCAATTGAGTTTTTTACAGTTCTTTACTGTGGATATAACACGTATTCTAAAACCAAAAAACTTTAAAAATATTAAAAATTAAGTAAACTACAAAGTGCCAAAATGGGCACTGCACATTGCACAGGTCCAGATGGTGAACACGATTCCAGTTGAATGACGCATCGGGAAGTAAAATCGTTGTAAATGGGTATTCTCTAACTCAAAATTTACAAGATGGAACTTTGTTGAACAATTTTAGTAAAAATTCGGGAATTTGTTCAACAAATATCGACTAATCTGACTGTACATTTTTTCTGTAATAATTATCTGAAGACATGTTTAATAAAATTCTTCAGAGTTCTGAAATCTTATGGGCCGAATTCCAGTATACATTCATTGTGTTGCGAAGAAACCCACAATCAGTTATGATATCGAACGAATTAATAATAACAGGTAATTTTACACCGAAACGATTGGTTTTAGGACCTATGTTGATTAGACATTATTTACTCCATTCGATGAGTACTATAAGCCCTTTAAGTAGCGGACTCTTTTTTTTAACACCCTGTGTGTTTCAGACCTTGCAAAATTCCGTGGCGGAAAAAAATTTAAGCAACACGTAGAGCAGTTTTTTTAATAACAAGTCGCAAATCTTTTATAAAAATGGCACTTTCAGATGCCAGAAAAATGGGAAGAAGAGCTACAGAGGGAAGACCACTATGTTTATTCTTAAAACAAACGAATGTATAGAAAGTATTCGACTTTATTATTGCCTTTAAAGAGGTACGAACATTCCGTACAACCTAATGTATTACGTTTTCCACCCTAACCTGTATTACTATACACATATCGTTCTAACTTACCTGCCCGATATTATCCAGAAGCTTGTACTGGTTGAGCTGAAGAGCGCCTTGTCTATTGTCGATAGAAACCCTCCTACTCTCTCTCAGTGGTCTCCTTCTATTTCTGGGCGATCCCTGAGGACTCCCATAAGGCGAATAAGGACAATAAGGATAAATTGGCCTCACTGTCACATTAGAAGACTCTTCCAGGAATCTCTGACACGTTCCCACATTACCAGGTGACGACACTTTTCGTACTGGCAAACTGTCAGCAATTCCTTCGGACCCCTGGAGCCTGGCTTCATTCAACGCACCCTTCAACGGTGCAACATTTTCACGTTCGCGTAAAAATACGCCTTTCAGGTCGTTGGATGATATTACAGATGGGGTTGGATCATCGTGTTTAGATATCTGCAAGGATATCCTCCTGTCGTTTAAATGCAGCTCGCAATCGCTTCTGTCCTCGGATTGGGTGGACAGTAGTTGATACACTTTGATTGTCTTTGGTAGTTCCTTGACATCGACGTCGTATTTAATCGAGTCAGTTTCGTCCCTGTTACAACGCATTAGTTTTCTGTCAACAGTTTCCTCGTTCAGCGGGCTCGGAATGGCAGTTTCTTCGACACCGATCGTTGTTTTTAATTGGATGTCTTTCGAATTCGAGGAAGATGGAATGGAGCACTGATGAACTAGGTTCCAGGTATTCCTCGACGTCGAGACGCGATTGATCGATTCGCTGAGAGACGCCGTGTCGAGGACGCTCGTAGATAAATCCTGATGGTTCCCTCTGATGCACGTGTTCGATATATTGAGAATTTCGGTTGCTGTGCGCGCGTGATTTGTTGACGAAACCTCCTGGTCTTTTGGCTGTTCCATCAGACGGCAGCGTTCAGACATTTCTTCTAGGAAAAGAAATCAGAACGGTTGTTCTTTTATGCTTCCTAACGAAACGTGAGTCGTTCCTCGATTCAATTTTTTTGTACATGAATGATTCTCATAATGTAATGAAAAGAATATACATTTTTAATTGAGTAAATGTTATCCAAAGTAGTAATTATGAAAATATCAATTTTTAAGTTAGTATTTGTAAAACTGTTTGAATAAAAAACATGTAATTATTACATTAAAGAGTTACTGAAAATTATTTTTAACAAAACGGGGCTTATATGACAAATTAAGTGAACTTATAATGGAACACAAATTATTCAAAATATGAAATTAATGTTTAACAAAGTAATTATTATATTAGAGATTATTTACTACTGCGGATTATCCATTCAATGATTTTACTTTGTTTCTCGATTTCCTTTATTAGATGGCAAGCATTTGTCAAATATTGGAGGACAAAATTAATTGGCCTTCAGGTAATAGAGGTTCTATTGTATCGAGGAAATTGAAACCGAAATAATTACGCTTTTGGTTGGGTTAGCGTTAAGAAGATAACTGTAATAGGTGTAACGATTCCTCAATTTCATGGTAAAATGAGCACATTTCATTTTCTCTTTACTATAATTGAAAGGTATATTAGATATTGATAAGTTACTTCACAGTAATAGCGTAATCAATAGTCTTTTAAGAACAGATCAAGCAGCTATTAACCACATAAGAATAGACCACACTAATATTACCCACACTCACATCTTAAACAAAAATGACCCACCTATTTGTGGTAGTTGTAAATTAAATATAACAGTCACCATCTAATTTTGTATTGTCCAAAATTTTCAGTCTACAGAAATCAGTTTCACCTTGATTCTCCTCTCCAAAATAATCTCAAATTTTTAATACAGAATTCTTCTATTTCTAACATTCCTTGAAGTTACGAAAATATTTCAAACTTTAGAACGACAATTAAAAACATGTAAATAGTTCCATAACGTTGCAAGTAACTCTTATACGCAATTGATGCGACTTTTAAGATATAATTAAAAAAAGCAATGAGAAAACGATAATTTTAATAAGATAAATGTTATTTCACACGTTGAATGTAACAGTGAAAGCTGCCACTCTTAGTCAGACGCACAATAATCCGGTGATTTTTGTATAAATTAATATGCAAAATATTTGGTTACTATTCGATTACATAATTTGTGCTTTATATTATTATCGCAATATTAATGTTCTGTAGAATTTTATAAGGATTTATAATTATTTAATTAAATTAAATCAATGATACCGGTCACGGGTATCCCTAACGGCATTCAATGTGTTCACAACTAATTATGAAAATATAAAATTTAAAATATGAATTGTTCAATTAGGAGCCGTAAAAATAAATTAAGAGAATATTATTTTTCAACAACATAAGAATCATTTTAAAGAATGAAATTAATTTTCAACGAAACAAGGCTTACCTAAGAAGTTAATTTGTTTTTTAACGTAAAATGAAGCATTTAAACAAATGAAGCCAATGTTCAATAAAATGATTATTATTTCTGAAATTATTTACTGCTTCTGTTTACCCATTTAATGATGACACTAATTGGTGATCAAGTAATCGAGATTCTGTAGTATTCCGATAATTAATCCGAAAGATGTACCAATAATTAAAATTAATTACCACATTTTATTGAACCATTTATTATTGGCAGATCAGTAAATACGATTTAACTGAAACTAAAATTTCGATCAAAGACAGATTTCCAACGGGAAACAGAGCTTTAAATTCTGACCTGACATTTAGATAAAATATGCAACACGAGACAAGTTTTCTTTGATAGAAATATTTGGTCATACTACCTGTGCATGACAAACTGTAGAAATTTCTTAGAATGGTACACAGTGTTTAGAAACAAATGCACATGATGGCGTAAGAAATGTTTAACACGTTGAATGCTGTGGGGGTCACCGGTAACCGGCACCTCAAATTTAATTTAATTAACACGTTGACTGCCATGGGGGTCAACAGTACCAACACGTTAAATTTTCTTTAACTAACTGACTATTGACTTTAACGATATACTAACCGAATTGTACGTTGCAACACTCAGATAGAGAGGCATACATACGATTAAATACTTGAACATTTTTTTCCTCTGTGATTTATCCTAAAAACAGCAATTTATATTGTGTCTGATTACGAGTGGCTCTTTCCACTGTGGCAGTCAACGTGTTAAATAATTATTGGTTGTCACAAAATTCTAAGCAAAAAACTGAAACAATAACGTAGGAACAAAAGAGCACGACTGAGTTCTCAAATCTTCTTTTTCTTTACGATTTATATGAAAAATAGTAAATTATGCCGTATCTGACTAGGTATGGCTGTTTTCACTGTTGCACTCAGCGTGTTAATTAACAGTTTTCTCTATAGAACACAATTTTCAATTGTGCTTTATTTCCTTCCACGCATTACATTGTGGAAATTCAATTTGTTTCATACGTTTTATAATGAACGTTCATTTCTAATTGTAATGGTTTTTATTGATGAATGTCATGATATAACCACAAGAACAATGTAAAAGTACAGTGATTAATTAATAAGTTCGGAGAATTCAAGTTATAATCATCGTAGAATTACGATTTCTACCCAACTATTGAAATTCAAAATGCTTTGAATTTCACTTAGCCAAAGCCAGAAAGCTAGGGATTACATATACATTTCGGTTTCAACTCCCTCCACATTTCGAATTTCAATTCTCTTTGAATGATGGTTGTGGATTTCTGTCTGTATCGGCCGAGACCGATGAATTGAAATATAACCGGTCAGAATAATGGTCTCTACCTAGCAACTGAAATTGAAAACGATCGAAATTTGGATTCTTTCAGAATTAGAATCACTGATAAGGGAACACCGCGAATCCTTACTCACTGATTAGAATGAAATATTGTGAGTTCACAAAGTGATTCAAAACAAGAATAACGGTGTGTTTCACACGTGCCCATCGCCCTTTAAGGATGTGAAAACTAACTTCAAAGTCAAATAGGCACTCCCACCTTTTCGCGTATAACTTTTAAAGTACAAGAGATAGAGAAAAATGTTTCCAACAAAAGTTTCATGATACAATAAGCGCTACAAACTTGCGTTAACAACATTTTCAAAAAAGTTCTGTTTCGTAAGGTACAATTTTTCTTTAAGAGAGAACTTGTTTCAAAATTTTGTTACCGTAAGTTTGTAGCGCTTACTGTATTAGAATAGAATTTTCAAATATCTGCAGTTCCTCTGTCAGGCTTTCGTTGAGTTAATAAACAATAAATAAATGGAAAATGATAATATCTGTAACGATCTATTGCACACAAAAACGTCATTAATAAATGTTATATAATATTCTAATAATTTTAAAAGAAGTAAATTGTTTAATGTGAAATATTTTTATCACTATTGTTTTGCGTGTGTCGAATGGGTAATATTAATAATAATAATAACAATAATATTAAAATATACTGACCAGTACTGACATGTTTCACGAGATCGCAGAGATCGTCCAAGCTGTCCTGCCTGGAGGATATCTCATCCCTCAGGACTTCTTTGACCTCCTCGATATTTGGCATCTCCAATCCAGAGCCGGACATCTTCCTATGTACCTCAGTTGTCGGCATCTTATCAGCGCAGACGTTGTTAACTTCCTCGGCCCTGCTGATAATCACTCTCGAATTCAACCGTTTAGGTCCAACGGAGGATCTTCGCCTCTCTTTTAAAAACGAGGACAGGTCCTGCAGGACATCCGACGAGTTTCGATCTTCGTCGAAGGTGCCCAGGTTACTCGCGTACCCGCTGCTCTCCCTCCTCGGTCTGATCACTCTGGGCGTTCTAGATTTAAAAATTTCTCGAAAATTTGGTAGTCCTTCCCCCTCCTCGAGAAACAGCGCGCTATCCTTTCGAACCTCGACGATTTCTTGGTCAGAATCCTCGGGACTAGACGCGATCTTGAACGAATCCACGCGCTCCGTCGACTTCGAAGGTAGCTTGATGGTCACCTTGCTCTCCGAGTCTCTGAATATTTTTCTTGCATGATTTCTCGATTTGCGTGACTCTGGCAATTTCCTCGTGGAACTTTCCTGCCGTAACTGTTTGGTGATGCGCCTCGAGTCTTGCCCCAGGACGGATGAGAAATCTGTGAGTTTATTTCCGAAATTCTGCGACGATCTTCCGTTCCCCGGTGGAATTTGGAACTTCGTAGCATCCGTGGACGATTCAACTGATCTTGGCTCGTATTTTCGAACGCGAAGAAGTTTCTCTGGAGATGAGGTGGATTCTAATGGAAAAACGATGTGACTGGGGGAATCCAATGGTAAATTTAACGAGCAATCCTCTGAGTCCGAAGGAATCCCAGTGAGAGACTTGGAGACTGATCCTGGTGATTCCTCGTCCACCGCACTGTGTCTGAAATAAACGAAACGTTCACGATCGATATTATAATAATAATACGTATTTGCTGCGCCAACCTTGTGTACAGTTAACAAATCAAAAACAGATAGAACAACAGTAAAGATCAAGTACTAAGTAAATAGAGACAGTGCATAATCGAGGTACAGCAATATGCTTTTAGAAACTTAATCTAATAGTACTACATATTCCGCAAGAGACGTATGGTTGTCGTATAAACTTGTACGATTTGTGCTGTGCATTTACTAGCATGCGCATTAAGTGCATTTAATGAAGTAGTAAGAGCCGCTTGAACAATAAAAGTATATACAACAACCATAAGAGTCGTGCGGATGATCTGTAGCCGTGCTTATTAAGTATATTACCTGAACGCCCACAGCCGTTTTTAGCAGAGAAAATAGCAACGTACGAAATACTTATGAGTGCTCAGACCAATTACAAAATTAATTTTAAAATGTACGTTCACTAAACATTCGGTTGTTCCACTTTATAAGTTTACGTTCTACCGACGTGTTTTACCCCATCTTTTAACAATCTTTGACTTTCGATTTCTCGTTTATTTAACAGTATTATTATACTTCATCATTTTTTAATACATTTTATGTGAAGTAAGCTTAATTGAAAAATGCCACAATTACGATACAATATACGGGTAAGTGCTTTTAATTTAACGCGAAACAAGCATGAAATTTGTAGTCCTTCTAAATAAATTGAGTACCGTGTCAGCGCTAAAAAAGAATTTTAACAAGTTCTTTTTACAGATTAATTAAAATTTCAGCAAGTTGTACAAACTTGCTGTCTTTAATTTTGAGAAAAAAAACAAAATGTTACGAATACCGCATAAATAAATTCAGCGAACAGACTATTCAACGTTTTGGTAACGCGTTCAAAACCTCGACCGTTCACCTACACAATTTGCGTTTGACATTTAATCGTCGCTTTGTGCTTGACCCGGTTATATTTTTGCACCTGCAACAAGGATCATCGATGCGCTCGTCGAATTGTACCGTTTTCCGCGAGACACGTACACCGAGGTCGTTGTTTCAAACGTATTCACCACAATAAAATGATATGGTCGTAAAAATACAGAGGGTGTTAAAAAAAATTGACAACTTCGATAGAATATAATACAGTAGGACCTCGATTAATCGGCTTAATCGGGAGACAAACAGCCTGGATAAATCGAGGCCCAAGGAAAAATAACTAAAAACGTATTTTTTATACCAAAATAAGTTCTTTATTCTTAAAAAATGTATTTTCTTTTATAATATAATCATAACCGAACGTATATCAGCTTAAATTTTATCTACTTTTTTAATTCTGCACTTATAAGTGCTTTATTACGCCAACTTTTCACCATCACTGAACTTTCAGTTGGATTAGGTATAAACAGTGTATTTCTCGAAACATGAAGTATGAAGTTACATGTAAACTTTCCAAGATATGATACATACTGAGTAAATAAAATCGGCAGTGGCAGTTACAGAGAAGTCTTAAGTTAATTTTAGTCGATACCCACAGCGAGCGTTTGTAGCCAATAACAATTTTTTGCTGTTTGTGGATACCTAAGAAATGACACGAAACTTTACGACTCAGCATCAAATACTGCAGAAACTCACACATTAAAAGTCATTTTGTCAAATAAAATAATTCATTTGAAAGTTTGAAAATGGTCATGTGTTATTAGTGGGAAGTAGAGACACAACAAATAAGCCTGGCATTATTTCTGCCAAAAAGTATAATAATTTCTCACAGCTGCATAATTTAAAAAAATTAGTGAAACATTAAAGCGCAAAATGATTTGATAAAAAATTAGAATAAGTAGAAATACGAGAGAAAAAGAAAGTAAAAAAGTGATGCATTCGAACCCAGAATCCTGATTAGCATTCATCGAGGACAAGCACTGCATCCATCGTCATTCTTGAGACAGTGGTCAATTTTTCCGGGATTCTGAGCACAAGGAGAATGTTTCAACATTCAAAGCGATTTTTGATAAAAAGTAGATGGAAAAAACCTTTAATATTCTGGGATTCGTTTGTATGCTTCGTCATCAACATTTTCAACTCGATTCCATCCAATTTGCAGGGATTCCGGTCGCGGTTTTCCCTCGTAAGCTGGCAAAAGTCGATTGCCACAGGGAAACAGTTAAGCTACTCTTTCTCGTATATCAATTACGAGAGCACTAATATAATGTGCCAATTATACGAATAGTACTATCATATAACAATATATAAAATTGGAAAAATGCAACCGTACAACAATCTACATGTACACATAACAAAACAAATGATTGTATCGCTACTGTTATTGAATTTTATTGTAAGCTACGCCATCTGTCAGAATATCCTCTTTAAACGGCATCTAGTGGAAACATTGTTTATCGAAACAACGGATTGTAGAATGGTCTAGAAATCACGCGAATGATCCCGTTTAAATCGGAATACCGCATGAATTTTATGAAACCACGCTCAACCGCGCGACAGAGACATAAATTTGTTCTGCAGACTCGATGTCAGCGGACAATGGAATCAATAAACGAAAGTAAAGAAAGAAAGGAGAATGGCGGAGAGTCAGCCAAGTTATGGAATTTTTTAATGCATGTTTGTTCGCCCACTTCTCAACGATTCTGACTTTCTGGAAATGTTGGGCCGGCGATGAAAAGGTTTCCAGAATCCGATGCCAATTATTTGTAATGTGTTTTTGGGTGGTTTATTCGCACTGCACGTATGTATTGGTATTAATTGAAAAGCACTATCAAACGATCTGAACAAAAATACATAGTTCCATTTAAAAAACGAACTTGACCTACATATCTCTTAAAATAATAATGTAGAAAAAAATTCGCCTTCGACAAAGGATGTGTCCCCCCATACCATGCAAATTCCATATAAAACATTTTCTCTATCTCCAATAAGTTACGAAATATAGGCCTGTAACAGATATGCTGGGACACCCTGTACTTTCCCGAAACTCTTGGGTTTCTCTTCTTATAATATATCAAGTACAGTAGGACGTCGATTATCCGAACTGTAATTAGCAAGAAAGTGACTTGACTTCTGACTATATACTGCATGCAAATGTTAATTTTATATGAGATTGTAAAATAAATACATAACAGTGTACAATTAAGTACAGAGTATCACTAATGATAATTCTAATTTATAAGTATGTAACACAAGATGATCAATTTTAGAATGATCGCTGTTCGGATAATCGAGGTTCTACTGTATTGTTTTAAAGAAAATATAGAAATGGATACCCAGTTGCCCACATAAGGATAAAACGTACCTACTGTATCTTTACATTGTTGTATGTATATGTGTACGTATGTGCATCTAATTTTTTGTGTGTATATGTCGTATGAATTTATGTTTCCAAGCATGTCTGATCTCACTTCGGACTTGAACCCCCTTAAATCCATGTTATGTTTAACCCTTTCTCACCAATTAAATAATTGTAACATTGGAGCCGTTCGGGTCAATCTGACTCGAAGTTAAAATTAAGAGAATAAATGTATGAATATACTAGATTTTAATGTAGTTTAATAAATAGAAGCTAAAATAGTTTATACACTTATCATAGACAGTAACAAAGTGCTCTTGACGTATGCACTTTTTTGCATACAGGTACCACACAGTTTGCATACTTTTCTATAGGTTGTAGAGGGACATAAAGTACAGCGGGATCTTTCAGTGCTATATTATTTTTTTATTTTCTATCATCTCACTTTTTTGATTAAGCGTCGTTCATATTTCATCCGCTACTTCAATTAGATTTACTTCTTCCCACATCGCTCATTTGCTGCAACAACGACACAATTCAAAAAGAACTATTTTAGGGAAAGTGAGTTTGAATGTTTCGAATCATTACAATTTTATAAGAACATCTATCTTCAACAATCGCCCACTCGTGGTGAGTTTCAGAACTACAGTTATATTGTTCTAACGAAAGAAACTACAAACAAAAACAATTACTTCTATAACAAGAATTCAAAAATGGCGTATTTTGAGTTGTGTCGTTGTTGCAGTAAACGAGCGATACGTTCCGTCCGTAAAGCAGAATATCTCTTTAATGATACAAACTGAATGTAAATTACAATTAAGTTGTTCTTCCGACAACTCTTCATCATCGAAGGTTTTTTTTGAAACTTATAATTATGAAATCCATTTCAATTTCTAAATCGTAGCAAGATAGCTTATTGACGGCCAAAACACATTACGAGTTCCGTCAGCTCGCATGCTAACCAATATCCCGGCAAAATTAATTTGCAACCCGAACGGACAATAGGGCATTCAGCACCCTACCTGTATTTATGACAGCAAACGCGCTTTGGACATTTTCCTGGGTCCGTAGTCCCTCCGGTACCTGTCAAACCACCGCTATTTGCCGCGTAACCAATCACCTTCCAATGTTTGCACAACGAGTACAAAGTCTCGAATATTGAACACCGCGAATAATTATTATGATAGCTCTTCTGTTGCAGGTGTCTCGCAAGTTTTCTCCTGCATGACGTACCTAATGAGTGGAAATTTTTCAAATTACTCTTAGGAATACTAACGTCATCTACTTCTTTCGTTTATACTATTTTTAAATATCTTTTAATGAAATCGTTGCAGTTACTAGATTTAAGTATACACGTTTTAATATAAATGAACTTTACTTGTATAAAAAAATCACAAAGTGAACTTAAAAATAAGTGCTTAAAGGACGGAGGAACAAGATGATAGAAGTCCATGTGGTCTCCAGATCCACAGATAAACTCATAACCAAATTTCGCACATTTATGCAATTTAACATGTCCAAATTCGTGAAGAATGCACATTTTATAGAGCAAGTGAAACAAAAGATATACTTTCAGATATTTCAACCGCAAAATGCAGTTCTGCCATAGTTTCGTTTCCTCAGCTACATGGAAGTAAAAAATACTGAAGTATAAAAATGTATATTTGCATAAAGATCCGCAGTGTACTCATAAAAAAAGACTCACTTCTGGATCCTTAATTCCTTACCTGCGATAAACTCTGAAAACATTTCTATATAATGGTGATTGATAGGATCTTCTGAAAAGTCACAGTGTTCTTACAAGTGCAACATAAATGCCTTAAGAGGCGTATTTATGCACATACACAGGATTTTGTAAAATAGATGATTTAAATTTGGATATGTATAAATTTGAAGATTGAAAAGTCAATAGTTTTTGAGACATAAAGAAGAAGTTAAGTGAACAAAACTAAAATTTTTCGTTATATCCTGGAAAGTATTGAATTTTCCATCCATGCTTAGTGAAACATTTTTGTTTAATTTCTTGAACACTGTACCCAGAATCAAGATCATACGTTTTAGAACATCGTGTATGATCAGTGTCTTGATCAGTTTGGAAATTTCACAAACAGACGCGTCAAAAGTTTCAGCCTCCAAGGAGCAGAGCTCATTAAATCCTCAACGAACCGACCTACGAACATACGCCTCTTACAGATCACGCTCATTTGCAATTCAGATCGCGTCTGTTAGAATGACGAAAATATGAAATTTAAATAATGCTGCTCGCGTAACCCTTAGAGGCGTACCTAAGTTGGCACTGGCTATATGGCAGAGAATGAAAAATGTTTTCCATCGTCGGCTGAACTAGGGCATGTGCAATTGGCCATAAAGATATTTGGACAGTATAATTTTGAAATCTGTACTCTGTATTTTAATTAAATATAATATACATAAAGGATTTATTATACTATACTACAATACAGTTTCTAGGTAACAAACATGAAATAACTTTTTACTTATTGTATACGATTGTTCAAGTAACCGTAGAAAAACGCAGAAATGGTTATCAATGGCGTTGCCACGTAGGAAATATCGGCTCTCGTTCGACCACAATGGGTATATAAAAAACAACCTTAATACAGTAGGACCTGGATTATCTGAACTATAATAAGTAATGGTATGACTGACGTTGCAACCATATTTTGCATAAAAATGATAACTTTATTTTAAAATATAAAATAAAGAGTTATGCCGAATTAAATACACAGTGTCATTAATGATATTTCTAGCTTGTAACTGGCGTAGGATGATTAGTTTCCGGATGATCAATGTTCGGATAACGGAGGTTCTACTGTATATCTACATTCTAGAGAAATGCCCAAAACTAACAAAGGCAAAACTGCCAGAGAACAGCATGAGCAACTTCCATGGTTTAGCTAATCAAAAGCTGTTTACCTAATTCTACTATGCACACTGTATACATGTATGTATGTAAATGATAGATTTATGTTAGGACAAACAAATATGCATTTCTTTTCTTTCAGTTCCCTTCTCTTTTCTTTTTAAAACTCATTTTTATTTCAACAAGTTAATTCTTAAAAATGCGCTTGTCAGGTTTTTTATTCTCCTAGAGTTCCCTTACTGACGTTATAAAAGACTGAGCTTGTACACGCATAGCTGCGAGCGGAATACGAATAAAAATGGAACTCATGTAGAACTTTGTACTTAATTAGAAAAATCAGTTTATGACTTACAAAAGCTTGTACATCAGGCCAGTAAGTTTACAGTACTATCTGCTTCATAGTTAATGGTCTTGTTTGTTGCGCAAATTTTATAAAAATTGTTATCTTGTAAATGTTTACATTTTAACAATAAACAAATTCTGGAAAAAAACAGCTCTCGTCTGATCGCCGAAGTTAAGCTCTTCTGGGTACGGGCAGCGATAGCATGTGTGACCATCGCAGCTCCGGTGGCCATCTCTGGTTTAAATGGTAAAAATAAGCATTTTTTCTTTAAAATTAAATCTTTGATAACTACCCAGTGTGGTGGCGACAGACGGTTTTCAGATTCGTACGAAGCACAAGAAAATCTACAAAGAACATTCGCTGAATGTTGCAAAACGGTAGAGAAGGTAAAATTTGTTGGACAGTGTTATTATTAGAGATCGATGGGTCTTCTGTATTATTTATATGCACATAAATAAAAAATACATTAAAATTAGCAATTCTGAACGAGCAAAATGACCTCGGAATTAATAAACCGTCGCTGTTCCGAACCAAGTGAAAGGAATGAAGTGATCTCGATCGTACAACTACAACGAATTCTTCTAAAAGGATAGCATTATTTCACAATTCTAAAAAATTTACCAATTTTTTCATATACAATTTCCCTTCAAGTACATCCAAAAATAAGAACCATTAACGCATGAAAAATGAGGCCTGATTAACAAAAAGTTCTATCCGATGTGGACACGACAGAAATTTATGAGACTGATGCATATGAAATGTTGTTTTCCGAAGTTTGAACTTCATGGTATGATTTTGTGTAGCAAACACTGTTTGCTGGGCAATTGTTATAGACCATATTCATTCTTTAGAAGGAGTTTCTTATAATACATGTGCATTAGTTGTCAGTATTGTTGATTATTCAAAAATTATTTTTTACAGCAATCAATAACCGAGATTTTCGAGTAATCTCTCTTGATAAATATAAACTTGACAATAATGCAGTGAAAACGGTTGAAAAAATTAATTTAGCATTTGAAAAAGGTTATGCTAATGTAAGAAGTGTTCAACGTCAGTTTGCAAAATTTAGAGCTAAAAAATTTTCATTAAAAAATGCACCATGAGGAAGATCAGAAAACGCTGTGGATAAAAAATAATGGTGACAGTCTGGTAGTCACATACAGGACTTATTCGCTATAACCTTTTACAACTTGTAACAACAATTACAGCAAACACGTATTGTAAAGAAATAGAGGAAATGCAATTAAAATTAACGATAAAACATTGTTGAATAAATGGAAACCAATCTTAATGCATAACAACGCAAGACCTCATATGTGGAAGATGAAATACAAAAGCTTACTGAATTAGAAAACAAAATGTTGCCATAGCCTCCCTATTCCCCTGACCTTTTACCTACAGATTACTACTTTTTCAAATATCTACACCAGCGATTTTCAATCGGTGTGCTGCGAGAGGTCCACAGGGGTGTCCAAGATTTTTTAATACAAGTTAATGTGATGTGGCAGCAATGATTAAAAATAACCATCGTGTACTAACGACGAAAAAACTTACAGTTTAGTTAACATACTAAAACAACGCCAAGGTCAAATATCTCATTAAATGTATGTAAATCAAAGAAAAATAATAAATAACTATTGTTCTAAATAACTTTGAGTATTACTTTTCTATTACAAAGGACATATCATAAATAAATGAGGTTTTAACAAGATTTTTCAAACAGGAATTCGGAAAACATTCTCTTCGCATTTCATTCAATGTCATTTAATGCATGGTGAGAAATATAGTTACTTTATTGCCACTTTGAAGCAAAAATGGACAAAAGTCTTATTTTTTTTGTAAATCAGTCAAAAATGTATACTTTTTTGTCAGATCGGTGAAAAAACATATTTATATTTTTTGGTGTGCCGTAGAATTCTAGTAATTACTTTTATGTGTACCGTGAGATAAAAAAGGTTGAAAATCGCTGATCTAGACGTTTTGTTAAAGAATAAGTTGTTTCGAAATGTAGAAGACGTAAACACTGTATTCGAAGAATTTTTAAGTTTCAAAACTGTTGATTTCTACAATAACAGAATATTGAAATTAGTTAATCGTTGGAAAAAGAGTAAAGAATCATATGGAAGTATTTTAGATTAAATATATCATATTTTGAAAAACTATATGTCTTTAACGTTCTAGTTTAAAAAACGGCATTTCGTATGCGCCAACCTAATATAACTTGCATCCTTTTGATAAAAGAATTACGAAGCAATAAATCACCGATACAAGTTAGCTTATCTGTTATAAACAAATCATGCTATTAAACTTGGATAGAGTGTCAATCATAGCTAAAATAACAGATGCAAGTTGACATGAATAATCCAGGATGAGTTGTGGAATTAAGACGTATTAACACGTTTCGTATCACACTGAAAAGTTCCGTACCTAGTCAGACACCTCGCAGGAGTTTTGGAATACGAGATCTGTTCAGTTCTCGGACTATATTTAGTCAAAGCATTCGAAATTATTCTAGAAACTCTTCCGCTCAGGCATATCCTCCCGTAACGGCAGCAATCCAATAGGAATCGCTATTCTGTTCGTTTCTCTTGCTGCTATGTGATATCCAGCTATAATTAACACGTTACAGTTTGCATCCTGTTATCCGTTTTGAATGTTACGAACTTGTTAGTTGCAAGTTCCCTACGTAATATGATTCACGCGAGAGCGCGTCGCGTTTACGACGACCATGCGTCGAACTCACCGTTAAATTTCCTCAGGGTCTCATAAATTGCTACGAAACGATTCAATTTCCTAAAAGGCCCTCTCTGAACGTGACCTTCCTTTCCCTGTATCTTCGTGTTTCATTCCTCGTCTTTCAACCCGTCCCATTAACGCTTGCGTGCTATATTCCCTCGTAATGTTCCTCCCTATAATCTTTGCTCTCATTAACAGATTTTCATACACCTTGAGCGTATTTATGGGCTCGTTTCCTCCTCCATAAGTTGTTCGACCCTGTGGTAACGGAATATTGCACAGAGCATAATGAGTTTTCACGTGAAAATATCGTAGACAACGTTATGGTATCGAAACGATGCGATTTAAAAATATATCGATATTACAATACTTTCAACTTCGTCCCGGTATTCAACTCACGTGAACCCCTTAGTTGACAAGTGAAGTAACTCTTCATTTCGTGAAAAATAGACTTCTTTACTTGTGAGACTTTTGACGTTTTTCTATGCTCACAGTTATGTTGAACATTTGAAAATGTATAATGTATCGTAAAAATGAAGTTAAGTAAATCTAATTGTAAGTTATCCTTCCTTTAAGGGGGTATTCTCATTCGGAGGAATCAAAACATCGATTTCTTTTATTGCATTTTCTCGAAATACAATACATTGTAAATTAGTTCCCAAAATTCTATGCCTGAATTCGACGAAATGGCAACGTTACAGCGACTTCAAGAAAACGGTGATATACAGGATGTCCCACGCAACTGGGACAAGCTGTATCTTCCAATCGGTTAGAGATGGATAAAAATAGTGTAAGTCAAAATTAAGTGGTATCCGATGATACATAATCTGGAAATAATTTTATGCATTTTTATGCATTGATGCACCTGAAAAATGCAATTGCACCTTTTTTTAAATCGAACCCTATACTACTGACTGGAGTAGTCAATGCAGTTTTCTAATTTCTACAAAAAAGTACTAAAGTACGCCCGAAACGTGTTAGGTCAAAAGTTATTGCAGTTAAAAGTTTGCTAAATTACATTTCATTTATATTACCGAACAGTTTCCATGATACAAAATAATGATATGTATGACATTGTAGTTTTTGTTTTGCTTCCATAAAGATTTTGTCAAATAAATTAATGCAATAATCTGCAACTCTAATATCCAGTGATTTCAATTACTGTAAAATTGACACAAGAGTCGAATCTAGAACCGTTTTGGAACCGATATACATAGAATCGATATATGAACCGTAACCGGAACTGATATAGACAGAAATTTTAGTTCCTTATAACAATCATTTAGAATAAAGGTTCTTCATAACTGTTTCAGTCAGAACCTTTATGTAACTGTTATTAACAGTTATTTTCGGAACCGTTTCAACCCCTGACACTTTTTAATTTTTGGACTTACGTCACTCGTTAACTAAGAGGCTCACATAATACATCGATTGTAGCGTCTTAAAAATAGTAGAGTGGTTAGGTTTGCGTCTCAATGCTGGTTCTGAGAATTTAATTTTCATGCCGTCATATCTGCGAACGCTTATCGATGTTGCAGTGCAGTAACCGTGCAGATTAAGTCAAATCGCAATGCGTTTATCGCGCACTCAACCTGGGGTTCAGATTTAGTGCCAGAAGCACTTGAAACCACGTCCGTACATAGGATATATGTATAGTATATATAGAGTGTCAGGTTTTTCCGATAGATCTTATATTCTGTGAGTAAAAATAATATTTTCGAAACGTCCAAATCAGAACTGAATTTGTCTGTGATTTCTCCACAAAAATAAGAATTGGATTGTGGCAGTTCTACCATCACGTCTTTCACAAACATACAGCTATATTTTTCTCTTCCAAAGTTCCACCTTCCCAACTTTCTCTTTTTCAAGCTTTTTAACTACTTTCTGTCTATTCTTACTATGTTTTTTTTCTCAGGGTTTCTTCTTGGCCTGGTCAAAATCATCTCACACAATTGGCAAACAGATCTGCAAGGACCTGTACAGTTTCGACCATTTTTACTTTCAACATTCAATCTTTGACTTTCCACTTTACATTTCCATTTTTCTCTCTAGCTTCACCTCTTTCGGAAAAGCGCTATTAAACCCAAAGACAGTAGGTACACCGTTTTTTCAGTCTGTTAGACACTCCAAGCCAGTTCACAGCGAGTATTCCGCGAGACTTCAGCGTACATACTTATACTTGAACTTTTTATGCTTTCGTATCTTTGTTATTATTATACTTGCTATAGTCATAATTATTTTGTTATTTATTTATAATAAATTGAGCGCGCGTGGAACAATTCTGTTCTCGCCCATCTCAACTCCTTAAGATAAAGTTACAAAGATCTAGTATCATAATTACTAGATCTAGAGCAGGATAAAATTACACAGACTTAGTACCAAAATTAATAGGTATCCAAATATTATTTATTGTATGTACAGTGTCTAAGACTTTTGAAACATATTCTAGTTACAAAAGTGAATACAAAATGTTGAGTCAACATGGTTCCAAAAATAATCCTTTAAGAATTACTGGCACTTACATTTGATAAGTATGTTCTTACATTCTGTGCGGAGTACGCCTATATGCGTTCAGTGAACGTACTTATTAAAGACACTAACGAGTTTTCCGCATGGGACGTAAAGTTGTCGTGTTAAGGCTGTCACGAGCAACAGAACATGTAAATATCTTCGTTGGATTTTGAGATAAAAATTGCAATGTTCAAGAGAGCAAATACAGTTGTACAAAAAATTTTTCCTCGAAGTCACCATCTACGTCATATCAAAGTCATCAATATTTTCTTAAGCTTTTTTATTCATGTCGAAGTCATCGACGTTTTCTTTACCTATTAATGAAGCTATTAACATGCACAAGTTATTGAAGTGGAGTCATCGATTTCCCGATTTCAATGAACGTTTGTTTAGGACATGTAAAAAGAAAATAAGTAAGCCCGTGTTCGAACGTTAATTACAAAGATATTTAATTTTTAAAGTTTAGCAGTTTCACGACAAAACACGATTAATATCAATTTTGAGAAACAAGACAAATATTGAACAGGTAAAGATGATAACTCATTCTTGTACCACAAGCTTCGAACCACATTGTACATACTATGCATGCACTAAATATGTAATGTCAAATATCTGTGTAAATAATACACATTCGCATAAACACTCGAACACCTGGCCATTCATGTTTCTTGGAGATTTATCAGAAAGAAATTTCATTGAAATTGTTGATACCATTGTTATAACCTTTCCTTGCAAGTTTTTTCTAAGAAACGCGAGAATATACAACGTGAGACATGAGAAACAGAACATTTAAGTATCTTCGTCGGATCTGGAAATAAAAGGACCTGTCAGGGAGAAACATTGTTCTATTCGAAGGGGCGAATACAATGATCTGAAACGAAATTCTTCCTCAAAATACTTGTTTTAAATAGAACCATATATTTTCTCCTTAACACATTGACTGCCACAGTGGAAACTCCCATACCTGGTCAGACACGCTATAATGTGTCAATAAAATGTCAAAACTCTTATTAGCACGTTCGCTACCATGGCCCATTCGAAAAAAACGTCCACCACAGACCACGTTTTATTATTATCAATTATCTCTGTCACACATCTGTGACGTCGAGCTTTCAAAATAGAATCGACGCGTCACACATATGTGACGCTGGCAGCGAACGTGATAATAAAGATATATCCAGTCTCAAGACAAACTTAATGACCTATATCATGACCTTCAAATAACCTTGAACTCTGAAAATGAAGATCGAATAACAGACCCGTTTACGTATAACAGGACTGCGTTTATATTACATCACAATATTCAAAATGGTGACCTTGAACTACAATACAATGTTTTTTCAATCATTTCGGTATGGATCTGAGAATATGAAAAATCGAATTACTAGGGCTCGTGGATCCACTTTTTCGAAAATAATCCTAAAAAAATATTATAGTTGGTCACTGTGCGTTTCAATAATAGTATACCGCTTCAAGATCACCATTATGAAAATTTCATATAAAGTAGCTTCACGTGTAAACGTTTCTATTATTCTTTAAATCTTTAATCTTAGAACCTACGTTGACTTAGCATTTTTTGTTCCGTTTCGCGAGCGTTATGTATTCCACAAGTTTGAACCTCTTGCCTTGATATCAAGGATGCACGGAGTTCAACGACGCACGCGTCGATGTGCCACTATCGATAATGGCGATAAGTGTCGATAACTTGATAAGCTTATCGATACTGTCGCTTAAGTATCGATATTTACCTTGGAGCACTGATAGAAGAGACACGAATTATGTCCAACCAGCTCGGAATTCATGAACACGTAAAACGTAAATAGTGACTCTAGCAGTGCAAAAGAAAGTGGTCGGTAAACTGTTACGCAACCAAGAAATTTCTTGGCTGAATAGTACGTTTTAGATGTGCATAAATGATTATCGGTTCGACGTGTGATAAATTTCTAGTACAAGGTGAACGAGTGTTACACAGCAAAGTTTAAGTGAAAAATTGCAAATTTCCCACAAAATATTGACGAAACACGGTTATATTTAAAATTGTCTCATTGCTGAATTCGTAGACGGTCAGTATGCCTAGAACTCGAGCAAAAAGGAGCCTCATTTGGTTGCATTTTTCGAAATTCGTGGATAACGACAACGCAGAAGTTATCAAGTGCAACGAATGTAAAGCCATGATGCAGTATTGCGGGAACACTACGAATTTATGGTCGCACATACGCATACACCATAAAGAAACGCGAGAAAAAATTTCGAAAGCCTCGACTCGATTAAAAGACGGGCATGAGCTCCTCGAGAACGATGCTACGATTTCGAATCTACTCGAGAACACTCAAACTATATTGAGAAAATTCGGTCAAGTGGAAGCGGATCTCTCTAACTCAAAACGAGTAGAAAAAATTAATCGTTCTCTGATACAAATGATAGCCGACGATATGCATTCGTTTTCAATGATAGAGGACAGAGGATTCATTAACTTCGTCAAGAGCATGGACGAGACATACGAGCTGCCCGATAAACATTTTCTCACGTCCAAATTATTGCCAGAACTTTACGAAAACGAGCGCCATAAAATCGAAGAAAAGCTGTTAGGTGCTGTCGGCGTTCACCTCACTATAGACTCGTGGACGAACCGACAAATGTTTTTTGTTTCACTCACAGCGCATTATTGCGTTGGCGGAACTGTACAACGCAATTGTCTGCAGGTTTCGCACTTTCCCACATCATGTAGCGCTGAAGATTTGAAAGAAACGATTATCAGAACAGCGAGCCTCTGGAAAATTGCAACGAAAATAAAAACGATCGTTAGCAACAGATCGATCGATATCGCGAGCGCCGTGTTTCTGACACCGTGGCAGCATATTTACTGTTTCGGCGATTCGTTCAACGAAATCGTTCTGAATTCTCTGAAAACCGCTGAAAATGTCTTGGAAGTCATTCGTAAGAGCAAGCACATCGTTCGTCTTGTCGAATGCAGCGATATCGTCACGGAATTATCTAAACAAAATAAGTTACTAAAAATTCCTACAAATCCAGCAAAATTTGTATATTCGAACAGCGATGACGTGACGCGTTGGAATGACACGTATCTGATGCTTGATCGAATCTTAGAATTACGAACCACTTCAAGCACGGGATCTGGGGATTGCTTGCAAGGTTTCTTGTCGTGTCTGACGGTCGACGAATGGACAATGATTTTGGAAATTTCAAGGATCTTGAAACCGTTGCACGAGGCGACGAAAGAAATGTGCAGCGATCGTTACCTCATGATTTCTAAAGTGATACCGATCGTTCACTGCGTGGAAGCCGCTCTGAGGAACCAAAGTCATTTAATAGCTGATCAGCTGCGTAATAATTTGCTGAACGAACTGAATAAATATTTCAGAAACATCGAGGCGCATCCCGTTTACGCGATCGCGACCCTCTTAGATCCCCGTTACAAAGACATTGTATTCAATTCGAGTGACTGCGTTAATCTTGCGAAAAGTCGACTGATCGCCGAGTACGATGATTACGAGAAACAGAGTAATAATTCTGACACAGAACCGACGATAAAAACGGAGGCTGATGATAAAAACTTAGAAACGAACGATAATCTGTGGGCGGCGTTTGATAAAAAGGTTCAAGAAAAAGAAGCTGATATTGACTACAGTTGTACGTCGCTGAAAAATGAATTAAATAGGTATGTATCATTACCTAGATGTCCTCATACTATTATGCTATTCTGTCACTACTTTTGTTTTTTTTTCTGGTGTTATTGTCTTTTCTTTTTATTGTTTCTATGTACAATGTGAGGTTCAAAACAGTCTGGTCATATCTTGATCATTTCAATATTATTATTTCTCAATCGTATGCATTATTATATTGTTTGTACTTAGACCAAGTTGTATACAACATATATAGAATTATATTAGAATTACAGGATAGATAGTACTGAACAAAATGGATAAAAAGTGACTGTTGAAAAAATGGTGCATAACTCGTGTAATATTCGTTTATCGGTTTATGTTCATTAGCCATTATTTATTCAGTTGTTCAGCACTATTTACCCTATAAGTTCTGAATACTTTCTTGTAATGCCCTATATAATATTAGTAATCACAAGCTATAATAATAATGCAAATATACAAGGTGTTAAAAGATATATACGAGATTACGGGATAAATAGCACTCATGAAACTGAAAAAAAGCGTGTAAATATGAGACGAAATATTAATATTCAAGTTATACAAAATTTCGTGCAGAAGAAATTGTTCAGAAAATTGTTTACACCTCGAACGATACTGTTTTATCGACCTATGTTTACTAAATATTGTTTGATGAAATTGTTTGTTGAGTTCGATCTACCATGCAACTACGGAGTACATTTGTTTAAACAATTTGTATAATATTAACCCCTCAACTGCGACAGATGTCCTATGAAAACCGCTCCATGTATAACGACTACCTTTTTGTACACGTTCATTTTGTAATGCTTTGTTCTTTTGCCTTCGGAAAGACTACATTTATTCTTTATTTTTATCCTACCATTTATTCTTTATTTTTATGTTGAAACTCAGCTCTGAATTATCGTATATTATTCGCAACTGATAACCTGTGATGGTTCTCCGAACCATTACAGTCGTCATTCGCATATAAGAAGCTACTTTTCCAGAACGTTAATGTGCATTTCTCAACTCAAGACCTAATCCAGTGATGGCCACCGGAGCAGCGGCCTTCCTCCATTCTAGGTCCATCCCTCTCATACAGGTTGTGAACTGTGACCACGATTGACCGAGGGGAAACGAGAAAGGAACTGAATCGAGGGGAATGGACCTAGGGTGGGGGAAATCCGCAGCTCCGGTGGCCATCACTGAGCTAATCGTAAGCGCCGAGTGCAGGTACAGTATAAGATTACAATCATGTTTTCATCTTTTTTCAGATATCTAAATTCCAAATTAATCAGCAGAAAATCCAATCCGATAACGTGGTGGAATACAGAAGGCAATTCCGTGTTCCCGAAATTGACGAAAGTTGCATTGGAATATTTATGTATACCTGCAACGTACATACCCAGTGAACGCTTGTTTTCAAAAACTGGAGAAATTGTTTCTGTTCGAAGGACGCACATGCAACCGGAACACCTTAATATGTTGGCTGTATTGAGTTCGAACGACAATGCATAGAATGACGTTTCAATTTACTTATTTATCCTATTCAATATTTAACACATTTCTATACAGAGTGCCCCGTAAACATAGGTCAAAAAATTGCCGAAATATAAAAAAATTAGTGAATTTGTTCGATGCAACGATCGCGCAAAACACATATAGCACGTGCATTGCACTGGGTTTTCCATTACAATTCATAATAAACGTACATATTTCCGTTACCTAAAATGATAAAAAATATTTTTTTACCACAGTTATATGGTTTCGAGGAGAATATATTGTAATATCAAGTTTCTTTATGTGCGGAGGTGTAACGAAGATATGAAAGTAATATTCATTCTTTTAAAATGGAACCACATATTTTGTGATGCATTAATGGATCCAGCTCTTCATTCACCATTAAATGGTATTAGGGCGTTTGTACCCAAAAGCCATTCGTTCAGCAGACATTTTAACTGAACTGTCAGCTTTTCAGCACACACGCCATAATAAGTACTTTCTTATTCAGAATGGAGAGCTGCAGCAATTAGTGCGTCACGAAAACTTATGACGTTATTAAAAAAAATTCCCCTGTGTTGGAAACCAGGAGTACCATTTCACAACGTTAAAATCAAATTCTTTCTAAATTAATGGCTTTTTGACAGAAATGAAATAAAAGACATCATTACAAAAATTAATGGTTCCATTCAAAATAATTTTCGACATGAGGAGTCACGTGTAGTATTTTATAGCATTGTTTGTAAAAGAATCAGAATATCTTCTAAATTAATGGCTTTCCTGCATAAACACCCTCATACTTTTTGGATTAATGTGTGTAAAAAGTATATGATTTTATTTTAAAAGCCGAAGACGAAGATTAAAAACCTTCATATCTCCGATACGACTCTGCCTATAAAAAAACTATTGGTACCATATTATAGCCCCCTCAGAACCATACAAGTTTCATAAGCAACTTTTCTTTTATTATTTTAACCCTTTGACTACAGTTGGGCCAGACGCAGAGCTCCATCATTGTACATACACACAGCTCTACCACAGAATGCAATAAAAAAACAATAACACAAAGTAATTGATCAAATATAAAAAGACATGTCTCATCCATATCGTCAAAATATTTTTTAAACAGTAGTCCTTTGACTGCGAGCTGCATGGAAACGAGGCGAACGCCGCGTGCGGCCGAGCTGTATTAGTACATAGTGGCCGTTGCATAGAACGCCCATCGGCGTTGACAGTACACGGTGAGCGGCTTTGTCAAATGCCTACAGGCGCCGACAACAGTCAAAGGATTAAAAATCCACAATGTCCCAACGCAATATGTGACACAGAAACGAATCACTACAATGAAGTTTCATTCTAAATGATTGCTTAACGGGGAGCCACTAAAGTGGCGCGTAGTAACTAAAGTGTTAAACAATAAAAATATATCTATTTGTACATTACAATGCTGTGTACATGCTTATGTTAAACACAGCTGTAAAAGTCAAACAAACTGCCGACAGCGTGATATCAACTCGATCCGCGTGT
Organism: Macropis europaea; assembly: GCA_916610135.2. Classification (NCBI taxonomy): domain Eukaryota; kingdom Metazoa; phylum Arthropoda; class Insecta; order Hymenoptera; family Melittidae; genus Macropis; species Macropis europaea. The sequence continues at coordinate 26,735,622 of OU744345.1, forward strand.
GCGTCATTTATTTAGTCGGCGAACATTATCGTTTATTAGTCTTTTTAATTCGAACGAGATCGTGTCAAAGGTTTACATCGATTTTTCGATACGTGTCGAACGGGATCGTTAAATATGGACGTCGATATACAACGGTTCAATTGAAATTCCTGCCAGCGGAATCTGAAATAATATTTCGCGCTTGTAATTATAGCAGAAACGTCGAACGTCCGTACCGTTAACATATTCATACCTACGTCACACACGTAAACGGTGAACGACTTCGTGAAAAGAGTTTTTTATCTGAAGGAAGAACAAATATTTAAAAAATTCAAGCCGTTGACGCAATCATGAATATTGTGTATCGGACTTCCCAACGTAATGTTTGCTCGGTGATACAAATATTAATTGCATAACGTGCAACAGGCTCCGTGGAAACTCGACGTACGAAGAACTTGAAAAATAAGAAAAACACTCAACAGCAAAAAAATATTTGCACGTCACTTACCGCTCGTTATACTGTATTCATTGATGGCTATGATTCAGTATCCTAATGTGTAATATGAAATTTGTATTATCTACAAATTAAACAACAGCTACATTACACATGTTATTTATTCGTGTTTCGATCTTATCATTTGGTATATGTTATATAATAAATATAAATGGATGAATATGTACGAAATATGAAGATGTAACAGTACTGAAAATAAACTGTTTGCAAAAGTATATAAGTAAAATATAATGAAGTGTTTATCTATTTTATTCCACGTAATTTTTAGTAATAAGATCAGTACGTGTCAAAAAATTGTAACCATAGCAGAAGTTCATAATAATTTATTGGAACTCATTAGTTTATTCTTCAATTAATCTTCGCAAGACTTGAAGAACATTAATAAATAAAGGTATTAATATCTTTAATAAATTCCAAGTTGACAGTATAATTCAAAATTCACAACGAATCCAAATAATGGTATAAAAATTTCTTGTTGCGATAATTTACCACTTTATAAGATAAAAATGTTACTATTACCAGTTAAATATTCTCAAGTTTTATACTACCTACAACAGTTAAAATATTTAGTCCTATTAATCAAAACATAAATTAATCTTTGAAGTAGTAATTATACATAAATACCTAGCTCCATAAACAGTTTTGAAACAATTATATCATAAATGAAGCATGTATGAACGATATATGTATGGTAGAATAGACGGAAAAAAATATAATAAATAATCAATTTTATATTACTGACATCTTAAACATACTTCAAAGGCAAACTCTTCGCTGAAGAAATAATTACACTTGCTCAAATTAAAAATATCTTACCGTGACTCTTAAATCATATTAAAACATTCTACTTTTTATTAAGTTCTTTTTTCGCTAAATTTCTTGAAGGATTACCATATCAGAAAAGTTGAATTTTTATTAGCAATAAAACATACTGAAAGACTGTTGTTTCTTTTTTCAAAAAAAAAATTTGTTTGAAAAATAATCATAATTTGATTCTGACGCCTTTAACACATGTAGTATGTCCAACGATTGCATATTTTCAATTTAATCAATTACAGTGAAATTCGTATTCATATTTCTTGAAAATATGCTTCATGCACAGTTCAATCTATTAATTAATTAATTACTTGTAATACATAAAAGTGAACCATTTCGTATAATATTCATCTTCAATCACGACTATTCGTGTAAAACATTCACTATAGTACTAAAAAACACAAACGAATAAAAAATCTTCAACCAACAAATGCAACATTCATATGCCACGTGCGTATGTAAAATACGATAATATGTATGCAAATATTTGTTAGCCAATATCTGCAGTGCGTTAAAAGAAAAGTACGCAATACTTCGGCAGCGTATAGTACACGCAAAGGGAATAAAAACTGCTTGCACAACACATATCCTGAAATTAACCCTTTGAAAGTTACAATCACTCATAAGAGTGGTTGCTACACCGCCATAGCTCGTGCGGAAACCGCCCATAGGCGTTTGCGTAACGCACTTTATAAGCCAGCTCATCGACTTTCCGCATGGGTGGTATGGTTAATACACTGACTGCTTTCAAAACCATACTTCTCGTGCTAGGAACTCAATAGCTTACTTAATACGCGCATTCGTTGAAACAGTAAGGGTTGTTTCATCAAGTCAAAAGATTATATGACACCGAATCGCCACATGCGGAAGTTTCATTAGCGTACTCAATAAGTACACCTATGGGCGTTCTCTGTACAGACCACAGTCGGTCATTTCTCGAACCATGTTGACTAAACATCTTCATTCCTCTTTGAAAGCATAATACGCTCTCGAAATCTTAGACCCTACATTTTCCCTACAACTCCATTCCTCAGAAATAGCGCGAATTCTCAGCTTCAGATATACTCACTTTATGAGGTTTCAGGTGATTTCAAAACGACCGCAAATGAGGTACACAAACTGAAATTGTCAACATTCACAAACTTTCAAACTGAACATCTCACGGTGGAGGAGCGGCGCGAGAAAAGTGAAATGCCACGAACCAGGTGAAAACGGAGCTCGTCAAGGTTTACAATTGAAAAGTCAATGTACAGCTTCGTCACCGGATCCTCGACGGGCCACTGGTGTTTCCGGCCAGCACCAGAGGCAGACTCATGGTGTTCTCTGGACTACGTGTTCGTAACGACCGCGTGTTCATCCCACCACTGACTTTTCGATCATTGCCGTCTGCGTCGTGCATTGGCCAAACTGTCTAGGCCTATTGCGTAACAACGGAAAGGGAAGAGCGGATGATACAGCAACAACGATCTTTCTCCTGACAGTGTTAGAAGGTCATCCACGCCGTTACTGCTCTGTTTTTCTATAGACAGCTGTTTAAGTCGACTTACGACACGATATCGCCTCTTCCGCAAACTGAAGTCTCAACTTTGCTCCTGTTCTGCCAACTGACAAGTTCTACGATGTGGAACAAGATTTACGTAAAGTGGTAAACTCTTCTACAGAGTGCCCTAGAGTTGAACGATCAAGCTATGCCAATGTGTTCTATGGGCAGAAATAAGGGAAGAACACTATAGAGGGTGTAGAAAAAGGTTGGGAGCAAATTCATGCAGTGCATTAGCTCCTTTACGGCCGCTGCTGTACATGTACAGGCTGTTCAGGTTTAATCTATCCACAATAATTCCAATATTCAATCAATAATTTCTTTATGGGTGGAAGTATAGCGGAGATGTGAAGGTCATCCTCGATTTTTTACATTGGAAACATACATTAGGTCATCTTATAAGTAATGTCGTTTTGAAATGTGCCTTTAACCCTTCGACTGGTATCAGCGCATATAGGCGCTTGACGAAGCCGTCCAGCGTGTACTGTCAACGCCCATAGGCGTTCGGTGCAATGACTCACGCTTACTGCTGCAGCTCGGCCGTACGCAACGTCGCTCCGTTTCTGATTAGCCCGCAGCCAAAGGGTTAAGCGTAACTAAATTAACAATTGCAGTTATTTTTAATTATCGCTATATGTATTGAACACTAATGCAGTGTCCTTGTTTCTCCAATTAACACGTCCCGTGCCGCGTGGGTCGTATGCGCTCCACGCACCAAATTCGATTATTCTAAATAAATGGTAATATTCTTTACATTCCAATTAAAAGGAACGCCACAATAATAGTACCAAATGAATGATACATCATAAGACAATTCAATGTTTGTGTTTTTAACAATATGTATTTATAGAAACTTATTTTCATGCGTCTGACTAGTTATGGGATTTGTCACTGTGGCATGGAACGTGTTAAACAATACTTTGATTCCATCTTCAACTAATTTCTGTTGTTTCAAAGTAAATCATTTAAAGTTGATTTTGACAAGTCATCATTCAATATTTCGTCAAGTAAAAAATTGTCGAACTACCTGAGCAGATAGTCGTAATTGCAACAAGATTCGAGAAGATAACACTTATGTGTATCACTGATGAGTTATCATGCTACGTTTCTACTAAAATTGAATCTAATTGACTAAAGAACGTCCAAAATTTCTTGACGCACGAGATCAAGGAAAAATTATTCGTAAAATAAAACAAGATCCTGGATTAAGTGCTCTTAAACTGACAAAAGAATCATTTCACGAATCTGGATAGAAAGTGTGTCCGGACACAGTGCGTCGGGTATTGAAAAACCATGGATACAACGGCAGGGTACCTCATAGAAAATCATACATAAACGAGATGAATCGGAGGAAAAGATTGACTTTCGCGAAAGAATTTCTTTGCAAAAATCAAACATTTTTAGTGGATGGGACAACGTAATATTTGCATTTGGAAGCAAATTCGATCTTTTTAGATCGCACGGACGAAGAATGGTATGGCGAAAAACCGAATAACGAATTCCAAATCAGAAACTGGAAACCGACAATGAAATGGGGCGGTGGAAATGTAATGGTGTGAGGTTGCATTTCAACCGCAGTTTTTATCGACGGCATTTTAGATAAAAAAAAGATTTAGATACAGTAGAACCTCGATTATCCGAACTTGGATCATCCAAGAATTGGACATCCTACGTCAGTAACGAGCAAAAATTATCAGTAATAACAATTGTATTTAATTTTGTACAAATATACATTTTACATTCCAAAATAAAATTACTATTTTTATGCGATATCTAGTAACAGTGTGAGTCGTTCTATTATTAATTGCAATTCGGATAATCGAGGTTCTACTGTATTTTAAAACAAAATTTAATACAAAATGCGATTAATATGTACGTACGTAACAGATTTAAGCTTTTTATACAATCATAAATCGGGAATCGTACAATAATCTTTTTTATATATTTGCCCAAAGGTATTGCACCCACCACCTCAGTCGTCAGAGTTAAACCCCATTAAGTATTCATGATATTAATGAGACTGTAACATCCGAACAGTGTCCATACAAATGATACTAGAATTAAAACAACGTTTAATAGAAGGGTAGGAATCCATTATGCAGGATTATTAAACACAAACAGTCCTAATACATCTAAGCGTTTACGAGAAGTTACTAAACCAAAGGGCTTCCCGAGAAGATATTATGTACTATTGCTATAATATTCTGAAACATTATGCATATTTTATGTAAAATTAATGTAATTTGTATAGTGTCCGAATATTTTCGCGACGTAAATTTAAACACTGTTTAACTTATCGCTTGTTGTTTAAAAAAGTATGCGTATTAAATAAATAAAATACATGTTTTTACGAACTACAATGTTCACTATAATATAAACAAATATATACAGCAATAATATCTGGAACACCATGGTGTTCGAATATTAATGCGCGTCACTGTACATTTAACATGTTGACTGCCGTAAGAGTCACAGGTGTCCGGCGCCTCAAACTTTATTCAATTAAATAATTATGCTTTTTACAACATTCTGAAAAAATTTAACATTGCGACAATAATGTTGTGATATACGTATACGACTGAACAGATAAATATTTTTTCTGTATAATTTATGTTAAAACAGAATTTCACATTATGTCTGACTGCGAATGGTCGTTTTCACTGTGACAGTCAACTTGTTAAGTTACAACACTTTTATTGTAATGGAAAATAGTACAAGTAACAGGAGTATTCGAATTCTATTAACTATCACTATAATAAGTGTTTCTATGCTGATCTACAGTGCGTATCACCCAAATTTTTCGTTATCCAAAATGGAGAATTTCTGAATGTATCCCCTATGCAATATATTCTACTTTATAAAGATATTTACTGTACCATGTGATTCGTGTCTATTTTTACTGTAAACATACTACCGTTCGAATATCTTCGTGTATGTGTGGAAATGTAGTTTTCAGTATGCTACAGAATCGTTCGAAACAGTTTTCCGAAACAATAAAATGTCGAATTTTTTTCACAGGACGAAAAGAAATGAAAAAAGCTACAGATATCATGATAGTGCTGGCAAAGTGTAAATACTCGAATAGAATACTTCATGTATGGGTGTGTGAAAAGCTCGCTTTAACGCGCTCCATCGAACCGAAAGCCCCGAGAGCCAATGCAAGCTCAACGAAGCAGAGACCTGACGTCTCGTACACGCGATTTACCTTCATGCATTTCGTCCTCTTTTCTATTTGCTCCTTCCTTTCGTGATTACAACCATCCAAGCCGGTTAACTTCGGTATCGCGTAATGCCAACGAGATGCTATCTCTGTCGAGGTTGGATGGACAAAGTAAGAAGGAAATCCTTGAAGCGGAAACGAAATACACGAGTATATAGGCAGCTTGTAGCAAGCGAAACAAACGATGGAACAAGGTCGAAAAATGCGCGTGTTTGTCCAGGGGCGGCAAGGATTTATTTCACTTATTGTATAAGATACATCTTGAGAAATTTCATTCTCATATGAAGGCGTCTAAGGCTTCGAGAATATATAATATTCGTAAGAACGAACAAAAAATTAAACCCTTGAGTTTTGCGGGCTCTCAGGTGCTTTTACCGCATCTTTCATGCGAAAAACGCCCATGGGCGTTTGAGCAATGTATTAATTAAGTGGATTGATCGTTTTTCCGCAAGGTATGTATGGTTCCAAAATCAAATTCTTCTCTATACCTCGGAAACCATTGATTTTTCGATACGTGAAAATAGTTAAGACAAATTATACTGTTCACCAAACTTTTACCTGTTTGTCCTTTTCACTTTGATAATTGTTTAAACACGTTTAAGTTTTTATAATGTTATAATATATGATACAATTTTATTCGGGAGTGTCCAAAGAATCATTTGACGCAAAGAACAACAAATATCTATTACCATTAAAGCAGAAAACATCTTTAAAGTTGAAAACTTGCATTTTGTTTCAAAATTCATTTTTTTTTTAATAACTATGAGTAATGGGAACAAACGATTTGCAAATTTGAATTCAGCACACAAAAATGTATAAGAGACGCACAGTCAATATCAAAAGTCCAGACACGTGTTAAACAGTGGCATGGGTCTCTCCGATACCATTCCTTAACAAGGTGTTAAAAAAGTTCTGACATTTCGGGAGTTATAGGATCAGTGAAACATGCAAAAAAATGCTTAATCAACAAAGAACCCTTAAAGGTTTAAAATTAACCCATACAATTTTACCTAAGATAAAACTTAACCCTTAAAAGTTCGTCATGAGCCCTTGAAATGTTGCATACGTTACGTACGATTAGTTATAGACTGTAGCCTTATGTCGATTATTGCGATACATGCACATGCAATGACCATCCTTGGAAAGTTAGAATAAAAATTTACTATTCATTGGAAGTTCAAGTACTTACTTTGGAATATCGCCGATTTTTGGTGGTCGACATTTTCGCGGAGGAACGTCACCCCATATGTTATACGCTGTAAAATAATTAAAAAATTATGTAAATTAATTTACTCTGGAATAATTCTATCTATATTGTGTCTAATAACAACAGTAATCATGTAGTTTTGATTAATGGCAGATGATAAATATCATGAATTGGCGGTGTTGGGATACATAAAGTATATTAAAAGTAATTGTTCACATGAACATATTAAACCGGTATCATTCGTCATTAACTCAATAAGTAAAAATTGTTATCTATACATTATGGCGACGGTACTAGAATGTGTAGATAAACTGTTATCCCTTTAACAAACGTAAAGAAAAAATATTAATAAAGTTGAACCAATGTATGTACATTCAGGATTGTACTTAATTGTTTCTTCAATTTTATGTAGTTTGTTAGTTACATAAGCATTTTGTGCGGAATCCGTATGCAATAAAAACGTGTTTTTGACAATTAAACAAAAAACAGATTAGATAATGTTCCCTGTTAATACATGTCTGAATATATTTTTAGAAAACTATAGATTGAATTATCATCATCTGTGATTTTATATGTCAGATTTTTTCTAGTACTTGAATCATTTGAAGACCTTTGGCGAGTGTAACGAAATGAGCTTTTAAGCTGCTTCAAATTCTTTCAAATTGTTAATTATCGACCTTTTCGATTTAAAACAGAGTAATAAATTTTTAATATTTGTCAGATTTTCTAAATTACCGTGACCGAAATATGGACTGTCTGCGCTAATTATAAGAGCCACTGTACTGGTTCACTACTTCACTGTATTAATAAACACCAATCTTGGCTGGCAGTTGTGTCTAAGAATTTTAATAAGATTATAAATTCAAATATACTTCTAATATTAAATTCTAGTATTATTATAGTATTATAAATTCGGTCAATTCAAAGCTGATTTTAAAAAGTGTACATAATGAGCAAACTTCAGATGTATGTGCAAATATACAGGATGTTACAAAGAGTATTCATACAGTTATGGTATAAAGTTCTATACTGCAGAAATTCCTTTTTGAAAACCTTATGTCTCGTGCGAAAGGTTGCTATGTAAGTACATTTAGGTTACTGAATAAGTACACTGGGAGAACGCCTATTGGCGTCTGCCGACGGACCAAAGCAATGTGTAAAGCACTTTCAAGAGTTCATAACATTTAAAATGTTAATTTTAAAACTTACAGTGAGACTCAAAAATGAGTATACACCTTGACGACACGAAATTTATTCAAAAACTCATGTTGCATAAATTGAAAATTGATTCAAAAGGTATAAAGTATGCAGAAACATAAATTTATAGTAAAAAACGAGTCAAAAGTGAGTATACATGAGTAATTAAGAATGATTTCTCATTATTAATTAATAAAATTATGTACACTTAATATTTTATCGGTACACCTTTAAGTTTAATTACAGCAGCTAATCGCCTTGGCCTTGATGCAACCAAGTTACGTGTTGTTTGTACAGAAATATCATTCCATGCTTTTATTAATTTCGTTTTAAGGTTCTCCTTACTCGTAATTTTTATTTTTCGTAATTTCGAGTTTAATATTCCCCACAAATTTTCTATTACGTTAAGATCTGGAGACTGGTGGAGGATTTAATTGATTCGGTATGTTTTGTAGCAACAAATCTTTAACCACGTTCGAGATATGCTTTGGGTCTTGATCTTGTTAAAAGACACACGAATCCGGCAATTGAACTTTTGCAACAATTGCAGCTAAATTCGATTTTAAGATATCTAAATATTATACGAACCTCATTTTTGTAAGACGTATACTCATATGCATGTGCATTATATGCTCCCAACGTTTCGAGCCTTTTCTTATACTCTGAACGTTTTTATGTTTTAATACAGATAAAAAACCAGGTCACGGAATAAATCTTTCTGTCTTGCACAGACGGAAAGATTATATTTTTCACTTTGCTCATTTCACAAGATGAGAGTGCCTCGACATTTGAATAATTGAAATCACACAACGTCTGTAGACCAGTACTGAATTTTTCATATTGTTCAGATTTTCTGAGTTACTGCCACTGAAATGTTACATGGCTCCTGCACCCGATCGTTTCGACGGTGTTAAGATCCACTCGAACAACAAAGCTGCTTTATCAATTCGTCATTGTTGCTTAGTGGACATCCCTACAGAAACACGAATATTTCGCCAATTCTCGAATGAATATACAAATGAGAGTAGCAGAATGATTGTAGGACAGTCCTAGTTACTTCGTAGACGACTCGTAGGCACAAGTGAATTGTTCAATCGGCAAGGGACCACGAATCGTTTGAAGGCAGACCCATGTTCGCATTATCTCGGTCATATCCTCTTTTCTCTCTGTATAGCCAGTGCTCGCTAACTTTAACCTTCTGGAGTCGTTCCAGTGATACACGATATCGATCCCGGTGACGATGGCAAAATAATTGCCCAGTTTGCGTTGGTTCTACTTAAAATAGACGGGGGTTTTGTTTTCGACAGCTGTTTCGGTATGAGACGACATACTAGATTATCCCATAAGTAATCTTCTTCTCCGCCTTGTACAATATACGTTAAATGAATACGAATATATTATTATATTTTATTCAGAGGTTTTACTATGCACGTGGTGGAATGTGGGAAATGTGCATACTTTGTTCTGAACATTTCTATGAAAATCGTATTATCCTAGCAGGAGTATGTAGCCTATAGTTTTGTTAATTTTATTTAATAAAGATTTTACTGTGCACGTGGTGAAATAAGAGGAATGTGCATACATTGTTTTAAATTTTTCAATGAAAATCGTATTTTCATATCAAAAATATATAGCTTACAATTTTGCTAATTTTATTTAATAACGATTTTACTGTGCACGTATTTATTTTATTATATGAAGAGTTTTCTGGGCGGAAACGCGTGTGCAATAATTGTGTTAATTAAATACCATTTTAATGGACAAATTTCTTGACAACTTTTATCAGTATAATCATCATGTTCTGAAATCCTGCTGCGTTTACTAACTACGATCCTCTAACGTGGCTCTACAATTTTTTAGCTGATGAAACAGAACGATACTGGTCAGTTCAAAATTCACTTGAAATGAATAGTCTCAAAAAATAGGAATTTGTTAAAGATGGAATCAAGTACCTACTTAAGTAGCTAAACAAGAACACTAAAAGTAATGTTCAACATCACAATAACTAAAAATAACTGCGATTGTTGTTTATCTTTTATTTTATGTCAGATTTAAAAACAACATTATTTATTATCAATTTAAAATCATAAATCTTCATAAAAATGTGAGTTTGTACACTATGGCAGGTGAATTGCAATAAATTTAAGCTTCATGAATAAACTTATAACTTTTATTCAAAATTTCACATTAACATATAATTCAATTACAAGATCCAAATTCACCTTTTTCAGAAAATGTATTATTTTTTTATAATTTCTGTCATTATCAATATATTTAGTAATAACAATTATTTTAAATACTTATATCAATCGATTTATGATTAAGTATCATTCTATTAAAATTATTTGAACTATTCTTTCAATTATAGTATTGATATTTATTGCATTACCTTCTTTAAAAATTTTATATTATATTAATGAATTATGAAAACCAATTTTTTTTACAATTAAAGCTATTGGTAATCAATGATTTTTATTATATGAATATGAAGGATTTGATATTAGTTTTAAGACGAATTTAACTTAACACTTAAGATTAAGACATGTACAAGCCTACGTATAACAATAAAACTATATATAATAACACTGTATATAATGCTAAGCTTTAATAATGCTATGTGTTAAAATAGAAAAAACAAAGAACAGTTGGTTGAAATTAGAGTTAAATTGTCCTGAACCACATATTAGACAGGAAACAGTGAACGAATTAATTACTTTTCATGAATTTTTTTAGTGTGATTGACAAATGTAAATTGATCAGTGAACGCAATGGTATTATTCTAATGTAATTCTTTGATCTTTTTTCTAATAACCATAATTTTTAAAGAATTTTTGAAAATATAATACTATTCGCGTGAATTGATAGAAGTATTTTAATCTACTGATTTATAAATATTTTTTAATGTTCTAGTCTCCTCTCTTTATTCTAATTTCTATTAAAATTATCCCGTAAATACAACTATATTCAGCAATTAAATGATTATTCTTATGATTATGCCTTGTTTGAAATATTAAATATACCTTTAAGAATTCATCTGTGAATAATTATTAATATTTTCCCTTGCAATTAGTACTTTTAACATAATTTTTGTGCAACATCGTATAGGTTACTCCATACATTTTAAACGAGTTTCATAAAAATCAGCAAAGAGTGAAGAAATCATACTTAACAAATAAAGTTTCGTGTTCTTATTAACAAGTGATTCATCAATTTCTGCAAGATGCATAGAAAATATTACCGTCATTAATTATAAACAACAAATAAAGCATCGTATCTTATTCTATTCGAAAAAATTTCTCTTCTGTGACTTAAATATTTTTCATTTGATCGGAACGTTACAAATTACAATACGCTAATGTAGGTTAATCTGACAGTTAAAATTTGATGTAGAAATGGTAGCTTGATGTACGATCAAATTTTCTTCGTTCAATTTTTCTAAATCGAATGTGACGATGTGCTTGCGAATGTACACATTGCCTTGACACGCTTCCGGAATTAAAGGGACGCGTATACAGTAGCGAATCCACGTGTTCTTTTATCATCTCCCGTAACGGATTAAATATTTTCGCGATTACGAAACCGATCGGACGCGGAGTTTATTCAACAGAGTTATTTCAAACTGTTAACTACTTGCTAGAGTCGGTTTAAAAAAGTATGTGGTTCCTATGGTACACTCCCGTCCCTAAGTATTAGGACACTTATCAAGTTTGGAATAAACCAGAAAATGATACGTAATCATTAGAGTATTCGACAACATATTGTCCTGTTCCACACTTTGTGCTACCATCCTGGACATATGGATTACCACTTTGGGCTACAGCATCAAAATCCAAAGTGAAGAAAATCGAAACAGAACAGGCAAAACTCCTAAGATTAATTAGAATAGCTCCGTGGTATGTCACTAATGAAAATATTAAAAAATCCCTAAATATTAATACTGTTATTAGCGAAGTACAAAAACACAGTTTAATACATAAAAGTCGAATTGTTAATCACACTAATGCAACGGTAACTGACCGCTACACACCCATCAACTGTAGACTCAAGAGAAAACATTCAATGGATCTTGTTGCATAACAATCATATAAGCTCAATAATGTAATACTATGAACAATTTACAAACTTACGCCTTAATATGTAATCCACTCATAAAATTTTATATGATATATTAGTATTGTATAAAGGCAAGTATGAACAGTCTGAGAAAGTGTGAGAACAGAAGGAATGAGTGAGTGAGAATATATGAATGTATCTAAAGTGTATAAGCAGTTTCTAATGTCAAATAGGCAAAATGTAATTAAAAATTAAGATAATATAAAAAAAATAAAAAAACTTTATACTATAAAGAAAATATACATTCTATATTACATCGCAAATCTCACAGTGGAAATTATTTAAAAATTAAATACTCATTTCGTTGGTATGGCCCCTACGCTCTTTGATTATAGTTTTAACATATCTTGGCATTTTAGCTGTACATTTTTCAATAATGTGTTCCATTCCAAGTTGCAAGTGGTTCCATAAATCAGATTTTGATTTGGGACAGATTTGTCGTTTTTTTAGTTGAGTTCATCCCATATGACCTCGATAGGGGTCGACTCAAATAAGTGAGAGGGCTAGTGTACGATTTTTGTTTCATTATTCTTTTGGCAGTCTTCTAAACAATTTTTCCAAAATTTTGCAGTGATCTAAATAAAATATACTTCCGACCGAAATGGTAAGTGACTTAATACTTATCGACGGCAGTGTACGTATCCGAACAAAATCTTCTTGTTTTAAACGATATTATGAGACAATTTTTAGAATTGTATAATATAGAACGGTTTGTATTAACCCTGTCACACTTGACCAGTCCACTTATATTGACATAATTTCAAATTTCCATCGAGGAGTTCTCTAAGATATTCTGCAATTATAACTTTAAGTTTTATGTTTTTTCTTCATCCAAATATTTAAAAGAATAGCTTGAAAATTGTTTATGTATACTCTGTTCTTTGAATATTTCTTCGTTTTTTACTTTTTCAACTAATGTTTATTCGTTTGTTTCACTGATTTTATTTTCATAGCAAATCATTAAACCAAACTACTTATAATGAAATTTTATTTGAAACTGACAACAAATTGAGTGTAATTAAATTCCACATTCTAATATTATTTTAATGAACCGATAGGTACATCTCGTACTTATTAGTACTGTGAAAATCAACAGAAAAATCGGCAGAGAAATAGTTTTATTGTTGAAATAGTTCTCGTTAGCACAGACGACATACTCCAGCCAAGATAGTGGCTGTTAGCAGTGTTAGACCTAAACTGTGAATGGGTTTGTATAATAAATAATATCACATTTCCTGGAAAACAAAGATGAATATTAACACGTTCCGTGCTGCGTGGGTCGTATCCGCCCCACGCAGCAAATTCGATTATTCTAAGTAAATGGTAATATTCTTTCTATTCCAATTAAAACGAACGCCACAATAATAGTACCAAATGAATGGTATATCATAAGACAATTGAATGTTTGTGTTTTTAACGTTATATATTTATACAAACTTATTTTCACGCGTCTGACTAGTTATGGCATTTTTCACTGTGGCATGGAACGTGTTAAATATAAAGTGAATAATAAGTAAAATAACTAAATGCAAATATAAAGGAACTACTGACCACCCTAAATATCAAAAAGTTATCGATTTCCTTTTAGATTCAAGTAATGCGAACGAGGTACTTAGGTAATGTATTAAGGTTTTATTAACACGTTGAATGCCACAGTGAAAACTGCCATACCTAGTCAGACACGATATATTGTCCTATTGTAACTATGAATCGTGGAAGAAAAGAATACTTTGCTCTTAGAACGCATAGATATCAACTTATATCATTAGTTAAACATTAATATTATTCCAAAAGTTTATAAGAATTATTAGTTATATAATGAATTAAAATTTGTGGTGCTGAGCAATGGTGACCCTCACGGCAGTCAACATGTTAAAATAAGGACCACATTGAATGCAGTTAGTCGATCAGCAATCTGACGTTTCTAGTAGCTGCTCTAACCGCGTTGAAATTACAAAATAAATATTGCTCATAGATTTAAAGATATGTCAACAGCATGTACAAAAATAATTAAAGCAGACTATAAAAGAATTCACATGTATCCGCGTTTCAAAACTTTCAGTAATTTTTAAGTGAATGAAATAAAATTATGAAAAAATATGTGCGTTATCATCATATTTCTAATTGTAAAAACAGCACTCCACCGCGAAAAAACATTACAAAGCATAAAATCCAATTTTCTCGAAAACGAAACCCTCTGCGGAAGAATATATTGCATCATTTTACGCAGCAAAATAATCACTCTGAAAAACAATTTTCAAGTCGAAAATTCGTAGGTGAAATTTACGCTGGAACCTCATTTAATATTGTTGTTACGCTCTGCCCTTTAATCAGCACGGTTAGTCATAGGTGAACCAGTATTGAATCGTCATCGATAGCATTGTTTGCGTGGCTCGTACAGATTTAGCGAGGCAGAGAGATCAAGGCTCCTTTGCAAACGACAGGTTAAACCATTAATCACAGCAAAATTGATTAGGAGTTTCAAAATGTTCCCTGTCTCCCTCCGATTCACTCGCTCCTTCTGTTCTTTTTTTATTCCTTTCTCTACCAGACTTTTACTTCTCCATTTTTCTCATGCACGTACGAAGCATGCATATTAGGAAGCAAATATGAATTTTTGTAAGTTTAATTCACATATGAGCTTGTGTCTGCGTGCCTCGAATATTACAATCATTTTAGAGACGCAATTTGTGGAAAACAGTATGGGAATGCTACGTCCATACGCTTTGAAAATTAAAAAGTTTAAAAGACCTATCATGTCCCACCTTCTATTATTTATTCTTCGCCGCTCGATAATAAACGTTCTTGAACAATTTTTAACGTCCCACTGTAAATCATGTGAAAACATGTTTCTAACTGCTTACTTTACTTATTCACTATCACGGTTAAAAATAATTAAAGTGAGCTAGTAATGGAAATATCTTATCGCAATTTTAGTGCATACATTTGTGAATCTGCTTGCGTGACTAAAAATACTGCAAGCTCTCATCAATTTTCATTCAGGTAGATATTCCTAATTTCCAATTTCCCCCAGAAAATCGACCGTCATATTTGAAAAAGTTGGCTGAGGTTATTTGAATTTACTGGATAAAATTATTCACATGTGGAATAAATTTAAGATGCGTCTATCGATGAAAATGTATGTTACAAATGGCTGGAAATGCTACGATCACGGACATGGTAAAAGAGAAAGCGAAAATTTATTATACATATATTGCACCAAAGATACAAATGTAGGTACTTACATTCCCGTCCATAAGTAATGGGACGCTTACTAATTTCAGTTTTATGTTTAAATCAGAGATGGCCTTCCGGAGCGGCGCTTGGAACCGCCCTACTCCCACTCTGCTTCCATTTCCCTCACGTAATAAAAAAATTGAGGTGTAATCTCTAGATGAAACTGATGTCATGTATAAAAAAAACATTATTCTTATTGTGTCACTGGTTCTGAAGAAATCATATTTATCAACAGTTACCGATGTTTTCAACGTCATACCCAGACCACAACCTACGTGAGGGGAATGGACGCAGAGTGGGGGCAGCTTGGAGCCAGGCCTTGCTCCGGATGGCTATCACTGATTTAAATTAGAACCATTAAACACCCGCAATATTAGGTCAAACGATTATTTACGCCGAATACAATTTTTAAATGTTAAAATACATTGAAAAGTATATACATAAAGTTTTAAATTTTTTCAGCAATATACGATCCCCGTTTGGTGATGATAGCTCGAACTAAATTTGGTAGCCTTACAGTAATTTTTTTTAATGATTCTTCCCGGATTTTTGTCCAGTATCATTGCAAATGTGTCCACAAATCAAAAAGTCGAAACAAAATCGCCTAAATGCATTGAGAAACTGGTCTTAAATCGAACTATAATTATTTCAAGTTCTTTTGTATTAATTATAACCAAATAGTAACCATAACATTAAAAATATATTGTCTAAACATAAATGCCTTTAAAAGAAACGTTCATCTCGAAATAAGTAACCAAATCTGTATCATAATCCCGATTTATTAAAAAAATGAGAAGGTGTCCTGTGACTTATGGACGCGAGTGTATACACATTTGTAGAAGAGAGCAACTAAACAACACTCAATTATTATATACCCATTGCATCGATTCTACAAACATATGAAATACATTTCTCTTCGCAATATATACGTCCAATTAATGCTATAGGTACTTCCACACATATGTTATAGATGATTTCACTAATTAATTGAAAACGATTTATCGAAAATACGAAGGGTGTTCAATAGGCAACGAGAATTTTATTACGACACTTTTATTTTTCATCAATAGACTGCAGATTTGTATACAAATATACGTTTTCAGAGTTCAATATTTTTTATTTCCCTGTAGCTAATGAAAGGCAACTATGACAGAACTGCATTTTGGAGCTGAACTGTTTGAAAGTACATTTTTCTGTTTCGCTTACTGTATAAAATGTGCATTCTTCACGAATTTGGATACGTTACATTGCATGAAGATCCACAATCTACTCATTAATAATGGTACGCTCTTCAACATGTGATTCCTCTACATCTACAGTACCCTGTCACTCCATTATGGGCACCCTCAATTTTAAACGTTTGCTGCATTCTCAGAAAAGTATTCGGGTTATGTCAAGTTTGGTAAGTATTCCATATATATCATTTCATTATTGAATTTCGTGTGCTAAAACAAAGTATCTCTGTTTTATTCTGATCCAATATTTCTCCTGATGTAAACCCGATTAAAAACATATGGTGCATCCTAAAATGCCTGGTTTACCAAAGATCCAATCCTACTGAAGATGTCCTCATGGAAAATATTCAGGAAGTTTCGCACGGTGTACTGGAAATAAATGAGCGCATAGACCGCTGCATTTCAAGTATGCCCTCAAGAATTGAGGCCACTATCAGTTGCCACGGAGGTCACAGAGAGTATTAAAAATTGTTGTGTTGCTTTAATAAAATTGGAAAACGGAGATTTTGGGAAATAGAGCCTATTTCTAAGAACTGTAAATGCGATGCACCATTTCAAACTTCAGAAATAGCCATTGAAACTGAGTCCTCGCCACAGATGCCAACGGTTGGAGTTCGAACTACTTTTGTAACAGGACAATAATAAGTTAAACTGAGCATTAAAAACTTATTCTTCCGCGAACTCAATGTACGTGCGTCGAATGGGCATGTGGTAAAGAATATAGCATTATGGATAAGAAACTAAAATTTTACAATAAAATTCTCACAATCAGTACTTATTGAACACTCAAAGCAATCAAATGATCAATTACAAAGTCTGCTATTATACTGGCGAAATCTGAATCTGTTGGAGTAGTCTAGTTCTAAACCAGTCAAATCTTGTTTTCAGTTAACATGGCCCCGTTACGAAACACTTAAACGTTACAGTTAACTGAATTTTCATGTAGGAAGCTATTTAAACTACATCTTTTACAAACGTGTAGTTCTAAAAGGTACTCGGTGTCATTATATAACAACTGGATTTGTGTTCTCTAATTGTAACACGGTAATTACTGTACTCACGAGTCAAGACACAAAGCAAATTCTAAACTGAATCATTAAAGAGAAAGAACAAGTCTGAAAGGTTCGATACAGAACCGATTATTCTGTTCTCGATGCAACCGCAGATTGATGGTCAAAAATGAAATCATGCCTATTTTCCTATATCATCACGTTCAAATAATCACAAAATTATCAACTCTAACTGGTTTAATCTGGTGCATGCAGCAGGTTCATGAATACGCACCCACGCATATTCAAACGTAATGAAACGACGTTATTGATTATCGGCAATCCAATCAACCGCGCATATTACTACCTAGCATTTCAATTAAATAATAATAATTAATTTGAAGCTACATATAAGAAAGTCGAACACATTTCATAATCAATCCAAACTCCTTCTATGTCTCGGATAGCATCGATTTTTCGACCGATTTTTACTGAATTTTTTTATTTATTTGTTTGGGAATTCCACGTGCTCAATTTTAAGGCTGCCAATTTTAAAATCACTCTACTCTTTATTTATATGATTGAAGTAACTCAATATATTGCTCAACATCATTAGAATACACACTTATAATTACATCACATCCTGAAGTGATTTACTGTTTATTAAGGTGTTAAATATTATAGCAGTGCCAAGTTGCTATATGCAGTAAACGTTGGATGAAAATGATGTAATATTGGACATATGTGCATGTGTAGTGCCATAGAGCATATTTAAATATATTACCGACTCGAATAGTTTTCAAATAACAAAATAATAGTACTTAAATATTCCACGAAGTTGCGTTTTATTTAATTTCACGGTCATTTCAAATGTAATTTTATTATTTTTCTGAAGAAATATTTCCATAACTATCCACTGTTTTATTCGAAAATACTTCATATTGAAAAGTCTTTTCTTAATTCTCATTGAAATATTTTTTAAGTAAAATATACAAGTTTTTGGGAAGTGTTAGACATGTTCAAATTTAAGTTATTTTACAGTCAAAAAAGAATGTAAACAGACATTGCCCAAGGCGATTTGCGTTTACTATTGTTACGCTTGAAATTTTTTTATAATAATAATAATAAACCTGTTAATATAATATTCGTACGTAAATACATGTATAGTCAAATTAATTCTAATTGCTTTCTTTTCGATGTTCCTCATTCTGTTCACCGCACCTACTAAAAATTTACGATTAATTGCCTGAGAAAAATTCATAACTTCACTAAACAGAAGAAAAAGAGATAAATTAATAATACTCACTGACAAATTTAAATAATTAATATTCATTGAAATAACACCGCTGAAATCAACACATTAAAATGATGTTTCAAACGATTTCTTTTTTTTTATTTCAAACAAAATTAAGCCAATGTCATTTGTAAAAAGTGAATTCTACATGACACGCCTTCGTCTATTACGAAAAATACCAATTTTCAGTGCTTCAATATAAAACAATGAAATATGTTACTAACCTTCCGTGGTCATATTATCTCCTAACTTCATTTCGATGTTTTCTATAGTCCCACGTTGTCCCAACAGCTAGTTTAAAAAATCCACTGGACATTAACTGAGTATCACATGGATCCCAGCACTTCATCACCGTTTCACTCGACAAGATACTTCTGAATCACAGGTATTCGATTTCTTAACCGTTTTCAAATTCTACATCGTCTACTGTCCCACTCGATGAACTTTCTTGAACACGCGTCAACAAGCAAACACCAAACCCACGCCATAATTAACACCGTGGCTGCTGAATGGAATGATGAAACTCTCGAACGTTCGTTTGAACGAAAACAGAGGAGTGAAGCGTTCGGATGAATTCAAAACAAGGTGCCTTTGACATCGAAGAAGTCATCTTACGACGAAATTAAGCTCCTCTTCAAACTACTTCTCTCAGATCTTCATGCGAATCCACATAGTACGATATGCATACATGTTTTTAATGAAGTTCCTTTCCGTGGACCTAGAAAACAGAAAATAATTACAATTAGAGCTTTAGGTGGAAGTTTTGGACTGTTATAGGGCGAAACGATTTATTGTTGATATTTATAAAATGTTCACCCTTTTACAGAATTTTTAACGAGCAGTACGTCAGAGTAGGAAATGATTTCAGATGAAAAAACGAAAGGAAAATGTAGAATGGAACTTTTTTGTACAAGACTCTGTTTTCGAAAGACAAGTTTAAATGTTACTGACTATGCGTGTATACCCCTATCTCCCGTGCGGAAGATTGGTAAAAGTATTCCTTAAGTATATTGGTTGAACGCCCATGGGCGTTCTCTGCGCGGAACATAGTAATATTACGATCGCATGAGCAAAACCTGTAACTCCGAAAGAGTTAAGTTTAGTCAACTAAGTTTAAAAATTTGCAATGTACCTATGTACTAAATTTAGTATAATTTTAGTAAATAACATTTACGCTAATACGTAAGTTTTTGAAAATGCCGCCACTATGGTCACATAAATTTTTACTCGATTTATCAAAAAATCATGAAATGGCACTATGGCGTACTGAAACTTTAATTGCTTGAGAGTTTGTGTGATTCTGATTTGTAGCACAGAATTGTACAGATTTAATTTAGTACGGTCAGTAATGCAAGGAGGTACACGCATACTCAATAAACTTTTAAACTTAATTTTTTGAAAGACCAGGTCTCATGCAAAAAAAATTATTGCACAAACCCGTTTCATTTTTTCATTTAGAGTTACTTCCTATTCCATTGTACTACTCATTCTGATAAATCTCATATAAAAAGAATTACGTTTTTTGACGGTGTTTAAGCTATTTCAAGGAATAAGGAAAAATATGAGAGAACGTATGTTATTAAATTGGAGTGTACTAATATAAGCTCAAAATGATTAGATATGCCCGTGCACCAATAGCTGAATACAGATTTTGTATTAACACGTTGAACGACGCAGTGAAAACGGTCATACCTAATCAGACACAATATAAATTGCTATATTTTATATAAATAAAAAAAACATTTGAGTACTTATTCGTGTTCTTATATTCCTACGTTATTATTTTAGTATGAAGCCTATTCAAAATTTTGCGACAATCAATAATTATTTAATTAAATTAAAGTTGAGGTGTCAATCACCGGTAACTGACGCGGCGTTCAACGTGTTAATAAGTAACGTGTTAAATTACAGAGTATGTAGTATTGGCAACTACGTATGAAACTGTGTCACGAAAGTTCAATAGATTTTCAGTTAAGCGTTAAGCGAACGACGTAGAGTATAATCCATGTTCATATTCCGCGATTCTGAAGGAATTTCAGGTATTTACTTGATGCAGTGTACATATTAAAGGAATAAGGTGGATCTATTCAAGTTTACGTCAGAAGATCCATGACGCACAGCTACGATTTCTATACTATGTGTACCTTATAATGTTGATTGACAAGGATCGATATATACCTATTAATAAAAGAAGCGTCTTACTGTGTGGTTAAGGTTCGTTCTGAAGATATTTGAATAGTACAGATGGTTTTCATAGTAGAACCTGGCTCTTTTAAATTATTACCAGCCTTTTCAAATTTTCTATTTCACAGGTTATACATTTTGTAAACAAATTTCTAACAGATATTACAAATTACATATTTTCGTTTCCTCTATGCATTCATAGCTTTCATTTTATTCAATACACAGATCCAATGTATATTCAGTTTTCAAAAATCCGAAAATATTTAAAAGCAAACAGAAATATTGTCATTGAATTATAAAACAAAGTCGACATCTAACAGACTCAAAAATCTGAAAGTTTCTTGAAAAAGTAATTGAGCATACGTGAGGATTACGTATGTATTACAAGTTTATCCCATAAATAATTTCGTTTTCTGTCTTGTACAATATACATTAAATAAATATAAATACACTATGCAATTTAATAAATATGTGCTCCGATGGTTCAATAATTTTTTAATTAACAAAAGCCTGGAGGATACTGGTCGGTTAAAATCTACTTGACATGAATAGTCTAAAAACAATAGAAATTCGTTGAACATTGAATCAGAAAATTGTTCAAGTGGTGAAACAGGGATACTATAGTTAATGTTCACTATTTCAATTACAAAAACTAACTGTAATTGTTAATTCATTTACACTTGAAGTCACATTTCAAATGATGTTACTTATATGAGGACCTGACACAACTTAATTACACATCTTTCCATACTGTTTCTGCTTGGTTTGGCGTTTGTAAATATCTACAGGATCGAACAAATCCATAGCTTACAGTATTGATTCCAGAAGTATGGAAGAGATGGAGACGAAAATCGTTTTAACTACTAGAAACAAAAAGGAACAGTCCATTAATATATCTTTTTGGAACATAACTGTCTTCACATTATACGAAAACTCGACCTAAAAAAATTCGTAGTCAAATTTTCGTGATATTTGTAAACAGAAACACGTAAGAAAGAAGAATACCAGTTTTTCTTCCGTGGAATAATCCAAAGAATACAACAAATATAAGTCTTTGCAAATACGTATATTAACACTTTGACTGCCATGTCGTTCATATATGGGTGACACGTGCAATTAGATTCAATCATTATTTATTTGATCATTTCTAGTATTCATAAGTTTGTTTACTAAAATTTAATAGTAGTAACAAAAATTATAAATATTCTTAATATTCTTGATAAAAAACATTTTAACTTGAGATTATATTTCCTTTATATAGAAATTTAGAAAGTTCGCCATTTTTAACCAGCAGAATGTGGCTAGGTGTTAAAGAAACTCTTCTACTGTATACAAAACTCTTTTATGAAATCCTATAATATTACTCAAATTTTATCTACATACTATACTGAGTGAGGCGTTTAATACGGACCATCTGAATAACTCGTCTACGTTTAGTGATAGAAAAAAATGATTCAGATAAATGTTTGATTTCAAGGGAACATAATCTGATGTCAATAGTTTCTTTGTACGTAGAGACGTAAAAGTCACACGAAGTTCAATCTTATTTTTTTGAATGGAGTTATACGTTCACTTATCTTTTAAAGGAGCGTTTTAAGACGTGCAAATGATTTATAGTTGAAGACTTTCAAGGTGGTTGAAACTCAATTACAATGAAAAATAATTCAGTTCATCAAATAGGTCAAACACTTTTGTAACTCTATACGCCTATTACAAAATATAAACAAAGATTTAATTATGTTGTACACTTCATATTTATCTGATATTCATGAATAATATTAGTCCGTGGTATGATAATGATATAATATGGGTTCGTTAATTTATTATTCGAATATTCAGACTGCGTCATTTCTATACCAAAAGCGGAGAAAATTAATATGATTTTCATTTCCGGTGAATGTCATCAAATCATGAGAGCCGCGGTGCGTATGTATGCTGAAATATTTCCTGATCACGCTGGACCTTCAAAAACCTTGCCACAACTGTTCACCCGTTTGATTCTAGATTCATTAAAAAAAAGATTCATTGAAATCGGAGAGTCTATTACCTCTCCCTGCAAATTAAATTATCCGATGCAATCTCAAATTATCATTTTTCTCAGTTACCCCTATTTTCATTGGAAAGTTTGATACCGCCTCTGATTAGGACCCTTCATGCAACAGAAAATAGGAATATCTTTCAAGATTAACCTGCGAAGTAAAGCCAAGAGACAAGTTCTTTACGAGGGATGCTAGTTCAGCAGCCTATCCTTCTTACAAGTTACGTAGTACTCAGTAAGCGTATCGTAACCCGCTTTCGTATTCTGCAGATGCTCCTGGCTTCCTCGTATATTAAGACCAGCTTAAAGTAAACCGCAAAAAAGTTCAAGTGTACGTCAAACCTCGTACCACATCGACGCGGTGGCACGTGCATCTACGTTTTATGCGCCAAGTGGATTCGAAAAGCTAACGCAAAGCCGAAAACACAATTCTTAAACAGACAGAATGAAGTTTTGTTACCGAACAAATGATTCCCGTTTACGAAATCAGCCTCTCAGACGCTAATGTGATCAACGGTTAGGTGTGCAAGCTGGGAAATGTCAGCTACGTAAGCTGGATGCGGCAACTTTAAAAAGCGTTGTTGCCGATTCGAAAAATTAGATGAACGAAGAATTACTAAACAGAAAATTGTAGAAGGAACGCAGAATAAAGGGGGCGGGAAAGGCCATAGGGAAAAGACTGACAATGAGCAGCAGCGAAAGCAAAGCGAAAATTACTACGGCTATACTGAGAATGGGATTTAATGATATTATGCAGGGTGAGACGATAGAAACTAGCACCTAAAATAACTTCTGAGTCGTTGATATTAAACAAAGATATGTATAATAAAATTTGTTGTGTTCAATACGGCTCATACGGTGGAAACGAATTCGTTGTATAAATTTTGTATTTCTGAACATTTCAAAGTGACCTTGAATTTTATAAATGGCACCATATATTTATTTTACTATAGCGTAATAGCAGGTAAAAACTTCAACATGTGCCTTAACTCATAAATCTAATAGTTCAGACATGCAAGGGTACGCGTCTGGAGATGAGGAACATATGGAAAACAACTATTCTAGTAACAATTTTTCCATGTCATAATGAACAAAGTCGTCCAAAGGACGAATTGTGGCACATTGTTAAGTTTGTTTTTTACATACTAACATACTGAAGTAAAATAAATACAGTGGTCCACGGATCACTGACATGCTTTTCACCACGGCACCGTGGAAGGTCCAGATCCCTGCCACTTAGACTTCATCCACACTATCGATCAGGAGACGATCCGATCAAATATTCCACTGTTTCGATTGTATACTTCCGTCCATAAGTCATGAAACACTTACTAATTTCAGCTTTACGTTTATATTAAAATTATTAAATGCCCACTATATTGAAACAAACGATTATTTACAGATTATGTACACTGAATACAATTTCTAAATGTTAAAATATATTGAAAATTATATATATAATATATATAATATAATTATATATCAAGTTTAAAATTTTCTCACTAATGTATACTCCCCGTTTCGAGGTAACTCGAAATAGCCTTGGCGGGCTTGCAGTCGTTTTTTTGTTGGTGTCTCATCCTGGATTTTTGTCCAGAGTTGCTGCAAATGTGTCCACAGATGACAAAATCGAAACAAATGTCACCCAAATTTAACGCATTGAAAATCTGTTCTTGAACCGTACTATAATTATTTCAGTTTTTTTTTCATATTGATTATAACAGAATATTAAACATACCATTCAAAATATGTTGTGTAAACATAAATGTTTTTAGAAGAACCGTTCATATCGAATTGAGTAACCTGGTCCGCTACATCGTAATCCAGGTTTATTCAGAAATGGTAAGGTGTCCATGACTTATGGACTGGAGTGTACATGTTCACACCTCTAGTAACGCTCCGGCAATGTTCCTTGGAAAGAATATTTTACTGGAGCGTGATCGAACTTGTCCAGAGCTGGACCAATAGTGTGAACAAGCTTCTCGATCCACGCCAGTCAGTCCGCAGTCTTTCCAGTGTTGTCAGATACGAATTTATCCTCATCATTCACTAAATGGGCGTTAAAAACGGACCATGGGAACTAGAGGTAAGAAATCCGCGATACGATAAACGAAACGGAAGGAGAAAAGCTGCAGAGTATAAAATGAAATGAAAATAAGAGAAATGAGACAAATTAATGTTTGTTTTCCTGGTTCTGGAATTCAAGAGAATTCTGTCATGAAGTCTACTGTAGATTTATGAGATATGCAGGGTGGTAAATGA
The DNA here is from genome assembly GCA_916610135.2 of Macropis europaea. Lineage (NCBI taxonomy): Eukaryota > Metazoa > Arthropoda > Insecta > Hymenoptera > Melittidae > Macropis > Macropis europaea. Next base: position 26,761,447 of record OU744345.1, read on the forward strand.
AATGGTTCAGATCGTTAAGAGTAGATGATACTCGACGAATGGAGGGAAAAAGTCTTACTAAACATGAGTCGTTAAATTAATATTTTCAAAGTTATAAACAATTTTTCAGTTTGATTACAGCGAGTGGTTTGCTCTCTTTGGGCGCAATTGTGCTGTAAAAACAATGGATCATCATTTCTACTTTTCGTAATTGCAGAATGTTTTCTACATGTCCTCCTCTCATTTCCACACAAGCTTCGCATCATCATACCACAACATCGAGAATCGAAACAAACTTGAGTCTCCCCGAATCCCGATATCGTGTTTCAAATGAACCGGTTTCACAAAAGTATTGATGAAGATTTCTAACCCTTTAAACGCTTTTGTCGAGTGTGACGCGACTCGATTTTATTCACAGGTACTCCTATGTCGAGTCACATTCGACATTTTTAAATTGCCAGTTTAAATATGTCTTATATTTCGCAATATTTTTTTTTTACCACAAATATCGGATCTTAGCAAAGTTCCAATGCTATTTTCAATATATTTATAAAAAAAAACTGTTTAAATTGCTTCCTATCAACCAACTGTCTTTTGAAGTACGTTTCAAATAAAACACTTAAAGTAATAGGGAGTTATTGAGAAGAAAATTAAAAAAAAATTAGGAGTTCAAAGACTTAAACAAAGCGTGAGGCGGTATCTTCCGATTCGAATATTTTTTCGCGTAAAGTTTCAAGCTGCTGCAGTGCTTCCATTGGCACGCCCATATATGAAATACATTTTTGCCAATTCTTGATTCGAGTAATACCAACTTAACTTTACAGCGCTGTGAAAATTTTATGTCAATTCTCTATAACTGTTCACTGATCGCGAGGATGTGTAACTAACATTTTTGTGGCGAAACCTAATGACAAGATAATATTGTATTAAAATACGTGTGTATGAAGTGGGAAGAAGACAGATAATCCTTCGTTTTCCCATCGTGCTGCAGTACCAGACGCGAGAAAGCCACTCGCTTTAATCAAACCGAAAAATTGTTTAAACTTTAAAAATATTAATTTTTCGACTCATGTTTATTAGGACTTTTTCCCTCCATTCGTCGAGTATCATCTACCCTTAAAGATCTGAACCATTTCATTTACCACCCTGCATATTTCATAAACCTGCAGTAGACTTCATGACAGAATTCTCTTACATTCCAGAACCAGGAAAACAAACAGTAATTTTCCTCATTTCCCTTACTTTCATTTCATTTTATACTCTGCAACTTTTCCCTTTCCGTTTCGTTTATCGCACCGCGTCATCTCTTGTCCCCATGGTCCATTTCTAAAGATCTGTTTCATCCCATTTTTCTGCTCCCCCTCTATCGTCTCAATCTCTATTTCCTTCGCCTGTCTCTATTTTCTTGCCTCCCTCGTTTGACCCCTTGCATCCCCTTTACAATACTGTGAAACGCGAGCAATAACAACGAGGTCAAAGTTCAAGGGCGTTTAGAATCCGCCGTACATTTCACTGAGCCATTCACATGTGCCAATTTTTACGTAACAAATACCTCACTCCTTTTCAAACACTTTCGCGTATCGTTTGCGCACTACGAAAATATGAAAGGGTAAGGAACTCTAGTTCAAGAAATAGGATGAAAGGAAAACTTAGGAGACTGATAAAGGAGAATATATACGGGGTGTTCCGTAAATGAACGTGAATATTGCTTGAGGGGCTGAAACTATATAATAAAAAAAAGTAACAAATTTATTTTAACTTATTGAACTGAATAAAAAATGCTTAATCAGCCTAAATCCGCGAAATAGTCCTTTCAACGTAAACGGTGATTGTCATCTTGAACAATTTGATGATCGTATAGAATAGTAACTCTGTGCATGTGATAGGATTGGATATTTTTTCATTTAAATAATAACAATCTTTAGAGGAAACATTATCCATAGCTCATCTTCAGCTACACAATAAGAAAAAAGCATAAAAAAACAAACGTTAATAGTATGACATAAAAAAAACGTACCATCAAAGGCAACTAGCTTTAAGGTAAAGAAACATAGTAGTACATAAACACATTGAATGCCATAGTGAATATTCCCGTATCAAGTCAAACTCGTTATAAATTTTGTTTTAAATATAAATTATAGAAAAAAGATATTGAACTGTTGAGCCATACAGATGCGACTCTATTCTACTATTACAATATTGGATCAGCTTAAAATTTTACAAGGATTAGAAGTTATTTAATTAAATTGAATTTGAGGCGTCAGTCACCGGTGACCCCGAGACAGTTCATATGTTAACGACAATCAGCTTTACCTTACAAAAAGATGTAGCAAATCGTCATAGGTTGCGAAAGTGATAATCATCCAACTGTCTAATTTCTGTCTACATATCGCCTGCAGAAAATAAACAGAGGGTTACCATGGCATATTTTAGAAAATATAAAGTAAATGAGTTCGAAGATTGGAATAAAAAATCACTGTTTACTTCAAAAGCGTTAATTTACAAAGATATGTAGGCTAAGCATTTTTTATTCAGATCAATGAGTATTACAAACCAGAAGGTTTTTTTTCGACTACCTATTGAAGAGGCTCCATAAGTTTCTAGGTACAATAATTTTGTTATTATAGGGAAACTTAAAAGCGATGCTCGAAATGACAGTATTGATCGTCTGATTCAAATTCCTCCGTTTCTTACATTTTACAGTATTTAAAACAGTGATGGTCACAGGAGCTCGAGCATTCCCCCACTCTAGGTCCATTCCCCTCGATTAAATTCCCTTCAGTTCGCTCCTCGTTTCCCCTCAGTCTTTCGTGTCCCATATCACAGCCTATATGAGGGGAATGGACCTAGAGTCGATAGTACTTCATAAACTGAACAAAACATATTTAGTGTACATGTGTAAAAAAGACAATATTATCTGAGTTGTGAAGTATTTTCTGGTCAATTTTCTGAGCACGGAAGTGTTTAGAGCTAGGATAATATTTATTTTTTGACCCATGTTTATTAAACATTTTTATTCAGTTTGGCCGCAGTTAAAAGGTTAATATTATTATTTTCACTTGAATACAATCTTGTAAACGTCTCAGTATACATCTTATCTTCTTGAAAGACTGAGGTATTATTTGGACTCGCTGGCGATTGTTTGACTCTTTGTATGAACAATATTTACAATTGGGAATAGCTGTAGGCTATAAACAAACAATCTATCAAGGAATTGGAACAAAGTCAGAATGTTTATTTTACTACATACTCCAATCTACCGTACGAAAATGGAAAAGGACGAAAGCGGACCAGAAAAAAGTTTTGTTTAACCCATCGCGTCTTCATTTATTTCAAAAACCGTCGCCATGATGACATTACAATACATGTGACCGGTTATTTCTGTTTCTATTTCTATTTCTGGCATTTTCCATCCAAAGACCTTGAGTGCATAGTCGAACGAAGGAGTGCGCTAGGGTTAATCAACAAATTTCGAGCTTCTCGGACAAAGTGAAGTGGTTCTTCGTCAAGGTCGAAGAATTCATGTTCACCGAACATATACGGACGTACACTTTCTAGTAGCTCAGAAAATTGTCTGATTAGTGAAGCGCACGTGTACCCTTTGATTTTCTTGAAAACGAAGGACTTCTAAATGACTCTTTCTCAGGCTTTCCAAAATTGTAAGCCACGAGGCAGACAAAAGCAAAGTGTGTCAAGTGTTTTCCTGCTCCTAAAATCGCACGAATAAGATGTCTTAAGAAAATCGATAGGCTCGGCGAGAACGTCAAGGACGGCACGCGTACTTTCATCCCATCTTCCTGTCTCGCGATTCACTCGCTTTCTACCATATCCTGAAACCAACCTAACCTCTTCAGATAATACTATAAGTTACCTCTATTGTCGAGGATAATGAAGAGGAGATATCAAGATTACGCGTCACAGTATACAGGGTGTTAAAGAAAAGAGTGTAAGATATTGAGAGCATGCATCATTGGCAGAGACAAAGAAAAATTTTATCCGCTTGCAAATACATTCCGTGACACAGTGAAAAATTCCGTGTCTGGTCTTTTGCATTAAAGTCGTTTTTTATCAGATACACAGCGAAACTTGCAAATATTTAATTTGTTGTCATGATACGAATTTCATCAAACACGGAACGTGTTAAACTAATGTCGTTTTGTAGCAAGTCTCTTGCATTTCAGGGCCCTGAAGTAGTGAATGAATGAGAGATCACAGACTGTAGAGTTTAATAATTAAACTATCTTAAATGTGAAATTAAAGATTTGTTGCGGTCAACAGAAAGTACAAGAAATAATAATTAACTATCAGTGTATAAAAATGATCAATTTCAAGCTTCCTTCTTATTAACACCGTACGTTTTCGAATAAATATTTCAAATTGCGACTTCAAAGTTATATTGTTTGCATATTACTGGCTAAAAATATAAATTTTTGTTTTTAAAACTGTGCATGACGATTGTTTGATAATCGTATATGAAGTATCGAATTGTGCAAGGGACTGTGACATTGTTGGTTTTAAATTTATGTGGTGCGTATAGTACTCAGCAAAATAAACAAAAAAGTTTGCATGAACATGTGTTGAAAAATCAATAGTTTCTGAGTAATAAAGAAATATTCAATTTTGTCGTTACCGTTATCCAGTATACAGGATGCTCTAAACTTGATAATTAAACTTTAAGTGTTTTTGTTGTTCAACAAATTAAATCAAAAAGTGATAGTAAACATGGATCAAAAAGTCCATGGTTTTCGAGATGGAAAGTAATATTTCTTCACGATGAAATTTGCAAATTTCTCGTTGTAACTCGAAAACTATTAATTTGCGACCAACGTTTATTCTTCGACAAACAAACTAAATTTCAAAGCGATTTTCTGTTAATTTCATAACTGTATGATCATACTCTAAACCTTTATACCGGGTGTTTCATTTATCTACTCCACTTTAATATTTCGGTAAGTTTAGGCGATACAAAAAGTCTGATAGAAAGTAATTGTTTGGTTCACAAGAGTGACTATTTTAATAAACAATTTTGACCTCCAAGGTCATTTTTTCGAGTTTTAAAGGTCACTGATATTTTTTTTTACAGAAGAAACAATTCTTTGTTATCACACTGCCATACTTGACAATGGATCGAATTCAAGCATGTACGATATGGTGTACCATGTACAATTACTTTCTCGCACAATTTTATGTACCATAAAGAATAATGAAGATATTAAGGCGGACAAGATAAGCGGAAACCCTGCATAACCTTTTCTCGTTCATGCTACACAATTACATACACCTCTGTTCAATAGAAAATGCACCAACGTGTCACGAATATACAACATACAGTCCACGACAAAAAGATAGGTTCACCAATTGTTACTTACTCCATGCTTCTTAATCATCATAGAGTTCATTGACTTTCTTTCTGTAGTTATATTTAAGACCATAATTGTGATATTATTTAACAGAAATAATTTATCTTTAGCTTTTATGGCCTAAAAACGCATTACATATGTAAATATGAAGCGTATTTAACGCGACAAAAAGATAGGTTCATTTGTAATAATTAAAAAAGCATTAACATTAAAGCTTCATTGCTTTTATTTGAATATTTTGTACATTTACCATGTAGTCTAATTAAATAAAAAATTCGATTTGGAACGCTATTATGTAATTTTGTAATAATATTTTGATTAATATTTCTCCAGTATTCCTGAATCACAATTTCAGTTCATTTACTGCCAAAAATTATCTATTATTTTTATAAATACTTCTTGTAACAAGTTCCCATATGTTTTCTATTATGTTCATATCAGGTGAACGAGCTGACCAATCCAATTGTGACATTTCATGTTTGTTTCAGCTTCGACCGACGCACAGTGGAAGAAATGTCACATCTAGCAGGACAAAATTAATTTCTCAAGAACTATTATAGGCAAAGACAAAATTCTTTTTACGCGCATTATGGTTCGATGATGCCCTTTTTATAACACATTGTGTACTCGTTCAGGCACTCGGGGGTTGCAGGGAGTGATCACCGATGCGACAAACGAAAAGAGAATAAAAATAATAAACAGATTGCTAATAAACGGCGAAGAGATTGCGCAGAAATATCTAGATTGACTTGCTGCGATGAGATCCAGAACCAAGTTCGATCCGACGTTGAATTGATTAAACCCGAATGCAACGAGATCGCGAAGAGGATTTTGAGCAATTGCGAGTCAACTGCTATTTCTGAGCAGCGAGAAACGACTAGGCTGGATCGACGAACGACTATCGCGATCTAAGCCATGCTGTTCAGATTTTTGTTGGCTAAAAAAGTTGATACGGCATGATTTGGACCTAATAGGATTCATGTTCTCATCCAATAATATCTCCGAACAAAGGTGGACTTAATAACAGAGTAATTAGCGCGCGCGAATATGCTTTGATGAGCTCGTACCGGCTGTTATGCGGCTTTGTAAGAAACATCGCCATCACGGTACGCGAATGCGATGGCAACAGTTTCAAGCGAATTTCAACGATCGAACGGCGATCGAACGTTCGAGACTCGTTGCAATAATTCAGATTTGATTGAATCCCAAACAATGTTCTTCAAACCATTGTCCAACTATACCAGTAGTGTGTATAGGTGCATTGTCTTGCAGAAATATGAAGTCCTCAGTTCCAGATATTTGTGCAAACTGTGATTTTACATCAGCGAGTATGGTCCTATACATTATTGCATTTTCTTTATTATTTAACCCTCTGAACTCCTTTGTCGAGTGTGACTCAACATCGAGTTTATTCACAGGTACTCCTATGTCCAGTCATACTCGACATTTTTAAACAGCCAGTTTAAATATGTATCATATTTCGCAAAACTTCTTTTTACCTAGGTAACCAATATTACATGTACACGGCCCTTTTTTGTAACAAAGAAAGTCCTTGAAGTGTTCAGGTACATGATTTTTTGTACCTAATATGTTGCTATCAACCAAGTGTCTTCTGAAGTATATTTCAAATAAAACGCTTAAAATAATAGGAAGTTATTGAAAAGAAAATTAAAGAAAAATGGGGAGTTCAAAGGGTTAATATTTTACCACTGGAAACTGTATCACATGCGAACAAGCTAAGAAACTTTATAAGACTGACGAAAACCAGCAATAAAACAACGTCTGTTTGTCTAAACGACGCAAACCTATGTTTTGTCACACGCTTACTTTGAATAACCTCTGTGGTATTGCAGTAACATTGTGTATGTCTTATTTGAAAGGCCACATTACTGTGAAGACTTAACAGGGTATTATCAATAAATTTCATGTATTATAGTTGAATAAATAGTTGATATTGCATGATTATTTGAAAAAAAATTCGTGAACCTATCTTTTTGTCGCGGACTGTAAGTACAGAGTTCGACGATATAAAATGCCAAGCTGAAGATGCCCCGACTATTGCTGCGGTCTGTAGGGGGCAATGGATCGAACAGTATTCAATTATCAATGAATTACGTCATTCGGCTGCTTATTTGTCGTGGCAAATGTCAAAACAAAAGATGAACGCCTGCCGAATGACGTAAGCATATATCCAGCACGCGATTGTACCACGTTCAAAGGTGATTGGCCCTCTGTCGAGAAATACAAGGAAGAAAAAAACTTGAAGAATCCTTGAGCCTACTGCACAGTCAGCCGCCGCTCTGCAAACCTATCGGATACGTATGTTCGACAGTCAAGCGTTTAGGGTCGTTCTTTCATAATTGAATGGATCAACCAGAGAACTTTGATTAATCGAAAGGTAAATGATAGTCATCCTTCAAATTTATTGATCCTTCTGAATTCGAAACGATTTATCAATATCTGACGAGGAAACCTCTCCGAGTATTCGATATCAACACATTGACTGCCGTGGAGGTCACCAGTGGCCGATGCAGCAAATTAAACTTAATTAAATAATTGATTCGAGAAACATTAATATTGCGGTAATATTATAATGTACCAACTGTACAATGAAATAGTTAAATATTTTTTTCTTTCGAAATTTTTACCTAATTGTAAGACAGGATATTACAACACGTCTGACTAGGTATGCCATGTTTCACTGCGGTATTCGACGTGAAACTTTACAGCTTCATTGGCTTGCCAAAAGTAGGAAATACGTATAGTCATTATTATTATTATTGTTTGCTGTAATAGGCATCGATATGTTAGATCGCTGGCCCAATTAGGTGTAGTTTTTTGGATGGATTTAAAAACTGAATTTGTGATAAAATTGAATCGACATGTTCCTGTGAGGTTGTACGTTAAAATTCTTAACATTGACGAAGTTATTGCCGCACAATGTAGACAGTGATATACACACGTGGTTCTGTGATATCTTACATTCTAATTTAATGGTCGAAAGATCATAATAATATCAATACAAATCTTTCAATATAAATTACAATTCATTCAGGTAGCGTTGGAGTATTTAAAATGATTGTTCAAGATTTCTGTTATTGTTAATGCATCGCAGTAAGTTGAACTTGAAGTACTTTGGCACTCGCACTGAGACTAACACTGAATTCGGAACGAGACTGACTATCCAGTCAGACTGTTGGAACTAACAATAAATATGTTAAATAACTTTGTTAATAAGGCCCATTACACGGAAATCCTGCAGGGTTTTACTTACTAGGGGGAGTAGTACAACTTCACAGTCTCAAATTCAAAAACCCGGGAGCAGCAGCTTTAGCCCCTCCTTCTAAATTAACTATAGACTTTGGCTGAAGACGGAAGTAAGAATGTCGGAACTATACTGATTATCGAATTGGACTGGACTGATTGTGAGATTAAGACTGACTATTGGGTGTTCTGCCGCTTCATTTATAGCAGAAATATTACGCACGTGCTACTGGTACTAGTATTCCACTTCTACAATCCCGTGTTACCCACATGTTGCCGAACTCGAACTTTCCGGGTGAAGGTGAGTTTTGCCAATTGTTCGATTCTATTATATTTTACACAATATTGCGCACGTGCTGGTGACCCCGGCCTTTTGTCTGCATGACCCCGGACACCCATGAGTCGCTGAGTCTAAATATTCTGGTTATGGAGCCAAAGGTAACATCGCAGATTTATTCAATTCTGCGTGTCTACTCGATTTCGATTTCAGGTGATCATCGATCATAGAAAATTTATGAGAGACACGTACGGGTTCTAATATCGTGATAACGAAAATTTGGCATAGGATACGTACGGCTCCGGATATCACGAAATTTTGTATAATCGACTAAACAGTGTAAAAAGGATTCATGAAGTTACTCAGTCATTGGCTGCTTCTTCGGTGGTTACACTTTTCCTGAACGTTCTTGTGTGTATTGGTATTAGTTGTTTGTTAATAGCAACGTGTATTTTAGGCGTTGTGAGTGCATTAGTTCGAGAGCTGCCGAAATTGGTCCGTCGTTGAAGAGATAAGTTAGAATCTTTTGGATGCTAAAAACTCGAAATTCAATGCGAGACGAAACAGTGTATTGGCAAATAATTTACAAATTGTTATAAATTATCTAGCAAGAAGTCGCGATGGGCACCTGACATATACGGACAGCATAGAGCTCAAATTGTAGTGTTCGATAAATATAAATAAACTGTAAAATATTAGCCGTTTCTACAAAAAATGGCGATAATTGTTGAAATTTTTTCCATCTGCCTAGAATTCCTGAAAAATGGACAGCTCCCTCAAGAATGCCGATGGGTTTTTTATTGTTAATATTTCTATTTACTCTAGTCTTTGATCAAATTATTTCGTGCTTTACTATTTAGCAATAAATATTGTGCAATTTCGGATAATCCAGTACGGATCGCCGTGCTTCAAATAATTAACCCTTACTGTGTAAACGTATTTACGGTACCCTTAACGTGTAAACGTGGGTCTTTCATGTCCGATGGGTTTTTCAGTGGGTAATAGTTTCTAAAAAAATCTGAAAAAATTCATATAACATCTTCAAATATTCTAAATGAAGATTATCACAAAAATATTAACAAATAATTTGTTTGAATATATAATTTTGTAAATAGTACAAAGTAAAACACGTGAAGTGTAGTTAATTAGCCCCGACACGAAAGACCCACTTTTACATATTAACAGTTAATGTACCACCTAACTTTCAGCAGAACTGAAGAATACTTAACTACGATAACGGAAAATCAGTCCGTGAAATATCGAGTCTTTTAAACAAAAATTCAAGCGCACAGTGTGGAATATTGTAAAACGATATCGAAACGGAGGCAGAATTGATTCCAATGCTGAAAGTGGTCGCCCAAAGAGTCTTACTGATATCGACAGACGTTCTATCGTGAGAGAAATTAAAAGAGATCCTCAAATAACGGCTCTGGAGTTAGGTAACTGAACTAACCGAAGAAAATGGCATTACAGCACATCCGAAAAACGTATGAAGAGTACTCACAAGCAGACTATGAATCTCTCGCGCCATCGATATCGTTCAAATTTTACACGTTGATAGTACTTTATAAACAGAATGCTGTCTTATAATTATAGGACCCACTTCTAAAACAGTTTTAACTTGCTTAACCTGTTAACAGGGGAAAACGAGTGAACTCGTCCTGGGAAAATTGATCCACCATAAACAAGTTGCCTCTTACTTGAATCGTCTATTGTTAAAAGGGTGTATGTCCATTTTTTTAAATTTTACACCATGCAATAGAAGCTTCCTACTTTTGTTCGAAATAATGTTTATTCGGTTCTTTTCAATCAGAATCGATAGGAGATATCGAAAGACACTTTCGATGTTTTTTCTTGGGTCCCATAATTCTAAACTGGGTTAGGTAGATGCAGTTAGAAAAATGTATAACTTAATTTTCCCCAAAGTATGGACATACGCCCGTTCAATAATAAACGATTCAATTGCTCTTGCAGTATTGGTTGACGACTATTTAAACCTGTTAATCGAAGAAGGCGACTTAATATGTCACTTGTAAGTGCCACAGCGATGGACAAGACAATTTACCTCATTCTTATTCCTTATAACTGCAAACAGTAGGTGTTCTTAGACAAAGAATGATCCAGTTAACAGGTTACTTAGATTTAAAAAGTTTAAATATTTATATTTATTGATTTATCTATTGTTGGAGTTGAATTGGTAGTGTCAGATTTGCATGTGGATCACTCAGGTCATAACTTCTTTTTCACTGGCCACTCATTTGCACTTTACTATTATGCTTTTAAATAATATCAAATTAAACAATTTGGTACGACATAATTAGACTGCGGATCTTTATGCAATTTATCATATCCAGCTTTATGAAGAATGCACACTTTATAGAGTAAGTGAAACCAAAAATGTACATTGAAACATTTCAACCACAAAATACTGTTCTACCATAGTTGCGTTTCATCAGCTACACGGAAATAAAACATATCAAAGGCTAATAAATGTATATTTGCATAAAAATCCGCAATCTAGTCATAACATTCTGTGATGGTTTAATAGGTGTTTGTTTTGAATACTAAATATCCCTTTACGCATTTTTGTACATATCGGAGACGATAAAGGACAGACAGAGGCAACACAGGATGAGAAAATTTATATTTACCAGTTTTATTATTTGTATATTGAGCAGAAATGATACTTGACACTCGCTTACAAGTAGGCTGCGCATATGTGTATAAAAACAATGTTATAACGTTTGAAAATGGTTTAATTTGGCATTATTGAAAAGCAAGACAGCGAAGCGAAAACAGCTGAAAACACTGTATGAAGAATTAAGAAAACAGTTAAATGACATTCATCGAATCAAAATAGTTGAAGGAACTAATATTTATGCGGATGAAAGTAAGTTTAATGTGTATGCCAAAGACGGAAGGGACAGAGAAACGAAAAGACGAACGTAATCAGAAGCATTTATAATCAATAGTGAAACATAGCAACGAATCAGTATTATTGTGGAAGTGCATTTGTAATTTCGACGTCGATCATTTCATGCTTATCGACATCATATGATGTTGATGACATTCAAACATTTTGAAAAATAATTTAAAAAATTGCCTCCAATGTGGGGACGGCAGAGAGTTTTAAATTTGATCAAGATAACGATCAAAAACATGCGACACGGACTGTACAGAAAGTGTGGTTCTACAATTATGCAAATGTTCTCCAACCACTTCCACAATCGCTTCATCTCAACCCCATTGAAAACTTGTGGAGTAAATTAGATCGCAGAATGCGTAAAACTACGAACACTTAAAAAAAAATAATTAGAAAGTCGTCTGACTGAAGAGTGACAACAAATCAGCGCTGATTATTTAAAACTAAAACGTATTACTTATAATACAAAAAAAAAGCTTAAAACATATTATTAAACATAGGAAGGATTGAATTATGTCTTTGTAAATATAATCTGTGTTTTAGTTGAATGTACTTAATTTGTACAATGTACAAATATATTTTTGGAACATAAAAACTCACTGTTTTCAGATTTTTCTATTATTAAAATAACTATATATACAAAATTAAAAATTTGTTTATTTCTGTTATTTAGATACTATACTGTAATATAATGTAATACATTTTTCTTGCTTAGTGTATATTTATTAAAAATGTATAGTATATAAGTAAAAATTATACTGGTGTCTGTCAACCAACAACCCCGTTTCCTTGTAACTGTGAGCCCGCAAGTTCACCATGAGAACAATGTCTATGTTTTAAATTTCCTTTTCTTTTCCCTCACAAGTATTTCTATTAATTTTATACAGAAAAGGATCTCGCCGAATACGTGGCGAACGACATTTTTTAAATAGTTTAAAAAGTAATACATCCTGCGAAAGAAATTACAGTCAGCGAAGGCTTTAAACCAAGGTGAGTTAATTCCGTGGACGAAGAATGGCGTAGCGTTTTCATGCTCGATGATAAAAGAGATTTCACTTCAGGGTGAGGCTCGTTTCGCAAAGGTCATCGTGTACAGACCGGAACGCTGGCAAATTAGGGGTTTGCAAGTGAAATACAGAAGTATGACCGTCGTTTCAAATAACATTTAAAAAGCGTGTCTACGATTTCAAGTGAATAAGTCGCTAACGTTATCTTTCTCAATTTATAGTGAATTAAGCATCGCGTTCAGTGACTTTATTTTTATCTAACTCTCGCGTGACCACGCTCGAATGCTTGACGTTTCGAAAAGTCACGACGTACACGGTACTTGAAACATTTTCTACAGATATTAATCATAACTCGTTCTTACAATCAATAAGACAACTTATTCTGATTCTTATTCGACTTTTACTGCTAAACCTATCACTGTCATTTCAGTTTGTGCTTTTATCCGCTTTTAATGTCTTTTTTCTATGAATAATAATCATATTTATACAATACATTACATGAAGAGGGTCTCAGAATTGGAGAGCATATAGTACACAAAAGAGAATGAAAAATGTTTAGATAACATAGATACTAAGATTAATCATTTAAGTATTATGAGCTTATGAGTTCTGGGTATACTGCTACAATCCGTGCGAGAAACGCCTATAGGCGATCTTATTGAAGGGCTTTGTGATTTTCCGCTCAAGGTGTAAGAAAATAATATACTGACAGGGTTAATTGTAGGACTTATGTTGACGAATTATAAGCATTTGTTGATCCTTTTAACAAGTACATATTATACGCTTTTCAAGTTTTCAACGATGAATATCCTTTCGTTGTTTACTGAATCATGATAGGTTTAATATCATAAAAAAGAACGTTCAAATATGGTGTTTCATGCAATTTCACTCTCAAGCATCTTTGAATTACAATTACAACCGCATTTAAAAATCAACAAAATCGTACTTTTCAGTATTGAGTCAATTAAAAAACAGCAACAATATACAAGTGGTAAGATACAGCACTTTTTTGTTCAAATACAGAAAGTACAAATAAAAAAGCAATTGAAATTGTGCAATGAAATGAAATCCGTGAAGCGAGAAACAAATAAAGTAACCGTTAGAAACAAAACAACGCAGTGCGTAAATAGATTCTCTCTGTTTTTCTTTTTTTTTTTTGAGTTTTCGCCTAACGCATATTGTAGTACAGTGTATGTCCGAAGTTATAATACAATCGAAACGTAAATCATTTTTCAACACTTCCTGGCATATCTATAAATTTACTTCAGATTTTAGGAAAAGTATAAAATAAAAATAACCTTTACAACACAGCAAATGTATAAACTAGCATGTATGTACATTTACTAAAACGTTTTAGTGAAAGCATGTTTATATAAGTTCTTTATCAATTGCAAATATCTAGTTACCAAATTGTTCATCAATTAAACTGCATGCGGTTTAACTGAAATGAAGGAAAATACTACAAAATAGATAGGCTGGGTTAGTTTGGGTTTGGTATTGCATATCTTATTAACAAATTGTTCATTAATTACAGTGAATACAATTTGATACTTTTTTATTCAATAAATTATCTTAATCCAAATACCGATAACACCGATTAAATTATTTAGTATTCTATGAAACTTTGAATTATATTACTTGTTTGCATTTTAGCTCAATTAGAATAGTACGTGCACACATTTACTGTTGTGGAGGCACTCTAATTAGGCCCCTCAAAGTCATTTACTCGTGTAATAACTGATATAATTTTGGTTCATATAATTTCTTTTTGATAAGCCCTTTCGGTTCACCTCTACTGTAATCAGCGTAACAGTGGTCTTGTCTCTTAACACTTTACTTGCAAAGTTAAGAAATGCATTTTCTACATAGTAAATGTGTAGAATTACTGATTTCATACTTGCACTCTAACACGTACAAATCCACGCCCATGAAGTCAAATATTTATCTACTAATTCCAGCGTGTATTGAATTCTTACTTTTTTGCACGACCGTATAATATTGTTCATTAATTACAAGCATTTTCGGTTGTCTCTGGGAATAGTTATTTCTGTAACGTGATCCTATAAGTAAAGGCCAAGTGGATTGATATCCGGCGACAGTGGAGGCCATGCAATCACTGCGCTGCATCTGATCCAGCAATCTTGTCGTTAATTTAACAAATTTTTGACTTTCTCGATAAAATGGCATAGAATAGTCAACGTAGAATGGTCAACCCGAGTCTAATTGCTATATGGAGCGAGTCACGCAACTGACACAAGCCATATCTCGTTTTTGGTTGTAATCAGAGAAAAATGATACAGGGAAATGTGAAATGTTTTAACGAGTTCTATCTCTTAATGGTCATACATTTTTGGAAAGTGGAACCATATACAGGGTGCCTCAGTAATCGTGATACATATCGAAATACAGGTATTTCCTCATAGAAAATTAAGTCGAACATATAAAATAAACTGTGTTTATATGATGTAACTTCGTTTTTTAGAAAATCAAGTTCAAATATTCTTTAGGTATACATGCAGTCAATTCAAAATAAAACGGCGTTTGTTTGCGCCTTATGATTATGTTTATACGTATTGTACGTACACGTATAGGTATAATGTTAACCCTTGTACAAAGCTTCTAAAAGTCGAATTTTCGTTTGTTAAACCTCTCTTACCCGAAAACTTCGATAAGACGAAATTTTCACAACCCGCACATTTTAACTCTTCCTTTGATATTCGCGTTACTGAGGTTCGACTGTATTGCCATTTTTATAAAAGCACCTTAGACTCACTCCGAAATTCTCTGTGTCGACCATGCATGGCTGATATGGCTCCGCAGGAACCTTTTAGTGTCGACCGTACATGGCCGACATGGCAGTCAAAAGCTTTTGATAGCGTAAATGATTATATTCTCATTAATAAATCATCGGGTTGGTACATATGAAAATGCTGGTCGTAGGTAGTGCAATGTTTCCTCGGGTTATGATAAGTATAGAATATGGATTATTCAAATTGGTACATATCGATATCAAGGGGCAAGCATTCTTCAGTTCTTGAGACAAACTCAGACAGTTTAGAAGTGACTAAAGTGTTCTAGTGGTTGCATTTTTGGAAAATATTGATGCTCGGCAGATTAGGGCAATTATGTTTTATAAGTACCAAGGTGGACTAGTGCAGCTGAAACGGCAAGGCGAATAAGTTATCGGAAAGGACACTCAGAAATTTCAAAGATTGAAAAATTTCATACTGGTGTCCAAAATTCTGAAAATGAGATACATAATCGACAGGATTGTTTGTTGGACCGAAAAGTTTGGCGGCAATTGGTAGTATCTGATGTTCGCCAATCCACTCAGGAACTCGCTCAAAAACTCGAAGTTATGCAACGGTCATTCGAGGTTTGCAAGATATCGGTAAGGTTAAAAAACTGGACAGAATAAGTTTTCTATAACGTCTTCTTTCCTTCATCGGCAACAAACCGAACCTTTCCTGGATCGTGTGGAAACATGTGATGAAAAGTGGATAGAAGAAGGAACTATTTTCGTACACTTTTATATGACATCTTGTAGTTTATTGGGCAATTGGATTAGATATTTTTCTATTATATGAAGTTACATGGAAATATGTTCACTGATATTGTATTCATACAGAAAAAATAATTTTACATAAAAGTAGAAAAATTCTTATATCAATATTTTTTGTTCTTGTCGGTAAGTACAAAACGCGGATGCCTAATATTTCCTATGCGGTACTAGGGAATACATACGGTAGGCGATATTAGGTCACTTAACACATTCGAGACCGGTAACGTAGTCCTACGTCATTTCAAAATCTTTAGCTGAATACCGGTAACGTAGTCCTACGTCATTCCAAAATCTTTAGCTGAATGCCGATAACGTAGTTAAAACAACAAATTATTATAAGCATGATATCAAGAAGCAATATTTTTTATATTTACACACATTTAAATAGCAGAACTTTGCGGTATTCAGTTATAGACTTTTGGAAATTATATGCGGTATCCAGTTAAGTATCTCGCCTAACAAACGCCGGTCGCGAATGTGTTAATATTATTCTTCAAAAATATCCTACCAAATGTAAATCACAAACATGAACCTTCGTTTCACCAGAATTAGCCCATACTTCATGGCTCTACTTACGGCAGACAGTACACCTGGCCTTCTGAAAAAAGACCTACACAAAACATGCATTCTGCATCGTTATTGTCATCATAATTCATATTGGAATCATCATCTAGTTTCAAACTTTCATCACCACTATTGCTAGTAGAACTATCACCTTCATTTCATTCCTGTTGCTATAAAGAAAAATACTTAACCGAATAATTCAACGGGCATGTTCCAACATCGCACAGTACAGTGATATAGGGGAACTTTGTATTCGTAGGTTATAAAAATATACATTAACTTTTAACATTGAAAAATTAAAATACTATTTGTTCAAATAATAATCTAGGCCCTTTACATTGCCAGAACATGGTAAAATCGAAAGTTTATACCTACTTCTGGGCAAAGAAACGTTTTTCGATAGCATATACACAAAACTTGAAAAACACATATGTAAATTTACTATTCAGACTAAGGGTCATCCGATGTTCGAAGGAGACATTGTTGTTTGCTTTTTAGATAGAAATCTACTCTAAGATGCAATTATTTTATGGTT
Organism: Macropis europaea; assembly: GCA_916610135.2. Lineage (NCBI taxonomy): Eukaryota > Metazoa > Arthropoda > Insecta > Hymenoptera > Melittidae > Macropis > Macropis europaea. Next base: position 26,778,918 of record OU744345.1, read on the forward strand.
TGCTTCTATAGGTATTATAGTCTTGGTAGAAGTCCAATGTGCCATGTTAGGAACCTATGCGATAATAAGGTACTTTCCTCTACCATACGACAACAGACGATCTGCATCATGGTTGAATGCAGTTGAACCTCCAGAATCGGCTGCAAAACAAACTTTTCATTCGAGGACACTTATGCTTTCCGTATGGTGGACACAAAAAGAAATTGTTCATTATACTGATTATAGTATTATGTATACTATCTGTCTCCACACTTTCAATCATTGTACAAAAAGAGATTTTCCCGTTTACTGTAATACATTAAATTATAACTTCTTAATAGGTCAATTTGAAGGATTGGGTAGATTCGTTGCTGCCATACATACTATGTATGTGACGTCGGTCTCACATGAGACTCAATACGTCACCAATATGTCGCACGTTGTGAACGCATCAATATAAACAAATCCTGAGATATTGAGTTTTCAGCCAGCCATTTTTATGATGATATTAGCGTTGCGGTATGATAACATTGGGTATCGCGCGTCGACTTCCTGTCTCTTTGGACATTTATTCTACTTTCGTCGAATGATTCCTTGCTTTGCTACTTCACCCATTTTTTAAAGAATAATGAAACTATTGGCAAGTATTTAACCCTCGATAACTAAGATATTACGTGAGTAACGTTATTACTAAACATTCGTGAAAATGACGACGTCAATTAAAAACACGAATACAATTGAATTTTTTTTATTTAACAACAAAAATATTTTATCTTATAAAGAAACAGGATAAATGAAATTAAAAAGTTATATTTGGTATTGAATTTATTAATAAATACGTAATCATATAATAAGCATACTTAGTTCATTTACTAAGCGGATCATCCGATATCACGAGATTCAAATGTTCCGATCGTCATTTTTACGAAAGGTTAGTTATCCAGGATTAAATATTATTAAAACTATACTTCACAATATGTAAATTAAAACAGATTATCATTTCAGAATAATAAAATAATAACTGAATTCGTATGTCCGTATGTGTGGTCTAGTCAAAACACAAACAGAACAGTCATATGGGGGTAGGTACTTTCATATTTCTGCTTATTTTAAGTACACTTAACGCGGAGATCCACGATGAGACAGAAATTTCGTGTCTCGCATGAGATTTTACATATACGTACATACATATATATTTACATTTAGTTATTGCTGAGATTTTTATCTCATGAGAGGAAAATCTCATAAAATATCTCGCTGTGGCTTTCCACCCTTACGATTTTAACAAACATTCTGCATAAAAATTTCTGCCAAATAATACAGTCATTATATACGGTTCTATAGTTTTTTTTAACAAGTAAAGTAGTAAAGTAAAAGGTATTTGATAACAAAAATTAAATAATAAGTAATAGAAAGTGAACAAAATAGAATAAAGTTAGAAAAAAATAATTCTCAAATTAGCAAATTCTGACGTCACTGCCACACACATTACTATTCTTTAATACTTTGAATGCCCTGTCACCCATATTTGGGTGACACAAAAATTCAATCATTATTTACTTGATCATGTATGGTATTAATGAATATATTTAATAAGGTTTAATAGGAGCAGTCAAAAAATTATGAAAGTTATTGGTATTATTGATTTAAAAAGGTACAATTTATAGTTATATTAATTTTGTATAAAAATTTAGAAAGTTTATCATTTTCAGCTAGTGCAGCGTAGCACTCGAAGTGTTAAAAGGACAGTCAACTTTTTAGAAACGCCAACAGCTGGAAGATAGTTTTCACGTTTAAAATGATTTTTTATAAAAATGGCTGACGAGAAACACTTAATATTCTATGATTTACTTTTGCTTTTCAGCCATTGCGTTTTATGCCCGGTTCAAGTATGTAATTACATATTATGAACAAGGAATACGGGTGCCCTGGGTTTTTAATTTTTTCCAACATCAATACAATAATTAATACAATAATCAAATTTTATATAGTTCTATCTGATAGCAGTTCTTTCTAGAATAATATAAAAGTCGTCTGCTATTCCGTCTGTTCCCCAGAAATTTTATGTGTTTCTATGAGAAATGAGTGATAGAAACATAGTACGTGCACAAGTCAGTTGCAGTTACTAAACGATAATCGAAGCAATAAAAAGCAATAAGATCGATGCCGCACAGAATATTTCAGAGGAGAGTATTTAGAGCGCGAAACACTGGCCATTTAAACGTTATTAGCAGTAGAACTACCAAGGGAGTCAAAATGATTTGTTTGACATTTTTTTTTATAATCATTACTCACTTTTAACATGTTTCCTGCCACGTGTACCGTTTTCGGTACACGCATCAATTTTAATTTAATCACATAACTACCAACCCTTATGAAATTTTGAGTAATATTCACGTTAAAATGATAGTAGAAATAGCAAGTGTAATATCAAATAGGTAAATATTTGTACAATCAATCACGTGTATGAATAAATAGCAGTTTTCGCGTGTCTGTCTAGTTACGGAATTTTCCACTGTAGCAGAGAACGTGTTAAAATATCTTAATTTCTGATATTTTCCGTAACTCTTGTTGAAAAATATAAATCATTAATTTTATATATTTCTTTCCTTTTTTCTAAGAATTCTAAGTAGTACGTCTAAATATACCGGGACGTGTCATTTTGCCCTTTCATAAAATGAATGTAAAATTTTAATTATGTTCGCATTTCAGAAGCAATAATTGCACGGATAGTATATTAAGAAATAACAGCTGAAAATATATCAAGGAAAGGCTTTTTCTGTCAATTAGATGAAAACCTTACCAGTAAGTATAAAGAAGAAAGAAAATAATCTTTGATAGAATCGCAGAAACCAAGCATTCAGACAGGTTATCAGAAACTATGACAGAAATTTACCATAAACGCAAACGGTGTCAAATAGAATCTTGTACAAATAACAAAACCAACTATATCTGCATTAAATGTAGTAAATATATTTGTGAAGAATGTGCTGAATAATACATAAAACTGTTGAACAAAAGTAACATGTATATTTCTTTATATTTTTGCTTTCTTAGTAAAGAAGATTTAATGTATGATTTATTTTTTAAGAATAATAATCTTATTTCCTATTGTGATGATGTATATTTGGATTGTATATGTGAATATACATTTATTTTTTAAAACCGTGTTTTTTCGAAAAGTAGTAATTTTGATCACTTTAGCAGAAATGGGTATAGGTTAATTTAGTAGTTCTATGGTTACCTGGAAATGGATCGTAAAAAAAGTACTATCATGTCGAGGTCAATCTTGAATGAGAAGAAAGGAAAAATAAGTGTTATAAAAATTGTAAAAATAATGGTAAGGAGACGATAAGTTATTGTAAGTGCATTAAAAGCACTCAAAAGCATAAATTTTATTTTTAAATTGAAAGCATTAAAAACACTCAAAAGCATATATTTTATTTTTAAATTAAAAGCATTAAAAGCACTTAAAAACTATAAAAAATTGAAAAGTACAGGAAAATTACGTGTTGTACGTTCGCAAAGCATCCGGATGATAAAAGAGTAGTATAAAATTGAAAGCTGATTGTACAATGAATAGCGATAGAAGTCGGTGTAGATACCAGTGTACGAATGCACACTGTACCATAAAATACTGTGACTATGTTGAATGAAGAAACAAGAAAGAAATCCTCAGTTTAGCATTGCTACGTATTCACAATCAGTGAACGTATCACTAGAGCATACAAGATGGAAAAGAAAAAATGGAAAAAAGTCCTTTATACGGGAGAAACATGATTTACACTGGGTGAACCTGATGGCTGGGCATATTATTCATGGCTTGAGAAAGGAAGAAAGAAGTCAAACAAGTCGACAAATGGGAGGAGGAGGAGGAGTTATGGTTTGAAAAGGTATTTGCTAGAAATAAAAAACAAATATTCGGTTATTGATAAATGATTTATCAAAATCATAAATAATATATCAAAATAATATACGAAGAAATTTACGTCAATATCATAAACATTATTAGAGGTACATTCATATTCCTACATGAACACTCCTTCATGCACCCTATCAATTATTTATGTTTCATTTTTAATGAAGGTGACCTGTGAGATCGCTAGATCTAATTATCATTGAAAATGTTTGGGTATAGTTAGTATTTTCATTTCCAATTTTATTCAATTTTGTGTAACAGATGAATTAAAGTCAAGTATTGAAGATGAATATGCGCTAATTTCTTAGCCATTTTTAAAAAATTATTTATTATACAAGTTGTACTCTGATATCCTTTACGGATAAAACAATTATAGCCGCCGACGTGTTTCGCAAAATCGGCATTGTAACCTCTAATAAACAATACTCGACATAGAAATCTAGAAGTGTGCCAAATAGAAAAAAAGAACAGTTTTGGTAGTCTTCATGTAACACGAATAAAATCCCTAATCGTTATAAAGAAAGAACAAAATCTAACTCCTATGAAGAACAGAAAATTGAATATGTAATGGAGCTGCTATCTTCCAGGCGAAATTCAACTGCCACAAAACAGAAACAACATTAATGAACAATCTCGAAACCAATTTGCTCAAAAACATAACAGATACCTCACAACATTAAGAAACTTATTAATTGTATTTCACTTGAATGTTATTAAAATTTGTAACTACGCTCCAGAAATTCCCTAAGTAAAACGTGATACCTGGTTCTCAACAAATAAGTAATTGTTTAATACCACTCCATAAAAAAGTATTAATTTTTTGTTTCAATATTTTATTATATTTCTAGTATTTTTGTTAAAAGACACTTTGGTTCTTCACTGCATGAACCTGTCAAAATTCAAACAGATTAACTCGTCTTTCTGTGAATTTCTCAATTTTGTTTTATGAGCATATTGTGTTTATAACATTATTAATTTTTTTCTATTTCTTTATTTAGCGGAGTCGATCAGTTCAGCTTTTAATACTCGTAGATGTTTGATAAAAGTGAGCACGTTGCCCAGAGCAAAACAACGCAGAATTTGAGGCAGGCCTACCCGGCGTCCCTAAATGCAGCCCTAATTTTGATCTGAAAATTTCTTTTCAAAATAAAAACATTTCAGTCGTTAAAAAGAATCAGGAATTTCCACGCAAGCGAGGGCGCATTTTTTAAACAGCGTCCATTTAAATAATCTCACGTACAGAGACAATGAAATACAACTTACAATAAACAACAAATTACCATGAATCTGATTTCAGAAGTTCTAAGGTTCTCTAGAACCTTGCGTTACAAATATTCCTATTTTGTACTTCAAAAACATACCACCCCCTTCGGAGCTAAATTGAATACCACCGAACTGAATTCCATTTTCACTCAATTTCTCTATATTAGTGTGCACACAACAATACAACAATATGTAATTAATTGTCTCCACTATTTATTTCACGGATATGACCAGTTTGGCTTCCAAGAGGCTCATGACAGTCCTCAGACAGTTTCATCCTACACCAATTTAGATTCAGAGGGAAGTTCTTTAAATTTGTTCACTGGCAAAGCCACGAAGGACACACACGATACGCACGTGGCACGTCAAGAAACAATAACAAACACAAACAAGAAACGTGTGGATCTCATTCTAACTTACGGTAAAAACTGCCGGGAGTAATTCCTTTTTTCCATTTCTCCGTCTTCTTCACCACTATCCTTCGCCGTTCAATCATCGTGCAATCTCCGTACGTCGATGGACCCCCTCATTTTCCTTTCCGTGTCACCCGATAGGTCGTTTTCGCACACGTTGCTTATCACACGCTACACAACGATCGTCGACGTCCGTGTCGCCCGCTCGACTGACTAGCCTCAGCCGTATACTCGATCGTTTTATTCCATCCCCACCACTCCGCCTCGCGCACCCCCCACCACCGTCCATACGGGCATTCGCGTTTTCCCACGCTGTGCGATCTTGCTGAATTTGTCAATCCCTTCGGATTCGAGAAAATTGGGGATGAAATCGAATTGCATAAGCCTTTTGCGATGCAAACATGAACAGGATCGAAATAACATTACACGAGATATTATTTTATTCTCTGGTTGTGTCATGTTCAAACTGTGTTGCAGGCTTGAACAGTTTAACTCTCTATACGCGGAATTTTTTTTCGTATAACGATCATGATAGATCAAGTAAATGATAAAGACGAATGATAAAGTTTGAATCGATAGATATACTCATAATATTAAGCGAACAGACTCCTTAGTGGCAATATAGTTGTAGAATATAATTGTACACAGTTATAAATAAACGAAATAAAACTTAAAAATATAGATGTATAGATATATAGGTATGTAACTTCCAAGTCACATGACGTTATAGAGGATTAAAATACAGTGGAATTTCGATTATCCGAACTCGAGTCATCCAAAAATTGGTTATCTTATGCCACTAACGAGCAAAAATTATCACTAATAACAATACGCATTCAATTATGTATCATTATATTTTTAACATTGTAAAATAAAATTATCATATTTATGCGAAATCTAGATACAGTGTGAGAAAGTGTAGAGAGTACATTCTTTAAGCATACGAAACACAAAATATAGTTACGTTAGAATTTAATTTCTTCGATTATATTAACATCAAAATTGCATAACTCTGAAAATGAATATTTCCATAAACATTCGCAGTCTATTAATTACAGTTCGGATCATCGATGTCCTACTGTAATGTCAAGTAACGCTTTATTTTAATTCGCGACTGTTTGAAATATAATTTTGTTATTTTATCCGAGAAAATAATTTTAGAAACATTCATTGCATTAAATAATACAAGACAAGAATCTCCTATTGATTCCTAGCGAAGTAGTTTTTAAGATTTTCAAGTTACTGTGGAATATTACCTATGTTTGAAGTTAAGTTATTATACAGAGTAAGTCACTAGAAATTGCCAGCTTTATGTAGAATAATATTTCTGCCGTATCAAAAGTTTATGGGAACATTTTCTTATACTGCGATAAGGTTACGAATTTTAAAAATTGATTATTTAATTAAAAAAATGAGTTTCATCTGTGAAAAGCCTGCAATCTTTCTAATAAAGTACGATCTTACTCACTAAATATTCAAAATGGATTTTCTCAAAACGGAAAAGCCTCGTGTGCTAAACAATTATTTCGCACCTTCGGTTTTATTTTAGAATAGTGTCAGACTGGATATAGGACCACAAATGGTTAAGCCTTTCCACTTCAAGTGTACAGAATGATTTAATTTACGTGTTATAAGCAGTTTTCACGAGAACTACTGAAAATACAGGTATGATCTACTTGATAAAAATATGCAATAGCTTAAAATACCAGTTCCGCACTCTCAGGAGATGATAGTGGGTAGTCCCTCAATTTTCTTCAAGTGGAATCAAGTAAACGCATGAATTTTCCTATTTTCGGATAGCTTATTAAAACACAAACTCCATTTATTCGAAACACGTTTTTCAACGACGCATAATTTAGAAGATATGGGAACTTTAGTCTTGTCTGTTAGTAGTTATTTATCTTAGAACAAGCTATCTGAAACTGCAAAAGTTTATACGCCATTCTACTTAGAAAAATTGTGAGGGTGGCGGCTCCTACCCTCAGGGTAACGCTATTTCGTACAAGTATACAAGGTGTCCCACTTAAAAAACTGAACGTGCCCTTGAAACCTAGAAAGCTATGAATAATACCAGACAATTGAACCGTGCATTACGCGACACACTTTGAACTATGTAGTATTTATTTGAAGCAATTTTTACTATTGTAAACTCAATGTTTATAAAGTTGTTAAACTGATACCTATTACGTATCTCATCCTGTATGCTTTCCAAATCTTGGATACATTTGCCTAACACCCTTTATACTCTTACAAGCTTGAAACGATATCGATACCTCTTTTTCATTATTTTGTACAGAAGATGTGAGTTATATAGGATGTCCTAGTTATCGTGATGCAACCGAGAAGAAAGTTATTCGTCATGGAAAACTGAGTCGAAAATATAAAATAAAGTGTGTTCATATGAGGTTCCGTTTTTTTAGAGAACCAAGCTCAAACAATCTTCAGACATGCAAGTATTTAATGAAAAATAAACCATGCTCCTGTGAAATTCAAAATAATATTGTAAGTTTTGATAAAATATTTCTTTTATTCAATTATAAATTATTGAATACATCGATATCGTTGTGAATAAATTTTTATTTAACGAAAGAAAGAAGACCGAACAGATAGTAAAGTCTTTCCAACCTCTCTTTCCCATATGATTTTTATTTGTGGTATCACATAAAGTGGGAATTATGAATAATATGTAATAAACGTCCATATCACACACATGCTTAATATCATCTCAAAAAACCAACAAGTTTTAATCAAGGATGCACACACACGGCAATATTCAAAGTTGATACTTTCGAAAACGAAGCAGCGTATTCAAAAACTGTATGCTGTAATTTCGGTTTACTTTTGTACAAATAATTACCTCCTTCTCAGTTGTAACACGATTACTGGAACATTGCGTATTATATGAAAAGATTAGGAGTTCTGAAGTGGAGAAACTGACTAAACTTGGAAATCTTACGCCACGAGCGAAAAATTAATTAGTTTGTTCAATAAGTACAATTACTAAACCCTTACAGGCGTTTTTTGCACGGACCATACAGAGATACACCACCGATTAAAAGTTTGGGTGCAGCCCTCAGATTTTTGTGCATGGATTAGCTTATAAATGAATAGATCCACAGTATATAGCATCCACGATTAATTATGGGGACGCGATAGTCCTCATTTGGGAATCTTTTTCATTGAATGACAATATAAAGGGTATTTCATTTAACTCAATCACCTTAAATAAGAATTAATTATGTTCGTTATGTATTTCGGGTCGTTGTCTTGTTTGAAAACAAGTCCATTGTTAATTATGTAATAAGTTGCATTAATACTGTAAGAGCAACGACGTTAATGGTCTATGAATTTTGATACACACTGTCTATCACACCTCTGTGAATACTATTTAAAGATGAAAGAAAACGAAGATGTGCTTAAAACAGTGGCATAGTCACCGGAGTCGCCAAACGTCAACTTCATCGAGTTGTTGAAAAGTGGATATTGAAACGATTTCTTAATAAGTAATATTTATGTAAAACAAACCTGTAATACATTCTATTCTCATTTCCTACGTTTACATACATACGAATAAAACATAAATGCAAAACAATATCGCAGCAGCCTTATCACTAGAAAAATTTAAGAGAACTCTGGTTTCTACAGGGTGGACCCAAACTATTGAGTTGTAGTTATCTCGTACCATGGACACTCATAATTCATAACTCTTAACAACAACGTTGACTGCCACGCGGACATTGACTTTGTAGGTTATTATATTTCACTTTTAAATATTTCGTAAATTCTTTTTGGTAAATAAATATTCATTTTTCTGACGTCAGGTCAATTTCTTATTCTTAACTTAAACCATCGCCAACCATTATTTACCCGTATCTTCCTAAATTCATATTTATCAATTAAGTCGTAATTGACAGTAAATGCGTTAAATAATTAATTCTAGAATCTATATTCGCTAAGAAGAGATTGCAAGCCCTACGTTTACTGTGTTAATTTCACCATATTTGAGTATATACACTTTTCTCCGCTGCTAACAACACCATTTGTAGAACTGACACTTTTTGTTACAGAATAGTGGCATACGAAAATTCCAAGCATTTTTGGGAATAATTACAATTTTTTTATAAAATTTGGTTTTAAACAAACTGTAAACATATTTTTTTCATATAAACATGAAAAAATGTTAATTAGTGTGAAAGTGTATGGATACAAACTGGTAAAAATGTCTTACTTCATGCTTGTGTATTTTCAGAGAAAAATATACCTACATTTGGAAAGAACGTAGTCTCATACAAACAAGCAGAGGATAAAATGCGTTCTCAGTGCACCTCAAGCCCGTATTCTATACAGATCATCAACATCACGTTCCTCTTCTGTACTTTAAAAAAAAAATTCATTTCCTGCCAGACGGAACTTAAAAACAACGAAAAACTCCGAAAATCGATATTTTTCACTCGAATCACCTTACAGTCTCCCTTTAAGCAATTGGCCCGTCTTTAAGTATTCTCTGCGCTCTTCAAGTCTTGGACTCGTTTTATTGAACAGCTTGTACATTGAGGATGAACGCCCTTTTCTCTGAGGTTCCTACTTTTTTCTGTACGGTGTAGGATAATCCGTGAGGATGCTGCCGGTTGAGAGAATCGCCCCAGGGCCACCGAGGATTCCACCCTTATTCGCGAGCCAGCCATTTCCACCGAAAAATCCGGCTGGCTCGAGCCTGTTCGTATAAAATTCCGGGTCATTCACGCCCACCAGGTGCAGCAATCCGTTTGTGTTTCCCAATTGTTTGCCCTTTACGTCTTTCTGTGATTGCACACCAAGATTGTTCAGTGTCTCCTTCAACTGGACGATACGGTTCTGCAGGAATGATTGCGGAGAGAATTGAACGTTTTGCGTCAGAGGCGCCAGAAACCAGGTTAGGATTCCTGATTTTGTGGTGGTGGACACTCCGGGCTGCAAGGACACACAAATTAAATGGACAAACAATTTGGTACATGAATTTAGGACGCCGCGATAAACAGTAATGATAATCCTCGTACAACTGGCCCCAAACGGGAATTTAGTATTCAGTTGAATGAAACATTTAATTTATATGAAACTTTCTGACTTTTATTCTAATTACAGTAGGACCTCGATTATCCAAACACTGGCCTTGTGAAAATTCCTGTTCATGTAAATTACAAACTAAAATTATCATTAGTGACACTATGTGCTGAATTTTATTCTATCGTGTATTTTTATATTCTAAACCAAAAGTATCATTTTTATGCGAAACATAGTTAAAATGTGATTAATCTTGTTACCAATTACAGTTCGGATAATTGAGGTTCTACTGTACTTGAAGAATGTGTACATTGAGGAAGACTGTTCTTGGTTTCATTCTATGTTAAACATGTGTGTTACAAGGGTATCATTCGGGTGAATTTTACCGAAATGAAAGTCTTGTCTTTTAAAACAAGTAAACGCTTATTTTTTTATCTGTATGCTTCCTCTGAACCGCTTCTACGTTCATATATTCCTTTGTATGTGAAGGCGCAAATGACACATTTATTTTGAATGTGATATCAGTCACTTTTCCGGACAAATGAGTCGAAGCTGTTTCGATTACCAATAGATACGATCTTTTTATGCAAAAGCAATTTATTGTCAATACTTCTCAAAGTCCGTGTTACTGACCCAATAGGTTGGCTTTCGACAAATTTTAGATAGATTATGCGATGCAGTAGAATTTTGGTACGTCGAAACGTATCTGGTCTATGAAATATGCAGCTAAGATGACAACGTTAAAAGTAGAGCAAGCAATTATTTGAAACAAACTGAAAAATCCGAAGATTTAATAACTTCTACTTCTTATGGTGATGAACGACCTTGAATATTAAATACATTAACTGAATAACTTACATTGTATGGCTTACTTATGAATTTATAAAATATACATTACTTAAATCGTTGTAAGTCTTTAGTTTGAATAAAATTGTGAATTTTGAAAATGAGTTGAGTCACTTCACTAGTATGAAAAAAAGTGGAGTCACTGATCTTAAACTAATATTCTTATAATTCTATTACAGTGATGGGTAATTTTCTATAATATACGTATTTTGAAACACGAAATAAATAAGAAAACTTTCATTAATGGGTTCCAACCACTGTCCAATGATGCATGGGTTCAGAATAATTTGTAGTTGCATCCTTAGTGATTTGAGATATCTGACTGTTAAATGTATTTAACTTTTATGTCAATAAGAAAACTTTTAATTCCAAATTCGTCTAGTACAGTATTAGAAGGAAAGAACTTATTTTATTTTACCTTTGTTCTATAGCGCAAATATTATCGGTGCAACGTACAAAAATCTGAATTAATTAATACAGATATATGAGGTGGATTCGATCGAATTTTAGATTCACTGTAATTTTAAGTCATCTATTTACCTCGATCATACACAAAAACAAACTCGTAGCAGTTCCATCCATTAGATTTAAATAACCCCGTAATTACATTGTTGATGCATGCTTCGATTAATTAAAATAACAAAAACGTATTTGTATCGCATTGCAATTACTCCGTTGCGTCTAACACGTATGAAAATGTAAATATAATGTATGAATGTTCCTCGAAACTTGCTATTCACTTGTTTGTTTACGTTAAAATATTTTACTAAAAAACACGCCATTAAATTAATTACATTCACCAAATTTCAATGTAGAGTAATGAATAACTGTAACTTAATATTATGATAACTTGTTATAAATTAGATTGTTTATTGTGAAACACTTTTATCATCACTATTATAATTATACAGATAGACAGTGACTATTAACAATTTAATTTTGAGTAATAAATATTTTCCTAAAATTATGGCAATTCTCTTACCTGTAACACGAGGAAACCAAAGTTTCGTCCGTGACAATTTTTTATTGGTATTAATTTTTATTTCATACAGTAGAAGAACATCATGAACAGTAAAATTTTCATAACTAACTGAATTCATGGAAAACATAATGAAAAAAATATTTTCAGATACGGAATAGTTTTCTCCATACTTACATTCGGAGTAATTACATCAGATACAGCAGGAGTAACATTTATGTCCTGATTGACATCTGTATCCACCTTTTTTCTTTCCCTCTGTATTCCGTCATGGATTTTGTTCATCAAATCGTCGATCGAACGATCCACTGGCTTTGCATAAACTCCAATGATCTTAGCAATTCAACAGAAAAGTATAGCAAGTTTTGGATAATTAATAATTGCACAATTTAACAATGTAACGTAAGTTTTGTTAATTCTATTTCTAATACGTATATTTTAAACAGATGTGCAATAATGAAATGTTAATTTCAGAAAAAGTAGAAGCAGTTAGAAAAAGCAAGTCAATTGAACAACACGTATCCATAGCGAGATAGAGTGGAAACTGCAATATACTATTTGTTACAAAATATTAATTACTGTAAGTGCAACATTATTTTTAGTACTTAATTATACTGTTAACGTTTACTGATCATTAATGCTCGCGACAAAGGCGATTGAAGCGTTCCATAATAAATAATCTACGTTTTAGAAATTATTGTACTATTACGCTACGCTTATTCAGTATTCAACTACAAGAAGATTATGAATTTATTTAATTTAATTCCCTAATTTTTAAGAATGTAACCGATTGTAAACAAGTAAATGAATAACAAATATCAAGAAAAATTGTATTCACACTTTCATATTTATCTTCATATTATATTCAATACTTTAAAATATATATATTTTTTAATTAGAAATTTACAATAAATATTAATCTATATAAATGTTAAAAGTCAATAAAAATTCTTACCATGAAAATCAAGAGTGACACTGACTTTGGCGTCATTATTTCTCAAAAATATTTTCCTAGTGATTTGAAGCACGTTAAACGGAGTACGTATCCCTTACGTCAAGGAATATTCAATTGCCAGCTATATATATGCCACTCCCTTTATCGCATGAGGGTACCCTCATGCTTCATTGATAAACACATCATTTTTTAATTGTATCTACATTCTGAATGGGGAACAGTGAAGCGAAGTAATTAGCATTGAACATTCCTTTACTGAAGCCAAAGTGAAATCCACTTAGTGTTTCTTATTTCGAATTTGTGTTTGTACTGTTTCTTCACCGTGAATTTCTTTCGTAAAAATTATAAAATTCAAACAGGAATGGTGCAGATAGCTAAGCAACAGAAGTTCATGAATGTGAGTTTCGAACAAGTTAGTTGACATCATTAGCACTTTGACTGCCATGTCACTCATATATGGGTGACACTTAAACTCAGTTGTTACTTATCCGAACATGAACATTGTTAAAAAAATATTTAAGAAGATCTAACAGAGCCAGTAAGAACTATAAATAATTTCTGACATCATTAATTAAAAAAAGTATTGTTTCAGATTACTTTCATGGTGCATCACAAATTAGAAAGTCGTGTTGTTTTCAGCCTACATACTATGGCAGTCAACGTGTTAAAGAGTTATTTCTCATTTTACAGCTATACGATCACTATGTTACATGTAAAAAGTAAACCGTACTATAAGTAATATGACAATTAAAATGTGACTTTTGTGCTTTTATCAACACCGTGTGAATTCTAAACATGTAAGAACTTTTTCACATATTGAAGTTCGACGTTCTGACATTCGAAATTTGAAATGAGAATACTGAAATAATGAGTAATGAAGAAGGTACAAAGTATGGGAATTCATGCAAATGCGAAGTATACAATTCAGATTTTTAACTCTTTCACTGTTGAATTGATCATGATCAATCAATACGACTCTGTTGAATTAATTTCACGTTCCACCGATGAATTTTTTTTTAGAAATTCTGCAATTATAACTTTGACTTTTGTATGCTTTTCCTTCATCCAAACTTTGAAAGAGAAACTTCAATATTTTTTTCAACTTTTACTGGTTCAATATTTCTCATTTTCTTACCCTTTTAAATATTGATTCGTTGGTTTTAATGACTTTATTTTTGTCATTAAATATTAAACGAGGCTAATTATAATGAAATTCAGTTGTAAGTGCTAAACGTATTGAATGCAGTGGAATTATGTATTCTAAAATTACTTTAATGAAGTGAAACTGTAATTAAGAGAAAAAATTCAATTCAATTTAATTTTAAATTCACACATAACCGACATGTGTGTCTCGTACTTATTAGTGAAGTGAATATAATTTAAAAAATCGGCAAAAGACAGTTTTATTATTAACCCTTTGACTGTAGGTAATTAGAAACGAGGCAAACGCTGCGTACGGCCGAACTACAGCAGTATGTAACGAGCCATTGCATCGAACGTCTATGGGCGTCGACAGTACACGAAGTGTGACTTTATTATACTAATTATTCTCATACATTCACAAGGGAAGGACCTCAATTTTCCGACTTCAATTTTAACAGGTTTCTGTAAGATGGTGGCATAAAGGTTCCTAATGATTTATGTGAAGTATTAGGTGTAAATATTCGATAATTTTAAAGATATAAACCATTAAAGATATGTACTTTCAAGGTGTACTATGAATATAAATCAAAGTACGAACCTTTAATTGTTTATATCTTTAAAATTATTGAATATCTACACCTAATATAATATTTCGCATGTATCATTAGGAACCTGTATGCCATCATCTCACAAAAATCCGTTAAAATTGAAGTCGGACAATTGACGTCCTTCCCTTGTCAGAGGGTAATATTCCTAATAATCCAAAATTGAAATTAAAAATGATTATTTACCTTTCGAACTCCTCATTTTTTTTAATTTTCCTTTAAATAACTCATTATTTTAAGTGTTTTATTTGAAATGTACTTCAAAAGACAGTTGGTTGATAGGAACCAATTACGTACAAACAATCATGTACCTGAACACTTCAAGGACTTTTTTTGTTACAAAAAAGGTTCATATACTGTAATATTGATTATCTAGGTAAAACAAATATTGCGAAATATAATACATATTTAAACTGGCAATTTAAAAATATCGAGTGTGACTCGACATAGGAATACCAGTGAATAAAATCGATGTCGAGTCACACTCGACAAAGGAGTTCAAAGGGTTAAACATGAATTTTTTAATCGAGTACTGATTTTCGTTTACCTTTATAATGACCACTCTTATAATGTCAACTTTACAGGATAGCGACAGAATGTTTAAAGTGTTCGCCTTCCAAACTATACGAAAAGGAATCCTGAAACGATCTGAGAACCGGTCGGCACTTTTTCAATTGTGTTCCACCGAGTACCATAACTGAATTGCCTTGAAAATGCAGTATTCAGACGAGATTTGCTGATGTGAGTTACATTCCTTTTTTTCTTCTTCCACTTGAGAAATCGTTACGTTAGCCTTGTGCAAGGTCACAGTCGTCCGAGAACGAAAGTTCCAATCACGATTTTGTTCCCCCTCGCTGCAGATTTGATTCTTTAATTCAAATCTTTCATTTTCATTAAACTGCATCGCATAGCTAACCCTGTTAAACAAATAAAGTTTAAAGAAAAATAAATGATCCAGAAAATAAAAACTATATTATTTAAACAGAAAAACAACGATACAAAATTTTGTAAATATTAAACGTAACACTATTACTTGCTCATTCACAATATTTGTACGTAAAACTGGCAAAGCACTACATTAACGTATTATATTTTGATTAGGCTTTATAACAGCAATTATGCAACTATATTTTCTTTCTCCTTCTTTCTACATGTACTTCCACTCGTCTAGTTTCAATGTAATTTCATAATAAAGGCAATAACAATGGTAATATTTCATAAACATTCATTGTAAACTGGAATATTTGATATCTCTTAGGTGCTTACTTTTTAGAAGGATTATGTAAATCTATAGCTCTGCGTTTTCAAGTTTTTGTAATTCTTGTGTACGCGCCGTCAAAAGAATTTGTACTTTATTACCAACATGTAGTCCAAACAACTTTCTACTATGCACTTAAAAAGTTCAAAATGAACCGAATAATTCATAATCAGTATTATATTCTAGAGTTCGTAGACAATATCTAGGTTTTAAAGTGTTTACATTCGTATTCAGTTATGCAAAACTTCTTATTATTTTGTTTCCTTCCTTGACTCTTCCATCTCTTTGGATTTTCTTCCATAAAATTAAATTTTCTGGTTTTCTACTATATATTTCTATAACTGATTTTAGTACACCTTTTCTGTCATTGTTCTTATTATTTGTACGACTACCACTGTAAGTTTTATTACAATTTATATTTTAAACGGAAACTTCACTTTCATTCGTTATTATTTTTCAAAAATCCGTTAAATTATTTCCCAGCATCGCAGGAAGTGTATATTTAATATATTTAATTTCCTGTGCATTATCTGTTACTGAAACAATGAATATGCCGCTCAAAGTACTTAAGTTTCAAAATTTGCAGTACTTTTTGACAATCTGTTAAATGTGAGTAATGAAGGTGTCTAGTATTAAAACATTTTAATTCGATGTTTACTATCTATATTATTTAGAGATTTATGGTATTTGACACCAGGTGTGTAGTATTTGACACTTTTATAAACAATAAAGTATTTAACAATCTCTTCCTCTAATTATTTTGAGCAGCATACAAAATGTGTTAAAATTTACGATAATGTAATGAATCTGCTTTCACTTTTAATAAAAATGATTTTGAAGCTTCTATAACAATTCTGTCTCCTTCACTTGTCTTATTAACCCTTTGCGAGCTACTTGAAAAGGATGTGAACGCTACGTGCGGCCGAGCTGCAACTGTACATATTGAGACCGTGCACTGAACGCCCATAGGCGTTGGCAGTACACGATAGAAAGCTTTCACCTTATAGGCACCGATCGCAGTCAAAGAGTTTATCAAAATTTTAATTACAAGCCCAATTTTAGACCCAACCTATAAGATGGTAAAATTTGAAATCAGCACTGTACTGAACCTCGCCATCACACCATTATATTTTTAATTTGTAGTGTATTCGATTGGACATACAACATGTTTTGTAATTAGCGATAGAACAGAGCAGAAAGTGATTCCACATGAACAAATGAGTAAAAACGTAGAATGATGATTTGTTCAGTAGAAACAGGTTCTGAAAATATATCGAGTACGCGTACACGTGATTAAATTTCTGTTACATGCATCTCTGTACAGACAAATAGTTTTTTGGGTGTATATTTGTAGGAATTTGCAAGGTCATGGTCTGTGTTTGAAAATACCTTTTTATTTAAAAAAATTTACGAAAACTGGATTGCTTAATATGTAGCAATACTTCGACTGTCGTCGAATTTAGAATCTTTTGGTTTTTATTTATACGATCATATTAAACCTGTTATTTATTCTGAGGATGTGGGTAGTACTTAGTATGTAAAAACAGGTAATGTTTTGATATCCAAATTCTGAAATGCGAAAACATGATAAAAATATATATAATAATCTGATACGGAAGGCATAACTGCATATGGAAATATGCATAATGGATTTAAGAATTTGCGAATTAATAGAATAAACGTCTCAGAAACTAAGATTTTGCTCTACATATCGGCTATTCGTGACTGTCTCACAACGATAATGTAGGAACAGAAGCTGCAGAAAGTTAAACACGGCCTTGAATTGATAAAATATCGTCAATCACGCGTACTTGACCGATATTTTTTTAATCGATTTTCTTGAAAACAAAGCATCGAATGAAAAGTTTTCTTGTACAAGTTCGATGTACTTTTTCCTTGTAAAAAAATTTCCTCTCAGTTGTACAGCCAATTACAAATCATCTTATACTCTTATTATTCGCTTTATTATTATTATGCCTAGTACCGCTCACTGGAATAGCTATAAAAGATTCTTTTATTAAATTATAGATGACATAAGAAATAAAAATATTCTATCTTCCACTTGATTTGTATTATAATTTGTACAAATGTAACAAAATTAAGGAATATTCATTTGCATTTTACAAGTTTTTATCAAAGTACATGTATGTAACAATACACCCTTGAAATTTAGATCATGTGGACAGCTTTGCCATTATAAAGATTGGAAACATTTATATTCTCCTTATTTATTCGATGGTGAATCAGATAATATTGTTACTGTTTTTATGTATTATATGTATTTTTTCCAGTATCTTAATTTTAAGATTATTGTAACAATTACTGTCAAAATAATACAACTAAGTACATGTTAGTGTTAAACGTGAATTGCGAGCGGAGCTATGAATGATTCTGGAACATCTATAATCATACTATTGTAGAACTGTTAAATGTATACCGTGAAGGTTAATAAACAGTTATTATTATTATTAATCGTAGAATGCAATGAATGCAAGTAGGCTTCACTCATTTTTCTTATTAACTTCTTTAGCTCCTTATTTATATTTTTTCAATAATTTTCAGAATTCTTAATTATTAGTAGATTATTAATTACCTTGGCAATTCTGTTAACTTCCTTTGCAATTTCTCGGTTCGAACAGACTTTATCTTTCAATGCTCTTGCATTCCCAATTTCTTCAGCAATCAAGGAGGTACCATTCGTACCACGGCTCATAATAATGCGAATAATAATGATGTTGTTACAATTACGAAGTATAAGAACATCAACCAAGTTACACTATTTTCACAAAACAAATTTCATCGAGTTTCTTCGATCGCCTAACAATAACTAACATAGTTATATAAATAGATCTATTCGTGCGGCACTTGTTTTGTGTTCACAGAACAAAATTCAAAAAATACTCGAAATTATTTACAAGAATGCAAAATATTGCCACCTGTTAGTTCATATAAAAAATGTTGCACCTTATAATATAAATATATTAAATATATCGTAGAAAACATTCGTCTGCTTATTCGAAATGATATCATAATATAATGATTGTTTATTGTACCTTAACGGTATACATACAGTAATCTGATAATAATTGTTATAATAATCTTAACATTTGAAATACTGGGAAAAATACAAATAATACAAAAAAACAGTAACATAACTTATTCGAAATAACATATTTATAACTGATACTATTTGCATGATCAGTACTGCGTTTCTTTGAAACGGCAAGTACATACTAGTCTTTGCGGTATGTGTGTGCTCCTGAGCACAAGCCACACACATATTTACTACGTACGATCCACCTATACCGCTTAGGCCAACTGAAATTTACATTAACGCATTTGCTACTTCCGTTCAGCTTAAAAACCGTCCACCACAGCCCACGCTACATTTTCAATACTTCTATTAGATATTGTACACAGTATCTTTCGATAATGCACACGTAAAATGTTTTAAAGAGGCCAGGTGAGTGTTCTAAAGAACATGTCACTCCTATATGACACTCATCTCATATTTCCATGCTTGTAGTATGTTATTTTGAAGGACTTACTAAATTCGTCACACATACGTAATGTCGGTCTCTACCAAGAACTGGTGCGTCACATATACGTGACATGTGGTAACAAATGTCTTAAACTTACCTACATATATCTGTTACCTATACTAAGTGAACGATTAATATCCTTCAGAAAACTAACTACTTTTGCACAGCCGATATACAAAATTAATTTTAATACAATAATAGAATGAAAAATAATTCTTCCCCCAAAAAATCAATTTTACTATTACATAAATAATTCAATATCCTATGTAAATCATAATTAAGAAATAATAATTCATCCCTCAAAAAATAATTATTATTAATTGTGATGTAAGTAATAAACTGACATTTATTTATAGTGTATATATAGAAAATTACTTTTAATGTAAAATTACAATAAAAAGTAATTCTTCCCTCAAAAAATAAATTCTACCATTACATAAATAATTTAATATCATATTTAAATAACAATTAATAAAAAACAATTTGATACACCTTTATCAGGTCATATTGGCCCTTATCGGCTCACATATGTGAACCGATCTAAAGGAAGCCGCAAATTATTTGGATTGCAATGGGTTAAACTGCTTAAAATGTACGAGGACACAGGGAAGTTGCTTCCATCACTGAAAGAAATGATTTTCATGGCAATACAATCAGAGGTTGGTTTACGACGGAGGAGACTCGCGAAACAGCTCGGCTGCACAGCGGAAAAGCAATCGTTCGAACATGAACAGCATATCGATCGCAGCTCGATTTAAGTGTCACGGCATCTGTTTGTCCGCGAACGGTTGTCCTTCTTCCTCGTCACGCAATTAATACTCCTGCGAGCCGCTCATTTACGTATGCGATCACGTAGAATGTAGGTGTGCGACGACGACGACGACGACGAGTTTGAACCGTTACGACTCTTTTCAAGACCAGTCTCGTCCCAACGCTCGAACGCGAACCTCGATTCGAACAGGGAATAGCCAGGAATTCGCGTTCTTTCGAGTGCTTCGAGTTCGACCGGTCGAATCGTCCGTTCGAAACTGCGGCCAAACGTCGTGGAACGCGAAAAGTAGATATTTTTGGGGCAAAAGTAATGAACGGTCGAAATTGCCGGCTCGTCCCAAAGTGGTCCAGCAGAAACTGAAAACGGGGAATCGCGGGGACAGAATTTTGAATTTTCAAAGCGGACAGTTTTGAACTGTGCTTGTTCGATAGCTTGAAGCTCGAAATTCTTTTTGAAGAGATTGAGAAAATTGAGAGGGATCATTATGAAGACAGTTTCCTGTTTCCTCGTGATTCTTGTACTCCAACAGGTAAGAGGTTTATCTCAAGTGTAGCCATTCTGAAGCCGAAGGCAGTCCCTTTAATTTCAGTAAAATGTACATCATAGCTTTCAAGAAATAATAATAACTAGACTGTGGAAGTTTATGCAAGTATGGTATGCAGCGAATATGCAATGTATATGCAAGATGTATGCGAAGTATATACAGGATAAATACAGTAAATACACACTTCTGTAAGGATTAGAAAATTCATATAATTTTGTTTAATTGCTACACTTATCAGTATATTTACATTATATGAGCATTATACAAACTATTATAAGAAATAATTATATCGTACATATCAGGATATTGTACTATTAAAGTATTACACTTTTTAATATATGAAACTACTTAACATTTTAACATATGAAATTATCATACTATGAAACTATTAAATTATATTACTATTAAACTATTCTACTATGTCTAATCAGATTTCAGGTATAATTCAAATTACAATAAACAACCATAGCTTTTTTAACCAAATTATCAATTGAAACTTGGTACCGTTTATCCGAAAAAATCAGTTTAAACGCTGAAAATGACCTTTCAACATCAAATGATATTACGCGCTGGTAGCCGCCGATCACACAGAAGGAGCACCGATTTCTGATGTCGCAGCGATGGCCAGTCGACACAACAAAACCACAATAGCAAAATTGAGCAAGTTCTAACAAGTACCCAAGTTAATTTGTAAACAAATACTGTATATGTAAGAAAATTCCTGAATATGCAGAATATGCAAAGTATATGCAATATGCAAAATATGCAAAATAAAAAAGATATTTTTAGGTTCTTCTAATGCTGGAACATATTCTGTCAAAATCTCACTCGTTTAATCCATCGCTGTAAAATATGCATTTGCATAAACTTCCACAGTCTAATAATTGACGTTTTAAAAATGTTATCTAACAGCTGAAGATATAGATCAAGGGGGAAATACATGCTAATTTTATCGATTTGCTGAAATAACTCGCAGAATGTCTTATTTAAATAAACTGTAAATTTTATTCAGGGATAGCAAAAAAATTATCTGGAAATATGACAATTATTTGTGAAGGGCATAAATATGCATTCGTTAATTATATTCAGTTGTACGCTTGTTTTATCAACTCAAGCTATTTACACATTATTATACAAGTATTGAACAATATTTTAGCCCTCTAAGAAGGTTAATATGCACGGGGATTCAAGTATGAGAGAATAATACTGTATTATTTCTTAATGCTCAGGTGCTGTTACAGAAAATGGTTTTAATCATTAAAATTTTGAAGATGTTTGGTCGACATCGTGTTTTTTATAAGTTGTAAGCCTTGAAAAAACGAATGGAGATATTCTAATACAATATTACTATAGGGTCAATAGTATTTTAATTATTATAGATTTTATTAGCTGGAAGATCAAAGCATTGGAATTGTTTGAATTTCAGTTCATTTTAAGCATTATAAATGGAAATAACTGTATTTTGTTTACTTCAAAAGGAATATATATATATATGTAATAGACCAGTCAGAATATGGAGTGTACAGACACTAGAGTTTCGACTATACATACATGGTCTTGTATGAAAACTCTAGGGATTTACTCGAATATAAATCAATGCTGTAATTGCAAAAAATTTTACAATAAATTCCATGTAGACGTACAGAATTTTTCCAAGGACACAGTTTCACAATTTTCATTTCTAAAAATGAACAACGGAAGAGATAATTTAATCATTAGCTGCGGTGAACATTTATATAAATGGCTTTGTATGCGTTTTAGGAAAATTGGAAAGTATGGTAATGAATGTTAAAACCATCAATTTTAGTGCGTTCTGTATGTCACATTTTTGCAAACTTGCTGTATATAAACAACTATTTGTGTCCATTATATTTAGAGCTTAAAACAAAACTTCAGCGCATATCATTGTATGTATTTCATGTTACTATTAGATGGAATAATATATTTAGTGCGATCCAATGTAAATGTCACTATTCGTTGCTTCAGGTTATCGGTGGTATTGTTCGGAAACCGCCAGCTTTTTCAACGCCTATGTACTCAGACTCATATCTTCCCGCAGCCATGCAGGTAAGTCTCGTGCTTAATTAAATGGAGCCTAATCATATTCTTATTTAGAACAGTTTCATTACAGATTATCTCTCTTTAAAATCATTATTACCTTTAGAAAATCGCTGTCCTTTTAACACGGTAAGCGCCACAGTGAAAACAGCCATACCCAATCAGACACGGTATAATTTACTATTCTTTATATAAATCATAAAGAAAAAAAAGATTTGAGTACTGAATTCTGTTCTTCTGTCCCTACATTATTGTCTCAGTATGAAGTTTGCTCAAAATTTTGCGATAATCAATAATTATTTAATTAAATTAAATTTGAAGTGTCAGTCACCGGTGACCGACACGGCGTTCATCGTGTTAAAATAACTGCCAGCAAATGTTGCAGAATTTATTATGATAAAGAATATCCAAAAATTATTCTTACGTTTGAAGTGCCATTTTGTAATGTCGAAATCAACAGACTCTTCTTAATAAGTTTAACACGTTAGTTGCCATGAGGGTCACCGAAGATCGGTACATCAAATTGAATTCAAATAAAGAACTCTGAACTTCTAGGTACTTTTAAAATTTCCTGTGAATCTTTATATTATAGTAGCAACCTAAACTACGGAGTCTGCTAGTGAATAAGTGAAAGATTTTAAGTTCTTAACGATCTATATTATGAAAGGAATATTTCAATGTACTGAACTATATTAGTATTCCATTTAAAAAAAATATGTGTACCATATTGCAAAATACGAAAATTAATTTTTCTTATTCCTTACAGAAATCAATGAAACATTTTCTTCTCCCATTTCTTTCATAAACATTTAATTAGATTTCAGACACTTCTTATTTATGAAAAATGCACTAGGTACTAATTCGTGGGCACGCTGTATGTACACATAATGTACATAAGATAGTGTAAATAAGACCTCAAATTAACCCTTCAAATGTTTTGGACAGTGAGGAGTGTCTCGTATATTGTCACAGTCCATGCCGAGAACGCCTATGGGCGTTCAGATGGTAAACTTACTAACACTTTGACGGCCGCTGTCACGTACGCGTGATTTTTATTAATTCGAATGAAACACTTGTGAAATAAGTAAATAAACATATTTGTCACTGATGACAAATAAATATTCAGGTACTAACAAAGTGGAAATTGTAGAATGTTCAATATAAAGAGAATCATGTAAAATGTTTTGTTACTTAAGGATTCTTGCAAAAATGATCAGAGATAATTAGGATTTGCAAAATTCTTGCGGCTGTCAAAGTGTTAGTAAGTTTACTTAACACTTTGAGTGCCACACTCCATTAGCTGAAAATGGCAAACTTGCTTAATTTTTATACAAAATGAATGTAAACATGAATTCTACCTTTTTTAATCAATAATGTTAGTATTTTTCATCATTCCTTTACTGCTTCTATTAGAGTTGATTAGGTGTATCATTAATATTTTACGTGATCAAACAAATAATGGTTGAATCTATCTGTCACCCAGATATGGGTGACGCGGCAGTCAAAGAGTTAATAAAGTAAGTTCAGCGACCTTCCGCACTTGATGAACGATTTTCGTATAAACTTTTACACTAAATAAATTACTTTTTTTCGAAACCGTCCATTCTATACGGAAAATCTGTTTTGCACAATATGTGCATTAGATGAATTCGATCTAAAAACTATTCTCCGCAAAGACTAAAGCAACATATGGAACACTTTTAGTAACACTTCAAGGTTTAATTTTAGCATCTATGTTCTTTAGACTTGCTTGTTCCTCTTTGCAAGTATTATATACTTTCGACATCTTGAACTCCTTTTTTTAACACCCTGACATAGGATTGTATAAGGCGACTGTATATGAGCCATTATTTTTGAAAGTGGTATTAGTCCAATTTTTAAAAATTGAGTTAAAACTAGTTCTCGCTATAGATTAATTTCTTCTTTTTATTATGTAGAATATTAAGGACAATACATTACAATATCCTTATAAATTCTGCAATATATGTCGAATATAAATGTTTCTTCAAAGTGGTACGAGTCCATTTTCAGGGATTTATTTTAAACCGCTTACGCTGTGGATCGAATACTTTCGGCGGCAGGATACCCATTAGTCGAAAGTTATTGAAAAACAAAAGTGTAATAAACATTTCCACGGTTGCTAGTGTAATGCAATAATAATGCCACATAAATCAACATTTTACAAATTTTTTTGTTGTGTGAAGTGAAACGTGAAAATTTTGTTTTATCAACAATTTTAGAGGAAGCAATTTCAAAAAGAAAGAGAAATACTGACGAGGAAATTCTGAATTAGTTAAAGAAATTTAAAAGGGACATAAAATGTTTTGTGAAACATTAGTGGAAGAAGATGCAGATTTCAAAGTTCGAGATTTATTCCCAAAATGAGGAAGGTCAAAAATACAATTATTGCGGTTATGTAAAAATTCTGGACTTATTGCATCAGTTAAATACACTGCTCAAACCAATTAGCAATTAATTTGTACCTAATACATATGATATTTTTATTGTATGTTTACTATGCATAATATTTGCAGCTTTTACACCACTACATACTTTAATGAACAATAAATCGTTTACAAGTTCTCAACAATAAAATTCTAAAAAATTGTTAATTATTAATCTGAAGTGTCTGTATCAAATAAACATAATTTGACATTCAATAACATATTTTTATTAAATTTACTATTATTTATATTTTAAAAGTACATTTTGAAATAGTCTACTGCAATTGAAATATAAGCATAAATTTTACTATAAGTCACGTTTTAGACAATTCATTAGTTTTGAAAATTGTATAAATCCACTTTCGATCCAAAAAAAACATCGTTTTACTTAGGCAATACTTATAAAAATGGTCACATAATAGAATTACACAAGTCCAGGATCTTAAAAACATAACAAAAACGTATTAGCGTTATATAATATTTATAAATACTTTACAATGCAAAATCTGAAAGAATACTTACATTGCTTCAAAAACTAACAGCTCATACATTGCATTACTTACGGTTCTGCATCAAAGTTGTTAAAAGCCCTGTATGATTTAAGAGGCGATGAGCGTGTTAGCAGATCAAAAGGATGTTATTGCTTGACATTGATGAAGAAATACTTTCACACAGGTGATATTCCACGCAGTCGAACAACTGAAACTCGTCCAATCGGAGGAAACTTTGGAAAGCACCGTAACAAGCATCTCAACCTCGCCAATCAGTCCCTCAGCACAAAATCAGCAGACAGGTATTCAAGGGAGTTCAACCGTTTCGGAGATAACGACAGAGGCAATCGAAGAATCGCAGAAGGGTGAAGGGAATACAACGAACGGTATAGAAAATTCGACGAAGTCAAGTGAAATCAGCGAGGAGCCGATAGAAATGGTTCTGGTGACGAAAGTTTCCTCAAGTGAGTCGATTGGCGGAAATTCGGACCACCGAGAGTCACCGGAAGTGAACGAAGAAGCTCCAGAAACGGACTACGCGACGCCAGAGACAAATTATGAAGCCCCTGAGGACGTACACGGTGTCAAAGAGACGAATGAAGAAGTCCCTGAAGAGAATTATGAGGGAAGCTCTCTGCCTATAGATATGGAATTTGCCTCCGATGCAGATGCGAATACAAAAGGAACAAAGAATCCTCCAAATTTGATCGAAATTGAAAGTGAACAAGAGACGAAGGAACCGACCGTCGAGAGCGTTGTTCAGGAAATCTATGAAATTGTAAAACCTACACCATCAGAATTCTCGAACGAGAGTACAGAACCTTCTGATAAATCGAAGGGCATCACGGGTATTTCTGTAGAGAAGGTGGATAGTATAGAAGAGGAGGAGGACGAAACCAGGTACCCACTATAAAAAATTCGATTAATTATACAAATACACGACGAGCCATTAGAAATTAGTACTTAAAGTAAATTTTGATTTGTTAATATTGGAGCAAAATGTGTAGAATACAATTTAGTGTGTTCGAAGGGGCTCACTTGATGAAAATAAATTAATTTTGTAAATGGCACTATACAGGGCGCGGGCGAAAGTTATGTGCAAGTGGGAACGAAGTTATTCCTTATGAAAAAATAGAAAAAAATATAGAATAACATTTTTTCTTCCGTGGCTTAGTTTTCGAGCAAATGGAGTTTAAAGATCCGCTGCGTACGTATGTAACGGCAAGAGAACAAGAAAAAATCATTTGCTAGTTACACAATTATAAATTACAATTGCAATATTTTGACAATGTAACAGCATTTAAATTTCCTAATCTAAAATTATAAATGGTACAGGAAGGTCCATATAAAGTGTTACAAACTTTTTCTTCAGGAACTATGTAATGAAAATAGAAACAAATTTTTACGTTATTTTCTAAGCTTCAAAGGAGACTTTGATGTAACATACGAGGTACCACTGGCACACTCTCTAGAGGATGAGGGTGGTCAACCACTTGCCTTTTTAAATGGAATGATACATACATTTTCGCGTTTTCTGATAACTTAGTGAAAGACAGGTAGTATTTATTCGAAACATTTTTTTCTGCCACACACAGTTTAAGAGATTTGAACTATTTAGTTTCTACAATAATGACTAGACTGTGGACGTTTATGTAATTTAATATATCCAAATTGGTGCATGATAGGTATTTAATAATTTAGCAATCTAAGAATTTCATATTTTGAACATTTCAAGGAGAAAATGCAGGCTTGTTGAACTTTTATTTATTTAACTGCATTAAGATAGGAAATATAAAAGTCTAAAAATGTATATTTGCATAAACATCCGCAGTTTAGTAATGACACAGTGGATAAGGTGTAAGGCATTGTTTACAACGTTTATTTCACAAGAATTTTATTTTATTAACAAAATATTTTCTTTTATTAATAAAATTTTGAAATTCTTAAATACTACAAGTGCTGTATATGAATTTCTAGAGACTTCTTTTATCCTGTCTTCAAAATTCTTTTAAAATTCGTCGTTTGAAACGTACTTTTCTTAAAAACGCTTTCTTTTAAATTTGGCCACTGTACAATTTTTGGGTAGGAGCTACTTATTTTATGGAAAGGAAAATGGAAGTTTAAACGTCTGACGTGTAGAAGTTCGTAAAAGAGAACAAAGTAGTATTGGAAAAGAAATATACAACACGTTGAACATTGAATCAAGTAAAATTGTACTTAACAAATGATTTAATCTATATGTTTTGAAGCTGCATTAGACATCCAGCTTAAACAGTGAGCTTACCGTCTCCCTTAAACTACGCCTCGCAGAAAAAAAATGTATCGTAGATGTAAAAATGTATGCGTCACTCTGTTTACAGAACTTGGTGGGTAGTCACCCAAATCCTACATAAAAGGTTTCCTTAAGCCAGTGATGGCCACTGGAGCTGCTGCCTTTCCCCACTGTAGGTCCATTCCTCTCGAGTTCACCCCTCGATCCCCCTCGGCCAATCGTCGTCACAGATCACAGCCTATATGAGGGGAATGGACCTGGAGTGGGGGAAGGCCGCAGCTCCGATGGCCATCACTGCCTTAACATGTTCGCTACCAGCGTCACATATGTGTGACGCGTCGAATCTGTTTTGAGAGCTCGACGTCACACATGTGTGACAGAGGCAGTTGATAAAAATAAAACGTAATCTGTGGTGGACGTTTTTCTCGAATAGACCATGGTAGCGAACGTGTTAATGAGAGGTTTCACATTTTATTGACATATTATAGGGTGTCTGACCAGGTATGGGTGATACTGTGGTAGTCAACGTGTTAAACCGTAGAATGTGAAAAAAGATATTATCTCTATCTATTTATCGGGAAAAGCACTTTTAAAAGATGTGGACCGCCCTGTATGTTTGATTCAACAAATACAGAGATGAGAGACTCCAACCGTTAACCTGACAATTTTTCAACAACGTACATTTGCAGGTACACGCGTCTCGGTGAAAAAGTGACTCAAGTCCCGAGGCCAAGTTTAACCAGCTACCTGCGACGCGCTAAAGTGCCACCGAGTGCAACTCTTCAGCAACTAGCGAGTCTCTACGATTCTCTGAGCAAAGACGCCAGGAAGCAAGGATTCGGCAAATATACAGGATACTCGGACGAAATTCTAAACGTCCTGAGAACCTCCGTCGAAGGTGGAATCGGGCCACAGTTGAAGAAACTTTTAGACAAGGTCATAGAACGAAACGAACTCACGCGAGAAGACGCGAAGATGAAGACGGTTCAAGCGATTCGTGACCTCGAAAACCCCTCGAGCAATCTCAGCAAAGACTTCAAACCCTTGTTGCCTTTGCGCTATTCGGTTTGATCTATCCCTTATAACCACAATCATATTTATCAGAATAAAAACAAATGTCTACAACAAATCAATTTGCTCCGAACACTTTTAAAATTTTCTTCGTTTTTATATATAACCTTGCAACTGCGATGGTCATTTAGTCAGGGATGTACAGTTTTAAAAGGGTTCTGAATCAGCGACTTGAAATATTTAACGTGATTCTTGTTAATGACTTGGTATTTTTGAAAAGGTACGCTTTCTATATCCTTTATTGAGTGAATAAACCTGGAAGAGGAAAACTGCTCGTATTGTTGTTTACGTGATAACTTTAGATTTAATCCGAGTTTGTCATTTTTCACATAAACTGCTAACTGATCTGATTAACCTTGCAATGATCGAGCCTTCAGCCGTGACGTCAAAGTTCAAGGGGTGAGAGCAGGGGATGAGGTTTTGCGTTTTTCTGTAGGGGAAAAAATTGTTTAAAAGAAGGTACATGATATTTTAAAAAGATAGAAATAAAAGAACTTATTCAATCAACCTTTTTTATGTATGTAATGTAGTTGTTCGGAACTCGGTGCTTCTGATATTAAGCATTTACTACACAGCACTATATTTCTTAAATGTTCCTTACACACGTGATTAAAACATATAGGGTGGATCAATAACTTTGTCCACCTAGAATTTTTTCGTTATTTGTGCATTCCACTTAAAAAAACAAAGTTGACTCTAAAATCTCATTGATGCCTCCACCGACACAAAAAATATTTGCATCGCGTTATATCCCCCTCCATGTCATGCAAGTTTTGTGTACAACATTTTTCCATATTATTACAAATAACGGTAATATTCCAGGTAGACAAAATTATTGATCCATCCAGTATAATGTAGGGTAATTTTGGTTTTGACACACTACCATATTACATTTTTCATTTTTACCTTTTTTTACATAATTTGTGAAGTCTACTGTCATCTAACACCATGTATCAATCCTTTTTTTTTTATTAATTTTTTACTAAAGTCAAGTTTTGTATGGAACGGCAATTTTAAAAATACAGGCAACAGTAAATGATTTGTTTGGATTTTTTAGTATACAAGAAACGACATATCTTGTACGTTTTATGAGTTGTGAGTTCGACGAACCACACCTGATCAATACAATACGATACATACAATTTTATAGAGAATGACATTTCATTGAAAGTTACTTGATATCACACAAGTAACTCTAATATTACTGTTACAGTTTAAAAAACAATTAGTTTCTTCCTATACAATAGTGCTTTATTCTTACTTAAGAAGAAAAGCCACAACCTACAATCCATTTAGTTTTTCCAAAAGCATAGTACACTGTCAGTGTAACATTAATTTTTTTATACGATTAGTATAAGATATAGAATATTCTACAACCTATTGTGTGTGTAAAAGTAAAGCACCAAAATGACACTGCTGGCTGTTCTAGGGTTAACATATTCTGTGCCACAGAGAAATGTTCCACACAGTATGATAGATGTAATTAAATTTTGAAGTATATTTCGTTTGGGATATAAATATTGAAAGACTTCACTGGGCACCTTTTATTTTACATTATTCTCCGACAACTTTTGTCTATAGTGGCAGTCGACTACTGTCTGATTGTTAAGAAGAATTTCCACCGATTAATGATTCTTGTTTTCAAGTCTCAAGACGAACAAGTAGTTGTACGTTATCAGACAGTATCATCGTAATATTAATTTTATTTAAAATATAAGGAGATTTAGTAGTTATTTGAATAAGTTGAATTTGTTATTGTAGGTCACCTGTGACTATGTTGGTATGCATAATTATTAAAATTTTGTTGTGAAAAAGTTCACATCGAAGGTGAACAATTTTTTGCTTACATTATACTGAGCTCGTCAGCATCGACGTGCAATTGTATCGCTAGAAACTTTCTGTGAAATAAATATAAAACACTGTTGAAATTATTGATTTACCGAACCTGAACATGCGAGAGATAAGGGCGATTCTATGATAACTGACCACAGTCAATACACACACCACCCCTGACTTCAATGAAATTTTATGAGCTAGTCTTTGAAAAACAACAGAAAATAAGTTGTTCTGTCCCTCGAAATTGTTCAAACTTTTTGAACTATTGACACTGAAAGTTTAGGGTTAAATATTTTTGCACCATAAACCGAAAACTATTACATACATATGTAATTAATAAACAACAAACACGAATCTACTCGAGAACACTCAGCTTTCGCTAAAAAAATATAAGGTGGGTGGTACATACTTTTAAATTTATGTAAAGAATACTTATTTCTTACAAATATAAAAAGCCCATGTTGTTCTGTTGACATTTTTACAGCAAATCCCTTACTGTTAGAGACTAATAATCTTCGTATTTACTGGAATGAACATTGATTGTAATGTGCCTAATCGACATGTTCACTCACGCGTGCTATTACTACTTACGTCTGAGGAAAACATTATAATAATATTTAGAATTCCATATGTGACAGGTATTATTATCAAACTACATTGTGAAGAAAAAGTGCTCGTCTCGAAAGGGAAGAACTTCAGGACCCATGACCATGTATGAAGGGTAAGGGAAACGAACAATGAATGTTACAAAACAGATTTATTGAGAAAATCAGTTTTTAATACTTTAATTCACCAACAAAGAGGCAAGGTTCAAATAATTGAACTGTATTGTTTATAACATAAGATTGTACTCTAATTAAGCAGCAGGAGAAAAATAAGCATAGAAATAATTGTTTTACATTATTTTAATTTTTTTTCAAGTTTAACACTGTAGAATAAAAATGGACGTTCCCTCGTTTTTCTCCTTATCTTCATATGACCTTTCTTCATCCTTAAGGGGTCTTACTAGTCTGATGGTCGAAAAACGAGACAATCTTTGTGAATTTTTTAAAGCAAAAGTAATAAACATATAAATTTAAAAGTTTATAGTTAAATCAGTCAATATTTGAAGAATATGTAGTAATTATTTAATGCAAAAATAGTGATTCTGGCCAAAGTTATAGCAGTTCTGCCAGTGCGCCAAAAAAAATTGTATGAGTAGAATACTCTCCTACAATTTGGTCGGCTATTGAATAATACATATAATATTTCTAAAATACCTTGTGTTCAACTGTTCTGGAGGAAAGTAGCAGAAGAAATGAATGAAAAACATCTCCACTTCGTTAAATATGAAGATTCATTAAAGGAATGGGGATTTCTGTCAACAGCACGCGTTCGCAATCTACATTTTATAGAAGGAACAATCTATAAAAACAGGTTCCTCACTACTTTGAGGGGAAAATTAAAACCAGTGTAGAAAAATTGGGTTTGAAAGATAATTTTATTTTTTAACACGATAATGACCCAAAACACTGTATTCGAACAGTACAAGAATAGTTATTAATATGTTCAAAAATTAGAGACGCCTTCTCAATCGCCCGATGTAAACCTCATTGAGCACGTATGGGCTGAATTAAAAATCTTACAAAACATTTCTAACAACGAAGCTTTGAAAAAACATTTATTAAAGAAGTGAGACAAAATAAGATCTGATTTGACTGAAAATACGGATTAACAATCTAACTGCGGGCTATTTGGAAACGAGGCGAACGCTGCGTGCGGCCGAGTTGCGGTACTGTGCAGCCAGCCGATGCGTTGAACGCCTATGGGCGTCAACAGTACACGGTAAGTGACTTTGTCAAGCACCTTTAGACGCTGATAACAGTTAACAAAAGGTCAAATCGACTCAAAGCAATTGTTAAATCTCGGGGCCATCCAACAAAATATTAACTTATATTTTGTATTGAATTCTGTTAGTGCAAGTGTTAACGCTAATGTGCGAATTATCGTTAATGCTAGCACTCGCTAATTATTGTCACCATTAACTGGACCTTCCCGTTAAAGCTGAAAAATTAAAATGTATTCAATATTTTAACTAGATACTGTTCCAACTAAATAGTTAATGTACACATTAACTAAAAATTGTTAGATGAAGTTTGAGTTTCATTTGAGATACATAAAAATTACCTACGGAGTACATACCTTTTATGTTGTCTTATACTATATTTTAGGAATATAATTTGCTATCAACAAGTCAGATCTTATTTATTATTATAAAAAAACACTTTTACTATAAAAAAAAAGATAAAACATGGTTGGGTTGTATTGGGTTGGAGTAAAAACAATACTTTATTCGTACTTTAACGGCGTGATTCAGTTAATGTTAACAATAACTAGGGAATGTTAAATTTAACGACTTTCGAACATTAACGTTAACACATGCATTTAATTGCTGGGTGAATGGTTCTGTGCGTAGTATATTATACATTGTACACCAAAAATTTGTTTTCTCTTAAATTATAAACACAAAATTGTCTATATTATACTGCAAAAAGGTATATATATGCATACATCCTTATGATAAGTTTGTTTAAGTTTGTTATTGCTTTGTTAGATTAATAAAACAGTTCAATTTCTACCGGTATAGTTGGTGGGCTAATACTTTTGTGATCAACACTAAAATTGTGTAGACACAATTATTCAATATCACAACCAATATTTATTACTCTGAATACACACGATAATTTATACTTATGAGCCACCACTTTAGTGCACAATTCAATTTGAGCATTGACTTATAAATGGGATACATAATTATCACTGAAGAGAATTGAAGAAAATAAGTACAAAATTTTCACGATTTTTGTAATTAAATCAAATTCGGCAAGTTTGTATAAAGTACCTTGACCTGCCGTTCGAATCAGGGACGATATATTGTTTATTGCTTCGATGATATGGCCAAGAGTATAGGAGGAGCATGTTTACGTGTCCGGAATAGTGATTTGGTTGAGTAATTCTGTGTCAACGATTTGTCCATAAAGCAAAGGCGTAGACACGACACAAGACAGACGGATGCTTTATCGAAATCAATACACTGCGTTTCTACGGCTTTGTATTGCAAGGTAGTATAAATTGATTTTGAAATCAGCGGGTCCTTCAGTTGTTGGTTCGCGTTGAATGAAAAGGAATAATCGAAAGAAGAGGTAACCGTTGTTGAAGAAACATGAAAATTCTCTTCGTAGGATTTTGTCTTGTTTGCGTAAGTAACAGATCTAGATGCAAGCATTAAATAAATCAAGCGATATGCAAATAATTATGAATTTAACACATACACGATCTTTTAAATTGAATTCAAGCCAAGATTCAGAGAGGAAAAGAGTATTTAAAGTCGGCATTCAGATGCTAGAAAACAGAGCTGGTCATCTTTTATTTAAGGGAAAATAACAAATAAATTTCTTGTGAATAAAGACCCCCGAAAATAAATTTCGTAATTACATTCGATAGATAGAACACTTTCATATAAATTTAGGAATATTAGTTTCGGAATTAATTATTTTCAAATAATGTATTTACCAGATATTTTATTTTTTTATTACGAGCGGAAGCACACCTTACAATAAAACGTACTGCACAGAGAAATTGGAAGATCGTATATTTAAACAATCCCATCAAACAGTATGAAATTCAACATATTAAAATATCATTCTCTGATATCTGGTAATTATGCTACTACAGTTGCATACGTAATGTTAGAATGCTGTTAAATTAAATCTCCAGTACTTCTCTCATTTATACGATATTATTGTTTGATGAGCATTACTATATTCCTGATCTTCAGCTTATTTTAACTTTTGTTCCAGTAAATTATACGGAACAGAAAGCTAATATTAACTATTCATTAAAAAATTGAGTTTGTTAATCGTAAATATAAAAAGCATACAGAAACACATAAAAATAATGTACTGGTGGCTGCATTCGAAAATTAAATTTTAACACATTGAGTGCCACAGTGAAAACAGCCATACCTAATTAGACGCGATATACATCTAATTCTCTTTTTACTCGATTTCGAAATAACACGATTTAGAAAACAAAAGTAATTGTATTTTTACACGGTATATTTTGATTTAATACGGTTCAAATATCACTTATTTTTAAAATTTCTGTTTGAATTCAGTTTTGTTAAAAAGGATATTTTCATTATAATTATTTCCTAGAACGTACATATGTACTTAAGCTTGAATTTTGGAGAACCTTCTTGAAGTTTCAACCCTTTGTCTGGATTTCATCAGAAAGTAACGGCGAATAAAATTTAAGTAATATGCGTGGGTGTATTTGGGCCTTTTTGAATTTCTGTTTTATTAGTGACTCACTATTTTCTTTGAGAAAGATACATACGTATATATTTTATGTAAGTATTTAAAATAAAAAATATTCCATTAAAATTATATAGAAGTTTATTCAATGATTTTCATATGTTTTGTTTGAAAGTAACTTATTGCTTGTATCGGGTTTTTACATTTAGAACCATTCTCCTATTTTTTCATGTGCACTGTATTCTTTTTAATTTACTATTTTTTATGTAAATAGTAAAGAAATAAAACGTTTGACTATTCAATCGTGTTCTTCTCTTCCTACATTATTGTTTCAGTATGAAATTTACGGAAAATTTTGTGATCGTCAATAATTATTTAATTAAATTAAATTTAAGGTGCCGGTCATCGGTGACCCCCACGACATTCAACGTGTTAACAATGTTCGCTATTATTACAAATAAATATACAGGGAGAAGCACTTGAATTTATCTCCTCGTATCGTTCGTAAACTACATGTACTTACAAACGTTTCAAACAAAAGTTGTATGGTTTCAAGGTGAACGTAAGAAAGAATAATTACTTTTTTTTTCTAATTTGTTTAGAATTTAACACATCGACTGCCATAGTGAAAACAGCCATCGCTAATCAGACACAATACAAATTTCTCGTTTCTATATACATCGTAAAGGAAAAAAGTGTTAAAGTATTCAGAGTTGCACATGCGTACCTATACTTGCGTTGCAATGTTTAATTTGCTCAGAATATAGTAAAAATCAATAGTTATTGAATTAAATAGAATTTGAATCGCCGGTCACCGACGACCACCGTGGCAGTCAACGTGTTAATTTGAAGGTCACCGCCAGTGTTTTAAATGGAGTGCCCTATATTTTTTTACGGAAATGAAAAATGCATCAAATGCCGAGTTGAAAACGTATAGTGTTAGGTCTAAAATTGATTGCTATCGCGATATTTTTCATAGAAATTTGAGTTCCCGAATAATATCGGAGATATTACAGGATACGAGATAATTATTAATAGATCGGCTACGAATGTGTTAGAATGAAAATGAACGCCACATCGAACACTGTCTGTAAATAAAATTAATATCTCAAACAGAGTTATTTTTGTGTGTTAATTTTTGGAATTTCACCTCAGTAATTAGCAAAGATCTCGATAACTACCGAGTCAGACCTAACACTATACCTTTCCTTCTCAGCATTTCATGCAATTTCCAATTTCCATAAAAAAATATAAGATGTTCCATTTAAAAACGGAAGATGACTTTCATAGGCTCATACTACTCGCCGAGCGGAGTAAAAAATGTCTAATCAGCACAGGTCCTAAAATCAATCCTTTCGTTGTAAAATCAATTTTTATATTTACGAGCGTTTGATACCGTGAATTTAAAAATATTAAAATAATAAAAATAAATAATGCAATGAACTTATACCAATAAATAGAATATGCATGTCGTACAATACAAGACACGGAAGGAATATTTGAAAATGTACGCCGGTCTATGATCCGCAGATATGAGTTTCGTATTGAAATGGAAGGAGGACATATCGAACATCTGTAACAAGTATGAAAACAAACTTTTGTATTTTTCATCGAAAGGATTGATTTTAAGAGCTACGTGTGTTGAATAGAAATTTTTTATTCCTCTTGGTGAGTATTATAAGCCCCTCAACTCTTAGACCCTTCTTTTATCACCCTGTACAACTTTTGTTTGAAACCAAAGCAATTTTCGAATACGACAAATAGTTTACGAGTCATTCGAGGTGGTAATTTCAAGTACCTCACTCAATACATTCATTTGTAGCAATGGCGAGCATTGCCAAAAATCTAATTTACATTATTTTTGTACGTCTTATTATGTTATTTATTTTTTTTATTTTACTGTTTCTTTGACAATCTGTTCAGAATGAATAAGTAAATGTTATGGCGATGATTCGATTACATGTAGAGAACGTTCTATTGGAGGTTCTCTTTTTTTTTAATTAACAAAGTAATTGTTCAAAATGCTATTTGAGTTATTATTGCTGGTTTGAGCTACGGCGAATCTTGTGGATAAATCCGTGGGCTTGAAACGTTTTAACCTTCTCACTCCGTTGGTATCGTTTAGTGATTTTTTGGCCAATTTGTTAGGATGTATTGAACTTATAATTACTGAATTTTTTTAACGTTCAATTAACTTTAACACTACTTTTCGAACAATCCAGTGAAACAAAAGGATGTAAGTCGAGTTTATTTTTTAGGAAATCGCACAAGGAAAAATCAAATAATATTATATGAATAATTTATGATCTAATGGATAGACTGCGGATGTTTATCCAATTTAATATATCCAAATTGGTGAATGATAAATATTAAACAATTTATCAAAATAAAGAGCACATATCTTAAACATTTCAAGGAGCATATGTAGTCCAATTGAAGTATTATTTATTTAACTGAATTAGTATAGGAAATATGAAAGTATAAAAATGTATATTTGCATAAACATCCGTAGTCTACTAATAAATGAAATGCTGAAAATGTTATAAAAATTAAAAATATTAAAGGAATGTTCGGGAAACTTCGTCACGTATAAAAAGATATAATTTCATACCTTCTGAAACATACCATGTAATTGTTTGTACTTAACAGGGAATGGTGCAATAGGAACGATATAATGATAATAATAAATACTTGAATCTTTATTTTCAGCTCTCTGGGACGAGAGTGCAATCGAAGCCTCAAATAACAAAATTGTTCCCAGTTCAAGAAGCGATAGAATACCACCAACGAGTGAATAATGAAACGAAACCATTAGACAAATTTTTGGGAAAATTGAGAGCCACGTACAATTTTGTATTTCGAAAACCAGAGAACACTAGTAACATAGAAAAAATTTTGGCCAAGAACGCGTCTAATTCAGACATAGAAGCGCTAAAATCTATCTGGTCGAATGGAATGCAAGAAAATGGACAGGAGAAACTGAATATCCAAAATAAGAACGAAAGGCAGCGTGAAATTGAAGAAACTGACGATTGGGTAAACGATATTCAACCTATCGAACATTTGGAACCTCTGGATTATCTAGAATCGCAGGATGAAATAGAAAATAAAAATCATGAAGTCGAAATCATTAATCCAGACACGAGTTTCCAATTTCCGGTCACACTGAGTCGCCATCTAGTCGATTGGCTTGGATCGCTTTTGGGTATCACTTATGGAGTATATTCAAAGCTTTCAAAAGCTATTCATAGTAACAATACAACGATAAATACTAATTAATTGTAATTAGGCATCAGCATTTTATTACGTAAACAAATAAAAAAAGTTGTCCTCTTATCTGAATTACTTTATTGTCCTTCAAATGTGAAGATACACTGCTCAAAATAATTAGAGGATCGCATGTTCAAATAATCTATCACTCATCGAAGTGTCAAATACTATGAAAGCTTAGAATATTATGCACACTAAACATTACACGAAAATGTTATAATATCAGATTTATAAGATGTTTCATTTTAACATGTTGAACTCCACAGTGAAAACGAACATACCCAATCAAACACGATGTACTTTACTATTCTTTATATAAATCGTGAAGAAAAAAAGATTTGAGTACTCACAATCAGTTGTGTTCTTCTGTTCCTACATTATTGTTTCAGTATGAAGTGTGCACAGAATTTTGAAACAATCAATAAGTATCTAATTAAATTAACACGTTGACTACCACAGTGGGAACTCCCATACCTGGTCAGACACGCTATAATTTGTCAATAAAATGTCAAAACTCTGATTAACACGTTCACTACCAGCGTCACATATGTGTGACGCGTCAATTCTGTTTTGAGAGCTCGACATCACACATGTGTGACAGAGGTAATTGATAAAAATAAAGCGTGATCTGTGGTGGACGTTTTTCTCGAAAAAGTTTTTATCTCTATCTTGTTATCGGGAAAAGCATTTTTAAAAGTTGTGGCCGTCTTGTATATTCGATTCAACAAATACAGAGACGAGAGACTCTAACCGTTAACCTGGCAATTTCTCAAGAACGCTTATAACTTTTCAATAAAGCATTTTCGGACATAAGTTTCTATGAACTTTGTTCATCTACTTGGCCTCATTACCACATCATACAAGTTTGGCCCCAACCTTTCTAGACACCCTGTATATCCCTCCCAGAGTATCGCTTCTCAAGCTACAGTCATAAATATTGTGCTCGAGAAGGCGATAACAAGTTGCCCTACCCCGGTTGGCTGAAAGTTCACGGTTCCTAATGCTGTTCCAGTCAACCGGGTAACACTGCATTACGGAAATTAAAACTGT
This sequence comes from Macropis europaea, assembly GCA_916610135.2. NCBI lineage: Eukaryota > Metazoa > Arthropoda > Insecta > Hymenoptera > Melittidae > Macropis > Macropis europaea. The sequence goes on from OU744345.1 coordinate 26,818,963, forward strand.
TCATTTTTTTTCACAGAATTACATGTATGAAAATAAATTTGTACAGAAATGAAAAAGGAAGATTGCGAAAGATTCAGATATATTATTATTATTGACAGGTACTGATTTGTCTAAAAGTAATTAACTTGACACTTTCATTACCACACTGTATTATTTGAAAATGACCCTAATGAAGTTATACCCGTTTAATTCATAATATTAGTAAGTCACATAATTTGCTTATTGACTCTATTAGAACCTCATTAAATATACACTTTATTAATACTATACATGATCAAATAAATAATGATTGAATCTAAATGGCACAAATATGTAGGTGACATGGTAATCAAAGTATTAGTAGATCTTAAATACAAAATTTACAATCTCTGATCTGTGTTCAAAGTCTCTGAATTGCTGACATCTAACATCTCAGAAGTAAGTCATAAAAAAAAAGTTTATGGAATTTAAATTTATATAAAATGCATGTATAAATACGTGGAAACGTTGGTACTATAATATGATGTAAAATAAAACAAGGAACTATCTCAGGATCTGGAATGATTTCTATTCGGATGTACTACAAATGAACATTTTCTTTACGCTTATTTTATTCAAAAATATCTCGGTCTGAAAAATACATGTGTTACCTTTTGTTCATCATCTTTTTTGGCAATCATTATATCATACAATAACAATTGTTTCTCAAGTAACACTTTGTCGCAAATGCATATTCATTCTTAAAATATTTTATCATTGTTATCATCTTATACGGGATGTTCACTTAAACATTTTGTTCGAGTGAAATCTTGCTTAATTGCGCGTCTACTTAAGTTTATTTAAAATGTAAATATTGTTTTTCTTAACCCAGGTCAGTGAATAGAATTCCGTACACTTTCTTTGTATATGGAAGAATTGTTCAAAAAATTCCAACCAGTGAAAAATCATCCAAATTCATTGAATAATTCGAGACCGTACCGGGTTAAGGAAATCAAAAAAATTTGAAGAAGTCTAGGAAGAAGAGATGAAATACTGCTACTTCACGTACATTCAAAGTCTTTGGTTCTATCATAACAAATATGAGTCTTAGTGCCATCCGCAATTACTCACTCTAATCTCAAGTATACCTAACAGGACACTCGAAAAATGTTCGTCATAAATAAAAATCACAATTTTTTAAATCTATTGTATAGTGTATTTTTTTTTAATTCGATGATGATAAAATTGGATGTAAAAATTTATGAATACGTTTAGCCATCGAATAGGTTGTCAAAAAATTGCTGTTATAAAACTCAGAAGCTCTGAAACACTATTGAATACAATCGTACAGTATATTCAATAAAAATTACAAATACTTCTATTTTCAAATAGTGATCAATCAGATATCTACATAGTATACAATGGAGAAAAATTAATACTTATAATAAAAAAAATCAGTATCAATGACCTGGAAAAGGTCAAGATTAATTTACAAAAGCAAGATCAATTAATTAATAAAACAAATGCATTACATCTGGAATCTCATGATAAATTAATTTAATTTAAAATTAATCTATACAAAAAAATTGACGGGTACTTCACAAATTAAAGTCTCAAAAATCTAATTAAAATTAATCTTCAGAAATATTTTATTTAATTTAATTATTAATATCTTCACATAAAATTGTATTTTTTGACAACCTAATACGTTAATTACACATTTATTTTTGAGCAATTTCACCATATCCAGTTACACTAAGAAAAATGTTCAAATAAATATATGAAACGCGTTGTTAAATAAAAACTTAATTTTTGAATTTAATTCGCACCAAAGGACAATAACAATTTATTTAACTCTTTCATGCATAATATTATTCTCGATAGACGTGATAATTTGTGCAAAAGTAATAGGAAGTCCTCCAAAACATAAAATCCTGAACAAAACAAAAATTATTATAAACATCAAAATTTAATGTTTAATCGATAATGTTTTAGTACTCTAGAACTGCAATTATTTTCAATTAAGATTGAAAATATCATTTTGAGGAATATTCTTCGGTCAAACATTCGACTGTTTATTACAATTAAAAAGTATTGCAGCTGTTAAGTCATATTTCAAATTTCTCTTATTATAATAATGAACAAGATCATAGCAAAATAAATATCTATCCATATTACATTCCGAAACTATTGTTAGAAACTAGTAGTAAAAAGTGTATCATTAAAAAAAGGTCATCAAATTTTGTTACATTTTTCACAAAAAGATTCCTATTCCTTTTGCATTAAATATTTAGTAAAAAATCTGGATCACATCAGCCCTTTACTGTCTAATACTTTTAAACAATAAATTACCAGCAGATCTGACAAGAGTATTTTGAAGTATAAAATAATTAAAAAATAATTTTAAATCAATATATTCTAAAATTATTCTGAAATTATTAATATACGTAGGCTTTTATTTATTAGAAAGTAAAAGATGATGAAATTTGGATAATTACTACAACAATCTATGCCAATAAATCATAAAAACTCATATTAAAGCATGTATAGGTAATGTTAGTCTAAACTTTGTGTACTTTATAGATTGTAAAGTGTTAAACAAAATATTAATTTCAGTGGAGACGTTAAAAATTCCATTTAGAGGAAATATATCTACCAAATTCGTGTGCATGAAAAAGCTAAAAAAGAAAATACAATTATAATAGAATAAATGATGAATATTTTTTTAAAATATACTCTAGACGAACACGGACGAATCAGAGATCAAGTTTAAACAACATACCTACTGAGTCTCGTTCAGGTAAAATTTCATAGCGTTTATGTACAGAATTATTTTACAAATTTTATAACACTTAGCGGCAGTATGCGATTAGTACTCACTTAAAGAAGTCATTAATCTAATAGCAGATTGACTTTACCTGTCTCATTCAGCAGCACGTAGAACTTAAAATGCGAAATCAGCAATCATATCTTTATGCTATCAATCTTAATTGTGAGACTAGAATAAGTAAACAAACTATTCCCTTTAAAGCTAATTTAAATGAAACAAACTGTGTGCACGCGTATAAACTACTGCCTTCTGCTGTTACAAATATCAATTGTTTTTTTTGTTCACTCAGGTTACTGATGTAGCAATCCTGACGAATTAAGTATTCATTTTATGCAGCCGATCAAACTTAACATCTACAGCTTGCATTTCTAACTTAAGCCTGTTAAGAGTATAGGTACTGTTCACAGAGTACTAATTTCTAGTTAAATTTGAAAATTTTCCTAAATTTTGTTCCTTCAGAATAAAAGACTGTCTAAAATTTTATTTTGTTTGTAATGAATTTAGTGTCCATTGACCTAATCAACTTTTTGTTGAAATTTACATCGTCTAAACCGATGGATTTAATTGCACCTCAATTTTGTCAGATTCAGATTCGAGTTCCAGAACATACTCCAATTCCTAACGCAATTTTGCTATTTGTGCTAATCTCAACGCTATTTTCATAAACAGCCTTTATTGCTTTGGACATGTGCGAGTATGTATTTACGACTAAGATGGCATTAAGTACCTTGTATTTTGAGGCAGAATTTCGTTCATGTTGACAGCCTGTTGCTGCAAAACATTCGTCTCTTTTATTGCCTGTTCTTTAAATGAAGAGAAAGTATGTATCAAATTTTGATCTTTCTGAAAATTTTGTATGTACTGAAGGAAATTGTGTTCTTGTTTCACGAAGCTTCCATCTTTCAATACGAAGTTTACTTCTTGTTTGGGCATTGTAGAAAGGTCAGTGGATTTATCAAAGGATTCTTTCTGATCTGTAAAAAAGGACTCTTTCTTTGTTCTGCTTCTTCTGATGCCTAAATGCGTCTGTGTGTGTTTATTCAAATGGTCTTTTCTAGAGAATGCCTTTTGACACACTGAACATGTGAAATTTTTATCACCAGAATGAATTACATAATGTCTTGTTAAATGTTCGTTTCTCTTGAATGCTTTTTGGCACACTGGACATTTAAATGGTCTTTCATCAGAATGACCTCGCATATGTTGATCGAGATGCTCCTTTCGTTTTAACATGGCACCGCATTCCTTGCATTGATACTTACGTTCCTGTAATAAGAAGATTAGTTACATAAAACTTAAATATTATTTAATATATAAATTCGTATAATTTCAATGCATTGTTATAATTTAATACACACTTGTATGTGAGCTTGTATGTGTTGTTCAATTTCTGCTTTATCTGGAAACGCTAAACTGCATTCTGGACAACAATAAAGCGTGGAACCATCCAAAGCGACACTGATTTTTATTTCACCAGTTTTAGCTCTAAATTTCATCTTCTTTTCAGTTTTAGGTGAGTCAGTTTGTATTTGCTGTTCAACTTTAACAGTCTGCATAGCCGTTTCATTTTCTTGTTGACTTTCTGTGTGCATATTCAAATCATTTGGGTTTATGGATGCCATCATTTGATCAGAGTTCATGAAAGTATTTCCATTTTGTAATTGAGTGTTTCTAAACACCGGAACACTGGGAATGTTGAGAATATTATTCTGAGTATGCTCTATCTTCTCTTCCTCAGTCTTTTCTTTCTTCACTTGTTCTGTCTGCAATTTAATTAATTGTTGTAACGTCAATGGAAGAGTGGTGGCCTGTAGTTTTTGGAGATATTCTGCCATGGCATTCTGTTGTTGAAGTTGAGCTTGAGAATCTTGCTGAAAAGTTATAATTTTGAATTGATACAAAGCTACAAGTCTTTTGCATGTATATTCAAATCATTACAAAGTAAATATTGTACCATAGTAGATATTTTTGTTTCAGTTTCAGTCCTTACATCTACATCCTGCTTTACATTTTCTGGTTGTGAAATTGATGGCAAATACATGTTAGGTATTATTCTTACAGGTAAGGTATTTGATTGAACACTGAGTATTGAGTTATTTTGATTATAATTAGGAATGTTGATAGCCTGAATGCCTTGTTTCTCACATAGTTGTATCAAGGTATTCGGGTCTGGCCATGCGAGAATTGGTCCTGTATATTTGTTTGCTGTGTTCACCTTAAATGAAAAAAAACAAAGTATGATTAAAGCTTTGGAGCACAATTTCTCACAGATATCACTGTCTGAGAGATCATAATAGGCCACAAAATATTTGATTTTTCCCTAAAAAATATAGGAAATCTATCAAAATTATGCCCATTTTTGTAATATGATAACTGCAAAAAACCAGTTAACTAGTCTTTTGAATACAGTTTCATAATAAATAAGATGAGTTTTAATTGCTTACATAGTATTTGTTGATTAATGTGTTGATATGTTAACTGATTTAAGTCTTCATTATTTAAAAAATGCCACTGTGATAGACAAAATAAGTTAAGTTACATTTATTTGTTTATAACCACAAACAATAGATATTTCTAAACAAAAAATGTCCCAAGTAAAAAGACGCAGCCCAAATATAGTTTAATTTGTCAACATATATTTTAGAAGCAATGCTATTTCAAAAGCACTAACTTAGACAAACAATATGTATTTATTGTTACATCCACAGGCACTTGGCTTCAGTCGTTGGTGCATAGATGTATTGCTGAATTGAAATACATTACATATACATCAGTATCGTTTGTTTAAGTAACAGAGTGAGATCTTTCTATGTGTTATATCTCAGTATATGAGACTATAGAAATGTTTTCAAACAGTAACATTTCTAACAACAGTGCAAGGTATTATTACTCAATACTTCAAGCTGCAAACCTAAAGGCCAGATTCATTAAGTGATAACATTTCTGTTTCACCTGTGCTGTTGTCACCTTAGTGTAAGTGATATCTTTCCCTCAACTTTAGACTATGTTAGTAATGCACTGATAAATTTCTTTCACTACAGTGAGTACCATCTGTATCTTATCCTTGCTACCTGATCTCAAGCTTGACTTATTGGATAAAATACACAAAAGCCTGCATAACAGGCTATGAAACACAAAGATAATAATAATATAATAATAATAAATCTCACCAACAAACTTTGTTTCATTTGATTAGAGCCTGCAGCTGTAGTGTAAATCGACGGTTGCTCTACCTGAGTAATATCTCCACTGGTAAATTTCGAAAGTGAAGATGTCTGAGACAATAAATCCGGAAAATGAGGGATAGATCCCTGAACCGAAGTATTATTCCCAGAAAAATTCATTTCGCCGAAAAGGTACGCTGTTTTCAGATTAAAACACGCGAACGTACATAACCTATAGCAATCACCACAAACAATCGACGAATAAACGCAGATAAAATTACAATTTCAGGCTCATATTCTTTTTATCAGGCGATAATGTAGGCTATCTTTAAAATGATTCATCAGTAGAAAACACAAGATTAATAATTAAATCAAAAAACGCACGAGCAACTGTGCATCGTAACGTACACCGCGTCCTGTGCGTTGATCCAACATGGCGGCGATAAACTACTATCTTCAAAACCATTTTGCGTCTCTCAAACACTTTCTCAAAATATAATCAGCATTAAACTTAATTTCTGTAATTGAAAAAACAAGACGCACGGATTTTAAAAATAAGAAATTTTTCGTTTTATACATAAAAAATTTCGAAAGAAAAAATTCAACTTTTTGTTATGGCAAGCCTGCAGTGTATAAGTTTGTTTACAATAGACGCTTGGCAAACTTCAATTGCTTAAATAAAAATAAACAGTTTATTGTGGAATACCGACAAGAATATACAAATGTATCAGTGCATTCAAGAAGTCGAACTTGTGAAATAAAAATTTTCGGAAAACTTCAAAATAACATAAAGAAAGGTATTAGATTTTTATTCATTTATAACATTTTAACTTCGTCAGTAATTTTAACATTCAGTACTGAAAATTTGCATATATTCTGTAAAAATTTATTTCATTGACTGGAGAAATTTAGTTCATTGACTAGAAATTTTGTATACATGTCACTATTTAAGTAAATCGATTAATATAATTTTTATTGATAGACATGTTTTGATTGTATGGCTGAAACATTATACGAACACATAAATAATTTGCGGAAAAGAAGTAGACTTCTGTTAGCACAAGTAGATGTGAATTCTAAGAAAATCCGGAAAGAATTAAAAAAATTACATTCAAAAAGTTTGTAAGTACTATTTGTTTTTTAGAACCATGTATTTCATATAATAATTATTATTCATATTATAGGACACAAAGGGAAAATTATAGAAATTTTGTTGACGGACAAAATTTAAATTATAGAGGTAATATTGAATCATGGAAATTGAGAAATGATTCAAGTGGAGTTAATGGAATCTTGCATCCAGATTATTTTTATGACAGTCCAAATCATACAGTTGCATCAATGCCTACTGTATCAACATCTAAAAGGGTGTTAGTATCATCGAAAAAACCTGAAGGACAATGCTGTTTAGGTAACATTCAGAGAAAACCTATCAAAGAATGTTATTGTTACCCAGAGATTAAAAAAGCACAGCTACGTTCATCAAGAACACAACGTAAACAAGATTTATCTTGCAAGCATTGTAAAAGTTACATTGATGTTAATTCTGCGAAAGACAAACTTGAAAAGCAACTTTTGAATTCACCAATTAGTTGTGAAACTTTACAACGAGTACAAAAAATAGACTACACACCCAGATCGCAATTCTTACGCAATGTACAGAGTAAAGTTTCCTTTCTACAAGGTACAAGTTCAGGTGATTGTCCGGAAACACGTGCAAAATCACTATGTTATCATGAACTTATGAATGAAAAGAACACACACAATGTTGATTCTATTCATCAATTATCAACTACCAATGCAAAATCGCAGAGCAGCATTCAAGTATCAAAACCTAGGCTATTACATGAAAGAGTTACAAATTTAGAATATGATGAAGAATGTTCTGAATCTGAAAAAGAATTTCAGGTATCTCAGAAAAAACAATCAAAACCAAAACTAGTAATTAAAAGAACTCTTTCATCTAAGAAATCTGTACCTGATTTGAAGAAAACTAACTCAAAAGTGAAAATATCTAAGAATAAAAGGACATTGCAGGGCCTTAACAAGGAATGTCCTTGTTGCAACAATAAACTGCAATATTCTAAAACCAATTTAGAAAAAAATGCAAGGTCTTCTATTGATGAAGATTATCAACATACAGTCTGTGTAAATGCTAAACATGAAGATAGTCATGAAGAATATTTTTCAGACGACGAAGTGAAAAAGTTGAGGAAATTTCGTGAACAAAACTATTTTGATACTCATGGATCTAGTCACACTTTGTTGTCCTCTAAATCATCAGGATCTTTAGAACAGTATTTTCTAAATGAAAGACTGTTTCCCGAACCTGGAAAAAGAATTCACAAAAAGGATTTAGTTGTAACTATGCCAGCTTGTGCTACTGTGCAACGAAAACGTATGCATTATTTTCCTCGATACGTTGTTCACCAAGAAAAAAATAATTGTAATACAAGTTACACAAAAAAACGGCACCAAAGTTGTCCATTGACTGGTCACGCCATTGATCTTGGAGTTACGAAAATCAGACCACCATTGAATAGCTTAGCCCTTAAATATCAAAAACGACTTACTTAACAGAGGCTCTGGGAGAAATGAATTTTATTTGTATTGATACTTTTTCTGATTCATTGGTGACTTCAATTTTACACTAATTACATACATATATTTTTAGTTTATGATCAATGCTTTATAAACATGGATATATTTATTTGATATGTGAGCCTCTTAGAAGCTAAACTGATCGGTACCATAAGACAAAATGTAGAATAAATTGATCATGTGTTGCTGCATTGTTGCACGAATGCTAAAATTGAGAAATTTACAGAATGAAGGGCTCGTATACCTTTTAGTAGGGTCTACGTGCTGTTTAACATGCAGTGCATTCTTTATAAAAACATTTTTTCGTATTGTGTGGTTTTCTGTATGATTCAAGCTTGCGCAACACGTTTTTCGTTGAATAAAAGATAAGGACGATATATTTCGATAGGAAAAGGGAATGAAATATACAGGTTGGACCAAAATTCATGGTGCAAGCAAGGAGATGATAATTCTTAATCTTGAAACAATTTAAACACAATACATTTTTTTTCTCAAATTAAGTTTTGTTTTCGAGAAACAAGCTTAAAGATTAATGGGGTAATATACTTTTTTTTCGTTCGTTGATCCGTCGGTTGTTTTTGAAACTAAAATAGAGGAATACATTAATATATTTGAACATTTAAATGCATGCATATTTAATTGATTCTTGAAGTAATTTCTCATAATGTTTCATAAATAAAAATTGTATTTTATGATTTCATCTTATTTTGAAAGCCACCCTGTGTATAACATATTCAAATGGTTTACGTGATTTTGTGCACGATCACAGGCTGCGAGTTTTAACGAGCCCTAGCTCGGGGAATGTAAATTTTTATTGAATAAAAGATGCGAAATTTGATGAATAAAATTTAAAGGATGAACATACCATCATAGTATGTATTTGAAATATTTTCAATAGGAATTTAACTGATATTACAATAAAATAAAGTTTTATTTATGATACTTCGCAATTAGTGTACATTTATTTATTTAATAAGTTAACATACAAGCTCTGTAAATTATAAATATTTTATTGCAAAATGTGAAAGTATAAATGTAACATTATATCTTAACATTTTGTTTACACATTATGTTAAAAGATACCTTATTTATTATGTGTATTTTTGCACAGTTTAGTAATAAGGAAACATGTGCAATATTTGTATACAATTTTATAACAAATTTAAAATCGATCAAGAAATTATAAGGTTATAATAAAAAAAAAATTTAAATCTCACAACTGAATATACTTGTTCTTTCTTCTTTTGTTTCAGTTATGAATTTGGATTATTGTTTTTTTCTTGGTAAATATACAAAATTTGTATAGTGATTGTGCAATGAATTACAGTCTTTACAGGATAAGAATAAAATTAAATATTCGTTCACAGTGTATCGAAATCGTTAGATATCCAGCTCATTAACTATCAGTTGAAGTCAAAGATTCCAATCGCGTACGAAATTTATCGATGAAAATTAGTTTTTCAATTTCACAGTAAAACAATTTCGGAAATAACTGATTGTTATCTACACAATTGATTATGCTATTTGTAATGGATCGATATCGTCAAAATTAGAAAAAAAATTACAATTCATGATTAAATGTTTAAATAAGGATTGAAATTTGTTTTAATTAAGATTCAGTTTAAACACGATTAAGTTTGATAATTTTAATGAACGATGAATTTTATTGTAAAGAAACAAATATTGGAAAATATTGTCAATCTAATTTAAAACAGAAACTAGATAAAACTTTCATTTAATTTTATTATAAATTATTACTGTGTTCTTTTGAACGATAAATGAATGAATAAGTTACATAGAAACTGTATACAAGAATTATTTAATTAATATGGACAGATATTTTTAATTAAATAGATTTTAACATTGCTTTTTCGAAATAATGTTATATAAAAATCATTCTTCATTCTACGATTCCTCACGTTTTTCTATTTTAAAAAATGTACAACATTTACATATAAAATGGCAGAGAATGCAAATTATTATAACAATCATTTTTATATTTAGGAGGTGACAACATTTTTACTGCTAAATTTCATTTACGCTTACCATAAATGCAAATTTTGGTTATATCGCAATTAAATAATTAACTCGTATTAAGGAACCTTTATTAATCTGCAAATATTTATTTAACGGCTTTCATAATCGCAGTTGCACGTAAGAAAAAATTATATCAATTATTTAAAAGATTCACGTCATTGATGACAAAGAAGATACAAATCTTTTCAAATAGAATACTGCTGTATGTATGATCTATGCGTAGCGAAATATAATCGTTTTCCCCTTAAAATTATTTACTATTCCGTAATAACAATTTCCATCAATTATCTTGCAACTTTTTCTTTCATTATAATATTTATCCATAGAGTAAAATGAACGTTTGCTTTATTTCAACAGACGTATGTTGTTCTCACACGAATGTAGAGTGGTCTAGAATATTCCTAAAATTTAATTAAAAAATTATAACAAAATTTAAAGATTCTTGTCATGCAATGATGAACAATCGTAAGTAAAAAAAAAGACTTTAAGCTTCAAACCGGCAATTGCTATCGAGTTCTAGAATCTTAATGGTTACTAATTAAAAAAAAACCAATGTACCTTGTAAGTGTCAGTGACTCGTCTGCAACCTTGATCCTTCGTTTCTCCGGATCTATTACTTTTGCCCTTCATTCGCCAGGGCGAAGAACCTTTTAAAATTCTGTAGTGAAAACTTTCTCGGTACCATAAACTGTTACATGATTCCATGCATGCATACGATAAATAATCTTAGTTTATAATTTTATTTTCCATAGTAAGATACAAAATTGTAATTCAGCGCATGAATATAATGCCTAATTTTCTTATTCTAATTTCCATAGTTAGATACATGCTCTAAATTTCTAAAAAATTTCTATTAAAACGTCAAAGTCTGTCGATAGATGAACTTAATTGTATTTCTTACTTGTTTTATATTTTTTTCATTTGTTATTAAATTTCTATTAACAGCCGCTTTCATATGACGTTAAGAAAATACAGTGGCCTGTAAATATTTCTGGACAGTTCATTCTCTAACTGTACTTTGAAAAGGTCATAACAAATTCAGATTTATAAGTATCGCGAAAAATTAGGGGAAGGATAATATTTCTTGGTCTTCTCCTACTTCTGTCTTATTTTGTAATCGTATTTCACTTAAAATGAATTTTCAGTTTTATTCCTCAAAGTCAGACTACAAAATTGGCTGTTCATAAATTTTTGGACACCATTGTATACAGGATGGACCACGAAGCGTGATCAGCTTGGATTATTCTGCTGTTAGCGGTTCGATCGGAAGTTTTTTTAGCTAAAATAACATGGTTCAAGGAGAGCTTTAAGATGATTGTACCAAATTTTTTATCAACCCCTTTTTTCCAGAGTTATCAAGGTCACCTTCAGTTTTTTACAGGTAAACCTACAATTTTTTTACACCCATCTTTTAGGAGATACTGAAACGAATTCGGCAAGCATCATAACAAATATTTTTTTCTAAATCTCAAAAGACCGAAGAAAACTCCTAGTTGGAAGAATTTTGCAAACCACACTGTTGTACACTTTCCAGAGCTGTTGATAGATTAGTATTAGTCATTATTGACTTGATCTCTCGCGTACTTTTTGTAAACATTTCGTTCTGTACATTGGAATCCATTTCAATTGTAGATGCATGCTTAACCATCAATGCAGATGTCATAGAAAGAACTAAGCAGACATTTCTTAACCATTTACGCGAGTATATTGCTGCTAGTGGACACCATTTTGAGCATCGATTCAATTAAGGTGAATGATATTTTTTTAACATTTCTTTGGTTTAGATGAGGAAGAAATATTTGTTATGATGCTTGCCGAATTCGTCTCAGTATCTCCTAAAAGGTGGGTGTAAAAAAATTGTAGGTTTACCTATAAAAAAACTGAAGGTGACCTTGACAACTCTGGAAAAAGAGGGTTGACAAAAAATTTGGCACAATCATCTTAAAGCTCTCCTTGAACCATGTTATTTTAGCTAAAAAAACTTCCGATCGAACCTCTAACAGCAGAATAATCTAAGCTGATCACGCTTCGTGGTCCACCCTGTATACCAATTGATTCATACGCATTCTTAGCAATTATCCCTAATTGATTTTCTTCAAAGTTGGCTCAAAAGTCATCGATTCCAGTTGTGAGTTTCTCTATTGATCATCCGAGGGGTGAGAGTTTCTTTTTCGAGAAACATCGAAGACTATAACTTTTGATTAAAACGAGATATCAGAGTGCAACTCGTAACCAAAAAAGCAAGAGGAACCTGTTTAGTGATATAAACTTTGATGTAGTTTACGTTCGTTTTACACAAGTTATATACGTTTTTTCGATTATGCTACACCTGAAAAATTCACAACAATTTAAAAAGCAGTTCCGTTGTTTTTGGTTGATTTTAAATACTGTTCTTTCAAATACTAATTTATGTTTGCTTATGTCTTGCGATAAACATTAAAACATATTCTTCTTCCGCTTTTTTATCAGGTATTACCAGTTTTTAAATATGATTTCATCAAACGTAGACTGAATATTAATTTTACTGTCCCTGTTTCAATAATTCAATAGTTCTTTGATTCCATCTCCTACAAATTTCTATCATTTTAAGCCAACTTATCTCAAGTTGATTTCAATCAACTGGTATCATTAAGCTTTTGTCAGCTAAAAATGTGTCGAGCTGCCAAAATAGGTAGTTTGTTAATGGGATAATATAAAATTGCATATTATTTACAAAATTGTTAGCAACGTGTCTTTGTTATGGGAATTCAAATTTTCATCGGAAAATTCTAAACAAAGTAAGTCGCTCACCTTCCACCACATGCAATTTTTACAAAATAAAATCGGATAATAAGCTTATATTTATTTATCACATATTTTATAAGATAGAGAACGATATTACTTATGGAATTACCCAGTATAGAGGGTGTTCAAACAGAGAGGTCTAAGACTTTGGCTGCTTATAGTACTCACGAAGTGGAATAAAAAATAGCTATCTACATAAGTCCTAAAATCGATCCTTTCAACGAAAAATGCAAAAGTTCATTTTCACATTTGTTAGAGATATTCGATATGCCTTCCTTTCATTTCAACACAAAAATCACATCTGCGGATCATAGATCGACGTACAGTTTCAAATATTTTTTCCGTGTCTCGTACGATATGTATTTTCTATTTGTTGTCGCAAGTTCACCACATTATTTATTTATTTTTTATTTTTGTTTGTCTCACTTACGATATCGAATGCTCGTAAATATAAAAGTTCATTTTATATCGAAAGAATTGATTTTAGAACCTATGTTGATTAGACATTTTTTACTTCACTCGATAAGTACTATAAGCACCTTAGACCCTTTTTTTTTAACACCCTGTATGTATACGTCCGTACGGTACTGCTGTACGTTCTTATGATAACTATTTTTTTCTTGTACAATTCGCAGTGAAGAAAAACAGTGCACGAACTCTTCGAATGGTAAACGTAATGCAACATTTCCATGTTGGAAAATGAACATTCGCCTAGTCGTTATTTCAATTGGAACAAAGTCGAGCGTAATCACTGCTCTAAATCGATGCGAATTTCTTGCCAGCAAACAAAACAAGAACAGTACAAGAACACTAGAACCGCCTGTTGTTATGTGATTTCTTCATTTTCAAACGGACAAATAGATTTCACTTGTGTCGTGACGAAAATTGAACGTTCGAAAATTTGACAGTTACTGTAATTTTATAGACTGTAACTATATTCGAATGAAGATTTTTAATCGAAATATGAACCATTTCTTGGAGTTGGCAATGAATGGCAAATTTACTTATACAATTTTACAGAAGCGAGGAATTTCTTAACACTTTGATTGCCATGTGACCCATATGCGGGTGACACATACAATGAATCATTATTTATTTGATCATAAGTAACATAATAAATATATGTAATAAAATTTAACAGAATCTGAGAAAAATTATGAAAGTTACTAATGTCATTGAAAAAATTTGGTAGAATTTTAATTTAGAAAGTTATATTCAATGTGTATCAAAACTTAGAAAGTTTGTCATTTTCTGCAAACTTCTTTCAGCAGTTTTTCTTCCTTAGAAAATTATCTAAATGTTTAAAAAGTACAACGCTGAAGAGTGCGCTGTGTCCCTACCCTTGAACAAATGGGACATGAATTTTTAAAAGAGATTGCTTGAAAATCCACTATTTATTTACATTTATGTTTACTGTTTCAAGAATATTTTTATTAAAATTTATTTATTCATTATTAATCTATTCACCATGGAATGGAGTATAAAATAAAGTATTATTTTATAAATTGATTAACAAATAAATCAAGTGAATGAACAACTAGAAGACTCTGTTCTTCGGTGAAGTATTAATTATAAATTGCTAAAAACAGCTTTATTCTATCGACTCTAGTGTTTAACATGTTGGTGTAAATTTTTGTTCCTGGAAATATGTTCAATTGATTGTTAAATTAAATTATACTGAAAAAACAGTACGATTAAGAGACATTTTAATTACCATAAATCAATTTTCCTTATTGAATCTTTAACGAAACACTTTTATGCCATTATCTGGTCAATAAATTTTCGAAAGTTAAACACAACTATATTTAACATGGCCATAGGGCATAATGGAAAATTTCTGATAACCAGAATATTTAGAAAATATTTAATAGACATTTATTAACATTATATACAATAAATAATAATTATTATATAAACTGTACACATCCGATTAAAGTTCAATCAGAAATTTTTAGTAAAATTACAAATGTGTTTATACCAGTTACATTTTTTTATTTACTCAATAATTGACGTTTGATTACAAACTGTAATCAGTTGCAATGTGTTAAATCTTGGATAGTTATTAATTTTTACTGATGTCGGATATTGTAATTATATGTTATTAATTAAACAATAGAATTACTTTGGCTAATTTAAAATCTTAACAAGTCATAATATTTGTTAATCGCTAAATTCAATCCTATGTCACTTTTGGGTCTTTAAGTCTCGGTAAACATTTGCTCTCCTCTCTTAGAATATTCAATGTTGGAATAATCACCCTTGAACTTGCTCCTGTAATTCAGAATGTGAATTGCAATTATCGCAATTGCGTCACAATTCTTGTTACACCAAGCAACATAATAGCAATAAACTAGTCCTCAATGAAAATGACAGTCGTTGCAAACATTAGGTGACCATAGTAGATTGAATATTAATGAAATACAGAAACACGGATAATGTTGATTACTTGCACCTCTTTAATAAACTTTTGGACCTATTCTTAAGCGTTTGAATATGACTCATTAAATGTTTTAGTTAATTTTGAATGACAATTTCAATGTAGCGCTCAAAGTTCTTTTAGTTTCTTCTTAAATGTAATTGTGCAGTTTCAAAATTATTAATGAAGTCATAAATGCACGAAGTCCGTTCGGTTTCATTAATTTGATTTTTGACTAATTGTTCAATTATAATCATAAATTTAAAGTAGTACTTTTAACCGTCAGTATGATTTATGTCATTATGTTTATGTTATGACTCTTTCATAAATTGTCTTAAATCTATATTTTCAGTCTTTCTTTTATCGTCGAAAAGTTCCTTCGTTGGCAACATTTTGGAACTTCAATGGAATGATAAATAGAAACTGAATTATTCAAAAATGATCCTGACGCCAACGTACAGGTAAACTGCAATCTTTAATCGAGAATTTTCAAGTAGCAGTGATAGCAATAAACCAATGTTAATTTAATTAAACAATTTGCAAATCTCATTTTATACATTTACAACGTTTTTCGATGACATTATATGTTTCCAATATACTGAAGTATATATGATAAATATGTTGATATAGTAGGCGACAAAAGTTTCCGGACAGTAAATTTCGTTGTCGTGCTTTGAAAAAGGATAATTGAAACGAATTTTGAACAACATCAGACTGAAGAATAAATTAAATTGTAACGTGCAGTCCCTCGTCTTATTTCTCAGGATATTCACAAATCTGAATTTATTATGAATTCTTTAACCCTCTATAACGCCATGTGACTTGGAAGTTACATAGCTATGAACCTATACTTTTTAACCCTCATCCGTCCCTCATTTTCCCGAACTAATTTGACTCTTGGTGTCAAATTGACACAGTAGTCAAAAATTAATATAATGAAAAGATAAATAGTTACATTTGCGAATTCTTTCATTGAAAGAAAAGATCAAAATAAAAGAAATGAAATTTCTGTGCATCGAATACATTCAGGCATAAGATTCTTCGCATCGTTCACAAATAATAAAGCGATGTGCAAGGCATACTGCTTTTTCACGTTTATCGTATTTTTGTGAGAAAAATGTGTCAAATTGACACGAGGAACGAATGAGGATTAAGTCTTATTTCGTTTATTTAGCACTGCGTACAATTATAGTCTACGACTGTACTGTCACCAAGGAGTTTATTATTATATTTATTTTTGTTTATATACCGCAATACAAACTTTATTATATATCTTCATCATTTCTCTGATGTATCATTTTCGTCATACGCAAAAAGTTCCGGTTATAGAGGGTTAAAGAGCAATTGCAAATGCAAGGGGTTTGGAAACGTTTGCATGCCACTGTGCATTGTAAAAAGTGTATTAAATGTAGCTCAATAGCGTATTAAAAATATTTCCTTGATCTTTTGGACATATAAACTCCTCACGACCTGTTTATATGTGTCGTGGCATCGTAATCACGAGCTCATCTGTAAATTTTGAGATCACTGAACCTCAAATAGCCCTTGACGACCTTGAACGCGTAACCTTAGTATTCCTTGAGAAAGCCGTGCATACTTAATCGGCTGTTTACCATGTCAAGGTAGTAAATCACACGACACAGTAACCATTTGTTACGTTTCATCTTTTCACGTAACAGTGGTTACGATTTATCCATATCGAAAGATCGGCCGATTCTTTATCAGCACGTGAATGTTCTTTTGACAGATGCATTCGAGAATTGGGTCTTGGCTGTCGATTTCAATTCAGTGACATTCAAATTCCAGATCAAATGATCGCAGTTAGCTACGCTCAAGGAATGACACGGAACAGTGTACTCTGCTAACAATAGAATCGAAAAACGAGTTATTCTGTTGCTGGGAAATTATACCGGCGCGTGTTCCTAATAATGATTTCGTAGCTCGTCAATTGAAAAAATAAGAGTAACGCTTTTTATAAAGATTCGTAAGCCTCTTGTTGCATCGGTTGGGAAAATGCAACGCATGTTTAACGGATTTTGGTCACGTACAGTGAGTCAAGAAAATCGATCGAACACGGTACAACCTCTAATTCCTGAATTAATAGGGAGACATAATTGTTCGGCCAAGTGAAGTTTCGGATAACACAAGTTCACTTTTTCATGTTGATTATTGTATGTTTACGGATAAATAGTACAACCATCGATGTTATAAAAATGGATAGGGTAAGTGCACCTAATATCGTCTACCAAATTTCAGATCGTTCTCAAGTAATGGGTAAGAGACATTTTTATATCAAATTAGTCTCACACAAAAGAGACATTATTTGTAACGTTTTCAATAAAATATGTCTCTTTATACATGTTTAGCTACAACTTCAGTCCGTTGCCGCTTTCTGTCAACGCTTTTTTTTTCAAAATATTACGTTCTAGGCGATATTAGCGGCACTTTCCCTACGTAACATGAAAAAAGTACTTTTTATGTAATTTAAGGTGTCCACATTTCTTTACGTATTCACATGTACAAAATGTTATTGTTTTTGTAGTTATAATTATTTAAGCCCTTGATTTATGCCCAATTCTTCAGTTATGCTACATTTAAATCGTCAGAACTAGCATGGTATTCTGTTATAATTCGAATGGACTTCTTAGAAAACAAAAGAATTATTTTTTATTTGCTTCTTGTAGAAACTGACGACACTAAAAGTAGTCCTGTACTGCACAGATTCAATTTGAATGTTCCTTCTGGAAGAGTCAGAAAGCTTTCCTTTTCCCAATTACGATTCTATTCATCTTTTAAAGCCGGACATTTAGATACTATTATCAGTTGTCCAATCTTGCTAATTTATATCATGATAACCTTGACCTTTTTGCAACTTACTAACATCCACTAAGCTAGGCCATACAATGCGAAGTCTCATTCATAATTAAGTACATGTACACCAGTGCTGCCCACCGGAGCTGCGGTCTACCCCCACTCTAGGTCCACTCCCCTCATATTCAGTGGCCGTGCAGAAGTTTCCGGGCAATACATTTTGTACTCTTACTTTTGCATATGACAAATAAATTGAGTTTTAACCTGACATTATGTTGAAAAATAGGTCAAGCAGAAAATGAAGATGGAATGCATGATCCTTCTTTTTATTTTTTAATGTGTACGTAAATCTAAATTTATTATGAATTGTTTAAAGCATGATTGGAAATTTGAAGTGTCCAGAAACTTTTGCAGGCCACTGTAGGCTGTGATCTGGGATGATGATAGGTCGAGGGGGAACGAGGAGTGAACTGGAGGGAACTGAAACGAGGGGAATGGACCTAGAGTGGAGGAAGGCCGCAGCTCCGCTGGCCATCACTGATATACACTATAAATATATTACATTTATGTATCGAAGGGCCTATCCTGATCACGATATTAATAAATAAATGCATAACTGAAGGGTAAGGGGAACAAACAAGGAATGTTACAAAACAGATTTATTGAGAAAATCAATTTTTAATATTTTAGTCCACCAGTAAAGAGACAAGGTTCAAGTAATTGAACTGTATTGTTTCTAACATGAGGTTATATTCTAATTAAGCAGCAGGAGAAAAATAAGCATAGAAATAATTGTTTTACATTATTTTAATTTTTTTTTCGAGTTGAACACTGTAGAACGAAAATGGACGTTCTCTGCTTTTTCTTCTTACCGTTCAAATATGAATTTGATTGAGAAAAAAGATGTGACTGTCTTACGTATTATATATGTTTTAAACAGAAATATACTGTTCACTTAATAGAATATTTAGATGTTGCAGGTTCTATTGTATTTTCATAATTATTTTTCTTCGTCACATTTGACGCAACTGACTACATACAGATTAATGAAGCCTATTACGAATGTAACTTCTTATAGAGATTATAATCTTGCTTTAAGCAAGTATATCTTGGAAAACGTGTTAAATAAAAAATAGCTGACAATATCTGTTCACTTGATCAATTTCGATTGCTATATGTGGCTTATTAATTATTAAAACCCGCGGCATAATTTCAGTCTATACGGTTTATCCTGAATTTATTATCTCTTGAAAAGAGAAGAGGTATTTGATCCTGTTTTTATATATAATCTTTAAATTTGATTAATAGTCTTAATAGTCTACCGTGTTTGATGAGAAGCAAGACCGTATTCTGTATGAAAACTTCAACTGTACAAATTATACAATTAAAAATTGTAATAATCGCTCGAGAACGATTGACCTTTTCAATCGCAAATTTGAGTATTTTAGACGCTATAGATACTTATGTATTAAAAGGTTGTATTGAACCTTTAATAAAATAAGATAAATTTTGTATCAAAGATTCTGGTACAACCGAAAACGGGCTGATTCAACAGACAAAAATGACTTGAAAATATACAATAAAATTTGTCTGTACGAGATATCATTCCCGAAACATTCAAATTTAATTAAACTAGCAATATATTCGAATTTACATCATATTAAGTTTGTGCCTGAAATCGTCGCGTAAATGAAAATGGTTTGAATTATTTTTAGTACAAATTTTCTTATTACAATTAATGTGTGTCAATAAGTGAATATTATGTAGGATAATGTTCAGCGGTATGTATGTAACGAAGAAGAGGTTTGGAATACATTCTTATCGGTTCACTCTTTTTTATTAGATCAAATAAAAAGTTGCGCCACCGTGGACAATATTTTTAATGATGTGTAATTTAATAAAATGACATTGTTTCGAACTATACGAAATTATATTATTCCATTCAGACGGGAATTTATTGTTACTCAACCCGTTTGCATTATTAGCGCATATATACGCGCAATTTTCGTGGTCATTATCCCCAGAGCGCATGTATGCGCGCAGTACTTAGATGTAATAAAAAAAAAAGTTGGTGATATGGGCATATTTTTCATTCCTCCGTATGATGCAAATGGATTAATTGCGTGCGAATCCAACGAACGTTCGAATTCGGTTTTTGCGGCTACGAAGTCCAGTACGAAAAAATTTCATTCTATATTTTCGACTTACTTTTATTTGCAAAATCACCTCCTTGTCGGTTGTACCACGATTTTCGATGTACCCCGTATACCAGATTCCATGCACGGGTGGTTCTAAAATTTCTGACATGTATAAATAATTGGCATTAAGGAGGCGTGAATCATCGCTACTGGTGGCGCACAAACATCCAATGTGTTTGTTACATCGTTGTCTGGAGAAAATATGTTACTGTTAATTACTGCATATTTGTTCCTTAATGTCTCACGTAAACGACAGAGCCATTTTCATTTCCAGTGGTATTCGAAACGCTGTTAATAGGTTTCGAATTTTGTGAAACAATATGATTTCCACAATGGATTTCGAGCATGGCTCGAAAACAAGGCTTACAGCGACTTACAAATCATTCAGAAATCTCTTGCTGCCCCTTTTGTTCTTTAAATGGATGTCCAGCTACTATTTTCTCTTCCAAACAACTCCACACTCGCTGACTGCGCATTTTCCTTCATCCTTTCATTTAATTTTTTTCGGAGTACTTTTTTAGAAGGAAATTTTGTAATTATTTTTTTTAAACATCAATTTCAGCCCATAAATATTAAGATGTATAGATCAGGCTCGCAGAAACTGATAAATGTATCTACCAAATGTTTGCATTATTACAAAGGTCTTTTATTTTCAAGATACTTTACGATACAATAAAATGATAATGTATGATAAAAGATATTTTGTAGAAATCAAATCATAATAAAACAGCGGATATTTATAATGTACTTTAAATTGTAATCGATTTGAAAACTAACGTTCTTATGACAATAGTGATAGTAATATTACCATGTAATTTTGTTATTCTTATTTCGATGTGACTGATATGAGTAGAAAATTGTATTAGAGTTAAATAATCATACCAGGTTAAGTATTGCAAGTACTTATCAAAAGCAGTGTATTGATACTGTGTTGAAAAGAATTGCCACCCGGTACGTAGCTGTAAATGTCGATTAATATCGAAGGAGCACGTACCATCAAATTCTGCAAATTAATCTTTTCCCTCAGAGTTTAATTTCTTTGTAAAAAAATAAAAATAACATGAAATACTCCAACATGCGAACAATGCAGAGAATATACACTGCAACCAATTTCAAAATCCTTTCATTGAGTCCTGGTACATAGTGTGTCACAATATATTATAAAAAAAATTAAATTAGCACAAGAAGTAGAAATTAATGTAGAACGCGGTGACTAATAAAAATCCTCAGGGACACGGAGGGGTACTTTAAAATTTTGCCTTGAACACAATATCGTGCGTATTGTTCCCTAAATATAGACCCCTACGACTCAAATACCGGCGCGAAAAGAATAAAGAAAGAATAAACAAACGTATGTGCAAAATGTTCACTTACAAAGCGAACGCGTTAAGTGGAAGACTGCACGAATGTATAACGACTAAGTGACAAAATATATGAACTAAAAAAGGACGAGCGCGAGGTGTAAAAGTGAATGTACAATTTCACATATTTTCACGGATGATCGGCATGGAAAGAAAAAGATTTCTATTGTCTTCCGCGGTACGGATCAAAGACTGTACTCTGCGAATGAAGAAAAAGAAGCATATGTGAACGTTCAATCACATCAAAGGCCGAACTTGACCGAAATAATTTGAATGTAAGATTCTCGTAGATTTTCGCAGATTTTCGCGAATGATAGCGCGCATGGAAAAAAAGGAACATTTCCCGCTGTCTTCTGCGCTACAGAGACGGTGAATCATCCTGAGCATCTTCCACTATGTCACGACTGCCTTTGCTTAGCATATTATTTGAAGATTTTTTGCATAATCTTGAAGAGAGAGAAGAGACACGTTCTCGGCAGCCGATGGTGGGGCGAGCGGGCCGTTTAAATAGACTGCATCAATGACCGTTTCTTTCAGTTCACATTCAACAGCCCGCAGAATTTTTCAACGAAAAATCTCTGCCCTTCAACGATCGTGAACTCCGACTCCTGGACGACAATTTATTAACATGAAGACCGCAATCTGCTTGCTGGTCGTCGCGGCGACCACGTTCACGACAAACGCAATAGAACTTCGTGAGTGGCTTTTCATTTTCTTATCAGCAAACTGCGGATTTTTATGCAATTTAATAGATTCAAATATCTGAAAAACGGACATTTAAAACTGTGGAAAAATGAAAAATACATTGTTTAAGCATTCACAGAACAAAATACAACTTTACCAAAGTTTCACGTCTGTAACAGGGATAATATAAGAAATATAGAATTTTAATAATGTATATTTGCATAAACATCCACAGTCTACTTATCAGTTTCATTTAGTCTTTGGAACGCAATTTTTATAACTGACAACGACGGTTGGTGTACTCTCCATGCAATTTTGAGACAGTACGGTTTCACTGGAGATTTATTTTAGTTTCTACGAGGTTAATTCAGTATTTTCCTCTTTCTTGTATATTTCTCTTTTCGAATTTGTGGAATGTGAGTCGTCAGTTGCGAACGACTATTGCATTATTTTATATACAGCTTCGAGGTAGTTTGCATTCACAGGAAATCGGTTTTATTTGTTAGGACGTTAATAAGTAATTGTTCATCTTTTTCCAATATTTGTGAAATTTTTGAAACGGTAGTTGCGAATGACGATTAAAGTATTTTATATGCAATTTCGAAGTGCTTCGCTTTCACTAGACACACATTTGATCTCGTTAGAATGTTAATAAGTAATTGTTCATTTTCTTATGTTTTGATTAATTTCTGAAGCGTAAGCCGGAAGTTGTGAACGACGATTACTGTGTTTTGTACGTGATTTTTAGGTAGTTCACTTTTACTTTGTGTACTTTTTTTTAATTTGTGAAATACTAGTTGTGATGAATGTTTATCAGTAGACTGCGGATCTTTATGCAAGTTAACATTATCAAATATGTGCGAGAGGTATATCTTATGAAGTAGGTGAAATAAAAAGTACATCTTATAACGTTTAAAACGTAAGATACAATTTTGTTGAAGTTCCATTTCGTCAACTACATTAAAACAAAAAATATTAGGATGTTCATACTCTATGCTATTTTCAAGCAATATACTTTCATTTGACATTAATTTCGTTTGATACGATGTTAATCAGAAACGTTTCATTTTTTCTCCATTTTTCGTAATTATACGCATGTTAATTGACGCAGCATACCCATCTGTTAAAGCATTTTGTTCCTCGAAATATGAATTACGAAAGCACTCATATTTCGTGTGTTCCAGAACTTCACGTTGTTTTAAAATTTCATTTCACTTGGTACTTGGTTTCATTCAAAGTAATGTTCAAAAATTATTATCGCGCCTGGCTCAGAAGATTTGTAAAAGATAAACTACATGTATAAGAGAACGTGTTGAATTGACATTTTAACACGTAAAACACCACACTGAAAATTGCCACACACAGACAAGCACATCATGAACGTTTTTTTTAACCACATTCTTAAAAATAAACACACTGAACTAGTCACTCGTACACTTGTCATTATTTATTGGTATTGTAACACTGAAAATTGTTAATATGTAATGAAAATAAACAACCTTAAATAGAAATTACGAAAGGAAAAACCATATTTAAATATTTTATCGTGCAGTTATTACCTTATTTTATTATTACATTGTTAATGTTGTTTAGAATCGTATAAAAGTTAAAAATTATTCAATTCAATGACAATCGATTCGCGAGTAACTCCCATAAGACAGTCGACCTGTTAACTAATCTTTTTATTATAATATTGCCACAGAATTATCATAGAGTGTAGAGCCACACTCAATCAGCACCGCTGCAATTGAATTTCACTCAATTTATTTTTTTAAAACTTATATCTCCGTCTAAAACGCTCAAAGTCGCTGTTTGGCGACGTTAACATTCAAACGAGCAAAACCTTACCAGCTGTCCTTGCGTTTTTCATGACTATGGATTTAATTCCGCGTCCATCGGGAGAGACCAATGCCACATCAAATTGTTTCGAAGCTGCGTGAATGTTTCAATCCTTTTAGACAAGGATTACGAGGACCACGTGTTGCATACATCCCGGATTATTACGGTCAATGTCAAGCAATGAGAATAACTTCCCCCGAAAGATATTAAGTCGTTACGTCTCTATCGGTGGAAATGGTCGAGTTCGATCGAAAAGTCATTAGACCGCGTCACACGCCGAAAGAGAAAGTCAATTCCGAGCTTCAGTGTTCAGCTTCGTAACTGCTGCTGCACTTTATTCGATCCGCTGCAATGCGGACGATTATATAATAATGGTATGCGACATTTTTTCAACATTTTCACTGTGTTTTTCCTGTTTCTTCGTTGTTTCAGCGAGCAGCTTCAGACCGTGCGACAGATCGCAGCCTGACAAGGAATATTATCAGTGCATCGCTGGATCCGCCAGAGATGCGATCACTTCGCTGGCTGGAGGTAAGAGTGTACTCGGTTATTCATTTGACACAAGGAATTGAACATTCCAGCCGTTTATTCGATATAAAAATTTTGTTTTAATAACTCCAAGATGATTTACAATTTGTCGAGTGAGGACATTCGGTAAATTGTTTTAACAGTGTTGTGTGTTAATGTCACGTAGATACATTTCTCATTAGAAAGCATCCATACAGAGTTATAACGTATGTTGTTGAAGAAGAAGGTCGTTGATATGCTCTCTGTGCAATCTTCTATGTAAATTGACTGCATATAGCTTCTTAGCTAGGTCGCTAGGGAGATCGTTCAATCTTGTTTTGTATTTTCCACATAGACGTGCTATCTCCTCTGTTACGGATTTAACCTTAACCCCTTGCGCTACAATGACGAGCTAGACTCGTCATGAGGTTTTAATGGCCAACTGCGGAGTGACGAACTATACTCGTCATGCAATTGAAAATAGTGCTTTATTGCAAAATTTTTCATAATTAAATCGAAGCGCAAGGGGTTAAGATCTTTCCGTATGTCGTCATTACGCACATACCATGATGCATTGGCTATAGTCCTAAGTATGATAGATCGCAATGCTTCTAACTTAGTTCTGCGGCTTTTAGCTGCCATGCCCCACAATTCGATTCCGTGTGTCCAAATTGGTTTAATTATTGTTTCATGTATTAAAAGTTGGTTATCTACGTTTAACTTTATCTGCTGGTAAGCCAGTACATATTTTTTCTTTTAATGCGAATTTGGTCTATCTTGGTTCGTATATGATGTTTCCCTGTCAGTCGTGAATCCAAGTACATACCTAAGTATTTTACTACTTTAGTTTGGGATACAATGACATTGTTTAGAGTTACTGACGGAGCAATGCTTTAAGGTGAACGTTATATGTTTAAATTTATCAATGTTCACTTTTATTTTCCATACGCTTAATCACTGTTCGAGTTTTAAAAGGTGTTGTTGTAGTGCGGAAAATGTTGTCTTAGAGTCTTCGTGCGTAGCTAATTGTAAGATAGCCGTATCATCGGCAAATGTAAGCAGTGTGGTTTCGATATAAAAATAGTATCGTTAATACGTTGAGTGCCGTGGAGATCACCAGTGACCGACACCACAGATTTCGTTCAAATAAATAACTATCAGTTTTTGCGAAATTCGGGAAAATATTGATATCGTTAACACGTGTGCCGCGAAGTTCACCGGTGACCGGTGCCGTAGATTTCATTCAATTAATGCTTTCACTGCGGCCTGAACTGGATTGACCATTAAGCAAAATAAGCACGTGCTCAGCATATCATGGGAAGGGGGGCACCATTGAATGCCAGAGATAAATTTCGTATCAAAAGCTGATTGAAGCTTAAAATTTCATATTTTCTCCTTAAGTTGCATTTATTATAAACCTAACACGAAATTGAAAAATATTTACTTGCATTTAAGCAGAATTTTAGTGAAATATGTGTAATAATGTACTCTTGCAATCTAGTTCATATACATAGCTTTGCCATTATAAATTTGTAAAACACGTATATTTTTAATTCAGTTTTTAAATAAATAGTATTCGTACCTTTGTTCTTTATAATTTGAAATATTCGATGAGAAATCGAATAATACAGGCAATGCAAGTACGTTTTACTAATTTTCTTATTAGGTTTTTTTAATTCTTCTTTATGTATTTCCGTGATCTTCAACATCGTTAATGGATTGTTAATTACTTTAATAGCTCTAGTAATTTTCTTTGCGGTTTTCTTGTTTGAATAGCTATTGTCTTTCAATGCTTTTGTTTTCCCAATTTTTTCTGTGGTCAGTGAGGTATTACGTCCCATAATTATTTCCATGAAATAAGATTAATCGAATTTTTTCGATTGCCTGACAATAACTAACACAGTTACGCGAATGAGTCTATTCATGTGGCACCTGCTTTCTTTCCACAGAACAAAATTTGAAAAATATTCGAGATTGCATACGAAAATACAAATAATTGCCACCTGTCACTCCATATAAAAGACGTTTCCACTATAAAACTTTAAAATGTCGCATAAAATATGTTCCCCCACATTCATAATAACAGGCAGTGATGTGCAAAATTTCCTGGGCACTGAATTTGTTACGTTAACTTTGATCAGGGAGTATTGGAACAACATAAAATAAAAAAATATTTCAGAGAAGAATTCACCTCAATTTTAGAATTATTTATGTATTTAAATTAACTAAAGACTTTTGAAGCACGCTTGAAAAGTTAGATACCAGGAAACTGAGACTATTCAAGGGACCAGCACTGTATATTTTTCATCAAGCGCCATCAAAACAATGATTACATCTGAAATATTATTGTTCAGTTATTCCTAGAAAAAATAGTGATATTGAGAGTAAATAAATACAGATTACTAAATTTTCGTTATTTTTAATGAACTATTCTCTTCAAGTTGCTTGAATAGTTTTTTATTGATTAAATAAGTTTTAGAAAATTATTAGTACTACGTGTCGAACAATTATTAATACCTTTTCAATTTTTCTTAAAATGTTATAAAGCAAAATCATTCATCTGAATCGATTGAAAAAGAAACCAGATAAATTCAGACAAATATTTGGCAAAAAATTGTGCTATGAAATAGTAAATGTACTTTATATTGCTACTTTATTTCAGAAATACTCCTAATTGACCAATAATTATTTGACAATAATATGTACATACTCATTTGCTGACACTTATATTATGATGTTTATATTCATGAATTACATTATCATTTACATAATTCATAGTTCAACTATAGATTAATGACGTTTACAAAGTCTTTTTATGCTGTCATTAAATGCACTCTCATTTTATGCAACCATTGAATGCACCACTAAACTTTCCTAACACCTGACTAAGCAACTATTAACACGTTCACTGTCATACTGTGTTAACAGAAAAAACAATACACTCTTTAGAGTTTAATACAGGGTGAGGCCGAAAGTCCTGTATAAACCCGCACAAGATGATTTCTTATGGAAAAATAAAAAAAACATAGAATAACATTTTTTCAGCCGGGGCTTAGGTTTCGAGAAAACCGAGTTTGAAAATTCGCTGCCTACGTATATAAATACTAAAAGATATGGTAAAATACGGTTCGTCTTGCGACTTATAACACCTGTCATATTTGTATACAATGTCTATGCGATTTTCTCTGGTGACTTTACGCATTAGCGACTTCATGCGCCTGTAATTAGAGAGGCACAGTTATGCATACCAAAACGAGGGCGCCAGTTTCAACAATTCCTCAATTGGTATAATAAAATACAGTGGGGTATTTTTATTTTTTTCATAAGGAATCACCTCATACTCACTTGTACATAACTCTCGGCCACACACTATATAAAATCAATTTAATACTTTGATGGCCGCAAATATCTACCGATAACTAGTATTGTCGTGTTCTATATTATTCTTTTGATGTCAATTATTTTGTCATCTTAATTTTATGTGTAGTTGCTTATTTACTTTTTGTTAGTCATAGGTAGGCCTAGTTAACTGTTGTACACAAGTGTTATTCAAGTGACTTAAGTCACATATACGTGACAGCGGCCAGCAAAGTGTTAACTTACAATGTGTCATACCAATTTTAGAAGTTCTAGAAGTATTGCACACTGTATATCCGTGTGAATAATTTAGTGGAGCCGCTAATAGCCATTGGCAGTTAATACGACTTTAAGTTTAAATAACAAACAAACAATAACACCTTGTTTTCTCTTCTTTTCTCTCCGATTCTCATTTCGATTCAGATTTTCTCCATGTCTACACGTTTTGTAGTCAACCGAACTATCGTTTCCTATATTCATAATTATCAGTAACTTTCACAATTGTTAACTGGTTCTATTAGACCTTATCAGAAACATTTACTAACGCTATCGTGATCGAACGGAGGATCCAATCTACGTGTTAAATGCACAAGTGTGAAATACTATTGTCATTATTTATATACTGGAAAATTAATGTTCACCGGTCCTCGCGACTTTCCTCGTTACACGATTACATAATACAGCCGTTCCTCGGCCCAGCGAGATTTTCATTGAGAAATCAAGAAACTTCTCGTTTTACTCTCCTCGTGCACTACTTTTCCGCTGTTTTCTGCTCCAACTTTTCGTGTTCCTTTTCGTCTGTTTTGAAATAAATTTTCGATTTCCTGAACGTGCTGCAACACACAATTTTCCGTTGATTTCACCGGTGCAATGCGTGCCTTTCCTCGAAACGAGCATTAGTTTCTCCTTACAGTCACGTGTAGTAATTTACAGAGGTTCTCCTTGACTCGGTCAACCGTTCCTTCGCTTTCTGAGATTTCGAGAAAAACACACGCACGTGTGTAGCACGACTTCGCATACAATTATTTTTTTTTACGCGGCACCATTGATTCATTGTCAACAAGACTTTAAAGCACGACCACAATCCACGAAGGACAATGTTTATTGCTCCTTGCGTGCATTTTCTGCCACAGAGTATTTCGAATGACACGAACGCTGGAAGCAAAAAAGCAGCAAGTGATTCTATATAAAAAACAGCGAAAGTATGTAGAATAAAATTTGGTGTGCTTGACTCTTCGTTTTCGAGAAAATCTGTTTGATCAAGATCTTGTGAGCGAATGATGAGCAGTGTAGAAATTAAATTAATAGAAAAAGAATTTATTGTGGACGTTGTTTTTAACAGAATTTTATTTCTCCTTAATTGCTGCAGGTTTAAAAGGCTTTAAGATTCTGCCCATTGAACCATTAGCTGTGGACAGTGTAAAAATCGGCGAATCGCAAGGGTCTGTCTCTTTGAGACAGGAATATAGGAATATCAAATTGTACGGCCTGACGAAGCATCTGAATATTAAGAACTACCAGTAAGTAAATATTTTATATTATTAATATAAAATGATGTATAAATATGTTATAGTAGAACATAATATTAAGGATTTAATAATACGATTCGTGTTTCATCAGAAACTACTTGTAGTGGAACTCCGAACATAGAGTTTAATTATGTTTTCAATCAGTATTCCGACGTAAAGTGTTTTAAAATTATTCTTAGCTAATATTTAAGCGTGTACAAGTGAAGCACGCGCAAGTTGCATAAAAGATTATTAACAAAACACTTGTAACACGTAACGTATTAAAACAATTACTGTTGGTAACTTTGTATTAGAATTTGATGATAGAATGTTTCATTCTGTGGTTTAATTGCCGAATTCTCTAAAATGTCACGCCTACATTTAAGATTTTTTTCTGATGAAAGTAAAGTCTGTTTCGAAATCAACTTTTTTCTATTAACAAGTGTGCACTTAAAGTTAGCAACTGTATAAATTTCATTAGAAAATATTAAAAAATAACATAAACACAGACATTCCCATGAAATGGGTCTTGCGACATTGGCTTTCGCTGTACCAGATGTAAATGTTATATCATTCAATTAAAACGAACAGAAACGAATGATTCTAGAAATAGTTGTAATATTCTAGTCTTTGATTTAGCCAATTTTAAAAATATTAATTTTTTGCAAACTGGCGGTCGTGTGCACTTGAAACTACAATTTATCGCAAAGGAACGCTCGTTTTTCGTTCAGAACGGAAGGAGTATGACGAGTATCAAAGATATCCTATGACACAAACTATAGATAATTTCATTTAGAATAACTGTGTAAAATTCAATCAAATCGTTTCTCGTGCTTTTTGAGATATTTCTGATACTGATTTTGAACATGCTGTTTCAAGAAAAACCAACTTTGACCAACTGCAATTAAAATTGTCATAACTTTGTTATTATTAGAAATTTTAACGTTAAACTTCGTATGAATATTTTAAACGAATTATACTTTCAAATAATAACATTTCTGAAAATTCGATTTTTTACCCCACGTAGGAATATGTTCCCCCTTCAAATTGTTTCATAAAATTGAACAATAATGCCACAGTTGAAAAAAAAAATTAATCAAAAGTAAATGCTCATTCCTCAGCAAGTTAAAACTCAATCAGAAAGCAGTTGGCAAAAGAATGTCTGATATTTTAGTTATATTTCCAGTTATATTACTCGATAACTGATGATATCTTTTATTGAAAAATGATTAGTATATTCAGGGATACGAACAGATACATTAATTACGCAGTAATTTGATTATTATGCGCCGAATGTACATAACATCATGTAAATTAGAAATTAGACGTCATGCAATAAAAAGATTCGAACGTCTATTAAACACAAGGCGCTTATATTGTTTACTGTCTTTTTAGCATTGACTGGGATAAATGTTTGCTATCCTCGGATTCATTCAATCCTCAAGTGGACTTTGTTGCTGATTATAAAGTCGATGGAAAAGTGCTGGTATTGCCCGTGAGAGGATCAGGGAAATCCAACATTACTATGTGTAAGCGTATTTTTTTTTACTAACTGTTTAATTCACAAACATGCTTCAGAATAAAATGGAAAAAGGCAGTATTTTATTAAATTTTACGTGAATGTAATTGGCTTTGATAATTATATACAGAGTAGTAAATTATTATTAAAATCTTTACAGTATCAATAAAAAGTAATCATTTATCGAAAAGCATAAACTGCTGGTATTAAATACTATTAAGATTACAAAGAATGATTTCTTAATGCAAGAAATGTTTATATAAAATAATAAAATTGATTTCCCTACGTATTAATGCAAGATAAATGTAAGAACAATGATTTGATAAAATATTTATTTCTAGATGGTCTGAAATCGCACAACGACATACATTGCGAGAAGTACCAGAAGAATGGCGAAACTTACTTGAGGGTGAAGAAGTTTGTGGTCAAATTTACCCCTGAACGAGTGGCGTTGAAATTTGACAATCTCTTCGATGGTGACACCATTTTAGGTATGCACTAACTCATTGAATATATGGGGTGTTCTTATTCTGGGTTCGTATAGTAGTCACAAAAATAAACAAAAAAATCGCAGTAAACGTGAGTGAAAGCATCAATAGTTTTCGCGGTATAAAGAAAAATTGTACTTCTTCATAAAGGTGATCGAATATACAGCGTGTTTATAAAAGGTTTTATCAAATTTTAAAGGGATACAGTGCTCTCAGAAAGAAATATAAAAAATGTTTAATCAACGTGGCACCCAAAATTAATCTTATAAGTTTTATGAATGTTCATAACTGCTTCATATGTCACTCCACACCGTGTCGTTTACAAGTTTTGATAATACTAGGACTCAACCTTACCTAAATGATTCCAAATTTTCCTTTACAGTAAAAGTTGGATAACTGCCCGCAAATCGGGACCCAAGGCGGGTAATTATCCAGTAGGAGAATCGATTCTAATTCTAGACACGGCTCGAGCCGAGGTGCGGTTTGTTGACAAACGTAGAGAAGGACAGCGAGAGAAAGAGAAAGAGGTCCGAGACACGAAAGAATGCGAAAAGTACATATCGGTGAGATAATACTAATGCAAACATAAAACTTTTTTAATTTTGATTTTTTTTAAATTAAACTTCTACTAACGTATTTGTGAGGTTTTTCTGGTTAAAATAAGACCAAACATGATATAATTTGATGCATATTTGGTTTATAATTAAACGTACAACGTGGCACACGTAATCAATATCAATAAGTAAATATAGTTCAAATTATACCGTGTTTGGTCTTATTTTAACCAGAAAAAACTCACAAATACGTTAGTAAAACTTTAATTTAAAAAAAAATAAAAATTAAAATGTTTTATGTTTGCATTAGTATTGTCTCACCGACATTCAAGGTAGTATCAGGTTATACTACTCGTCGGGGAACTTCTGGGTGCACCAAGGGGAACCCCTCCCCTCGTAGTGGGAATGACTAGCGGGCAGTTACGCAGTAGATCGATGTGGGCGAGTTATCCAACGTTTACTGTATATCGTTGAATAACGGTTCAGTTGTATACAAATTTCGACACAAACCACAGATTTATACGATAATCTTACGTCGGATTCGGAAGACCAGCAAATCTGCTCATTAAGTACTTACAATACTTGATTGCCTATAAGCATTCTCCGTACTGACTGTAATAGTATATCGAGCGGTTATCATCCATAACACTTAAATGGTTAATTTTAGCACCCATGTTGACTAAACATTTTTCATTTCATTTTTCGAGTATTACATTCATCTAAAGTTTGACACTTTTTGTGAATACCTTATACCAGGGTAGGTCACCTGATATTATCATCTTGCTTTACGTCAACATTATTATCTGTAGAAGAAAATGGATTAAAGTAAAGTTGCATAGTTTCAAGGGGAATATATGACAGGGCAATCGAAATTTTTTTAGGTGAAGACGCTTCGAAGATTTGAAGGTGACCATCGATTTTTTAAATGGGAACATGTGTTTTTGTTATAGCAGGATTGTAGTACATTTCTTTCTGAATATAACCACCTCAGGTCTTAATAGTCAAGCTCTAGCAGTTGTTTGTTAGAAGCACAAAATTGTGAGAAGAAGAAACCATCACTTTCTTACTTATATTAGTTTTATTTACAGAAATGCTTCAATGTACCAACCATTTACATCATTCTTCTTCTCACAATTTTGTTCTTCCAACAAACAACTACCAGAGTTTGACTATTAAGACTGAGGTAGTTGTATTCAGAAAAAAATGTACTACGGTCCTTCTATAAAAAAACATATTTTCCCATTTAAAAAATCGATGGTCACCTTCAAATCTTCGAAGCGTCTCCACCTAAAAAAATTTCGTTTGACCTGTCATATATTCCCCTTGAAACTATGCAACTTTACTTTAATCCATTTTCATATCAAAAGTCACATTCAAATCTTCGAAGCATCTGCACCCAGAAAAATTTCGTTTGACCCATCTTATGCCCCCCTTGAAACCATGCAGCATTATTTTAATCCATTTTTTTCTACAAATAATAATATAGACGTAAATCAAGATGATAGTATCAGGTGATCCACCCTGTATGCTACCGACAGAGTTTGGAAACAATAAGTGTTTTTTAGGATTATCTGTATTAATTTTCTTTAAACGACATAGTATATGCATAATAATAGTAATACATAAGAGATGTAGTAGTTATGTAAATTAACACTTTATTCCTCGTATTGTTTTAAAAATAATCATTTTTTAAATAAATTACCGTTCGACTGGTATTCGGTACTTCTTTTAGTAATTTCTGCAAATGATCTATTGATATCGCACTTCAAGATTCTAATAAATATTTCCAAAATTGTTGTTTATAAAATTTGACGATTTATCTGTTCACTGTACCAATAATTATATTCATTTGTCCATAACGTCCATGTGCTGTTTTCGATTGTGAAGGTCTTATAGTGTTTTTTCCAATAATATTGTTTCATATTTATGTATTACAGTGAGCACAATTTTGTTACTATTGTATATCTTCTTATAGTTAGAGGCAACTATTCCACTTTTCACAGTTTTCCGTTTGAATAAGGAACTACGTATTTCCAAATTTTTCGTTGATAGTGTAGGATATTTTGAAATTGCTGATTCGAACTTCGAGTACTCATAACAGTTGCCATAATGAAGAAAAAACTTTTAGTAAAGATGAGCCGAAAAAACAATACTTTACGAGCTGTAACGAAAAATTTGATTTCATCGAAAGAGGTGTTTACTCACAATTTTTTTCGTCTCTCGAAAACTATTGATTGTTTGAAACTTGTTTTATTTTATCAAGCGCTGTACGCACCTAAAGTTGTGACTATCAGTTTTAAAATATTCTGTATCTGTTACTACTACTCTCTGGAGTGTGTTATTCTCGCTGTTACATGGTATGAAATGTCTTATACTTTTCATTAAAATTCCTTCAAGGACGCTTCTTAGAATTGTTATTTAGTATACGTTATAGTACCTGCATATCTTGGAGTGTATCTCGATAAAAGTTGTCGTTCCTCCACGTACAGAAGACAAATAATCCTTTATTCTTTTTCAAGATCATCAGTGTAAATAAAACTGCATTACGTGTCACTTTGAAACAAGACATCGTGTTTCGTAACATTGAACGTTTATAAAATACAGTACGCTGTAACCTTAGCCGACTCACACCGCACTTAAATTCTTGTATTTTTATGTCTCTTAATGAGACAGAAAATTTAATACATTCCCCGAAAAAAATATATGTAACTGTTTTATTCGAATATTACATGCAACATCGAGAAAGAAATATCTAAATATTATTATAAAAGCAGTGTACAGGGTGTTTCGTTTATCTTGTCCTCCTTAATATCTTTGTTATTTTTTACTGTATGAAACATATGTTGGAAAGTAATTGTTTGAATCGAAAGAGTGAATCTTTAATTTCTACGTTCAAGTTCATTTTTCTCAAGTTCTAAAGACAAGCGATATATAAAAATAATATTTTCTTCTTATTTTTACTCGTAAATATATTGGCAAAGTTTGACTCTGGAACACCTTGTATGTGTATGGTTTTACAATATGAAAATACTACGGATTTATTGGACATGAGTATATTTTATAATCACGAAATAAGTACCATACTTTAAACAGATGCACAGTATTTACTAAAAATACAATATCACAATTTTCATTGGGTTTAATTCTGATTTTGTACACTATAAAAATTGTAACATGCTCACTTTTTAAAAAAGTAGAATGCAGATAGATATCGTGAATCTCACGCTCAAACGTAAGGGCATTTAAATAAATTCAATTTTGTAATTCATTTATATTAGTTGTATATATTATTTGTGTTTCTTTGTTTTGTTACAGGAGAGCAAATGAACCGTTTCATAAACGAAAACTCCGATTTGCTGTTCAAAGAGCTCCAGGCACCCTATGAGGAGACGTTCGGTCTAGTTTTTGCCAAAATCAGCAACGACATCTTCAGCCGAGTGCCATTGAACAAAATCTTCCCACCGACATAAATCGACACATCATTATCCATTTTTAGAAATAAAACAGAGCAGACCAATCACTTCACGCAAAGAAACTGTAAAAACGCGAGTTCTGGTCATCCCGAAAAAACTTGTACATGCGTTTATAAGTGCTGTGCGCTAATCAAACATTTCGTGAAATCAACTTTATTGTAATAATTTAATATTACACATTCCTTTTTTAATAAAATAAAAAATCAGTTGTACGTCAATAATTATTAATTTTATTTAAATTGTTTAAACTTTTCCACACTATTTCCATGTATCTTCTAAGGCGACTACAGATCCTTCAGATCATTTAGATGTGGTTTTCCACACTGGTAGTCTGCTCCATGTTTAACCCTTCGAGGACGACGAACGCATATCTAAAAAATCGCGCACAGTGTGCTACGGGTCACCGTACTGGCCCAGGCACAGATATTCATAGTACATTGTAAATTTAAGTATTCAGATAAATTATCATCTCAGCCAATTTTATTAAAATATATATGTTTTGTTATATACTTTGCAATTTTATAGCCCTAAAACAACTGAACAATCGGCATCATGTGTATTATTATATTAAAATATTCAGTTCAACACGTGTTCCAGCCAGAAAAATTTCAGCACATGGTGTACGGTTTTCCCCAAAATTTTCAAGGCTCAAAGTGTTAACCCTCTGCGATCGAATTCCGTAATAGCGGCAGTGTACATGATGTTACAAAAAAAGGGTTCAGGACTTTAAGGGCAGATAGTAGTCGCGAAATGAAGGAAAGAACTCCTAACAAACATGGGTTGAAAAATTGAAATTGTCAAAGTTATAAACAATTCTTTGTTTTGATTAAATTAAGCGACTTACTAGCTTCTGGTGCTCTCTCGTGGCGTAAAAACAACGAATTATCTTACCATTCTTACCTCTAAAAGAAAGAAAAAGAAGAGTTCTGTAAACTCCAAAATGTACAGATGATTTTCTACATATCGTCCTCCTATTTCCACACACGCTTCACATCTTCGTACCACAGAAATACGAACTCTTAAAAATTCGTCCAACTTTGTCCTAATTATTTCACAGACATATTGTATTGTCTGACGCAATTCGTCCATGTCATTTATCGGCGAAGAGTGCACCAAGTGAAGAAATCCTGAAGTGATTATGATAAATGATACTACATTCAAAATTCTCCTAACACTCGTTCCTGGGTTTTCTTCAACTCCCCATAAGGCCTTCACTTTTACACGATCGAAAGAAAACTATTTTATGAGAACTTTTTGCAAGAAAACTACCAGAGCTATTGAAATGAAACTTAGAACGTTTGTTGTTTGAACTTTGAACTATGCGTACAATTTTTTTCTAACAAAATACAGTGTTTTGCTTGTGTCAAATGTACCGCATATAACCCTTCCACGAATAAAGGGGCTTCCCGCGTGCAGAATTTCGTTTGATTAAGCACTCATAGCGACGCCAATTTTTCGAATTTCAAATAATCCCTTCAGGAGTATATTCGCCGGGTTCCAGGTGTCCGAAAATGTAAAATAAATATGGCCAAATACAGTAGAGCATCAATTATCCGAACCAATTGGGACCGAGGTGGTTCGGAAAATCGAACAGTTCGGATAATAAAACATGCATGTACGTACCCAGTTTATAACTATAGGAATTAATCCTAAAATTATTTATTAAATACAAGAGTAATACTGTTGTAATTTGAAATGTAGTGTATATTACGCAAAATATTAATTCATTTTTAAAGAAATGCTTTGAAGTAACAATATACATTTATTACATACATATGTAGATGTATCCTTTTGCATGAATAAAAAAACAAATATGTATGTACAATACATAGTAATTACATACGGTTAATGTTAAGAAGGATTATTTTTTAAAGTAATCTTTAATTTTTGTTTAAACCATCGAAGACTGTCTTTTCTTCGAACTGGTGGGGACAGCGACGATGCAACACTGGTTCGGATGATCGACGGTTCGGATAATTGACGCTCTACTGTATATCATTTTCTTAGGTGAGAGGCCCCTTGAGATGTGGACCTCCTTGGTAGGAGTCGATGCAGATTTAAATCCTTCCGAATCTCGATGTCGTGCCTCAAATGAACCAATTCACAAAACCGTTGACGGAGTTTCTGAAACAGCGTGTGAGACGGTATGTTTCGATTCGGATATTCTTCCGTGTAAAGTCTTCGTGCGGCTGCAACGTTCCCATTGGTACGGCCAACGATAGCATATTGGCACATTGCGATGGCATATCGTTTATCAAACGTATCATTGTACAGGTTGTAAGTTGGCCATGAACGTTTCGGATATTGATTTTTAACAAACAAATGTTGTCAGTTATGTTAGAGTCGTTAAACTGTCAATACGTATAAATAAAGGATACCATTTTATTAAGAAAGTTGTGATTTTATTGTACCTTACAAGCTGATAGAACTGAGTGATAAAGAAGAAAAGTCTTAATGAACACACAGACCAGGTATGGAATAGACTACTCATCCAATATATTTTTGTGACACACGACTCGGGGGTGCTAGGACCCGCTTACCATTTTCGTGTAACATTAGTTATAAAATAAAATAAAGTTTATTGAACATATATTTATACATACGTAATAAGCTCTCGCACATAGAAATTTTTACCGCCTATATCACAATCGCGTAACACGCGTAAGGGAATTAAAGGAACTCGAAAATTGAATGAAGAATAATTGCTTAACACATTCGCTACCAGTGTCACATATGTGTGACGCGTCGATTCTGTTTTGAGAGCTCGACGTCACACATGTGTGACAGAGATAATTGATAAACTATTCGCGACCATGACAGCGAACGTGTTAATGAGAGTTTTGATATTTTATTGACATATTATAGTGTGTCTGACCAGGTATGGAGCCACTTCCACTGTGGTAGTCAACGTGTTAAAATAACAAATATCTACGGTTTCTGATTTTAATTCGTAACATTAATAGCGATGTCATGTAAAGCCAGTTCCAATCGATACAATAGGATGTGACACGAAAATGGAAAGGGGGGCCTAGCACCCCTGAGCCGTGTGACACAAACATACATTGGATGTAGTCTATTCCATACGTCGTCTGTGATACATTGGATGATAAGTCTGTTCTGTAGTTTGTCGATGATCAAACTGCGTAATAATTTTTAAAGATTTTAGTGATAAACTAATAATGTTTCAGGTTTAGTTAATTTTTCGTAAGTGTCCTAATACTTATGGACGGAGGTGTATCTAGGCAATTGAATTGAACGAACCTGCAAGAATTGCGAATTGAATATATACAGGGTGGACCACGAAGCGTGATCAGCTTAGATTATTCTGCTGTTAGAGGTTCGATCGGAAGTTTCTTTAACTAAAATAACATGGTTCAAGGAGAGCTTTAAGATGATTGTGCCAAATTTTTTGTCAACCTTTGTTTTCCAGAGTTGTCAAGATCACCTTCAGTTTTTTATAGGTAAACCTACAATTTTTTTACACCCATCTTTTATGAGATACTGAAACGAATTCGGCAAGCACCATAAAAAGTATTTCTTCTTCATCTAAACCAAAGAAACGTTAAAAAAATATAATTTACCTTAATTGAATCGATGCTCAAAATGGTGTCCACTAGCAGCAATACACTAGCGTCAACGGTTAAGAAATGACTGCTTAGTTCTTTCTATGACATCTGCATTGATGGTTAAGCATGCATCTACAATTGAAATGTATTCCAAGGTGCAGAACGAAATGTTTACAAAAAGTACGCGAGAGATCAAGTCAATAATGACTAATACTAATGTATCAACAGCTCTGGAAAGTGTACAACAGTGTGGCTTGCAAAATTCTTCCAACTAGGAGTTTTCTTCAGCCTTTTTAGATTCAGAAAAAAATATTTGTTTTGATGCTTGCCGAATTCGTTTCAGTATCTCCTAAAAGGTGGGTGTAAAAAATTGTAGGTTTACCTATAAAAAACTGAATGTGACCTTGATAACTCTGGGAAAAAAGGGTTGACAAAAAATTTGGTATAATCATCTTAAAGCTCTCCTTGAACCATGTTATTTTAGCTAAAAAAACTTCCGATCGAACCGCTAACAGCAGAATAATCTAAGCTGATCACGCTTCGTGGTCCACCCTGTATTGCGTTCAACTTTACACGCGACATCAATCACTATTCAATTGAAATTGAACATCTTTTTATTTTCTAATTTATTTAATCGTATGGTATTAAATTATACAGAAGTATGTACGATTACATGTACAGACATAACAGATTAGATTCGCATGAAATTTATTTTATATTCTATTCAACAACAATCTCTAAGTGCATACGTATGCATGTATACATGCAGGGTGTAACAGAAATACATGGGAAAACTTCAGGAGTGTATCCTGCACGTCTTAAGGATAAATAATTTTCAAATTTCTGTGTCCTTTAATTATAGGTACACACTATTGCATACAAAGCTAATTTTCAGCAATTTTTTTAATCAGGTGAAGTTATAATGATATATGAAACAAATTAGGTCATTCCATAAGCAATGTCGTTTTTGAATGTGACATGAAACGAAAGTAAATTAAAAATTGCGGTTCTTGTTAATTATCGTGATATTGAACAGTAATTTCAGAATCGGTATCATAGAAATTCTTGTCAACTAAAAAATTGCCAAGTTATCTGTAAAGGTAGCAATGTTAATTATATTATTCAAACTTTTCATGAAATTTGTTCATAAAAATTGCATCTAATTAACACTAGGTTCACGGGACGCGTCATTTTGACGCACTTCGAATTTCACAAATGTGCGGAATAAATGTAATGTTGTATAACGTTAAATATTATAAATTTTATATAAATATATAATATCACATAGTTTCATTTATAAGTTAATAGTATATAATATATTGTTTTTAAATCAAATAAGCTGTTTTATAAAGAAAATGTGCGGTTTCGTTTACGCGTCAATTTGACGCGTGTCCGTAAAGATAGGTATATAAGAAATGTCCGTAAACCTAGTGTTAATAACATTGTGGACTACATGTCTTTGTCATGATAATACGATTTTCTAGGCAAATTCGAAGCATGCACATCTTCCAAATTCCACCACACGTATGTACAGTAAAATCCTGATTAAATAAAATTACATAATATATTTATATTTATTTAACGTACGCTGTATAGGGTAGAGCACGATATTACTCATGGAATAACCCAATATTTACAATGACGAGTAAACGTATAAATATATAATCATATGCTCAGATTTTCTTCTATTTTTTTCTCAAATAGATAGAAATTTTCGAATTACATATTCTTCACAGAGCAAATCTACTTTTACGAGAAAACAATTTTTATATACTTTGTCTTCACTAACAACGTTGTCTATGACGTAATGTTTCATTTGCAACATATGGGTCTTTTAAAACCTTTTGTCTAGTAGAAAAACTGGTCAAGACAAAGTTCATACATGTATATGAATCCAGTCGAAAAATTATAGTAAGTTTTGAAAAGAAAACAGGAAAATATGAAAATTCACCAACGTGCATTCACGAAGTGTATACAAAGAGTTGTATACAGCAAAAGTTGTAGGACAATAAACTCGAAATTATCAACAATTTAATACAAACTACACAAAGCAGATTAGAAGCAACAGATGGGAAAAATAAATTTCAGTTCATGATCCATTGTACATTTATCGACACCGATGATACAGTGAAGTGGGGATGGAGAAGGGTTATACAATGTAACTTCGCATTATCTGGAATATCAATAAAGGAAGAAAGATATTTAAATATCGTGATGTAAATGACTAATTCTGTTTAAACGCGCACGCATACGTACATACGTACGATGACTCTAAACATGATATACATAGAATGTGTTATACTACATATACATAATACACCAGGAGAAGGCATTTAAAATAAACCACTTGAAAGGGTTCGAACAGTGTCACCTGTGATGATAAAATTGATCAGAAAACGAAAATAAGAATGCACGTTCATTCAATGTTCATTCGGCGTGTTATTATTCTCGCGGACATAAATTTTATCAGCTGTCTCCTCTTTATAGTTTGCAGATCGTGGCCTATTTTAAGTGTCTTATCCCACGAAAGATACAAGTTCCATAAACTTTTCCTTACTGATACACTGCATAAATATATATACACTTATAGTAAGATTCTTTACTTAGTGCAATAAAGTAACGTAACACTTTAGTTCGTTCATAATCACAAATGAGATGAATCGTGACAGACTTCAGGGTAGTTCCCTATAAGATAACATTAGGGTGCTGCAAAATTAATGCAATTTCTATTTATCAACCGGTCGATTGTGTATTTCGGAATAATTATTTGTCGCGTGTTTCACAGACGTTCGTCGACGTTTTTTTTTATTAGCAGAAGCAAATGCTTGTTTACGGTTAACAGTAAATACTGACGGCTCTTACGTATAAAAAAAACATTTTACTAAGAATGAAAAACGACAAGAAACATTTATTTCACGATTGTATAATAATTCGCATAACGTGTCGAGAGGATAAATCTATGAAACGCAAACCTAAACGGTTCCACCGCAAAACAGCTAAAACTAGTTTCCTCGAAAATAGTACTGTTAATTATTGCATAAAGTACATATTTTTTCGTATATGACAATGAGGTAGCAAAAATTACAACATATCTACCTGAAACTTTATAAATAGTCCTATTTATGAAATACATATTATAACAATAGGAACACATAAAACGCGTATATTTATTCCCGCTAATATCAGTATCAGTTGTATACAGGCTGTTTATTGTAACGGTCACGATTTTTCATCCTATTTTCAATAGTCTCCCCGGAGAACGTTGCTAACAAAATTTCTACATTTCAAGCGGAGCGTGAATCGCCATTACAATTAATTCGAACTCGATGTTCTTTCTTAAAAAACGAAATTCTCTCGAGTCTTTTCAATGGAACCCCACAATTTTGTGTAAATATCGCAGAGGGCATCGAAGCAAATTTATCGACTAGTGAACAAAGTCGTTTCTGTAAATAAACTGCTAAAAACAACGAAGGGCTCAGGATTTTCAATACCTTTGGACAATCAAATGACAATAACGAAAGAAAAAGTTGTGTATGCAATATTATAATATTTTCATTTAATGTTTGTTGTATATAGTATTAAGAACTTTGAATAGTATTTAATGCACTCATAAGCAGAAATCAGGTAAGTACTGTGGCTAATACTATCAAATTGCGTGGCTCACCCTGTATAATTACAGACCAAGTCATAAAGACAGTAGTGAAAAGCTTCACTCTATCAATAATATTTGTGGACTTATTTTAAATATAATTGGGCAGTGGATCGCGGGAAGTGTCTGGAAAACAGTGAAACAGCATATAAAGTAACATGTTATGAAAATGGCTCAACCTCGTTAAGACTTTCGGAAAAATATGGAAAGGCGAAATGGCAAGGCGACCATAAGCTATTACAAAACGCGGAAGACTTCTTATTTTACTTCAAACTTTAACAAAAGTTGAAACAGCAGAAGTTAACATTAACACAAAAAATGTGGTATGTAGCCTTATGCAACAGAGCACATTAACCCTTGCACACTGTATGAGCGAGATATTTAATAACTTTTTAATAAAACACTTAAGTTAAATGAAAGTTACTGATTTTTATTAAAATTTTAGGATTTACACCGAGAACTTTAACCCTTTGACTACTGCACATCATTATAGTGGCTTGTCACTGACAATGAGTGATCGTTTAGAACGTCACGCCCCTATAGCGGCTAAGCTGTTTCGTAGCTTGCGCTGATAGATTCTCGATAGCTTTAATATTTTCAATAAAATGCTTCATATTAGTATTTTATACTGTGTTCCATGACTGAGCTGTGTGCACAGAAGTAAAGATCTGTGTTTATATCAACGTAGCCAAAGGGTTAAATTAAATGGCCCAATGGCTTGTACCATTCCTTCCACGATTTCGAAAATCGGTAGTAGTAGCAGTACTAATAAACTATAAACGAATGGAAGACTATTTAACAACGTGAATGAGTTCAAAACGCAAATTAATGAAAAGTGGAATAGACTTGAATAAAAAAAGAATAAAATAGTTATATAAATATGTACCAAATAATTTGACAAAATGTTGATATAAACATTCTTCTCCGTTATTACAAAAATATGATAACTTTCTATAGATTGTGCTACCATTCTCAAGCAAGTCAGAGCCACCTTGTTTTTCATTAAGAAAAAGAAACAATTCCGCATTAATCATAAAGGCAATTCGTTTTTTTTTAAAATGTAGAAACTTTGCTTAACAACTTCTATTAAATCTACTGGAAATAGTAAAAAAAAAAGTGGTTACGACAAATGCTGTACACTTATTTTTTAAGATTAGAAGAAATCTCGGGCGAAATCACATCCCGCGTTCGATTTTGTATATTCAGTTGTGATAACAAATATGTACCAAAATAAAAATCGTAGGAAAAAACTTACGACTATGGGAAACTATGTAGAAAGTATGGAGTACATTTGAAACTAACGAACAGTACAATATACACGCGCGCAAGAATTTCTTATGTAAATTAAGGTTCGTTCGATATTATATCTCTGCGAGATATCACAACGTATAATGTACAGTTACTAAACAAAGCTATTAACCATTCTATTCTTCCCCAAATTCGTTTCTCGTTTTCTACGATTTTCAAGTGTAACGTCGATTCTGGATCGAAGACGAAGGATC
This sequence comes from Macropis europaea, assembly GCA_916610135.2. Lineage (NCBI taxonomy): Eukaryota > Metazoa > Arthropoda > Insecta > Hymenoptera > Melittidae > Macropis > Macropis europaea. Next base: position 26,863,769 of record OU744345.1, read on the forward strand.
ACGCAGCATGCACATCCGTTTTATACAATAATCGAAACGAACGAACATTAATACCATGCATTAATTTCGCATCATCCTAATAAAGATTGAACGTTCCGTTCCGTAGGAAATTCATATTTCAAACACACGTATAGAATTTTTCTCACTGGGCAAAATTAGCGGTAGATATAACTGTGTTACAGTAACAAGCGACATAATACGTGCATTATAGATTAAATAAATAAATTTTCATTCATCTTGGAACTATCGATACGTTAATTATCATATTAAACATAGCTGTAACACGTATTAACAGGATTAAATAACCGTGGACGCTTCAGTAATAACTTTAAGCCATTGTTGTTCATAAAACTATCATAGCTTTAGTTCTGCGCGTACATATATACATATGGTCTTGTTATGTATATCATGCATTAACAAAATGGAATATTTAGTACTGAACATTCGTGTTTGACGAGAGAATTATTTATATATTTTCAAATTGTTTGAAAACCTTCCGATGAGGCAACTTGTACATAGAAGCCTCTTTTTCGTCATTGTTTTACCTTATCTAGTCGCAGGGTGAGCCTGTGGGTTTACATTAAAATCTCTCACACTCATTTTTGTCCCGTCCATTTATAAATTTTCCTTCTCTAATCGCAGGCTTGCATTTCTGATTATCATGTTCTCTTTCGAATCGAATCCTTCGACTTAATTACCGGCAACCGTATTGAAAAACATGAAAAAACTATTTACTTGAACAACACTGCTAATAAGTTTATAAAATCTCAGATTATGTACTTTAACATTTGTCATGCTACAAATTAAATGATCAAAATGGTTGTATTTCAACCTTCTTTTTTTGTTTCATTTCTACAAACGAGATAAAAAAATTTTTCAGATTTGTATTACGATCCTCATTAATTGTAATATATTCAAAAATATTATAAAATAAGTGAAGAAAAATCGAGTACTTGATTACAATGAATACGTATTGCAACCACAATACTACATGATTTTTTGTTGACTAACTTTTTTTTAATTTTAAATTTATTTAGTATGAGCGTTTGTAAAAAAGGATTATTTGGAAAAAATCATTTCAGACTGTTTGACTTCAGTTTCTCGCAAACCTAACATGACATCGTACGTGTACACAGAAATTCACCCCGCGGAGAATTGCGCAACGAGTCGTCTAATGTTCAAACGTCTACCACATCCTGAAATTTCAGTGACTACCACTTTGCTGGACCCGTACCGGTTGCTCCAATGTTTGCTCCGATAAACGGATTTGTAGAGGCGGCTATATTGAACAGAAAAACACAAATCATTATTCCAATACGTATTTTCATTTCTACCAGGGATTGTTACAATAACGATTCCAGTTCTTGAAACAGTTACAAAGAACCGATATTGTGAATAACAGTTATGAAGAAACGAAATTACTGACAAGGAAAGCTACCAAAATGATCGTCTCAGATGTTAATGAGCTCTTGCATGTTGGTAGCTCATGTTATTGTGAATCTTCCTATACATAGTTTTGGACGTAGATGGTCAATAGTTTAAAAGATATTTAGTGCAAAAAAAGCTGTGTATTGCAACCTAGAGTCTAGCCGACTACTCCACGCTCTTCTACTTAAGGGATTATGCCTACCCAGGAGGGTAAAAAGAACACGCATCTTTGGGATTTTTTTTAGATAAACTAGTGAACCTTTTTTCATGAATGTCTTTTGTTTTAAAAAGTATGTGTTTATAAAATTCTAGTAATTCTTTAATATAAAAATAATGAAAAATGTAGGAGATGTCGATGCTTGAGAAGCTTTTTTTCGGACGCATTCTGCGGTGACTGTTACTCGAAGTAGGATTAACTGAAATAAAAAATTCGGGAATTTTTAGATAATATATTAAATTGTCCAGTCTTTATCTAGTCGGATTTTTGAAAAATTAATTTGCAACAAAACACCGGCAGTTGAAAGGTATCAATTTTCGTTCAAAAAATTAAAACTAGGCAAATAAAGAAAAAAAGCTCCCGATAAAGACTGGACTTTTATCTAAAATAATTTTTTACTACTGTCGGTGAGTACTATAAGCTCCTAAAGTCTTCGACCCTTTTTTTGATCACCTGCATGGGGAGATCCGTAATAATATGATTTATCAACATGCAAGATCTCATTAAAATCTGAGACACTCACTTCGGGAGCTCTCCTTGTGAGTATACTGATTCCGATTTACATGCGAAGCAATAATACACTGCAATAAATGCACAACCCCATCGATCACAATATTTTTCAATCACAGCAAAGATTTTAGCGTCTAAGAAACTAGACTATCTTTTAATATAAACAAATATTGTTTCTATCGTGACGAGAGAAATTTGGTCTGTGATAAATAAAACGGTGTTTCGGGGTAGGGGTATGTAAGCCGGGGAACTAATTTTTATACACAAAATAATGATTCAGTATTTTTATTAAGATGTTTTAAAACAATATACATAAATATAATAAATAAATATAAAAGAGTACAAAAAAAGTTGTGTTTCGGAATTATTACTGTGAATATGAAATAAGTTTTAGAAGTTTACCAGTCGCTTATTCAAATCCTAAATGATATACTGTAATGTTCAGAACTTCTCCCTAATTGTATAAAAAAACAAGAACTTCAGGACGACATAGTACATCGGCTGGAAACGTGGCAGAAGGAGGTAACTTGTCGCCTTGGAGGGTCCACCCGGAGACAAAGAAAAAAAAATGGTCGAAGGATCGAGAATGTCTTTGAAGAGGAAACATGGTCAATTGCTGTCGAGCATGTGTATAATCGACAGAGTGTTTTACAATCCATAAATAATGTCGTTCCACATTTTACCTACATGAACAAATGCATCTTGTTTATATTGTAACTGTTTATGAACTTTCTATTTAGTATGTGCTCTGCCTAGGCCAGGAGTAACGAACTTCTCCGCCGGGAGCCACATGACCCCCACTATCAGTCAATGCATTCCCTTACTAGTCAGCTGTAAAAAAAGACAGACTAAAGGGAAGTTGAAGGATATTCAATAAAGAAAAAAATGTTTACGTAAAATATTATTAACGTTCACAATCGGGCCACATAGGGACGAGAACTATGTGCGGCTCGCTAGTCGCGAGTTCGTCACAAGATGAAGAAAGCGACAAGAAAGAGACAAGTAGGAATGGAGGGGGATTTCTCCTACAGCTCACAGTGGAACAGGCCAGTAGGGGAAGGAGCTGCATGCGGCTCGCGAGCCGCCTGTTCGTCACCCCTGGTCTAGATCATTTTAACCTGTCAGTTTTGTAGCCCTATTTTAAAAGTGTGTACCTACGTTGTGTCGCAAAAAATGAAGAGATGACGAGTATACTCGACAAACACAGAGTATATGCAGCTGCTGCAAAACTGAATTAAATTATAATGAAATGGCAGTTGGTTTTTTGGAAAAATGAATAATTGATTGGTCAAATTCATTGATATTATTGACAAAACTTAAACATTCATTATTAAAAAAAAAACAAGGATTTCTTGTCTTAAAATATTCTAAAATGTCTAAAATTTACGAATATGTTTTAGTTTTCACTAAAATTTTAATTGAAATAGGAAATGGTAATCACTTTTTGCGTATGATGAGTATACTCGTCATAAAACAAGAAATTGCCATTTCTTCATGACGAGTATACTCGCGATACACAGCTAACAACTTAATCCGGTTTAAATTCAGCGTTCAAACAATCTTGATATGTATTGTGTTTTGAGCTTTTAAAAAATTATTGAAGTGAGCGACGACGAAACTCAATTACGATATTACATGTTGAACGAATTCAAAAAAGGGAACAACGCCACGGTTGCTATTAATAGCATTTGTGAGGTATATGGAGAAGGTATTTTAAACCACAGAAAGTGTCAACGTTGTTTTTTGAAATTCCGTACGGACGATTACAACCTATTGGACGAAGTATGTTCTAAACGGCGGATGAAGTTTGAGAATGAAACTTCGAAGGCTTTAGATGAAGCAGAGCCACACTTAACAATGAAAAAAAACGTACGAGGATTAAACTCATCCTTTGGTCGAGTTCATCATCATTCAATAAGAAAGTTGAAGAACATCCAAACTGAGGAAATTGATATCACGCGAATTGTTTACTGAACGCCCCATTGTCCAGCACGTTGTTGGAAAAAATTAACCCTCATCCGTCCCTCATTTTTCCAACTTAATTTGTCCCTTGGTGTCAAATTGACACAATGGTAAAAAATTAATATAACGAAAAGATAAATAGTTACATTTGTAATTTTTTTTATTGAAAATAAAAAAATGGGACTTCTGCACATTCAATAAAAATCCTTTGCTAAAGATATACAGGAAAGTGATGAGGTAAATAGAGTTGGAAGTAAGAGTTTCAGTTTAGAGAGCTTACATGAACAAGTTAGATCTTCAGAGAATAAATCTGTGGAACGCAAGGGAAAGGACCTGACGGAGGTTCTGGTGGATTTCGTTTCAGTATCTATACTCCAGAGGTATGGCGGAGGTGCCAGGGCTAGGAACTGTCAATAGTCAGGGTCATTGCTGCACACCATAGCACGGATTTATAATGCGTCAGATACTTTTGAGACCAGAAGAAAAACGTCCTGTGAGCATATTTGGCTTCTGTACTGTACCTCGACGAGATATAGCGAGATCGTAAAAACTGCAGGAGACTTCCACCTTACAACTTTGCGGTTTTGGAACAAGAGATTTGGCACTTATGTTGGGAGATAAGGTTTTCAGACATCAGACAGGGCTGTGCGAAGTGTCTAAACTATATTCGGTTCTCTCAATATATCCCTCGTGATATCAGAAGAAGTTAAGTCGTCTCCCTCCAACAAACTTTTGAAGAGTTATGAGTAGACATAGAATGTATCGCAACCTATATAATATTTTAAACAAATGAATTTGTTGTTTTACTGGTCAGAACCCTACAGTTGTGTACCATATACGGACCTAGATCCCACATTATCATTTACTTCAGCTACCTGGCGGTCCAAGTTACGGCCTCGCTATTTTTCTTCCAGGCCTATATTATACCTTCAACACTGTGCAAATGCACATCCTACGTAGGTGAGACAAGCTATAAGCACGTCAGAAGTTAGAAGAATACATAGAGGAGACCGCGAAAAAGGGGACCAGGAAGGTGGAGGTCGCAAGATTTCCTTGTACGATGAGGAACCGCAGCTCGTATACAGACTGTGAAGAAGAGGACCAATAATACGAAACACAACGTATGTATCGTCGAAAAATATTTATTGTACGCTTATCCACAAGTGTTGCATCTCGGCTACCAAATTTGAACGTTATTGAGAGTTTATGGTATGATTTAATTCGTTGAATATTCGACGTGATATCAAATACGTTCAAATTAAGAGTTCAAGGAGAAATTAGCAGAGGAATAAGTATGAACAAATCAGAAATGTTTGAAAAGGATTATTTTTGCCTAAACGGCTGAAATATGTGATGAAATAACAGGACAACTAAATATTAAATGTGTAATTTATGCATACAATTCTGCACTATGTATAGTGTTCGAATATTTGTGTTGTTTATTGTGTATAATATTTTCAGTGTAAAAAAGAATGAGATGTTAAAATGGTAATAAAAATAATGACAAGTAACAATCACTGTTTAAGGTAGTAAATTGGTAAATGATAGTTAACATATTAAAAAGTATACTAAAAATATGTACAATGCGTGCCTCAATTACCAGAACCTCGCAATAAGGAACTTCCGCAAGCATTAATCCAAATTATGTGATCTAAGATTTCGTGATCCAGCTTTTCGTAAAAGACAAGCGTGAGAGGCAACATTCAATACTGAACGCCTTTGTGTATTTTCACAGTGCTTGAGAGATCATTGCTACGTGGATCGCATGCATATGTATTACAATTTCACTATTACAGCTAATAAATACTACATAGCGTGTAAAAAAAGTAATGATAGTGGCTTTCAGAGGCGACACTATACGTCATGATCGGTGGATGTTTGTACAAAAACTCAACAAAAAAAAATAGAAAAAAGATGTTATGTATTCTGCTCACTAAGGGCTCATTTCTACTTGCGACTCTCGAGTGCTCGCGACTCAAAATGCCGCGACTCAGCCGCGCGCGACAGCCAAAGGTTGCCGATTGCGCGACGAGAGATGACAATGTATGCAGCCGTTGAAGCTGTTCGTCGAAGGTCGACGACTCTCGATCGCCTGCGAGTCTTTTGTTTTTGACATCACGCGTTTAACGAAAAACCGTCGCAGGGTTCGAGGAACAGCTTTGGCGGCAATAGCCAACCTTTCTCGGGTTTCTGAAGCACTAATGGCATTCGGCTCGAGTCGCAGCCGCGCGTGTGGAAATAGCCCCATAAGCCGCAATGTATTTCATTGTGGCGCGACTGGCAGTCAAGGGCAACTGGTCGAGTGGAAGGGGGGTCCCAGACTTAAAAGTCGCGCGCGGCTGGCAGCCGCAGCCGCGCGTGTGGAAATAGCCCCATAAGCTGCAATGTATTTCATAGTGGCGCGACCGAGAGTCGCGCGCGGCTAGTCGCAAGTGGAAATGAGCCCTAAGAATACCAAAAAAAAATGTAAATGAATATAAATTGACCTTAAATTGACCCTAGAAAATAAACTAAAAGGAAATGGACTCTTGTGGCCATAATATCATTGATATGTAATTCAACATTTTTTTCTGATAGAATAATTCATTTGTGACATATGGTTCGTTAGGGGTTTGTATTCTCTAGATGAGTAATATATGTAGAATTAAACAAAAATTTGACCGTCACTTTAGTCAACATCAATTTTCTGTCAAATTTCTTTGTTAAATCACCACCGATCATGACGTGTAGATTCACCCCTGAAAGCTATTACCATTACTTTTCTTACCTCCCATAGACAAGATGAGACACCTAACTGTACTAATTGTAGGTAGCGTTCTTTAACCTATTCTAGTCAGAGCTATCTATACTAACTATTTTGTTGTGACGTTTTGGGATAAATGAAATTTTTATACAGATATACGTAATAAAAGAACATTAATAAAACAATGAGAAAATTTGAATAAACACGAGGAAACATTATAATTTGACCATTATCGGTGTCAAATATAAGAATATCATGGCGAGTCTACCTCATCGCCAAACTGAAAAGGTGTAATCAACAAACAGTCTATTATTGGCTGAGTGTACTCAAACATAGCAACATTGTTTACTAAACATATCGCTTGTTGATTATTATTTGCCTAATCTATAACTTTGTCAGAATTCTTCAATATCCAAAGAACTATTGAATACTTTTGAGTGGTTTGATGTATTAAGAAAGCTAAACCTTTGTTTGATTTTTATTATTATATAAAAATATTCGGTTTGGAAAATTTGTTAATGTACTAGGTAACCGTAAAATGCGTGCTTGTCCAATTTGTTGTTTCAAAATGATAAGAACATGTGCGAAAGTCGTGAGATTTTTTATTTAAATAAATTATATTTTTCGTTGAAATACTTCATTTCTCTTATTTCCCTTACATGTTTAAACACAGTAATAAGGGTTTACAGTTCACGGATAACATTCAATATACAATGGCGTTACAGATGCAGATAGAAAAATGCTTGATTACTTGATTGGCCCTCTCTTATAAAACAGCAACGATCTAAAGTTTTGTACAAACGCTTGTAATCTTCCTCCCTAAATATCATGAAACTACTAAATTACGACTGTATAAAATTTACATTTGAATAAATTGAGACGCGAACCTCTTCCAATTTATTCCTCGCTCCTCTTTCGCTTCTTCTTTCGCTAACAACTTATTCGAAGTAGCCTAGAACTCTAAATCCTGATATCACGATAACCAAGCTACGACAGTTCTAACAGGAAAAGGTTTCTATAATAGCGTGGTAGTTGATAAAAAATGCGGAACAATTCACTAACGTAATGCTATTCGATCACATTGTACGTCGCACGTAACGCAACACTACGTTTCGACAGATGCGCAAAATTAAAAAATAAAAAAAAACAATTAAAAGGGCAAAAGAGAATCGCAAATAAAATTAAAACTAACAGAAAAGAGGGAGGGAACAGTGAGCTAATAGATAACGTGCTGTAGTATTTAAGTGCTCGAAATACCGGTCGTGTAAATAACTCTTTCACCACCGCTGTTTAAATTTGTGTTCTCGTTAGCTGGAGCGGTTGCCGGCGGCAGAGCGAAAATCGGTTGCTGGCTCGAAGACGTATTGCTTTGCTGACCACCCTGTGGCTGTGCCGTAATCGCCTCATCGTCGCTTTCTTCCTCCTGTTGAACAATTATTCATAATTAATATTCATTCTCCCAAACCGCACAAATACAAACTTTATTTAACCCTTTCGCTACGGCAGTGCCCAACCGAAGACCCTCTCCACAGCATTACCGTAACAGGACCCATGGTACCATATACATACACTACAGCTCATTAATTTAACTTTCATGATTACAGGAACATTCAAATCATGCCTCTGTAGGCCACTTGCTCGTATACAATTCAACTGCTCTTTTAATTTGTAAGTGAAACAGTGAATATGATTGAATGAGAAAGACTCAAAAGTTATTTGAAGAATCCAGATTGCATTAAAAAATGGGAAGTCAATTTGCGGGTAAACGTATGACCCTGACTGGCCCTTTCAGTTGGCCTCTACCACAATCGCATGAGCAAAAGTTTCACATAGACTCGCGAGGTGTTATTTTAACCTATCTGCTAATAACCGACGTAGTCTTGTAACGTAAGTGTTACTAAAAAGGAGACTGAACGTTGAAGTGTATGATATTTTATTGAACCGAGTCGAAGATTGACAGTATTGTGTCTTGGAGAGCTGTCCGCTGTTTTACACTGAAGTCTTTACACAATTTGTTTGATACTCTGCATATCTCTGAATCAGCAGACCTAATCACTTGCGACATCCGAAGACTGAAAATCTCATTTTACAGAAAAATTAACCCTGAGGTTTGTACGGTGAGCATACATCACGTCAGAGGTTTTACAAGTGTATTCTTTTGTGAAATATATTTATTATACAGAATGTGTCACTGATAACTGCCAACTAAAACAAATTCTAACTTGATCATGCTAAAAACAAAGCGTGTAGTGAAATATGTTATATTTGATGGGCCTTACGTGAAGAATACGTTTGAACTTTTACACACATCGTGTCTTTGAAATTCTTAAGTTCCCTTAGACATTTTCATATTGCAGTATATATTTATATGACCTTCAACCAACCTTTAACATGAACATATAAGATAATAGTTGGGAAAAAAGGGGTAACAGCATAATAAAGGTGAGAGATGAAGAGGAATGGGACATAGCTTTGTCTCTGTCTCTACAACAGGCTCTCTCTCCTTTTCTGTTCATTTTTTTCTAGAAAATGTGTCAAAAGTCTGTTGAATGTCATCTTGCAATAAATTATTGAATTTGTTTCTTCATCTGCTACCATACTGTTCTGAAATAAATTTATAGTGTAATTTGAATGTTTTAGAGTCACTGTGAAATCTTCAAAAGTATGCGGTGCGTAGAAGTTACAATGTTTTTGTTAAACAAAGCCCTGCAAACACAACATGTTTCAGTCAATAATATTTTTCAAACATGTCAAAAATTATTTCAGTAGCAGTGCCCCCCCTATATCATTTGCATATTTTTCATTACAAATTTTTTTTTAAGTACGTCCCTCATACATGTTTATGTAACGTATTGCATTAAAATAAACTTTACTCATAAACTTTAAACGATGTATTCCGCGCTTAAAGGATTAATTTACAGGCCTACATTAGTACTTGTCGTTTTTCATGGTGCAAAATTGTGAAAACCTATAATCTTACAAGAAGTTTACGAATCACTGAGATAGCCTGATTTTCACCAATTCAAATTACTGTGTTCAAATCGAAGGATTAAGCTCTGAAATACTGTTGAGAAATTACTTCCCAAACGTTACACAAGCCGTACCTAAATGAGTGTCAGAAAATTTACAAGTATATTTTAAATCTCAAAAGCAAGAAAAAAGTTTTAATAAATATTGGTCCACGGACCACTATTTTTAACAATACAATCAATTTCAGTTGTATTCTAAATTATTACGCGGCACAGCTAATAATGACAATTAAATGCATATTAAGGCACTGCAATAACAACTGTGTAGACCAGAGATGGCCATCCGGAGCAAGGCGTGACACCAGCCTACCCCAATCTGCGTCCATTCCCCTCATGTAATAAAACAGTTGAGATATACCCTCTAGAATATAGGGAGTCTAGAGTCTAGATGAAACTGGTGTCATACATAAAAAAATAATTATTTTTATCACGTCACTGTTTCTTGAAAAACCGTATTTATTGACAATTACCCATGTTTTCGAAGTCATAACCACGTAAGGGGAATGGACGCAGAGTGGGGGCGGGCTGGAGCCAGACTTTGCTCCGGATGGTCATCTCTGATGTAGAACGTTCAAAACTGTTTAATTTTGCTTTCTGACTGTTTTTCTATCTCTACAATTACTAATTCTTTGATACGACGCCGTCTAATTGAGTGGTACAGTCCATATTCAGGATCTATCAACAAAATACTCAGGACTCGCAGAGTAGATAGCACTCATCAAACTGAATAAAAAATGTCCGTACAGACGGGTCAATAAATCAACATTATCCATCCTATAAATAATTTCATGTTGAAGAAATTGTTCGGAAAGTTGTCCATAACTCTCATAATATTGATTTTTTAACCTATATTTAGTACATGTTTCTTATTCAGTTTATTAAGTACTATTTGCCCTAGACATCTCAACAATTTTTTAATGTCGCGTAGAGCACAATAATTTGTATTAAAATTTATTTAAAATCGGTCCCCTCAAGGACTCGACGTCTCCTTGTTTGACCCTTGTTCTTGAACACTCTACGCAACAGTGAGTACGTGAGCAATATTACAGGTACTGCTGCCTGCAACGGATTTAGCTCTACGGATCCTAAATACGGTGCTTAGAGATCAATTTAAAAGGGAATGCTTCTAAAAAATTAAAACTTCCTTATATCCACAGCAGACATCTTCCTTTGCTTGTATACCAACCTGCTAGTCCCGTACTATGCATTTGTGCACCCCAAACAAAATAAAAGTCACAATGAAAAACAGGAAGAAGAGAATGTGCAAGATGCTGATATGAAGATGATCGAAAGGCGAATGCGTATTATTATAAAGTTGTTTCAATGATTCTCAGTTTCTCCGAATTTCTCACGTTACACGTAAATAGCAACAGGAGTTCCAAATCTTTCAGAATGCCAAAAATTAAAAAACCTTTGAAAATTTCTGTGTACAGTGAATTCTCCCACATTGACCCTGTTGGTACAGTAATGTCTCCCCTAGTGTCCCAACTGGTTGTTCCCTCTTACTGTCCTATGTGTTGTTCCTACACCTATGCCGGAGTCAGTCAAGCGTGTGATGTTTGTAATGCGATACTCAGCGGCGGTTCTTTTAATGAGAGTCCGCGGCTTGACAGTTCATAATATAATAACATAACTTTTTTAATGTTACTTTTTTTTATCTGAAAATGTTTTTAACATATTCGTACGACTTTTCCGATTAAAATGACATCAAACATGATATAATTTGGACTACATTTACTTATTTCATACTTATTGTATAACTCATTTTACTCTATTTAGCTCCATTATCGTGTTACGAGCTAAGGCCGTGAGCAACGAGTGAGGCCGGCGAGGGGTATGTTGCAAGGAATATGGTTTATCAGTTTGTTAGTGTGGTACGTGGACGAACCTGATGCGAAACCAGGGAGCCGCAAGAGGTTGAAACTTCGTGGACGAACCCAATGCGAAATTGGGGAGCCACTAGGTTAGAGAAATCTCTTTTGGATAAATGTGTTGTGCGAATGAACCTGATGCGAAATCAGGGAGTCGCAGGAAATGTTAGTTAAGGCTCGTAACTCTAAAGTAAAAGTCGATATAACTTGAGCGGTAAAGCTATATCGTGTGGGAACGTTCAACTACTATCATAAGGATTGCTGGTATGATTGATGGGTTTTGAAAGAGATTATGTAATTTATAAAAGAACACTAAATGTATATTCAAAAGTCAGTTTTGGTTACAAGTATATATGTGTGTGTATCGCGAATAGTTTACTGTTTCTATTACCTATGCGGTGAATGCTCGGTGTTGACGCACTGGCAATGCGGGGACAGAAGAGCGGTTTAAGAAAAATGCCAAATAGATTTTCTACCGAACTTGCGGATTCTATAAGGTTAACTGTTGATTCGAAAGGGAACTTGAGCCCGATCTCACTAGATGCAACCAACTCTTTAACGAACGTAATGCGACGTGACGTTACGAACGACTTTTCAGTTCTGCCCCAGAGGGTTAAAATTTGAGGGTTTATATACTCCGAAAAATGGGTGGGAATCCATTAAGATTTCCATATAATAGATGAATCAGCTTTGGCTTCTGGTTGCTAGCCGTGGGAATGCTGTTCATGCTCCCCTTCGTTACTCGCGAGATAAACATGAAGGGGTTTTAGGGTGTTTTCCTTCCTCGGGCGCGAGCTTGAGAAATTTAAAAAAACGAACGGAAAAATATTTTTCATACGTAACAATTGCAAAGTCATTTTGCTAAAAAATAATAGAAAAGTGGTGAAAAATTAAAAAAAACATTAAAACAATTTCTTAAATTTTTCCGAAAATTTTGCTGAGCTGAAACATGTAATTATTATTCGACGCATACGTAATCTTCGCTACAAGCTTCTGATAAATTACAAAATCATGATGCCGGAAAAGTACATAAAACATAGACTCTGCCCGTAAAATGTAGGCTGCTGCCTCGTACTGTTCGACAAACGTAGGCTGTTACACACTGTCACAGGCAACCTTATGTATTCGACGGACAATGTGTAGAGATATTTCATGTATTTTGCTAGCAACCCGTTTTTGTAATTCATTCGAAGCGATAATGAAATGAGTTACGCGATAAGTATTAATAAGTAAATGTGATCCAAATTATATCATGTATGGTCTCATTTTGATCAGAACAATTTCATCGATATGTTATAAACTTTTTCATACAGAAAAAGTTAAAAATAAAAAAGTTTAAGTGTCGTCTTTATTATAACATTTGGTACGCGGGTATTTAAATCTCTCGGTTGCCTCGACTCTCATTCCATCCTTCTCTTTTATTCGCTGTCGTTTTCTTTGTTCGGCGAACTTCAAAGGCGCGCTGCGAGGCTGGAAATGTAGTCTCGGTATGCCCAAACTGACCCTATTCGATTCTGAGCTGAGGGTCAATGTGGGAGGATTTACTGTATTATTCAATTGACGTGAAAACATAAAAAATTTAACGCATTTAAAATTACCTTCGCAGATAAATTTAATTATTCATTATATAAATAGATAAGATTAAAAATGTCTACTTTTTTTGTATTTCTTACCAGATTTTGTAGTTCTGGAATTTTAGAGGATTAAGAACCACTGATGGGAAAGAAACGTCTTACCTTAACCAGGTCTCTGAGCTGATTCATCGCGACATCGGCCTCTTGGTTCTGGTGCCGCTACAATACAACAACAACGTAAACAAAACCGCTAATCTATTATATCTTAAAAGAAAAAGGCAGACGTAAAAAGTGCATGCTTGGCTAAATCAGAAAGGTTTCACAAATCATAGATCAATGATATGTGATGAGAATGAAGTGATTGAAAAAATAACCAGTTATGTGGAACAAAAATACGTCAAGTTACAGTGAACGAAAACATACTTTCTTTTCTTACACTTATAGTCTGCGATGATAGAAGCTTTCATAAAGGTGTCTACGAAGTAACGCATTTTTACAATTGTGTTCGATATTTTATATAGCGTACGGTGTAATACATTTATATACTCAACTACGTGAGAGAGAGAGAAACAGTAAATTATGTTCTTAACAATCAATTCTTCCTTTCAAATAATTGAAATCCCTTCAAAATAATTGAAGCTTTACTTAATAAATCTATTTCATTTACGTAACATCACCTGTCTGTGAACATTTTGTAACTGCTTAAACTCATAATTAGACTACAGATTTTGATGCAAATAGTATACGTTTTTAACTTCAATATTTTTAATCTAAATGTGGCTGATGAAACGCAGCTATGGCAAAACTGCATTTTGCAGTTGAAATGTTTAAAAATACATTTTTTATTTGGCTTGCTCTATAAAATGTGCATTATTCACAAATTTCAATATGTCACATTTGCAGTCTGCTCATAATTAACACATTACAAACGCACGATTCACACTTCATTCGATCCTGAACACCAAGTGTCTCAACTTACACTACTATACTTTTTGTGGTGTATTGACCAAGAATATAAAGTATGGGAACTAAAATCATTCTGCCTATTTGAATGTTTCCACGGATTTAATGTACTAGAATTTATTTATTCATATGCTTGTATCAAGAGTAACAAACGACACCGAAAAAAGTTAGCACGTATGTAGTTTTCCGGTAATTTTCTAATTGCAGTCAATTATAAATAAACTTTCCATTGCGGTACTCTGATATATACTTTTACAATGAAACTATTATTTAACTTTTATATTATATACAAATAAATTGTTACATGGTGACAGCGAAATGATAGCACATTTATCAACTCTGTTTATCATGCTAAAACCAAACAAGAAGTAAACTACAATATTATGCGAATATTGTATTGATCCTTCTTTGTTCTCAATTACTTGGGTCATGCAATTCGATAGCGATTTGTACAGGGTGTTCCAGTAATCATGGTACAACCGAGAAGAAGGTGATTATTCGTACAAAAATACATCGAAATTAAGAAATAAAGTTTTTGGACACGATGTTTCGTTTTTGAAAAATCGACTTTGAATATTGTCGGGTACGTGCGCACTTAATTAAAAATAAATTGTTTTTTTATATTATACTAATTGTGCGTATGATATTCACTCGTAAATGAAAACGATGTTAATTATTTTTAGCATAAATTACCGTTTCAATGGATCCTGTAAATATAAATCACGTGTGGGTGACATGTGTGGGTGGAATGAGGGATCAGGGACACTTTATTACCGACTCACTCTTCTTTAGTTTGTTCAGTAAAAATTTGTCGACAACGAAGTTGATATATTCAAAAATGTATAACCGAGCAAAAAAGATACTTTATCGAAATTTAATATATTATTTTGAATTGGATTGGAACATGACATCGCCCGCAAATGGCATTTTATTTTAACTAAGTGCACGAGTACCTAAAGAATATCTAACTCTAGTGCGGTCTTCGGGTCTTTTTCGACCCATCTCGTTCTTATTTTTTTTTTAAACTTTTGTTATAGAAGGAATGCAATGAAATTAGTATTAATATGTTTGTTTCTGTTGCCTTAACATTATATTAAAAGTTCATTGAGTGGGTTCATATGGCGTGCTGATAATAAAAATTGTTACACAAACGGTCTTTTGGTATTTTTTTTAAATAACGTAAACGAACCACAATGAAATAACAGAAATCAATCATGGTCGAATCTTACAAACAAGTGGATGATAGTATAATCGAAAGAAAATATACAAATAGCATAAGATGACCAGAATAATTTTATTAATACCAAAAAAAAATAAATTATTGTATGGTGGGATCCGAATGGGGGAAAATTTATATGCAAACAGCACTCTTACTAAATATGTGAAACCTGTTATAAATAAATAATTTGGGGAAAATATGCTGTTTTTCCATAATTAAAGCTATTATAGTAGCTGCGATTGGATGATTGTATGCTTCCTTAATCCTCAAATTGTATTATAAAGCACAAAATATGAATTCCATATACATTCGGGTCATTTTTTATCCAAAAACCTTAAGTGTATAGTCGAACGGAAGAACGCTCTAGGGTTAAACTGTTTCAAAAAACGAAACCTCGTATGAACAAATGTTATTGTATATTCGTAACTTATTTTTCCATGAGGAATCACCGCTTCTTCGATTGTACAATTACTGGAACACCCTGCACAGATTCTGAATATTATATATAATACTATAGTTATAGTAAATTGTTTCATTATCTGAGGATACGATCCTTTAATTCGTTAATATTTTCAGATTGCCTTCCATTTTTGTGATATTTAAATCGAGAGAGCACATGGAAAGCAATTTGAAAATAGTAACGAATTAAAAAAAAACGTATTCTCAAAACATGGAACAATTTAAGAAAAGATTGTGTTCAGAATTTATATAGGGTATTCCAGTAATCATTATACTACCGAAAAGGCGATAATTGAGGACCTTGCAGCTAAAGGGATGCAGCTCCGTTTTTACCAACTTCGAGCAAATTAGAAAAAAGTGTTTATAAAATTATTGCTTGGACTTAACATTAAAAAGAGAACACTAAGTGAAGAATATATATTTTCACACAATAAGTAGTAGTTATTGAGTGGATAAGTTTTTATTTCTATTTTTGACGAATTTATCAAATCTGGAGCTGCCCTTCACTTGCACCAAAGTGTACAAAAAATGGTTGCTTTCTGTTAACACATTGCGTACGGGTCACGAGATATCTCGTTTTTAGCAAATCGAACGTTGCGGCCGGGTCACGAGATATCTCGTTTTCATGTTTTTTTCGATTCAATCGGCAACTTAAGCAACCAGCGGCAAATATTTTTGTTACGTTACCAGGGTAAAGAAGCCTCTCCCATTCTTAAGACAAATGATTAGCGAAATAACTGAATTTCAACATACCGAGCATGTAGAAATGATCAGTCATTATAGCCAGTACATCAGTAGACTGTGCCGATCATCGTACGTACCGTATCTTATAAAGTGTTTTATTATTGTACATTTTGGAATTTCAAACTTCGCGTTTTAATTTGTAAGGCAACAGTTTTTTAAGAATCATCTATATTTTCAATCTGTTACTGATAAATTATAACAAAAATTGATTTTATGAAATAGGCCCTAATTCTATAAAAGCAGCAAAATGACAGATAGATGTAATGAAAACGAAACTCAAAGTGAATTGGTGTATGACGAGTTATCGGATGCACCAAACAACACTTGCGACGAAAATGAATTCAGTGATAGCAGCAACATTCTTGAATTAAGTGATGTGATTAGACGTAGAATAAGACTGAGTAAAAAATATAATGTTTCAAGCGAAAGTGAAGATTCGGAGATGGAGGCTGATGAGCCTATAATTGAAGAATGGACAAATGAGGATACTTTTCCAAATTTGGAACCTTTTGAAGGAATTTGTGCTACGTCAACATCATTACAAAGAAATTGCAGCGTGAAGGAAGCTGTTGATTGTATATTTAGCAATGAATTTTTCCAAATTATTTCTGAAGAAACAAATCGCTATCACTTACAAAATGTACATAAATATAAGGCTATTCCTAAACAAGGAAAATGGAGGAATGTCTCATGTTCCGAAATAAAAAATTTGTTCGGAATATTTATTTTGATGGGACAAATACGAAAGGAAAACATAAAAGAATACTGGTCCGTGGATCCATATTTGGCAACACCTATTTTTTCAAGATTAATGAGTAGGAACAGATTTGAACAGATTACGAGGTATTTACATTTCAACGATAACACGAAAATGAATGAAAATAGTGGTAGACTATACAAAATAGAACCTGTTTACAAATATCTGACAGAAAAATTTAAAACCGTCTATACTCCTCACCAGAACCTGTCGCTAGATGAAGCCATGATCCCTTGGCGTGGAAAATTAAAATTTAAAACATACAATCCACGAAAGCTCACTAAATATGGAATACTTGTACGAGCATTATCGGAGAGTCAAACGGGATATATATGTAATATAGAAATTTATTGTGGACAAGGTAAAAAACTGCAAGACACGGTAACAACGATTCTTACACCGTATTTCGGATATTGGCACCATCTTTATATGGATAATTATTATAATACTTTGAACATTGCTGAATTTTTATTACAAAATAAAATACGAATATGTGGCACAATACGCGCCAATAGATTGCCAAGATGTTTAAAAACAAAATCGTTAAATCTAAAAAAAAGGGGAGAGTATTTTCAAACGGAAAGGTGATATTTTGTTGCAAATTTGGAAAGATAAGAGAGAGGTTCGAATGATTTCGACAATTCATAAGTTTGAAATGGTTGAATGTACTGGAAAATATACAACCATGCAGAAACCGAAATGCATTGCAGATTATAATTTAAACATGAACGGTGTCGACCTTGCTGATCAATATCTAATATATTACTCAATATTGAGAAAACAATTAAATTGCCGAAAAAGGTGGTATTATATCTCGTCAACTGCGGCCTGTTCAATGCATTCAAGATTTATAATTCGTGTAATAATGAAAAAATGAAATATAAAGATTTTCTACTTGTTGTGATGAAATTATGGACGACGGAAGAAAAATCAACGGATACATTTATGGATATAGAACAAAGTATTTCAAATACAACAAATCATCTACGCATCGACCCACCATGTAGACTCTCTGGTAATATGAAACAGCATATACTGGAACCAATAACGAGTAAAGGCAAGAAGAAGTTCCCAACCAAACAATGTAAAGTTTGTTCGTCTAATGGAAAAAGGAGCAAAACAAGATACTGTTGCAAATTGTGCCGAACAGCATTGCACAAAGGAGTATGCTTTACCAGATATCACACTCTAAAGCATTATCCAAGTTTGTGAAATAAATAATAGTTAAAATGTAAAAAATCTTATACAATAAATAGACGTATAAACTATATATATATATATATATATATATAGTAATATTTAAGAATAATTTATGTGAATATAATACCAAATACAAATTAGAAATGTACGTATCCGCTTTCTATTGCTTGCCAAGCATGCTTCTGGAGCGTTCGAAAATGTGCGGGCTTTGAGCGCGTGTTGAACGCGCAGAGCGCCGTACGCAATGTGTTAACTATGCACAATAAAGACCACAATTTATTGATTTACTGTTGCTTTATAAATCAAATATGGAAAAAATATGTTGACAAAAAATGTAAAAATGTTTTGTTTTTTTTATTTCGTATTGCACAAAAGAGAAATGGGTGCAGGTCCAAAATTTGCAATAAACTGCTCATTTGTTACCGGATTTGCATCAAACGAGCACTAAACGATGTAGAATTTGTTTTACGTTTATTACACGTCATAACTAAGAAACTGTAAAAAATTTAGCTGCACCCCTCTTGCTGCAAGGTCCTCAATTCCAAATGGAAAAATAAATCGAAAATGTGTGTTTAACCCTTGTACTGTGAGCTGCTTGGGAATAAGGCGAACGCTGCGTGCGGACCAACTGCAATAGTGAGTATGTATATACAGGGTGTTTCACCACCCTCGTCAAAAATTTTAAGGGGTGATTCTACAAGCCAAAATAAGACGAAAATCAAGAATAAAAAATCGCGTCCGAGGCTTCATTTTTGAGTTATCGATGTGCAAAAAACGGGCCAAAAACGCCTGTCCATCGGCAGCACTCCATACACGCGCAGTGTCTGGCATCGCGCGCCAAGTTCTCCGTACAGAGTGCTCGCTTACCGATGTAACAGAAACTATGACATACCATACGATGCGACAAGACACTACATTCTTGCGACAATTTATGAAGAAATACACACTTTTCGTTGGCGGCATTAAACCTGCCTACTTGAAAAAATCCACAAGGGCATATCAAAACCCGCCTCACGGGATTCTCAAGCAGAGAGGGTGAATGCAATTCCTAATTGATAAGTGTCCACTTAATCACACACGTACGCACTACGATTACTTTACCTACGAATGCGAGATTACTTTACTCACGCACAGAAAAATTCTAGAAATAAAAAAATCTAAACAGCTAAGACTAAGCCTAACACTGAATGGAAAATTAAATTGAAAAAGAGACTGCTTTCTACGCGGGAAATATTTCCTGCCGATTACAGCTGTTTTCTCGTTCGCAACAGCCACCAAACTGAGGAGACCTTGGACAAATTCCATTCGAGAGACTAAAAACTGTGTCGATGCTTTGTTATTAATCGGTGTGTCCTTATTTATCCCTTGCACGCTCGAGATCCAGGCAGCGGTAACTCGATTCCGAGAGTCGAAACTGTTCATACTTTGTAGTACCGCGACGAATGTCGTTGAACCGATCGCTTTCATTTCTTTCCAACGATGCAGTATTCTTCCAAACTTCGAGGTAGAAAGAAGTGTTCGTGTCTGATACTGTGCCGTTTATTTGATAAAAAGTACAAAAATAGAATGTCTGAAGAATTAGAATTCTTAGCACCGATGCTGAAGTTTCTTCCGTCGTGACGGTTCACCGTTGAACAGCGACAATGTGTTGTACGTGCGATCAGTAATTTGAACGCAGAACCTGCAGCTGATCTCGTGTCGTCGTTCGACGACAACGGCCTCAGATGCGTAAATTTCATTTATCCGCAGACTCTAGTGTGTGTAATTCATATGGACAGTACCAAGTCAAATAATCGCGGTGTGTGTGTATCAGTGAAGTGCGCAGTTGCACGCGTCGGAAAGATCACTTTTTACAGAGATGATAGAACGATGAGCACGCTATTGACAAATTTTCCTTACAGAGGAGACGTTGGTTAAATTTCACGCGAGACTGAAAAATGTTACGCAAATGTGTTAGTGTAGAACATGTGTGCCTTCCTGCAGAGTTGGGCATTATTCGAATTATTTCGAATAAATGTTTATCTCAAATAATTATCTCAGTAATTTATTCGAATGCCGAGTGCAAATGTATTCGAATAATCTATTCGACTAATGACTGATAAATTATTCGAACAATAATACGGATATTTGTTGATTGTTTTAAATCAAAAGAAAAAATCAATCAATTTTTATCCGAATAAATTCTACCACAAATAAGTTCCTATTCGAATAAATTCTTCTACGAATAAATTCTTATTTGAATAAATTCTAATTCGTTAGTGACGAATAAAATTTTATTTGTTACTCTTATTCATTATCTGTTATCTGAATAAAATTTTGCCCAACACTGCATTCATGTCGGCAAATATCGACGCTTTTCTGTTTACATGCCAGTGCCCTTACATTGTCTCATCTCTCGATCGTTGACCTCGGCCTCTCGAACAGCTGTAATCGGCAGGAAATATTTCTCGCGTAGAAAGCAGTCTCTTTGTCAATTTAATGTTACTTTCAGTGTAAGGATTAGTTTTAGCTTTTTAGATTTTTTCGTTCGTACTATTTTTCTGTGCGTGAGTAAAGTAATCTCGCATTCGTAGGTAAAGTAATCGCAGTGCGTATGTGTGTGATTAAGTGGACACTCGCGAACGGGACAATCGCCTGGCGTGTGTTTTCAGGTGCAAAATTTTGTGCATGCTTTGAACATTTTTTTGTGGACATTCGCGGACGGGACAATCATAGTGCGTGTAATTCTCATGGACACTTGCGAATGAAATAATCGCGATGCGTGTGTGTGATGAAATGGACAATCGTGTTGCGTGTACACATGACACTTGCGAATACAATAATCGCGGTGCGTGTGTACGTGCGTGTGGGTGATTTTTTTGGACAAAATCGTCAATTAGAAATTGCATTCACCCTCTCTGCTTGAGAATCCCGTGAGGCGGGTTTTGATATGCCCTTGTGGATTTTTTCAAGTAGGCAGGTTTAATGCCGCCAACAAAAGGTGTGTGTTTCTTCATAAATTGTTGCAAGAATGTAGTGTCTTGTCGCATCGTATGGTATGTCATAGTTTCTGTTACATCGGTAAGCGAGCACTCTGTACGGAGAACTTGGCGCGCGATGCCAGACACTGCGCGTTTATGGAGTGCTGCCGATGGACAGGCGTTTTTGGCCCGTTTTTTGCACATCGATAACTCAAAAATGAAGCCTCGGACGCGATTTTTTTATTGTTGATTTTCGTCTTATTTTGGCTTGTAGAATCACCCCTTAAAATTTTTGACGAGGGTGGTGAAACACCCTGTACATTGCATTGAACGCCCATGGGCGTCGGTAGCACACGGTAAGCGACTCTGTCAAGTGTATATATACGCGTTTCGCAGTCAAAGGGTTCAGTAGGGAGAGCATGCTGACCAGTTCAAAACAAATATATCTTCTTTAGAAAAGAACTCTCATTTTATTTCACCGCCACGGCACGACTGATAGCTGATTTGATAAAATACCAAATCTGCATTAGCAGCACGCGTACTATTTTTCTCCTTCATTAATTAAAAATAATTCAGACTACTCAGAGCTGAGTAAATTTAAAAAATGTTTTTCCACGGCAGCCGATACTGCGCAAACTAAAGTGCTGCATCCACCCTTCGTAAATAGGTTTTTCATAATCTTTCGACTTCAAATTTTTTCAAAATTTTTTTCAAAATCTAATCGATTTTCGCAGCAATGAAAAGCTGAACTCATGAAGGTCAAACGAATGAATTTTTTTATCGGTAAAGATAATTCTTTTCTACCTTTCCTTTTTCGTTTAATATTCTGTGATGAGTAATTTGATTTGCGGTTAAACAAATATTTTCCACGTATCACTTTTAACCCTTTCATAGTTAACCCATTAACTGTCAACATTTTTGTGCGTGAACTGTGCCTCAGTGGACGTCTCGCCGTCACGCCGACAAAAGATAGTCCCATGTTTCTTTCCGACATACTATTTATTTCACGATAAAATATAGCCTATGACACTCCGAAAAATGTAAAGAAGCTATTGTGAAAATTTCATATCAATCGGTTTAGTAGTTTTTGAGATTTTTGCGAACATACAAACAAACTATTTTTTTCTTATAATATTAAGTAAGATAATTGAGAACACGTTTCTATTGTCATTTTGCGCAGACATGAAGATTTTAAATGACCTAAAAGCTATTAAGTAGCACTTTTATTGTGACGAAATAGCGATGAACTTTCTGTATCTACCAAGTCAACCATTACATACACAACAACGTATTTGCTTCGAGAAATGCAATAACAGTGAAGGTTGAATAATCAAATGATGTGGTAGGAAACCTGTTCAGTGGTCTTGAGCAGTCAATGACTACTTGTTCCTGCAATAATTAAACGTACACGTGCTCGGTGAATACTCAAAGTGGATTCTCCTGAAAACGACGCTTTGCACCGGGAAATACTAGTACTCATTTTTGACTTTTCGTTTGAACAAAAAATCACCTCCGTTCCAGCTATAGTATTTCGGATGCACTCTGTATATTTTAATTTAGTTCAAGCGTGATTAGTGGCACAGTTAATGAATAAGTAGCAATGTTGTATACGGTATAGATTATTAATTAATGACTTAAGCTTCAATACAGGCTTGCGTGAATGAAAATAAATATAAGTAAAATTTGCAATATAATTATTTCGGTTAAAATTCTGCTTGGAATATGATGCCGATAGTTGTATCATGCGAAGTAATTGGCATCGCGCCTATTTGCGGTAACAAACGTTAACACTGTTCGTTCTAAAGAAGCAACGCATAAATTTTTTATTTTTGTGTGCTCTGGTATTTATTACTGATATAGAGGGTATCCCAGTATTAGAAGAATACCTAAATATGTCCTTTGTTTTTAATGGTATGAGAAATGTTTAAAGCACGATTCAAATGGTTTCGAAAGCGGGATACCGTGGAAAGAAAATAATTTTTTACGGCCATTTTCTTCGAATTTTTTCAAGGTAACCGATATTTTTTTCTTTGCAGTAAAACATAGGAATACTTTTTTCTATTGCATTTTGTAGCGGACGTTAAAATGCATTGAGATGACTTTCAACATCAAAAAAGTAAGTTCACATACCATTCTAACACTTTCTTGGAATTTGATCACTTTTTGCGTGTTCAAGGTCATAACTCACGCATGCTTCAATGCATTTTAACGCTACAGGGTATAACAGAAAAAAGACATATGCTATCTTGCAAAAAAAGATTGGTAACAGAAAGAAATGACCGTAAAAAATTTTTTTTCCACAATATTCCTCCTTCGAAACAATTCAAACTGCGCATTTCTCATATCATTAAAAACAAAGGAGATTCTGCACATGCAGATTTGCATGTTTCTCCTGTATTAATAAAACTATCAGAATACCGTGACATAACAAAACACCAGGTTCCTACTTTGTTTTGAGCGCGTGACAATTTCCATTTCAATCTTACAGTGACGGTCACCGGAGCTGCGGCTTTCCCCCACCCTAAGTCCATTCCCCTCATATAGGGTATGTGATCTGGGACGACGAAGGATCAAGGGGGAACGAAGAGCGAATTGGAAGGAACTGAAACAATGGGAATGGGCCTAGAGTGGAGGAAGGCCACAGCTCCGATGGCGATCACTGTCTTTTGTATACACAGTGATGATTCTTGTAAGATGGTCGACTGAATTATCTGAGTGTAATTTCTACGGTGTAAATGTTGGACTAAAACTGATAGAAAATCATCTCTACTCTTTTCTATTGCCTCGATAAATCAATTGATATCATTTAGTTCGGAAAGGATAATTCTTGATACGCTGTTTTAAATGACGTGTCTATCCTAATTTAGTTTAAAATATAACAGATGTAAGTGCAAAATTTTAGAGTGGTTCTACAATTATTACACGCAGCGTATACACATGGAACACAATTGTTCAACATTGTTTTCTCGGATACATTTTCTTTCTTTCACACTTTCAATGTTATTATTTACTTCGTGTACCAACATTCTATTGAATTCTAAGAACCGTATGCAGGCTTTACTTCGAAGAATTTTTAGACGGTATATTGGATGTTCTTCAATTAAAGGATCAAACTATACAAAATATTCTATGAGTAGCAACAAGTAAAAAATGTTATATAAAATGTGTGTCCGTAAGTGTCTCATGAAAAAGTTACAGCAAAAATATTAAATATAAATTAGTATGGCAAAGCGTGTGAATGTTTCAACAATATTTACTGTTTCAGGTTGTTGAAGGTATAAAGGAAGGCTTAATAATGCATTGGCAAAAATGAAAGCAAATTCACATGAAATTTGTACAGCAATAAATTCACTTTTCTCAACAACGTGGATAATAAATGATTAATAATAGTTATACTGATAATTCTCAACGATCTCGTGCAGTAAATATGGCTTTAGAAATGGATTTGCTTAATATCGTCAAAATTTTCTCACCCTGTGCTGCATTAATTTATATTTTATATTTTTCTTATCAGTTTTTAATGAAGCACGCATGGACATATGTTTATATTACAGTTTGTTATATAAATTATACCCATTGCTACTCATAGGACATACTGCTGCGATTCGATCGTTTAATTGGAAAACGACCTGTATAATTGTGTCTTTCGACGACATAACTATAAGACAAGTTTATTTTGTCCTACCATTATCATTATTTGATGAAAATTATTCATAATATTAATCCCTCTGTATCAAACTGCTGCCCGACACATTTTTTCTACCGTCGAAAGCAACAGAACATCAAAATGGTCAAGACAAATGAAACACGCTGTATATTCTTGTTTTGAAATACATCACACATAAATTTATTCCAGAACAATAGTCATTTAGAAAGTTTTATTCTTGAGCATATATTTGTTTATCTTTTGTTCAGCATTAAAACATCTTTAGAATGTAAATTTTAATTCTATTGCGTCATCCCTATTCATAAAATAGATATCGTATCTTCCTTAATATACGTTAATTTATCTTCGATACAGAACGTATAATCACAAATCGAACTTAAAAAAGATTAAAAGAAGTTTAATTGCAGATCAAAAAATAAAAGATAAGAAGACGAGAAAAATAACATTTTCATGTTGTTAATAACGGGCAGAAAATTCAAGGGCACTGCCGCGGTGAAAGGATTAATTGTTCAAATGTAAAATTA
Organism: Macropis europaea; assembly: GCA_916610135.2. Classification (NCBI taxonomy): domain Eukaryota; kingdom Metazoa; phylum Arthropoda; class Insecta; order Hymenoptera; family Melittidae; genus Macropis; species Macropis europaea. Next base: position 26,889,596 of record OU744345.1, read on the forward strand.
CACACGTAACTGTAAATGTAATTTTCGATTGTACATGTTAGATATACATGTACATATTATGTAGGAGATCGGTATATTAACCTAAACAAAAATATTGTAAATAGCAGTACATAAGTATCGGGGTGCCTCATAAAACGACGCGATAACGAACAAGAAAAAAATTATCGTACAAGGTGTTCCACGCAACTGGCGGTAGCTGTATCTTTATAACGGTTAGAATAGAACAAATCCCACGAGGAAAAATTGAATGGTTTTAAATAGACTCTCTGCATCACGTATGGGCATGTCTTGCCCGCACGGGCATTTGTCTCACTTCTCCGGCACGCGTCATTGCACGTTGGAACAGCGACCACGTGATCAAAAGGCAACAGAACGTATGACGCAGATCGACAGTATTGGTTCAAGCTTCGCGAGAGGCGTGGCTTACGAGAGGAGGTCACAAGATGGACGAACGTAGTTCTACAGTTTTATCAAACAATATTAATAGTTTACAAAATGTATTGTATTGAACAAAATATCCAACACAATAGTACAAGAGTTTAAATACAATACCATTTAAAACGGAGAAATCATGTGAAAATTCTTTATTTATTATATATTTATTTAAATAAATTTTCCAGACCGGTCGGGTTCTTTCGGCAGTTGCAATGAGAATGTCCGATCCTCCATCCACATTCTTTTCGTTTTAAGTGTATTTCAATTTACTTAAATTGCAATTTATTATCTAATACTTCACATTCCACTGAATTGAGCAAGGGTTCATAAACTAACCGTAAACTCTAGTCCTTTGTCCCCTAATTTGCATTTATGAGGAAGAATAAAAGGTCATAAAGGCAATATGCTTCTCTGTTTATTTTATAATTTATTACCTACTCTTTCGAACGTTCTCCAAGAAGGCGAATAAAACTAAATAGATCATAAAAGTAATGACTCACTTATTTTCTTCAATTTGTGGTTTGCAATTTCGTCTCACAAGGAAGGGTATTGGACCGTCCCATCCTGATTTTGATAAAATTTTGCGTGTCTGTAGAATAGCCAAAAATAAGAGACACGTATTTCTTTTTGGCTGTGGATACTCAAGTTTAAGGGGTGAAATCACCCCTTGAAAATTAGCACCCCCAACGTTATCTCGAAAACTATTAAAGATAGAAATATATTTCAAGTTGCAAAGTTGTATAATTTTTTATGTACAATATTTTGGTCAAGAAGATTTTCAAAAACAGTTAATAGTTTTTGAGATAGCCTTGGGGGTGCCAATATTCAGGGGGTGATTTCACCCCTTAAACTTGAGTATCCGCAGCTAAAAAAAAATACGTGTCTCTTATTTTTGACTATTCTACAAACCTGCAAAATTTCATTAAAATCGAGAGGGGACGATCCAATACCCTTCCTTGTCAATAGATGAACACAAAACCGAACTCATCTAACGAGAACTAAATGTAATTTTACCCTACTGGCTGTAAATGTGTTAAAATTATTTCGTATCAAAAACTCTTAATATTCTAGGATTGATTTATAATCACTAGCCAGTGCATTCTGAGCCCAGTTCCAGAAGAAAAACGCTCATCCAGGTTCCAACTTCATCTCGTTAGCGCTATCATGTGCCGGGTAAGCAAGACACGCGGCCCGTACGGGCAAAACGAGTCATGTTACTTTCACGCACTTTCGTGCATCGGTACACCGGTTTTCATTCTCCACAAAAAAAAACTATTAAAGTGTTTTGCCAAAAAATGGTTAATTCAAGAGTTATATTGATGTAATTTCACAAAACCCGGATTGTTTGATTTGTAATACAAAACATTTGACCGCTGGTACCACAGCTTTCGGAATAACGCTTCTTCCATTCTCATGTATTTAGTTAAGCTGATATATTTTTGCAACAATTCATTGTTTAAACATCTCCGAGAAAACTATAAATTGCAAAAGAAATTTAAACGTTTAACCCTTTCGCTACTACGGACGAACTACTATAGTCACCGCCCGCGAGAAGACCAAGAGGCAAGACAGTTGCTCAAAGAAAAAACATTGGATGGTCACCTGATCTATCATTAGGCGTCATGGCTTTCTAAATTAGATTTTGCACTTACATTTCACTTTGTTCTTTGTGCTGGAAAAATATATGATGGGTACGACCGTACCGCACTGTCGGTATATGGTTGAACGCTGCCGTAGCGAAAGAGTTAACGTTATTTTTTTATAAAAATCGTCAAGTATTAGCTAATACGTTCGAAATCGCTTATGTTCATCGCCTCCTACATTTTGGGCCCCATTTCATCGAAAACTTGCTTGTCCGAACCAGATACCCCCACCTCCCATACACAGGGTGTCCCTTAATGTATACACCCGATTTTGAGTGGTTTTCGAGATATTGCGCTTACAAATTTACTGATTTTCAACGGAAGAAATCCCACTGAATAGGATATACAAGTGGTGTTTTTGTTCGAGCCTGAAGTGCCACGTGTTAGACATTACCTCTTAGAACAGATACGAGGGGTCTGCACCAGGAACGGCAGGCCCAAATCTGGATAGTTGTTTTCCGCCACAGATGTAGCATTTACAGTGTCGAGAAAGGTATCGTTGATACTTTACAATGGAAAACTATTGTCCAGAATTTGGATCTGCCGTCCCTGGTATTTCCTATTCGACCGAATTTCTCCTGCTGAAAATGAGTAAATTTGTACGTGCAATATTTCGAAATCCACTCAAAATCATGTGTATACATTAAAGGTCAGTGAATTCGTTTTGAAAAGCACTAGCAAACAATCTGAACAAAAATACAGTTCCATTTAAAAAAATTAACTTAACTTTCATATCTCTTAAAATAATAATGTAAAAAGAATTTGTCTTAGCCAAAAGATGTGCCCCCGCGTACCATGTAAATTCCATATAAAACATTTTTTGTACAGTAACTTCTCGCGTTACGACCACCTCGAGTTACGACCATTCGCACTTACGACGAAAAAGTTTCATAAAAAAACGAAATGTATGAACAATTTGGTCAACAATTAAATCTGGAAGTTGATAATGAAGATGTAAATCAACTTTTGGAAAATAATGTGGAGGAACTCACAAACCAAGACCTGATTGAGATTGAGGAACAACGAGTTACAATTAAAAAATTTGAAAATATGGACTCAGACAACGATAGATTTTCGAAGGTACAACGCAACATTCACCAAGCATTTGCCTGTTATAATGAAATTTATAACGAAAAGAAACAACAAACTGTCCAAACAAAATTGGACTTGTTTATAAAAACAAAAAGCACTACTACACTCGCTGATAAATCTCAAGAGTCAGCAGTGAAAATCAGTAGCACAGATGATGACGATAATCCAGAATAATGCTTATATATATACTATTATTTATGTATGTAATTATTTACTTATATGTAGTTAACAATTAAAAATCAGAAATAAAAGCTATTAATTTTGATGTAGATATGTCTATTATAATTATATTATTTATTTGTGTATGAAATTCGACTTACGACCATTTCGACTTACGTCCGAAGTTGCGGAACCGAATCCCGTCGTAAGTCGAGAAGTGACTGTATCTTCAATAAATTAGGAAATATGAGCTTGTAACAGATAATCTGGGACACCCTGTATATAGAATGCGTACAATAAGTTGTACAACTAAGCAAAAGATGACTCTATATGAAAAACAAGTCAAAAATGTAGATTAAATTTTTTTTATTTGACCCTCCGTTTTAGAAAACATCGAGTTTGAAAATGTTTCACATACACGTGCACTTGATTAAATTTCACCTGCATTGATTTCTCTAACCGGTGTTACTTTGATTAAATTCCTTTTGTTCATGTTGATGAATATTATATATCCTTGACATTTAACACACATTATTGTACACCCTATATAATCCAACGTTTCTTCGTCTGTGTTTGTAAGTATTCCCAAAACATAAAAAGCTTTTCGAAATTTTTCTTGTTTGAAGAAAAGCACAGTAAAAATTGGGTACATTAGGCTAAAATAATACACTGGCTATATTCGTTGACAGATCTAGCATCTCCTGAGTCTTATTTATGAAGCCATATTAAATATGTTATGTATTAAAAAAATTTAACGAGTATCCAACATTTAAAAACAAATGCTATTATATCATTTGAACGTCTGAATGCACGTTCATAAGTGTACACAATGATCTGGCACAAAGGGCTTAACTTTGTTTGCAATATAGACAGTAGCGCCAATAATTCTTAAATTCAGTAAGTAAAATATCTGAGAAACCGAACACAATTTTATTGCCCATTCTTAACTCTAATAAGGGCTGTATAAATAGGGAAACAGTAATAAAAGAAAATAAGAGGATAATAATAATAAAAGTCAAACGAGAGAATGAACTCTGAATCAACTCAATACTGATTTTCTCAAAAGAATAGATTCTTTAACAGAAGTAAACAATTCTGTCCGAATTAATTTCGGCTTCTTTTTAGTGTATTCACCTGAGGAAAACTCAGCCGCATAAAAATATTTATTTTATTGCATGATAGTAGATTTTTCACTTAAAAAGACTAATATAATTTGTAAATATCGTTTTACTAAATTTCAATGGCCCTGGAAGACTTTATAACAGAGTATTATACTATTCGTTTATATTCATGTATTATTTATTAGTTAAGGAACACGTTAAGAAATTGTTCTGACCAACATGTGATTTACTGGACTATGAATGTGTGAATGATGGTTTCGATTCGACGAAATTTCGTTAATCATCTGCACGTGTATTTGACAAATTGTTTAAATTGATTTTCTCAAAAACGATCCATCAGACAAAAAAATGTTACTCTATATTTTTAGCTTGTTTTTTTTTTTTCTTATAAAATTACCTCTTGCTCGGTTGTACTGTTCATTGCGGGACCCCCTGTAATTTCCTTATACTCGAATATACGTAATAAAATAAACAATAACTTTACCTGTAGATTGTAATATGCTCCACTATCTTCTTGTGGTGTCGGCTTCCACTTACCACAGCAGAAATTGCAACAGAAACAGCAACAACAACAGCAATAACACGCAGTTATTACAGTACAAAACAGGAAGATTGCCTGGAAACAATAAGTTGTATTATCACAGTAGAACATACAGAAAAATGTTAATATTAACAAATAAACTATTCAAACTATTATTTTTAATGCTTGAATAACACACTGTTTCCTTTGCACAAGAAAACAACATAAATAGAAACAACCTTATATTCTTGAAATTTATATTCAATACAATAGTTTAGAAAATTACTAGTTTGAAAATATATGAGAAATGCGTATACCAGTTCTACGATTAAAGTATACAGGGTGAAGCATTGAAGACAGGCCACCTGAGTAACTCATCTACTGTTAGTGATAGAACGAAATTCATAATCCAATGGGATATAATCTAATGTCAATAGTTTTTTTGTAGGTGGAGGCTAAAGGACATACGAAGATCAACTTTAATTTCTTAAATGGAATGATGCTTCACCCTGTAAGACTGCATAAAATGTCATTCAATAACATTTAAAATACGAGACTTTACTTGTATATACAATTTACTAACTAATGAACCTTACCTTGTACCATCCAGAAGTAACAATAAAGTAGGTATTGACGTTATCTTCACCAAATTGTTCAGCAACATACAATCCAAGAGACCCATAATTATCATATATGTTACGTTTTGTTAAATCTGTCAATATAGCATGTGCTCTGTTTATTTCTTTAAACTGGAACATAGTACCATGCAAATAGATCATAATATTCTTTTCCTTCATTTAAATGTACTCTCAATAATACATAATTATTTAAAATAAAACTTGTAAGATATCTATACCAGAATTTAATAAATTTTTCGATTTTATTTATCTCATAATTTTATTACAAACATTGTTTCTTAAATGTTTTTCATGCAATATGGTTACATAAGAAAGATGTTATAGAGGTTACTATTAAAACTGTTATAATGTTTCAGTTTTATCTACAAACATGATTCTTTAACTCCTTTATTCGCATAATTTTCGAAATTTTAAATCATCCGTTAATATAGCCTATAATTCTCTGTTACACAAAGATTTTCTGATATTGTACGCTGCTTACACACATTTTTCGCAATCAGTTTAAATTTGTTCAGAAAAAAAATAAATTTATTTTACATAAATGTTATATGTATGTACATGTACATGATGTTACGTAATTCATGGTATAAACAGTGAAAGGATGATTCTTCATGAAAAATCAAATAAAAAATTGGAAATATATTTTTTTGATTAGGGTGTATATTTTTCCAGAAAGATAATTGTGAGAACAAGACTATGATATTTCAGGATTATTTAAACAAAATTAATTTTAACAAGGTTCCATCATATTAAAGATTTCAATGTATGTACACATATTGTACAAGACACACGTTTGTTCTTAAACATTGTATCTTATAAAAACTGCTGGAATGTTTTGATTGCCATGTCTTGCCATTTCAACAAATCAGAGACAACTAATAAGAAAATTTGAATAACTATCATAACAATTACTTTCGTTCATGTAAACAAATACTAAAGTTGCATGTTCGAAATGTTTTATGTTAGAAGCGCATACATAATTATAGTTGAACAAATATTAAGCAGTTTCACATACAAAATTATTTTTCTGGGAAATTCATAGTCAAAAGTACATCTTCCATATTTTTCACTTGAATTTTTATAGAAAGGCACTATTTCACCAATTGTACCACAATATATCAGGTTCCTTATATAGCTCATTTACAGGGTTTTGCTGAATTATAGGTATTAACTTAGGTATTAATTATAGGTTTTAACAGGCTGGTAAAAATCACTGAAAGAAGTAAAAAAGTCTTGATAAACGTATATGTATATAAAAAACTAATCTGTTTCAGTGATATTCAGTTCTTTAAAATGTAACCGAATGTTGATACAACTCCTCCTACTATACATAGCATAATGCACTTTTCATAACAATTACTCAAAACAACGGCCATTCACTTAAATACATAGTTCACCTGTTGTTTGAGTTGCTGTACAGTTTTGATAGCACTTGAATACATTGAATATTTTAAATAAAACCACAGAAAAAGGTCCAAAGTATTAAAGACCTAAAAGGTCCTGTTAAACCTTGTTTTTTACTAAATGAGTAAGCTACACATAACATTACGAGGTATTTAGACCATATTTATATATACTTATTTGCGTAAAATAAAATTCAGAATTTCGAAAATGGTTCATTTCTAGACATACATTTACTAAACACAAGAAATCCCGAACGGGATCATTGTTTTTGAATATAAACAAACCATAGAATACTGAGGGTATCTCGTCACTCAATTTTGTAAAAAAAAAGCTTTAAATATTAAAGTTTTCTCCTAGTACCTGGTATCCATGTAAAGTTGGCCATTTCCTCAAGACCAACAATATTTGTGATATTCATTTTTGTATTTTTATTTAATTTTACTCTATTTTTTTTATCAATTAGACTACTTTTCTAGTAGTCAACTAGACTACTTTTCCCGTTAAAATAATAATGAAACTATATGATATTATTATATTACTTAGCATAAATTTTTAAGTATAGATATTTTTAAGTAATAATAATGTTAAACAATTTTTTGCTTCATTACTTATGTTAAGGGCATTATGAAAGTGTATAAAATAGAACATAGAATACCATATAATTCTAAACAATGTTTCAAATGATTTAAAACACTTTTTTTTATTGTAGGAGCAATGAAAATAACCTTTCTCAACACCATGCACACTTAAAAGTCTATTCATTGCAGTCACATACTATTTCTTTAATGTTAATGTAATAAATAATAATTTGGTTATGTAATTCTGATACAAACCATGCATGTGAAATCATTTGTTCAAAATTAAAATAGATAAATAATGAGTTATATATTATACTATTTGTTATTTTTCTATTTTCATATATTCAATAAATGCTCATGCATATGTTAAATTTGATGACTCTAGTAATAAAATGGTAATTCCTGAAACTATTAGGTATCATTTACCTAATAATAAAGCACCACTTTTCACTATATGAATTAAAGTAAATCACTGTTGCATAATAAGAAGAAAATAAAAAAGTTCATATGCTCGGACCACTTATGTTATGAAAATACTAAGAATGAAGTCGTAATGAAATACATTCATTGGATTCTGTATATTTTAATTACACTTATGCTCTTACTGGACACTGTATACAAAAATTTGTGCCTAATAAAGCAATAATTTTATATAATCCTATAATTCGATAAAAAACTAGAATAATGGAAAACAGAAAATACATAACAGAGAATAAAATTTTTCAAAAATGGAAAGCTAATATTCCCATTACCATTCTTGAGAAAATAGACAACTTTCAGGAATTCCTGGTACTAGGAGAAAATTTTAACATTTACAGCCATATTTTATCAAAATGACTGATGGTAAACCCTTAATATCTTAATGTCTGCTTATACTCACATCAACTAATACATTTTGAACTTCGTCCCATCTGAAAAGTCGTAATCCCAATCGTAACCTTTCCTTGTAAGCTATTCTTGTTCTTTTTCAATGAGTTTTATTGGTCCATAAAGTCTCTACCTATAATTCAACATCATATGTACAATATGTGGCCCACAGATTAGTACTTTCTTAGAAACTTAGGCCTTGGACAATATATTCATTAAATCATTATCATTACAGTTTTAAAGTTTGAATAAGAATTTCATATGCACTTATGTATCTGATACATAGATCCGATATCCGATATTAAGATGATACAATAGTATGGCATTTGAAGGAATATGTATATAGCCATAATATCTTTATGGCTTTACGACTCAGAGAGTCAATATAATTTTATTACACATGTAAATGAAAATGAATTTCATTCGCTACTAATTTAGAAATTCTTGTTTAGTAGTAGATAAAATAGTTTCTAAATTCTTTGATCAATGCAATGTTATGTTAATAAAATGTAAATTTCAGATACATTTTTATTTAGTTCACTATATTAAATGCAATACAAAAATTACATGAAATCAGAATTTGACTGATTCAATGAAGTTTTCCCATAATAGAGGAAAACAACAGAACTGACAGTAATTTAATATTTAATTTAGAATAACATGTATATGACTTTATTATAATTTATCTCAGAACTAAATTCAATAATTTCAACAGAAATAAATACTCCTAAATTTTAACAGAAATATACAGTCTTAAATTTTGGCAAAAATTGTGTTTCAATTTACCTTTTCTGCAGCTTCTGGATTATTCGGATTCTTGTCCGGGTGATATTTAAGAGCTAACTTTCTATAAGTTCTCTTAATTTCCTCGGGAGTAGCAGTTTTTGGAATCTCTAAAATTTGGTACAGGGAATCCCCTGCTGTCCTGGAATATATATATAACCATAATTAAACACTATTTTCCATATTAAACATATTATAAGATTCATTTCATACTATGTCTTATACATTACTTTTTTGTAACAGATAGAAATTGACATACTTCACAATTTTTAATTTTTACTTGTAAAAATTAAATAAACTATATTGTCTAAGATAAATAAATTTAACATTTGAATGTTACATAAAATAGTACAACATACATTAATATACATTGTTCAAATACTGACTGTAATTGTAAAAAGAAATCTATCAAATAATAATATCAGAAAAAAGATATTCATGAAATATTATTGTAGAATACAGTTTATTATACACAAACTTGAAATATTAAGATAATGACATACTCTAAGTTTAAATTCATATACTTCTTACAATGTATCTTCAAGACTTATGAAAAATGTTATTCTATATATTTAAGTGTTAAGTAACTTCAAGAAAGTTTCTCTTACAAAGAAATTTGAAGGAAATTTAAAGATCTAGCTAGGTAAACATAAAATGAATGAATTTACCAGTATTCATTATTTATACATAGTTTATAAACGAACTTGATTAATTTCAGCAATCTTGGAACTTATGTTAATTATAAGATTGTGACAAACAAAAAACTAACCTAATGTTTCAAAGAATTTCTACTTTCAACGGATATCTTGCCAATTGTCAAGCAAAATTCTTGTTACTCTTCATAATTAAACAACAATTTAGGATGAATCACGAAAGTGAAAAAGATAAGAGTAAAAGCGCAAAATATTTAACCTAGCACTATTTATCGGTTCTACAAAATCGTTCGTCCGTTCACACACACTTCTATTAAACTGTCGACCGAAAAATCAATGATAATCATTACCGAAATGAAATAGAAATGGGCTGTCTTTAAACGGCAAACAGTTTGAAATTTCGAAACAATTAAAAAGGGGTTGGTTGATTATACTCACGACATTTTTCTTTTATCCATGATAAATAGAAAAAGCGTCTGTCAATAATAAATTACAGAAAGTGAAATTAGTCGGCTACAAATATGTATTTTCGAACGTCGTCGTCTTCTATTACAGATACATGGTTTTTGTCATTAAATGCACGGAACTCCTTCAAACAGATTTTCCTTCCAGCGATAGCAAGGGAAGGGATTCAATATTTTAGTACTAAAACTGGACACGGTTGCGTCAAATTGGCGCTAGTGAAAACATTAACTAAGAACGTATGAACAAAGCATAAATAAAACCACACTTACCCTTACATAATATTTACTGTTTATTTTTTGCAAATAATATCTGTCTGAATGTTGCTTTTTGCACAGACACAGTCTCTGTTCTTAAATCATCGCAAAAGTCATTAAAACAGAAAATTCTATTTTCTTGCTATAATCGAAAACTTGAAATGAACGAACAATATGCAGAGCAGGTCAGGTAAAATGTTACAAGCTATTTGTTAAAGATATCAACTAAATTTTGTAAACCTTTAATATTTCGATAGGACTCTTTATGTAATATACAGAGTGTCCCAAAAAGGTTGTACGATACGAAAACTATAGATTCTTCATGCCAAAACAAATCGAAAATCCTTTACCATTTTGTAAACTGCGGCTTCGTTTTTGAGATATGAGCGATTGAAAATTAGATATTCGCAGTGCATATTGCGTGTTTGTACACGTACTCCTCTGGGGAGTGCGGACCACACCAACGTGTTATCAGCTAATTGCTCAGTCGCACGTGACAAGCGCGCGCACGCACCACACAACGGATACTCAATTTGTTAATTACTTATATTTCGAAAACGAAGCCGCAGAATGTAAAATCGTAAAGGACTTTTCGATTTGTTTTGCCATGGAGAATCTACAGTTTTCGAATTGTACAACCTTTTCGGGAGAACCTGTACTTACCTCAGGTTCGTTTCCTGGACGCTTAGGAGACAAAGCGAGACGATGATTTTTGAAATGAAACCTTGCTTAACACTTTGCTGACCGGTAATTTTAAGCAAAAACTATTCCATGCAGCCGGCTATGTACGTTCGGGCATGCAAAACTCGTAACCGGTCAACAACGTTTGAGCATGAAAACACGAGTTTACTCGTGACCGGTGTTAAGGAGCCATCCACATATTTTCCCACGCCATGGGCCGTTTCCCACAGACAGGAGACGAAGACACCCCAGTACCACAGTTACCAGGTATCGGCACCGCCAAAGATTCCGATAAGGAAGATACGGCCAGCCGGATATCACTTAACATAGTCGGCAGCCCTGACTAGGAGTCGCTGTAACCACCCCACCAAAAAACCGCCCTTTTTACGTAGTATATAAACCGTCAAATCAGACCGCGAAGTGCAATTAATCCGGGACATCATACGTGTAAACGTCAGTTAAATAAAAGCTTAAGCATATCCTAATCTTCAAGTATTTGCTTAGTCACCTAAGTTCGAATTACAGCAACTCCTAGGAGTTATTAGTGAATATCATTTCGTAACACCGGTCCGTAAAGTGTTAAAATATTGGTACCGTTGGGTGTAAACGAAACTTGGAATATTAGCTCCTGACACTCGGTCATTGCTATAAAACGCGGCTTTAAACATTACTATTTCGAAATCGTTTCTTTTACAAATGGTGGATCTTGACGAAGAAAACTAGCAAATCTTATGAGATGTTGTTGTAGGATCAATGTTTTAATAAAGATGTTCAGTTGCCAAAATACCTCTGAACCGTTAACGACTTGGGTTTGTGACACATCTATATTCTCCTAATTGTTGGCGCCAACTACTCATTCATGAATCGGATCATATTTTTGACCGACCATAAACTCGTTTAGACAACTGATCTATCATAAACCCACGGCCATCGACTCAAACCTGTGACCAAATCTCCTCGAGTCATAAACAGTAGACCATTAGACTCGGTACACCACCGACGCCATGCGGTGGGCCGAACTTGCAAATTGTGAATGAGCACATACAAAAAAGTAGTTGGTCGTCCAACAATACATCATATGTTTCGGAGATTAAGAAGCCAGGGCTGCTAGGTGTTTCTCACCCAGGGTGGTAAATAATCGATTAAATTTTTAATTCAATTGAGCACTAATTAACGTTAACATTTAATACATAATTAAATCTCGTGTAATTATGAATTAAATTCTAATTGTTAATTGAATGATTTTCTAATTGAGAATTAAAATTGAATTTTTATTCTTTAATTCGACAAATTTGAATTAAAAATTATATTTTAATTCTCAATTAGAAAATCATTCAATTAAAAATTATATTTTAATTCTCAATTAGAAAATCATTCAATTAAGAATTAGATTTTAATTCACAATTAAAAAATATTCAATTATCGATTATAATTTAATCATTTAATTGTTAATGGTGTAATTAAAAATTCTGCACCCCTGCTCTGACCTACCTCAGATCACTACTGCATCAGCCTGACAAAAGAACATAATTTGTACTATTATCACTCTATTCTTCAAAGATCACCTAATTCTGTATATCCTGTTAATTTTGTATAAATTACATCATATATCACTTCTACCTGTAGTTTATTAATATGACTACAGTGTCAGGAGCGAATATTGTTAATTTAAGAAAGTTCTTTTGCGGTGTTCGGACAAGATACAAAAGAAATTAAGTTTCCAACGATTATACTGTTCAACAAACACTTCTTTTGAACTTCTAACGTTACAGATTCTTATGCACTGAATACGAATCTGCTAACCGTTTTTCTCATCACCCTCAGATTTAAAAAATGCCGACTTAAAAAAATACAGATTTTCAACTTAAAAGATTTTTTGTAATAATCACAGTAACAGAACCGGTAAATACATGCAATTATGTCGCGCTGACAATGAGCGACAACGAAGTTGACCGCCGGCCGGCGTTTAGTACCACAGCCGGCGCTGCATATTTTGCAAACTACATATTCCGTTTCTGTTCGTTTTCTTGATGCCTCCTGTAGGAAAAGGGTCTGCTCTCGCGTGGTGTAGTTAGATTTTCTTCTAGACCCTTGGTTTTTTAAATAAATTGAAAAATATCACTTTTCACTTTGATCATTGTTTGACCATATTTAAGTCTTTAAAATATAACAATAATTTGATATAATTTTATTCGGGAGAGTATATAGAATCATTTCGCTCAAAAGCAAGTGAATAACTGCTGTCAAAGCACAGATCTTCGAAGTTGAAAATTTGTATTTTTCTTTTTAAATCGACTTCTTAATAATTCAGTGTAATAGGAGAAACGATTTGCGGATTCGTGTTTAGCGCACAACAATTTATAAGAAACACTTACTGCACGTTGCAAATCAAAATATGTGTTGAGCTGTGTTACTGACGTGAATAATAACTTTTAATAGTAAATAGCTCTATAAGAAATTTAACGGTACGTCACGTGCGGAACATTCATTAGCTCGTTTAGTGGTACAGTCGTTATATGCATATAGGCGTTGTCCGCATGTATCGTATCATCGTACTGACAATAAGTACATACTTACAACCATCCATAACATTTACAGGGTTCATTTTGTAACCCAAATTATTCAAGCATTTTGTTTCTCTCTTTATGAGTACTGTATGTTTCCAAAACTTATATCCTTTTTCTAATATCCTCTAAAAATGTTTATAATACATACTATTTAAGAAAGTTTCAGGAGTACGCGACATACACTCTTAAATGAATAATACAAGAGATCAAGACGAGATTTTACACGAAAAAAGGTAGAATAAAATTGTTAACGAAGTTTCGTCAAACAGAAACGTCGATTTTGGGTGCAGTTTTATCGGTATATAATGTGTATAATCAGGCAGATAACAATTCCATAAACATTTGGTTTTATCATAACATAAATAATGGTACACAAGATTCTGAAAATATAAAATTTCAAGAATTATATCAACCGATACGTATACAGAGTGAGTCATGCGAAATATTACTATACTATGCTGACAGACGAAAAATTTGAAAAAACGGTTAACTGTTATAGTCGAACAATTTACAATCCAAAAGAGCAATGTACGTTGTTCAAATAAGACTACAATCTATCAATAGAAGTTTCAGTAATACAAATTTTTGAAAACTCAAACTACCTCATATTTGTATTACTTACAATATTAGACAAAGAATCGTGTCAGATTGTATAAAAGGTCCGAAATAAAATACAACTGAAAAATCGCATCTCAGTACTTTAGATCTTAAAAAAAATTAGAAAGTGTAATGTACTTACGTAGTCCACACAAAATAATATGTATTTGTTATTTTGTATGAAATGTAATTACTGACGTTAAGCTTTAATCTATATTTCTTTAAAAGACACATTATGGGATTTTTATCAACAGGGATGTACCGTTTCACGAAAATGGGCGAAGCTATATCTTTGAAACGGTTAGAAATAAAAAAAACTGTCAGAGAACAAAGTCATCTGTTCTACGTTTCTGCACTTTCGTGCATTGATGCAGTTGCAAAGTGCAAATGATAAGTATATCCCATTATTGAACATTATCAGACGAATTATTTAAAATTCGATCGATATTAAAAGCTTACGGCATAAAGCAGGGTTGTGGAGTCGGAGTCGGAAAAAAATATGCCGACTCCGACTCCATGTTAGTAAATTTTATAAAAATAAAAAATGTGCTCAAAATAATTTAAACTTGTAATAAAACTAAATAAATACTAAAAATACTACATTTGTATCAAATTGTATATTAAATATTAGTAATTTAGTTATAAACAAACATATACTTATTATGACTTATTTATTATAAATGCAGGAGTCGGGGTCGCCGTTGGAGTCGGAGTCGAAGTCGGAGTCGGAGTCGGGAATTTTGACTGCCGACTCCGCAGCCCTGGCATAAAGTACCTGAATTATCATTGTCAAGATCATTAAGAATTTCCGGACAGTGTAGTCAACGGAAAAAACAATTGTTAACAGTTGAAATCGAATTTAATACTCAATTTGCTAGTGTTTTAGATAATAAAGTATAATACTTCTAGTTTCATTGATTTTGATATTATCTAAATAAGAAATTATTTGAAACAAAACATTACTGGTTTAATATGCATTGAATCGTGTAAAGCTACTGATGGAAGCGGGGGAATGCAAGAGAAGAATATTGAAAAGACCAGCAGTGATGGTCACCGGAGCAGCGGTCTTTCCCCACTCTAGGTCCATTCTCCTCGTATAGACTGTGATCTGTGACGACGATAGACCGAGGGGGAATGAGGAACGAACTGGAGGGAACTGAAACGAGGGGAATGGTCTTAGAGTTGGGGAAAGCTGTAGCTCCGGTGGCCATTACTGAACTATAGGAATGCGTTGAGGAAAACAAATGAACTTTAAATGTGGAAAAATTAAAAATTCTAAAATTCAGTTGGAAAGTGAAGCGAGGAAGAGGGAAGATTTTTAAAAAAAGGTATATGACTCTTCGTGTCTTGACTAACACAAGAAAGTATTAAATTGGGAGATATTAAATGAGTTAAAATATTCAGTAATTATATCTGCTTGTCTAATTATAACTTAGTGAACAATAAATTCATTTTCAACGATGTTGTCAAGTTGGAAACACCGAGTCTCGTATTAGTAAGAATATCCTTTGGAATTAAAGAAAAAATACGACGTATTACGTACAGCATTTTCAGATTAATTCTGTATGATTTAGAGAAGCCTCTCGATATGCCACTAGCTTAAAGAGCTAAATATGAACGCGTTGTCTTATTGCGCATAGATAATAACGTGTATATTTTTTATGTGCTGAGAATCTAAAATAAAACAATTAAAAAACGACAGTAACTCTGGCTCGATTGTCGAAGTTAAGCTACTCTAGGCACGGTCACTGCTAATTGTAAGTTGGGTGACCGTCTTCAGAGCTTCTCTGTTGCAGTTGATACACAGTAGTTCGGAACCCTTCCAAAAACTGCATCCCGGCTAAATGACCATATCATTATGTATTATTAAAGAAGATATACATTAAACGTTCAGATCTTATATCAGAATCTAACAATTTACCTATTTTTCGTCACAACCCCTGTTACAATTATACACTTAACTCACCGCTCTATTAATTTCTTTATGCCAGCAGCAAAGAATTCTTTATCTTGAAGTCTGAACTAGTTTTGAACATTTGTCTTCACTTCTTCGTTGCTGTGAAACTTGACTCCACGCAATGACTCCTTGGGGCAGTCATTGCCACGGGAGCTCCAGCCGTCCCCCGCTCTAACAATAAGTCCATTCCCTTCGTTCCCCTTCGGTCCAACATCGTCCCAAATCACAGCCTATGACTATATGAAGGGAATGGACCTAGATTGGGGGAAGGCCGGAGCTCGCGTGGTCATCACTGCCTTGAGGGAACCAAACAAAAAGGATTCGGATGGGGCGAAGTTTAGATTATAAAGCGGATGTGGCAGAAAAATTTTTTTAATAGTTCGCAAACAGCTATTTTAAATTGATAGCAGGAATGCGAACTTATGGTTTTGATGGTACTGTACTTCTTATTTAAATATTTTAAGAAACTACAGCCGTCTGTTTCTTTACTTATTGAATGACCCTCATAAAATGCATATAAGCCACCTAGTTGGCAAGTGAAGTATCCTCGCTGGACACGATATTGTGACATCATAAATTGCACGCCTCGTTGAACAAACACAAGTGTTTTTATGTTCGGACACGTGCCAATAAAGGACACCTCAGAAGAATCTAGTTGAATCCACAGCCGGGGACATATGAAGAGTCTCCATGTCTCTTCGAATTTATTGTACTGTAGAACTTATAAACCCCTCATTCTGAAAGTCGCATAAGTCATTTTTACGGAAAAATAAGTTAACACTCTTTCAATTACAGATAGACATGATATTTTTATCTAGATACAATTTATTGTTAACACCTCTCAAAATCCTTTCTCTTGGGTCAATAGAAGTTTAGATATTAACCGGAGTTGCAAGTATACTCATTTTGTAAATTGACACATGTCAACTGTGCAAAATTTGGTTTCAGATAGATTATGTTACGTAGTAGAATTTTCGTACGTAAAAGCGTATCAGACCTATAAAATGTGCAGCCAAGTTGTCAACATTAAAAATGAAAAGACAGCAATTATTTGGAAAGTTTGAAGCAAACTGAAATGTTCAGAGATTGAATAACTCCTATTTCTGATGATAATGAATAACCTTGATGGTAAATTTGTTATACGAATTACATATATTTATATTACATGATTTACTTATAAACTTATGAAGTATACGTTATCTAAGTGGGTATAAGTCTTTAGTTTTAATAGTATATTAATTTTGGAAATGGCTTAAGTCACTTTACTAGTATGAAAAAGTTGGATTCATGAAGATCTGTAGAAATATAAGTATTCGAGACAACTAATACAAAATAAATTTCTCTATAGTAAGCAACAATACTTTTAGAAACATTAAAATGCAAATCCTTAAATATCTCAAAATAGCAAGAAAGTGACTTATGTAACTCTCAAAATACAGGGCTCATATATTTTTGTAAATATATTAATGTAGTACTACTATAAGAAATAGTTCTATTGTCATAATACTAAAGTTATAATTCGACCGATGTTGAGGCGCAATGCTAATTTTTAGCCTATAAACTGAGATCTCTGGACAGTCAAATACGACTACACATGAAGCCGTGTAATTTTGATCATTTCATCGACTATGCTCAGAAATCTCAGGTAAACGCGCCTCAAGAACGTTGTTTCAACTTACTCTGGCTTGTAGAATCACACCTTAAAATATTTACCAGCAGTAGTGAAACACCCTGTATAAGTTCATAGCGTACCACAAACTTTTTCGGAACGCATATAAGGGTTCGTCGGCCGTAAAGGATTGAAGTTTTCAACGGGCGAAAAAAATGCAAAAGAACTGATAAAACTTCTGAGATGTAAGAAAAACACTTTATTGTACTTCCAATTTCGTTTCAGTTTGAAAAAGCATTCAATAGCGATGGAGTATGGGTAACGAAATGAAATAAATAGTTTGTTAACGCGAGTAACATAAAATAAAACATTTATTAATTTTCATATAAAAAAATCTATCATGCCTTTTAAAGATAAAGATCAATCTTTAATTATAAACTTACGCTTGCATGGCCCTTTTCGTTTGACCTTAGTGAAATCAGGGAACGTTTGGCTTACTTGGCTTGTTAGACTGAGAGAATATAATAGCATAAAAATACAACTTTGTAACAAGTATCAAAAGAATTTCTGTCTCTGCGCTATCAATATAAAGATCTTTACTATTAAATACATGTGTAGTAAACAGTATTTTAAACATGACAAATGGAATATATACATGTACAAAATTATATATACATTCAGCATATTATACACATTGTATTGCTACATCATCATTTATATCTTTGCTACATATTCAAGCACCAGTTCTCTGACTGACTGATCAAATAAATAACAATACAGTAGATTCGCGAGTAACTTACAACGTTGACATTATAAGAAAAAGTTAATATCAAATCGGCTTTTTTCAGTAACTAACGAGGAGAGGTCAGTCACGGAGGCACGTATATCAATGCACTTTTCTTCTAAAGTTAAAACGTTAAAAGTTTAATAAGCTCTGGTTTTTGACAGAGAAGAAATACCAACAAGGTCATTATCTAACAAATAAAACAAATCTATGGAATAATAAACAAGGCAAGAACATTTATCTTGATATCATTCTTTCTCTGCAAAAACATATTAGTTTCAATCCAATTAAATTTTGTAGAAATATTAAAACCGTATATTGTATATCAATAATTGCGATAGATTCAATTATATTGTTGGAACGTTCACTAAAATAGCAAGTGTATAGCGAGATAGAATTTGTACGAGAAAATAATTCTAAATTCATTTAAAAATCTGAATTATTCAAATAATCTGAATTTCCGCTAAAGTTCATTCATATCGGTGAACCATCCGCAGCTGTAACTTCTCTTTACAAGTAACAAAGATATAATTGACATATTCGAATTTTGTACAAGTCGGTAATCTGTACATTTCTACGACTGTCGTATATGTGGATAATATTTTACAGTACGATATACATGTATCCTATAAAAGATATCACTTTTTACACTGTATTCTACAAACCGATTATTCTACACAACGCTTACAACCGTTCAATATAATCCCGTATTTCCAAAACAATGTGAACACACCCTGATTGGTCGGTATTTCTACGAACACACATAGCGTGACCTGATATTTGAAAAATACTTTAGAAATTGCTTCAGCATTTAAAAACAATAAAATAAATTCATTTAAATGTATGTCCAATTTGATGTTGATTCAGAGTCCCAGAGAATTTTTTTATTCCAAATATTCCGTGTAATACATTTACACAGTGATGGTCACCGGTGTTATGGCCTTCCACCACTTTAGGTCCATTCCCTTTGTTTCAGTTCCCTCCTCATTCCCCCTCGTTCAACCATCGTCATAGATCACAACCTATATGAGGGGAATGGACCAAGAGTGGGGGAAGGCCACAGCTCTGGTGATCATTACTGCACTAACATAATATAACTAACTTTAGTCAATGATCTGGCTCAGCTAACCAACTGAACAGATCTTAGCTAGTCCGAACAAAACCTAAAAGTATCGTAACAATGATATTCGTGGCGAGACGTTTTATAAGTTTATATTAAATAAAACTTTCTATAAATCGGAAAAAGTATGTTTATATGAATTTATATTATTTTTTTGAGTGCTGAATTCATGCTTCATATATTTTCCACGTATCAAGTTACACCCTGTGTACAGGGTATTCGTCGAAACGATCGCTACGATTTTACAGCCGCATCTGATAGAAAAATATTTGTTAACAGAAGCTTGTTGGTTTTCAATGGGAAATCGTCGCTGTAAACATTTCACAGTTACTACTTATCTTTAAAAACTCGAGATCACCTTGACTACTTTGAAATAGAACCGTATAATTTGCTTAATAATTTTGTAGAGAACTATATTAAAACATTGAGATTTTTTGTTAATAATTTGTTCTGCCTCGAAACAAATATTATTAGTAATATTATTTTTTATATAAAATCATGAGTACTTGTAATCAGTGGTCGGCAGAATTCTCTTTAATAATATTTGTTAAAAACAGCGGAAAAACTGTGGTGGCCATTTCGATGAACACCCTGTATATATTTGAACTGTTACACGCTAATCTGAGCGACGCGTTTCACACACCCCTCACCTTTTCACGGGTTGCGTCGGTTCTACTGACTCTGAATTGATCAAATACAAACTGGATGGAATGTTTCCGTTAGTCTCGTAAGCACTCGAATATTTCTATTCATGAAAATTATGCATGAAATTTTGTGGGAATGTGAATTTCTTGAATGAGTTACTCAGACCATAGAAACAATGAGATTCATTAATACTGGACATTAAATGGTTAAAATACTTTTTGTATACGTTGTTACGTAATACTAGATTCGATGCAGAACCTTAATGGTCATAAGAACGGCTCGATTTTACGTTTATAAAAGTTAAAAAACTAAGCTAATCAACCCTTCGACTGCGGCACGATAACAGCTCAGATGATGATGGTTGATCTCTTGTAACCAACTGTTTTATACTCTGTTCCTTTTTCTTAACAACTACTTCATTTATTATTCACTTGTAAGTTTTCAGAAAAACCTGAATTTTTGCGTACACTCTACTCAACATAATTAGGGGATCACGTGTTCGAATTATTTATTGCTTACGAAGGTATTAAATGCTATGAAAGTTTTAAACGTTGTATAAAGTACATATTGAATAAAAATATTATAACATTAAATACTCAATACTTTTTTCACATTGCTAGTACTTGATTGTCCGAAGTTATTGTAAATCATCAGTCTGTAATTGTTTTGAGTAGTACATTATTCACAGTTAACGACCATTTCTCGAGGTCATTATATTTGCTGTTCGCAAACGAGAACCTACTTTTCAAGGTTTCCACAGTCAAAGGGTTAATATATCAAATATTAAATTAAAAATTAATAGAGATCAAATTAGTACGGATGAGATTTGTTCAGTACATATAGTGTACGTTATTTGAATGTTATCCATGTGAAAACTTCTCAAAACTTTTCATTGACGATGTCGACCAATTAAGTGTACCACAAATAATGTAGCACAAACCTGGTATACGTCTACCATCTCTTAATTCAATGAAATTTATATCTGTCAAAAGAACAGTCTTCATAGTACCTCTATTGTACTGTCAGAATAAAAACTGTCTTTTCTATGTGGGATGTAAAAAGAAAATGATGGCTTTCTGAAGGGAGGTGGTATGGAAGATAAAATACAGTAAGAAGAATTAATGAGATAATTGTTGTTAAGAAGCTATGAAAGGCATCAACGTTTAACATTAGTAACATTATTTAAACTTATGCAAACTCCATGGATAACACAGGCATGACTCACTCAGTGTCTATCCTTACATTATTAAGTTGTTTTCATTTTTGGGGTACAATTAAGTGGTCAGAGCTTATGGGGGTGCATTCGACAACTGTGGAATTCTAGAATTCCACAGTAGGTGCAAGTAATGTTGATACTGTAGATGTAAACTAATAGCCATATTGAAATATTTGTTGCAGCTGAGTACATTACTAATACTAAATATGCACTGATACTTTTGACGGATTATTTAACAAAATTTATCTCATTAAATACGTTTTTTTCAACAAAATACTGATAGGCCATTTTTCACTTCATTTTGCTTCCACTACCACTTCTCTAAAGAAGACCATCTTTTTCGGAGCATCGTGTATACAGTGACTCACAAATTTGTTCATACATCTTCAGATTGTAAGAATGAATGTATTATCTTCCTTTACAATGACCATGCATTCAGAGTCTGCAAAAGAAAAGGTATGAAAATTACACAGAAAAAGCATAGATGAATATTATTTGGTCTCATGGAAGAAACATAAATTTCTTTTAAAAAAAAGTAATTCAATCATACTATTTTAAAATTTTAACATTTAATCATTTTTTTATAAAAGTGACTAGCCAAATGTGACTAACATACTACACTTTGCTCGTTCTCATTAGTCTTTATGAGTTGAAACTGTATGCATTCCAATATAGTCTCGTATGAACAAGTTTGTGGGCCACCATAAATCCACATGTTTATAATATTCACTATACTTTGTTTAATAGTTTGGACAGTCTCCTTTGTTACCAACATTAGTCTCATTTCGTATATTGTAAACAAGGAAATCAGTATCCTCGACAACAGTCGAATTTGAGAACTGAGTAACGAGGTGCATCGTTTCTTCGAAAACTGATGTCCTTATGTAAATCCTTTGTAAGGTATTTATTTAACGACAAATAGTCTGTACAAAAGATGTTCCAAAAATGTGATAAAAGCCGAAATATGCTAACTCCTTATGTCTGAGGAAATCGAATCTGAAATATTTTCCTCGGTCAGTATAAAGAAATCTTTGAGTATTAGTGATCAAGACTTCACCAAGCTATATAGAATGGATTGAAACATTCGAATTTCGAAGTCAGATTGATTTCGTGCCCTTTGCAAGTTCTAGATGTTGACAAACCTTTAGTTATCATTGCAAGATCAATATTTTAATGAAAAAATTACTGTTTTTGTTACACTATATCTATTGAACTACCCTACAACCGCTAAAAATTTCCAGGAACTGCAATAGTCGCGGGTCAAGAGTGCTAAAATACGAGTCGAGAGACCCGAGTGACCTGGGTTTAAATCCCATATTCTACTTTTCTTTATACGTTTCTATTTCTTTTAATTTCGTTTGCGACAATTCTGCAAAATGACAGTACCCACGTAAATATTTTATAAACATAGAACATGCATACTGTGTATCTAAGTTATAGAAAACATTAAATGAAATGCCACATGTTACAAAATATCAGGTGTTTGAGTAGATTTACATGTATTTTGTACTTTTTTTAAAAAATTACGAGAGTCAGTAATCGTCTAACATACACAATAGATTTTCAATGTCCTTGAGCATTTCCTTTAATGTCTTCTGTAACTCAGAAACCGTTATGCACATGACCAATGTGTCTGAATGTCTGAAGTACTGACATGCATTTATGAAACACGCTGCATATCGATTGCAATTTCAGTTGTAATATCGATTCTAATCTCATTTCTAAAACGGTTGAAACTCTTTTGAAAACTAATAATAATGGTTATTATAGCCTCAATGAGCCGTGCCATTTATACTTTGCTAAATTGGTATAGTCGCGGCTACGATATAGCGTGGCTAAAATGATTAAATGTAGGTCGTAAATTAAAGCATCAAGAAGCGGTGCCGATTGATGTCGCGGCACTCAAGACTTTGTACTACGTTCTGTTTTTGGATTCCGCACAATAAAAGAGCGATGACTTCTGATTAATGGTAATAGTAAATCGACAAATGTTAATTATTATTTGGAATATTTAGAATTTTTACCTGTGTGTAAATAACCATTGATGTTTCATAAAATTCATATCAACTACAAAGCTAAAGTACAATTTCTTTGCACGGCACTAGTCGAAGTTTCAGGTCCATGCCTTCCCATATATCTGCTAAACTGTTGTTTCGGCGATCAGAATTCGTGTACTTTTGATGCCTGGCCGATTTTACAACCTCACTATATCGTGGCCGCGACTATACATGTTTCTCACGTACACTTCTTTCTACATCTCTATTTGTATTGTAACTAGACGCCTATGTAGATTGTGCAATCAAGAAGTTAATAATAATTATTATTGCATAAAACATTTACTGTTGTAAACTAAGAATGACTTAAAATAGCTTACATTAGAAGTCTGAGCCATAATTTTAAATTTTACCATAAGGAATTAGCATGTTTCGACCTCTGACTTTTTTTTTTGAAACACTGTAAATAATCTAATACCGTACGTCTCCCTTGCTTGAATAAAATACTTCTAATACTCGAGAACATTACTCTTCTGTCTCAGTACTTTTCTTCTTTACCTTTCACAACTCCACTTTCGTTAATTCCTTCTGAACTTACAGTCATTTTTGTTTTTAACGAAGTGCCAGCTTCGCTGTTGGATGATTGACTGTTTTTCTCCAGAGAAAATGCATTCTTTGGTATTTCATTTGTGGCAGAGATCTCTGTCCTTACATAACAACCTACTGATAATTGAAGTTTTCATCATATACCTTTTTAGAAAAACTATCATGTTGGTCATCGATCCTCGTTTTCCTTCTCTACAACGCTCATAGATTTCCCGAATTGTCTTAAATAGGAGTTAATCGAATTCGTTTCTGGCATTTTAAACGTGCTATCCAATTTTGTTATCGAATTACTACTACCGATTAAATTACGATCGTTCGATTTTTCCATCGATATAGAATTTGTACTGTTAACCGTGTACGAGCACTGATTATCAGCAGTGTACTCGGGCGTGTCGGGCACAGAACAAGGACTGGCTCTGCCCACGTACCTCGTTTTCTCGATAGTGGGTGTTCGTTTCAAGTTACATTCAATCTGATCATTCTGCTGCAAATACGAACCAGATGCGTGTACATTATCATTGAAAATATGGGAAGACGATTCGTTCGATGCAACATTTTCCTTTACAAAACACTCAGTCAACCTACTGGACTCCGGAGATTTTTCAACAGCTGTCTTTTCCCTGTCGATTCGAATATCTTTGGATTTTAAATTCTGCTTCGAGTATCGAGCCACGTTCCCAGGTGATTCGCCCGTTTTATTGTTCTGTCTCGTGTACCTTCCCCGAGAAGTGACTGCTTCAGGTACTTGAAGCGTGTAACTTTGTACAGATTCCTCACGCTCCAAGGTACTATCGGCACAAGAACTGTACTGTTTCTTTTCTTGGTGTACTTGACCTTCTTTGATAGGCTTCAACTGTGGCGAAACAGTCTCCGAAGCTGACCGTTCGCTAATATTCGTGTAGTTTTTAAGATCAAATCCTAAATCCAGCTGTGATTCAGTGTCCATCGACAGATGCATCGCTAATCCTTCCAACCAGACCTTCATCACTTCGAAAGGTGGCCTCTTATCAGGATTCAAATCACAGCAAAGAAAAGCGATCACGTAAAATGTTTCTGGACAATTAGAACAGAATTTCTCTTTGAATACGTTCTGATTTAAGCCGAAGTCTGAAGAGCGTGGCAAGTAGTCGGGATCTGCTGGAACGCGTCCTATGATTTCACAAACGACTATACCAAAGCTAAATATGTCGACTTTCTCGTCGTACTTGTTGCCTTTCATCATTTCAGGAGCCATCCAATACGGATTTCCCACAACGGTGTATCTTCTTTTCTTCCGTTCCTTCTTTGAAATTTTCGTATCCCCGTCGGAATGTCTGTTGTACTTGCGATTGTCCGGAGAATTTCCATTTTGTATTATTCTGGCCAAACCGAAATCGGCTACAACCACGGATTTATCCTCCCGAACAAGACAGTTGTGCGAGTTTAAGTCACGATGAATGATATTCATGGAATGTAGATAAGCCATACCAGCAGCAATATCCCTGGCAAACGATGTTCGTTGTTCCCATGGTAGAATTTCATTTGTGTCATGTAGAAGAGCGCTCAATGTTCCTCCTGATATGTACTCAGTGACCAAACGAAGTTTTTTGTCTTTGTAGAGGACACCAATGAATCGTAGAACATTGTTGTGATGTAATGAACGTAATACTGCAACCTGTCCAGTTCGCGGAAAATAAAACAAAGCAATTTATCATGAATCAATTAGCGATGATAATACGTTCATTATCCCTTAAACCCTATTTGGTTCAGAACAAATATAATGAAGAACCTCGAATGGTTCCGAATATATAATTGCTGTATGCAAATATATGTATAGTAATATGATCATATATAAAAAAGTATAGACATTAATACGAGCTAAGAACTGAACAAGAGCAAAAATAAATTCAATAATTTATTTAACTTAGAATTCGCCTAAAAATTGGCCCAAAACCACATATGGCTGAAAGGGAACAGTGAACCTATCCTTCAGTTATTAAATAGTATCAAAATTATTGTCATTACAAAAATTTGTATATATTTTCGTATAACTTACTTCTTTTAAAAAGTTTTTCTGCGCCTCTTCGTCGACTCTGTATAATTCTTTAAGCACCATAATTTCATTAGTGTCTCTGTGTGTGACCTTAAATACTTGTCCAAAAAAACCTGTACCTAACAGTTCACCCTTCACTAGATCACTGGCACGGAATATTCTTTGATTCTTTGGCTCTACACGAAAAGATCTAGTCCTGCTTAGATCACATGTAGGATTCGTTGGTGACGATCTGCAACAATTTTCAGAAATGGTACATGTATATAAAACTATAAAAATGTATTATTTTTATTGTGGTGATACCACGAAGAAAGTGTTTTAATAAAGAAGTAAACTATTTTGAAGTGTGAACATTATGTGGTAAAACATTGATTTGGAATTTTAATTCTACACTCGGTTATTATTACATACAATATTTGTTTGTACTTAATTCGTACTATTGTTACTTTAACCCTTTCAGGTGTATAAAACCATACGGGTCCCAAAAAATCGTGCTGCGTGTGCTAAGAGCCACCATACTGGTCCCAGTACAGATGTTCATTGTACGTTACAAATCTACATATTTGGACTAATTATTACGTTAGGATATCTGATTACAATCTATATGTTTTGTGAAGTATTTTTCAGTTCAGTAACACCGAAATAATTTAATAATGTACATTATATGCATTATAATAATTATGTATTTAGTCAAATGTATATTCTACTGTAAATAAATTCTTCACAAATTCTTTTACAGAAACATTTTAGATTTAAGACCATTTGTTATTGGAACTAGTTAATAAAAAACAAATTAGTATTTTAGGATCCGTCTACACTTATCAACAGCAGTAGGACCTCGATTATCCAAACTAAGCCGCTTCTAATTTAGTTATTAAATTGATTGCTGATTGTAATTAATAAATACCCGTCAAGAAGTCGTGGCATGGAACTGCTGCGTTCTTTATGCATAGAATCTCTTCTCCTTCGTAACTGCCTGCTTCGTGTTCCACTAATGTAACCTTCATCCCGACGCTTAAATAAGCGTTCCTTATTTTCAGGACTCATTCTTGTGTTTCCGGTTGATGTTACTATTGCCGCGGACGGTGAAGAAAATTCTGTCCGCCGCGATACTGCATCCGGATCATGTTCGATAGTCAACTAAAAGATTATATATATTTATTCCTAAATTCCGCTATTATCATATTATAATCATATAGAGTGACCTAAACAAACGACTTGATATTACAGTTTATTAGTGCTGCTGACAATGCATTTTGTTAATGAAAGGAAAACTGGTCTTAGTAAACAAATAAACCAACTTTGCAAAACTAATCTCTGTACATCGCGCAGTCTAACCAATAATATTGCTGTCAGTTTATATAAAATTAATTCATTTTATTATTCCAACAATCCACATACTAATGTTCAACTTAGTCTTGAGAATGCAACATTGAACGTTTCAGATGTAAATGCAAGTCCTACTGATATTCTAAACCCTCTTGTAGAACTAGACAACATAAAGCTTAATCTTGACATCCGTTTTGTGGTATGAGATTCCTTTTTCACAAATGATAGTCGAAACGGCCCTTTTCTAACACCCTCACTTAATATAATTTTGAGCATTAGTTACCAATGAAAAATTACCTGCAAAACTGTATCAGAACATTGTATCAAATTTTCAATGTTCTCTATAGGCTGATCCTTGACCGGAGTGCCATTTACTTCAAGTATTCGGTCACCAAGTTGAAGAGAAATGAGATCGTTCGAAATGTTTAGCCTGTAACATATTTACCATAACATTTTCATCTCTATAAATGGTTTACACAATAATACATGCAAAACAATGTATGCATTTAATTTATATTGAAAATATAATTATGCATTAAACGTTTAGTAAAACTAATAATACATAATCATAGATACCATCACATACAGTGTGTCCAATTGAAGCACTTATTGTTACTGTTAAACTATTGAAAATATAACAAAGTTGTTCAGTTTGAAGGAACAAATATTTAATAATATATCAAGGTTTAGCTTGAAGACTATTTAAAGAATTAAAGACATTACTAAAATCTAAAGCAATAACAAATTGAGAAAAATTTATTTTTGCTTTTATAACTACCCTTTTGAACTAACAAAGAGGCACTTAGGTAATGATAACTTGTTTTCAAATAATGGTTTGTGAGATGATAGTGGATACACAGTATTGTAAAATCCTAACAGCTTTTCGATAGTAATCCCTCCAGTTTTAGATGTTTGAGTTTGAAGTTTAAAAAGTTCGACACGTCCATGATATTCGCACACTGTAAGGACTTCTACCAAGTAGCACTTGCAGCTACATCGGTCAGGTGTTTGACTTGTAATGCAGAGGTCGTGAATTGAAATTCTCGCCACCGGTAACTTTTCAAACTGTGAACTCAAATTTCTAAAAAACCAAGAATTAATGACAAAGTAGTCTTTACACTTTTACAATACTGTGTATGCAGTATCGCCTCATAGAGTTTCATTCGAAAACACGTTATCAGCACCTGGGAGTCCCTTTGTAAGTAACTTTCATAGATGCAACAATTTGTACCTTCAGTAGTTTATACAATAACAAAATACATATACTTTTAAACTGAACACATTGTGTATTATCGAACACACATGAAACATGGAACAAAAGAATATAAAATAAAAGGGGAAAATTTTGATTAGTTATCAAGAATGCTCAAGATATTACATGATTATCCAAATGTTTTATTAATGGTTTTTGAATAGAATGAAACTGTGCAAGGTTTGTATAAATACAGATTGCATTACACAGAACTTAAAAAATGAATGTGTTGCAAATTATATTATGAGAAAATAAAAACTCTGATACAAACGTTTGATAATACAAAGATAAAAATTAAAATATTATTTTTGAAACATTAATTATGAGAAAGTAAAATGAAAGTAACATAGAAGTAATGTATGCTATACACTATATAAATTTATGTATTCAATGCTTTTATATATTACTCTTAAACATGGACTATCACTTCATTCTGTATTACATTGCATGCTTTCAGGTTTTGTGACATATACTACTAACAAATAGTATTACACACAATGAAACTATTTCGCACAAGATACATATTTTGCGTGCAGTAAAGTAGCAAATACGAAAGATACAGTTGTAAAACTACAATATTATTTAGTGCATATTACTTATTTGTTATGCTGTACCTATGATTAGAGTAGTGGCAGCATAGCCTAAATAGAACCTCCGTCACAGAGGCCAACAGCTTACTGATCTTTCCATGAACATTTCTGATTAACCTGCATTTTAGTTCAAAATGATTAGAGGCAACGTACCTATGCTAATTTTTGAATATTCACAAAATACTGCATGCACAGTTAAACAGAGAAGCATTGAGTAAGATTTTGTAATGTACAACTATATATGTTCGATCACAGTGTGTAATATAATTTTATATTTCATTTTGCACATCCATTTTAAAAAGTTACATTCAATGTAAAAAAAACTGAAACAAGATATATGATAAGGATATCATGTTTTGTAGAAGTAAATAAACTATTTTGGTAAAGTTTTATGAATATGAACAAAAGTATGATTAAAAAAAATGTATAATAAATGTATATGAATTTTTTATATACTTACTCAGATATACGCAGTAAAGCACCACAATTCCGTGGACTAGGAAGTGTGTCGAATGTCAGCTTAATGTCTCTCTGTTTTTCACAATCAGGTGTATTTGGAGGTATTTCCACCAATCTGATGCTGTGTAATTTCCGAGTGAATGGACAATTTGCTGTTCTATTGATCGGCTGCATCTGCTTTTTGTAACAACTTCCACAATAAAGTTTAGATCTTTCGACTAAAGCATAGCTTTCTCCATCGCCAATGCATGCTCCACAAGAGTTGCAGGCAAAACATTCTGGGTGAAATTTGTGATCTCCTGCCAGCATAACAGGACCTGTAATGATTTGGCCACAACCTTGACAGGCTTCTCCATAAGTTGCCCAATAATCATCCTTACAGAAAAGTAAGCCATCTTTTTCGAAGTACCAGGAGGAGAGAGCAACATCACATGCTGAACAGCTGCAAGACATATTACTAAATTATTAAAAATATATTGTATTACTTATGAATACTTTAAGAGACGTTCTTGCTTAAATGTTATGAATGATATCTATGCACTTCCAAAATTGGTTTTTTAATATTTCACCAACATTCATTTGTCTCTCATTTGCAACAATCACAATACCATGACAATAAATGAATCTTATCCATGTTAAATGCAAAACAAATGTTTGCAGAATGTATTAACATTTCATAATTTATTCTTACCGAAAACATTCAATATGCCATTCTTGATTTAATGCTTGTACAAATTCATCTTCAGTGATTACATTAAGACATCCAGCACATGTGAGTATCCTTCCGCTTTCCCCACATCCTAAAT
Source organism: Macropis europaea (assembly GCA_916610135.2). Classification (NCBI taxonomy): domain Eukaryota; kingdom Metazoa; phylum Arthropoda; class Insecta; order Hymenoptera; family Melittidae; genus Macropis; species Macropis europaea. The sequence continues at coordinate 26,920,452 of OU744345.1, forward strand.
CTATGAAAAACCAAAGGTAACATGCAATGTAACTTTGACATTTTAAGTACAATATAATTAAAAACTAAATTTGTACCATTTATAGAATTATATATCTTTATAATAACACAGGGTGAGACAGAAATAGATGTCCACCTTTAGAAACATACTTCATTCACTATAATCCTTCAGCAAAAACTCATATACATAAATTACAAGAGAATCTTTCACCTTGAGAAAATGACCTTTTTCCATCCTTACAGTAAGCAGACTGTGCTCTTAAAGTTTGGCCATCAACTTCAAACTTGCCCTGTACTTTGGTTTGTATACTTCAACAGTTTTTACATGCTCAGTCTGGTTTATGTATAAAAATTCATATTTTTTGTCTTTCCGTCGACAGTTAACATATTATTGACCTTTTACATGCTAAGAACTTCGAACACGTTGTCGTTAAATAAATAAACAATATGCGGTAACACGGAAAACAATGAGTCAGGGACGTGTGAAAGGAAAGAAACGTGATACACAGTTGACATTAAGTATTTGGAAAGCAGTTTTTCACCGACGATAAATCGAACATTTGCCAAACGATGGTGACTTGTTTGTCACGAAGGCATATCATCGTAATTGTAAAAGCTTTCATTAAACTGTTACAGGCGTATAATCGATAGAATACAGTCCCAGAAGAATGCGTAAATAAAGCTTCGAGAAGAGCGTGGGACTAGAGATTCGGAAGACAGGACGCCCACGCGATCTGTGGAACGTCAAACGTACACAAACAATCGTCGATCAATTGGTTTATTGGCCACGATGCTTCAAAACGCTGTATATCACCTAACACAAATCGTAACGCTTCAATTGTAAAAGAAAATTCTACAATTCCAAGATTACGTACCATTCGATGGAACTTCATCCATCGCAGCATCTGACACACTATCAGTCCGCGCTTTGGCCACTGAATATATAGTGTTACGTGATCGCGTGAACTTGGATACGGAGCTTCACGATCAGTCGCAGTATTGCCAGTAAGAATAGGAGCGAAATTTAAATTGTTGTATTCGGCATTTAATTGTTTGCCAAATGTCCTGTAGTACAATTTCTAAAAGTTTAGACTGAGTTGAGATAAGGAAGAGAAAGTTTTCGAAGAAAGCGCTACACGAAATGTTATCTAGCGGAACAAACTAAGGAATTTAACAAGGAAAACTACCGAAATGGTCGTTTCAGATTTTAATGTGCTTTTGGATGTTGATAGACCATGTTATTACAAGTCTCCTTGTACATGATTTTGGCCGCACACGGTCAATAGTTTAAAACATATTTTATGTTAAATTTTCGATAAGGTTTATCTACTCTATTGTAAGACGTATTTTCAAATAGAAGAGCTTATTTATCAAATTTTCAGTTGAACGTGTTCGAATCTATCGTTTCAAGAACTTCGAAAGTCTAAAGCAACGTTGACTGAAGCAGCAGTCAATGCTCCCGTTCCAATGTAGTGCGATATACAGTAGTGCCCGGTTAGTGGTCGCAAATTTTACCCGGTTAGTGTCTGCGGCGTCATCCTCGCCAGGGTATTTCTTTCGGGCTATTTAAAAATAGTATTTCATTCTATCTCACTCGCTGTCAATTTGCCTCACTCTCGTCACTGTCACATCCAGAGTCGAGCAAGCAACTCCTGGAACACCACCTGCCGCTTTAGTTGTCGCGATTAGGTCCGAGGCATGCGAACATTAACCAGACACTACTGTATTACGTACGTGAACAAATATTTCATGTTAATATTCGAAAACATTTGCTCCTATTATAACATCAATTTCAATGGGGAAATAGATATAAAAATCTAAAATATTATTTTAGAAAGATATTCTAAACAATAAATAATGTATAATCGATTCCTCGAAATTTTAAAGTAACTCTAACAGTTGATCGGTCAACTCAATTGTAAAACCGAAGAAAAAATTAGCAAAAAAATATGTAGGCCTGAGTAACTACTGCATCATATACATCATATACAGATAATATTGTAAAATATTGAAATTTAGTCGAAAAGAACGAGATGAAATTATGTGTAGTGGCAAGAAACTGAATTTGATCATATTCGAAGTATTGAATTAATTAACAAAAATAAAACCGTAAATATTGTTAAGAAGAGTACAAATTTATCATATTATATTGTAAAATGTTGAAATTCAATCGAACAGAAAAAAATCAAAATTATATGTGCCAGTAAAACACACAAAAACACTTGGACCAGCTTCGATATATCGAACAAATGAACAAGAAATAAAATCACAAACATTATTTGACAGTAACAGTTTATCATATTATGTTGTGAAATGTTGAAATTCACTCGAACATAATGAAATTACATATGTACCAAAGAAGCACATGAAAACATTTGAATTAAATTCGATATATCGAACTAATGAGCAAGGCATAAAACTGTACTGTTATTAAAATCAATAACAGTTTGTCATATTCTATTGTAAAATGTGAACATTTAATAAAAGAATTGATATGTGTGTATCATGATTTATTTCGTATTGAGTTACCTCAAAAGCACAATCGGTGAACATACTGGAACGTAAGTACTCAATAGAAGGCGTTAGATAACTGACACTGACCATCGCATTTTCCAAATTTTCAGTTGAGCGAGTCCGAAATTGACCGGAGGTTGCCGAAAGACGAAGACAATACGCGAAACACATTGGCGACAGTAGAGAAGGTCGAGCGCGGACCAATCAGGTGCGAGGCCCCACTCCGCGCGCCGCGAAGTTCGCTAGCGCTGATCGCTGCGCGTTATTTACCTCGCGAACGTTGAGCCCTTAACATGTTTTGACAGTTCGCCCATATAAAAGTACGCGTTCATATTGAACTATTATCTAATCGAGTACTAATCATAAATCAACGCGTTTACTCTCTACCGCTGCCTTCGTTTAATATTATTCACAAATAATTAATTATTAATTTACATTTATTTATTATTCATTAATTTGATATTCCAAGACGCCAAGCAACGGTTTTCGCGCCATAACCCGGTGCGCTTCTTACGCTAATTCATCAATTCGTTTACGATATTTTCGATTAAATTTAAACAATTTTCAAATGAATTTTCATTTATTTTAATAATTTTTAATAATTTTACGAATTTGTCCATGATTTATTAATTCGATATCTCGCATTGAGTATCGATTCTGATTGATTAACCCGGTACACTTATTACTTAATTTTTTAAAATTTATTTATTCGTTTTAATTATATTTAAACAATTTTGAAATATATTTTAATTTATTTTAATAATTTTTAAGAATATTGCGGTTCGGTTCGTGTTCATCTATTCGATATATCGAACGTGATCCAACTGTTTTCATGTATATTCCCCGTATGCATATAATTTAAATTTTGTTCTTCTGGACTAAATTTCAACGCTTTATCACATATTCTAACCAATCATCATAACATTTATAATAATAATCAATGATTATAACACTTTTAATAATATTTCACTCTCATTTATTGTTAATTAAAAATTAAGTGACTACCGCAGTAAAAGGTTAATCGACGCGTTCGGCATTAATATATCTTAAATCTCTCGAGTAACCTATACTAAATTACAATCTGTTTGAATATATTATTTTTCACTTTAATTATTCTTTGTTTAGTACTTTCGCTTCATGTAGTTGTTGAATTGCATCATTATTGTGTTCTTGCTGTTTATAATGTTTGCTCTAAATTTAAATTTTCCTACTGTTGCAGACTTCAAGTGAAACTTCCAACGAAGGTGGCGCTGCATTCACCGTGATACCATGGCGCAGGATATTCGAAGCACAGTCATTTCAAACAAAGCTTCTCATCAGATTGCTAATGTTTAATTGTTTACAAAAATCAGGTGGTAATATCTACATATTTTGTAATAATTTTTCTCTAACCCGTATTAGTTGCAAGCATGACATGTCAGCCTTAAACAGTACTAAGGTCAAACAAGAAAAAACGAATTCGAGTTTTGTATTCAATATTTGCAATAATTCTTAAACGTCGTGAAATTCTTCAAATAAAACAAAATTTTCCTTTATCAAATTCAATTTCAATTTTTATTACAATCTCATGGAAGTTTCATATGAAATTGTTTATAGCAGTGCTTGAATTTAATGGAAAATTGGAATCACATGCAACTTACTGTAACGCGTTCGCGATTTTCGGTTCAATTTCAGTTATGTTCAAATAATTTGTATATCTTCACGATCTGTATCGTACAATCGATTTGCACTTATAATTACTTTTCAATGCATGCTTTAATTAACATATTCGCTTCGCGTTTCAAGAATACTCAAATTATAATTACTTACTAACCTTTGACTTTTGCAAGTAGATTTGAATATTTATAAATCGGGTTCGAGTTTCGATAGATGGAATATTATCATGCGTGCAACTCTGATAATGAAAATATTCACTATGGTATTTTTAAATATTTATCACAGTATATTCATTGAAATCTTCATTTCTTTGTACATAAATTATATGTTTCCATAATAAGAGAATCCAAAAACCATTCTTATTAATAGTCGATAAAAAGCAGTATTTCCTTAACGAACGTTAGATATGAAGGAAGAAGAATATTTAGTTTCTTTTCTTTGTACCCCACCCCCTTATTTTCAGCAAATTTTGTGGGCACGCGCAATGAGGCCGTAGAGTCAATGTCTGCTTCGTTCAACCTTTCAGTTTTCTTTTTCTAAGTGGAGCCATGTGACTCCAAATAATTTTTTGATTACACATTAGAGTCGCGCGAGAGTAGAGTCAGTGTTGCTTTGTATCAATAATTAATTTTTAATCGCGAGAGTAGAGTCAGTCCCTGAAGAGGAGTTCGGTCGATCTCCTAGAGAGATTGATGTAAGTATCAATATCATAGACGATTTTACAAAATAAATTGTCGTGTGTTCCTATTAACTATAAATTCTTTGTTCCTTTTCTGTTCAGGACAACCCTGACGACCACCCTGACAACTGACAGGATGTGATGGGCTTCTGGTAATCTTCATTGGAGAAGAATGTAAGCATCAAAATAATTGTCTACTTCTCTATGAACATCGTTGAAACTTTAGAAAGCAAAGTGTAATGTTTTCTGCTTCTTTTCTATTCAGGACTACCATTCAGTCGGCCTGATAACTTCAGCAGCGGGGTAGTCATTTCTTCTCCGGTGAGTCGCATGATGTTTTTTTTATTCTTCCAGTCTCCGTCATGTCGTAAGACGAATGGTCCGAAAATCGGTACGGAGTCTGGTTGTATAGTAGTTTTTGGCGAGCATAGTGACCGCGAGTAGCGATACTAGATCATACTCGTGGTAGTAACCCAACGACCGTATTTTATTTATTAGAGGAGGCTAGGGTCTTCTTGTACGTCGCGTTTTTAAATCAAATTTGATTCGCGAGAATATATCAAAATGAATGTTTATCAAATGAGATAGTAGAGTTTATCAAATGAATATTTTCTATGGTACGAATTAATTACCGAATTTTATTCGATAATTAACTAATATTTAGTGGTGAAGTCGGGTACCCCTCGACATCACTGTTTTCACTTTTACAATTTCTTTGAAACAAATTTGAGTCACGTTAACGGTATCGAGATAAAGATGCTTGTCGCGTTTTCTATATTCTTTTTCATTTGCATTCAATAGTTTGCGTTTCACCATTGAAATATATGTACAAGAAGGACGCTTCGCGATGAGTAGATTTCGTTATCAAAGTAGGAGGTTTGAGCTATTTTTGCATGTTACGATATTTACTTTGATATCGAGACGTCCGAGGATTTTCTATGTACAATAAATTTTATTCAATTTTCAGATTAAATTGTTTGATTAAGTAGAGTCATTTTTGTATATAAATTTTTCAATACTCGAGTCATTTTGCTTAGAATCTTTCAATTTTTCATACAAAGTTTTCAATAGTCGAGTCATTTTACATAGTCGTTCAATTTTACATATCAATTTTTCAATAGTCGAGTGATTTTTCTCAATAAAATTTATTTCATGATTAAAAGTCGAGTCAGTTTTCATAAATAAATGAAATGAAATAATACTAGTCCGCTTAGATCTCTTATTTACTAATCATCATTTTAGCTCAGGCTTTTCAGGTATATAATTCCGTGTCCATTGCCTAATCCCACTTATGTGCCCAGGTGCTACTTGGGTGGGTGAAAGCAATGGGCACGATGACTTAGTTCATAAGATTTAATCAAACTTTTAAGCGATTGGCAAGCATCAGTGTATCATGCACCACGTAAGTCTCATATGTGTATGTGTGGTTAGGCTGTAGGTTTATGTGGCTTTAAAAAAATTTGTTTTCTCTATTCTATACATGCTATTACTAATTACAACATTTATACTGATTCGGTGGACAAATATCAGACATAACGTGTTGTTCCTTGTAAGCGCCATGCGTTTTAATTCTCACTCATTGTTAGTAAGAAATCTTTATAAATAATACAAGTTACTATTTATACAAAATTTCTATGAGTAAACCCAAATGGTCACTGCGCTTGTCAGTCGATTTCAGGAAATGGTACGTATATTTCTTAGAGTGTGAATGTTGTTGCACAAGCTTGGGTGTCGGAGAACGTCCCGTGTGACGTTCTCCCTAGGTTAGGCTCTTGCACCCGAGCTGATGAATGAGAACCCTGGCACTATGTGTGTTGGTGCGATTGAGTTTTGCCAATTTTCAAATATAGGGCTAGGTAGGTAGGTAGCTTCTTTCTGGTATGTGTGCTAGATGTAAGTAGGTAGAGCCAGGGCAGGTTATCACTTTCTCTGATTCGGGTAGGCTCCTTTTCGCACGTGATAATCCTGCACCTGGAGCGAAGTGTTCACGATGAATCTGTCGCAATTTGAACATGCTTCAGCATGGTCAAATCGCTCAGATTTTTGAGTGAACTCTTCGAACTTAATTTTAAGTCACGTACGCGGTCGGAAGGATAGGTTCGAAACGCTCGTTTCCTTGCACGAGATGCTTTTGCACGTGTGATGATTAAGGATTTCTGGTATCGTTGATCGTACACAAAGCATCTCTCTAGTTCCGCGAGTTCTTTTTTTTTTCGTTAAGGTTTCAGGGGGCAGGAGCCCGAAGAAAGAAAAGGCTGAAAGCCGAAGAGGTGCGGCAAACTGCCACAAAGAGGGCTGCAACGAATGATTGTGCATCCTTGTGAGTATCCGATGCTCTCAACGATGCATGGTCATTATATGGTTACTACTTTGTCACTATGCTCGCCTGGAGCTGTAGTAGTAGTTTGCTTCTATGGTCATTGCACTATGGCCCATCACCCAGTGCCTTGGGCAAAATCGCGTTTTGAATTAGTGTCGCGTATGACTGATCGCGTTTGTATTAGCGTTGCGAAAAAATACAGATCGCGTTGATTTTTGGTTTTGCAAATGAAGAGTATAGGTAACGTTAGCTGTAGAGTTGCGAAGAATTTTGATCGCGCTTGTCGTAGCGTTGTGAACAATTCTGATCGCGTTTGTTTAGTGTTGCGAACAATTCTCATCGCGTTTGCTTTAGAGTTGTGACCAAAGACTGATCGCATTTGCTTTTTGATAGTATTTACAAAGTTTTTCTATTTGAGATTTCAGATTTTTATTAGTGTTGCGTTACCGATTACACGCGATTTTTATAATTTGTTCTTCATTATAGACAGATTTAAAGTCTGTCCAGTTAGAGTTGCGAAAATGATTGATCGCGATTTTTTATTTTTCATACATTAATTAAAGTCCCTAAGTTAGTGTTGCGAAAACGATTGATCGCGTTTTGAATTAGAGTTGCGTTTAATGAAATGCCCAAATATGATTGGGACCTGCTGGACCAATTTGATGGTCCCCCTTGGACCATTTTTGTATGGTCCCCCTTGGACCATTTTTGTATGCTCTCCTTTGCACAATTTTTATATGGTCCCACGCAGCTAAAATAGCTGCTTGTTTATTTGTCGTAGTCTGGTTAACTGCGACAGATTTTGTAGAGTTAGTATTGCGAATTATTAAACACAAGAGTGTACGCGTTTGCTTTTTTTAATTAGAGTTACGAATATCAACGAGCAGCTCTTTTCAGGACTGCTCTCGGCGGATTTTTCATATCATATTAAATAGATTAGAGTTGTGAAATGAAGAATACACCTCTCGCGTTGTTTGCTTAAAATGAGTGGATTATATGCCCTTCTGGCTTATGAATATTTTTCTTAAGTAGCCCTTTTCAGGGCTTCTTTTCAAGTCAGGGGTTTGTTAAAGAAATACTGCTGAAAAATATACACATATTCACTTGTTGCGACAGAATCATATATTTTTCATAGTATTATTAATAGTCAACAGATTCAATTTTTTGGTTTTATTGACATATGTATTTCTATGAATATTTTGATGTTTCATTTTTTTTTTAATATCAGAGTCACTTTAAATTTTATTAAAAATAGTGATGAATTTCGTTATTAGAGCTGCAAAATTTCTCGGGAGATCTTTTCGCTTCCAATTTCACAAGTTTGCAAAAATAGTAGATATGTTTATAAATTTTCAAAACTACCTCGCTTAAATCAAAGTTTGATCGCGGGATTGTTTAATTTATTTATTCAAATGAAATACGAAAAGCTTGCGTTAATATTATATTAAAATTGTAAATGGAATTCGACAGTCACACATCGATGGTGAAGATATTTTTTTTTTATTAAAATCGCGATTGTTCGTTTTTCCTAATTTTATAATAAATGACAATTCATCACTGGTTTGAGTAACTATTTTACATACAGTATACTGCAACCAAATGTAATTGTTCTAATTTTCCATTAAATGCCCGGAAATTTCCAGATATTTGCATTTATATATGTTCAAACTGCGAACGAAAAAAAATTCGGGATATTTGTCATGCATGAAATATTTATGAAACGTAATTTAAGTAATCCATGATTTGTTTCTTCTTTCATCTTAGTACTGAGACGATGTCTCAATTCATTTCATTTCACTTTTCTATTGAAGTTTTACGTGTTTAATAAGTCTTCCCTTTACAGCGTAGTAATTACATGACTAAGTTTCTGTTATAGATTTTAAACAGGATTCCGATGGATGTTAGGATTCAAAATACGTAAAACGTAATATCTTTTGCATTTTTATTAAATTTGTGTCAATTTATGTTCCAGAATCATCGTGGGTTCATTGGCTAACATAAGAAGGGTATTTCATTACAGTAGTTGTTTTTTTTTTATATACAAATACTAATCAACAGAGAACATGTTTCATAGACTGACGTTGGACTAATATACTGAAGATTTGTTTAATTAATGACCAATCAGTTTAGAGAATGTTTCAGATAGCAACGTAGGTCTAGAGAGAAGAAAGGAGATCTTGGACTGAAGAAAGACGAATCCGAAGATTTTTTTAATTAATTACTAATCAATTTAGAGAATGTTTCAAATAGGAACGAAGGTCTAGGAAGAAGAAAGAAGAACTTGGACTAATGTAAGGTGAACCTGAAGATTTGTTTAATTAATTACTAATCAGGTTAGAGAATGTTTCAGATAGCAACGAGGGTCGAGGAAGAAGAAAGAAGAACTTGGACTGAAGAAAGAAGAATCTCAAGATTTGTTTAATTACTAACTAATCAGTTTAGAGAATGTTTCAGATAGCAACAACGAAGTAGGAGAAGATTAAAAATTTGAATTGAAGAGAGAAGAAATACGTTAAAAACATCGAGGGATTTTGTGAAGAAGATAGAAGAAAAATTGTATATTCTATTAAATGTTTACATATTAGATCTGTGGTTATGTAGGCTTCCACCTTTTGATGTAAATGAAGAGTTAGGTAGGCTCTTAAATTTTTCATTTCAAACGAAAGATCCTGCGTATATAATGTAATAGATATAATAAATATTTATTTCAGCAAACACCTGATTAGGCATGCTTTACCCTTTATACTTGCAATTAGATACATCGCTAGGTAGGTTTCTCCCTTGTATACACGATTAGGCATTCTTCCCTTGTTACATAAACATGTTGTTAGGTAGGCTCTCAGATTCATAATTTCAAACCAATGAATCTGAATAAATAAACTAATCAATATACAGAACATTTATTTCAGCAAACATCGTGGGATTTTTTAAAGAAAAAATGAAGAACATCTTCATATTGTTTGAAATTTTTAGTTAGCTATGCTGTTAGGCAGGCTTCCACTTTTTTATTTAGAAATCTAGTTAGGCAGGCTTATACCTTTTTACTCAGAAATCTGATTACGCACGCTTAACTCTTTATACTTGCAATTAGATACACGATTAGGCAGGGTTCCCCATTTTACTTATTGTTAAATATGTTGTGAGGCAGGGCTGCCTTTTTTCACTTACAATTATATATATATGGTTAGGTAAGTTTTTTTATTGAAAAATCGTCGTTAGGTAGGGTTCCCCTGTTCGACCTATTGTTAGATAAACACTAATATCGGCTCTCATTGTCAGATTTTTGTTCTCACTCGAAAGAATGGAGAACCAATAAACAATCAAAGTAGAAAATATTTATTTCAGCAAGCATCATGAGAGGTTTCAAACGAAGAAAAGAAGATAGAGATATTGAAGAGAAGAGAAAAAGATAAAAGAAATTTCGTATTGTATCAAATTTTCATTTAGATGCACAAATCGTCAAGTATCGATGTGAAAAATGTATATTCTAGTTGATAAGTTATTATTTTCACAGGCAGAATTTTATATTTTTTTGCGTTTAGGCAAGATAATATTTGTATACGACTTTTCCAGTATAATATTTTATGTGTACTTAATTTAATCCGGGTAGAATAGCACAGAAACACTTCTTGCTATACTTTTGCAAATCGGACAATAAACGAACGTTTTGCAAATGCGTATCGAGAGGATAGTATATTAATAAAAATAAATAAAATTTTACGTAAATGGAGGGTTGGTTGGGACGTGGTTAGGGTGGGTCTCCATTCGTAGCTACCTCCACGTGGTGAGACCCGGACAATCGTTATTATTCATGCTATAAATCAATGTTATTATACCCTAAACAATGTTGTTGTCTTGATTGTTTAGGGTATAATACGGTAGAAATTTATAGCATAAATAATATCGAGCAAAAGGCTACGCGGTCTAACTTAGCAGAAATGTTACACAATTCAATTTTTATACAGGCCACCGATCTTATGTAGAATTTCACGCTCTACGCATTGGAGAATTTTCATCATTTATTAGATTCAATCATATATTAGAGCTATTAAGAAAATTTAAAATTCGATTTAGAGATTTTTATTTGATGCAAAGGGACGTAATGTTACTTCTACAACCTTTACAAATTGAAACACAGAATTCAAATGTAGATTCGTAAGTCAATTGTATAATTTACACACAGATCCATATTTTCCATAAAACGCAGACCTAGGGTAAATCTTTTTGAAATCATCTGCCTCGGAAAACTGTTTTTTTTTCAGCACGCATTTGTTTCTTTATCGCAATAATATAAATAGTTTTCTACTGTTAGGCATTCTGTAGCACTATTTATTTGGAGTTTATGAATATTGTTCATAATATTATATTCGCATTGGTATCGTTTTTGCATTAGCATTATTATCAGTGTAAAAGTCGAAGAAATTTGTGAGATCAGAAGTTAGAAATTCAAACGAATCGATGATTGATAGAACCGCTACGCGCTCGTGGCGCTGTGATCCGCGACACAGAACGTCACATCGTAGATGGGAATGCCGTCTTTCGTAGCATCTCTCGGGAAGCAGCAGTGGGACTGACAAGCATTCTTTCAACTGTTACGTGGCGCCCCCGTAGTAAACTCTAAACGCGCCAAATATGAATCGATAGCTGTGTAGTCGAAGTAATTAGCAAAAGAATTATCATTGACTACTATTCTCAGTCGCTCGTTAAGATAAATATGTATCCTTGTTGCTGCGCGATGAAAACATTGCCAAGATGTAAAACACTCGTTTTAAAAGAAACGAACAAATGCAGAGGACCAATCAAAATAACTCTGAAATAATTTTGTATAGAATCAATCTAAATAGAGTTCATTTTTTTTTAACAATAGCATGTTAACAACCACGGATGAAGATCAACTACCTCAGGAATATTCATTCAGTTACCAGAAGTTTAGCCTAGCAGACATGTTATTGAATCAAATAAATACAAGTTGTTCGAGTATATTAGTACTTTTAAATAAACTCAAACCGTAACACATTCACGAGCAGAGCGCCTTAGCACTCCACGAGCAGCGACTCCGTTCTATAAAGAAAATCTCGAATTGGCCACGCAACACAACCATGGACATAGGAATATAGGGATGAAGCGTAAGCTCAATGTACTGACGAGGGGTGTCAAGCCGAAATCCGGAAGGGGCACAGTAAAATATGAACCTGGGTATGCTTGGTTGCATTTCCACGCATGCTTTGTACCGCTAATTATGAAAAGCTTTTATCTACAGATTGATACAGACGCCTTTTCTTTGGAAAGGGGGAGAGATGTCACTGGTACTGTAGACTCTCCACTACAGCATGTTGCACGATTAACCGTGGCCGACCTACTCACTAAAACACCTCCTTAACCTTTTGAGCCCTGAAAATTTTAGGTAAAATCCTGCACTGTGTACTGAAATTTTCCGCGGTGGAACACGTATTATACTGAATATTTCATTATAATAATATATTTATATATATTGTCGATTGTTCAGTTGTTTTAGTGCTCCAAAACTGCAAAACATGTAACGAAACATAAATATTTTAATAAAATATGCTCAGGTGACGATTTATCCGAAGACATATGTTTATAGCGTGCAATAAACAGCTGTGGTTGGACCAGTACGGTGGCCTGTAGTACACAGTCACTGATTTTTTGGAATGCATATGTACGTCCATCGTCTTCAAAGGGTTAACCGGTCCTTACTGGTACCGCTCCATGTACTGTCTCCAGGCTACACCATGGCATTTCTGCTGAATAATTCTTAACCTTTAACTACTACTGCGCCACTATAGTGGCCTCCCTTTAGATCATCTTTTGAGACGAAACACCATTATGTAATATTTTCAACGCTCTCTTTGTATACCTGCTGTTTGATAATATTACACAACTCGAACAAAAATTTGTGCAAGAATTTGAAAAATTAAAAAGCGGACATACATTAGAATCTGTCAGTTCTTCTTTAATTCGTCGAGCAGAGTTTTCTATGCGGCAACGGGGGTGGCATTTTCAACACGACTTGTAATACAATAAAAAAGAAACAATCAGCAAAAACCTGTTGTGTTATTTGAACCATATCACTGTCAATGTCTGTAAACACTAATACGGACAGAAACAATCAGTAACAGAATAGCACGATAAGCAAGTTGTATTCAATCGTACGCGTATCTGACGAATTTTCAAAATCGATTTTCTCGAAAACGAAACCACGGACGAAAAAATTGCATACCAAATCACCTCCTTTCCGGTTGTACTACGTTTTCCGCCTCACCCTGTATAAGAAATAGTTGTATTTATGTTGCATTCTTCTTATAAAGACATGCTATAATTTTATGAATAAATCGTAAATTTATACGTCATAAATACGTATATTCTTATATAAAGACATAAAAATTTGCTGAAGTTCATTCTCTGACGTCTGAATAAGCAAATTCAATGTCGGTCAAAAATGACCCAGCTACGCTGTCCGACCTTCTGCAATCCAGCTGTTAAAAAAAAAGGGCAAGGTCGTAATTGAACACGCAAGGTTTGTATTAAAAATGTAATTGTTGTTAATACATGTACATCTATCTCGCTTATTGAAACCCTGCGAATTGGTACGATATCAGTACCCGTCAGGGTTGTATCGTTTACGTTTCCAAGACAGCTACTTCAAGTTCAACGGCATCAAGGGCACGTACTTGTCGCTTGGTCGAAACTTATACTGCGAACACAACCGATTGGACACAGACTCCGTGTAGCCGTTCCTGTAACAAACGGGATACACCGTAATTATCAGATAATAAGATTTACAAAGTTTCAGAAGGATACATAGCTTTCAAAAAAGCGATATAAAGTTATGAAAACGGAGCCACCACCAGTACCGATACTCTGCAGATGCGAGAACAATTAAAAATTTAATTACAAACACACGTGTCTTCTGTCATTCTTTGTCGCGAAGAAATTGCTGTTTGCGTTTCAAGATTTTCCGAGCTGCCTGGAGGAATGTCTTGAAAAATAGAAGTTTGTGGGCGTAATGGTCCTGTTGCGATTCAACCACCCCGTACCTCAGTGAATTCTCCCAGTATATTGGACAACTAAAGAGTTCGTTCACATGAATTCAACAATTACACAAAAATATTTGACTCTGCAAAAAAAAGAACACTGACACCAAAAGAAGCTGCTCTGTTTTATGTCACCACAGCTTGAACTAATTCGTCTCCTTGCATTATTTGTGGACATTTGCGGAAGTAACCAATTTAGGGAATCAACTCATGTGAAAAAACATATGAGTCTATTAAAAAAGTGTAGTTGCATTTTTTTGGTGGATCGTTGCCATTCAGCTCTTTCCTGTACTATTTTATTCTGTCTAATGAAACGGAAGCCACAGCTCGTGCCAGTTGCGAGACTCACCTTATACAGGGTGAATCACTATAAAATAAAACTACCATCTAAACTAATATCTGACGTGATGATGTAAAAAAAAATTTATAACGAATATGTATTATGCTTAAAGAGCTTCATATAGCGTAGAAAGTTCAATTTTGTATGCAGCTTATACATAGCGTCCTACGATAAATGTCACTTGGCATAGCATCTGAATTATTGACTTTTTCTAATAATGGTAGAAAACGTTATTTCTGTTTCTGACATCGAATCGGATGGTATAAATCTAAAATGTGTCAGACTGTTTTTTACGGGTTATTTCAGAGTCAACTCGATTTTTCTCATGGAATATAGATACATTATTTCTTCATACTTCGCTAGATAAGAAAAAATGAATTCAGCAACCCCTCTAGCATATAATCATGAGATAACTAAAGGTCAAATAATTGAATTTTCATACTAGTGTACAATAAGTATGAAAATGATATCGCGATTGCTTCAGCTTTAAAATTTAATTGTTTAATCGTAACACTATAGAGGAGTGTTGAACTGGTGTTTTTCTATCTAACAAGATACCAACTAAAAAGTATATTATTGTATTAAAACAACAATTTGATCTTGAAATAACTGCAATAAAACAATTCTACAAATCTGACTTTTATATCTTTAGATTCTACATACAAAAATAAGAACATGTCCTCAACCATCATTCGAAAAATCAACATTTTAAGTACTATGTCAAACGGCACTTATCTCAGAACACCCCTTATATAAGAAATGACGTATTCTTTTGTATCGATGAACAGTTACTAAAAATTATTGCGGTATCTTTCCTGGTTGTGGGGATACTGATTTATGATAAGTTACATGACTCATCCTCTGGGTACAAAAATTGAAAGATAATATTATATAACTGGAGAGCCTAACAAGAAAATTTTGGTAACTCGAAAAATTGTTTTTTTTTTACTAGTTTTCAATGACGTTTAATATAAAATTATTGGACGATCTTTTTTCGGCCAATGTTCCGTTCTTTAGACAAGCAATCATCCCTCAAAGAATAGTGTGTGTTTTCTCACTTTCAATAATATCTAAACCCCTGTAAAAAATAGGACAAGATAGGTTTAATAAAAATTTGACAAATATATACATTTGTGAAGGGAAAAATACATGATATATGGATGAGTGTGGTATATGTGGGCCATTAACCCTTTGACTTCTATCAGCACCTATAGGCGTTTGACAAAACCGATCATTGCGTGCTGCCAACGCCCATAGGCGTTCGATGCAATGCCTCAGTATGTACTACTTAGCTCGACCGCACGCGGTATTAGCCTCGTTTCCAAGTAACAGCAGTCAAAGGGTTAACTTTGTTCACCTGAAATATCTCCGCTTTTTTAATAATATAAAATATTGACCCTTTGCACTCGAAGGTTTTTTCACTATAGGAAAGTAAAATGTTGAAGAAATTTTGTACAATAATATACAAATAAATCATACATAAATTAACGGATAGAACCATTTTATTTCAATATATCATGCATTTTTAGATTACACAAGACCTAATACTGAATAAGAATCACTTCTCGAGTGCAAAGGATCTCTGTTTATAAAACAGTCATTGTAGTCTCATAATCGCCAGTCGAGTTGCTCCATCAAACCAAGTGGCTACTGAGTGCAAAGGGTTGAAATAAAGTAGTTCTATCCGTTAACTTACATATGATTTATTTTCGTATTAGTTGTAAGATTTCAACTTTTTAGCAAAAATGCTTGGAGTTTCTACTTCCCTATAGCGAAAGAACCTTCCAGTGCAGAGGGTTAAAATAGCTCGTATAGTAATATATTTTTATCATTGTAACTTACCTCTGCCATTGAGAGCACGGAGGCCTCTCTTCGAAGCAAGTAACTTGTATGACGTTGAAGAAGAGAGCACCGAGAGTGTTCGCCACTTCCGAGTTCAGATTCTGGAGGCATCTGCGGAACTTTGCGTCGCAGTCACAATGAGATCGCGTGAACGGGGAATTGTTGCATACACCGTGAATGCATTGTTTCGGAGCCACCGTGATGGGACAATGGTCGTGTTCCCTACAGCAGGCATCCTCGGCTGCGTGTTTTCCCAGGTCGTCGTACGACGTCGCCAAGGTACCAGGACCACACCATTTTGTGCCAGGATATATTAGACCACCGCCTGGTGGTTGATTCTGACCATATGTAAATATTTATTCGTTGGTGTAAGAAGACACTTATAAACTATGTGAACAGTCAAACTGATGGATGATACGATAATCGGTATCGTTAGAGGGAGAAACACTCTGGATCATCTATGGTAGTGATGGCCACTGGAGATACGGCCTTCCCCCACTCTGTGTTCACTCTTCTCGTTCCCCTTCGGTCCATCGTCGTCCCAGATCACAGCCTATATGAGGGGAATGGGCCCAGAGTGGGGGAAGGCCGTAGCTCCGGTGGTCATCGCTAGTCTGTGGCAACAAATTTGAAGGGTTCTAGCGGTACCAGTACAACAGTTTAATATGGATTCCTATTCAGTTGTTAGCGAGAAAGATGTTATTTATTTAAAAATATATTCAGGGTGACCCATGTTTAGATTGCCATGTGAATATGTTCGAAAGTATTAGTGATACTGAAAGATATTTCAGAGAGAAGTAGGACGATTTTGAGGGTGAGTTAACGTGGTGGAGGTGTAGCAGAGATATGAAGATCATACTTATTTTTTTAAACGGAACCATATATTTTCCTGTATATTTGTCGATGTAACTCTTCATTTTGTAGTAGGGTATTTGCGCCGAAACGCCATTAGTTTAGTAAATTTTTTAATTTTAACCCGTCGTCTGTCAGGTGAGGTGTCACATACCCTAATGAAATTAAACTGCGTGCTGTTTGTTGTATTACAGATACTTTTGCATTTACTTTTAAACCAAATACATTATAAAATATACTTTTATGTTATTATTTAAACAAGTAAAAAAGATGGGGTACGTCACACCCCACCTGATATTTCACAACACAAAATTTCACCTGACAGGCTTCGGGTTAATTTTGTGAAATACTACTCGTGGCTTCAGACTCAGCGACATTTACATCAAAATAGCTCCAAAATTGTCAATTTTTCGGCACAAATGCCCTATACTTTTGCATTCAGAATAAAGAACTGTAATCATTAGTGCATTACAAAAACTTACGATATTATTTTCAGTAAAATATTTCTCTGTATTGGAAGCCATGTGTACTACTTCGCAACGTTAAAATCAAAATATCTATCAAACTATTAGCTTTTCGTTAGAAACGCCCTAAAACTTTTTTTTATAGAGAAGAAGAACTGTATCGAACAGCATATTACAAAAATTCTCTATTAACCCTTTGACTGGGGTATACTTTTAATCAAAATCATTCGCTGTGTGCGAAATAATAATAACGGAGCAACAACGGTTGATAGCTTTTATTCATTTATCTTATTGTGCTTTGTCTTTTCTTATCTAATATTTATGTGTATATTTTTTTGTATACTCTACAGTGATTATTTATTATTTAGTTGAATTTTTTTATGATAATTGGATTCAGATGACTCTGGATTCTTATGCAGTATTCGGAAGTGACAGCTAGTTCTCTGAGCCACTACAGTGGCCGTCCGCACGTAAGAACTTACTTTTTCAGAGTGTATAAGTGCGGCTTTTGCAGTCAAAGGGTTAAAAAGAATATTCTCTGTATTAGAAGCTATGAATAGTATTGTACAAAATTAACCCTTTGCGGTCGTATGTCTGCTCTCAGCCACCACAGCAAAGAACCATACTAATCTTACATTGTATTCATCCATGTATCAATTTATGCTTTCTCTAAACGAAACTGAATGTGTAAAGAACCTATTTACGAACCAATACGGTGCTCATTTCAATTGTTAACAAAAAAAACTCAGTTTTAACAAATGTTTGTCCGAAAATTGGTGGAACAACTTGTAGGTGATTTTCGTGACGGAGCATCTTCAAAATCAGGAAGACCATCGTCCTCGGATAAAGAGGAAAGGCTTAATGGCAAACTACATATATTGCGGCACTGTCAAAACATAAAAAGTAAAGATTGTTCTGTATGTTCAAACAGAAAAATCCAGGGCGGAAGACGCCAAACTAATTATTTTTGCGACACGTGTACTCGAAAACCAGGACTTCAGGTTGGAGACTGTTTTGAAAGATACCACACAATGGAGAATTATAAAATATAATTTTTGGTAAAACTTACGTTTAGGGGAGGCAGCTCCGATGACCTTGACCTTGATATATGTTATGAAGGTTACTATCTCGAGCAACCCCCAGGAGGTTTTAGCCGTCGCTTGTTTTTTATTAAAAAGTTATTAATAAAAATGTATTAATGATACTACACTACAATCTGCGTATACGTATATTCAATGTGACCTTGACGTTCATATAGTTTATGAAGGTCACCCTCCTGAGTATCCCCCGAAAAGTTTTAGCTGTCGCTCGTTTTTTATTAAAAAGTTATTAACATATAAAGATTATATAATAAATCGCACGTCACCCTTCATCCCTTTCGGCCTTTTATAACTTTATAATACGTCTTCGTGCAATGAAATAAATGATTTTCAGAACTATGAGCTAGTGTTAAGTCATTCTGACACCTTGCACATATTACTTTGCTACGAACAACTTTTTTCTCACACAAAAAATTCCATAAGGAATCATAATTGTACGTTATATTGATAAATTCGTGTAAATGCATGTTGGAAATTTTGATATGGTCTAACCGACAGATACACAGCTATGTGACGGACTGATAGTAATATAGGACGTATTACATACAAACGATTATAACATTCCTTAACCTACTGCTTTGTTTTGATTTCTCTTATTATTCGTACTTGGTATGTTACTTAGTATGCTATTATTACAAACATTATCTTCGTTAATTTCAACGCATGGGCAGGGAAGGGACTCCGCCCCTCCCCCTGCACCCTCACCCCGAAGTGATATAATCTAACCTACCCTAACTCAGTTTTTAATTAAAAGGAGAGCTGGATAGTTTGATCTATCTTAAAGATAGATTGGGTTAGGTTGGGTTGTGTTGTTTCGGGGTGGGGGTGCGGGGGGAGGGGCTGAGCCCCTCCCCCGCCAATACAGTGAAGTTTGAAACAAATTTTTCAATTAATAATAATCAAGTATTACGATATATATCAACTTTATCGCAAAGTTGGTTCTATTCGTGACCTATTTTCAATAGGTAATAATTTTTTAATAAAAAACGAGCGACGGCTAAAACCTCCTGGGGGTTACTCGAGATGGTGACCTTCATAACATATGTCAAGGTCAAGGTCATCGGAGCTGCCTCCCCTAAACGTAAGTTTTACCAGAAATACATAGTACCATTTAAAAAAACGAATGTAATCTTCCATCCATAAAGAAATTATTAACACCACACTATGCTTCCTTCAAAACCATTTAACTTTTGTTTGAAATGTTATTCCATATCAGTAACAATACCGAAGATATTTATGTGGGAAGAATAAAATAGAACACTACGTATATCTATCTATTAATTCTTTAACAAAAAATTAATGCAGAAAATCTTCGAAAAGTGCTACTATTTTCAAACTTATTGTCGATAGTGCAGATCGTTAGGTGGGTCCCATCACTAATTCTGCTTGCGAAATGATTACTACCTCCCGTCGTTTATGTGTTAAAGTCAGACCGTACTTTTCCTTTTTCTCGAGACGCTTTGCACGTTTCGATGAGATCTGCGATGAGATTGTTGGACATTTGCCGGACTCTTTTCGGGTCTGCACCGAGCACCATACTTTGTATAACTCCGCGATCGTTGTAGAGGGCACAGAACGGCGCATCCGCGTTCAATTCTACCATTCTGGACATAGTGTTGTCCGCCACAAGAACGCTAGCCTCGGATCTGTCCCCCAAAAATATCGGCACAAACAGCAGGAAGATCGCAAGCATCTGTAAAATACAATTACCTTGTCTGAAATCCATTTTTGTGTTCGTTTGCATACCAGATTTGGAATTCTTTTAAAACGCGCACAAGGCGATTCACTCGTAACGTACACTCCCGTTCATAAGTCTTAGGACACTTGCTATTTTTGTTGAAAATACGAGTTTTGCCAAAATTCCACAAACATCTACAGCAATAATTGAGGAAAGAGGAAAGAGAAGAATTAATACGTTTCCTGCCACCTGGACCGTTTTCGGTACACGCATCAATTTTAATTTAATTACATAACTCCCAGCCCTTATGAAATTTTGAATAACATTCACGACAAAATGATAGTAGATATACAAAGTGTAATATCAAATAGATAAATATTTGTACAATCAACCACGTGTATTAATAAATAGTCATTTTCGCGCGTCTGTCTAGTTACGGAATTTTCTACAGTGCCAGAGAACGTGTTGAATAAAGATCATGTACTAGACCTTCCAATCATTCGGCTTGAACCCAATGGGAAAAATATAGGATGGAATGGATCTAGAAATATAACCAACTTGCCCGAAATCAAAATCTGGCTTCTGGAATCACTTGCAACAGAAACGGGAGAAAATATTACCAGAAGCTATTTAGAAACTCTCAGATAGAGCGACAAAATTGATAGAAGTTGTAATTAGGAAACGGATGGGCTATGTGAACGGAAACAAAGTTTAATTTTGAACACTTTGACGGCCGTAAATTTTTTTGAAAAATCGGTTGCCTCTCTTCATTTTTGCAAGGTTTTAATTAAGTAACAGAACTTCATATATTATTCCTTTTGTATCGATTATTTTACAATTTGTATTTTATGACTATTTGGCTATTTACTTTTTATCAATGATAGGTACGTTTATTTATTTGTTTTACATACGTAAATGATTGAAGTCGTGTGTATGTGGCAGCGACCATCAAAGTGTTAATTAATTTCCGTGGTGAGATTTGTGATAGAATATTGAATGTACATTCTCCCTGTGGTATGAAGTATACAATAGCACAATCTATCTCCGAATCCTCGAATGATTTCATAATCTTTTTCAGATGTAATTCAAATTGCGCAAGTGTCTTAACACTTTTGGACGTGGGTGTATATCGTGTAGATGTACGATGTATGCAGACCGCAAACGTTTATGCAGTTTAACATATCCACGTACGTGAAACATACTACCGAAAGAAATTTATCAGACTTTATGAAGAAACAGTGAACAATTATTATGATTGTACATGACAGAAATAAAATAAAATAGGAATATTCTTTACAAAATTGTGTCCCTGTACGTCTAACTGAAAATTGTGCTAATGAAATGGTGTTTGTTATCATTTCAATCGGAACGATTTCATCAATTCATGGAAATCATTTTCATAAAAATAATCTGTGAAGTGACTGATTCTATGACTCGAGGTTTGTTCGTTCCAGAAATGGGTGATATGACTCGCGATCTATTAACCTGAGAAAATTTCGTTCATGTAACCGGAGAATACTATACAATTAATTTCATTGCTAGAATACAGTAGTCAAGCATCGTTATTTCTTTCTAAAGTATAATGGTCGATCGCAATCTTCCAACAGGAGCGTTTAAAGAGAATCAGAAAATGTTTCTAATTATTTGAAAGATTGAATCGCTTAGGATAGTAAGAATAAGGCAGAATAAGTGAACGATCAGTTTGTGGAATTCCTCCCATCATCCGAGTCGATTCTTTCGACGACACAACTATAATGATCATTAAATTCATTGAACGCTCATCCGACTAGATAACCCTGCAGGAATTCCGGTGGCTTCAACAAGTAGGGGGATGAATTAATTAGACATCACGAAACGATGTCCTGTATCATTGTTGGGATGACGGAGGAAGGTCGCTGAAGGACACTTCTCCGTTAACGACTTTACATCGAGTCATTCCATAAGTAATGTCGTTTTTAAATATGACCTAATCGAGCGTAAACGAAGTGACAACTGCAGTTATTTTTAATTATCAAGGTAATGAATATTACTTTTGGTGTGTTCGTTCAACTTCTTCAACAGGTCTTCGATTCTGATTTCCACCTGTCGTTTCAAGACAATTCATTTCAGGTTGATCACAACCAATTAGTACCATTGGATTTTTTTTGAGGGCATGCAAAAGTACACAGGTGAGATATTCGCAAATAAGCAGTTCTCGAGATAGAAAAACACACACTATATTAAATGCAATATATTGCTGTAATAAAATGATAGTGACCAAAAATTAAAGAAACGACTGCTTTTCAACATATCTTTTTATATCGTCGAGAGTCACGGTGATATTAATTTGGCAAAGATAAACAAAACACCCTGTATGCATGTCAAGTATTAAAGAAATATCATGATTATAAGAATACAAACGTTTTTATAAGTGAAAACGTAATATTTATGCTTGTAATGTAGACAAGCTTTCGAATTTGATTTTTTGTATTGGGTGCACAAATGCATTTTGGTACAATTTCAATTTTTAATTGTTTATGTAGTTTTAATATTGTTCTGTGTTTAGTATAGGGTGACAAAAATAGTATGCAGGACTTACAGGATAGATGGTGCTCAGTAAATTAAATAAAAAATGTCTCATAAGCATGGGGCGAAGGGTCAATATTGACCAAGTAATAAATAATTTTCGGATCGATTTTTTTTAGCACAAAATGACTTACAATATGGATAATATTCATTTGTCAACCAATTTTTATTAGATTTTTTTTATTCAGTTTAATGAGTACTGTCTATCTCAAAAGTCTTGAATACTTTTTCTTTTACACTATGCATAATGTATCAATAAATTTAAAAATTAAATTTTAAATAATAATAAATTTAGTTTTATAGTTTCGACTGGTACAGTGTCCAAATATTTTTGTCATATTAAAATTAGCTATCATTGCATTTCTCTATAATTATTTATATAATTATATACAATCAGTAAATTGTTTCTTAGTTTGGAAACGAAAAACTGTGTTTTACTCTAACATAATACATGTTTCATTCATTGTATGTTTAATTAAAATACTTTTAATAATATATTGAATAAAAATTAGCCCTGTATAACTTAATAATAAATCTGCCTTATCTGAATTGGAATGACTGAACATGATTAACTTGGTAACAGTAATAATTTTACCTAAGCTCACTTTACAGTTTCGAAGCAACATATCCCATAGTAAAATGCAAAGTACTTACTGTTTATTTATAACAATTTAAACGTCCAATAAATAAATATTCACTGTGCACGGAAAGGTATACTTCAAACACGTTCCTCCTTTTTTTCTCTAAACTTGCACATTTCATTACATTCTGTTGGATTATTTAATTTTTCATTTAACAGAAACAATCACGAAGATCATTGTGACGTTGTTTAGGTAGGAATTGAACATTTTGCGGAGCCATTTTGGTAACACACGTGCTCACAGAAAAAGAAACAGCAGAATTAAAAGCAACAAGTCAGTCGGTATATACTTCGAAAGTATTTAATCGAGCGGGCAATGCGACTCGTGCGATCCGCGCGATAAGTTCGAAAAACGCGAAGCAACTGGTGGTACTTCACCTTTCTCGAGAATCGTTTCCAAATATTCCTTCAAGGACGTACCCCGAAGGTTACAAGGAGATAAGGAACAAAGATGTAACATTGAATGTTCTTTATTGGCTGTCCTTCGTTCAGTCCGTCGGCGGCACAACAGACAATTTTCAGCCGGTTTAATAAAAACAAGAAAAAAGACACGAAGGAACATGATGAGACTCGGTCTACGCACGGCCTTGCAGGTCTGTAAATAATTTTGTCTCCTGTCACTTCGTTTATTCATCTTAGGAACAACCTTCGACACCGATGAGGATTCGATAGAAAAAACAAACTACGCGGTTAATTATTCAGAAGTTTCTATGTCAATAGCAATTTCGCAACGTAAAATATAGGACGCGGAGATG
Organism: Macropis europaea; assembly: GCA_916610135.2. Taxonomy (NCBI): domain Eukaryota; kingdom Metazoa; phylum Arthropoda; class Insecta; order Hymenoptera; family Melittidae; genus Macropis; species Macropis europaea. The sequence continues at coordinate 26,944,911 of OU744345.1, forward strand.
ATAATTAGATGTCGTCTGTCTCATACAGGGTGTTAACAAAATCGCCATTCGCGTTAAGGTTTGTTCTACCTCTTGCATTATCGAACAGATGGCTGAGAAAACGATATTTCAGCGCTATCGTGAATGAACTAATTTGCAAAATCAAGTTTTTAATTAATTGCCTGTTTATCGCTTCTTAGAATATTTAACGTTTGTTGTAGATTTCTTGCGTGTAATGGAATTCACGAAAATGTTCCAATCAAAAGATTTGATTACTAGATTCAAGTTTTAAACACACTTTATTCTGAATATTTCCAGTTTGGACATATAGATTTGAAAAATGAGAAAATGATCTAAATGAAAAGATGAGATTATATTTCCGCTATAGCATTGTCAGTAGCAAAAACTATATCGATCTGTTTATTAATATAATTAGACTGTAACTTTAACAAAAAATTGTTTTCGATGTAAAGCTCCATGTATTAAAACAATAGTTCGATACGATATTTGCGGCTTACAATTTTTATGATTGAAGTAAATAATAATTAGGAAAACGATCCATAGTACAACCTACAATATATCAACACTCATCGTCCGAGTGTTCTATAATTTAAGCACTGCATTTCCTTGTAAATTGCAGTATCACATAATACGAGCACATTTTCTAAATTAATTACATATTAAAGACATGTTACTTACTTTCACAACAATAAAATGGAAGTTTCTCTTATCCAAACAATTATGTCTTCATATTAATTCGAACATTGGAAAGTCTATTGCAATTTCTGTTCTTATTTAGATCAATTTTTTATTTGCAAGCTTAAGTTTCTTACCTTCTGTTTGTGTTACTTCATTTTATTTACGTACAAAATCTATGCTTTATTAGTGGAAATATTCAGAACAAGGTATATTTAAAACTTCAACATCGTAATTAAATCTCTTCGTTGGAACCTGAATTTTAAATTCTCTGCCCTGGTTGTCCCAGTAATTGTGTTAAACATGTACACGGTGTATTAAACGTTTTACACAATAAAAGAATTAATACGTATTGTATAATACGTATGCGATTGTAATTTCGAATGTTTAAGAAACTCTAAAGCGCTGCAATTGTTAAACTATGTTATCGAATAAAGGTCATTGCAATGGACAATATACTGTTAACATGAGTGATTGAAATCATTAGACAAAACGCCCCCTTCCTATATGAATATGAACGTACAATCATGCAAAGAATTTATTTAAAAATGTATTTTCGCAGTGACCAAAATCATTAGGTAAAGCAGTTTTTCCAAAAATGCTAGACCAATATTCGTGTATCAAATTGCGTAAAGGTCAACGTATCATACCTGTCTGAAATCTATTCTTTGTCAGCTACAATAATACGATAATAAAAATATGTCATTACTATTAAAAACCAGTGATGACATTGAAACCTCAAAAAAAATGATTTGAGGGAAAAAATCATGAATCACAATATTTGTTGTTCTGAACCAAACAACTTTATCCTGTAACGAGGACTTCCATACAAACCACGCCACAGTCAAATTTAGCAGAAAAGAACAAATAATACTCAATAGATTAATAATTGGACAAACTCAGGCTACACGTAACTCCATTCTAAACAAGAAGATCCTGTTGTACTGTAAGAATACAGAAGACACCTGAAGCTAGCTACAAGTACCTAACAGTATAAAAGAAATATGTGAAACAGACGAAAACCTCAAGAAAACCATCGACTTTATCCGTAGAATAAACTTTTATTACGAGTTATAGAATAACCACCAACTATGGTCGCTAATAACCAAGATGTTATGACCTTAAATTAAATAAAAAAAAAATAACACTTTATCCTGGTACACTTTTTTGTATCGGCAAAAGTAACGAAGATATTACGGTGATCAAGATAAACGAAATACCCTGTATATCCTATCGATAAAAATACCATTAAGTTCCCCTTAATACTCTGACTGTCATGTCACCTATATATGGGTGACACTTAAATTCAGTTGGTATTTATTTGGCTATGAATAGGAATAGTAAAAATATCTAAAAGAGTCTGGCAGATCCAGTGAAAATTTACAAACAATTACTAACGTTACTAATTAAAGTATGTATAATTTCAGATTCGTTTCATATTGCACCAAAGTCTAGAAAGTTGTATCGTTTTCAGCCTAAAACAGCTGTCAAAGTCAATGTAATTGTGGCAGCCAAAGGGTTACAGAAATACAAACTGCGTAAATTCTGCAATCAACGGGATAAAAATACTTTTGTGATTATTGTACAAATTGCTATCAATCCGAAGGATCCGAATAATTCATAATAAAGTAGTGTCAGCACAATTATCACATAAAACTGAAATGTTGAATATAGAATTGAAAATATAATGATAGCACATGTACAGTCGGTCATGAAAATATTCAAACACAAATATAATTTAATTTCTGTTCTCGATATTTTAATTACGTTCATTAAATTAAAAAATGTATCATTAAAATGCAGTTTCTAGTTAAGAAAAATTAGTGGTTTTATGTGTTGTATACGATAGTTTAAATTCACAAACGAACATCTGTTGTAACCAGAATTTAGGCCGAAATTCACTGTGAATTTCAGTTGAGAGGAACCCAAACATCAATCACGGCTAGCTTATTAACCCTAACCGAACGGTACTTTGGTTTCGACTCCCTTAAGTTTCTGCATATTAACACTTTGAGTGCAATGCCACCCGTATACAGGTGGCAGTTAAATTCAGCTGTTATTTATCTGAACACGAATACCATTAGCAAAATATTGAAGAGCATCTAACAGAGCCAGTAAGAACTATAAATAATTACTAAGATTATTAATTAAAAAGTGTATAATTTCAGATTACTTTCATGTTGTATCGAAGTCCAGAAAGTCGTGTCGTTTTCAGCTGGCATAGTATGGCAGTCAACGTGTTAAAGTCAAAACTGTACTGGTGTGCTTTTTTGCAACAGACTGTATAATACCTTTTTATCCGAGAATGTATATGCGCGGTACTGTATATGCTATCTCTTAGTCTGGGAGTGTAGGTCAGAATCATTGAGTCGTGATTAATTTGCTGTGGCTATTTGGCCGATGTAAATCAGTACAGGTTCAAGGGACACGTTCGTTAAGTGGCCCTCACGCCCCAGTTTCTTTATATCTGCTCCAATTTTATCAGTATAACGCACGGTGTGTTGTGTGACCCGTTCGAAGTTATTCAATTAAACTGGGACAATCTAATCGAGCTAATTAAATTGAATTATCATTTCGCTGGCATATCCAGTGCGCGAAATGAGTCGCTATAATTTAGCACTTTAAATAATCGTTTCAGTTCTAACGTTACAGAAAATCGTCTCTGGAGAATATATACTCTTTTCAATAGGACACATCCAGTAATTGAAATGAATTTTTAATGAGTCTCATACTGCTTTAAGATTCGAATGTCAGCTTGATGCCACCAAATGGAAGCATTTTAGTTTCCGCAAATTGTCTTGCAGCTGATGCCAAGAAAAATTAAAATACCTACAGTTCCATGACCGTGAATTTGAATATTCCAATTATACGGTATCAAGAGTTTTCCGATATATACAGGTGCAAGAAAATATTTGAACAGCCGTATGCTCGCAACTAAAATAGAGATAAATTATACAGTATAATAGATATATTTTTCAGTAGGAAAGAAATCGCATTGTTGCTCATAGACGACGTTAAATCACACGTTTTGATGAGGAGCCACCAAAAATTGTTGGAGCTTGGCTCACAAGTTAGATGTTTTACCCTATCCATCGTATTCATTGGATATGGCATCCTCTGATTACCATTTTGGTTTCGAACTTCAAAAGAATTTTTTGTAGACAAAAACTCGATAATCTAGAAACGTGCAAAAGCAAATTGTAAGAATTATTTGCTCAGAAAAGTGAAAACTTCTTTGAATATGGAAACACGGAATTGCCAAACAAATGGCAGAAAGTCAATGAAAGAAACGATGCGCATATTGTTTAATAAAGTACAAATCTAATGCAAACATTGTACCTTGAAGTTTTCATTAATTTTGCTACAAACTTTCCGCACAACCCAATACTTCATTATTCTTTTCAGGATACATTCTTATGTATCTTCATACATGTACGGAATATTTCAGAAATGAGTGACCAAACTTTAAAGGTGCGTTCTGCTTGTCCTGAGTACGAAGGAAGGCTATACAAACATGGGTCCCGATACTATTCCTTTGCGAGACACAAGCACTTTTTCTTTACAATGGAACTTGATAGAATACTTGTATAAATAATTATAATAATCGTTTTTCTAAGGAGCAACTGTAACTATAAGAAGTAATTGTTAGGAGTAACTGTATTTGTGATTGGAAAAATCTGTCTGACACATTCCAATCAATGTACAGACCTGTCCAAAAGTGTTAGGACATTTGCTACAGCTGCTGAAAATACGATATTTTTCCAGGACTGATGCAAATGTCTAGAAACTTAAATGAGAACAGTAGTTAAATTAAAAGTAATGCAATGACCCTTCGAATCAACCGATTTGAATACAAAGAAGAAAATATGAAATGAAATAAGCCAAAGTATAAGAAATCTATCCAAAATCAAAATGTGACTTTTGGAATCACTTGGAACAAAAATGGGACACAATATTGTCAAAAACTATATAGAAGTTCACAGTTGAAATACCAAAATTAGTAGAAGGGTTATATCAGCGAAAAGAAAAATTGAGTTTTAAATAATTTCCATTGTGAGATTTGTGGTATAATATTAAATGAACATATTCTTTGTAGTATAATGTATGGAATAAATGTGCTTTCGAATTCTCCAATCATTTCATAATCATTTTCAAATTTATTTCTTTGATAAGTGTCCTAACACTTATGGACGGGGGTGTACATTCCAGTAAGTGCAAAGAGTATTAAGGGGTCTGCCTAGTGTGACGGTCGAAAAACGAAACGACCTTTGGGAATTTTTTTGAAGAAAAGTAATGAACGTATGAATGTAATAATTTGCTGCTGTATCAGATAATGTTTGAAGAATACATAATAATTATTTAGTGCAGAAAGAACGATTCTGTCCAAAGCTATAGGGATTCTGCCACTGCACCTAACAAAAATTTGTCTTCATGACTGCCATAAAATCTGCCCTCAGAATGAACGGAATGAAAAACAAGAAAAGGATTCTTAATCTATATGAGTGTGGCTATAGCCGGTACTAGAATAAATGAAAAATAACGAAAAATTAAAAAATGGCAACGTCTGAAAGGAAAAGTTTCGGTTTTTGCACAAAAAATGGCTTGTTTTTTAAGTCGCAAAATTTGAATTTTGCAAATATTGTCTTAGTTTTAGTATCGGCGAGAATGAGACATCTACTGAAGATGTCTGCCAAGTTTCACGTAAATCGGATGATTGGATTTTGAGATATCGTGGCAGCCATTTGAAAAAATATCATTCTCAGAAAATCGCGTCCAAAGTTTCACATACCCTTTAAAATTATATGAAATGCTCCGTTTCAAAGCCTGTAGCATTGTCAATTTTTGTAATACGTCTATAATATTTTGGGAGTATGTTTTTAAGATGAAAACTATAAGAAAATCTCAAAAAATATTCGATTTTTTTTAAATTATCACACTAGGGAGACCCCTTAATCTTTATATGACCTGCTGCAGCTGAGAAAATACTCCAAAATCGTACTGCTGCCTCGTGTGATAAAATTTGATATACTGCAGGTATTCTTTAATATTTTTGAGTGATTTCGAGATTTCGATGTCAAGTATGCAGGGTGGATCACCTGATATTATCATCTTGATTTACGCCGAATTATTATCTGTAGAGAAAAACGGATTAAGCGGCGACGCTTGGGAGATTCGAAGGTGATCTTTGATTTTTTAGATGGAAATGTATATTTTTCTTGTAGCAGCATTGCAATATATTTTTTTCTGAGCACAACGATCTTAGATCCTTATAGTCAAGCTCTAGTACTTGTTTGTACGAACAACAAAATTATGAGAAGAAGAATGTTGTAAATGGTCGTCACATTGAACGCTTTCTGTACAGAAACCTAACATTAGTAAGAGAATGATGGTTTCATCCTCTCACAATTTTGTTTTTCCTGCAGACAACTACCAGAGCTTAACTATTAAGACCTGAGATGTTTGTATTCAGAAAACAATGGACTGCAATGCTGCTATAAAAAAATATATGTTTGCATTTAAAAAGTCAAATGATTGATGTTTTTAAAAAATGGCTTTATAGAGAAATTAATTTTCTATCAGCGTATTTCGCACATCAAACAGTGTAACTTTGTACCTGTTTCTGGTGGACCACCCTGTATATACGCTGTTCGCAGTCAAAGAGTTTATTCTCCGTTTGCGTGGGAAGTGTGCGGGTGCGTGTTCTTCGCTAAACAGTCAGACTAGTTCAGTCAAAAGTTAATCAATAATGACTGAAGGTAAAAATATAACGGCGCAATAACGATTACAACTACAATTGTTTCGAGAGTGAAACAGTACGTATCGTAATATTTCTAATCAACAGGGCATGTCTCTTGGAACTTGTTGCGCAGCTATGAAATGCATGCGCTTAATAAAACAGCAGATAACATTCCACGAAACCAAAAATCACAGAAGACGAATGATCAAACTGACTGACTGCTGCGTCGAATATCTAAAGCTGATCAATTAAAAACTTCTGTTTATATTTCTAATGGAATATCATATTTAGATTAATGGAATGAGTTACTCAAAAGAAACCTCGGATATCTGAAAAGAATCGACGCGCTAGACTTCAATTTGCAAAAGATCATAGCTAGACTGCGTTTCTTTATGCGTACGCCCCACAGGGGGATAATTTTGAATATTTTGAGAGCAATTAGAAAATTATGTTGCATTCGTTACTTTCATCGACGATATAGCCAAAAAATCACTATAGTTTTTTGTGCTAACCGGCGTTTTCTTTTATTTGACGTACCTATTTATATTATACTTTTTCAGAACTTAGTTCACTATTATGCAAAGGGGGCATTCAAATCTTTGAGTCGTTGAGGTGGGGCATGATCCAAAAAAGGTTGGAAAACACTGATTTAGACACTTCAACCCCAAAATGCAGTTCTGTCATAGTTGCGTTTCATCAGCTGCATGGACATCAAAAATATTGAAGTCTAAAAGTGTGTATTTGCATAAAAGTCCGCAGTCTAATCGTAGCGAATGGACGGAAAAAAATTGGTCCAGGGACCTGTTCACCGACAAAAGTAAATTTGACTACAATTTCGCTGATATTCTTCGCCAGCCGTCTCACGTAACTCTCCCCTACTCATTAAAAGTCCTCGCAAGAAAGTGCCGTAACGAAGCATCGCGAAAGCGTCGGCGGCAGACATCTGACGTCAGAAACAATTTCTGAAGGAATCGTTTATTCGAATTTAAGGCTCGTTACACGCTGTAAACCGGCTGCGTAAATCGATCAATTAACCTGCGGTAAACTCGTGCACGTGCAGCGATGGAGATATACGCACCGACGTTCTGCGGAACGCGCGCGTAACGAAGCTTCGGAAGATACGAACGAACGAACGGACCGAATGGAACGTGTCGACGAGCACGTTGAAACGGGAGTTTGACTGGACGAGATTTCAGGTACTCACGGGATCTGAGTCGATGGCATAACGCGAAACTCACTGAAAGAGAACGGGGCGAAGGAGGGTGCGCGAGGTTCGCAGCAATTTTCAACCCCATCTGCGCACCCCTGAAATCGCAACGCGACCCGTATTGCTGCACTGCGCAATAATCGAGCAGGTATCCACCTACCAGACCTGGGTGTTTTGGAAATTCACGCTGTCACCATACAACGCGTTCTTCCCTGTCACGGTAACGAATCCGCTCGTAGTCTGCCACGTGAAAATACAGCGCCTCACGAAATAGATCAAGTGATTTGTAGGAAGAAATCGATATGCGATGGCATATCGATTATCAAATGTATCATTGCACGGGATGTAAATTGGCCATGAACGTTTCAGATATTGATTTTTAATCTGCAAATGTAATCAGTCATGTTAGAGACATCAAACTGTCAAGACGTATAAACAAAAGACACCATTTCATTAAGAAAGTTGTGATTTTAATATGCCCTACAGTTTCTATAATTAATTTTCTTCCTTCACCCAAGTAGAACTGAATGACTAGAACTTATGTGGTGGCGTACTTGAAATATATTTTATTACAGATACGGTAGCCTTACTGCAAATAACAATACCCTGTGATAGTGTCAAGTAAAAGAATTTTGAAATATTGTATGATTACGATCAATTTCGTGAGTGATTGTAAGTTTCTACGAGTACATAACGTTAAAATGCAAACATTCAATTATCTCGCGATATACTTTTTATTTTATACTATCGTTGAGGCGTTCAATTCAATTGATTCATAAAGAATATTAGTATTTGTGTAGAACAATTGAATTTGATGCATAGGGCGTATACAACCCATGCAGCACGGAACGTGTTGAAGGGAGATTCCGGTTTAGAGCCCTCAAAAATAGTCATTTTTAGGAGTTTAAAAGAAGCTATTACCGATAATTTAATGAGAGTTCTGGCATTTTATTAAGGATGTCTTGCACTATAGAAATTGATACATGCATTTTTAATTCAACATTGTAGATGGCACTGAAGACTCGTTGAATACGAGGCCTATAGAAAATCCTCTAAAACGGTGGGATGTCGAGCTCCTAAACTGATGGCCTGATATAAAAAACAATGCCGGATTATTAAAAGGCACAAAATTTCCAAGGGTGCTAATCTCTAATAATTTAAAAGAAATACAATTTTTGACAAAATGGCGATATTTCAGGTTTAAAAACATTTTACCCTACTTTTTCTTTCTTTTTAATGCAATAAAAAAATACAAATTTTCAAAAATTTCGAAGTGTTAGAGGTTTACCCCTAGTAAAAAAGTATATTCTTCAAAATAAGAAAAGGCGCAACTGAATCGATTATTAATTTTTCGAGATATTTATCCCACCATGGTGGAATATCACTCCAATGTCTATTAAATGTTCCTTATGTAACATTCGCGTTTTTATGTTTCAAAATCACTGTAGATACATTACTTATACCTAGACTTTACGATAGAAATTTAAGTAATACTAATTAAGCCAAAATTAAACAGTTAATTTCATTGCAGCAGAATCTAAGATTGTAAACAGCTGAGATTTAGACGCTCAGGAATTACAGTATTTAATAGATATGCACTTAGGAACATGCAGAATAGAAGGTTCAACATCATGTCTAACGCCTCCTATATTCAATTTTTTCTCACGCACGTATTGGAAAAACGAATTTTGGCACGGTTTTCGGGCTTTTTAATCACTGTGCACCAGTTTGAAAGACAAGTTTCACGTGGCCGGCTTTACTTTTTTATTTTTCGTATTTCAAAAAATCCATTTAAACGCGTGTTTTTAAAGGCTTGAAGATTAAAAAAATAAACAGAAAAAAATCGTTCTGTTGAAATTTTTAGACCAGAACCTCCCCTTATCTTGTTAACTGGGTCATTCTTTGTCTAGGAGCACATATTGTTTATAGTTAAATCATCTTGTTCGATTAACAGGTTTAAGTATTCGTCAACAAATACAGTGAAAGCTGTAATTAACAAGGTTCCTACTTATGGCGGAACAATTTTTATAGGACGAGTGAACTCGGCTTTTTCAGCTAACAGGCTAAACGACCAGTCCGTCAGCACCTAATAGCGATGTGACTTCGAGTCACTAACTATAGTCTTCAAACTGAATATTTGATCAAGTATCCAATAAAACCTCGTCCTTATTAAAACCTCGATCTATTCATACGTAACGAGAAAGCTAAATAGCATCGGTCTATCTGCCTTTGAAGCATCCCTACAATGCCTCGAATGCTAAAAAATTAGTTAAAAACAAATCAAATGAGGTAAGTTGCCTTGTCTTTCCAGATACATTTTCAAATGACACGTTAAATCGTCGTCTTCGATTAAGATGTTTAAATATTCGTCAACAAATACTATGAGAGCACAAGAACGATTTCATAGGACGAGGTAACTTGTCTTCCCTAGTTAACAGCTAATAGTCCAAACTTGTACACTGTCGATCATCCTAGGCGACCGTCTGATCAGAAACGGTATAGGAGAAGTAGCCAATCACCTAGACCTCCCTACACTCATCTTCTGGCCACTCGTCTTCGATTTTAACACGTTGAACGCCGTGGCGGTCACCGGTGACCGACACCTCAAATTTAATTTAATTATATAATTATTGATTGTTGCATAATTCTGAGCAAACTTCATACTGACATCATAATGTAGGAACAGAAGAACACGGCTGAGTACTGAAATATTTTGTTTTTTACGATTTATATTAAAAATAGTAAATTATATCGTGTCTGATTAGGTATGGCCGTTTTCACTGTGGCGTTTAACGTGTTCAAAATTCGGCGCGCGACAGCAGACAGGTGATTGTTTTCTTCTCCTATACCGCTTTACAACTGAGACTCTATCAATCCTCGTGACTGTACGTCTCCTCTTGGATGACATGAGTTCACGTTGTTTTCATATGAAAAGTAAAATGGCATCTTTTTCCTTTTATATACTGTAAAGATTATCTAGTGTGTACCAAAATTCAACCCTTGTCTTACGATTTATTTTCAAGCATGCTAACCTATTCAGACTATTCCATTTTAAGGCGACTCTGGAAGACTAACATGTTTGAGCCTGTATTCAATTTATTTACAAGAAATTGCAATTATTTAATTCTTTACGGGGTAAATTTCTGAAGCAATGATAGAAAAGAAAGTATTAAAAATATACTCGTCAAATGACAATGAGAATTAGTATTGCAGAACTGGCATTGCTCTGGGCCTACAGATCAATTTGTCTAATGAACTGAAGAACACTAATGATTAGACGGCGGATATTTCTGCAAATATACATTTTTACAGTTACATATTTTTTATGTTAATGCATTTATAGAAACAAAACTTTGTAAAAACTCTATTTTGTTCTGTGAATGTTTAAAAAATATACTTTTTAATTTTTCGCGGTTTTAAATATGTGATTTTCAGATATTTTGGTATGTTAAATCGCATAAACATCCACAGTCTACTAATGATAACTTGTTGTTTTGTCTAACAGTACGTCCAATGTTGTTATCCATGATAAGCGAATAAGTTGTAAAATATTTTGAGTGTTTTAGTAAGTCCTACTCGTCAAAGTCAAAGTTGATTTCGAAAACTCATGCGAGCGGGACTCGTCATTTCTACGAAACAGGTTAAAGGCGTTAAAGATGTCAATAAAATTTTGTTTGTATCTCATGCAGCCGAAAATCTATGCCACACACAGATGATTCGATTATACAATTCAATTTTTGTATAATACTGTTTGGTCTAATAAAGAATCGCGATCCGGTTAAAATCGTAAAAATTAATGAGCATGAATAAACTGCAGGATATTAACTACAATTTCTGAGCCATTTTTATAACAAATCCTATTAAATGTTAACATTTGGCAGCCGTCGGGTCGATTTGTTTTTTCCGTTGGTTTGTCAACAGTATTGATATTCTCAGGATAAGTGTCCCGGTCTTCTTTTTATTCATTTTCCAATTGTCTCTTCTCCGCTAATGTACTTTTTAACAAGGAAAAATAACAAAAGTAACATTAGCAATGTTAATATAATATTTATTGTATTCTTTATATTTTACTTACATTGATCTTAATAAGTACGACAAATTACATGTAAAACATTGTCCAGGAAAACTGGATTTTATCGCTTTAACTACTTTTTATATGAATGAGTGTAAGTTATTATTTATTTTTACATGTAATTTTTGTATACATGTTAAGCGTCCCATTTGTCCCCTACGTACATAATTATACACAATTTTGTATCGAGTAACGAATAAAAGCTTTTGATTTTATATTATTAAAACATAGATTAGCCAAATAAGAATCATTGGAAAATGAATAAAAAGAAATGAAAAAAGGGATAATTTGGAAGAAATTCGACGTACTTATTTCTTAATAATTTCAAAAATATTGATTTAATTAAAAAACAGCTATGTTTGTTACCTGTCTAAAGCACATGGACACACTTAATTAAAACACTTATAACGTATTTAATATCATATTACGAATATTACTGTGAGATTCTCAGGTGATATTCTTGAACGTTTTCATAATTTTTTTTCTAAAACGAAATTTTCGTAATGTTTTCAAATTTGTATTGCGTTCTGTTTTTTTAAGTATGGCGGACGAAAGAGCCATTCTTAAAATACTGGTAACAAGACTGTGATAGCGTAACATTTGAGACTCTCCACTAACATTAAAAATTACGAATTTCGAGGTATTTCTTCAATCTTTATATAACTTTTTAAATGCGCGTAATTAAAAAACGGTTATTTTTGCACGAGGAAAAACCCTTTTTCAGTTGTACCACGATTTCAGTTCCGTCCTATATAAACGTGCACACTCACTCTGTACATCCTCAGAATCACGGTGACATAAATGAATCGTTTATTATTGAAAGGGCGTATATCCATATTTTGGGGAAAAATAAGTTATACGTTTAAACCGTTGTACGTAACCTAAATTTCGGATTATGGGACTCAAAAAAAACATCGAAAGTGCCTTTTGATATCTCCTATCGATACCGATTGAAAAGACCGACTAAACATTATTTCGAAGAAAATCAGGTAATGTTTTCCTTGCCTGGTGTGAAATTTTAAAAAATCGACATACGCCGGTTCTGTAATAAATAATTCAAATGTGACATGCACGCTTACACTGTATGTAACCCACACGTGTATACGTATACGTACGTTCGAAGCAGTATATGTTCGATGCTTCTCGCAGGTGATCTGTAGTGCTTCGTGACCTTGAACTTCCGAGGCTCAGGAAGCTCGTGTCGTTTTGTCGCAGCAGGAACCCTGAAGAGGGGTGGATGTCGCACGACGTCCCAACACCGGAACAAGATTTACGTTATCTCGTCTCAGCAGCTGCTATCAGACTGATCGGTTAAACGTGTCGCCAGGATACTAATATTCAGAGACATATATACGTATAAGAACCCGTGGTCCAGATGCATCACACGGGGGAAATTCTGAATTACACGACTGGATTAGTTTCGTCACAGTGCGATATACAGGATGATTCTACAGCTCGGGACCGGCTGCAGTACTTCTCTATAAATTCGAATAGAATGAAATCATACAGAGAAATTTGAATCGGTTCATTGTGCTCCGGCTCTCTGCGTTTAAACGAAGAAAGTGCTCTGTTCTTTCTGTTAGAAAGGTTTCATGGATAACATGTCGAACCCTCACTTCAAAAGTGACACAACTCAAGAAAAAGGAAAAACTATTTTCAAATGTGTACTGTCAAAATTGTACCATCCAAAAGAATACATTCTTAGAAATATCGTCAAATATAACTTCTTGTCGCTATTGGTCTACAACTATAATGTTTAACAGACTGATTCATGGTAAAAACTTCTCGAAAATCACGATTTTTGAGGTGTCACTTCTGAAGCAAGGGTGCGACCTGTTCAAGAAAACTTTTCTGTATACAAGGTGTATTCGAAGTCATAGTACAATCGAAACAGAAGTGGTTGCATGTCGAGAAATACATTGAAAACTTAGAATAAAATTTTTCGTTAAGAAGCTTAATATTTTAGAGAGTTGACCTTGAATATTAATCACTGTTCTGTGCGTGCTTGTAAACGTTGACAATGTGATAATTTGGTATAATTAAATATAATGTAAGATTTAATGATGAAAATGCTTATATGGTAAATTTATAAGTTGTTAAATATACTGTCGTCGTGCTTGGATACAAATTTATGCGCGACAAAGATTTATGTGTTAATGGTAACGTGTTTTGAATTTTTGCTCCTTCGAATGCTTATATAGTATTGTTCCGTAATCGCGGACGATTTAAATTGTCTTTGGAATAAACTATTCATCGTCAATTTTCTCGAAAAGAAAACCTCGAAGCGAAAAATTTTATTATTTATTTTCGACTTGTTTTTGGAGATCGAATCACCTTCGTTTCGGTTGTATTACGATTTCAGAAACACTCGGTATTTCAGGAAGCATTGATTCTTCGACTATCATTTTGTTAAATAGTATATACATACATATATAGAAAATCGAGACCAACAATTTATAAATTGTTATAAAATCTCATTAGCTTAATATTCTACAGACAATTCATAGCAAAAAAATACTACATAATAAACATGTGACTTCAGCTGAACACTTTTTAAATTATGTATATTTGAAAATTGGTACTTAGCAGTCGCTCCGAATTACGTGTACGGAGTAAAGATAAAATTTAAAAAAAAGTACGGGTGTATGACAACATACGTAACGACACACAGCGTATATTTAAGGGGAACTAAAGACAGATAGCACGACTCTATTTTTCTTTTGAACAATTTGATAGGGTCAAGGGCTGAATGGAGTCAATACAGAGTACAAGTGTCTCAATGAGTGGCTACCAGATGATGATGGTTGACAACTCTTACAAGTTGTGGAGCTATCGAGTGTCATGAGGCTTATTGTTTAGAAAATAGAAATCGTTAAAGGGGAGAGCACATTAGTCGACCGAAGATGACCGATTTCTTTTTAAAGTAGTATACTATACTTAAATTAAACCATTTTTAATAAAACAAAGGTTTTTATTATGTACTATTAAAATATAAGATGTGTGCATTATAAAATATATTTAAATGACAAAAGTTATTGCCATTTTTCTATAATAGAATGAACTTGACCATTGGCTGTATACTAAAAACGTGACATCCTTGTTGACATCAATTTTACTATTAACAATAAGTGGCTACTCTAGCATGGAAAAGTATATACATTTATAAATTATAAGCTTATAGTTATCGTTGGACTTAAGATTATTTAAAAATTTTGTATAGCTGTTGAGAAAAAAAATATAAAAGGCGAAAAATGTAATTTGGAAGAAATTCAGTGCACTTATTTGTTAATAATTTAAAACATATTTACTTAATTAAAAGAGCTATATTTGTTATCTGTCTGAATTACATGAACACACTCGATTAAAATAATAATATCATATTTAATATTACGAATATCAATGTGAGATTTTCAGGTGACATTCCTGAAAGCTTACTTGATTTTTTAGGCAACAAGATATTTTTTATTCTTTCCACTAACCTTTGATGGCCGGTGAGACCACATTGGCGTCATTTGTGTGCTAACTGCTAATGGTCATTCCCGCCACATCATCCAGTGTGATGCGATTATTGAAGAACTGCGATTATGTGAACCAACCGAAAAAAAGGGACCACTGGTGAAAATTACTCGCGCAACTACCCGGCGGGCATACACTTAACATTAAAAATTAAAAATTTCGAGGTTTTTTTTCCTTCATTTTCTTCAACTCAGTGACTCTATAATTGAATCTTTTATTAATGAAAGGGCGTATGTCCATTTTTTAAAATTTGACACCAGGTAATAAAAACTTTACCTAATTTTTTCAATCAGAATCGATAGAAGATATCCTAAGACGCTTTTGATGTTTTTTTGGTAGGTTCCATAACCCGAAGTTTGGATTACCTACAACAGTTTAAACGCATAACTTAATTATCCCCAAAATGTGCACATACGTCCTTTCAATAATAAACGATTCAATTTTCAAATGTGCAAATGTGACAACACATGTCTACTAAAACCATTTCACTTGTGTTAGAATCATCTATAGAATAAATGATTAGATTCATGATATTTCATAAAGGGAAATTAAATTTTTGTTTATATCTCGAATAATACTAATTTCCCAACCTCTCTTTATTGAAACTTTTTTATTTATTCTGCTGAGTATTATCCGTACCCAATGCCTAAATTATCAATCTTGGAACATACTGTATATTTTAAGGAAAGTAGAAAAGAATCACGTTTCAGTTCACATTGGTATACTTTTGGAGTATACTTTTCGCGTAATAATGTTACTATAGTACAGACATCAAAAGCAAAGACTTCAAGGTTACCCTTCATTTACTTAGTCATACTAAAATATAATACATGTGTAAACCGACTTTCAAGGTTTTATCATTTTAAAAATTGGAATGAATGTGTACGCTAGGAGTAATAATAAAGACCGTTTCCCAAAATTAAGTGAACTTGTCACATCTAATCTTTGTGTCCAAGTAATAAAATACTGTTGTAAACTTAAACAAGCTCTAGTATTTTACAAATTCTAAGCGCTTCAAATATTTCAAGACATTTACCATTCGTAACAAATAAATGCTTCAAAAAATGTAATTATTAATTAAATCGTTTATCTTGAGAGTGGCTTAAGTCATTTTTTTTGCTATTTTGAGATATTTAGGGTTTGGCTTTTAATGTCTCTAAAACTATTGTTGCTTCCTTAAGCCATGGACATAAGCCATTTTCAATTACGATTTTCAATGCGATTTAAACAACGCATACTCCATACATTAATAAGTAAATCGTCTAATATAAACACATTGTAACATATTTAACATTCAAGATTATTCATTATCATCAAAAATAACTCATTAAATTTTCGAATAATGCAGATGGTTTCCAATTTTTAAAATAATTGCTTTCTCTATTTTTAACGTTGCAAACCTGAGCTGCATAATTCATAGATCTGATAAGTCTTAACGTAGCAAACTGTTGCACAACATGATATATCTGAAATAAAATGTTTGCAAAGTCAACTTATGCCACTTTCGAAATAAATATATTTGCAATTTCGATTAATATCTAAACTTGTAGTGGTCCAGTAGCAAGAATTTTCAGAGGTATAGACAATAAGTTACTTCTAGATACAAAATTATACCTATTTGTAACCGAGACACCTTTAACTCCTTTTTTCCGAAAAAGTGCCTTATGCTACTTTCGAAATAAAGGGCACAATTATGAATTAAACCCTTTTTGTATTTCTTACTCGTCAGCCGAAGTAATACATATTTTGTGAGCTAAATAGTATAATGAATTCCACAGATCAACGCTAATTCGCGGATACGTCACGAAAGATGAGTCGCAGGCTCAAATAACGATTTCTATTTACGTCCAACGCTATTATACGCGAATTTGTCGCACCGCTCATTTGTTCCATCTCCTTTCTGTGGCCGCGGCATATACCGCTATTCCATGTGGAAACTTTTAATCTCTTGGCTACTACGAACGACTGTAGTGGCTTCCCTCTAAACGATATTTTGAAACGACATGCCCCTAGTGCTGGATATCCGAAACTCTTTCTTGCAAGTTTTCAAGCAATTCAATCGTATTCCAGTCTCGAATTACTTCGATAATTATTCAAATCCAAAAATTCTTTAAAACCTTGAAAGTCTTGAAATGTTGCTGATTCTTGGACATGAAAAACATGCGACAATATTCAAATTTTAAATCGAAGTTAAAATTATTCTGCGTGTAATGTAATCATATTGGATATTACAGCAAAGTTATTCAGGCGTTAGGGTAATTATATTATTGTCCAACAAGACTTTTAGAACATTCAAGATTTTCAAGAATTTTAGAATATTCATGACTTTCAATGTTTGAAAAAAATTCGAAATGATTCGAAACTTTCATCATGTATATGCACATATTCAAAGCGATTGGAAGTGAGTGCTAACCCTTTAATACGTGTCCCTAACCATACGGTGACTTTTCCAGCAACAAGGGAACCTCGCGAATTCGAAATCACCAATTTCATAAAAATTTTGTTTCTGCCAAATCGCCCTTGAAAGGGGTGAAGAATCAGCCCTTGACATTTTGATGCCATATCACCCTTATATGGGTGACACTTAAATTCCGTTGACATTTATCTTAACACAAATAGTATTACTAAAAAATTTAAGATCTAACAGAACCAGTATGAACTATAAATAATTACTAACATTATTAATTAAAAACAGCATAAATTCAGATGACTTTCATGTTGTATCGAAGGCTAGAAATTTGTGTTGTTTTTAGCCTACACGGTGTGGCAATCAACGTGTTAACGTGTAAGAAGTAAATCTGTACTTTCTTATACATATAATTCTTAAAGGATATGAAATGGAAAAAATAGTTCTAATAAAAGTTAAACGATATTGTGGAATGTATAAAATGACGTACACAGAAGTTTGGGAATTTCGATACCAAATTTTTAAAAATTCTGTGTATGCTATTCTGTATATCTTACAATGTCGTTTCACTTTTATTAAAAATTGTTTATTAAAAATATAGCAAATAAAACATGTCGCCATTCATGTCTGAAATAAATGTCCTTTCCCATAAGGTATCATGCGATTAATGATTTCGGGTTCACGAGATTCCCTTGTAAGCTATTATTTAGCCCTTTGCGGATGAAACGTACTTGTCAGAGAGCTTAGTCATATATGAGCCCTTTATTTTGAAAATGACATAAGTCACTTTTCCAGGAAGAATGAGTTAAAGTTGTTCCGGTTACAAATAGATATGATACTTCTATCTACAATAGAAACAATTTATTGTCAGCAGCTCTAAAAATCCTTGCTATTAAGTCAATAGAATTTAGACAGTAAACGACTATAACATTTAAAGGGTTAATATTAAGAGTACTATGTGGACTACACATTCTTTATTCCTCTCTAAAAATACTCCTAAAGTTTGGATCATCAATTTAGAAACAACCTGTATAAGGCTATATACCGGACGAGGTACTTAAAATATGCTGCACAAAATAATTTTTTTCATTTTCGATATTTTTTTAAATTTCTAAGCTCAAGGTCATTCGAAGATCACGGTATCATAAGTTCTTGAACTTGTTTTCATATCAAAAACATATCAATGACCTGAAGATGACCTTCAAGATTACCTTGAGGGAAATTCTTTTTGTACTATAATATTTATCTGCTTAAACAGTGCAATTTCTTTTTCTTCTAATTGTGGGTGTCAAGCAGAAATGAAGGTCCCTGTCCTGTTTTTATGGTATACTATATTTTCTTCATCTATAAGAAATTTTAAATCAAGGTCAACAACTTAAATATAAGACCCTTCAAGGTCACTGACAGTCAAGCAGTACACAAGCTTCTTTCTAATTTTCTGAATTAATAGGAAATAACGCTTCATTGACTTTGAATCGCCTTGAACTGTAAGATTCTTGCATTAAGAATCACTACCAAATCTTCATAGAGAAAATATAGCATAATATATGGATACCCAGAATGGTCTTTATTTTTCATTGGTATCTTCGGGTAGAACGAAAATATTTCTGTCACATGACGAGCCCAGAAAAATCACGTAACTGTGCCAAAGTAGGTACTTCGAAGCATTCCGACTAGAAGAAGTATTTTAGATTATAATGTTCGGTGGAACACGTTATTAAAGACTGAATCGTCGCACGTTATGCAATTGTCAGAATAAATATCAAATATCAGCGACAAAAAAATCGGAAAAACAAGGACGTTGGGCTCAATCATGGTCACACAGAAAGTCTCATTCTGAATTCTCAATGATTCCATTGTATAAATTCTTCAGTATATGAAATATTGAAATAGAAATATTTAGGAATTATACAATTTATTATACAACATGGAATCACCAACTAATATTCTTCTTTAACACTCACACAGCCCTGTGATCTCCTCTCCTATGATGCCATTAATCATGTAAGACTCCTCCTGATATCTCGCCCTAATTTGTAAGTTTACTAGATTCTGCCAACATACATAGAAAGATTTTATAAATGTATCAAAATAAGTAAAAAATAAAATAATAAATCAATCTAAAGGGATGTCACTTTAATCCATTTGGCACCAAATGGCATCTCTGGCATTGCATGTATCTGTTACACTGAAGTATACGCATAATAACAAGGTACACTCGTTGTAAGGTTTGAAACAATACTTAACATATTTCAACTTGCACAAATTTGTTCACTTTACAATGGTTAAACACATGGTTAGTAACAATCACACCAAGCTAGTGATAATAGTATGTTGACGTCATATTGTAAAATGTAGACCAGAAATATCTAAAATAGCTGAAGAATTTTTATACGGAAGCAATGATGAAGGTTGATTAAAGTAAGTATAATCAACCGGATGAAGAATGACAACGTAAAAACAGCAAAGATAGTAATGTAATGCCAAGAATTATTTTTTATTTCGTTCGTGGACGTCCACTGCATAGTGATGCACCAACTCAATTTCAAGCTAAAAATTGAAACATAATGCATTAGAAGAAATACTACCTAGCAATGGAAACAACTTGCTGGAATGTTTTGAGGAGTATCACAAACTTCAAAACTATTAGTATATAAATTTACAAACTGAACAGGACACAATGTATATCTTTCATTGTTAATGCGTGTATTTTTAATTTGTTCTATTTCATTCTAGTATGTTGTTTAATGAGGTAGAATCACGTTGCATAACTTACTTTTCATTTTACTGGAACACATGAATTACAAACTGAAATGTGTTGTTTCTTTTGCAACCGCTGTGTATCGAGTTGCAAAAAAAAATGAAATGATATGTACATAGAAAATTATTATACTTATAATCAAGTTGTACAGCAAGGGATTAAGAAAATTATCCTTTCAATCGTATTGTCAAACTTTTATTACACGTACAATCATTAATTAAAATGTCATGTTATTCATCCAGTAGTCTTTCGTTCTCATTATACAACTACTTTTAATCTATATTTATCAATGCGTTATGCAGTAACAAATATTATGAGTAGTTACTGCGACTTATGAAATTTCAACATTTTCTAAATTGAGGAAAATTATCACATGTAGACCACGGATGTTTATGCAAATATACGTTCTTCAACATCAATATTTTATATTTTAATACAATAAAAAATGTGACAGTTCGACGAAACTGTATTTTGTCCTTTAAATGTGTAAAAATAGTATTTTTTGCTTCACATACTCTACAAATTGTGTATCTTTCACGTATTTGAATACACTGAATTGCATAAATATCTGCAGTGTACTTAATAATATCTGTGCAACCCGGCGAATCTCATCGTGGTCAAGGTAATGAAAGTTAAAGCATTTTAGATTTAATATTTAAGGAATCCATTCAACTTCGTTCGTTTCGTATTCCCTGGTGGCAATATTAGCCCTGGTATGTTCTTCCGGTTTCGTGGTGCTCTTTTCTTCGCTCCCAGTTAACTTATGATAGACTTTGCTTCCTGCATTGGCCACCCATTGAACACCATCGCCCAATTTTTCACCAGCCTTGCGTACTACGTTTCCAATACTTTCAGCTGTGAATGTGTTTGGATCAACATTTATGTCTAGGGTGTTGTTACCACGCGGGCAACCAGTTTGAGGGATGATGCTTAAATCGAAAGGATCCACCCCAGAGTTACTCAATTTCTGACGTATCTTGTCGACGTAACTCGAGTCCAGCTCCCGATGTCTAGAAAGGATTGTCGCACTCTGGCGATGGGCAAACCCAAGTTTCTGGCATCCAAAGACACCAGCATAATTCTCATAATCCGTCATGAACACGATATGGGACGCGCTTCCAGCTACACCTGAAATCATATCGTTCATTTTCTTGAATGTTTGTGCAATTAACACATTGACTATTTATATCCAAATATGAATCACACATAGATTTAATTGTTACTTATTCAATTATGAATAGTTTTATTAAATGTTTCTAAAAAGGTCTAATAGAACCAGTAAAGAAAGCTATGAAAATTACTAATGTTGCTGTATTGTGCAGGATGTTCTAAAAGTAAACCGACAATCTTTTCCAGCATATTTGATAGATTATTTAGAACCCACGTGGAAAAGCATCCAATTTGTCTGCTCTGTAATGAGCTTTGATGACCATGAAAACAATCACTTTTCAGTTAATAACCAAAACTTTATTTACTTAAATGGAAGGGCCTATGTTTCAATCCGCTATTCGATAGTACTAAAATATACAATAAGTTTGTTAATAGATCACATGACATTAGGTATTACATAGTTTCTGAAATAATTAACATTCTTCGTTACGTATGTATTTAACTGCACAAAGGTGATCATCTTCTTCAAAAAAACACGACTGTATTTTATACACACATTTAGAAAGCGTGGTTTGTATTAGTGGCCTCGGAAATGCTTTTATTAATTAAGCGGGACATCGTTTAAAATTACAAACAGTTTCTTATTACTAAAATTATTGGGCCACCTTCTAATACATTTCAAACATTTTCAATTGTTTAAAAATTTACTGATAAGCGTCCAAGAACTACAGAACGGTTATTTTAAAAATCACTTTTATAATGAAATTCTGAATAATGATATTACGATTCCATATTGATTTACAGCATACTAAATAGCTTCCTTGGTAGTTTTCGTGTCAGCAAACAATTCATATTTTCATTCAAATTGGACATTCTTATATAGTAAATTGTATTAAAACAATGATTAATTTATTAAAAAACCTGTGTATACATAGCTTTGTTAATAAAGAACATATTACACAAAGTTTTTGAACGATAACTTTTTTAGAAAGTAAATACAAATGTTAACTAGAACGTTACGTACTTATGTTGGAATTTATGTACTTAGACTTGCAATCCCTATCAAATCTCAATCAATGTCATAAGACACCTTGTATATGTGTATACCAATAGTAATATACACAGTGCACCAAAATTCATATTACAAGAAAGAACAAGCTGACTTTTCACGTGAAAGTGAATTGAAAGTTCAAAATAACACTTTTTCGTGCAAGGTTTTGATTTCGAGAGAGAAGGTTTTGAAATTTCATAAAATAGGAACGCATTTACAGTTAAAAGAAAATTTAAAACAGGAGCGATAACGACACTTTGCACATCAGAAAACAATTGCATTTTTTTGACAATAATTGATTAATTATGAAGAAAACGAAAATATGTATTTCGTTTAAATAATTGCTATTTATGCATATACAAATATTATAACATTTAATCTTTATTTTGACTAACACTGAAGCTCGGTATGAAACTTATGCTTGAATGAAATGTTGTACGAGGTCATGAAATTAGATATTGACTGTTTACATTCTATACTGTATACGATAAAAATCAAATGTACTCATAGCCAGACCTATCAAACTAAACTAAATACACACGTACGTGACAAAATTTTATTCAAATACAACTTTACATACGAAATTTTTATTACATTTTAATTTAGTTTAACACGACCAATTGCCTGGCTTTGCTTGTATCATGAATATATTGATCGAACATAATTATCTGAGTTCAGTGAAAATGAATACAATCAATACGGACCTTCTTTTATAAAGTTTAGGTGTATGGTATTGTAATTTAGGTATTATATGTAGTTTAAGTATGATTCATATTTAGAACATTGCTGTTTTAATATTAGTAACTGTATAAAAATTTACATTAATTTTAAGTTAAGTTCTACATAGTTTCTAATACTCGTAACTTAATTTCCAAATCTTCTGAAAACTTCTATTTTAAACAATTTATGTTGAATTTTTCGTACACGTATCTTTGAACATTTTTTTCTGCTTTTCAATCAAGTTCTGAATTACTTGATAATCTTTAATTTATTAATTTTAATGAAACTTACTAAGAGGAAAACGAACTTGCATTCGGGCTGGAGTACTTGGTTCTGGAACGGACAGTTCACCGGTGTAATGATACTCGTGCTTTAATGGCGTAAGACCTGCAGATATAGGCATTGCTTTATTACGGAAAATTCGTTCCACTTTAGTCACTTATCCTATTGACATGCTTTGATACGTCACAATGGGACCCAATGTTCTCCTCTATTAATTCAAATCTTCAGTTATACATACAACTTCGTAGCTATGACGAAGGGACGTATCTTTATTTGCAATCTTACACTTCTGAAAATTGTTTTGCTTAATTTTTGAAAAATATTATTTTTAATGCTTCTTTCTCTGTTATTGTATTGTATAAACATGTATTCCAATAAGTAGAAACAGCAATTTAGAATTGCTAAATTATTGATAATTTACTATCTTTACATTAACTTTAAAGTAAAATTAAATATAAAATACTAACTAAGGGGTCTACAGTGTTGTATATTTATTACTATAACTCCTATTGAACAATATATTTCTTAATTAATACATTAACTAGCATAAATGGTACCAATATTGAAACATATACATATTATTAATAATTAATGTAGGATACAATTTTTCATCTTTTAACATGTTCATCGCCTGCTGACCCATGTATGGTTCAGAATAATTATTTTGCGAAACCCATTCTTTTTCGATTTATCTTAGTTCTTAACATACAACAATCTATTTAAAATATTATTTGTAAATCTGATAAATCTTGGTCTAACCAGTAAGTACTTACGTGACTCATCATGAAAAAAAAACAGAAAACTATTTAATTAGTTACCAATTACTTTCCCCAAATAATGATTTTATATCTAACATTACTTTATGTTTGTTTCACATGTTGACTGCCGTGGGGGTAACCGATGACCGGCATCTCACATTTAATTTAACTAATTAATTATGAATTCTGATATAATTCTGAGGAAATACTCATTTCTTTCTGTAATTTATATTAAAAATAAGAAATTATATCGTGTCTGACTAGGCATGGCTGTTTTCACTGCGGTAACTATTCAACGTGTTAACTATAAAGATCTGTTGAAATAGCATGATATAGCAATGAATACTATGTACTGCTATTTTGTAAATTAAGTGCACATTGTTTTTTTCATGAGGTATCATCTTCTCATTGGTTTTACCATGATTTACAAGATACTCTGTATAACTACTGCATTAATCTTAAATCACTAAAAATCCTGCAATGAAACTGTTCTGAACCAGATCTGGAGTAGGGGATATTGAACGTGTTAATATTCCAGAAAATAAAATATTAAATTTACCTAGAACTGGATGGTTAGAATCTTGCGTTATAACGTATTCGCCAGGTTCTTCACCCCGCGTGTAATTATACGAAATACATTTACTTGCTGTTGAAGTTTTCTGAATTACATACCATATGCCTAAAAACTGAAATAGAGATATACATAAAACATTATGAAAAATATATGTACAATTTATTTTTAACAAAAACATGCATAACAAATTGAACATTTAACAGTCTTCCGTAGTATTACATATTCTTAACAAGTCTGTTGAGAATTTCATTCTTGCCATAGTAGAGTACATGTTTTTAACTTACTCGGTTCATTTGAAATCCTTGCATCGGTTCTACAATAGGACACGCACCCATATGATACGTGTGACCTTTTACAAGGAGACAGCATCCTGTCAAGAGCAATAAACTAAATAGTCCTCGCATTTTCTAAAACAGAAAATATTTATAACATATTGTGTTGAAGTCCTAAGCAATAACACAAACATTTTTTTTAGTTATTATATGTTCATTGTTATGCATTAAAATCAAGTTATTCTGCATGCATTCATTTGCTTTCCATTACAATGAAATTATATAATTCTACATAATATAATTCTACATATTTAATTTCATGAAACTGTATCATACACGATCTTAATAAATCACAGCTCCTTTCAGTAGAAATTAATTTATATTTTTTAATATTCTTGTACAAAATTTTTCGATGAAATATTGTTAACATTTCATAAAATAACTGGTTACACGTATTTGCGTAAGTAAATAAGATAGATATCGCATTCTTAATCGTTTGACTGCGGGTTGCTTTGAAACGAAGCGAATGCTGCGTGCGGCCGAGCTGCGGTAGTACGTAGTGAACCATTGCACCGAACGCCTATGGGCGTCGGCAGCACGCAGTGAGCGGCTTTGTCAAGCGCCTATAGGCGCTGGTAGCAGTTAAAGGGTTAATTATGGATCGCGATCCGCACGAGCGTAACCGGCGCCCCGTACGCATGCCGTACCCCTTTTACAACGGGGATTAATTACCCTACCGGATACTTTTCCCCACTGTGCTAATTTTCACTATTCGAGAGACCATTAACAATGCGTAACGTAATTTAATTGCCACATTATACAAATTTACATCGAAATCGATCGTATATCCAAAGAAGACGAAATGTGAGTATAACTCGTAACGTAATAATATCTACTGTCACAGTGAAACCAAAAATTCTAATTTATCCGTACTTTTTGTCTAGATCTATAGTTTGTGTATACAAATTATTATGAAAATAGTTGCACGTTTTATAAAAAAAAATTCGAGAAAATAAGTTAGTTTTTAATATATTTTTTAAACAAATAAATTTGTTAAAAATCTACTTACACAATACAATTTCTCATTTGAAAAGACACAATTTACATGTTTACATTTTTGGTCTATTGGTAATAGTTTCCGAGATTTTTGTTAAAATAGCTTTTTCAACCCCTACTTTGAGGGCTGTTTTCTCCTCTAGAACATAGATGTTTCCCGATAAAAGAACATGTATCGAATATTTTTTTCGAGTCCTCTATTATATGAAAATTGCATAAAAATCGACGTGCGTCAATTCGATGATGTCCGTTGTGTTAAACAATAGTTGCAGAATATACTGTCACAGTGTGACCAAAAATTCCAGGTACACCTTATATAGTGGAAGACGAAAATGTTTGACTGCTTTTCACCAGGAATAAGGAAACATCAATCAATTTTTGTAATTTGAATTAAAAAAGTACGCATAATTTTTTTTAAATTGAATTCTATATATTTTTTAATATTTTATAAAATCGCTTAATGTTTAAGGTTACAGAAGGCCAAAAATTAAAGAAATAATTTGAAAGTGGCATAACATTATTTATACAGGATGTCTCAAAAAGCTTTTACAATCTGAAAACTATAGACTCTCCATGCCAGGACAAATTGAAAAGTCCTGTGCAATTTTACACTCTGCGGCATCATTTTCGAAATATAAGCGGTAGAATATTGAGTATTTACTTGTGTGTGCGTGTGCGTTTCGGCACATGTGGCTGACAATAAACGATCAGTTAAAGGTGCATACAAACCGGGCAACAATCTCCAGAAACAAGTCAAAGGTCAAAAAACAAGGGCATCGCTGTCATAATACTAACGTGTGGTCTCTTGCTATTGTGCCAGCATCATTTATAACACCAAACAAAATAGATAAGTATTCGTCAACAGAGATTGTGAACATTTTACTCCATCAAATAGAATGTTAGTTTACATTTTGTTGCTGCATTTTCCAATGAAATCATGCAACATATGAATTCGTTGAATTCGTCTCGCTACGCTCTATCATGTTGTAGAAAAAAATATACTTTGTGTCATTTAAAAAAAAAAACAATTGACCTTGAAAGTACCTTAACACTTGCCCTTAGCGAACTTAACCCAGCACGTACTATTATCCCCCTCCTTCCCATTTAATATCCCAAAAGCAGATTCTTCAATTTAACTTAGTTTCCGAAATATTAGAATTTATATATTAAAACAAGTAAGTACATGCCTGAACCATCTAATGGATTCAGAATAATTAAGTAAAGTTCCATTGCTTAGTTCTGGACCTTTCTTTTTGTATTACAACACAAATGTTCCTTAAAGGAAAACTTAAAAACCTTTTTGGATCAATAACCCAAGAATAATACGTCCCAGGATCTCCATCAATGTAGCATGATGTAGGTATAAGCATTGCACTATATTCAAATTATTGTCTTCATTTATCATCTGTTACAGCATTGAATATCATTATAGCATACAGTAATGCTTCATCAAGAGATCGTTGAACGGGACCGGGACTGACCTTTTAACAAGGCCGTTCGTGAGGTTGGATTAGGTTGGCTTCTTGGGATTTTCCCACTCGTATAACAAACTTCTGTTCTGAAAACAGTTATATAGGACATATGTTTATATGAACTTTTTTTTATTCTTTTGATGTGCTAAAGCCATTCCTAAAGTGATTCCCACATGTTACGAGACACCCTGTATAAATAAATTAAACCTAAAACCTTAAGCGTCCTAGGACTAATCAAGTATCGTGAAAGTCCCGTATGGTGTGCTCACGCTACATAACAATGTTAAACTGAAAATTACTCAAATAAGGTCGTATCATAAGTTGAAAAATGTAAAAATTTAATTTTATGTTTTCAGATGAGAAATCGATTATAAATGCCGATAGGTGAGGGTCGGACTCGTTCTCTCCGACCGCAGTGGGGATAACTCAAGATCTCATGGCGAGGTCATTTTACGATCTCCTAATGAAACACTAAATAGTGTACATCGTTGGATTCCATTTGACCAGTCGCATTGATATTCAAAAACATACAGCAATCCGTTTGAAACAAATTACGCTCACTTTTTTACCATGAAATCTATTGCAAATTTCAAATATTAATTTGTTTTGTTATTCCTTACAGCAAGCAGTGAAACACTTTTCTCTATCTTTTCATGTATTCATCAGTTAGAAAACCAGCGTTCGGTACTAATATCGCGGGAACGTCGTACATGTCAATATGAAGAATCAGTCATAATAAAATATAATCATTACTATGACTCGTTCTTGTTTGACTTAGAGTACAAAACAGTAACACTGTTCAATACGTACTTTGACTTGTAACATTTACCAGACGTTTTTTATAGATTTGTGTATGCATAATACGAATTTGCAAATCGTTTGTTTCCATCACTCTCGGTTTTCGAAAAATACAAATTTTCAATTTCAAAGATCGTTTGTGCTTTAACAGCAATAGTTATTCAGTTGCTTTTAACGCGAAATGATTTGATGGAGTCTCCCGAATGAAATTATATAAATTACTATTACATTATTAAGACTTAAACAATGATCAAAGTGAAAGGGTTACCCGAAACGCGCCAACTTTTGAGGATATTTTTTTAATTTATTTTAAAAACTATGGGTCTCAATGTCAAAATGTGGTACTGAACGCACATGTTGAGCGCTTCTGTTACGCCGAGCGATAGAGGTTGAGTACCACTGCCGGCGCCGCATGTTTTGGCAAACTATTTCATTTCTGTATTGAAAGCAAAACATAATTTATAGCTTTTCTTGACGCTCCCCGTGGGAAAAAGATCTGATCTATCGCATGGTGTAGTCAGATTTCTTCCTTTACCTTCACTTTTTATAATAAATCGAAAAATATCCGTAAAAATTGGTGCGCTTCGCGTGTTCTCCTCACTTTCATCATTGTTTAAACATGTATAAGTCTTTATAATGTAATAATAATTTATACGATTTTATTCAGACGGTCCATAGAATCACTTTATGTAAAAAGCAACTGAATAACTATTACTGTTAACGCACAAAACATCTTTAAAGCTGAAAATTTGCATTTTTTTCAAATTGATTTTTTCAAAAACGGAGAATAATAGAAACAAACGGTTTGCAGATTCGTATTCAGCGC
This sequence comes from Macropis europaea, assembly GCA_916610135.2. Lineage (NCBI taxonomy): Eukaryota > Metazoa > Arthropoda > Insecta > Hymenoptera > Melittidae > Macropis > Macropis europaea. Next base: position 26,974,205 of record OU744345.1, read on the forward strand.
ACAAAAGTCAGTAAGAGACGATTATGGAATCTTGAAAGTTAAAAAAAAAGTGAAAATTTGTTGAACGGTGTAATTTTTGTAATGGATCCGACAATGTATGGACTTGCTCTGCTCTTTGTATTTCTTAAAAAAATGGGCGCGTTCTGTGCATAGATTTGAAATAAATTTTTTATATCTCCCGTCGCCGCGTCCAACCTTCAGGATTTATCTGTGCTTTGTACAGCGTATTCATTGCACTGATGCAATAATATGTACTTTGTGACTGTACAGCATCTTAATTTCCTTATTATTCTTTCTATGATATTTATTAATTGCCATTGTACAATTTATGAAGTTATTACCTATATTTTTTTTTATTATAAATAAAATAATGAATTACATTCTTTAGAAAGAAAAATTTGAATGAACATCTACTATGAAATAAAAAAAGCCTTTACGGCTCAAATTCACCGAAACTTTTTCGTTTATTTTATTGAGTACTATACGTGCCAAAGTTAAGACACAGATTTTAGATCGCCTTACTCATTTGGACACCTCTTACGATGACATTAAATTTTTCTTCATATAACAGGAAACTATTCATTTCTGTTTCATATGACAACAATAACTGAGACGTCGAATCATGACTCAATAAGAGCACTAAATAACACAAAAAGGAGACTTATCTTCCGTCGGAGATAAGAAGAGGGAACATAAAGATGAAGAGAATTCAGATAATCGGGACCGTAAAAATCAGGTTACAGTGATTGTCAAATTCATACAACAACAATAATTTTGACTACTCCTTTCTAGACGATGTCAACAAAAACATTTTTATTTCTTTCGTTGAGTATTATACGTATCCACAGTTAAGACTATCAATTTTAGAACTCACCGCACATTCGATTAGCCTGATGACGAAATTAAATTTTTTTTTTATTTTGTTAAATATTATACATAGACAAAGAGAACAGCATCAATTTTAAAACATCCTGTACATCATTCTATATTTGAACAAACTCTGAAGAAAGTAAGTCCATTCATTCAATCTCAGTTTGAATAACTTTTGTATAAAAAATATAATAAGTAAAGCAATTTATCAATTTAATGCAAACAAAACTAATCAATCGCCATTCTATGATATACGCATTTAAAATGTCAAAGTCGGTTCAGTATTGTACAGGATAATTCATGACATGAACAAAGAAGCTTCATTCTTTGTGTGAAAATGCGTCAGAATAATACAGGGTGTCCTGTAAATGATGGCACAATCCAGATTCTAGAAGAATGTGATTCTACATAAAAAAAATACATCGAAAATATAGAATACTTTTCATACGATGCCTTATTGTCGAGAAAAAGACATTGAAAATTCATTAAGTTCACGTTCAATTGATTATTATATTTATCAGATCTTATTGTGTGTTAGAGTGAAAGCACGAACTTCGGTAAATGTACACGTTTACTTAGGGTTTCGGAATAAATATAAAATAAAAATTGCAATTACTAGTAAATATATACACTTACACTGTTAATAAACAAATTTCTAAGAGCAAACTAATCGATATAAATTCTTCGCGAATCGTGTATTTAATTGGCTTAGGTTAATTAGGTTTGTTTATTGAAAGACGAAACAATTAACATTTTTATTAGTAAATACATGGCATCTACTATTCTGATTAATCAACCTAATTCGAACCTAACCTATTTCGTTAACGAAATCTGCAATTCGCAGACTTTACTTTAAAAACAAGAGAATTAATACAAGGTGTTTACTTTTCCAAGACTATTTTTTTTTATTATAAAAATGGTTGACATTGATGATTTTGTTGCAAACAACGCCTTCAAATGTGTTCTGCATGTTTAATTATTCGATCCGCAAACTAATTTCTTGTTTTAATTCTTGCATGCCGGTAATACAATACGGTGTATTATCATAATTGCAATGGATTTAATGTGACGTATGTATATACACACACACAAACGGAAATTGTCTACACTGTACATAGGTACTACAATAACATTCATTGTCTGAACATATTACTAATAATTTAGTGCGCACGTACCTAATGAATTTCTAAAGTTATTTTTCTCGAAAGCATTATCCAAAAAATATTTATTATATTTCTTCGATGTATTTTTCCATGGAGAATCACTTCATTTTCAGTAATGCCAGTAGTTCCAGGACACCCTGTAGATTAAACTCTCTTTTCATAAGGCTTAGTTTTTATGTACAGTGATTTTGAAAATTCATCTGGCCAATCAACGTGGCTAACTTATTTGTTCATTATTCACAATTTCTCTGTGTTTACTTGCAGCCCAACAATGTATCGTTACGTATGCATTCAAAACGCACTGAATCACGAATTTCTCCTATGATGTATAGTGTACACTATGCACATTTAAAATCTCAAATTGGCTTGTTCAGACGTATACATATGTTTTATAGATGACACACGATTAAGATATGAATAAAATGTACTTACAATGAAGCGTGTGTCGTCAGACTCTAAACTGGTACTGTAAATTCAATGGAGAAGGATTTTATGAGACGTAGCCCCACTCTAAATCCAATTTGTCGATCACGCACACTTTGAATGTTGTACCAAACATACTCCTGATGCAGTCGCAACTATTTCTTATAAAATTGTTTTTCACAGGAATTGTAATAATCGAGTTTCCTTGCTATACTGTACTACAATGCGAAGCAGCATAACAAGGCAAAGTTTAATATATTTAACAGTTTACAATTACAATATGCACGATGATTAATTAATTCCTTATTAATTACAGTTGATCGTATTCATTCTAATCGCAGTAAAAAACTGTAGTTATCAATTAATTCCTTCGTATCGTATGAAACATGTGACAAATAAATTTCATTCCAAGACGAAGTATTGTCAAATTAACTCTCAAATCAATTTATAAATTGCAATAATAATTGTTTAAAAATAACGTGTCTTTTCTAAATTGAATTGATTGTAACACAAAATAATGTAATCTTGTTTAATGTTATTTTTATTCTGATTTGTGGAAGTGGAGATGGGGAACATTCTGCAAAAGTACTTTAAAAAAAACACTAATTTCCCGGAACCGTTTGTAGGGGCGACAAATAATTTGGAATTTGATGCGAAGTTTCACTCGTTGGGACCGTGTATCAGTAAATATAAAAAAATTTGTGTGTATTATCTTTTTATACTCTACAAATTTATGTAGGTTTAAGTTAAAGAAACAAGTCGCTTTGATGATGTTTATTTATGAGATGGTAGTAGAACGTAATTATTCAAGTTGAAATTGACTAGCAATTAAAAACTCAAATGCCAACTGCAATTGAAAATCAAACTTTTCATTTTGCATACATTTAATCCTAACTGAATGTAACAGATTATACAGTCAGTTGATTTTTTAATCTAATAATGCACAATTTTTATATAAAGGTATAAGAATAATAAAATTTCTGAGAGCTTTCAAATACATTTTTAACCATTTTTATAAGAATAAGTATTCTTGCACGCGCGTATGAACGTTTTCAAGAACGCGCAATGTCTAATATAAAAAAACGTTTAACATTAAAAATGTACTGAATTTATCTTCTGTGATGATAAGTGTAAGTTACAAGGAAAGTATTGATGAGTTTGCATAATAGATAATCCAATTGCTTCCTATAACGATATTGTGACGTTCGAGACTTTAACTAGATTTTAGTTACTGAAGGAAGATGTCCTTAATAGATATATACATTTATTTTTGAGGCAAAGAAAATATATTTAATGTTACAGATAAGTTACTAATAGAGTTGGGCATTAATTATTTAATTAATAGATTGCACTTAATTGAAATTAAAATCTTGATCTTCAATTCCAATTGATAATTAAATTTTGAATTGTTAATCATCGATAGAATTGCAATTAACAATTCGTAAAGTTAATTGTAACTGTTAATTAAATTGAGATTTATCCTATACTGCTTACTAGTTCATGCATATAATATTTACGAAAAGTACATTTACTATAATATTTCAAATCAGTTTTTATTAGATATAATATTTGTTTTGTATGTTTCCACGACTTGTATTATTTTACTAATTACAAAATTGTTTACAATAATAGGAGCACACCATAACTATTATAACTTACCTATAATATAAACATAATTTCTACATTTTTGCACAAGAATAAGTTACCAGACTTACACAAAATTGTATAATATTGCTTAATAAATAATGATGGTTGATAAAAAACAGGCATTTAAAATACGAAAATGATAAAAAAAAACGTGATTCATTCATTTATGATTTGAATTTTCCGTACAAATTACAGTAACTGAAGTGTATAATGATTGCAATAAATTTTTAATTAAGTATAATAAAATAATTAATGAATACAAACGTATGTTTTAAATTTTTTAAACATAATTATCTCGCTAGTTATACCTCTCATTATTAATACCTGAAAAATAATAACAATATTTATTTATTTTCTTAATTTACATGTAAAATTTATAAGAACTGTACCTTTCTATCACTAATGTGAGGTACATGAGGAATGAGAATAAAATTGCATAAACTTTATAAAAATATTTCTAATGAATCATCGTTTTTTTATACTAATTAAAAAATGTTGAAGATGCGATTATTGCATAATTCTGTTATACTGGTGTTCACAATGAGTCATGTTTAGATACGAAGTGCATGTTACTTATCAGTTTATCATGTACACGAAACCCGCAAACAGCAAAATAAAAGACAACATACAGCTCAAAGGTAGTAAGTAAAAGAAGTCCTGTCTATAGTTATTGAAGCAATCAATTTTTGGTAAACTATTCAGATTCCTCAGAATTAACATCAAGGGACGCTTTTATGTTATGCATTATTAAAATCATGTTGAATAAAATATCGTTATTTATTTGAGAATAAAAGTACAAAAGATATAATTTAACAAGTGTGCGAATTTTTAAATGATATGTACACATGGCAGTAGCGGTGTTATTTTGATCCGGGTTATTAATAACATTAGATACACTACTTTCCTTATACATGGAATTTCATTATGGTAGAATGATATTTAAAGGCACTTATAGCTCCAAAATACATGGACTTACATTAATAATTGATGAATGTAAAAGTAAATTCTAACAAGAATGTTATTATGTCACTTTATCAACAACTTTATGCATCTTTATGCAGTAGTCATGAATCAGTAAGAATCACAAACTACTAAAGTAAGTTTCTTGCTCAAGTATGTTACAGTGACTTATCAAAATTGATCTGTATTACAGTCTGGTGAAATATAGCGCCATTAAGAAAACAACATTTCTTTTATGAATTTGTACATAGGGTATCCCAGAGTTAGACGATTAAATTGTATCAATATGTTTTACGAGTAGACTAAGGAAAAAATGTTAAAAAGGTATTTAATATTTTTAGTCTAGACAATGCTCATCAAAATGAATACAAAATTCTAATAAATATGAATCGAAAAATAAATATTATTCTGTTAATAGAAAATTGTTTATAACCCAGATAACATTGAGAACTATGACAGTATTCGAAAACAGTTTAGTGTTCGACCTATGCTTACCAGACATTTTTTTTATTGAATTTAATGGGTACCATCTACTTTGTAAGTCCTGAATAATTGTTTCAAGTATGTATGAACATGTATAAATATAAATTCAAAAATGCTTTATTACAGGTATAACAGAAACACTAAATATGAAGAAAGCAGTGACAGATTCAGTTTTGATGCGCTACAACGTACCAACAATATTCGTTATGCTACTTCTGACTATATTTATTATTTGAAATTATAACAGAACTAACATTCATACTAAATTACGATATACAACGTGATTCGATGGTGACATACACCGCGTTTTAAAGTAAAGGGATTTCCTCTTTAATGAACTCGGATTACCTTGAAAACAACCAAATCTCGGTATAGCTACAAAAACTTTATTTATTTATATGGAAAGACTTATATTTGAGTGAAACTCAATCACTCTTATGCTTTTCATTTATAATCTCCGTAAAGGAAATGCTCGAGCTTCCTTAAGAAAGTATTGATAGAGATTTCCAAATGCAAGAATTCTGTATTTTACAGTGTTTACCAGACTGCTTTCCAAATTATGAAATTGGGCAATTTGAAATGAAAATTACTCCAGTTTTCAATGAAAAAACTACCAAAGAAAATTTTCTTTCTGTTATAAATCTGTATTAAAGCATTCTTGGGCCTACCTACATGGGACATTTTTTTCATAGTTTAGAACATACTGGCAAAGTTAGATTGTTTAATTTTGAGACACCCTGTGTAGATAAGCAAATTCATGAGATAGGTAAACTTAAATGCATCCTTACATACGAATAAATTAATTCTTTAAAATACTCTGAGGTGTATTGTCTAACGTAGTTATAAGATTAAAGTGCCAGAAAATCTGAGCAATATTCCTTTTATCATTTCTTTCCAGTATTTCCACGTTATACGGGTGGTAACTTGGCTATGTCTAAATCATTGAAGTAAGGATGTTTCAAAACTGCTCGCGCTGATATTCTGTGCACTGGATCATAGACAAGCATTGCTTGTAAAAGATCTAATCCATCTGCATCTAATGTTTTAACTTGAGATTCTAAATTGTTTGTAATCCAGTTTGGAAATGTAGCTTTATAGTCTGATAATTGTGTTACTCCAGGCCATATTTCTTCAGTAGGTGTCCTCAATATCCTATGGAATATGCCTATTATTATTTGAGATTTAGCCAAATTATAATTATGCTAAAATACAACCATACCGAAAAATCCTAAATAATTGGTCAATTTCGCTATCTCCTTGAAATAATGGTTTTTTCGTTGCCATTTCTGCGAAAATACAACCTATACTCCAAATGTCAATAGCACACGAGTATCTGCTTGCACCAAGAAGGATTTCTGGAGCTCTGTACCATAATGTAACTACTTCGTGTGTATATACTCTGACTGGTATACCAAATGCTCTTCCTAGACCAAAATCTGCTACTTTGATAACCCCTGATTTGTCAATTAATAAGTTTTGAGGTTTTAAATCACGATGCAGTACTCTACGCTGATGGCAAAAGAGAATAGCACGTGTAATCTAAAATATAATAAAATTAACATTAAAGGTTTAATAGACTTTTTCTCTGATATTATTAATATAGAATAAAAAATGTTAATACAGTTTCATTATTATTTAATCCTTTCCCTGTCGAATTCCACTCATAAGTCCAGACCCGAAAGTTACATATTATTTTAGAATTAAAAATGCTTGGTAAAGTGTTTTTTTTAAATAAAATATATACATATTATTAAAGGAGAAAGATATATATATGTAGTGAAATCAATACAATCAAACACTCACTAATATTAATTTGTATCAATATCCAAGTATCATAATATGGTATAGAAATAATTTGTCATTAGTTTAGGAACAAGAATTTGTTGAAATTTCTCACAATATCCGTACAATACAATCAAGGAGTCACATTGAGATGTCAATGAAATAACAATGAAGAATTTCATGTTATGTTAACTGTAGAATGAGATTTTTACTTCAGCTGCATAGTACCAATTGCTAGCTACCTACTATGTTACTTAAACTGCAAGTAAAATAAATTATTAAAATCATATCAGTAACTAGAACATGCACATATAGCTACATGTGGTGCATAGACAGGAAAAAGATTAAAATTATATAATGTATAGAACAATAACTTATATTTTGTAATATTTCATATATTATTGTATTTTCAAACCTGATATAAATAAGATTTAACCATTTTTGGTTCCATCAGTTTTCCACTACCTAAACTATCCATGTATTTTTTCAGGTCCATAGTAAGATACTCAAAAATGAGATACAATCTTGTTTCTTCCATTAACACATCCATTAATTTGACAATATTAGGATGTGGTAATTCTTTAAGCAGTGAAATTTCACGAACTGATGTTGATGGTATTCCTTCGTCATCACTTTCCAAACGAATCTTCTTCATAGCTACAATCTCTCCTGTTTTCTTATGTTTTCCTTTATATACTACTCCATATGTACCTATTAAAATTTTTAACTGTAACACCACTTTTTTTTTTAACACATGAAAAAATATCTATTTTAATAATTTTCAGTAAAGAAAAAATACATGTGTAATCATACATAGTTACATTACCACCTGAATACAAATGTTTAACTCCTTGATGTTAAAGTCTGTATTCTATATGAACCATATATTTTTTATATACTGTAGATAATTGCTCATACAACCTGTATGTTTATATAAACAATGAAATCTTTATATTCTTTTAGCCACTTAAAGAGTTACCTATCTACAGTTTACACAATAGATATAAGATTTAGTTTTATTTATAATAACAGGAGAATAGTTAGAAAACTGTATCATCTAACTTTTATATGAGTCCTACAAAAGAAAGTTATGATCTGGATGAGTGCTTTTTTTTATAGAACTACAATGTCAATATAGTGGCTACCAAGTATAAATAAATTCTATTATAAAAATCAGCGAATTAAGTATTTTTTATGATGTAACTTAAATCAGCTAGAGTTTGAAAAGTTTTGAAGTATTATGGTAATCGAGGTTGTAGGATCCTGGACTCATCTCTTAAATTCATTAATCATTAAACCCTTAGACATAACGCCTCGAGTGCATACTCTTTCAAGATAATATACTGTAAGTATGAGTATAATAAAATGTAATTCAATTTACACTATAATGTAATGTACAATCAAACAATTGCCAAGATTTCATCCTAATCTCCGAGGTTGTAATTTGTTATCCTATGAACCTAATTATCATGAACTGTGAAAACATTTAAAACTCTTGCGTACTTAAGGAGGAGTAGTGTAATATAAAATTTAACTATTTGATTTGTATAAACATGTTTGGAGGGAAACCCTTAACATTCTAGGATTTCTTAGAAAAAAAAGAATAGAAAGAAGCACTCGTTCAGCTCGCAACGTTCCTTTCCTAGCAAAGATAAATGTTACAAAGACAGCCTGCAAATTAGTGAAATACGTGAAACTTTATGTTCGGGCAGTGGTAGCGATCGTAGTGAAACTCGACGCCAAAGATTATAGTGATTTGAACAGGGTAATTTGCATTTCATTTTATATTTCAATAACCTTGACAAAAAGACATAACCGTAACGAACTATTAACAAGAGATACTAGAAAAAAGTACGATAAGCTGTTTGGAAAAGATGACCTGCAGAGTGCTACACAAAAACATTCACCTTCGCCGATTTTCTCGATCTTTACGAAATTCTCCATCGTAAATGTTTGTTGCGAGACCGAAGGCTTGCCGTTCGTTGCCTTCTAAAAGCGTAGCAGCAAATATATCCTGTTGAACCTAAAATTTCACGTGTGTAACAAACACTTTCCTAGGTGCCGTCACGTAACGATCAAATTCAAACTTTCGTACGCCATATTAGTAAACAGCAGAACTTGCACTGTCCACCTCTCACGCCGTCGGTAAGGCAGAGAACTGGACAGATTGTGGCGGGAAACATTCGAAACGATCAGTACGTGCTTCTTGTATATATTAACTCTATTGAGACTAACATGTATCTCCACTGTAATACGTACTACATACTTGTCATTTATGAACTTCATAGACATTATCGTATTTATTTATTCGGCTTAAACTTACAATGTTTTCAAAATATTGACAGAAAAGTTTACAAAACTTGTTAAAATATTTATCTGTTTTTATTTCATGCTGAATTGTTTTGGGAAAACTATAATCACTATTCCCAAGCGACTGTTTTGTTGTAGTGGTACTTTGTGCTTGCTCTGTAAAAAAAGAAGCTGGCTCGTAGCTAACAGTATATGCTCCAGACGAAGATAAAGTGTATTTTAAATAATAATTAAAAAATAAATGAAACAAATAACAGTAATCGACATTTCGTTATGAATGTATTCCAACTGATATCGTTTTTTTCAGTTCAGTAATGAAACAAATTTGAAATAATGTCTGTAATTCGGAAAATAACAAACTAAGGAATTATTTATTTCAAGTAATAATGTTTACTGGATAATTGAATATTTTTTACTTTAAATAATATTAAAAATAATTGCTGATCTAAAAATTATTTATAATTATTCATTACTGTTATAAATAAATCAGTTATTACATATATATGCTTTTAATTCTTGTTTGAAACACTTTATAAAATACCTATATTATTTGCGAATCAGATCATTTTTAAATAATCTTAAAAAGTAATGTTAAAATAAAATTACTTGACAAGTTTACCAAAAGACCAGGTTTGACTCTGAAATATCAATATTTAATTTCGCGAGAGAAATTCACAAAACACCAGATAAATATCTTTCAACACTAAGTGATTGAGAAATTATAAGTGTTTTTCTAAGGAATTAACAGTATTTGTTTAGTAGATGCAGCGTTTAAAATGAAGAAAATAAAAATTGCTAATTATAATCAATTTGATTGTAATAAAATATAAATCTAATTAATTGTAGAGTTATGAAAATTCAATTGATACATAGAATTACAAATTTAATTGTTACTTATGATTGCTAATCAACTAATTTTTCAATGAGATAATGCCCAACTCCGGTTGTCAATATTGTAAAATCTTTCCATGTCACAGCTTCACATCTCAAAATTAAATTATCAAACAATATTTTTTTTAATTTTTTGCCAAGAGCGCTACAGTTAACTATTTAAGTGATCCTAACATAAGGGGTTAAGCTCGAGTCCCGTGTCCGATGATCCATTTCTAACCGAATTACTAATATTTATTACTTTTGAATTTATCTACGTTAAGTTTTCTAGAACATGCAGAGTAAGAGAAGAAAAGACACACAAAGGCAGTTCAAAGTGTTTATTAAAAAGAAGAACACTATCATAATTATTAATGTATTTCACATGTAATTGTAGATCATACAGTGTTAGATAGAATGAAATCATTGTATAAACAAACGATGCTGCCGAGCGCGTTCATAGCGTAAAAGGATTCATTAATTTCCTGATTTTCCTATGAACAAAAACTAATTAGAAATAATGATCGTCAAGTCGAGAGCACGGAGTCTTTTTTCAGAGTCTTTATTAATATATTTTTTGATGTGTACAATATAATTATACAACTCTAACAAAATCTGTTCAACTTTAAATTCGTGCAATTAAACTGCTGAATTGTTTAATTCGTGTAATTAAACAATTCCTCTATCTATATACTCACTATTTGAAACGACTTTGAAACGAAAACTCTATTTGCAATCGACCTGACACAAGATTGCAAAACCAGCAGAAAAAATCGCGTCCTTGGTAGGCGTTTTTATTAGTAATTTAATATTTGTGAATTTTAATTTTATTTTATCGTGGAAATTGATATCCACCAGTGGCATAGCCGAGTCCGACACCGCGTTGTGTGTGTGTGGTGGCTCGTGCTACTTCATACTGCTGTTCCATATTATTAAACATTTCTTCCTGTTTTTTCAATATATCCGGTTTTCCGCCTGCCGTCGGAGCCGTTGGCAAATCGTCTTTTATACCCATCAATCGTTTAAATTTGGCTGTAACTTTTCCATCCTGATCGTGGGTGAATGTCGTGCCTACCCATGTGTTCGTAGTTGAAGCTGTTGTAGATGTCTTACCCTCGTCTTGTTTAGACTACAAATACATATAAGTAGTATATAATCTTATATAAAGATTATTGTACATTATATAGACTATATAATATATTATTATATAGACTACTAAAATTCACCATTTTCTACCACTGTCCTTTGTGACACTCCTTTTGGTACACCCTGTATTATAGATGGAAAAAACATAGTGTGGTCATAAACTAAGCTGTCTGTAAAGTGCATAACATGATAAGGTTCTCAGCATCTTTAAGAAGGGAAAACCTAAGACCGTATATAGTAATAAAGTAAATGAAACTACTTGTTGGTAAATAGTTTCATATTGATTATCCAAATATTATTCATACATCCTTTCCGAAATGTTATATAATAAAATGCGTTATAGATGTATCTCGCAATGGTATCAAAAGAAAGTAACTTAGCATTGGAACGTTTTGCGCGTTGCTGAGTGAGGACTAAAGTCTTTGGCTCCTTGGGCTCCTTTGTTACTAGTTCTTGACACTCAAAGCATGTATCTGTTTTAATATCTTGCTTAGTTTACGACCGCAATATACTTTCTGCACCTACAATACATTAATCAAGTGGAATCAACATAAAGAGAACATTGACTACTCTCACCTTGTTTGCCCATAGTAGTTTCCTTTTCTGAATCTGTTCCGCGTATTTTCCTTGCGTCGCTGTCGCCAAAGGATTGTAATAATTCTGTTCACTCTGAATTCCTGATGTAGCGGCATCCCCTTCCGGTGCTTTCAATTCAATTCCTAGTTTTTCTAATTGCGCCAACTTGTTTCTCCCTTTTTCTTCTCTGTAACTCATTGTCCGGAAAGGAGGTGGTGCACGATCTCTGGATCTTGATCTCGATCGCGTTCGATCTTTTTCCTTAAGATAATTAGATCGATCATCCCGGTACCGATCTTTCGATCTGTCGTCCCTACAATGTCGACGATCTCGAACCCTGTCTCTATCTCTGCGTCTTTCTCTGTCGCTTCTGTCGCGATTGCGATCCCTTCTGTCGTCTCGATGGTGATGATCTTTATCATTCTTTTCCCTCTCATCGTTCTTCTCGTCGCGACTAGAACCCAAAGAGCTCTTCTCTTTTTTTTTATCATCATCACGGGACTTCCTGTCATCCTCTCGACTCCTTTTCACGTCTTTATCTCTGTGACTGCTCTCCCGTTGTCTCCTGTCATCGTACGATGATCGTCGGCCCTTGTCGCTCGTGTGTTTGTTTCGATCGGACCGATCTCCCCGTCTGTGCTCGTCTTTCGAATTTGTCGTGTAACTTTCATGATCAAATCGCCTGTAAAACGATTACGTTCTGCAGGGTGTACCACACAGATTCGTATTATTATTTTGCATACAATGGAAATATTATTTGGTATATATGTTGCAAGTTTTTCTTGAAAACTCGCAATGAAATAGTATTTCTCAGAAATTATTTGAATTTGGAAAAAAAACGTTTGTAAGCAAACCAGCTCACCTCTGGTCTGAGGGGGAAGGTAATATTCGGGATGAATCTGGTTTTAATTGTGTTGCTGGACTGTTTGTACGTTCACTACTGGATTCCCTGGACGAATTGTTGTTGTTGCTTTCCTAAAGAAATAAAAACGAAACGCGTTAATATGCCTTTTTCACGTATTCTTTCAGAAGATATATAAAGTTCGATTCTCATTGCAAGAACTATATCATAAACCATGTATGTTTAGTATCCTCAATTTGGCAAAAAACAATTTTCCATACACTATGATTTCACACTCTTATTCATAATAAATGCAACATTTTCAAACGATCATTTTCTGAATGAAATATTCAGGAATCACAAAATTTCAGTGCATGTAAATATTGAATTTTGCATTATTTGTAATTACCATCTCTGCTTTCTTAATACTAATAATTTTCCCAAAAATAATCACAAATTACAAGATGCGCAGTATAAATTCAGTTTTCCTATATCCTTGGTTGTACTTGATACGAAAGCTTTGTAACGCAGAAATTTGTATTCACTGCATGTTACACTGTAAATTATGAAACTCTGCTAGATAAATAGACTTAAGTCGGAACTACCGTAATATAGAAGAAAAAGAGGAATACAAGGGGCCTTCATATTTATCTTCTTTAGCAGTTAGGTTTATTACCCGAATGTTTTTGTACATGTGGTTTCTTTTGACAGTTGATTTTTTTTTTGTTAGTGTTACCTTCTTCCAGCTTCCTCTACTCACCTCTGTCTTCTGAATAGGACTTGGGGTAGTCTTGAAAGACCCTCACACAGCATAGACCTTGCCGAGGAGCGTAGATATTGTATCATGTATTACCAACAGAGCTACGTGTTAATATTTTCTCACGAAATGGCACTATTCCCATTTACTTATTATTTAAATTTTAAGTATTTCAATGCTACCCTCACTGTTTCTGCCACATGTTAACTAAGGCTTCAAGGTCATGTCTTAAAAGTTATTAGAATTCTAACTTTTATGACCTCATTACTCTATGATGTTATAATAACACATTGATATTACATATACAAATAATAAAATAATAATAGTGCATGATGGCACAATGATATTACATACGCAACACATAATGCAACATTTGCATTGGTGTTTTTATTACGTAACCATTAATAGTAATAAATTAATTGATTAAATTTGTATGTACAGAGTAAGATATATAAAATAGATATACAATTTGTATAATTTCAAGAATATTAATGAATGTTGTATTACTTGAAAGTCATTACTAGTTTTTAAAAAAAGGCAGACAGACCATACAGTGTGTTACTAATGCATAATAATGTAATAAATCTTTGGATTCATTCTTTTACAAATTGCATGTCTACATAAAAAAAGTATATGATTCCATTAAATAATTAATAACTGATGCAGTCTTCAAATTTTTAAAACATTTACAAGTATAATGAAATTATGTTAACCATAAGATTTTCCCTTGAAACACAATAACTGTCACCTAGTATTATTACTTCAAAAATCAACAGATTTGAAGATAATTGTGTGATATGATTAAATTGGGTCACACTGTATACATCATTATGAAACAGTTGTTTCTCTAATTATTTAAATATAAATATTGGTTTTATATTTTAGAAAACCGCAATAAAATGTGCTATTATAGATTTACACATTTTTCGTAAGTGATTTTGACATGACCTCTAAAAACTAAGTACTACACCTTTTACATATCAGACATATGACCCTACATGTACATACTGCCCCCATAAAGTCACCATGGTATATTCCTAGTAATTGTCATAACACTTTATACTTATCATTACAAATAAGATTTGCAAACATTCAGAGTTTTACTATACCTCGCTCATGTCCATTTGTACTGGGTCATAGTTGACATCACTGGCTCTTTTGTTAACATCACCATGCATTTCATATGCCATCTTTGAAACAGAAGAATTATACATAACATTAATGTTTTATGACATGCAATTCGTTGTACATTATAATTGTCAAATTTTTATTGACAACACTAAACTAATATTAATTTTGTAATAAATATGTAGTCTGTTTGCAAACATGATGCTCAAGATACTATAGTCTATTCCGATTTTTGTAAAGATATGAATTCTGTACATTATTCTACTTTATTGGATAATAAATAAGACATTACATAGTTTCATACACTTGGCTAGATATCACTAATTATTGTTGATAATATCTAAAATTTAAGTATTTTACTCTAATCTAATTTATTCTTTAATAATCAAATTCAAAATATCATTACATTTATACATAGAACACTTGAATTTATTGCAATAAATAAATATTTTAGGAATGGAGTCACTCTCATAATTTTATATTACTCTTTAGTTTGATCATAATTGGAGTTTGGTTCAGTAAGCTAACTCCTAGATCAGAAACAATGCTCCCTCTTGAAAGAATATTAAAATTCTCATGAATAAGAGAATTACAGTTGATCTAATATTTTCAGATTTGAGAGACATTTAAATTTCATGTGTCTCCTAAAAATCTGCAACAGTCTGTTTTTTTTAAAAAAACTTGATTACATCAATTGTATTATTATTGTGGAAAATAATTTATCAATTGATCTCATGTAATTATAGATACGTGTAAAGAATGAGGCTGAAAAGTAGCAACTAAATGAATTAGAATCACAATTATATTTTTGCATTTACACATGTTTGTTATATCATCTTATCATTTTTAAGACAATTATTGATTTCTAATTCTTTAGAACATTCAGAATCATCCTGTGAGAAAAATATTTCTTCTCCAATGACTATCAAAATTCGTCACTTTCTACCATTTTCCTTCCTGATTGTATTGTCAAATTCTCAATACATTTACATTAATGATGTAGACGTAGTGGTCACAATAAGTGATGCATTAATTACAATGCATTTTCTCAGTAGTTTCATATACGTTTTAGAATCATTATTGTATTGATTCCAGTTTCAAGGAAAGGAGACATTAAATATGATACTCTTCATTTATAATTGGAAAGTATTTGTTGCCTGAAGGATCTACTTCAGAAGCCATATCGAATGTACGCTAAAAAAATGTCTCGAGCGTCATGGACGTCCAAGACAATGTATGCCATAAGTAAAACAATTGTAAGTACATCAATAGTTGCTGATGAACGCACGGTTACCTTTGGATCTTCCGAGTTATTACTGTTATCCCCATCGCTAGCGTAATTTGCTAACGAATCCATGATGGCGTGAAAGCGGGCCACGAAACGTCGAAAATTGTTGACTATTGTGGCGCGTCGATCCTAGGCTGTCTTACAAAGGACCGCCGCCATTGGTCGAGAATGTTTTACCAGCATGTATTGTACTATGATAGCGCTTCCATCGAGTACAGCCAGTGAACCGGAAGTGGGAGAACAAAATGAGCTATAGGAAGTGCAGTGCGAACAACAAAATTGAGAGCGAATACAATAATTCGTTGATAAGATCGTCCACGGTTGGGGCCCCTTACGCCGTTTTTACCCCCACCACCTGCTAGTCTATGGCGGCAAGCGTTCGTATTGAAAAATATTAGGTTGATGCATAAGTTCGTGTTGTTTTTTTAACACTCTACAATAATTTATTTTACACACAAAAAATTAACCAATCTTTCATGCGTTTTCCTCTATTATTTATGACTGCCTTCCAATATTGATACAGATGACGTTGGAAATGTTCGTTTTTTTTTTCAACTTGGTACTCCATAGTTTTGGTCCTGAAATTTCAATTGCATCGATTCGGTGTATACCATGGACATAGGAATATAGAGACTAAGTGTATCGTTAGAGGATGGTAGGCATTAAGGGACGAGCGACGAGGTAATTAGAGCCTCGCTGTCATTGGCTGCAGCTGTTACTGTACGCGATTGGTTGAATTTGGAGCTAAGTTTCAATTGGGATATGCAGTATTTTATGATTTGTAAAATTATCTTTGCAAAATGTTAATAGCATTCATAAAAGTTTGTGTATGTGAACTATAGGCCAAGGCCAAAGATACGGATAAAATGGAACTTTTAGTTCCGCCCATACAATAAAGATTATTACCTAAAAAATATACTCGAATTTTACACTCAATAACTGTCTCTCGGCTGGTATGGTTAAAAGAAATGTAATCTTTTATGATGTTCCAGATAATTACATTATGCTACGTATTATTAATTGTATTTAGACCGATAAAAATTAGTATAGCAGGTAAAATCCCGCTGCAGTAATTTCCGCCATAGAACGGTGCGGCAGACTTAAGTACCGTAACTTTCGTTGAAACCATTCGCACCCGGAAAAAGACAGTAATAAAAAATACAACACATTCGAATAAAATGATTGTAGTCCACCGCTAGGGTAACAGTGTGTGTGCGCGTTGCGTGACAAGTGCGAAAACAAACGATACAAACCGAATATTGCCGATTCAGGAAGAAGCGTGTGCGGTGGCTTAGCAATTAGGCAGTAATTAAGAAGCCTGTTATGTAATCAGTCGTGCGAAAACGCCGAAAGTCATTTTGCCTTAGTTCTCTTAGTTCCAGTTCTTTTCTTTACGTTATTTTATATTACTTCTATTTTTTATTCCTATACCTAAATATACATATGTTATAATTAATTGTGTGCTCGTTAATATACCAATCGGACCATCTTACTAAACCCACCTTACTACATGATATCATTATTCTTTGTATTGTATTATTTGGGTCAATTTTTTTATTTACACTACTCTTTATAATTATTAATATGAATAATAATTATCATTGTTGTTACAATGTTAACTGACCTTATGCATTTTAATAACTGAAGATATATATTTTTTGTCAATTTTCATTGTATTTAAAATTTAACCCTTTGGCTACAACAGCGTCCGGCCAAAAGCCGACATGGTCGTAACGTATCTGACTACATAGCAACTGAGTATTTTGTTATGTACAAATTTAAAATTTTTCCAATACCTTTTTGTCAAATATTCATTCTTCGTAAGCTGATAAAAGACTCACCAAAATTTTCCCAGCGTACAATGTGCCAAGAAACATAGACCCAGAAATTAACCCTTTGAATGTTATCGGCTCTCACAGTGGTTCGCTATAATGATCCGACTCGTGCGAGTAACGCCCATAGGCGTCCAGATAACATAGTTAACAAGCACGCTTATCGATTTTCCGCACGGAACGTGTGGCTTCGAAGCAAGTAACTATTACGCAAACATACAGGGTGAGACATTTAAAACAGACCACACAGATAACTTTATGTAATGCAATATAATTGGTTGTATCTATTCAAGGTTCTGTATTAAACAAAAAATGTTGTAGAATCATTTATAATGAATTTATTAAAGTAGACTTAGATTCATTTGAAATCGTGACTATCATGAAAATGTTCATGTATTACATGATCACAATGTACCAATGGACTATAAACAAACAATGGTAGAATGTGCGAAACAGTTATGAAAACATTTTTTTCGAACCGCCACAAATTTTGATGTATATTCACACAATCGTATAAACGTATTGCAGGTATATTACTTATACGAATATTGGTATGGTATAAGATATAAGACGTGTATTGTTCATTGCTTACACAATAACATACTGTAACTAAATAATATTTCCGTATGTATCGCAAAATTTGTACTCCTAATCTAGGAATACATAAATTTTTTTCTAAGCTTTTCTTACAGGGTAAAATTAAATAATCAGTTCGTTTTATCAGGACGTATTCGACCGCAGAATGCACAACTTTGAATCTTCTAAACAAATAGAACAAAAGCACTGTCTAAAATAAAAATAAATTCTCATACAGACTAATAAAAATGAAGTTGAAAAACCATTTTATGATACTCTGATGTTTTACACGGCATTTTAATTAACGAGACTGTGGATGGTTTATCCAAATGTACATTGTTGTTCTTTAATGCCTTGATACTTTAGTACAAATAAAGTAATATAAGTAATTCTTGTAATTTCTCCTGTTAAAAGTAAAATACATTTAAATAAAATCCAGAATAATTTTGTTTTGTAAAGATTCCCAGGTTATTTTATTCCAATGATTTCTCCAAGACATATCTGCATAACATATTTGGATATGTTAAATTGCATAAACATCCACAGTCTAGTAATAATTTCGTACTTAGAAATATTAGAAAAGAAGTTTAACCCTTTCAGCTTTACGAACCCGTATATGTTTTTCGTGAAATGGATCACCGTGTGCTATAAGCCACCATACTGACGCAACGTTTTATTGTACGCTATGCACTTACATTAATAATTAGATATTATAATGCTAGCGTGTGTGATTAAAATATATATTTTTCGTGAAATATTTTGCAATTTCACAACACTGATATAATTGAGCAAATGACAGCACAGAAATAAAAAAAAACGACGCATTCAGTTGAAACATGTGTTCCACTGCAAAAGATTTTTAACTTCTCACTGCTGAAAGGTCTAAAACATCACTAACAAAAAATAAAAAAACGGAAAAAAATCAAACATCCTTTGAATATTCAAATCGAAAACGATTACATACAATCGATATTACACATTCTATACCACACTGAGTGCCTTGTTCAAGTTGTCATAAAATATGTGCCGTTTGAAATAGCACCTAAACTTTCGATTATTTCAGATTATAATTCATAATGTTTTAAATTGCTTTTTTGAAAGTTACTTGAAGGTCAAATAAGTTTTTTTGTGGAATGGTATATTTTTTTGTTAATATCAAACAAGTGAATGTTGAAGTTTGCTGGAGCATGGATGTGTTGCGAATTGTTAATTTAGGTGATACTTGAAGCGGCACTTATCTTGAAGTGTCTTGTATAATTAAAAGTACAAAACAAACGACTATAGTTATGTACCTTTACGTTGTACAAACATATGAATTAATAAACCATCGTAATATTATACATTACTCGACAACATTAATAAAAAAAGAAAAACAAAACTTATAAGGACGAACATATTTACGGTAAAAAAGCTATGATATTTTTCGCATAACTACGAATAATAAAATAGAGCTTCTGCAACATCATTTTTTCGGAATAAGGAATGATAGAAAAGTACAAAATCTGTTTGTTAAAATATTCAATCATCCGTTTCACGCGGAACCTTCGTAATCGCATCATTTGTAACATACTTGGTATGAACAATACAATTTTATAACAATATTAACATATTGAACCCGAATTTTTCAAAATAATTATTATTAATTGTCAATTACCTCGTTCCAAAATTAATAAGAAGCATTTGTAATTTGCATGTACGTTTCGTATATTCTTTTTAAATTTTGAAAATTTTTACCATTTAAAATTACATAATTATACGTCATTATATACGGTCTAAGGTGTAATTGGAACTTTGACAACTTCAGAGATTTTAGCAAAAATTATAAATGCGGAAAACGTCTATACGCGTTCCGTGAAAGTACTTATGTAGGAAGCTAGTAAATTTTCTGCAAATACCGTACTATTAGTCTAGGACTTAGGGAGCGTATAATACTCGCTATCAGGAACGAAACATGTATAAACTACAGTGATGGTTAGTCGTTTTGAAGCCTTAAATTCCCGAGCAGAAGATCGGTAAGTGTAGTCAGGTGCATTATCAGAACGCTCATGTGCGTTTTCCGCACAGACCATAATGTCATATCGCGCACTCATGAGGGTCCGTAATACTAAAGGGTTCATTTTATAATGTATATTGAGTAAGCATTTTTTATTCTTCTTTATGAGTACTATACACCCCCGAGGTGTTAGACTTGTAACATTCTGTATAATACCATGTATAAAGCCATTTGTTGATTTCTGCATTTAGGAATCAATGTTTTGGAAGAAATATTAAAAATTGATACACTATATTGGGACTGTTTTAATGCTATCATAAACGTGATAATGTTAGGATAAGTACGATATTTATACATTTTTTACACCAAATGCATGTATCTTGATACAAATTACAGCATTGAATAGAAATACTGACTTCATGAAATTAGTTAATCAAGCTTAAAACCCAGTTTGTCCCTTTCTATAAGGAAATCATCAAAATGTATATTTAGTTTTATGATAGGTCATGAATCAAACTGCATCTTGTAAAACATTTCAAATATCTATAAATTTCTCTATTTATCTTAAACATCTATCACTGAAATTTCGTTTTATATAATAATATGTTACTTGCACTTTTGTGCATCTATGCAGTTGCAAAATGCAATTGCATTTTTTTGTAAAAAACCCATAGTTTCTATCTCCAACCATTTTATGGATACAGCTCTACCCAGCTGTGGGGGACATCCTGTATAATAATATTTTTAATACCTATAAAGTTGTCAAACCAGTTCCAGTTACATGCAGTTATCAAACTGAATCAAATTTCTTCTGGCTTTGATATTTATAATTTCTTATTATAACCCATTAAAAAATATAGGCCCCTGCCTAATAGCCATTGCAATCACAGATACTAGTTAAATTATAAAAACAAAATTAAATACAAGTTAAACAAAATATACATACAACATGCCCCACTTAATTTGTGATCCATACATATATTCCTTAAAACAATATAAGGCTCGGGATTTTCAATAATTTTAAACAATTTACTCTCTAAACATTTTCATTTGATATTTACTTTGTATGGTATTTAGAACCTCTATAGTATTTAACAACTAAATAAATAATACATAATTTAAATATGTAATATCCATGCTACTTTATACAAATAATAAAAAAAATGTATAAGGGAAAAGTTCCAAAGTGCATGTGAATAAATATAGTGATAGAAAGAACGATTCTCGAGATAATTTTTAAGTATATTTCAAGGTCACTGATGTCGTTTTTCTTTAATGGAAGTACATATTCTTAATACCGCAATAGCATAACTGATATTAAGAAGACGACAAATTACCTATACAGAACATCATCGACAGATGATTTTGAATATACGTATCTCTTAAAGTATAATTCTTTGGATTTTTACTAATATACTGTTAAAAACAATTAGATGATCAAGTTTCTAAACAATATTTAAATTGTATTTCTATATTTTCCTTATACTTTTGAAGAAAACTGAATTTAAAATTATACTTTGTTTATAAGAAAATATCAAGATATATTGCATTTTACAAAAATATATTAACGTTAATGGTGATGATTTTAAGCGATTGGGAAAATCATGTTTTTACTCCAATCTTAATATCATAGTTGTTTTACCGCAAGAATTATATTCTCATTTACTCACAATTTTTGTAGTCAAGGTCATCCGAAGGTCACGCTGTTGTGAGTTATTGTATTTGTTTTGACATCAGCTACAAATTGTTAAACGTGTCCCTTAAAAAAAAATATTAGAGACCTTGAAATGTCCTTGAGGGCAATCTTTTCTACCATCATTTTTTTAATTACTTATACGCTATTCGAATAATTAAGATATTACATATTTAAAATATTTATTGCTTGATAAGGTGTCAAATACCATAGAAGCTCTAAATATTGTAATTTTTTATACACTGTTTAAAGAACTTAACGTATCGCATATTTAAATTTTTCATTGTTCATTAATATGTTACGTGAGCGTTGAATAAAAATGTTATAATACTAGATACACAATATTTTCATCGTTTCCAATATTCGATAATTTGCGCAATATTATTAATGTGTTCAAGTGCGGCACCATGTATATTTCATTATGTATTTTTATTTACAATAAAGAAATTTTCTCAAAGTTTTGTACATAAATATGATGCAAGTTTAGTTTTGTTTCGTATTGAATAAATTATGATTATAAAAATCGTTATGAATATATCTAGTAACAGATACATGACTTACTAACAAATGCAAAATGTCTCTTAAAGTATTGAATATCATCTTGATCCTTTAGTTCGTCCTATATTATACAATATGTTCTATGTACACAGAAAAATCAGCAAAAATGGCAGATTCAAATTTACAAGAGAAAAACAGAACCTTTGTTAACATTCTTATAGTGCTAAATATACATATATATATATATATATATTTAACAATACCGTATTTAATATTTTATTTATTTCCAAAAAAGCGATGCTTAATAAATTAACAAAATACACTTCAAATTTCATCAAAACTATTCAGCTATTTTCAAATTGTCAGGCGATAAATTAAAAAAGTTTGTAATATCATTAAATGAGAATGCATTAAGTTTATCATATGGAATTGCATAAAAATTATATTAACATTATATAAATTTAAACACTATTATGCTATCTTTCAGATTGCATTTGTAAGAGAGAAAAAAAGTCGGGTGGACTAGATCGGGAATAGAACCCGGAACCATCCGCTTGCCGGGTGGAATACTTTTCTACTGCGCTATCAAACCCACTACCGATTTTCTCTCCCTAAAAGCAGGACATTTAAGGCTGCCGCCTACTCATACAACTACAAAAAGATTCCAAACATTACAGTTGCATTACGGCTATAGAGTCATTGTAATTTAAAACGAAAGAAATTACAAATACAGTACTTGAAAAAATCATAACAAAAGATTTTTCTTGAACTATTGTGTTCTGATTTTCACAGATTTAAATAAATACTCGTGTAACGAATTAAAATAATAAACTAAAGTTTTTTTAAAAAATGATCAGAGTTCTAATGAAACTCACAAAAAGTATTTAATAACTATTATTTAATTAATCATCAATAATGGTACAGTCATCTTCGTTGCTACTCTCGGAACCTACTTTGCTGCAATTAGTCCTGCTCGACTCTTTTATTCTATTTCTTAATATATTTACCACACAAATTTCATCACTACCAGAAACATGTCCCGTTTGCAACTTCGTCTGCTTATGCGATTTACTAACATGTGCAGGCGAGTTTCCGAGAACTTTTTTATTAATGTCTAAATCATCCGTTATGTTATTCACCATGTTCACAAGATCATCAACCGCCGTGTACGTAACTGAATTTGTTTCCTGATGTTCGGAGGATTTCGAATTACTCTCTCCAGTGTTAAAGGTGTGTGAATTGTTACTATTATTTGAAACCATAGATTTGTCCATAGTTTCTAGCATTTCGGAAATAAATGGCGAATTGGCCTCTATTAAATCCTTCAATGATGTCTCATTTGGATCAGGCAAGTCGTTCGACTCGTCCGTCTGAATGTCTTCAGCCTCCGTACGCCTCTGCAAGTAATGAATAAACTGATTTTCGTAATTTTCAGACGGTTTTTTAACTCTCGTAGCAGAAGTTAGTGCTTGTTTTAATTTCTCAGATTGTGCTACTGCCTTCAACGTAGAATGGTCTATGCAGTTGTCGTAATCTCGTAATGCAACGTCGTACACTTGAACTGATTTATCGATTAAAGAAACAGAAGCGTCACCTACAGCTCGTTCTACCATGATTCTTTTTCTAAAGAACGGAATTCCCTCAACTGCGTTTGTAGTACCAACAAACTCAGACGAATTAATAACATTATATTCTGAATCGGCACAACTTTCAGAATCTGAATCAGATACATTGACACACACCATGTCGAGAGGTATTTCTTCACTTCTGACTTTGTTACAAACATTATTACTATCTAACTCAGATTGAATAGTCCCCGCCATCAACTGAGATCTCTTCCATCTATTAAATTCACGAATTATTCTGTCATTGATACATGCCAATTTGGAGACTGTATCTCGTATCTCTCTGTGAAGATGCCTGATCATAGCACGAGCATCACTGAGTTCATGCTTTTTCAGTTCTTCTCGTTTCGACACTTTGAATGAATCTTGAAAATTATTCTTCAGGTTCGTTAAAATGCTATCGATTTCTTGGCCGTGGGGGAGTAACCTCTGATTAAGAGTTTTATCGTTACATCTTCCTGATATCTGTTGTTTCTTTACATTCTTGTAGTTACTTTTTGAACTCACTAGAGCAACAGGTACTGCTTTATTACTATCGATTTGATTCGTAAAGGGACGTGAAGTATTCGATGGACCAACGACTGCTATGTCTTCTGATTCACTTTCGATTTCAATTACATTCGAAATCTCTGTCGTAGTTTCCGTCTGCGATTCTGATGGAGGGGTCTGTGATCTGTTGAACATGTTCGTATTTTGATTAGGTATGGTTACCATGGGTGTCGATGTACATTGCAATGCCTGGTATAAAGTCATGTGACTCATTGGACTGCTCATGTGTCGTAAAGCTGCAATCGGAGAGGGAGACTGCAAAAGATTAGAAGTTGCAACAACACTCACGACAGGTGTGTTATACAATGGTTGCTGGACAAGGCTAGAACTCGCTGTTGGAGGCAACGTTTTAGCTTGACGTTGAGATACAATTGTACCATCCATATTAATTGTGACATTCTCACATTCGACCATTGTCTGTTCGCATGAAAGCAAAGATGGTAATATTTCATTATGATCTATGTATGATGAAGAAGTATCGTCGGATGTTCCATCATTTGACCGGATAGACACTGATGCATTGCTACCATTGAGAAGTCTCGGTCTGCCACGACCTCTTTTTTTACGTTTCGAAAGAACTGCCGGACCAACTACTTTGGGTACATAAGTCTCATCTTCTTCTTCTGAATTTGATCCAGTTCTTCGTCGCATCCTTTTCCTTCTACGTGGACAACATTGTGTCTCATCTAAATTCATTTTTTCATCTATCTCATCTTGAGTCAATTTACAATTATGTTGTAACATTCTACAAATATACAAAGATAGACATTGAAATTTAAACATAACTATAATGTATGACATATATATTATGCTTCCATGTTGACAGCTACTAAGTACCTATTCGTCATCTGGACATGCTGAAGCAAAGCCCAACAAGTTGCTCTTGCAGTATACAAATCAGAGGGATCACAAACAAAGCACTTCCATTTTTCGTCTGCTTCAATTCTTTTTCTTTGTAGAGGACCAAAATTTCTTTTGATACATTTATAACAGAACGTATTGCTACAAAACGAACAGCAATATAAATTGCCACCATTCGCACACCATCTACAAAACATGTCCGTTGCATCGTCACCTGTAAAATAAAATGGAAAAGTAATAGCTTGGATACACACTTAACTAAAATCGGATTGAGAAAAGAATTGAGTAATATAAACATTTTATGTGTCATATTGATATTCTTTATAATTACTGTCACTATCTTCATTACTGTAATACAATTTTATATTGTAGTTCACTTAGAGATTTTATTTTTCAGACACAAATTATGCAATACAAACATTTTCAAAGTATTAGAAAATACATATGCCCTTTCACAAATCTGTAGTATAGTATGGTGGTTCTAGTGTGACTTTTGTATCTATGAATGCATTTAGTTGATGTTTGATTGATTTGTTAAATTTTTGCACTTCTTGTGGGTTTTGATCAAATTATTTGAGGTATATTATGAATATATTTAGTATATTGGTATTTGATTATAAAATTTCGTTACTTTCAGTAAAAAATTAATTGAATTTCTAGTTTTAGAAACAAAAACAATACGTTAAAGTTCTATGTAGAAAACATTAATTATTTAAATGATAAAACAATATATGTACAGTATGACCACATCTGTACTGACTGTAAGAATTTTTCTAAAACATGTAGTATTATCAACAAAAAACAAAATTGGCTCAATGACAACACTGTAGGAAAAATTATTTTTTTAAACAATTATTATACAAACCAAAAGTGATTTGCAATAAACAAAATTCTTTTGTAGGTCTAAGTATAGTTCACATACCTTGCTCAAACGTACCATCTCCATAAAAATCCCGACATTTAGCACACAATAATGTACGCAGTACAGGATGTTCAAATATGTTATGACATTCTGCTGGTGCAGATCCTATATGTGTATCGCATGCCGTACAATGTAATCTACGAAATCGAACTGCGGAAATATCTAAAACATAGTTATGTAATATTTGTAAAATACAGAGGTTTAGAGTGATTTAATATTATTGCCACAATGGATTCACTTCAATAAGACAAGTACAATAATTGTACAGGAATTCCATTGAATAATAATAACAGTTTCTGTCATTTTCGATACATAGAGATATTTGTTAAATAAGTAGACAGACTTACAGTGTATTAAATATTAGTCATTATCAACAGAAAACATACTACTTAGTCTATGTCCTTGTACACTCAGTTTGATAAATAAATAAATAAATTAAATAATTTCAGAACAAAAGATATTACAAAAATAACAATTTTACAATATCATATGAAACCTTTAAACATAATATGTCTAACTGTTTCTATCTTTGCAAAACTGATTCAGGAACCAATTTAGGATTGCTGCTGAAACTGAGTTGGAACTGATTTAAAAGTAAAATGCAACCATTTTAAAACCGATAGCAAAGCCCAAATTGGACCAATATATAGAAGCAGTATTTCTTCCCAGAACAGAGAAAACATTATTTTGGTTCTTCAAAACTATTTCATGGAAAACTTTACATAACAATTTGTAGTAGTTACTTTTGAAAATGTTTCAACAAGTGTTTCAAGTACTTGAATAAGAGAACCACTCATTAATTACCTTACCACTATTTAACCCTTCAAAGACAGCTAACATATACAGCACATAAAAGAATTTTACACATGTTGTCAGCTGATGTATATACAATTAGGTTTGTTGTCATTACTTTGAATCAAATTTTAAGTAACGATATTACTTGTACGTACCAAATACAAGTGCAAAAAAACAAAGTTTTCAAAACTTATAGTATTATTTTAATTAAAACCTGTCCTTCTGGTACAATATTTACATAAACTTTGAAGTAATATTTTCAATCATTTTCAAGGAAAGCATTTTGAATTTAATTTTTTTTTCTTTTATTTACTAATGACATTTACAACTAAATACGGATATTGTATAAGGTATTTTAGTATTTCTTTTACATGCTATTTTCTAAGCAACTAGTAAATATACCACTGTTGGTGTTTTTTAATTTCATTAAATGAATAGGTTTTTTATAGTACGTAGCAAACCAAATTTTTAATTCGCTATAGAAATAAGATGAGGGGATAGACCTAAAATTTTAAATAAAACAGATCATGTTCTACTCAAAACATGTTTAATCATAATGTCTACTTAAAAAGTTACATAGAGTCAAAGTATACCTTGTAACGATTTTTTTCCATTCAAAATATATTTGTGTCTTGAAAAAATTAGTTTATTTAATAAATGTCCAAACTATTTCCTATTAAATTCTAAACATTTATTGACTTAATAAAATGTTATCCCACACTTCTGTAAGGATCAACATGAAATTGCAACAGCACCACCTTGTTGAATTCTATCCTTTATGTCTTCTCTCCATAGCTATTAATGTGTTATTATTAAAAATACTTTAAATAAAATATGTTCAGAATAATAAGGGCATTAAAAATGTGTAAAAATTTATCCATTGTTCCATATAATTTAAAAAATGCCTCACTCAATAAAATGTAAATCTTAGTTTATATCTATATTTTTATTAGCTCCTTAGAAAATAATATATAATGAAATTAGTGATAGATTCTATATATTGTTACAGGCCATGCTGTGTTTTTAAAATAAAATATTTTATATTTAATTTCTTTGATTCTCTAAAAGGAAACCGACAGAAACCAATGTTTTTGATGTACATTTGATCATTAGACATATTATTTCAGACATTCTACTTCAACATTATTTTAAAATAAAAACAAAAGTGAAGTGTTCTTTGAAGCATTTTGTGATATTCAAATTTAAATCTTCTCTGTTCACACAGTGAAATTATATTTAAACAGCCTCATTGTTGAAGAATTAAAATTGCTCCGGATACATAATAATAAAGTCCAATATATCTTAATGTCCATGCTTTGTTAACATAATGAAATCTAGAACTGAACTTGCATGGATCTCTCTTTTCAGTCTTACATATGACATATACGCAAAACATTATATGCATTGTGCTATGTTCCATGCGTGAAATTCTAGGGATAGATCCTCAAAAGGCCAGTTCTGGGTTTCCATACTTCAACCGTCTATAACTTAATTCTGATACACTTCAAAACACACTTCAAATTCATACACTTTTAACATAAAAAGACGCTACAGCTCTCTCTGTAGACGAAACACAAAACATACCATGTCAAAAAACGTCATTTAAATATTCTTTCAAACAGAACAGATAACTAACAGAATGTATCGTCAACTTACCGCTTCCGTACATGAGCTTGTAAAAATTACTTTCATCTTGGGAAATAGGTAACGAAACCTTCGGTGCCTTAGGTACTAAATCTTTTGGAGTCACTGTGAAACAAAGTAGGTTAAATAACATGTCTCACGATAATTCGTATAATGTTTACTGCACAAGATTTCGCGAGCTCACCATTTTCCTTGCTGTCCGCCTCTTTCACTTCGTTCACTTGTACTTCAAGCATGCTCGAGATATCCATTGTCAACGTGTTTTCCACCGTGATTACATTGAACAAAACGTTTCAAAACACAGGTTATCGCGCCGCCATTTTCTCGCGAGCGCACCGGCTTGAAATTTCGACGCGAAATCATCCGAACCAGATCTGACTACTTTAAAAGTAACGTTATTTAAAATATCATTCCGATGTTATTCGAGAGTGTATGTTGCTATTTTAAAAATGTTCAGTAACTATTAATATATCTGAAAACTGAAAGAACCGATAATTAAAATAATATGTTGCTTGGAATAATACTTCAAATAATGTTGTCTCAACAAGACTTGGGTCTAATTTGGATATGTTAAATTGCATAAATATCCGCGATTTACTTTTACAAAATAAATTATGATGTTAAAAGTATAACATTTCGCATACAATACTTCTCGAATACCTTTAGTACTTTCGAAATCTTGAAAGCTAGGGAATTTTCTTCAGCTTAAATATCGAAAATATCGAAGTAATGGCGTCAATTTCAGAATGTTAAACTCTTTATGAATTTCCTGTTTCACTAGGTTGTATGTAGGTATTTATTTTATCAATGATTCTATTACTGTCATTTGTATTGTTGCGAGTTTCACTAGCGGTGTTGGGAAAAGTACTGGATTGGTGCCCGTGAAGCACTGAACCGTTCGCGACGGCGGCGCGATGCGTTACAGTGGGCGCTTTCCGTCGAAGCGCTGAATTCGATTAACTCTTTCGCAGTCGGCGGTTCTGACGCGAGAGCCTTAGCGGCTGCTGCGTACAGTTTTCAAAAAATAGATAGCTGAATGCTGCAGGGTTTTGGCATTAAAGTGAAAGTAAAACTAAAAAATATTGCTTTATAATATCATGTCTGTAACCACTTGTTATTTAAAATTGAAACAAGTAATAAAATCCTAGTAATTATAAAGTGCACATAATGATAAGGTACATCGGCGGCAACCAGCTATAGATTTTAAAATGACATAGAACTACGTCGGCGGCTGCGAATGTGCTAATAGGCCGCAACAAATGTAAAAGTTAAAAATCGATATGTTTAATTCCTTCTAATGTACTTATTTAATGTTTAATTTCGTACAATTGTTCTACTGATCTTTAAAAAATATAATTTTATTAAATAATACAAAAAATATATAAATATGACATTGGCTTTTTGATTTGTTTCTTCTATTAATTGATATACAGGGTGAGATAATAACTGACCACCTGAAACACCCCCGTTATTTTTAGAGATATGAAAAGACTTTACTTACAAAGGTTGTATGGTACCGAAGAGGCCTTTACATTCCACTAATAATAATTTTTTTGTAGGTGGAAGGTCTTTAGAAATTTTAAGATCAACTCCATTTTTTTAAATGGCATAGATATACCATACTTTTTTGTCTTTAGGAGAATAGCGTATGTTTAGACGATTTAAAGGAGCTATAATACAAGGTCATTCGACGTTCAATAAAGGAGGAAATCAACAATTATTTAATTAATATACATTTTTGGGGGGTTGTAAAAATAAAAGATATGTCTATAAATAGTGTATAATAACGGCAAATTACAAAAATGATATATCATTTGAAAGCTGTATTTTTTTATTATTTTTTAACGTAAATGTCTTTAATCTATCTTTAATCGTTCAGAAATTATGAATTTATTTAATTTTTTCGGTAAACGGCATTTTTCTCCCACTCCCACTCACAGTGACCTTACAGGAAAATTGAAAACGTGAATTGATGAGGACTACATACGTAGATCAATGATATTTGCCAATTTGTATAATTTTCAAAAAATCCATGAGAGTTTTGTATATTTTGATGAAGGTCCTTTGTTTAGAAATGGCGACTATCTTCACATTCGTCTACGAAACGTTTTGAATCGATTGAAAAATTTATGAAGGGTATGATCATGTCCGAGAAAACGAAGGAACCGAAGGATACATTACTCAAAACGTCTGCAGAAAATTTAACGGAAAAAATACAAAACATGGCCAACTATAAAAATCTTTACACTGAAATCCAGGTATTTTACAAATCTTTAGTATTATCAATTAATTTGTTAAATCAATTGATGAATATGCATTATTATACATAGGGTGTTCAATAAGTAAAAAGATATTTATTATGAAATTTGTATTTTTCATACATAATGTTAAAAAAAGTTTTATAACATGTTCACTATCTGATACTATCATTCCTTAATTGTAGCTACAGTCTTTAGTTGTAGTGCTTCAATTAGAAAGGAAAATAAATTTAAGCTATAAATGGTGTTGGAGTACGATAAAGGTAAAAAGGTATAAATGTATCAGATCAATTATTAAGTTATAATGCACCTGTTTGAAAAACATTAATTTAATACAATAGGATTATAGGACGTGATAGGAAAAACTTTTTTATTTTTGCAGAAACTCGTTGCTTCTACTACAGTAAAGAAAGAAGATTTCAAAAACACACTGACAGATGCATTGAGAACCAATGGTCTAGAAACAGAAATTCGGAATGCAGTGTTTCAGTGGACAAGACTACAAGTTTGTAATTTGAGTCGAATATTTCCATCTTATCATATTCATTTAAGATACTGTTATGCTTTTATGTAATTTATGCTATCATCAGATTAACAGTTATATAGAATGAGGAACCACCTCAGTTTATCCAAAATATTATTAAGCTTTGAGAAAAAATGAAACATATAATATTTTAAAATAACAGAATTAGTTTGATTGATAAATTCTAAGAAAAAAGTTTTAGTGCACATGTGTCTTGAAATTAATAGTTACTTAAATAATTCAGTTTTAAATCAATATATACAGTGTTTAGTTTATTTTGCAAATGAACCTGTGGTTTCTTTCCTCATCTTTGTTAGTACTAGCCTAAAGTTAAACATTGTAAATGCTACTTTTTAGAAATTTTAAATAAGTTGATTAATTCAAATAAACTGAAATTTTTTAATTCTTATGCTATGGTTAAAAAACTTATAAGTACTACAAAAATGATCACAAACTTTTTATTAATGATATTGGATGATTTCTTAATATGTAGAAAATATATGGAGACTCAATAGTAACTAAAAAAAGTTAGTATAAACGTATGTTCAAGCAAAACAGTAAATATCTATAATTGAAAAAAATAAATACTATAATTATTTATTATTACATTTTATACCTGTAACTGAAAATATTTTTCAAAGGATTCCTTGTCTACAACATCACTTCCATCCATGGAAGGAGAAGATTTATGTTACTTGAAAAAAGCTCAAATTCAATGGGAACGCAGAATACAAAAATCATTGAACTCTACATGTAACGAATTAAATGTGCCATTGGCACGCATACGACCAAGTGTGGATCGTGAAGAGTTAGCTGAAAAGTGGAATGAACTGAGTACTTATGACATTGGTAAGCTTCTTAATAAATTTAATATATCTGTCACTTCAGAGAGTTTCGATGTTTTAAAATGTTCTTTTAAAAAATGTATTAATATTAATGTTACTTAGTACAATTTATTTTAATTTTTATCTTTTATTATCTGCTGGCAGCCTATCTCTTTATCATCAAAAAAAATTCTTCTATGAGGAATTTATAAGTAGTAATAAAAGGACTTATATTTAATAGACTTACTGTAATTGATAGAATGAAGTAACAGGTTTTACTAATACATTTTAATATTTTCATCATATTCTACAAGGAATGGAATTAAATATTGCAAAGTATGATTTATATGTTCTGAAGGTAGTATTATAATGATTATATTCGCGTATTAAATAATAAAATTATATTTAATTTCCAGATTTAACACAATACAGACCTCTTTATGCACCAAAGGACTTCCTTGATGTGCTGTTTTCTATACGAAATCCATCCTTCAAAAAGCAACTGTATCTACTAACTATTACATTAGTAAACTATTAATTAAATTACGTTTTCCAATTTTGTAAAAAACTGAAATGATGGTATTTCAGAGATGAATTGAACTGGGAATTTAGCCACATACAAATTCGTGTAAAAACTCTTACACAATTGGTACGAATTTGATGTTAATTTTTAGATAATCTCCATTTGTATTTTTACGTTCTTTTCATATGATTAAAATACTATTTCAATTATTAAACAGAGACGTGTATATGTGGATTTGGCTAATGGTGTACCACTGTTAGGAGTTAATCAAAACATGCCTAGTTCAGAAAATTTTTCAAATCTTGAAGAGGAAAGGATTCATATTGGTGAGAAAGTATTGAAGTCAAATAATGCTCCAGTGGCACAAGAATTTTTGAAACGAGGTGCACCTCGAGCACTTCGAGGACGTCTTTGGTCTCTTGTCTTGGGATCTATGATAAAAGAAAATGTAAACATTATTTTATACTTACTATATGTACAAGTTAAGGCATTTAAAGCAGGCCACCTGAATAGTCCTGCCATTTTTAACAATATAAAAAAATACGTCAGATAAAAGTTGCTTAGTTTCAATGGAGCCAATCCTCAATAAGATTGTTTTGGTTGTAAGTAAGAAAATTCAGGACATGTTAAGGTCATTAACATTTTTATAAATGGAAAGCTAGGTTGATTTACTTACCTGTGGTAAGTACTGAGCTGGCCTGTTATAAGCGTCTTACCTTGGATGTCATATTTTAATAAACTTATATTTTACTTCAATAAATCATTATTTTTAGAAGTAATTATGAATCAAAATTTTTTGTAGGATGTAGAGTATTACGAAGAATTAAAGAACATGGTATTGTACTATGATATCGTTATAGATAGATTAATAATAAAGGTAATAAGAAAATTTGTCAAATATATATTCTGTAATGATATGTAAACTTGTGTCTCATTTTTTAGGATGTACAATTAACAGCTAGGAATGATGACCAATATTTTGTGTTTGAAGATATCCTGTACAAAACAATGTTATGTTTTTTACGTGATTCAGAGGTATTGGCCCCAGTGACAACTGATAGAAGTGCAGGTGGTCAAGTAATACATGCAGTTTTACAAGGAAAACCAGCTACTTTAGAAAATACATTAGTGTTTCCCCCAAGTGGTGTGATTCCATTTCATGGATTTACAATGTATGGTATGAACAACATTAACATTACAATTCATATTATTATTGTATATTAGTACCATCAGATATCATGGAACATTTTGCAGTTAAACCGTTTCTTATTTATTTATAAGGGCAAAAAATTATTGATGTTCTGCAAAGTTTGTATAAACAGATACTTAGATATAGCAATCAAGAAGCTATAACAGTAGTTTCGACAACCGCTGTTCAAAACAGTGTTATAAATAATAAATTGTGTAATTTTATAGTGTTTATTAACATTAAAATCTGATTACATTATTTTATAGCAACACCCTTCTGTTATCTGTATGATGATCCCTGTACAATGTATTACACCTTTAGAGCATTTTACTTGAGATATTGGTTTCGATTACATACTGTTTCCAGTCATGAACAAGGTATTGTAGCATTATGTTTACTTTTTGAGAGGTTGCTACAGTGTCATGAACCTGTTCTTTGGGCACATTTTAAAAACATTCATGTGCAACCGTAAGTATAATTTTCCTGTTATGGTAGAAGTTACTTATATGGTTGTAAGACAAATGACTTTTTTTTATAGAGTAAAAGTAATTTTCAAATGGATCATGAGAGGTTTCAGTGGGCACTTATCACCTGAACAATTACTTCATCTTTGGGATTTAATTTTGGGCTATGATTCTTTAGAAATTATTTCCCTACTTGCAGTCACTATTTTAAGTTTCCGTAAAGAAAATTTAATGCAAGTTAATACTCAACAAAGTATTGAGGTGAACCAATTATTAATTAAATAGAATTCACTAAAATATTTTTATGAAACAAAAACGTATTACTTAAAAACATGTATATTTAACATTTTCAGGCTGTTTTAGCAGACTTATCTTCTGTAAAAGTTATTCCATTACTACAGTTAGCTTTGTTGCGAGAATAACATCTATATAATTAGTAATAGTTTACACTGATCATTGTCAAGCTAGAAACTTTGTTTTCAGGTAGTAAAAATGTTAAATATTCCTCATTTATTCATAAATTAATTAAAACATTACTTTCTTTAATTCTACTATTCAGGAACATAACTTATAAATTATATTTTCGGAATCTACTGAAAACTATTGAAATTCCAGTCTGCAAATAGTGTTTCATTTTAATAGATGAAAATGTAACTATCTGTAATTATTAGAAAAGCATGTACAGTTAAGACAAACAGTATTATGATACTTCTGTATATGTATGTAATACACAATTTATATTAATAAAAACACAAAAAACTGAATATAATCTGATTAAATGTTTTAACTTTTGATCCCTTTAAGACTTAAAATCTTCAATGGTAAATTATACATTGTGCTTGAAGCAGTTAGTATTGTAAGATATTATTATCTTAATATTGTATAGTAAAATATTTTTTGCAACAAATATATACACATATATGTGTGTGTGTCCATGTAACTATAAAATACGGTAAAGTTGTCAATTTATTAATACAATGAACATTGTACTCATTGTCATTTTACCAATGTGTGATAAGAATTAAGGCACCTGAATATTTACCTATAATCGCAGCTGATTTTGAAATATGAATGTATTATTTTCACCATTAATGCAGAACATTATCGTTTTGAGGTTGATAAACGCATATACGCGTTCTAAAAAATAATTCACCGTGTGCTATGGGCCACCGTACTGGTCTACACACAGATGTTTATTGTACGCTATAAACGTATATATTTGGATGAATTATTATAATATTATATACATATTATTACCTCAGCTTATCTTATTGAAATATATTATGTTTCGTTGCGTACCGTACAGTTCTAGAATACTGAAAGAAGTGAATAATCGACTATATACATATATAATTATTGTAATGGAATATTTTGTTTAACACGTACATATTTTATCTCGAAAAATTTTAACATATGGTGCATGCTTTTTCCTGAAATTTTGAGAGCACAAAGGGTTAAACGGTTGCTTTCAACATTAAATAAGTTTTTTTTTTATTATGTATAATATCACGCAAATCTTTGTTTAACATTATACATGATAAAAATAACAAGTGAATCGAATTTCTCTAATGTTTATCAAGAAGAGCATTTAAGGGTATTTCAGTCTATAATTTTATTTCAACGACTTGTCTTATCTTTTTGGAACGCATTATATAGGGTGGGCCGAAATTTGTGGTACAACCAAAAAGCGTTCATTCTCTGTCTTAAAATAAATCAAAATTATAGAAGACTGTTACTTCGTATTGAACTTCGTTTTCAGGAAATAACTACTTTGAAAATTTATCAAACACGCATGAACTTAAATATTCAAACAAATTAATTTATTCGTCTGTTTCGCTTTTAAAGTCGACTGATGATTAATCTTGATAGTACATATAAACGTAGACATTCTGTCGCATCATTTCCAAAAAAAACATTAGTGGTCTATCAAAATTTATTGCGTTGAATCTTAAATAAACGCCTTGTATTTTAAACTTGAAACATATTTTTCTCGAAAACGAAGTTTTATATGGAAAAAAATGTATTCTATTAACTTTATATATTTCAATGTATAATGTTCGACAACTTAGTCATGAAATATGAAGGCGGGATTATTGAACGATAACAAATCTACTATACAAGATATATTTACAAAAGTATTTGGGGCTTACAGAGTAGATTAGTATTCAAACTAGATCAAAATGTCTAGTAAACAACATTGTCTCAGTTATAAACAAATTTTTTAACGTAAAATTGTTTATAAATCGAACAATATTGAGTTTCGACTTAATTTAGTTTGATTAGTCTGTCCATCTCGTAAGATTTAAATACTTTTTTTAAAAACTTGTAGATGATATAGTACTCTGATGCAGTTTCGCCTAGTGCGAGAAAAAATTTTAGTCAGCAACAAGATTGTGCTAATAATTCATTATTACTGTAATAAGAGTCTCCGTATCATGTTTTCAGATGTCTAGACTAAGTTGTCAGACAATAACGAGTTTACAGCTGTGCAGTTTGTACAGTCGACGTCGGCAAAGTTGGTGAATTTACATTGATGTAAACATATGAACAGATGAATGTCGGTGAAATAGCGTTGTTATAAGTTTTATTGATGATATTTCAATATGTCTCCAGTCATCTTCTCGTCTCTTGTACCGCGTATTTCGGCCCACCCTGTATATAATACAACTTGTGCCCGACGAAGACAGAAGATGTTCCTTGGAGGGGGACTTTCCTGTTTCCGCCTGTCAGCCGTCGAAATCAGAGACGCCTATCTGCCATCGTCGTGTTGTGTTTATTATATATAGTAGTCGAAACTCGTCTTCTGCTAAATTTCATTTCGTGCCGATATTTTCTGTGAGGAGCGTGCGAGATCACGCTGAATGATCGAACTGTGAGTAAAATAATCGTACTGTCTTGCTTTGTTTTCTGCTGGACGTCATATTCCACTGTCAGTGTTATTGCTTATGGAGGTGGGACGATAAAGGGTGGGGTGATTCTCACCCCCACATTTATTAGTCATGCACAGCTTTCCGACAGTACCCTGTGTCTCCTGTTTGTTTGTTATGTTTTATACGTGCTCTATAATTCGCTAAATGCAATTCGTGTTATCACAGAAGTTCGATTACTGATAGACTGAAAAATACAGACACTCTTATTGCTAGACTGTGGATGTTTATGCAATTTAGCATATCCAAATATCTGGAAAACGCACATTTAAAACCGTAGAAAAATAAAAAGTACACTGTTTTAACATTTACAGAACGAAATACAGTTTTGTTAAAATTTCATTTCAATAACTGCGTTAACATAAAAAATATTGAGCTCTAAAAATGTACATTTGCATAAACATTTGCAGTTTACTTATTACATGTTTCAAACACAAATTTGTTTGGGCCGTGAAAAATACACTGGGTGTTGCTGAATTATAGGTATACAGTGAGTAAGAAAAATATTGAAACAGTATTTTACGAGGAGAAGCTACGGACTGGATACTCATCCAGACAGAACCTGGCACAAAGTGTAGGTACCAATTTGTTTAAACAAATCCTAGAGTATTGGCCACCAATAAACTTTGTTATTGTTATAAAGGATGGCTTTAAACATTAACATTTCGAAGTTGTCGGACTGATTTTGTTATCATCCATGAACTATATATTTTAATAGAACAAACACAATATTGTTGTGGGATTAGTATTTTAATACAAGTATATTCAATATATATATGTATATATATATATATATATATTGAAATGCAGGGTATTATAAAAAAAGGTTCACAACTTTAAAGTCAAATAGTAACTGTGAAATGGAAGAAAAAAGTTTTAATAACCATTAGTCAAAAAATTAATATTCTCGCAGTTATAAGCAATTCTTTGTTTTAGTTTAAGCAAGTGACTTGTTCGCTTCTGATGTCCTCATGTAGTATAAAAACAACGGATTATCTTATCATTTCTTTTTCCAAAAGAACAAAAAAGAAGAATTCTGTAAACTCCAAAGTGTATAGAAAATTTTCTACATGTCCTCTTCCCATTTCCACACAAGCTTCACATCTTCATACCACAGAATTGTATGCTTTCACCACAACAATAAATTGTTTATAACTCCAACAATATTAAGTTTTCAACACATGTTTAGTAAGATTCTTTTCTTAATTTTGCAGGTACTATCTACCTTTGAAGTCCTGAACCTTTGTATTTTACGTCCTGTATATATAATGCTGGTTTGTTTTCCATGACCAATATGAATGTAAATACTATAAAACTGTTTTAATAATGGTTCTGGTTCTTAAAACAACTTTGAATCGTTTTGATAAGTAGCAATTGTGGTGAACCGAAATTAGTAAATATGTTGATTAAGGTTTTCATTCCAATATTAGTTTTATTATCAGTTACATTATCAACTGTAATAGTGATTCTCATATGGTTCTAGAATTGATTCTGCAGGGTTTGAAACAATGAAGGATACACATACTAAGAAACTGTAACATGCATGAGCATTCATTCTGAAATTCTTCTGAAAAGTTGAACAGTGTCCAACATACCACATCAGTTATCTACATATACTGTTATATTTAAATAAATGTTACAATGTATTGTCTTGTTACAAAATATCCATTATTGATATATCAACATTCTTTAAGAATTATCTCTGAAGGTATTAATTTACCAGAAATTCGACAGTATCGTCTTATACAAAAAATGAAATTTTATCTATACCACAACAGTTTCTTTTAATGAGTTATCATTATATCAGTGCACAAAATTTCTACCTACAATTCAGCAATACCCTGTGTAATTTAAGAATTATGAAAGTAAGATCTGAATTACTTGTTTTAAACTTGGTACTGTTTTTGTTAGATTACATGGTTTAAAAGGAAATCCACTTTGAAACTGTAGTATTGATATTATTAAAATGGCTTGGCGTTTTAAAGCGTCTAAATACAAAAATGCAGCACCAATCGTTCCTAAGCCAGAGGCTTGTATTCGAGACATTTCAGTTGGTTCATATCAAACATATGGCAATAATATTACAGCCTCTGCTGCATTTATGGCATTCAATGTAGATCATAATGGTAATTATACAAATTTTAATATATTCTATAATTTGTACATTATATTCTTATATTATCATGCTTTATCTTACATTTATTTCATTAGGATCTAGCCTCGCTGTGTTACCACTGGAAGACTGTGGTAGAAAAAGTAAATCTATGCCTTTACTTCATGCTCATGCAGACACAGTAACAGATATGGATTTTTCTCCATTTCATGATGGTTTATTAGCTACTGGTTCACAGGATTGTCTTGTGAGTTTGATATACTCCTTTTCTGTTTGTATTATTTAATTGAGCAATATATTTTCAATCAACTTTTTTTAGTCACTCAATGTATCTTAGTTTTATAACAAGTGTGATACAAGTTAAAACATTGTCATTATACATTGGTTTCTTCAAATTATTTTATTATACAATACAATATGTATTATTATAGGTAAAGTTATGGCATATTCCTGAAGCCGGTTTAGAAGAGTCTTTATGTAATCCTGAATGTACGTTTTCTCATCGCCAAAGAAGAGTAGAAGCAGTATGTTGGCATCCTGCAGCTGAACACCTTCTTACAACAGTATCATACACAAATTTATCTTTATGGGATGTGATTTCGCAACAAGAACTATTTTGTAATTAAAATATTATAATGTACTTTGTAATGTAAATTATACTTTAATTAATACTGTCTTCTTATGGATTGTAGCCAATAATGAACACACAGAAGTCATCCAAAGTTTAAGTTGGAAACAGGATGGTGTGCTTCTAGCAACATCTTGTAAAGACAAACAAGTTAGAATTATAGATCCCCGTAGCTCCACTTGTATCGTAAATTCTTCTTCAAGTCACCAAAGTATTAAAGACTCTAGAATAGTCTGGCTCAATAATAGTGATAGAATACTCACTACAGGTTTTGATGCAGCAAGACTTCGACAGGTTTATATAAGGGATTTAAGGCACTTGAATGAGCCTGTAAAAACACTAGAATTGGATTGCAGTACTGGGTAAACATTAATATTTTTTTATTTCTAATGACGTTTCTTATATTACAGTGTATTAGAAAAAGTTTTCAAAGCTTACAGGACAGGTAGTACTCAATAACTTGAATAAAAAATGTTTAGTGAACTTATACAGAAAAGTCAATGTTGTCCAAGATAAAAACAATTTTTTTAATACAAAACTGTTTACAGTTTGAATAATGTTCATTTTCCGACCTGTATATACTAGACACATTTTATTAAGTTTAATGAGTCCTATCTGCTCTGTAAGAGCTGAATACTTTTTCTTAAACATGCAGTAGATTTTGAAATATGCATTGCATAAAATTTTGTTTTAAATCAAGTTTATTTTTATATATAAAACTGAAATTATATGATATAGTAATCTTAATGAATGTTTCATAGAATTTTGATGCCTCTGTTTGATCCTGATACAAATATGCTTTTCCTCGCCGGAAAGGGGGATACTACTATTATGTACATGGAAGTTATGGACAAAGACCCATACCTGGTTGAAGGAATTCGTCATAGCGGAGAACAGACTAAAGGAGTGTGTTTGGTGCCAAAACGAGCATTAAATGTTATGCAAGCAGAAGTTAACAGATTGTTGCAGCTAACTTCCAATATGGTGATACCTATTATGTATCAGGTTCCAAGAAAAGTAAGCCACTATGATACAGACTAATATTTATAATATTTTTTGTAATTGGCACAATTATGTGTCCATTACTTTATTATTTAGTCTTCATCCTTTTGGTATGCGGTGATTTAAATGAGAATTATCCTCTGTGAGCAGAGTAGTAATCGCTTAGACTACACGGGTTGATTTTCTTGATTCATTTATATTGTCTGACAAAAAGAGACCCCCTAAATGAAATCTCTGAATTGTGGTTCGATATAAAGACAACTTTGAATTTTCGTATATAATTTGCAACTAACGACTGAATTCGAGGTCGTTGTACTCGCTGTTTGCAAACGAGAGGTCACTTTTTTTATAACATATATGTACGGCCTTCATACCGATGAATATACAATTTACCTATTCAGTTAAAAACTGTTCTATTTGGGTTATAGACGTACAGAGACTTTCATGCAGACATATATCCAGATACAACAGGCTGTATTGCACAAAATAACGCAGCAGCATGGATTAAAGGTCATAACATGCCTGTTCAAAAAATATCATTAGACCCTGCTAAAAGAAATAAAGGAGAAGAGTCAATTACTGTAAGTAAAAATTCTTATAAGTGTGTGCGCTGCTTCAAAAGTGTGATGTTGTACAGGGTATCATTAGAAACTTCTGATTTGTTGATGTTACAAAACAAGTGCATAACGAAATTTGTTATATTCAAAGGATTCTATTTAAAAGAAATATTTTATTCTCTACATGCCCTATTTTCGAAAAATTTTAAAGATATCTTGAAATCAAGGTGCGGTCTTAAATTCAACTCTTAAATAATGATCAAACAAATGTCATTATAAATTTTTCTAGCACTAACAAGTTAGAAGTTATTTTAAATAGCAGCCTCTAGTGATTCTCCCTGTATCCAATTTAATGTGTACAACTTTTTACATTAGTGTACAGGGTGTTTTCTAACATGGGAAATGCATTATAGTGATGAGTTTAGGATACAAAAATAAAAAAGAATGTCTGTGCAAAC
Source organism: Macropis europaea (assembly GCA_916610135.2). NCBI lineage: Eukaryota > Metazoa > Arthropoda > Insecta > Hymenoptera > Melittidae > Macropis > Macropis europaea. The sequence goes on from OU744345.1 coordinate 27,016,903, forward strand.
ACGCGTCCGACGTGTTCTTGCTTCCGAATTACAGTTTATTTTGTATTTTGACAAGTATTTTCTTAATTTTTAAGGTAATCTTTTTGGATATTTTGCAATCATTATTATTTAGTAATTCTTGCAAATAATTGTATAAGAAATTTGTAAATTGAAGCAAGCTCGTAGCCAATATATGTTTATACAAAGCATTTTTTCTCGTTTTCATGTCCAAAATTAGGAAACACTGTGTATACATAATGTATTATATTACATAATAAAATGCAATACAATTTTTTTTACTGCATAAATACTTAAATGCATTAAAATGCTTTATAAATATATTATTTTTAAATTGCACGCTTATCATCATTATTGTTAGTTCATTACTTTTAGTATCCATTCACCAAGCCATCAAAAAATTATAAAATATTTTGTGTAATGTATTGTATGATATTTAATAGTTTCTTTTTGCGTGATAATTCTGTATTTATCATTAGTTTATGTTATCATTTTAAATATTAAATGAAGAATGGCAATGTATTAGAAAGTGGAAACATTAAATGAGTATGAATGTAAAGTCAGATATGTCAGCGTGCTATTTCTAATGCATTGCTAGCAGTGTGTTATTGTTGTATTGAAAAGTACTATAGAAGTAGAACATAATTTATATACTTTTAATTGTTTTTGCTGTAAGTCTATAATTTTTGACAATATTTTGAAGAAGTGAAATTTTTGTTGATAATATATTTTATTTTGCATCGTCTGATTTTGTTTCTTCATGTTCTGTGTATATTTTTCACGTTTCAGATATCCAATATATGTTTTGTAGTTTATACGTTAGCACCATTCAAAGTGTTATTCCTGGCACATGTAATTTAAATGGCAATTGATGTTCTGTAGCTTGTTATATCAGCGTAAGTAATATTAAGTACGAAACGTAAAACATACCTAATTTTACATATCTAGGCAAGCACGGTGTTACCCTTTTTGTATGTGTATTGAACTTTTTTTTTGCCAAGTTAGGTAGAACACGAGTTTCCCAAAATGTCATACGTACATTTATGTACTTTTTTCAGTTTTTTTTTTAAAGATCAAATGCGAATAATGTGTGCATATGCATAAGAAGCTTGTAAATAATGTGTAGCATATTAGTATAAATTAAAGTATGTAACGTTAGTGCAGAATTTGGATATCAGTAGTTAATCTTAAACAATTAGCAACATTAAGGAATTTACTGTACCTTCAGGTACACAAAGGAAACTTAGCAACACTTAAAGATAATGAGCGAGAGATAAAAGTGGAACAAAAGCAAGCGAAGCTCGTGTCCATCACTGTCCCGAAGGGTTACATAAAAGCTCCGGAAGTTAACGAGCAGGAAAATGAGAATGATACTGAAAAGATAGAAGAGTTTAAGAAATTAGAGATCGAAGAAGACAAGAATAAAGTGCAAAATGGAGGGCAGGCAATTCCACCAAAGCCCTTGCCAAGAGCATCGAGAACTAATAGCATTTCTGAGGATGAGCCAAAGCCAGTTGCACGTCCTCGTACTTCCCCGAATCCGAGCTCAGTAGTTACATCTGTGAATCCTAATGCTATCGGAGGATACAAGGTTGTAACCTGGCAATATAGAAAATAATAGTATTAACAAAATAATGTTCTACTTCTGTATGTGTGATGATATTGTGTGCAGTAAGACATATGAGCGATTCCATACTAACAAGGTGAGGTCGCAATTCGGACAAGTGTTTTTTGTACGTGATCGGGTTCATATCGTAGAGGCGATGATTATAAAGAAACTGTAAAATATTAACCGTACGTGAGCAGCTATTTTGATAAAAACTAGCTTTAAATGTTAAAATTTCAAAGTCGTAGGATTAAGTTTTTTTTTTAAACTGAAAGTTTACTATGGATGGGGCAAAAAATCTTATGAATAATATCGTCCTGAAATGAATAGTTTTTCAAAACAATTGATATTTTGTTATTTTGTATTACCTACATATACTATAAAGTGCCACTTATTAGATGTGATACTATACAAATATTTACAAACTTACAATGTATTGAAGTCTACGAATACTAATTTCTAAGATTGGAATTAAAATATTTCTTAAACTAATGGTTTTTCAGCATAGCGACTCTAATGCTTTTTTATAAAGAATGTAGACCTATACTGATTAATGCGTTACAAAATGTTTGCTGTATAATATCAGTATAGTTTCGAAGACATTCGTGCACATCGATTTAAATAAAATACATTATATGTCTGTAGGTAATACAAACAAGTTTTTTGTAAAGGTGTTCATGTCAGAACAGTTATCCTTAAGGGTTTTTGGTTTTATTCGTAGCAAATGTTTAGTTCAAAGAAATTAAGTCGATCCTACAATTTTAAACTTTTGTATTACAACTATTTTTTAAATAAGGATCAGCTGCTATAATTTGAATCCGTTCCCGTCCTAAAAGTGCTTGTCCGGGCCACGACTTCTCCTTGTAAGCGATTGCAGTCCACACACGCACTATCTTCGATTTTTATGAAATTCTGGAGACAGTCTTTAGCGAGTACAATAAAATAAGTTCTCCCATTCCTCGAAATTTTTTCAAACTTTTCGATTTATGAATGCCGATAGTTTATGATCAAGTTTTCTTGAAAAAGTCGTAAGTTGGAAGCTACTACAGATATCGACATGGGAAAAACACTGTTTTACTCAGGAAACATTCAAATTTCTTTTAATAGTATCTGAAACAAACTATTAAACTTATAAAAACAATGTTTCATTTTTTCAAGATACAGGAAATATCTTTGCAAGATAGAAAAATATTGTTTATATGAATTTAGAACTGTTTTACGGACACGTATTTCTTCTTTAATAAAATTTGAAAGTTTTGCAAATAAATCAGCGTTTCTCTAATGTCGATACATCTACTAGTTACCCATTTGTCATTTTTCAAAAGAAACCAGACTCTAAGCTTTCGATGTTCATAACTAAAACAGTTCTAAGAATTTCGAGGAATACAAGAGTTCATTTTGTTATACTCACTAAAATCTACATGTTTACAAAATTGAACTGAAATTGTGGATGGTGTACATATGGATTGTGATCGCTTAGCATGAAACCGCTCATATGCTGTTTCATTTATCTCATTCCAACCATAATATATCATCATAAACGATTGATCAGAGATTGAATATCAACAATAAATTATATAGAACGTTTCTTTTGTTCTAGCCCCGACTTGGACCAAAACCGTTTCAAGCAAAATCTAATAATCAAGAATTCTCGTTCGACAAGATCTTTTCAGTTCCTGTCGCGCCAAATAATGACCCTAATGGTTATCAAAATGATATAAACAATCAAATAGAAAATAACACAGAACCGGAGAAGTCGCCATCTTTCAACAATGAACGTATAAAAGAATCAGAGAATGGAAAAAGCGATTCCAGTTCTCTGGAAGATGATGCAAATTTGAGTGACTCCGGTTACAAACCGAAAACACCGAGCACAGCAGAAAGACGTAAAGTATTTGAAGTAAAAGTCAAGGACGAATCGCCTGAAAACGAGGACCTCGGGAACTTCGAACGTGGTAGCGCCAATAGAAATTCCATAGCTGAAAGGCGACGACTTTACGAAAGTCGTTCTGTGTCCGTGACCGATGGAAATTTGGCAGAAAAGGCGATGGGGTCACCGACGATGTTGAGACGTAGAGATTCCTTCAAAACGAAAAGCGAAGTAATTAAAGAGGATGAAGTGAAGAAAGTTATTCCTATGTTACGCCAGCAAAGTATGGATCCGCGTTTGGAAAAAGTTGACACCGTAACACCGACGCCGAAAAGGACATCAACTGTATTTGGTGAGATACATCACGCATTTATGTTTTCATACCATGTGAAATAAAATTATAATGTGGTCTGTTTATGATGATTACTTGTGACATTACCTACAATAATTATTATTTCAAGGTACCACTTTGATGGATTTATACCGTTTTAAAGTGCCCAGAAATTCAAGAAATGAGTTTTTTAAAAATCAATTTTATTTCAGGCAAATTTCTGGGTCACCTTCATTTTTTTATATGGAGTTACATCTTTCTTACTTCAAACACTCAATGTCACCCATTCCAACGAATTGGAAGAATTAATTTGATGTGATCTTGAAATGACCTAGAGTATGCAAAAATTAAAAAAGATCCAACATGCTACAAAAGGTGTTTAAAGTGTTCACCACCTACTTTAAGACATCATTGATGATATCAAGATTTCGAGTGTTCCTCGGAAAAATTCTTTGTATTCAGCTTACGTCTGGTGAAATAGAGTGAAAATTGCTTTATCTTTTCTGAATGTTAGATACTCAAACACAGGGCATAATACTCAATATCATAATATAACATAAGCATACATTTTGGTGAAAAACTCCTTTCGTCAACTTAAAGCTCCTTTAAAATAGTACAAATCCATGGAGCTAATTTTCCGAAAAAATAATTATTCTAGGTAATATTTCAAGTGACCATCATAAACAGACCACTCTGTATATAAATGCGGCAATTTAATTTATAAAAATCAATACAATGTCAAACAGAATATCTTCGAAACTATTGAACAAGCGTGTGATAGTTGAAAAAAACAATGTCACGAACACGTTTTTATTGAAAGATGTATGTTAATAATTTATTGTTTATATTTATGATTCAGTTGTTATTCAACTTTGTTTTCTCTACAGGTAGAGTATCGAAATTTCGTCATTTGAAAGGTACACCAGGCCACAAATCCACACATATTGAAAATATACGAAATATTAGCAGACAGATATCTGGGGAATGTGATGGTTTTCATGGTAATTTATATTATATATAAAATTTGTATGATGCACTCATTTTGTTTGACCACCTTAACAACTCCGTTACTTTCGAATTTGGGAAGTAGTTGTTTGGTTTAGGACGAATTACATTTTACTTCACTTTTCCTCGTGATCATCTATTTCGTGTTTTTGGGGGTATCCGCATTTTTTATAGCAATTACGTATTCTTGTGATCATATTGATATAGCTGACAAAGAAACGAATTTGAGTATGTATGACATGTTGATTTTCAAACGACCTTGACTGAAAAGGAGAAAAGTTGAATATTTCTGTTTTTCAACCTTCTTTATACCTCCATCTATAAAAAAAAGAACAATTGATATCACATCATGTCTCTCCCAAAATCATGTAACTTTTAGATACGTACAACAATTTTTCATATTTCTAACTATTTATAAATTGCTGAAGGTGGTCATGCTTGGTGTCTCATTCTGTAGAAATGAAATTTGTAAACTTTATAATAAGTATTCTTTCATTAATATAATTTCAGCCAACCCTGATCGTGTTGCTGTACCATTAAGCGGGCCAGGTGGAAAAATAGCAGTCCTAGAATTAAAAAAGACTGGTAGATTACCAGATGGTGTAATGCCAGCATTAGTACATGGTGCCACTGTAATGGATTTTCAATGGAATCCATTTGACAATCAAACGTTAGCTGTTGGTAAGGAAATTAAGAATATTTATATTCTTATCAAATGTGGGAAAAGAATTATCGGGCTGGAGATATTTTCTCCCAGGTTCAATTGTTTGTCACTTTTTTGAAAGATTAACAACGAGTTATAATTTGTATAGTTTAGAACATTTTTCAAATCAGTTTCACAGACAACAGAAAAAGCAATTTTCATAAACCACCAGAATATGTAATAAGAAATAAATCTTCTACGTGGTGGTCCATTAGAAATAGGGTACCTGAACATCTTTGTTGAATTAATGACATCAAAAGATGTTTCAGCGAAAGATAAATTATTTCAAGGAGCAAATACAATACAGAAAAATTATTTTTCTTTTTGAAAATTATGAACGTCATTAGCAATTTCTTTAAGGAAATGATTTAGTTTTTTTTTACTGGTTAATGAAAGATTAAATCAAGACGAATATAATAACCCTACATACATATATACTTTCACTTCATTTATCGTGTGTAATATTTAATTGTACGAGAACGTGTTGTACTGCCTTTCGAACCTCGAGCGGATGAAAAACTAACAAATCTTATGTTTGCTAGATACAATAATTATAGAAAAGTACCTATGTATGTAAAATTGTTGTATTCATCCTAATTTAATCTATTATTGGACAGAAAGAAAAAAAATGCCTTTCCATTTAAGAAATTACTGATGACCTTCATAATTCTGAAAAAAAAAAAGGTTTCGTAAAAATACTTGTTACTGCATCATATTTGCTCCTTTCTTCCGTTGAACTAGTTTTTTAATAGTACCATTATAACAAACGATGTTAAGGTGGCCTATTTCTGGTGAACCACCCTGTATACAAATATTTTAATTTAAATACTCGATAAGCCCAATAAAGTATGCACATTAAACAAAAGATAGTTAAAGATTATTTTATTACTAATTTAAACAATCTGAATTCCAATAGAATGTTATTTTATTTGTAATAAGTAATCATTGTTTGTTAACAGCGTGTGACGATGGAATGATTCGATTGTGGGAAATACCAGAATCTGGATTATTAGAGCCGACGAACGAACCAAAGCATACTATAAAAGCTCACACCGACAAAATATATTTGATTAAATTTCATCCGTTGGCATCAGACATTTTAGCATCAGCCTCTTACGATATGACCGTAAAGATCTGGGATCTTACGCTTTTATCATCCTGTGAACTAGCAGTCGCCAAAATAACTTTGACCGGACACACTGATCAAATTTTTAGTCTAGCATGGTCGCCTTGTGGTCAGTATCTTGCGAGCGCGTGCAAAGACGGAAAATTACGAGTCTACAAACCAAGATCCAGCGATGTGCCTGTAAAATGTGGAAAAGGGCCTGTCGGCACGAGAGGCGCACGAATTGTTTGGGCATTGAAGGGACAGTTTCTTGTAGTGATGGGATTCGACAAGTATGTCAAATTTAAAAAATTGTTACACCTATGACCAATCAAAATGATTGGTAGTAGGCACTTAATATTTTGTTCATTACTGATATTTGGCAGATTGACCAAAATTATTGATAATCCTGAGCTTCTGATTATTTTTAACAATATCTTCAATTCATATAAATAATTTACATTTCCGTTCAGAGTTTCAGAGAGACAAATATATGTGTTTAAAGTGGACAACCTCAATAACCCATTGACCACAGTTGGATTAGATGTATCGCCAGCAATCTTGATGCCATATTATGATGAGGACAGTTCAACGCTTTTCTTAACAGGACGCGTAAGAAAATTAAAATTTACAACAAATTATTGACTAATTTTATGCATGAAATTTATGACACTACATAATTTAAAGCATAAGTGTCTTTGTTTTTTATATAAATAAGCAATACCTGTTTTGATTAAAAATATATATATTTTTTAAGGGCGATTCTACAATATATGCTTTTGAGGTGACAGAAGAAGGTCCCTACTGCTGTCCTCTCAGTCATCACAGATGTAGCAGCTTACATCAAGGTTTATCATTTCTTCCCAAGAACAAATGTGATGTTGCTAGCGTAGAATTTGCTTCGGCTTTAAGATTAACGAACAATACAATAGAACCATTAAGTTTCACCGTCCCACGTATAAAGGTATATTTAATTTGTTTAAAAGTGGTAAAAATGAACAATTTAATGATGATTATTACTATTGTTTCAGAGCGAACTTTTCCAAGATGATTTATTTCCACCCACGAAAGTTACGTGGAAACCGACTATGACTGCTTCTGAATGGCTTAACGGAGCTAATAAACAAGCCTACAGAATAAGTTTAAAGCCACCTGGCATGGATAACTGTAAGTAAGAATTAAGAATATATTTTTGTATTAGAGATGCTACTAATGTGTATACTCAAGCAATTCTCTGAATTTTTATTGTTCTTTAAAACTAACTATCTCGTTCTCATAAGACTGTCTGATTCGCTAACTTTGTCTACGATCCTAAATAATCTCATCTTTAACATACATATATACAAGCTTCAGAGACAATGCATAAAAACACGAGACACTCTATATAAGTAGTATTAAAACACTATGCATCTTTTTCTTTGTTGAACTCCCATTATTCTCTCTATATTTTCGAACACCTCAAATAAATTTGAAATCTCATTATCGACAACTTTCTGATGTTATCGATATCGTTATGGTTAGCAGCGCTTGTATTCTGTACATGGACGATTACATGTTAAGTGATCACTTCGCCTTTAGCGAATATAACAAAATTAACTCGTTCATTCCTTGAAATTGATTAAACTTATTTAATTTCTGGTGCCGAGAGTTTAGACTCATATTTCTTTCTTAAATCACAATTATGATAACGATATTGAGCCACTTATATTAAAAAATTAGCCTTAGAATCTACTAGTAAAGTATTTGTATTTTCCATCAGATCATCCTGTATAATATATTTTGTTATGTGCACTTAATTTGCTTTTTATTAACAGTAACTGAAAATCAAGGCCAAGGAGTAGTCACAGCACCGGTTGCAGCACCGATTCAAAAAGAATCGACGACTCCATTCTCTGTATCACAACCCTTCAATAGATTTGGCTGGAGTGGTGATGTGAAAGCTAAACAAGAAGAAGTACGCTAATAATACTATTTAAAAAACGAGATCATTACAGACTTATAATGTGCCATAAGTATTGTAAGCTGCAGTATATAACTGAAGCAATGAACTACCAGTATTTTTCTTATTTCAATTTGTTTATATTTTTATAATATTTTATTATATATAATAATTATATTTTATGATGTATAATAATTTTTTTAATAACCAGTACTAGCTGTTATTAATATTACTAACTTTCTGTAAAATCGTTTGTTCATGAAGAAACTACTGGAAAAGTTTCAGAATTGAATAGAAAGAAAAAGTGTAATAGTGAATTATTTAATTTGTATATTGCAGATCCAGAAAACTATGAGTAACTTTGTGGGAGATGTGATACAGTGTGCATTGGAACAAGATCACATGGAGGGTGTGGAGGAACATGAATGGGTAAGTAATGATTGTGAACAATGGTTGACAATACAGCTGCTGCTACACACAATGACGCACAAAAATATTCAAATACTTACAACTAAAAGCATTCATGAATATAATGTGTATATTACTGAAGTTATTAAAATACAATTAGGCCTACAATAGCACACAACTACTGGAACTACACAGAGTAGAACACATAACTGAAATTACTTTGACAGCTTCAAAAATAGTTTTATTTTGCAAAAATTAGTTTAGATAAATATTGCAGAGTTTGAAAAGGGTTATATAAAGTACTGCTCATTTTTTTCTATCACCTGTAGTTGTCAAGATTTTAAGGTCACTCTTAGTTTTCTAAGCGACACTTGTTATAATTTAAAGTAGAAAGGTATTTCGATTTTTTATAATAAATCATTTTAATTACAGGATGAGTGAAGATTGTGCAACCTTGGTAGATTATTTAAAAAAGTGGTAAGATAAAATACAGTTATTCGAACCGTAATTTACTGCTATGGTAGAAACCAGGACGTGAGTGAAAATATTTCGATATCAATATGTACATGCTAAGAGGTAATTATACTTAAAATTATACTTCCAAAAAGTTTTTCTCCAACACATTTGAGTATATGTGTGCAGTCGTTTGAATTGTACTAATTTTTTAATATACTTGCTCAAACCTAATGATACTAAAAAAGAAAAACAAAGGACTGGATATTAAAGAATTTCCATTTACAATGAACTTTTTATAATATTTAAGTGACGTCCTTGTAAAAACAGAATTGCAGTCTTAATCAGAATTCTCATTTTTATTAATTCATGATTCGCTCAATGCTGAAAATACTTATATAGAATAATTATCTTAAGAGCTATGATAAAAATTTAGATTTACAGATTTTCCACAAAAACCTATCAGAATTTGACAATAGTTTTGATTAATATTTAAGAACAGTCATGTTTTTAAAACGATTTTTATAATCAAGTAACTTTTATATAAGTAGTGGGTACTAAAGGTGAGCGAAAACTTGAATGGAAGCAAATGTATTACATACAATTTTTTTATTCATAGAATTGAAAATTCTTTAAAAAAGATTTACCTACTATTATTAATTAGAAATGATGGTTGCTTACACATATACTTCCATATTATTCTTCTTTGAATAAAATCATTTTTTATTAGTTAGCAAATGGAACAAAAAATTTGGTGTCATTTCTAAATAAACAATTTATAATATTGCTCATCATTTAAATACAGACACGTATAAGCATAGCTTGTTTCCACTGCTAAATGATGGTATTAAGTAATAATAATTAATTAAAATTAATCTCTATACAATGGATAGTCTATGATTTATATAATACATATGTGTTAGTGTCACATATCTTTCTTTATCAGAAATGCTCTCGATGTATACATTATTGTAATGTAATCACTGTATGTGTGATATTAGTAAATGCTATGTTTTTCATGATCAAGAATAGAAATTTTTATGATACTTCGTAATACCCACATGCACATGACATACAAAATAAATAAGTAAATAATAGGCGTATTATATCACATGAGTCAATAATTAAGTTATGTGGTGGTATGCACACAATGACTGATTGTACGTTAGTATTTCCTTGAATCTAAATGATTGATCAACATCTCTCTAGAAATAGCAAGTTAAATTTTTACACTTTTCGAATTAGGTGAAAAATTGGTAAAAGAAGCAAGTTAAATATTTACCAAATGTATCATCATGTGAAACTGTGTCTTCAATCCATTATGCACCTATTAAAATATATATTCCATGCTTGTCTTAGAAAAATGTTTTTAACCCTTTGGCTATTATGAATCACTTTAGCGACTTTCAGTCAAGTGATCGGTTAGGACAAAACGCCACTATGGTAGCTTATCTATTTTTCTACTTGTGTTAAGAAATTATGGATAGCTTGTACTAACCAGCAGTTTGTATAATTTTTTTTTGTATCGTCCAAAGAATATGTTGACAAGAAATGCTTTACTATTTTTAACAGAATGCAATATTTTATATTGTGTTCTGCAGTAGAGCTGTGTGTATGGCAGTGTAGAGTTCTTTGTCTAGGTCAGCTGCAGCTAAAGGGTTAAATTACATATGTAATTCATAGTACATACTTTTCTTTGTAATGTAGTATAAATTTATATTAGCAAAATAGCTTTATATAATTATATCTAATTAGACAGAATATTTTTTTACATTGCGTCATAATTGAATTATTCATAATAATAAGGATATGCTCTTTTCTGGTTTAAATAGGAATATTTATTAGTGAAAAGAAATTTTCCATAAATATAAATCCTTTCGTTTTATTAGATAAATTTTGAATAAATTTGTGGATAAATATGGAATTTGTATTTTGATATACAAAACGCACACATTTATACTCTTACATTTGAGCCTTGTAAATTTCATTATTCATATGTAAAAATTAATCTCATGGTGCTATGCCCTTTTGACAAATCTTAGTTTGTAATTGTCGGTGAAAGTATGTTGAACTGCAGAATTTTTCCTGCATAAATGACACAGTCATGTAGTTTGTTCAATCATAATATTACAGTTTTGTAATTTCCTATGTAGTATTGGCGAAATTGTAAACTACAAGAGATCAAGTAAGTGCCAAAGAATTTCATGATCTTGTGATTATGTTTTTCCTACTGTGGGCAGAAGACCTTGAGGCACTATAGTCTAAAAGTGTGTATATTTTTTTGTATATGGACAGCACTTTTTTGCATTGTTCTAGACATATAAAATTTTCCATCCAAGTGAAAAATATTAACAGGATTCTTATATGATGGTAACAAAGAAGAGTAAACATTTTGCTATGAAAAATATTGCTATTTTCATCATTCACATCATATCTGAACAACTATTCATCACATAGTCTAAAACTGAGAAACATCATTGACGCATATTGTATTGAACTCAACTTTTTCTTTATTTTCCGTTTTCTTATTACTTCATACATGATTAAAGGGCATGTATGTATAACGTTACACAAACATGATTCAAAGTCATTACAAGTTGCAAGAAATTTCTTTCCCGCTTTATAATTGTTTTCATTGCTTCTCAAACGAAAGAGAAAGGAAGGAAAATGTAGAGAAGAGCATAACAGAGCGAAAGCAAACAAAAAGTTTGAAAACAACAGAAATAGACAAAATTTATGAAAAAGAACAGATGATCATGGAATAAAGAACAATTGCGTTTTGTAATAATTTCGAATGAATATTACTCTATGTATAACACGTTACGCTGTAAGACTCTTTTTAATTATAATAGTAGATTTATAATCACTCCCAATAATTCACTGCAATCTTTTGTAGCATACGATTTAAAAATCTCACACTTACCAAGGGTTGTTTAAATCGTAACAAAGAGTTTCTGCTATGATTGATTACCAAGTAATTTCACCATGTAGTAACACGCATTTGTATTAATCTTACACCTCCTACATATGTATTACATTTATAAAAACTTTTTATCAAAAATGTATATGCAGTGTATTTGTATAATTTGATCCATGTATTATTTATATATTTAGGATTTCGTAAAAATTTGGATAGAATAATTTATAATTTATTAGTAATGTAACTGCATTTATATATTTATTATAAATCATTGTAATATTCACATAAGTTATTATAGATCCATAATAATTTTCAATGTATATCAAAATTACGATTTATAAAAAGTTATATTAAAACTTCAAGTTTGTTTTTATTTCATGTTATTGATTATTATGGCTAATAAATCTTATATGGAAAAATAGATATGATTTTTACATAATTTAACAAAAATTACAATATTGTAGGGACTGAAGTATAAATAGGTAAAAAGTTCAAGAAAAGCAATGAATTTTTTTGTAACAATTTTTTTTAGCTTTTTACAAGAATTTTCTTATGAATCGTCAACTACTATATCCAACCCGATCCCTAGGAATTAATCTGAGTTCAGATCCATGTTTAAGAAAAACGTTTCCTGAAAATAATTAATTATTTATATGGTATGTATATATACATAATATTGTAAACTTTCTATATTTTAATGTTTTGTACACTCACCTGCTGTTTGCTGAGGATTAATACCTACTCCATCGTCTGTAATTATTGCAGACGTAGATGGTGACACTTTAAATTCTTCAGCAGCAAATTTTAATACAGCAGTGAACGGTGTATTATCTGGGACACTGAGTCTGTAATGGTAAAGGATATCTACAATTATTATATAAAAAAAAAAAATCAAAAGTATATTTAAAAACAAATATGAATTATAATCATTTACAAACTCATGCAAGTATATTCGTATTTAATTTAATTAATACAAAGTGGGCCATGTAAACTATTATGAATTATTTCTTGAATAGTTATAAGGTATAGATCAGGCATTGGAATTATCTGCTCGCTTCGGCCGATTTTCGGAAGCAACGCCCTCTGACTCCCGCCGCGCGTCTTGGCCCCCGCAACAGTCATAGTGCTCAACATGGTTCAGGCACGTACCATTTGAACCGCGCGTGGCACATTGGGGCGACACTCGTATCCTATCGTGTAAAATAAATTTTCACGTCATCCATGAAATACTATTCCCAGTACGTGTTTTTTCTACCAGTGATATCCCTTGTAGACCTATTTCGCAGTATGGAATTATTGCATTACAATAACATATATATGTAAATCTATTTACACGATAGGATACGAGTGTCGCCCTAACGCGCCACGAGCGGTTCATATTGCACGTGCCTGAGACGTGTCGAGCACTATAACCGTCGCGGGGGCCAAGACGCACGGCGGGAGAAAGAGGGCGTTGCTTCCGAAAATCGGCCGAAGCAAGCAGTTAATTCCAATGCCTGGTATAGATAATGACAAAACCATAACGGAATTTTTTGTTTCCTAAATTTTCTTGTTAAAAAATATTGCATAGTTTTTCATGTAACCCATCTTGTACGATCATGACATTCAGAAAATTAAAAATTATATTTTGAAACACTTAAAAGTAATATTCATGCAACACACTCATGTCTAATATTACTTTCATAAATGAAAGTTTATACAAAAATAATTACATTAATGAACACTAAAAATAATATAATTACTATCAAAGTAGTTCATAATGTTAGCAGTACACTTCATTCGACTTTGTATAAACTCTCTTTTGTAATGATTATACAAGAATTATGTTATTACCATTTAATTAATATCTTTAATGATTCTATGCCATATCATGCCATTGGGTTGCATTCGAACTAATTCCACTCTTTTGTATATTTTTTCCGAAATTCTCATAGGACCGTTTAATAACACTTGTACTACTCGACGAAGATGTTCATACTCAAATTTACAGTCCGATTTCCAACAATTTTGAATCGGTTTCATTTGCCGTGCAAAATAAAATATGGCATCAAGAAAATTCATATAAAGTTCTGAATCATTCTGCATTACATTCCAAAGTAATTTCTTTTCTATATTTAAAAAAGCTAAACAAATGTCCTCATCATTTTTTGCCAGTTTGTCAGACAATAGCTGAATGACTAAATGCTTGACTTTACTGTTATCGCTTAAATTAACAGCAAGTTGAACTAGTTTTAAATGAAAACCATCGTTCAACATTTGATCTATGCTTTCTGCAACTTCGTATTGATTACCACTGTTAATCAATATCTCCCAAGATGTAACTAAAGCTTCGTCCTGCATACTAGAAGCCGATACACCTAATTTTTCTAAAAATTGTATGATCATATTCGTACACACTCCATTCATTATTACATACATTATAAGATCATTCAGTCTATTACTTCCACAATATTGGGTATATAATTTTAAGAATTCATCCACTATATCTGTTGAGATGGTCAAATCTTTCAAATAGACTTCTAATAGTTTGTCACAGGCTTTATTCAATTCAGAACATTTATATAAATTTGATCTCTTTTCTTTTAACCAATGATTATGCAGATGTTTCTCAAGAACATTTTCTTTATCTATTTCAGATGCCTTAGTAATTGTAGTTTCAATAAAGTGAGCACATTGAAATGCTTTAATAACGTTTGCATTATTTATATCTTTACAGAGAATTGGATTCTGTATGAGAACATGAAATACATCAAACATTTTAATTATTTCTAAAAAATTTAGCTCTGACATATTGTATTTAGTTCCAGATGTTCATTCTAACTGAAAGAATATAAAACATAATAAACATAAATCCATATGAAAACACAGTGAATGTAGAAAATATTTGCATATTCACTTTTCTTGTGATAAATTTATTTAAAAGGGGATTGATGAATATAATGGAAATGTTGAAATATTTTAATAATATCTTATAAGAAAATAAAGAACCAAAATTTTATAATTAAACAAGTATTTGTACAATCGTAAGGTAGTACATGAAAGTGCTATAAATCTATTGTAATATATCTGTGTAGCCAAGAAGAATGGATAGCAAATAAAAATGACCTGAAAAGTACTTACTGAAGAATAGGCACAAATTTCTTTAGTAATACTGAAAAAATTAATTGAATTTAATGTTAAAAAGACTTGAAGTCATTGATGCAAGTGAATTGCATACAAAATACTAATATTTTTTAATTTAATTAAATTCTTTTACAATACTTAACAACATTAATGTGCAAGCCTTTTTTTTTATATTAAAGTTTCCTGTTTTACTTATTATTTTGTTACAAAGCATTATTAAAATTTTTAAGTGCTTATATTATTTTTATTTGTAACAACCAGCAAAATTATGTTTTTTATTAGTTTAATTTTTTTGTTTAATGAACTTGCCACAAGAAAAGGAAATGTGCAAATGAATACTTTTTACACTCACTGTAGATTCAAGATACAATCAGTCCAAAAATTTGAAAATGCATATGTCACAGTAAAAATATGAAATTCAGACATTGTATATACTTACTGATTTTGTGCTTTTATTGCAAAATGTACAAAAATACTACTTTATATGTATTATAAGTATGCATCATCCAAATAGCACAGTTCATCAGTATCATTATTATTATTAAACCTTTACACAGTGAGAGATATTATTTGATAAAAATTAATTTTACCAAGAAATTATGTTACACTAATATATTAATTCAGCAAACTAATAATTTTTGCAAGTAACTAAACTTACACTTTAAACGGCAGTTTTGGATCAGAAGTAAGAGTTATTTTAAAAGTAACTTTTGACCTGTAACAAATTAATACGTCAGTTAATAGTTAATGAAAAACAATTAAATCAGTTTACGATTATTATCGAAACATATGTTTAATCAATTGTACGTGTTCAGTAAATTTCATAATCATTTATGTGTTCGTAGTGTTTTCATTATTATTGTAGAAATATTATTAGTCGCAATACATACGCCATAATTTGTTAATATCGGTTTATTAAAGAAACAATTCAGTTTACGACACGGACAGATCACTCAAACGCAAACTTAACCTCAACCGGATCTGATACACTATGTCTATGATACACAACATGTATATAATGAATCCTACAATGCGCAGGTGCAGAAAATTACCAAATCTCATGAACATAGGAAGATAGGGACGACGAGGTATTTATAAGCTTGGCTTTCATTCGCTGCTGCTGTTACTATATGCGATTGGGTGAATTTGGAGCAAAATTTAAATTGGGATATGCGGTATTTGTTTATTTGTAAAATTTCTTTTCCAAAATATTAATAAATATTCATGAAAATTTGTGTACGTGAATTATAGGCCAAGACCAAAAATTTGGATAAAATGGAATTTTTAGTTCTTTCCTTACAATAAATATTATTACCTGAAGAATATACTCGAATTTTACACCCAATAACTGTCTCTCGGCTCGTATGGTTAAAAGTAAACTTTTATGATGTTCCAGATAATTACATTATGCTACATGTTATTAATTGTATTTAGACCGATAAAAATTAGTGTAACCTTTTTTGAACTTTTAACATTCTATAGGCGTTTCTTTATAGATTTTTGTGCGCTTAATACGAATTTCTAAACCGTTTATTTCCATCGCCCTCAGTTTTGTTTAAATCAATTTTGAAAAAAATATAAATTTCCAACTTCAAAAATGTTTTGTGCTTTAACGGTAATAGTTATTCAATTGCTTTTTACGCAAAATGACTTTATGGACTCTCCCGAATGAAATGATATCAATTATTATAACATTATGAAATGTTAAACACGTTTAAAAAATGATTAAGGTGGGAAAGTCAACCGAAGCGCTGCAATTTATGCGAATATTTTTCAATTTATTTTAAAAACTAAGGGCTCAGGAGGAAATCCACCCCACGCGATGGGCCAGACTTTTTTCCTATAAGAAGCATCAAGAAAAGGTGTAAGTCATGTTTTATTTTAAATCCAGAAACAAAATATTCATTGAAGGAAATGTTCAAACGTTCTACCATCAAGGAATTTTGGTACATCGCAGTGTTATTCACGTATTTACATATTTACCGAGAGTTTGATATTTTACTGAAATTCAAGAAGAAATACTGGACGTTCTATTTACGAAACTGAAGGTGACTTTCAGATTTCGATAAAAATATAATAAGAAATTTAATATTGCCTTATATGACCCTCTTGATACTATGCAACTTTTGTTTGAATCATTTTTTCATACAGTAAGGAATTTACGAGTAATTTGAAATTGTCGAGATAGGTAATATGACGGGAATGGACACAGACACGGGGAAGCCCGGAGCGAGCTTTGACTTACGTCGTGAATTTTACGAGCAAATAGCAAACAAGCCTACCAATAGCTTTTGACTATGATTAGTAATCTTTTGGCACTGTAGTGGTATTTCTGTGTATCCCCACCAATACCCCTACTCTTTCCTTACGCCTTCAGGTCTGAAGCTTGAGTTGTCGAGCAATATAAACAATCTAGAAATTTCAAGTGTTGTACTAACCACCTGCATTCGCTACGTTAGGGCTCTGTTTACGATTTATAACATGTAAAACGGAGCTCTAACGATTCTAACCGTTTGCTAATTAGTATATATTATATACACGTTTACTTTATATCACTTAGTATATTATCATCGCAATCAGTGAGTCGTTTAATAAACGCTGTCTGCAAATTTTTTCATTTTTATACATTTATGTGAAGAAAAATATATGGATTCTTTTTAAACGTCGTCTTTACGTGGTAACACGTATCAGTCTACTGGAAATGATCTCACGTTAGCGCTCTAAGAACGCCACATTACAGCTTATCGTTTGTAAGCGCTGTGATTGTACCATTAATGTGGTCAACTGGTTTCCAGTATTCCGTAATTTAACCCATTAATTCGTGTGTTAATTCATGCGACACGGGGGAGTAATTCGTAACGTGTGGGACGCACTAAAGTAGATTTTGTATGCAGAGAAAACTCTAAAAATTATTTCTCTACGTGTTCGAACGAACATATAATAAACAACATCACTATATACAGGTTAGATATGCTGAAAGAACGATGTCGGATTAAAAATCAAATGCAAGCACGATAAAGTGATTCATCGCTTATTTACAGGCAAGAAAAGCCGAATGTAAAATGGATAATAGTAAAGTGGATGATGACAGTCAACGTAATATCAATGAGGGGGACTGGATATGCCTCGATTCTCAGTATGTAATTTTCTAGCAACAATAGTGATATAGAAAATTTCCCCTAGTTGTTTCATGCATAAGGAGTAAAGTTCATATTTTATTTCAACTAATGTATCTACAAAAGGACACTATATTCTTAATCGTATTAAGTTAATAATTAACACATTCATTTTCCACTGAGCCATATTTGATTTAAGATGCATCGAAGTCAAGCATTTACTAACCCATATATGGGTTAAAAGACCTGATACGCAAGCATATCTGTATTTACATTATTATAATGTAAAGAATCTATTGCAAAATGTATGTTTCATAACATGTATCAACAATATTATAAAAAACACAATACATTATGATTTTCTACAATGTTCACATGTAGTACTGTTTTTCTTTCTTTTTGCTTTAATTTCGCAGTCAAATGTACTATTCGTAATATGTACGTAGTAATCTGTATGAAATTTGTATGAAAGTTACTTTCTGATATTCACAGTGATGGTAAAAAAAATTATGAAAATGATCTTGCAGTTGCTGTTGATGCGATTGATATTAAATGTAACGATATAGAACACAAAGACAAGAATGATTTTTACAATTATTTCTGTTTTGCTTTATATTGCATAATAAACAGTATTATAATCTATAGAGTATAGAAAACAGTACTACATAATAATGTCAGCTCTTAATGAATTAATTTTTTTTAGAATATTTGTATCAATGAATAATCTGGTTTCATAATAGAAATTTCAATAATATTCTTTATAATATATATTATATTTAACTCGAAAATAGATTATTATACAAATGTAAAATAAAAAATATTTCAGTTAGAAAATCAAATCATAATAAGATGATTTAACAAAAGATGATGTAGTTTAAATGTATGGACCAGTTTGTTAAACAATTAATCAATAATGCCAATAATAACTGTATTTTATTTAAAATAGTATTAAACATTTAATTTTTCAGATGTGCTAATGTAAACTTTGCAAGACGAAATTCTTGTAATCGATGTGGTAAAGGTACATCAAATTTCATATCATATTATTTAACACTTTCGCATTTGCTATTGCAATAGTACATCTTTTAGTAACGTATAGCTGGTTTCTGATGTCATAGTATTATGGATTCTCAAAATTGCAAGGAGACAATGACATAAAAACGCCAGTTCATCTATGTAGTTCTAGGTACTTAACATTCATTCTCATTAAACTTAATATTTATAATTAGTAGCAGGTAAATTAATTGCAATTTCAAATAATGAGTAATTACAAATTAGTTATTTTAAAACACAGTCTACTTTGATTCTTATTTGAATGGCAGAACTTAGCAGTAACCAGCTTTGAATTTAAATTATTGGTACAAGCTGCGAAAGTGTTAATAGAGTTTTTTTAATTATGTTATATAAAATATCCTTGTACTGGTACCTGATTATTGTTTTTTTATTTTCATTGATACTACCTTGAAAATGCAGTACATAATATAACATTTTAGATAGAGGAGAATGCCCTAAGAAAAAAAAATTAGGACAAGAAATTGGAAAAGCAGCAGCAGAAAAAAGCAGGGGGTTATTCAGGTAAGAATTGTAAATATAAATATAAGCACAATTATCAATCAAACAAATGCTTTCAATATATAAATATCTTTTTAATAGTGAGTTATATTTGGAAAGTTATTTCATAGAAATGTCAATTGTGGAAAATCATATCCGTAAAACCATAGAAATTGAAAATTTTAACAGTATTACCTTCTGTTCTGTGTAAGGGAGCAATGTATGTATGTATAGTCTTTATTTCAGCCTCACAGCCCAGAAATTTGGACTTGGTTTACACTTATCCTATATTTACAAAACTAGCTTATCTACCCATTCGTTCCATTCACTCCTTTATTCCTTATTCCCGTAATTTATTTTCCCTACAACTCTACTTATTCTACCATTGCCTACTATGTTACTCCTAATGGACCTATTACACTTCCCTCCATTTTCTCTTTTCTTTTCTTTTTCAACTTTCTGAGCCATTCTTCAGTCTTCTCATCCTTTCTTTCATTCACTGTCTCCTCAATCCTAACTCCTCTGTCTGTTTCCCTACAATCCCTTACTAAATGCTCTAACGTTTAGAATCTATCTCTGCGTAAATCACGTCCTCTTCGTAAGGAAGCAATGTATGTTTCACATAATTATGGGTTGATGTAAAATTAAGGAAGAAATGAAGTAAAGTGTGTTTGAAAAATTAAAGACTAACATGTTTTGCTGTCTTTTGATTTAGGTATAAGTAAACTTAAAGTTTCATAATTTGGAATCTGTTTTGTGTACCACCCTGATTTTTTCAAAGCAATTAAAAAATGGTTCAGGATATTTAGAAAAAAATTAAATTCTGAACAACATAAACTTTTGGATTTTTTAGTATTTATATAAAGAAATATTGTTTATATCAATTTGATCTTGATACAATAATTCTTCCAAACATTTAGAAAAATTCGAATGTCTTTACCTTACTCACTCAAAAAGAGCTTCTACCCAAAATCAGGGATGGAGGTCACTTTAAAAATTTTTTTCTATCTATCGTTAATGAATAAAACATTCTTTCCTACATAATAATATGTTTACAGTAAAAATTAACAATCGAAGTTTTCTTATTCCCTTAAAATAAACAAACAGCAAAACATTTTTACTCCATCTTAATACGCAGGATTTTGAATACAGTGTATCATAATTTTATCAATTTTTAGCATCATACTTTTTTATATAATATTTGCAAATAATAAATAATCTACTAGAGAAAATAAATGAATGATCATATAATAAAACATAAAAATATTTCAGCGCTGACGACTGGCAATGTAGTAAATGTGGAAACGTAAATTGGGCTCGCCGTCAACAGTGCAACATGTGTAACGCGCCAAAGTTTGGAGAGATCGAAGAACGGACAGGATACGGAGGTGGATACAACGATAGAGGAATTGTTGAATACAAAGAAAGGAGAGACGATGATGATGAGTACGATGAGTTTGGACGCCGCAGAAAAAAACGAAAGCTTGAGAATCGCTTGGAAGATAGCACTAGAGATTTTAAATACAGCAGTCCTTCACGTAATAAATTTAAAGAACAGAATGAAAAAGATGAAGTAGCAGATGAAGAACAAAAGGAAGAAAATGTAATTGACATGCTTGTTCCAATGATAACAAGAAGTACTGCAATTGCTGAAAAAACTTGACGAAGCATCTGAATTTCAGGAGGATGAGAACGAAGAGGAAGACGAAGATGATGAAGAGGATGGAGATTTGTCTAAATATGATCTTAGTGAATGGGATGATTTTGTAGTAAAGAAAAAGTAAATTTTCATATTACTACATATGTGTGTAACCAGTATATTCCACATTCTTAATTTTCAGTACAAATGGGAGCACAACATCATCGGGAAAGCAACAATCAAGGTAACAGCAAAAAAGAAAGAAGAAACTATATGGTTCTGGTAAAGATCGTTCAAATAACTAATAATAATCTTATATTATATATTTTTTAAATTTTAGTACAAATGGAAATAATGCATCCGCGGAAGAACAACAATTAAGGTAATAATAAAATAAAATGCAAAAAAAGGAACTACACAATTCTGGAGAAGATTCCTAACACAGTTAATGATATTTTTATTACTACTAAATCATTGAAAAAAGCGTAGCTTTGTTATTGAGAAAAATTGAAAAAACATTTCTCATGCAGTTGTAATTTTTTTTACAGGGACAGAAACAACTGGCGGGACTCGGGGACATCCAGACAATGAGAGACTGCGCAGAAGGAAAGGTTTGACTTGGGTTACGGGTGTAAAAAGTTAATTTACAACAATGAATTGCAATTTTTCAAATTGCTAAACGATATATTTGCTGTGTCTTTGTAAAGCAAATGAATCATTTCAAAATATTCATGACAGTAGAAAGATCTAGATTTAGCAAACTTGAACAAACTAAAAGGGATAATGCTTGTTAAATAAATTACTTTTTCACAGGTGAGAAGAGAAGCCAAGAGCGAAAAATTGCTCGTCGATTAAGAGACACGCAACGCAACAAATTTAGCGGTTTAGCGAGCTCCTTTGGACAAAGTTGTGGACGATGACATGACTGGTTGCAAAGGGAATCGATTAATGATAAGCTTTACATTTGTGATCGAATCCATAGTTTCGTTGATTCTATGGATGAAGTGTGAAACGTAGGTGTATCTATTCGCGCAATATTTCGTTCTAATATTGCATAATAATGCGGGGAATTCGTAAAAACTTTTTTGCCGCAAGTAGAGAATGTTTCGCTAGCGAGAACGAATAAAACTAATGTAATTATTGACAGAACGCTACCGGCCGATATATTACACAACACAGGTTGTAAATGCTGAATCACGAATTCATAGAAGAAATCTTTCTAATTCGAAATATAAAATATTCGAGAAAGTCTCTGTTCGCTGAATCTTAAAACTTCTATTCCTCTGTCATGAACACGCGGTATTCTTGTGATCACGATTCACTTGTATCGCTTGTACAGTAACGACTTGTTTATTGTGAAAGATTTACAAACATTTTGTTACATCTCCATCAATTCAATATTTAGACATTTTAATAAATAATAAAACGTATACAAAATGAGGCATCTAATATGATCACCTCTAATATTTTCAAATTATATGCGGTATAAAAAATTATTTTATACAACAATGCCAATTGCCTTTTTATGAGTAGAGCTGTAAAGGAGGTATAAAGGTTAACTTCGTTTTTTGTTTAAATGGAATCGTGTATTAATGCAACTCTTCATTCTCTATAAAAAAGTATTAGAGTTTTTGTTATGTGTTGAAAAGCCATTGGTACTGAAGATATTTGAATCTTAATGTTGCAAAGCAGTACAAAGCAATCGTTGACTTCTGAAGTTAACTGTTGTCTTCTTCTTTGTGTGTTATCACATTGTGACATTTTCTTTTCTTCCACAATAAATCTACAGCAATCAGATCCAAAAACAGTTTATTAAAAACAATTGTTAAATATTTAAAGAAGATGAGAAAATGTTGATGATGTGATCTAATACTTTGCCGCGTTAAAATAAATATCTTCTAATCTATTAGCTCTTTTGTACAAATACCTTAATACTTTTTTATAAAATATAAATTGCTATATCGAATACATTAAAAAATATATCTTATATACAACAGTTCTTCAAAGTGTTACATGTCTCATTTTGTATAAGAGTCAGTAGCACAACATTTAAATATCTTTTTGATTATGAAGTATCAATAAGATAAAACTAAATAGGAAATCATGAAGCTTTGAAACTTTGTTATCAATGCTTAGACCTCAAATCCATTATTGTGCGTTTTTTTCAATGAAACAATGTGTAAGGTATTTTCTTTTTTTACTAAGAACAAAAGGGCATATGTAGATTTAAAAAAATAGTATTAAAAGATTTTCTCAACTATTGTATACAAGAATTGTTCCATATAACGAATAATTTCGAAATCACACTGTGTGAAAAATAGCAACTGATCATTTTTATAGGCGATGTGTTAATAATAAATTTAACTATTATTATTTGCATAATGTGTAAACATGCGATTGCCATGGTTTTAAGACGTGAACTAAACACGTCACGTCCGATAGAGATTTGTAAAAAACTTTTGTCACAAAATTCATTGTATCTCTGTATCTGTCGAATGGGAGAAACCTTTTTGTACAAGAGAAGAACAAATGAAAAAATAATAACGCAGGCATGGGACACAAACTGCAATTAGCAGTGGTATTATAAACGTACTTCAGAAATTAATGATCGATTGAATTACCCGGATTTGTGGAGAAATAATCGATTATATTTGAAAAATAATTTACCAATATATTAACATGATCTATGTAATGAAATTTTCCAAACGTAGTTAATGATACCATCTGTAGTGAAAAAAAGAGGAGGTCGTCTAATACTTTCAATCAATCGAAGAAACCTATACTATACTGTTTCAAATAAGAGAAAGTATTTTATCTGACAGAGGGGCCAGATTGTTAAACCAAATTCTAATATAGTCGAATTAGAAAACAATTCCAGGTTGTGAGAGCAGTCTCTTTTTTTAAATATTTACTCATTCTCGCAATAAATCCAAGTTTTGTATACAAAGTTTACTGTTACAAATACGTTTATCAAAAAGCAAATTAAATTCAAACGAAGTATCTAAATCTTGGATATGATCAATGATAACTAGTGATATTGATTCAAACGTATGATTAAACTCTATAATATTTTTTATGAGAAAAATGAATAGCAAAACATTTGGGTATGTTAAGTAGTATCAAGATCATGTTACAATTTTAATGCATTATTAAACATATCTATACGACATATCTTTAAAACATGATTAGTTTAAATCATTTTGACCATGAAATGCAAGGTCTATTGTTTTAATTCAATTTTTAGTTCAGTCAGTAAATTTTACTCTGTACTTGAAGCAAATTAATTTGAAAGGAATGAGCGTCACCGTTGTTCTATTACTATAGAAATAGAAAATAAACTTTCAAACACAATTTATACAGAAAAAATTGAACCATTTTCTGTGACAGGCCAGTTCATTTATAACATATAGTTTATTTAGAAATTATTGTCGTTACTTCGAGAAGTACATACAGAATTTCAAAGAAAAAGATTTTGATCTTGCATTTTATGGTCAAAATGAATTTGGTGACAAATTTCTTTTACAAATCTGTATCCAATGTAATGTGTTAATTTCTCTCTGAAAGTCATGGCAATTGCTTTTGTTACATTCTGTACAAACAGTAATAGTTGAATTTATTATCGAAACAATATATATGAAAATACTCACTTGCTATATCTGAAAACCGGTCCACTGACTCTTTCATTGCGAATCAATAGACTGACTTTTTCGCAATAAACGACTCACTACTGTACTATGCCGCTTCGAACAATAATCTCACTCTTTTTCTTGTTCTCTCCCCCTGTGCGTATCGGTAACGATTAAGTAAATGTAACAAATAGTGTTAAAGAATCATTCCTTCATGAATACAGATATGCATTGGTGTCATTCGGAATGAAGAGAAAAACAGTACATTTTTCTTACTTCGACTATCACAGATCCGAGTAAGCTGGAAGCGACCTGTTTATCCTGATACGAAGATGGTACATGCTCAGCAAACAAAAATTAAAAATATTAAACACTCTGAGGTGTCCACTTTACAAGATACTGTACAGAATATTCAGTAAATCGTGGCACAATCGCTGAGGAGGTGACTCTTCATGAGAAAAGTCAAAAAACTAGAATACACTTTTTACGCTGTGTATAAGAAAAATGATTTTGTATGCAAAATAACTTTACGCTTGTTTAACTACAGGGTGTTAAAAAAGTACTCAGAATTTATAAGGTAAATAAACTCAACCAAATGGATAAAAAATGTCTAATAAGCGTAGGTTGAAACGTCAATATTGTCCGAATTATTTTATTTTCATGTTTACTAGACATTTTTTTTATTCAGTTTGTATTTATTTGTAACGACCAGCTACACGAGTTAGAAACTGAAAATAACACGGAAGTATATTGTTTCATTAAAAAAATATCGGACCTCAAAATCTTTAAAAGAAATGACCTTGAGGGAAGTCATTTTTCAGATATTTTTTCGTATGATTAAAAACAACAGAGATTATTTCAGTAATGACAAGTTGTGCAAAACATCCAGTATATTTTTCAAGAGGAATCACCCCCTCTTCGGCTACACCACGATTCACCTCGACCTCAGCATCTCTAATGTACTTTCTGTACATTAAAAATTCACATATTAATTCTGACCACCGACATGTTGTAAATATTTATTCTTTATTTTTCATTTATAATAAAAATCATTCGTCAACAACACAATTGTTCTTAGTCAATTATTTGTTTTTTTTTATATCGTAAACTACGTGGGGTCATGATTATGCACAATGTTGGTCACGAGTGATCAAGTGAAGGGAATGAGGGGGACGGGCGATACTGTAAGGAGCATGTTATAACAGGTATATATACATACATACATACGTGTGTGTATGTTCGCTCTGTGTGTGTTATACATATATATATGTATGTATGTATCGTATATATATGTACAATTATGAATTTGAGCTCGCTTGACTGCGTTTTAAGTATTTAATTGATAAAGGAAGGATGAATTCTATTCACCGGCGTTATCATTTATCATTCGTTCGAATGCTTCGTTAACTCTCGCACAATTACCTTATCACGAGCAATTGTTCGAATAAAGGAAGAGAAGATACATAATGTTCATCTTTTCTTTTTGTTGATCCACGAGTCTTCGATAAAAACGGTTTCAGTTACTACGTAGAAACCAGATATTACATTAATATTTACATAATATCACGTAAACATACTTTACGCGGTTTTTATACGGCTTCCAATTTTTCTGACACGATAAAACGATATTTCTTAGGTAATGGAACAGATTCGGAGGCACGAGACATTAAAGAGACTTTTAATGTCACGATTAAAGAATGAAACGCTTGCTGGTTCCAACGCGTACATAAACAATACCGCAAATAAAGAATCGAACGAGATGTCTCGTTACACGCCATAGTACTCTCGATAATCATCAATCACATCAACAGTAGAGTCTTAACAAATTCGACTTTCTTTAACTTTACAGGTCTGATCGCTTAATTTCTAGAGTTTACGCTTTCTGAAATATTTCGTTTCACGATTCATTCAGAACGTCTCTCAGTAGACTCCATTGTCAGGACACAGAAAGGCCACCGCTAATCTCGTCGTCACGACATCTGCCATCGATCAGACAGGTTTTATTTGGGCATGAAAAACTGCTGATGCGAATGTGAATTCGGCGACGGATGTAAATTAGGATGCGGTGGTCCACTGCCCCTAGTACCAGTGGCGTACAGTTGTTGTTGGAAGTTGTGAAATTGTTGAGCATAATTTGGATCTGACATAGTGGGCCCGCTGCCGACAAAAGGGCTATTTTTGAAGTTAGTAGTGGCACCTCCCATGCTTGGTGGTAACGGTTGAGTCGCATCTGGAGGAGGTCCCAGTCCCATAGGGCTGCCTTTGCTACCAGACACGTACATCCCAGGATTGGGTTGAGTGGGAACCTGTGACACCATGTCAGGTGGGAAGACTTTATCCGGATCCATCGAACCGCCTGGAAAGACACCTCCACCGACCATGTGTTGCATTCGCATCAGATTGGGCTGAGGTCTCATATTGCCAACAGGTCTCATCGATGGATGAACACCTACCGACGTGTTCATCGATTGTCCATCCATACGTGGAGAACCTCCGATGCCAGGAAGCCCAGCAGGCATGGCCGATGGCATGCTGTGTGGGCCCATGTTGTTCGGTACGCAACCGTTCGGGAAGTACTGGAGATTTACAGACGGTGTACCCATTTTCGATTCTAAATTAGTCAACGGATTGGTGAATCTTTGAAGGAAGTCCAAACTGGGCGGCCCTCTGGGTGTGTGACCAACATTGGGCCTCGCTGGTAAATATTGTATTGTGTTTGGAGCGTTAGGTTTCACCTGAACATTTGCTCCGTTGTAAGGGCTAGGACCAGTCACGTGGCCTGTCATCAGTCTCGGTGGAGGTGCATGTGGATCACCACCCGGATATGCACTGCCAGCGTTACCCGAATGGCTGCTCATTATACCGTGACCCATGATCGGATGTCCCATTTTAGTGGGAACGCCAGGGCTTCCCGTATGCGAAGTCGTTGGACTGTAGCTGGTAGGTGGTCCCGTAAGACCCATACACATTCCTCCCACATCTGGTTCGCTAGTTGGACCAGCCATGTGACACGTTCCGTTCATTTCACCACCCATTTGCATCATGTGCATTCCATGCGGATTGCCAAATTGCATTAGTCCAGCATTACCAGAATGAAGAGGCCCTTCGTTACCTAACGAATTGCTGGCTGCTGTATTAGTGAGCTGTTGGCTCATTTGGGCGAGGGAAGTTATGGGATCGAAGTGGTTCGCGCTCATAGCGGTCAAACTGCCAAGTCGCCCTCCGATATTGTTGGGATTAAGAGGCACATTGTCTGAAGGTTGACTCACGTTTATGGATGGTCTACCGCAAGGGAAAGAGGCTGAACCTCCACACGGCCCTCCCACCGTTGTGTTTCCAGAATTACTTGAATTCGTCACCGCCGATTGCTGTTGTGACTGATGTTGTTGTTGTTGTTGCTGTTGTTGTTGTTGCTGCTGCTGCTGTTGTTGTTGTTGCTGCTGTTGCTGCTGCTGCTGCTGCTGTTGTTGTTGTTGTTGCTGTTGAGATTGGGCTTGTTGTTGTTGAGTATCCTTCGTGGATGATGGAGACGTGTCAGGTTTTGTGGTAGGTGATACTGGTACTGTTCTGGGAGGGCCCATACTGTCTTGTATGTTCGTGTTGTGTGGTGCTGGACTGCTTTGTGCGCTTGCACTCGACTTGTTTCCAGGTTTCCCAGGATCAACTGGAGTATGAGGAGCACCATTGCCCGGTGTATGGGGTGTATGTGGGGTGTGTGGACTGTGCAAAGATCCTGTAAATCCGCGATTCATACTGTCCATCTGTACTGGACTCGCACCTTCAGATCTAGCAGGAAACTGATTACTGCTGTCCAAACTTCCTGGCAAAATTCTGTTCGTTATATCTCCGCTACTGGCCGTGTTCCTGAAGAAATAAAATGATGTACAATTATGCAAGGCGTTCCGTCAATTCATATCCAATACTCCAAGGGCTGAATTTACGCATTAAAATGAGTAAAAAATGTTATGTAAACAAATAACCGGCGTCTCTACATAGTAGTTGATGAGTACAAACAACTATGCACTCATAAGTTATTTCCTTAACTTTATTTGATTGCTTTTTCAAATTATTATTCGCCTTTACTGTGTTACCTTATTTTACACTCAAATACGCGTTAAAAATAATTAGATGATGACATATTTGAGCAGTTCCGTAATTCAATAAGGAATTCAATATTTTACAATATTCGGTATATGAGAATTATACTATTGAAGTCACATTCAAGTAAGAATATTATTAAAATAGAAAAAGCTGTCAACAAGTGAGGGACCACTATTAGTGCTATCACAAGTAAAATTTTGTCCTGGTTTATACTCTTTGAATTTTAAAATCAGCAAAGACGATTGAATGCAACGAAAACATTTTATTATTATTTAATACCAAATGGAAACTAATACTATGCAGGGTCAGGCACTGTATAACTTAGCACTTTAAATAACTGCTTTAATTTGGGTATTATAAAAACTGTCTCAAGATAAGCCACGTTTAGTCAAACGAGACATAAAATAATTGAAATTATTTTTGCATGAGTCCAATATTGGTATTAAACACATGGCATAGCCTAGATTCGAATAACATTTTTTTATCTTTTTAAGGGTGTATATTTAGCCCCTCAAGTATTAACATATATTTGCAAAACACCCTGTATACTTACATTATTGAGAAAGTATTACTAATTAAGTAATTGCTATAGAAAATCATTACTTCAATTCAAAACTCTATACTTGTTATTATTATTAGTTATGCTCTTATAAATATTGATGTTATATAAATGAACAATACTACTATGAATATTTAAACAGTAATAAAATCATTAAATATACTTACGTCGATAAATTACCATCTTTCAGACTTGTATTCGGCTGTTTTTGTATAGTTAACTCTTGTCCTTCAAACGTATTAAGATACTGAATCTGTTGAGGACTTGGGACCGGCATGAGATTCGCTTCTTTAACACCTGCTGCATTCACCGGCCCGGTGTTGTGTTGCTTTTGCTGGGCTAAGGATTGCAGCGTGCGGCAAAACATACCATCCACTATGTTGTAACACATAACATGATCAATTCACTGCATAATAATTAAGCAGTGAACTTTTACAATATTCTATATGTATAATAGAAATACATATACATATATTGTTACTTATTTTTTTGTTATAAAACTATAACCACTGTTACTTATATTTTTTTGTTAAATCCTTTCTGAATGCGATCCAACGTACAAAAATAATTTAATATAACTGCATGTCAAGCATATTTTAACGAATTATATTAGAATAAGTAATCATTAATTTTAGTATACGTCTTAATGACTACTTTGCATTGAAATGAGTAACTTCGAACCTTACCATTCGGAGGTTGACTCGTAGGAAAGTCTAAAGAAGAATCCTTTTGTGTGGGTGCTCCACCAGGACTAAGCGTAGAAATATGTGAATGAGAGACAGGCGTGCCAGGATTACTGTGATTCAGCCTCGTTGTTGATACAGCTGTAGCATTTCCAACTGTAGGATTTGGAGAATCTTGACTGGTCGGACTTTGTCCTGGTAAGTGACTTGTTCTTTGATTACTAAGTTGAAACTGTCTGTTGCAATCCGCTGGTGAATTTAGAGCTGAACTCGCACGAGGAGACGGCAATGACAGATTACTCGTTGGATTATTGGGTGAGGAAGGATTTGGACTTTGTATAGCAATTGGCACACTTGCAGATCGGGTTGTTTGATGATACGGAGGCGGTGGTCCTTGACTACGTGGAACTCCAACCATATTAGAACCCCGTAACGGAACTCCAGGGCTTCCAACGCTGGCCTGTAACGTATTTACGCATACATATACATACTCTTGTCATCTTAAAATCAAAGTGCAGGTAAGGGTTAAACAATCTCATTAATTTACGGCCTTCCATACTCCTCAATGACCTTGAGTTACAGGTCATTGAACTCGTCACAACAACCGCTATCAGAATCTGAATAAAAGAGTATTGCATGCCATTTAAGGAAATTAAGTTGACCTTAAAATGTCGTCTATGCCCTCAGTCATAAAAGAAACTATTGACATCATATAACGTCCCCCTCCAAACCAAACAACATTTGTGCGAATTATTTTTTTTATATCTTCAATTGTTTACGAGATAATCTCGCGTAACCAGTTAAATAAAACATAATGTATGACACTTCATGTATGAAAAATCGTTGTATACAAAACTTATATGATTTCGAGCAGGACATAATGTAGTATTAATTGCATTTTACAAGTGGAGGCATAAATGAGATATGAAGGTCAACTTCGTTTGTTTTTAATGGAACTATATATTTTTTAATGTATTAATCGATACAGCCCATCATTTTCTATAAAAAAAATTGTTAACCTTTGATTTGAGAAGTATTTTAATTTTAATGCCTCAAATTAGTACTCGTTGTTTTTAATACATTACACGTACCAGAGTTAACTATTGTCTTCTTCATTGTACACTGTCACACAATGACATTTCCCTTTCATCTACAATGATCTACAACAATCAGGTTCAGAAATAGTTAATTAAATTGTCGTTGTTTTAGCGTAAATGCAGTTTGCTACTGATGTAGATAGATGTATTCGATTTTCTTCCAACCTCCTCTGCTAATTAATTTCAGTATCAACGTTCTTTAGTTGGTTTTATCTTCATTTATCCGAAATATTAATGAATGTTTAAAAAAGATAAGAAATGCCACTACTTACGGAATGACTTAAAAAACCTCTGAACATGAAAATTAAAATATCTTCTAAACTAACAGTTTTTCTGTATAAACACTATAATACTTCTTTATAAAGTATGAAGAGCTACATCGATTAATATATAAAAAAATGTATAGTTCCATTTAAAAAACCAGAACTGACCTTCATATCTCCTCTATGCCTCCACCTATAAAAAACAAATTGACACTACATTATATTCCCCACAAAACCATGCAACTTCTGTATAAACAGTTTTTCATGTTAAATACCTCATTCCATATACAATTTTTCCTTCATTAATCAATACAATATTGGTGATTTTTATATGCCTTAAAGAATAATTACCACTATTCAAGTGCTTTTCAAACTATAGAACTTTCATCTAAACATTTTTTTTCTATCTTGTGAAATAAAAAAGTTATTTAGACTCTTTCAGGTTCTCATCCAAATATAGATTTTGAAAATATTTAACCACTCAAATACCCATAAGTATATTTGTTCACATAGTAAATGTTTAGTGAATGTTACTGCACTATTTCCTTTTTTTTGTAATTAACTATGAAATAAAATAAATCTATTTCAAGTTTACGTAGTCTTTTATTCTTAATTTATAATAGCTGCACTATTCACGATTAACGTTAATATAAATATTCATGAACAATATGGAAGTACGAAAACCATTTTTGTATATCCTCTTAGCTATCAAATGTTTAACCCTCGCCTTATATCAACAATATCTCATATTAATTTTTTCAAACCTTTCTGGTACATCTCTTTTGTGTTCTGAGAATAGTTAAAAGTAAACCATATTTACCAATAACTCTTTGATTTCTCAAAGTACTGACTGATGCTTAAACAATTAACTATGGAATATTCAGTGATGAATAAAATAGTAATGTAGAGGTTCAATTGTCTCATTTCATTTCGTGTTATTGTACCTTATTTTTTCCATCAAGAAACTGGTGCTGCAATTTATGCCAATCCATAGTTGGAGGACACTGAGTCGGTACAACCGAAGGAGCATTAGTTGGAGGACATGATGATACTGCTGTTCCTTGCGCTGCGTCCAATGCATTGCCAGGCTCGTCCTTATGCTCAGGAAATAACATCATCTGCATCTTTCGTATAGTTGCCAACTGGACCTCTCGATGTTGTCTTTGCTGTGGTGTTAAGTTTTCGTCTGGAACTTTAACACCTTGCAGCGATGGTTGTAAACTACCTGGACCTGGGCTCGTGGTACCGCCTAATAAATTAGGACTGTGACCCATTGCACTACTGTTAGGAGGTTGTGGATTCGCTGCAATAAAAGGTATAATAATGAGCATAATATACAACACATGAAGCTATACTTGAACAAGTTAAATGTATGATTAAAATATAATAAAAATGTAGAAAAATACAGCCTGCTGACAATACGAAAAAATCTCTAAAGCATGGACATCATATCATTTACAATCAAATAGAAGTATTGTACCAAATATATTCTTCATGCACCTTAAACAACATGGTAGAAACCCACAAAAGATATAAAACTTCAGTGAATCAGTAAAAAAGTAATAAAATTCATCAACAGGTACACAAATTACATTAGAAAGGAAAAATACTGTACATAGATTTCTAAAAAATACATATATTTCATGATACTTTTATGTCTGCCTTATGCAATTAATACCTTATAAATCAAATGTCTCAGTAAAATGCTTCAGATACTTAGAACCGTAGGAAAGACAAACTGATTCCGTCTGCAGCCCAAGTATAAATACTCACACAACAGTTAATACACAGAATCTTAAAAAAATGTGTTCAGGACTCAGAAGATATATAGGGTGTCCCACCTTATCTGTTATAAACCCTTAACTTATTAAAGATAGGAAAAATGTCTTATATGGAATTTGCATGGTACGAAGGGGTACATCTTTTGACGATAACAAATTTTTTTTATATTATTATTTTAAGAGATATAAGGGTCAAGTTTGTTTCTTTAAATGAAACTATGTATTCTTGCCCAGATCATTTGATAGTGCTTTTCAAGACGAATTCACAGACTTTTAATGTATACACCCAATTTTAACTGGTTTTTGACATATTGCACTTACTATTTCTTAAAATAATAATATAAAGAGAATTCGCCATCGCCAAAAGATGTGCCCCTTCGTACCATGCAAATACCATATAAGACATTTTTCCTATCTTCAATAAGTTAGGAAATATGAGGCCGTAACAGATAAGCTGGGACATCCTGTATAGAACTTAACAAGTTGAATAAAAAGTGTCTAATAAACACAGGTCAAAGAGTGAATATTGTTCATGTCATAAACAGTTTTCTAAACTTTTACAACATCAAACTGCTTAAAACGCGAATAATATTTATTTTTCGAACCATTTTAACTGAACACTTTTTGTTCATTTTGATGAGTATTATACATCCCATAAGTTCACACCACTTTTTTAGACGCCGTATAAACGTTAATTTAATCTTTATGTTTAAACTATGATTAAATACAAAAGCAACTGAGTATTACCTGCGTTACCAGGTGAATTCGGTACAAGACAAGGCACGTCTATGTTTGTATCGTCGAGTGAAGGTTCAGAATTACCACCATTTATATTCCTTAAATTAGGTTGTTCATTCCAAAACGGAGGAGCATTAGGATCAAGTGCAGGTAAATCAGGTGGCTGTTCAGTTTGAAAAGTATTGTTTGTACTCCCTTGATGTCCTTTTTGTTTCATCATTGCTAAATTATTCAACCATTGTGCAGGATTTTGACGAAATTGATTCACTTTATTCGGATGTTTCTAGAATAATAGTACATAATGATTTTATCTCTACATTAACAAATACTGACACAGAGTTTTCAATGAGTAAGGAGACTTTTACTAGAAAATTTTTATTCTTTATTTGACATGTTACATTTTCTAACATATAACTCCCTAACATTTATACACTCATTTCATTTATAAATAGGCTTCCTAATGTCCAAATTAATTTGTGTTTACATAAGTTTCAAAGAACACACAATATTTACTGTTTAACTATTTGGTACATAATCTGTAAGAGTTACACCCGTGCCTTCTAAATAGAAACACCTATCATAAAATGAATACTTTGAATCTTTACAAGGAGAGGTCACGAACCCATATAAATACTTTTTGGATGAAAATGGGCTAAAAATGTGGGAGACAATGAATATAAACAAATTCTAGAATATTAAGGATTTCTGGTGTACCATTTTTATAGACAGTGGCTGTTTGCAAAAGTGAAAGCTCTCACAAAAATAGTGAGGGATGAGGTACTGATATCAGAGACTAACTGAAAGGCATGGAGTTCAAAACCCGGCATCACTTTTTATAATTATTAAAATTATTTTCTGTTTTACTGTTTTACCTAGTTTTTAAGTGATGCAGAGATTTAAAGACCGTTTGTTTTTATTAGTAGTGGTTGACGCTACTAGCGCCTCACTCATTACCACTCTTGAAAGAATGATCAGCTCCTCTTCAGGAATTTCAAATGTAAGCCGAAAATTTCAATATCAAAAGTCATTTTTTATAAAAATAGTTTTCCAGAATCCCTCGGTACTCGAAAATTTGTTTATAATCATTGCTTCTTACATTTTGAGCTAGGTTTTATTAAGAAACTATTCATACACTTGTTGAACCAATGTGACAAATTATATGAACATGAATTAGAAAGGCACCTTTTGTGTTCTTTGAAAACAGAGTTAGAGAGCTTATTCATACACGGATCAAGTAAGAGGATTTATATGTTAAAAAATGTGTTATTTAGATGATGCACAAGTTGCATAATGAAATCCTCATTTCTTATAGAACACCCCATGTAAGTATAGATATTTTTTATAAAATTATTATACGCACTTCTAAATACTTTTTAGTGCCTGGCTGCGCACAATGATAAGCAATAATTGACGGATACTGCCCTTGCAATACTGCGTCTGCACCTTTGTTCGCTAATGTTGTAGAAAATACAAAAATTTGACTTTGCTGCTGCATGTATTGAGCCTCACTACTTCCTGTACTACTTCCCATCTGTTTTCCAAGAACAGTACTAACTAGTGGCTGAATTCCCTCTGCTGTGATCACATTGCCACTACAATCTAACACAAAACAAACAATAAGCATAATTACATAGAAATTATACAATTTTTTTACTAATTCTCAGCTAGCCAGATACTGGGTCATTTTTTATACACAGACTCATATTTATTGTTCTAACATAAATAATGACAGAATATATTCGATAGAGTAGTGAAAATGAAAAACTTCATATATAAACAGATTCACAAGAACAGTTTATTAAAAAGTTATAACAAAAATAAAAAATGCCTCTACATGGTACATTGTAACAATAGCTCAAAAATATTTATCCGATGCTTTTATAGAGCTATGCTCGTTACATGGAATCACTGAAATTCGAAACAAAGAATTAATAGTGTCAAAATAAAATTGACACAACATTTATATGGTACTAAATTCTCTTTTTCCACTATGTCAGTCTTAGATCAATAATTTTGAAATGTGACAGTAATTCAATTAAGTATATAATTCATAAAAGCTACATCGATCAGTGTCATTAATTCAAAGAGGTAAACATTGCCTTGTGAACTGTTCTATACTAATTTATATTTGAAAGTTGTATTTTGATAATGTAATGACACCTGTATGGACATGTGTTTATGTAATATTTTTGTCTTCTTCCTGCTTATAAAATATATTGGCATAGTCTGGCTGGAAAAACCTGAGACCTATAGAGTAAGACACCTAACATGAGCACATTGAATAACTTCAAAATAATGAGTTATCTGAATAATTTTTGTACATAATTATTGCCTAGTTTTTATTTTTATTTTTGGTTTTATAAATGGAACCATATATTTCTATATGTATTAAGCGATGTATTAAACAAATATTAAGGTGTTTGTATAAAAAAGCATTTAGTTTTTTACCTTTTTTAAACATTCAACAATATCCTGGATAAGTAAACATCAAGCTGACCAAAGAATCGTCATAGTAAAATTTATTAGCATATAAGTTCATAAAAAAATTAAGTTCTGCCAAAACTGTATTTACACAGAGACAATTATAATTATATGAGCTATTTCTGAAAGTGACTGCTGTGGATTTTCGTAGATGAAAAGACAATATCGCTATGTGAAAATGTACATAGAAGCAGTCAATAGTTAACTACGGTATGTATAAATGTATTGAGATCAACGAGTACAACTTTGTCATATATAAATTAAAGTATCTTCAAAATGAATGACTTTTCAGTAGAAACACTCTATACTTTTATAGAGATAAGAAAATATATAGTTCTGTTATAAAATTAGGTTGACCTTTGATATCCTTCATGCCTCCATTTATAAAATATAAATTAACATCACATTATGTTTCTCTCAAAACTATGTAGCACTGGTATACGACGATTTTTTATACAACTAATGATCTAGAAGTTATTCAAACTGATCATGTTAGGTTCCTCACCTTGCATATCCATGCTAAGTAAATTTATACAAACAAATTAGAAGAATTTATACAATGTATACAAAGAAAATAAAGCGTGACTATTTATATTTTGTAAATATATTTTATTCTTCTATATGTTAGAAATATTATGAGATGCCAGAATATACTCTAGGAACGAGGAATTGAAGCAATTCCAGAATTAATTGTTAAAACTGTTACATAGAATACATCTAGAAATTGAACCAGGCTACAGCTGGCTTCTAAGCAAAGGTATAAAGTAATGGAAGAAGAAAATTTTATATCATTTAATATTCTCTTCTCCTAAGACACAATTTCTTTCTCAAATGATTGATCTACTTGTAAAACACACTTACACTTCTTTTTTAATTCAGATCATTTGATTCTTTTTACATAAATCATTTAATTTGTTCTCAACTTTTTCTTTTAAATTTAGGTCATTTTCTGAGGGAGAAAACCTCTTGAGATCACAAGTGCTGCTAAAAATGACTCAAAGAAATTCCT
This sequence comes from Macropis europaea, assembly GCA_916610135.2. Classification (NCBI taxonomy): domain Eukaryota; kingdom Metazoa; phylum Arthropoda; class Insecta; order Hymenoptera; family Melittidae; genus Macropis; species Macropis europaea. Next base: position 27,055,007 of record OU744345.1, read on the forward strand.
TGTATCTGAAAACTTGGGTTTATATGCAATACACATTAATAATTTATTCATCATAATGAGTCTTTGAAACTATTCTGACAATCAGAACTAATATTATAACAGTTTTTAATTCCTATTAAAAATTGGTTCTAAAGTACATATTAACATATATATTTATATAACTTTGAGTCAACCCAGTATCGCGGCTTCCACATTAAATGGTTATTCATTCAAAGGTTCAGAACAATTTTGACATTAAATCCCATTTGTTTCCTGTTTGTTTTTTCTTAGTTTTTAAATGATATTAATACCTTAAAATTATCACATAAAGTTATATTATTGTGTGTAGGTTTGTGCATAGCAATCGCATGTTTAAAATCAGTCAGGATTTCATATAAAAAATGTTCTGAACCTTATACAAATGCAAGAACAGCAACTGTGTTAATTACTACAAATAAACAAATGTGTCCATACCAGACAGATCATCCGTAGGATTGTTATGATCTCCCTCCTGTTTCACAGAATTCAGAATGGGCTGACTTCCGTTATTACTTTGATTCTCCCCCGACAGTGTACCTTCCCCGTTAGAAGGATCAAGACATGTATCCCTTTGACACTCGGTTGTATCTTCTGCATTTGCATCATCATTGTTACCTCCACTACCCTCTTCTTTGATTTTTATCGAGTCTGTGTCAGGCTCCTCTTTGACAACCGTAGTAGGTACGCAACTTGGTTCGCTAGACTTCTTTTCTGTTTTCATGTTTGAGGTCTCTGTCCTGTCAGACCTTGGTCAGCCGAGCAAAAATCAGACACATGGCCACCACCGTGTGGAAGAGCAGTACATTGAGGTTAACAACAGAAAGATATCGTTAACCGATCTTTCGTATCCTTAAAAATTGCTGAACCGCACCGTTCCTTGTGAACGCATGTCTCTGGATTTGTTAATTTCTCCTTCCGTAGACAACTTCTGCACGTTTTCGAGTCATTTAATCGTCCAACCGCGAAACCGAGTTTCCGTGCATAGAAGAAACCTCGATTGTCAGCGGACACGAGATTACGAAAAGATTCTGTGGCAAGACTTTACGATACCATGCAGGAACGAAGAAAATATCTTAAGTGTCACCCTCGTCTCCGTAGCGAGTACATGGTGCACGATATCGTCCGGAAAATCACCTCGTGAACCACGAAAATTATGTCCAAAACATGGAACTGGGGCCGACGCACGATGAACTTAAATCTCCTTGCCATCCGCGAGCATTGTTCTCCAACTTTATTTGTCACTTCATGGTCGTTTTGATTATTTATTTCTTTTACGCACGGCTGCCAACCGTTCGTCCACAGCTAGACACGGTTTTAACGCACAACAGAAGGACAAGGACACGTCGATGCGTTTCCCGTTGAATGGACAGAAACGAGCAGAGCATACCAGGCGTACTCGACTTGTTCCCTTGCACACTCGATCGCCCAGTGACGGATCAAAGCGTTTTGAGTTCCCGAATGCAACCTGGTTTTCAGGCCCACTATAAGAATTCAATGCTTCTTTAAACGATATTGAACTGAAATGCATAAATGAAAAAATGTGTTACTTTTTCATAAGAGAAAAATTCATAGATACGAACAATTGTATTATAATGGAAAAGAATCTCAACATGCACTTTGTTTAATCCCACGAAATAGTAAGAATATAGCAATCGTACGGAGTGTTACACGAAAGTATTCACACTTTACATGATAAATAGCACTCATCAAATTGAATGAAAAATGTCGAGTAAACGTGGGTTGAACAATTAATATTTTCTCAGCCGTAAACAATTTTGTATTGAAAAAATTATTTGGAAAACGTGTTAATAACACAAAAAAATATTAATTTTTCGACTTACGTTTTTTAGATATTTTTTATTCAGTTTGTTGAGTACTATTTATCCTTTAAGTCCTCAATACTTTTTTAAATACCCTGTACAGTACGTATTATTACTGGCGATGTAGAATATCTATAGAATGTCTCTAAGAAAAGCTGTTTTTTTTCAAAAGAAATGGTAAGGGAGGTAATATAGAATAAAAAATCTCCTATCAACATAATGTAGAAAACATATTTAATCAGATATCCGCTGTTAAAGAAAGTATTAAAGACATTAATTGCTAGAGGTGTTTTCCGACTACTTAATCTTGATATCGGTAGGCGTAACAAGAGTAAGAGTGGCGGTATTGGTGGGGATGCAAAGAAACCTCACACTGATAAGAGATTTACTGTTACATTTCACCACAGTGTAGCGATATTCCCCATGACTGATGGAAGTGCCATCGTGCGTTAGGAGTACAAAGGAAAATAGCTTCCAGTGTTAGTTCGTTAAGTTTAGTATATCATCTACCGTATTCAGGAAAAATGTATGTTTTGTCCATTGAACTATGCAGAACAGAGCCGCGAACTCGGTGTTCACGAGTAACGGCGGCTCGAACTTCTCCTTCAGAGATACCCCCACTATGGGCCTCAGGTTGATTCAAACTGGCCGCAGCAGGTAGACGCGGGAACAAGTGAGTCAATTTGAGACCCATAGTAAGGGTACCTCTGAAGGAGAAGTTCGAGCCGCCGTTACTCGTGAACACCGAGTTCTGCAGCTTTGATACAGAATATCTAGATTGCGAACTGCGGATATTGGAACCCGGGCCGTCCTGTTGAAAAGAGATAGTCGACCGACGGGGTATCTCTGTTTCAGTTTTACACGTACGCCTTATGAACATACAGTCGCATGCACAAAAGTTCCACCATAGACGAGGTATAGAATAGACCAACCGTCTTATGTGACTTTGCGTCACACGATCTGAAATACCGACGGCGCCAAAAACCGCCGGTTTTTTAGCGCGCTCTACGATTTAGAACGGTGACTTTAGGAATTACATCCAGAAAAACGATACAGTTTGGTTAAGTAATTAATGCGGGAAATAAGCATCACGTATAGCACATATAGCGAGCACTAGCAAACAGAAGAAGATGAATACTCAATTTTCAAGCACAATGAATACTTACAAGAATATCTTACGTATTACTGTTTCTAACACATATATTGTTATAACATTACTGATTTGATACAGTTTTATATTATGATTTTTTTCGGTTGGTTTATTCTTCATTGCTAATATAAATTCATAAAAATCGAGTAAAACTTATTGCATACGGGACTTTATCAATTTTGCCAAGACCAAATGTGTCCTTTTTCTTTGATGTCACAGAATGCATTTCTTCGAGATACATTTGTTTTTTTATAACTCGAAAACAAAGTCAAATAGGACATATGTTTATATAAACTTTTTTTATTCTTCTGACGTACTGATGCCATTCCTAAAGTGATTCCCACATGTTACGGGACACCCTGTACATATGTATCGTTTAAGACGAATATGGTAGAATTTAAATGATAATAATTGCATACAATAAGGTATACAGAGTGTTAAGAAAAGTATTCAATGCTTACAGGATGGATAGTACTCAACAAATTCAATAAAGAATGTCTAATAAACGTCGGTCGAACAGTTAATATTGTTCGAGTTATAAACAATTTTCTGAATCAGTTTTTTAACACAAAATTGTTTGCAGTTTGGATAATATTTATTTTTCGCTCCATATTTACTGGACATTTTTTATTCAATCTGATAAGTGCTATCTAAATATGTAGAACGAGAATACTTTTTTTTACCACTTTGTGTACATGCAGATTCGATTTTATATAATTTGCCTATTAACGAACGATCCATTAAACGGAATAACATTTATTGTTGGATGACCTTTACACCTACTAACGTGAAGTCGACCTTTGTCTCCGATGAAAGCCAATCAGCTGATATATACGTTCTCAAAAAGAATTTTTTAAGTGAAACTGCCGAAACGTCGCATTAATAATTGCGTCGAGATTATTAGCAAGACCCGCTTCGTGCTTTTTCGACGCTAGATCAGATAAATGTTATTATGATACTGAACGACAATATGTACATGTTCGAAGTGTCGAAAAGTTTATTATCTGCTTCGTTAGCGTAAGCATATTATTCTTTATCTGTTGCTTTTCTCGTATGCCTTGCTTCGTTCCTGACACCGACGGCAATGCTACTTCTAAGCAAAATGTTTTTTTGACAGATCATTCAACATTCTTAGAGTATAGATCAAATCGTACACTATCGTGTATATTATTGTCCGATATGGATAATGTAACAGTAAGTAGTGCGTTAAATAACATTATACTCTTTTTAACCTGACACGAATAAATTACTTTGTCATTTTTTTTTTGGGCTATATTTTTACATAAATTTACAATTTCCGGTATGAACGAGTAAGCTTTTGTTTGTGAGACTTAACGACATAAATGTTCAAACTAAGGATGAAAAACAGTTATGATAACAATATTCTGGCTTTTGAAACAGTTTCCGAGAAATATTGCAAAGAATAATAGTTTTGGAAAACTAAAATCAGTATATATGTAGATTCTGATTTAATTACCAACACAGATTTCAATATCAGTTCTATTACAGTTCAATAATAGTTCTAAAAGAATTTCATGTTGTAAGGATTTGAATGTTGGTTCCAGAATTGAAACGATTTAAGATATAGTTACTAAAAAAAACTGTTATGTACTCATCGTACTAGAGATGAATTAGAAATGATTCCTCTGTTCGTCTATATCTTAAAAAAGTATTATAGTTATCAGCATTATTTGGAAGTTAACAATTTAACAAAAATATATAGTCTTTTAAATTATTTAATTTCACAGATAGATTATCTTGTGTACATATCCTAAGAAAACCACAAAGAAAATGATATGAGAACAAAAGATGATGTTGCATAAAAAATGACAGTACAATGACATATAAAAAACATTTTTATTTTATTTGTGAGCATTTTCTGTTATGTCATGTATGTTTAAAAAAATATCTTTACATAATGGTTCTTAAGTGTAATATATTTACCATTATTAATTCTCATCTTCTCTTCTCTTAATTCTCTTTTATCCTTGTAATATCAGTTGTGGTACTGATTTGAGAGTGTTTTAGAATTAACTTAGACCTGCTGTAAAACTTAAATGAATTCATACACAAAAGAATTCTGAAATGAAATCTTTATGCAATAACAAATTAATACATGATATAATTTCAGGGAATAATACGTGCCATATATCGAGGGTTTATAGATAGTTTAAGGGGAGCTGTTGTTCTGTTTTATATGGATAAACGTATTAACGAAAATTTATATGAACAATCCCCTTACAAAACAGACCTTCATGGGAAAGATTTTGCAATTGTGCAAAATTCTTCGAAGCATCACAATCAATTACGGTATGTTGTTACATATTCCAGAACAAGTTTTTGAAATTGTAATGTTATATCAGTTGCGAATTTTATGATGCATTTTCAGAGAATCAAAAGTGTTAAAAAGAACGATTCAGTGTTGTGCGTTAAATGGAGGTGTATTTTGGGCAAGTATTTTGGTCTTCGAGTGTGGTTTACTCCCATTTCTTAAATATTTATTGACCATTATATTTGGTCACTCACCGGGTATGAGTACGACGGTATGGTCTTGGACAAAACCATTTTTGTCACTGACATTTGGCACTGTATGGGTACTACCGCTATTTCTGCTGAGCAGGATAGTCAACAGTTTGTGGTTTCAGGTATGAGTTATTTAATCTCAGAATAAGATCTTTTTGTCAGTAACCATTGAAGGGGTTAATGTAAAATGCTATGTAGTTGTAAACCATGTGTAGGACATAGCAGACAGTGCATATAGGTATAGGCAAGGAAGACCACTACTCTTATCTAGTGTGAGCAAGCTGGTAGCGGACACACTTTTCAGTGTATTGGTTCAAGCATTATTTTTGGGACAAGGAATGTTGGTATCCAGAATTCCACTACCTCCTATAGGTGATGTTCTTGCCCTCATACACATGTGCCTTTTATATGCTCTCTATGCTTTTGAATACAAGTGGTTCAATATGGGTTGGGAGCTGCACAGACGTTTAAATTTTATTGAAAGTAACTGGCCATATTTTGTGGGTTTTGGTCTGCCATTAGCTGTACTTACTCAATTACCCAATTCGTATGTAATAAGGTAATTATAATTGTAATAAACTTCATTCCTATGTCTTTGTAAAGAAAATTTAGAACTAACATATTGTTATTACAGTGGCTGTGTTTTTTCTATATTATTTCCATTATTTATTGTAAGCGGAAATGAAGCAGAACCTGTGACAGGAGTATGGTATGCACCTTAGTATTGTATATGAATTACATATAAATTATGCATAGATTTAATAATCAATTTTATATTTAATTCATTGTTTCAGTGATTGTCCATTAAAGTTATTTTCACCAGTAATTGCTATTGCAAATACACTTTTCAATAAAACAATCAGACCCACAAGCAGACGGTGACAGTGAAGAATATAAATCTGCAAATTCATTTGGAATTCAAAATATATAGGAATAAACTATTTTCAGGTTTTTACATATTTATTTATTATTCTTTATTTGGATCATATACAACTGAATGCAATACAACAAATTAAATAAAAAGTGTTTAGTAAATATAGGACGAAAAGTCAATATTGTTATTGAGTTATAAACAATTTTATTTACACTTCTCGGATAGTATTCATTTTTTTGTGAATGTATATTATACATTTTTTATTTAGTTTGATGAGTACTACCTACCCCGTAAGTCCTATATACTTAAAAAAAATAAAGTCATTCAATCTATAGTTATAATATATTGTTATTTTGATACTTACATTATTGTTTATTGAAGATTGCCCAAAGTTCATTATGTTATCAATCATCAGGGTGGTCATCAAGGTGCTCCTGTCCATGGTGAGTCTAGTCACTGGATCAGATTATAGCTCTGTTCTAAGCAAAAATAGAAAAATGGGGGAAGAGGAAAGACTTGCATCATTCAGGGAGCTCTATCCTCTTAAGGCACAATTTTTTTTTAAGATTCATCTATTCACTTGTGAAGTGCAATTACACTCTTTTCTTAAATGGAACCATATGATTGTTACATAAATTGTTACTTAGGTAAAGAAACCTATAATAAAATTTTTGGAATGTGATGCTGGATTGTTCAAGTACTTGCTATAGTAGTCATTTTTTTATATAAAATATAAACAAAATGTTTCAAATAAATGTTACTTGTATTTTATAGAGCTACCGAAAACTGAACAAGTTTCTACCCCTTTCCATTTAAGAAAATAAGGGAGACATTCACCTCATGCTTACCTGAATAAAAGGATCCAGCGAATTATAAAATATTAAAAAAGAATTTTGTTCTCATCTTTAAAATCATTTGTAACGTTTTATGCGCTCAACACAATGTAGAGTATCGTTCAGAAAGAAAAGAGATACGTATGCGATATTACTGATTCTACTGACTATTTGTAAAATTAGTATACGCTCAATAACGAATTCTTAATTATATTATGCAAAATCAAATCAGAATTTGAAATTTTATACGTCTGCGTACAGGATGTACGATTTAAATCGATCTATGTAAATATCTTCGAAGCTGTAAATGATATAGAAAAATATTTCAGACAAAAGTTAAATAATATCAATTTAAATGCACCGAAAAACGTGGTTACATTAAAAAACATGAAGTTGACCTTCATACTACACTACGACTTCACCCATAAAAAAGTGACTGACACTACATTATATTCCCCCCGAAATCATTCAACTTTTGTCTGTTGTTTTTCATTTCACTTTAGTTCAGTTTCAAAAATATACACTTTAACCAAATAATTATAGGAAATTCCTAATATCTTTTATAAATTGTACAACTTTGAAACATATTGTGATCAGAAAGTTTGCACATCCAAAAGTAGTATTTGTTTCAACATAATAATTTGTGATGTATTATGATCATTGGAACATGTAATGTATTTTTTATTGAGTTTGAATATTTACCAAGTTTTGGAGAAATTACTAAAATGTTTTACCGTGTACAATATATTTCTTTTATAAATTAGTTTACTAACATTTATTATGGGAATATAATATCATAATAATTTGATTTTGTGGATGTATGTAAATAAAATATCTTATATTGGTGTTCATATTTTTAAGTTAATTTACAATAATCTTAATGATAATTTCTAATGTAGTAATGTGAATAAGAATGTATTTGTTATGTTCCCAATATTCACAAATCTTTCACATTTTGGGAATATGAAATTTTATTCGAAGTATAACTAGTCACTTGCAAGACTCTTATATTGTACTTTGTGATGGCTTATTGTAAAAAGTTTTATAGTTGAAGAAGTCAATTTATAGTTAATTATATTATTTATAGAATAGTAAACAATCCTATATAAGATAACAAACGTATATAAAATAAACAGATTATTCTAGTTAACTTTTAAGCTAAGTTTGTTAAAAATATGTGATTTTATAAATAACATAATGTAAGTATGGTTGTAATACGTCAGTTAAATGCATGTAAAGTTACATTCTCGAAACATTTACTATGTTACTTATTGTAATTTTATTTGTACATTATTTTATAGACGATAAATAAATTATATAATTTCTAAAATATGTGTTGACTGTCTGCATTTTTACTATACTTGTATATTTTGTATACGAGCAAGTAATTTACATTTGTTAAAATACTCCAATATACATAATGTGTGATACTTGATAAAAATATAGTATTCGTGTCATATGTTGATAATACATGATGTAAGTTATCATTTGCAGTGAATATGATTTTTATAATTGCAGTGTAAAATCACGCAAGAAGTTCCTGAAGAGTTAGGAGATCATGATCTGAAGGTTCTTCCTTAATTCTGTAAGAATTTGTTAAGGTGTAATGTCTATGGAGAGCAGCGAAACCAAGTCCTGGATCTGTCTCTTCTTCTATTATTGGACTGGTACCCCTTTCCATTGCTTGACTTTTGCTCACCTAAAAGGTAACAAAGAGCAATTTTTAATATTGCAATGCAAACCGTGCATATAAAATTTAATTTATTGACATACTTCAAATCGTTGTTGTTTATACATAGCTAATTTCCGGGTCCCTGGTGTGCTTTGTATGAGATTTTGAATAGTAGGGTGAGAAATCCCAAAGAAATCAGCACCTTTTGGAGTTATTGAACGAAGGGCAGGAGAAATTGCCATTAGCAATTTTGAATGACATTCATCAGGACTAGATCCTACTAACGGTTGATCGAGATCATTGTCTGATACTATTTCAAATCTAAAAATGATTTCAAATATTTTTATAATTATTATTATTATTAATAACGTCTGTATTATACAATCCATACAGTTATTCGTTGAAAGAAACGTTTATACGAATACAAACGTTTGTTCCATGTATGGTATATTTTTTTAACAGAAGTGGAAAGTTTTATCAAGAAACTGCATTTGTTGCATGCTGATATTTATAACAGTTTTGGATTTATGATTTAAAATAAATTGTACCCTAAACTTTTGGCACCTGTATGAACTGTGATTCTTTAGTATGGAATTCCTCAGACACAGGATGATTCAAAAAGGAATATAAATATTTTACCAGTAAATTCTAGAATTGATTTTAAGTACAAAATGTTGTCTCAATGTAAGTTTGATTCTTAATTGTAACTAAGATATTGGCATTTTGACAACTATTGAGGTTGAAAAATATGTTGATACGACATTATGTCTAACAAATTAAAAGTAGAATCTGTTGATAAAGTATTTGTTTAACCTTCCACATCACCTTCTATGTTTAGAAACATGAATCAGCTTAGTAATGTGCAAATCATAGGACTCAGCTTGATGCGCACTGTAATGAACTGAAACTGTTACCAAAAAAATATATGTTATATCATGTTAAACTGAACATGCATACCTTGGCTTTGGTCCGCTGTCTAATATTTTACATGTGTACAAGCTCTTTGTTCTTATATCTCTTAAATTTGCATATACTCTAGTACTGCAATAACCTACTGGATAAATAAGATCCTCTGTATGATATGCTATTCTATCAGATACTACTTCGCCAAGCGAATAAACAGTGAGGTCGCCTAAGGAAATAGGAAATATAGGCCTTCCATGCACATCCAATGGTATCAGTTGAACAACTTTTCGTGTCGTTTTACCAGAACGTTTAGCTTTGTTTTTACTTTCTGTGAAACATGTACATAAAGATGAAAACACATATTTGCTAGTGTTATCATACAATATAAATTAGAATGAATTTTCATAATACCTGAACCATCGGTCGAAATTCTCTTCTTTGCTGTTTTCTTAGGTGTAGAGCACTCTGGACTGAATATATTAGTATTAATGTTATTCGACTGAGATCTACCTATCATAGTAGACGGATCTACATCTCCTTGCTGCTGGCATAGTTTACGTAAAAGAAAGAGTCTCTCTTCCTTTACGAGCATAAGATTTTCTTGCATTTGAGCAACTTGATCGCACAGGGCTGCATTCTCCTGAAATTGCAAGTTCGTCAACAACTTTTTATAAGAATTTGTTTCTTACTGTATCTCTCACATTTCACTGCACATGGTGATTTGTTATTATTATTACACTAAAAAACATTAACTATAATTATTAAATAGTAAATACAATCTTACAAAAACTGTATCCTTTACGATCCTCTTCAATCGCCGATACTTCTTTTTGTATTTCAAATTTTGTTGTAATTCCGCATTCTTTTGAAATTCGGTGTAATAGCTGTCGTACGCTTGTGTCATTTTAAACGCATTATATTAAATACAAAATGTTTGATGGGGTTAATACACAAGATGCGTGCAACGTCATCTCGTGGGCTCATGCATAAGTACAAATCAGAAAATGCATTAGAACAATTTCAAATTTATTTTTGCAAAACATACATATTTCATCGACAAACTATAGAATAGACCTATCATCCAATGTATTTTTGTGCCACACGGATTTAGGGTGCTGACGACAGACGAGATATAAAAATAGACCAATCATCTTATGGACTTTCGTGGCCCAACGTGACTACCATACCGACTTAAAAATCCGACACTGATTTTAGCGTCCTCTACTCATCAACGACGGCCACTTGATAAAGTATTCATTAAAGAGTGTTAGTAAGAGCCAAGCAGCACTCATGTGTAAATGCGTATGAGCCTGCAGAGAGGAGAGATGTTTGATAGGCAATTGTCGACTCGATGCAGCGACGATTTATGTCGCGCCAGTTTTCTCGGGTCCTTCATTAGTATGATGTGTGAATATTGAATACTGAAAATTGATTATGTATTAAATTGAGTGCTGCTAGAAAGGGTATAACTGAATAAGGGGGTCAAATGTGCCTTTAAACTAAATTTGATTTGCGATGGACCATTCGATAGCTTACCAAAAGAAACCATTTTACACAAGTTTTCAACACTCTATCTCGACCGGGAGGTAGTAACAGGGAAAATTTGGGTTATCCGGTTTTGCACTATTTTCCGTATTTAGTCGCATGCGGAAATTCTGAAAAAAATGTAGCATATTCTGGATATGGTGGCATATATTAGGGAATTTTTTCCGATTTTTTCGTTGCAGATTCTAGTTGTAAAAAATTAAAAACATTAAAAAAATTCAAAAAATGCGGATTTCTTATTGAAGTTTCAAAGACGGCACATTTATATTTTTATGGTAAAGACATCTTATCATAGCTATTATCCTCAAATTTTTTCAGATTTTTCAGTAAGGTGCGTCGTAGTTGAAAAAATTAAAAACCGATTTTTTCCAGGTATTTCGCACGAAAAGGTACCTTTTACTTTGAATTTTTATATTTTCTTTATTCTGTGGGTATATTATGCAATATTAAACATTGCTATATTCAGAAAATAGTATATAACTTATTGTTAAAGAAATAAAATTGACTCGATCCATTGAAACTGTGCCGCGTGCAGTATATTTTAAATTATTTACTAAAATTTCAAAAGTATCTTTGGTGCACCGGTTGTGTGTCCGACAGTGGAAGTGGGGACGAACTTTTTGACGTAGGTTCGATTCCCGCCCGGACTTATTTCTTTTTAGTACATTAATTATTTTTTTTTAATACATCAATTATGTTTTTTTGCATTTCTAACTACATAAAATGAAAATAATATTTATATAAAAACATTTTAAATATATGTTAAGCCTACTTTATACTAAAATATTCACAAAAATAATTTTTAAGCACTCTTCGTTGAATCATTTCTCTAGTCATATATCCTCTTAATTACGGTTAGGAGTATACATTATTTTTTTGTAACATAAAAAAATAAAAATATATATGTTTGGGCGGGGATCGAACCTGCGTCAAAAAAGTTTGTAACGACTCCACAGTCAAACACACACCAGCTACCCTAACAACACTCTTGACGGTGCGGTAAATAGTATACCAATATATTGGGTAATGTTAACAAGGTTGGCCACGTGAAGGCATGAAAGAAGGACTTAACAATCCCGGAATATACTCAATGTTTCTACAGTTATAATCCATACGCTAATTGTATAAATAAGAACATTGGTTTACTAAAGAGCAAACACCCAACAGCATTCTTATATTATCCCACAACCCCATGCAAAAATTCTAACCTTGCATGTATTCAAAATAAATATACGTATTCATATGCAATTATATTTACATAAAGATATGTATGTATACATACATACATACAGTCTGAACTTTAACCTTTTTAAAGTTTAGTAGTTACGTCTGACTATGAGATTCAACTATTATGATCTGTTTAAGAAAATATAAAAAGTAAAAGTAAAATGAAAAGTAAAATAAAAGTCAATTTGGAAAACCCTGAAAAGGTTAAAATTTAAAAGAAACGCAAGTATGTACAAATATATTAGAAGTATAGCCTAGCACGCACCTACAAACATTTTCTTAGAAATTGTTTATGCGTTTATGATACGTACAAACATACAAAAACGTGCACAGTATGTTGAGTATTCAGAAATGTACGAAATGTAAAAACGAAGAATTTTATAAAAATATGATTTTGCATAAATATCAGCAGTGTAAAACTCTCCATGCGATATAATAGCTTATTTCGCCATCGCAAGCATAAAAAAAGCACACATATGTATGAATAGATTGTCAGTGATTTCACAGATTATATTATTTTAAAGCGAGTGTCGTTCGTGTGACCTGCCAAGGAATTTATAATTTTTACCACAGTAAGCGCAACAATCTGTTTCTGCATTCTGTTGGTAACGTTGTGAGTGACACGGAAATGGTAATGGGGCACTAGTGCCCCAGGAATTCGGGCCGAAAAAATACATTGCATGATTGGTCTATTCATATATCTCGTCTGTGCTCTAGAGCCCCAGGAATTCGGGCCGAAAAAATACATTGCATGATTGGTCTATTCTTATATCTCGTCTGTGGCCCCAGGAATTCGGGCCGAAAAAATACATTGCATGATTGGTCTATTCTTATATCATCGACAAACTACAGAATAGACCTATCATCTTATGGGACTTCGTGTCACATGTTCTGAAATACCGACTTCTCGAAAAACCACACGTTTTCTTGCGCCCTCTTCGTCTAGGGGTGATGATTTTGGGAATCAAATACATTCCAACCACCACAGACGGTAACGTCACTAAATTCGTCCTCGACTCCTAAATAAGGAAAGGTATTTAACCCTGTATTATAATAAAATATATTCTAAATACTGAAATACATCTTATTGCGTTGGTAACTTTAATGAATCTGAAGAAGTTGGGGAACTCTTTGACATTCATCGATCTAATAATTTACCTTTTAAGAATTATTGAATTTGTAATTAGTTAATTTATGTCTTTTTCCGTTTTTTACTTAAGCACGTGAACAAAAAAATATTATAACGAAGTATACAAGAAATTATAACGAAAGAGATTAAAAGTTAGATACATATGATGTAGCTACTTCCTCAGTGCATAAATAGTAAAATGAAAACGGTAGAGATCCAATGGCACTGTTTTCATTATTCCTAGACATAAGAAAACAGTTATCTTACTTTCTACAGCACAATTGAAAAAAAGAGGGAATGAAAGTAGGTGTAAATTGAACGTGAAACATAAAACATATAATTCACGCCAAATTGAAATACAAGAAATCGGTATTTATTCTCTCGCATACACGCTTCGCCCCTTCCTAATTTATGGCAGGGTCCCCATCAAGTGGCACGCGACGCTCTGGCCCTTGCATCTCGTGTATCCCAATTCTTGACTTCTCTGGCACAAGCGAGAAACGGCACGAGATCTTTTACGTGAAAATCATTCTGACAGAGACAACAAAGTTTGATACTTTGTCTCACTTTGTTTATCGTGCGCCCGATTTTCACATGTTCGGCTCGCGTAAGAGCTATGCTCAAATGTCTGGACTGAAGCAGAATTCGCTTTTATGCAACAGATTTTCCAAAACCAATAGAGAGTTACATGCTTGCCTGAAAGAGCATTCAGGACCGAGAATTTTCGGCCAACCGTGCTAGAGCAAGTTGTCATCCCTCTCTGGGAGGGAGAGAGATAAAGCACCGGCGAGGTTTTAGTCGGCCGCTGCCAAACAGTTTTTCCGTTGACGCAAATGAGTCATCGTATAACGAAAAATAAAATTTGTCTATTTTTTATAATACATTGATGAAAATAGTACAAATGAATAGGTGAGGTTTTTTCAATAAAAATGAGTCCAAACACGATGTCATTCGGTTCATTTTTTATTCAAATTTTGCATAAGACAAGATTCGATAGTCGGAATGTCTCTGATAACAAATAGTCCGAATGAGATCGTGTTTGGACTCATTTTAATTCGAGAAACTTCGTCTATCTATTAATAATATTCTCATGTATCGACAATGCAAAACGAACAATTTTTTATTTCCGTTAAAGAATGGCTCACTCTTCGAAAAATGTATCTTGTTTCTCAAACGCCGTCGCCAGCCGCACAACTTTTCGGCCCGGCTCCGAAAGAGCAAGGGGGGATATTTAGTAGGGATGTGGCCTATGCAGCCTGCCGTGCAGAGAAGCTTAGTAGCCTGCCGGGCTACTCTGTATACCATTTGCTTACGATGTACAGCACATTCATCTTGAGTAAACCATTTTGGATTTTTTCCTCAACAACACGGGAAATAATTGAAAATATTTCGTCCAATATGAATGTTAAAAAGAAAAACGTTGTAGTCGCAGCGTTGTAATCTTATTTTAGACTGAATCGGTAACGTTGGGTGTGACGCGAAAATGGTAAGAGGGCTCTAGAGCCCTAAATCCGTGTGACACAAAAACACATTGGATGATAGGTCTATTCTGTAGTTTGTCGATGGCATTACATATAACCACATAGCAATTTTCAAGCGCAACGAATGTTTAGAAGAATATGTTACATATTATTGTTTCTAGCACATATATTGTTTAAAACATTACTGATCTGGTACAGTTTAATATTATGATTCTTTTCGTTGGTTTCTTTCTCATTGTTAATATAAATCTCATAAAAATCGAGTAAGACTTATTTTATACGGAAGTTATATGCCTATGAATTTTACAGAGACCAAATGTTTCCTTTTCCTTTGATGTCACAGAATACATTTCTTCGAGATAAGTTTTTTTATGGTTTTGCGTGTGTGTGCATATTTCATGCACATGTGGCTAATTGGTCACTGCATTCAGAATCAGTCCAGAAAACGATTGTCGTGCAAATTATTAATAGCTTTCTCGTGTTTCTTTTTGATTTTCCAAATCACATAACTGATGCATTTTTAGTGTACGTATACCTCACTGCGCATCAAATGATTTTGTACATGTTTTGCATATTGTGATATGTTATAATTGCATGAAAATCCACAGTCTAATAATTATGTACATAAATTGTATGTGGTACATTTGTTTATTGCAAGATTTCGATACATATACAAAATAATTATTGTATGTAACAAAACGAAGCACAAGATTTTACAAGTAGCATGTACTGTAAGAAAATGCAGCGGTCAGGGTGTCTGGAAAACGTCGCCTGTTATAGCCATTAGGGGTGCCCACTTGTAGGGCCTTTTCCAACGGATGCATTGCATGCCAAGGGAAGATTTTTGGTCAACGACGCAAGCATTCCTGTTATGTACGGAAATTTTGTGCGACACATATTGTCGACTAATACTATACATAGACATGTACAAGCTAATATTTCCTAACCATTGAAGATACAAAAAATGTTTCATATGAAAGTTGCATGGTCAGTGGAGACAAATTTTTTGACGAAGACGAATTGTTTTCATATTATTATAAGAAATATGAAGGTCTAGTTCGTCTTTTTAAATGGAATTATACGTACTTTTTCAGATCATTTGATAGTGCGTGTCAAGTCGAATTCATTAGCTGTTAATGTATACACTCGATTTTAATTTGTTTTCAAGATATTGTGCTCACAAATTTGCTGATTTTCAGCAGGAAAAATAGGATGTATATACCGATGACGGTTTTGTTTGCGTAAGTGATACGTGCTAGACATTGCCCCTTGAAACAGACATAAAGGATCTGCGCCAGGACCGGCAAGCCAAATGTCTGGACAATTGTTTTCTGCCATAGATACTACATTTGCAGTATCGAGAAAGGCATCATTGATATTTTAAAAATGAAAGGGAGAATTGACTTATCCTTTCGTATTTTTTCTTGAGTAAGAACCCTAAGTGAATTTTATGACATTTTAAAATATCAACGATACCTTCTTTGATACAGCAAATGTAGCATCTGTGGTGGAAAAGTATTGTTCAAAGTTTGGGTCTGTCGTTCAGGAACGTATCTGTTTCAAGAGAAAATGACTAACACGTGTCACTTACGCAAACGAGACCGCCATCGGTGCTTCCGATTTCTTTTGCTGAAAATCAGTAAATTTGTAAGCGCAATATCTAAGTTGTTACGTACATATATACAATGTTTACAGTATTATGCGTCCGTATAAACGCCAAACAACCTTGAAGTATCTACTTTTGGTGTTCATACTATATGATTGCGGTGAAGTATGGTGTCTGAGATTTCTAGTTGGCCGGATTGTCGGGAAGGATAAGTCGGAGCAGGTGGACGTATTAGCCGGACTAGTACTGCAGAACGATTAGTAAAATTGGCCAGGTAGACCGGAAAGGTTGGCCCGATTTCCGGCCAATCGGGTTAACTTTTCCGATATAATCGGCAGATCTTTCTGGATAGTGTGACTAACCTTTCCGATCTATCTGGCCAACTTTATTGGACAGTCTGCAGAATCAATCCGGCCAATATTGACGTTGCTCCAGCTTATTCTTGCAATCGACCCGACTAATCCTTGCAGTCAATCTGTTCAACTTCTCTGGCCCGTTCGGCTAATACTTTTGACGTATCTGGCCAAACTTTTCTGTCCAATCTGTCTTGCTCACCCTGTCCATCTGTTAGATTCCGTGTCTGGGAATCGAGTACAACCCTTTTAAAATCGAAGAAGAGGTTTATTCTGGTATACGTTGTGGGGTTGCACAAGAATCTGTGTGAATTCGCTAATTCCTAGGCGTATATACCATAATATTTTAGGGAAAGGGAAGGGGTATGGATGACCAGCCTTGGCGAACATGGCCCTTGATGACTAAGGGTAGCGTTCGTTTGGAGACAATGTTCGGCTTGGAATGTTTCGCGTAAAAAAGTTGACTTAGTGTAGACGATGAGTTGAACATAGTCATAGATAAAGGTGGCTGGTCATCCAAGACATCTTTCCGACTACTCTGGTTAACCCAACTAACCTTTCCGACCTATTCCACCAATTTTTCTCGCCAATTTGTGCAGTCAACCAAATTCGCCGGTAGGCTGTGAATCTGATCAGCGGTTTCCTTTGTCGGACCGTTTCAGTTGTATTTCTCCCTTTATCTACCTCTAAAGGCTCCTTGAAGAGACGCGAATTTGATCGTAGTGAAAAAGAGGGGGAAATGACCCTCGTGAACAACACGACCAAATTCGTGTGTATCTGTGAGATCCTTTACGCTTCTTATTTACTCTCTTTTTTTCCGACATACATAGGACAGGGGTAACATAGTAGGGATTCGTACGGATGTCCTCGTCTTGTTTGCGTATCCCCCAAAAAGTGCTAGATGTCATTGGTCATACAGTGAAGCAAAAGAACGAAACAACTTGGTTGATGAGAGGCTTCCTAGCATCTAATGTCTACACTTTATTTATCTTTTCCAGAACAATCTATACAGCTTTACAGTTTAAAAAAATTATTTTTCTTCTACAATATTCGTTCTTCGAAATCATTCAAATTATGCTCTAAAAATATTTAGGCGGCTCACCTGGGACACTGTGAACAGTTATGCAATAAATGGTTCTAAGCACAAAAAGACGTCATTGCTGAAGTTAAGCTACGCTGGCCACTAATCAGCGTGAAAATGGGTGACCCTTTTCACCCATTCTGTGTTGCTGTTGATACATGGTGATCCGGAACTCACCTAAAACTGTACATCCTCCGACTAAATGACCAATGGCACTGAATGTTGGGTTATATAAAAAAGAAGAACAAGAAGAAGAAGATAAAAGACTACTCCATAATTTCGATTCACTTTAGCACAAGGAGTCTCTCTTTTCTCGGTTGTGCCAGGAATTTTGCCGCATTCTGAACTTATAAAAAAAAAAAATATTCTCTACCGTTTCACGTGAACACAAACGGTAGTTCGAATGGAATGGAATCGAGAAAGCATCTTACGCGACTCGTTGGAGAAGGTTTCGCAACGTTTCACGGAAGGTCGCCGACGTAAAGGATTGTCTGCTGCTCTGGCCCGGTACAACGCAGGTGTTTTCCGACATGAACGTCGCGACAACGCTGCCCACGGTATCCACGAACGTATGTCCTGCTGTCTATGTGCATGTGCGATTTGCTTTTTGCAAGGCCGTCTCGAGTTAGACACCGTCGAGCTCACGACGCCGAGTAGAAAGTGACAATTCGAATGCGTGCACCGCTGATGGACTCGATACGTTCGTTCGTTGGCTTAGGATTTTCGATTTGACATGTTAGATTAGCCGAGCCTCCGATCGCGGAAGCATTTACTTCGTGCCCGCTTTCGAACGAACTGGAATTGTTTCATAGCGCTTACGCAATCTCTGGAATTCTTTAACCAGTTAACCGGGAAAGACGAGTTAACTCGTCGTTTGAAAATAGCCTTAACCCTTAAGTGGATTACTGGGGCCGTAGCGGCCCGTGCAACTTCAAACTAATAATTGTTTAATTTTTACCGAACAGACAAAATAGAAATCAATTTTCCTTACAGTATTAGAAGCATAACGAGATAATAGAGGAGTACATAAATCTTCAAATAATTATACCAACACATGTTAAACAACTATTAGTTTGAAGCTGCACAGGGCCCCCACGGTCCCAATAATCCACTTAAGGGTTAATTGTAACAAAATTAATTTGAATTCCTCGAAGAATGTTTGTTGTTGAATATCGCAACCTGTTAATGTAGACGAAAATTTCAGAAAATAAATGCATTTATTTTTTAAAAACATGCATGTCTTACTTTGAAAACAGACTGTAGATACCTTTCAGGCTGTTTGCAGGCCGCAAATTTCTATTTGTTCATGCAGTTGGTCGCTACATAATAAATGCAGATTGCAATTACGTCTTCATTTGGATTGAACGATTTATAATGAAGAGTGATTGTTACATTGCAGCGCCGTGAACTAAACCCTTTTCTGGTTGAACAGTTCCAAAAATCGACTTATATTGTGGAAGAGCCCACCATAAATAATACAGAGTACGAAAATACTTAATAACACCACGGCTAAACGTATTGAATAACATATAGTAATTGAACATTTGGCAAAGAGAGCGAACGAGACGAACTTTAAAGCAATAGCATAGGCCAGTGATGGCCACCGGAGCTGCGGCCTTTCCCCACTCTAGGTCCATTCCCCTCATACATATAAGGTGTGATATAGGACGACGAACCGAGGGGGGACGAGGAAAGAACTGGAGGTACTTAAAACGAGACGAATGGACCTACAGTGGGGGAAGGCTAATATTAATCAGTAATATTTCGTGTATCCGCGGCAGGAATCGATGCGTATCACCCGCAGATACGGATATCCTACTACTGTGTCAACGTGTCCCGTCAAGAACCTAAATGTGGGGGTTTCGGAAGCATCACAGGCGGAGCGATCGGAGTACCTCTCTTGCTCCTGTGCGGTCTCGCTGGACATTTTTCGAGCTCTGCACAAGCACGTCATTTTGCACATCCCATACTATTGTAGGAACTTTAAATAGGAAAAATCAGACCGGAGGGATCGGGAATCGAACCCGGGACCTCTCCGCTTGCAAGCATGCGCTCTAACCACTGAGCCACCGGCCAATTGCCGATGCCAGCCGATTTTTCCTCTCTTAGCGCGACACTCATTGTCAGTTGCTTCTCTTTTGCCGATCCTACACTATCGTTTAATTAAAACATTTTTTCTCCATTTCTTATTATTCAAGAGTTATGTGCGAAAGTATAAAATCGCTGCTACCCCTTTCGCTACGGTGGAGTTGGCCGCAGCGCCAGTATGCTGCCGTTGTACGGAACAATTGAACCGCGAGTCGACACTTTGCCACAAACAGAGTGTAATATCTGCTATTTTGTGGTATTATGCAAGTTATTGGCTTTTTATTTCAAAAGCAAAAGCATAATCCGTCAGACGGCGTTCGTATCTAAAGATCGTCGCATGGGGGGGACAGGATTACACATCGAGGGTGGACTTCATTCCTTTCATGGATGATTGGGAACAAATAAAATATATTATTATTCATGTTCCAAATAACTCTACATACCCACAAAATTTCATGCAAATTGGTGAGTCCAGTTTTACGAAGTTTTCCTGTTATTGAGACAGCTGGAGTATACAAGATCAGAAAGGTACAATGAAATTGTGTACAGTCCGACACCTGAACAAAACATTTTCGATGGGAAAAATTATTTTGTTAAGTACAAACTGAAATACTGAGAAGCAACTAAAAATGATAAACTTGAAACTGCCACTTAACAACACTAATATTCAGCTGTTCACTTACTACCGCATTGGTGTACCCAGTAACTATTGCATTGCCATTCAATCATTACAATTGAATCGTTTATTATTGAAAGGGCATAGGTCCATATTTGGGGGAAAATCAAGTTATGTGTTTAAACTGTTTTAGGTATTCCAAACTTCGGATTACGGGACCCAAAAAAAAACATTAAAAATGTCTTTTGATATCTCCTATCGATTCCGATTGAAAAAACTGAATAAACATTATTTCGAAGAAAGTTGGGTAAAGTCTTTATTGTCTGGTGTCAAATTTAAAAAAATGGACACGCACTTTCAATAATAAACGATTCAACTTATCAGTTTTAACTTTAGATCGAAGGAAGAAACAATTAGATTATATTTCTGTCATAGTTTTCATGATGAATGAAACCAATTTAACCAATCTTAATACGATTATGTAAATTGCATTTAACAAAAAATATCATAAGCTACGATTATTCCATTAATAGACATGCTTCACCTTTACCGTGTACGTTAAATTCATGAATATTATAGACTTTTGCGGAACAATTCATCAAGGTAAATCGGTTCTTTTTATATGGACTCCCGCAGACGTCGGCCGTCGACAAAATGAAAAACCTCGGTATCGCTGAATCCTTACCGAATTTCAATTAAAAAATTTCAAACTCAAACAAAGCTAAAGTTTCATTCATAAATAAAGTCGAACGACTACAACCCGCGTGGAAGATAAAAGAGCTTGAAGATTGAAACCTGAATTGCATGCCAAAGGTACATTTTGCAAACACATGATTCGTATGGGGAGTCACGTAGCCGAAATTCGTTTTGCACGCTGTAACATACATAGACACCGTCCTCCGTTGTCTCGCGAATTCGGTATGCCCTGACCGTTGTCACTCGTCGAAATTTCGACGAGGACGAAGGCTGTCCGCGTACTTTCTCGTCTTTTTGTCGCAATCCACGTGCCTTGTTTTTCGCGTTCACCTCGTTGCTCCTCGCTTTGCTAAACAAGAAACTGGGCATCACTTATTGTTAGAATGACGGGGAACCACGGCGAAATAGGAGAAGAAATATTCGCCGAACGTATTGGGATAGTCCCCAAACGCACAGAATATCGAAACCTGAATAGGAGTGAAAAATCGCATTTCGTATGTTTATTAACAACTCGACTGCCATCGGGGTCAGCAGATCATCGAAATTCATTGAATTGACTAACTACTGATTCTTGAACAATTCTGAGCAAATTGCCAACAACGGTGCAGGAACATAAGTATAAAGGGTGGTCCACGCAACTGGCATAACTAATACCTGTTTTCTGGTTGCAATTAGAAAAAAATGGTAGAGGACTAGTACTGCAGAAAGTATAGAAACAAAATATAAACGTAGTTATACTTTGTTTCTAAAGGCAAAATAACAATTTTTTTCGACAGAAAATACTGGTGCAAAATACCTAATATTTTAATATGTACAATACATTTATATTTAAATGAATTATAATCGTAACAAAATCATAATTCGTTTAAAACAAGCGTGTCCGGCTCCTCGAATGCGTCCTTCTTTCAAATCTTTCGAAGCGTTGTCTCCAAAAACTCCAAAGGAAAACAATACAACGAATCGACACTTGCTCTAGCAGTCCGCTCGCTCGTGTTATCCATCATCCATTTCCACCTCATAACAAATGTATCAACAGTGAAACTATAACTAATATTAAAATAACCTTACATGCTCTGCACAGATTCTTAGTAAACTCAATAGGTGAGCATTATGTTCGAGGAAAATAATTTAGTCAAAAAGGAAACATCGCTGCGTCTAATCAGGTGGTCGTAAAGCATAGTATAGCTCGCGTGACAGAATGTTTGACAATTTATTCAAGTGTATCGGTTACGGTTGCTTTCCGATTCCTCAGCGCGGTTGTCTGGAGCCTCCAGACTGGAGGCTTCATATCGCCAGGAGCATGACGACGATCGAAGCTGGCGATCCATGGACCCGAGAACCGATATTACGAACAGTTTCGCGGCATCAAGGCCGCCTCCTTACTCGAGATCTTGTCTCACGATGACTCACGCCTAGGTTGCCTGCTTTCTGCCTTCCTTCTTTACCGGGGAACGACAGGGATGGGTGAATAGAGGCCGATCCCGCGGAGGGAAAAAGTGAGAGCGGTTCTTGCCAAGCTTACACGTTTAACATAGTTTATAGACACATCGTGCTCCACCGTAGATCCTCGCGGTTCGATCGATTATGAAACCAGCCGACCAGGCAGCAGGAAGTTCGCGATATGCCGGAATTCGATCGAAAACGATTGTCTTTCGACTTGCACGAGTTCAGGCCGGTCGCTGTTCATGTTCGACGGCGAACGGGGCGAGGCTTCGGAATAGAAATTTGGAGAACATTGTTGATGATCACAGACAAGGAAATTGGAGCAATTCTAACACTAATCGAACCATCTGATATTGCGAGTAGATCTGGTTTCGTTTTCGATAGGCTCGACAGTGTGCTGGCTTGTTATTTTATAGTCGTCGAAGTTGTATTAAAGGTAATAGGAACTTTTGGATAATTGATCCAAGAGAGCTGAAATGGAAAATCGAGTGTAGAAGAAAAGGGAAGGCTATGACTTCGAATTTATTATAAGAATCGAATATATTATTCATGAAAATTAACATTAGAGAAATTTGAGCAATCTTTAATACAGACAAATCTCGTAATCCATATAACTAGACAGCAGATCTTTATGCAATTTAACATATTCAAATATGTACAAAGTGTACATGTTATAAAGTAAGTGAGATAAAAAGTACATTTTTTAATAATTAAAGCGTAAAATACAAGTTTATTGACATTCTATTTCTTCAACTGCATTAAAAAAACAAATTTTAATATTTAAAATTGTATATTTGTATGAACATCCGCAGTCTACTTATAACGCACATATATGTTTGTGAAAAATTTACTAGAATCTTTCCGATAATAGACTCCCTTACAATGAACATTAAAATGATTTTTATTAATCGTCGTCTGTTAGTTCCTGTTGTTTCTGATTGAAATTGATCTATTATGTAGTAGTTTCTCAAAAATACCACAATTATATCCAGTTTTGTACCGTTGCAACCAGAACAACCAGTGGAACAGGATACAGTGTAATCACTCTTACAGGAATAATTAAATTCAATCTACTGAAAGAATCTTTTACACCGGCGGCGGAATGTAATTGATATTTAACATGCAATCGATCTAGCATTTATTAAAGTCAAAGACTTATACGTAATCTTCACTGGCTCGTTTAATGCAAATCAGAAAATGAATGGCAGAACGCCCACTGATGGTAAAATACTTGATATTTTCGAAACGTATTTAGCTGCAAGCAGCAAAGGAAAAAAACATTTCCTTATTAATTTATTATCAAAATGTGGAATACTTAATGTGGTACATATGACTAAGAAATTGCTGAAACTGGTGCCCCGTTGCAGTCTACAGAGCTGTACTCTTCGTATTACGGATGCATGTACTTTTGCTAATGTGCCACAATTTTTAATGTCTTCGAATGCATAATTAATGTAATGCTGACCACCAGCGCTGAGACTTTTCCCCACTCTAGGTCCATTCCCCTCGCTTCGGTTCCTTCCAGTTCGCTCCTCGTTCCCCCTCGGTCCATCGTCGTCTCACAATCAGATCACAACCTATGTATATGAGGGGAAGAGACTTAGAGTGGGAGAAAGCCGCAGCTCCGATGGTCATCAATGAATTAATGCTTTGTATTAATTGCTGGAAATTTTCGATATAACGGCTGTGCACGATAAGTTCTAATGTGATTGCTGTACTTGTAGTACATACGTACATACTACTATAAATATTGTATATTGAATTTTATCGCACAAAGCGGAAATACAATTTTGGAATACTTTATCAACTGCAGCAGAACAGTTAGAACTTAGAACATACATTGATCGTAATGCGCTAAGTTGACTCTTCCAATTACAAATATAGTCATTATTTATTTTCAAGGAAACATATTCTGACAATACTTGTCAAAATCTAACATATGCTTAACACTTTGACTGCCATGTCACCCATATATGGGTGACACTTAAGTTCAATCATTATTTGTTTAATAATGTGTGTTAATAAATACATTTAATAAAATTTTATAGAACCAGTAACAAGGTTATTAAGTTTACTAATATTATTGATTTAAAAATGTATTGTTCAGGGTTATATCCCTTTTGTATAAAAACATAGAAAGTTTAGCATTTTGAAATTAATACAGCGTGGTAGTCAAAGTGTTAACAAATCCCATTCTAAAGAAAA
Source organism: Macropis europaea (assembly GCA_916610135.2). Taxonomy (NCBI): domain Eukaryota; kingdom Metazoa; phylum Arthropoda; class Insecta; order Hymenoptera; family Melittidae; genus Macropis; species Macropis europaea. The sequence goes on from OU744345.1 coordinate 27,080,273, forward strand.
AGTGCTCATACGTACATACAGTGTCTCGAAAAGTAAGAGTTTGAGGAGCCATGTTTATATGACCTTTCTTCATCCTTTGGGCGAATATGCTCCTGTAGTTTGGTCACCTGTTACTAAAATACCCTGTACAAACCGTACTACGAATTCGGGCCCAGTCTGAATACAATAGGTAAATCTTGGCCAGCCTCGGCACGTTACATTTCGCGATTTCCTTCTGGTTGCCGATATTTCGGAAGTGACCTTCGCTTGTTGAACGGCAACAAGCAAACGCGTGTCTCTTTCCGACCGGTTGACCCGCGAGAATACGCCTTAAGCCATATACGGTGGCGCTAATAGGAAGTGTATCCTTGCCAGGTGATCCGTTCTCGGCCTCCGAATGTAATTCCGTCGAAAAAAAAAGAATCCTGCCTTCTAGGGCAGTCCTAAGGACCAAAGACCATTCTGTTCACCGGTGTCCTCCATAGCGGCCGAAAGAATCGCGAACGATTTCTTAAAATTAGTCACGCGGTCAGTGCCATGCGAAGGTCGTCGTCGATGACTCGCACGACTCTCCAGAACAGCTCGCGTTTCTTCCTCTTTTATCTTTTTCTTGTGTTTCATTTTCTTACATGGAGATCCTTAAAAAATAGCGGTCGTAGCTATCTTTGCTCTAACAGAGCCACTCACGTGCGTATCTCTGACAAAATACGTAGAACGGCAGAGAGAGAGTCGTCTATTTGCGATTTGCCGAAGAAATATGCCGTTTTTGGACTTTTCTTGGAACCTTTGGGTCATTGTTCTGGGTCGTAATGCGTAAGCAAACTGTCTATACCGTTGTTATATCATCCGTTCAGAAGCTAAATTGATCAACTCTATAAAATGAAAAGTAGAGACAAGTGATGATGTTAGAAACATTCAAGTACTTGGGTAATGAAATTGAGAAATTTATTATAAGTGGAGTTGATCTATCTGGCTTCCGAACGGCTCATATTATCACTAGAACTACTGAAGATTAACCAGTACCTATTTTTACCGAAGGGGTGAAAATTATTCTTTTTTCTTTTTCTCTTAACGTCGCATCAACTACAATGGTTATTAGCGACGACAATATTTAGTTACACTACAGTTGTAAATAGTTTTTGTTTCTTCGAGGAATTGCAACTGATGTATCTTTTTATGGTTGCAAAAGCTTCTTTTAGCTTGTACCTTATATTGTTTTTTTGCGTAATGTTGAATATTTACTGCAGTGTATGATTAAGCGGTTGGATTCACAGGATGTACAGGGTAAGTCACTATAACTGAGCACCTTAAATGATTGCTTCGGTAATGATATCACAAAAAAATGTCTCAAAAAAATATGTTCTGTTCAATGAGGTACATCGAATAATTCAAATTAATTATTGTACGTCTCCAAGTTTTTAAAATTTTAAGGTCATTTTCACCTTTTTAAATAGTGTATTTTGTGACTTCGAGATAAGCTTGAAACGAATATTCATAGTAAACGTAAACGATTTACGAATTTCTCGATTTACTTGTAAATAAGTAAATTGGCAATTTCCACAGATCAGTAATGGTTTAATAAACTGATTTATTCTACCAACTAACGTTTCTCTGATTCCTAAGTGACGACATTTAACTAATCAATACGTTTTTCACAATAGAAATGTGTATCGGAAACATGCAATTGTACTTCCTTTTTAAATGAAATTACATTTGTTGCAAACACGACACAACTAAAAATTTGCCATTTTTAAGTTGTTGGTATAGAAATAACTGTTTTTGTTTGTAGTTTTTACTGTTAGAACGATATAACTGAGCTTCAAAAGCTGACTACAAATGGACGGTTGTTGAGGACGGATGTCTTTATAAAATTACAGTGATTCGAAATATTTAAATTCACTTTCCCTAAAATCGCTTTTTTTTAATTGTATCGTTGTTGCAGCAAATGAGCAATATATACTTCTCCTTGCATAAATCGTTACTGTTGTGCATTGTATTCTATACAGGAGTATTAAGTTGGTATGCACGAAAAATGGATAGTTCATGAGATATTTTCTATTTTATAATATGAACATCTTATCGTCTGATTCATTACATAAATTAAATATGCATTGTGTGAATCCTTTAAACAAACTTTTGATTGATTGGTACAGTAGGACCTGGATTCTCTGAACAATAATTAATAATAAAAGGTCTCATACTAACTACGTCTTCCGTGGAAAATAACTTTATTTTCCAGTGTAGAATGTGCAGTGGTATAAAACAGGTCTGGGCATTATCGAAATACACTTATGTGTTATTTGTTCTGTTACTTTATCTTCGTTGATATTATTTCAGCAACAATATACTTCAGAAATTAATTATTTTAATATTTCTTATATTATTTGAAATGTAGATATTTGTTATTTGATTTTACCAGGAACATAGAGATGTTTTTCTATCATCCGTGGAACTTCCATTTCAAAATCACAGACTTCCGACATAGTGCATTATCGGCAGTGTTTACTTTTACCGCACTGTTTATATTCTGATTAACTGTTATTTATTATTTTATAATATAATTTGAATTAATCATATACTTGGAAAATAAATCAGTTGGAAATAATTTATTTCTCAAATGATATTTTGGAATTTATTTGCATACATCCTTATTTCCAAATAATATTATTTGTTATTTTATTTGGAATAGTTGTCTTTTTTATTTGTCCTTTTCATTTCAAATAAAAAGTGCCCAATCCTGATATAAAATAATATATACAGTGTCACTGTGCATAATTTCAGCTTGTACCTAATAGGATGACCCAACTCCCAAATGATCGATGTTTTACCGTATTTATAAAGTAATAGAAGAGACGCAAGCCGCAGGGGCGACGAGGAATTTGATTCCTTTTTTAAATACACCGATGACCCTCGCGAAAACTAATTCTAGGCAAGATTATGTGTCAGTCGAGTTAGTCGCGAGGCTTTATACGGCTCGACACGAGGACTACGTCCCGAAATGGTGACTTCAAGGCTCCTCACTTCCGCGTGTCCCTTCCTTCCTTTTTTTCCTCGTTCCTCTCTTAATCCTCCTGTTCCGCAGAATATTCGCAGCCGTCATCGCGATCGATCGCTTTCGCAGACGAACAACCTTCGATTGCCTTATATGAATTTACTGGCGCCAACACGACGACAAACGTAAGTACGTTCTCGCGGCCGGTGTCATCGTGTCGCGATCACGATCGAGCCCGATTTAATCGAAGCCGAATCCGTACCGAGGTGACGACGCGTGAAAATCGACTGGCGAACCTTAATTGTCCGTCCTCTGACATCCGCCGTGACGGACAACTTACCAATTTAGTTGCTAAACCGTGCAATTTCTTCGTCGCATAAAGTATTATCCTTTTCCAGTTCAAATCACTTAATGAGCCGGTCGAGCACATCTTAACTCTAGCGCGTTCTTCCGTTCGACTATACACTGTACATCTCGACTATACATCTCTGAGTCAAAAATGGCCCAAATGTATGGAACTCATATTTTCAACTTCATAAAATAATGAGAAGACTAAGGAAACATAGAAATAACCCGTCGCATATATTATAATACATTAAATTATAGAAAAACAATGTATTATGCCCAAATTATTTATTTGTAACAGGTTTTACATAATTGATAAAAGGTCCTACACGGGATATACATATAGAGCGAAATGAGGTTCTGCGTGGTATCTGAATTTGTATGCCAACAATAACAATGCATATTCTTTTTGCTATTACTAAAGATATTCCAGACATTTTGTATTATTTACATCCCGTCTCTTCACTTTACTTTCCCACATTACTTTACAGGGCTTAAGTAGAATTCTGCCATTCTAAAATGTTCGTTTATGCTGGGTGCAAAACAGACCTGAGGACCTTATGTGTAACAATTTTGAATGTTAACACATCATATGAAGGGTTGAGGGAGAAAATAAGGAATGTCACAAAACAGCTTCATTGAAAAAATCAATTTTTAATACTTTAGTGCATCAGTAAAGAAACAAGGTTTAATGAATGTAACTATATTTTTCATGACATGAAGTTATACTCTAATTAGGCGACAGAAGAAAAATCAGTGAAAATATAATTGTTTCACATTATTTTAATTTTTATTTCAAGTTGAACAATGCAGAATGAAAATGGACATACCCTGTTCTTTCCCCTTACCCTTCATACGAACTTACAAAATGAGCATGCGAGATAATGTTGAAGAAAGAAACACAAACATATTAATAACAATTTCATTACAGTTTTCTCATAATTGCGAAAGTTTTTAAAAAAATGAAGACGCGATGGGTAAAAAAAGAGCCGAAGACCGCACTAGGATTAAATATTAAGCCGGGCTTAATGTATACGGAGTGACAAATACACTACCGTCCATAAATAATAGGACACTTGCCCCTTTTATTGAATGTTTGATATTGTACCTACATTTTATATTTCTGTCATTTTATATTAGATTAAGCACAGCCCTGGCTATAATAATTTGTTAATTTAGCTAAATAAAGATATGAACGAAGTCAGTATATAGGCTCCGAATGTGTGAATACAAATACTTCTCAGTGCCTGGTTTTCTGAATGAACTAAAACTGTAGTTTTTGTTTCAATTTCTGTTTATTAGGCTTATACAGGGGGTTCCATCGAACTCTGCCCCCCTTAATTATTTTTTATTTGTAAATAAAGGTACAAAAAATGCTTCGAGAGGAAGTTATTGTACTTCGGGGGGGGGGGGGGGGGGGGCTAGACTATGGGGGTGAAGGTCAAAGCAAGGTCATATCTGTAGTGTTTGTGTTTGTGGTGTATTGAGTTTGGAGGAGAACATGTTGAGCACACATTAAAAGAATAATAAATTATATGGTTAAGGTGGTTATTTTCTTACTACAATTTATTCTCTGTGAGCTTTCTCCTCAATCATGTACTCGGTAAATTTTCAGCTCAAGATCATTTCAAGGTCATGGTGTGATACATGATTGAATGCGTTTTGATGCCACATTTCTCATGGTAAACAAAAAAAGAGGTCATTAAATTTAAAAAGATCTCGGAAGATATGTCCTTAGCATTACCTTCACCCCCCATAGTCTAATTTCCTTCCTGCAGTATAATAACTTTCTTCTGAAGCATTTTTTTGTATCTTTACAAATAATAAAATAATTAAGGGTAGCAGAGTTAGGTGGGATACCCTGTATACGTATTTTATCGAACTATAGAAATATTGATAGCCAGAATGTCACAATTGGTGAATGTAGTAATCAAATCGATGGGAGTGTAACGCAAAAAATAGGACAAGACTTTTAATTAATTTCCATAGTGGATATTGTGATACAGGAATATACATACATGATCCTGGTGATTTAAAATATAGAAGAAAACAGTGTGTACTCGAATCCACCAATAATTTCATAAAATTTTCAGGTATATCTCAAATTTGATAAGGGTCTTAATATTTATGAACGGTAGTGTATACATAAATTCCACGCTATTAATGGAATTAAATATTAAGATTTCAAAGGTATTGAATTCACTTCCTTCTTTCGCAAGTTATAGATCTCGATAAAGCGGTCTAATCAGTCTAATATATGTAGTATCATATAGAGATGAGACTATATACATAGATGAAACGAACAAAACAGTCTGATATAATATAGTATAGGATGAATAACATATTACAGATCATCATTTTTATGGGCTGCAAAATTGAAACATTGTAAACAGAATTCATTTTGATTATCATAAAAGTAAGAAAGCATAACTTTATTACGTATTTAATAAAAAAATGTGCATGTACTATTACTATTATATGAGCCGTCTCTGAGACTGTTTCGTGCATAAATTTTCACTCCGCCTAATCCTCACACTATTGGACATTCCACGTCTTAATACTGAAGAATAAATGTTTAAGCTCAATTTATGCTGATGTCTAAGAAATTTTATCAGAATTTCGTTTTTCCACCCGTTCCTAGAAATACCAGTCTCAAGGTGATCGTTCGTACACGAAAAATTCACATGTCCGGTTAAGGGTTAAATTGATGTCGTTAAAAACAATATTTGAAACAACTTTTCAAGAGGTCTGATAACACGGTACAAGAGAATAATGAGTTGCTGCTGTCTTTCTGTCTGTGACAGTAGATGATTTCATGAACGAACATATCCTCGTCAAGGACGAAACAATAGAGGGTAAAATCGCAAAGGAAGGCCGCGTGAAAACGCACCCGTACGTGTACGAGTGATTCGTTACAGAGACGTAGAAAAACTTGTTTGAAAACAGGATTACTTGCTCTGTTAACCAGCTGGATCGTGGACCATTGACGTTTTTACTTTGTCGTTGATTTGTTATTCGCTTGTGCACGTTAGCGACCGGTCCTTTTGCCGCCGTGTCACCTGAAGCCACAGCTAAAAGAAGATATTAAATCGGCCCTCGCTCAGGAATATGTTAATTAGGCGGACGCCGTGTACCGCGTGTCTCGTCGTCGACGTCTTCTTTTTCATCGGTTTTCACTAACTTATTGGCTTCACGGTTAAAGAGAACGCGCGGAATGATGAATGCGACTCGAAGCCGGCGACGGAAACGAGAAACGCGTGGGAAATGTGGTTGTCGTGTGATTGAGAAATTTTGCACGGCTAATTAAAAACTGAAGCGATGTATGCGCAGGTAAATTGAAAGTGTTTCAACAGGTTTAGAATCCCATGAACCGCACGCGGCTCAGGACAATTTTTACTTAGGCTTTCATTCAGTAAATAAAGAATAAATGAGGATAAACGAAGAATATAAAGGTCTATTGTAATAAAAAAAAGGACAACACTTCGTACAATATTGGAATGATCTAGAAGAGAATGATTGTTTTTTATGAGAAAGTTTTCACATTCTTTATGTGCACATATCCAGTGGATAGTAAACGTGTTAGAATCCTGAAAATAGGGTAACATGTACAGTTTTTGAACAGTATATAATGATTCAATGTTTAACTTACTCTTAAGGGGATATTTTAGTGTAGACACGCGTTTGTAATGTGATCTTTGAAAATTAATTTGAAGAAAATTATCAAAGCTAGTAAGCTGACGTTTTGCATGTATATTTATGCGTGTTTAAAGTAATAACACAAATTTTTATAAGACACTTTATTAAAAATTGTAGGAGTTATAAACAATCGTGCGGGTCGTGTTACGTCATACCTGCACAATCGGGCGCATTGATAGCACCCGTCCTAGTCGTTTGACAGAAAAAAACAAAATGCCGTTTTATTCTCCATGAATGTGGTTATCGTTGCAACTGAACTAAATTATGTAAAAAAATATTTGACAAAATGACAGGGCTTTAAAAGAGAAGCTCTGATTTTTACTTAAAAATTTGTATTTCTTGTGTGCCGGAAAAATAGTAATTTTCAAGGTATCAAAAAGTTTTGAGTTACACTACACTTTGAAATGTACTCTATACGTGAGAAAAATTTCAAGTCGATCCGCCCAGTAGTATCTGAGAAAAAAGTGCGCCCGTTTTGGAAAATATGGTTTTGAGAAAAATGCGTTTGCAGGTTTTCATGCAGCCATGCGATAGTATGGGCGCTGTTCTTTATTCTTTTATAGGTTTGAGAATTTTGTAAATTTCACCATAATAGTTTAGGAACACTCTTTGCAGACTCCAAACTATAAGAACATGCAAACAAGAAATCGATTTTTTTTTCGGTTACACTAAAATACCTCCTTAAATATCAAGTTGTCCCATAAATAATATCGTAATTTTGTAGTTCTGGTACTAGCCACTCTTATACCAATGAAGTTTTTTTGGAACTTTTGATTTCAGAAGACTTCCGCGGCAGGTATTGTGCGAACCATCCGAGAAGAATGTTTTCTACCTGTCTACTTCTGCGGTGAATAATTACTGTAGTTTAGATGCGAACAACGTACAAAAATTCATGAACATAGTATAAATATATATATGAACAAATCTGAAAAGTTACATAAGAACATGTTGTTTAGCGTTTTCAAAAAAAGTTCCCAAAATGTACACTCAAGACAAGCCGTGGAAGAATACACACCCGTGCCGCGTGAGTCGTATGCACTCCACGCATCAAATTCGATTATTCTAAATAAATGCTAATATTCTTTATATTTCAATTAAAATAGACGCTGCAACGATAGTACAAAGTAAAAAGTGTCTCATGAGATAATTCAGTGCTTGTATTTTTAACTTATGTACTTATAAAAACTTATTTTCATGTGCCTGACTATGTATGGACTTTTTCACTGTGGCAAGGAACTAAAGCAAACGTACATAAATTGAAAAAGTTGCAAAATACTGAAAAATGTAGAAAGTATGAGGTGAGTCGCAATGATTCAACACCTTTTATCAGCGATGGCCACCGGAGCTGCGGCCTTCCCCCACTTTAGGTCTATTCCCCTCAAATAGGCTGTGATCTGGGACAACGATGAACCAAACGGGTACGAGGAGCGAACTGGACGAAACTGAAACGAGTGAAATGGACCTAGAGTGGGGAAGGCCGCAGCTTTGGTTACCATCACTGCCTTAAATATCTGATTCAGTTTTACTATTTTCAGAAACGTGACTCAGAAAAAGTATCGCTAGAGCCGTGGGGTACATAGAGTAACTGAAGATTATAATAAGTAACTGAAGATAAGAATTTTTTGTGACTCTGATACATGGCGCGATGAAAAAGTTTGCTGGCACGTTATTTTCCTTCTCTGCTGGTAAATTCGTCCAGACGTATGCGTTGACATCTCATGTCGTCATGTCTCTATTTTGTTTTATGCATGTGACAAAATTCAAGTGTCTACTATTACTTTATTATGAAACGTTGTTAAAATATTCAAATACTCAAAATCCGGTTAAAATATCCAAATATCTTCCCTATTTTTTTTTATCTGACCTATTGCGTTTTCTTCTTGTTTTCTAAACTCAAAGAAGTTATGTGGAACTGTAATTGCATGACCTAGGATTTATAAAGGAGGAAAGGGCACAATACCTGTGCACCATTGCTTGTACTTTCAACGATGAAATAGAAGGTAGGATAACAAGTTGTTTTCTTTTTCAAAAACAAAATTTCGTACGAAAAAAGTATATTCTATGATTTCGACTTATTTTGAGACATAAAATCGGCTTTTTTCTGTTGAACGACAGCCTTCGGGTATAGACTAACACTGTTTATACTATGCATGTACTAACTTTTTAATGTTAAACATTTTTAAATAACGCGCGTTGTCAAGAATACGCAAACACTTGCCCACTCATCTTTCTTCTAGATTTATCAGAAACAAATTTCATTCAAATCGATGACGCTATTGCTTTGATTTCTGTAAGTATATTCATTTACAACGAGAGTATTTTGCAGAGGTAATTGTTAGTGTATCGGAAAATTAAAAATAATTGTTGTATACCTGCTTTTTGCGAATTTTTTGACCATCCCAGATACCATTTTTAAGATTTCTCGGTCAACTTAAATTTTTCTAAATCTCATGACCTTGAGACAACTTTAAATTGTGCGCTCATTAAAAACTAGAATTGATGATGTCTTACAATAAATTTTGTCCTGTATTCGTTTAGTTTTGATATTGATTGAAGTTGTAAGATAAAATGAAATTCAATTGGCACTTTCAAAATGCGAAAACAGCGTGAAATTGAAAGCTTTTTACAATTAATTTCCCTGTTCACGATGATGCACAAAAGTAATCGACTTGTTTCTTCGACAAGCCTATCGACATTTACGTCGAGCAACAACCAATGGATTCCCTTCCGGCACATTTCAAATCGGCCAGCTGGTATGCGAAGAGCCGCATTTTCCACTTCTTTTTGTTCTTCTCGTTTAGTTTGCGTACATACGCGACAGGTCGAAAGTTCATGCGACCATGTTCGATTATTTTCAACCCGGAACCATCGAGTCTTTAGAATTCGGTGACGTCGAAAATTTATCTTCACGTACGTCATCCCGTATATTTATATAAAAAATCTGATTAATTTAATTGTAGAAATAAATAAATTTAGTAAACTGATATACAGAGTGTTCTGAAATTGATGGCCTTGACTCTGAATAGGTAAAGTACTCAATGAAATGCACAAAAAAGATACACGAAACATGGATCGAAGAGTGAATAATTTCTAACATACGAAGAAAAATGTAATTTTGTTATAGACGTTTATGAATGTACAAGGTGTTCTAAAATTAATAATCCAAACTTTCGTTACGTATAGTATAGTACTTAATAAAATAAACAAGAAAGAAATATGAATAGTTTTCAAGGTATAAGGGAATATTTGAGGGAGCTTGTCGAAAATGATTAATTTTCCTACCCATATTTATTGAAACATTTTTATTTATTTTATTAAATACCAGTTATACCTACCGCTAAGATTGACAGTTAAAGAACAATCTGTAGAATATAGACGAAAATGCTGAAGGTGGACAGAATGCTCTGCTGAATCTATTGCTTGTGTTATGAAAATTATTGACGTTCGTAATTTGCAAGGAAAAAGTAAGAAATGTTTCGAAATCTGTGGAATTTTCCAACATAGGTGGTCATTTCGGATTAGAGGAAACTCGCATAAGTGGATAGCGAGAAAACTTTGTTGAGAATGCTTCCACGTTAATGAGCAACTTTACGGCACACTTGATCAAAAATGGGTTTGATGCAATTAAGAGTGTGCTTCGAATTTTGATGTATTATATGATTATTCGTTGTTACAGATAATGGAGGTTCTACTGTGCAAGCAGTAGTGGTTTCTATCATGCTTCATTTTCTCTCTGAGTTTTAAAACCTGATCGATGCCTCATTGTCAGTTGAAGATTCGATTGAAGCCATAAATTCCAAAACGGCATATGTCTACCAACCACCATTTTGAGAAACACAGATTTTAATAGAACCAGTAAAAAGAACAATATGAAAATGGCGAATACAATTGATAAAAGAAGGTATAGTTATATTAATTGTGTATGAACCTCTGAATGTACGATACACTCTTCAGTTTCTTCGTGTTACTCATTCTGTGTTTCAATACAAAAGAAAAGTCTGGATAACAATATTTTTTGCTCCATTTAAAAGTTGCACATTCTTTTAGACCCTGGATCGTATAATTTTATTAACATTATCAAGCTGTGTAAAATACCGATGCTCAGAGATTCATCAGAATGTTCAGGTCTTTTAATTTTCATGTTTGTTGTATTTATCTAGTAATTTAAAATTACAAATTTTTAACAATATGTAAGTCATTTTGATTGTTATACAACTATGTACGTAAACGTAACGTTAAAGTATTGAATATCTCAGTGAAAACAGCCAAGCTTAGTCAGACACACTGTAATAGCTTGTTGTAATGGTAAATCACGGAGAAAGCAAGTATTTAATTATTTGATCGTATGGTCATTAGTTTATTTTGTTATTATAATATTAATACTTTTTAGAATTTCATAAAGATTAGTAGTTATTAATTAAGCCGAATTTGTGGCGTTGGTCATTAATAATACCGCGGAAATCGAAGTGTTAATACAGTATATACTTATCGCTCGAACAGCCTCGCGTGTTTGTTCCGTAAATTATAGGTAATATCGAAGAACAATGAAAGTTTACAGGTTTGCACAGAAAAATAAAAATTACCAACTTTCCTATTTTTTTTTTAAATATCACGACTTTTTCCATTCAAAGTTATTCGAAAGCCAACACATTAGATACGTCTTAATTTGATTCTTTGTCAGCCAAAATAATGTAATGGCAAAAGTACATTACTACTGTAAAAAAATTTCGATCACCTTGTACACTCGAAAAAATGCCATACTTGTGAACATTGTTAATCAAAAGATTCCGCCCTTTGAGTCAAATAATTACGTCCTAACATACTTTCTGGTAGCAACAAAAATAACGGTGATATTAACCCTAGATAATTAAGCTATTACGTGAGTAACGTTATTAATAAGCATTCGTGAAAATGACGACGTCAATTAAAAACTCGAATATAATTGACTTTTTCTATTTAACAACAAAAATATTTTGTCTTATAAAGAAATACGATAAATGAAATAAAAAATTATATTTGGTATTGAATTTATTAATAAATAAATAAGCAAATAAGCATCGTCATTTCGATCGTCATTTTTACGAAAGGTTAGTTATCCAGGGTTAAGGTAGACACGATAAATGAAAATTCCTGTATATTCATATATTACTTTGTATTTACAAAAAAAATGCATCTCTACTGTCCCGTAATGACTTTCTCGATGACATTCATCCGAAAGGTCTTTTTAGCAGCTTGTTGGCCCAGTCTGAAGAACTAGCGCCACTTCTGCCGTTCAGACAGAGTCGCCATTAACTTCTCATTAGCGTCGCGGTGCGACCACGATGCCCCGACGCTTTCCACCAAAGTCAGACCAGCCATATTCAGGTTCTCGTGTTTTTACGAGGAGATAGAGCTAAGGTCAACATTTTAATTGGAAGGTCATGAACTCGGTCCCCGATGTCAGTGGTGCATGCCTTATTAACGCGTTAGAAAATGTTTCTCTACGAGGTTTATTGTTTTCATTACACCATTTCCAGAGTTGTTCTATTCAGATTGACATGTAACGAATTAAATATTCATGTTTTTGTTTTGTGAATTTCACAACAGATTTAATGAAACATTAATGTCTCTGCATTGTGTATTTTACTACAAAATTGAATCGTTACAAATTACTAATTGCTTCGTGTCGCAAATAAATGCATTGCCACTATATGTTTGTCCTATGTAATATTGACTTGTTTTTTTATTTTTAAGGTTGCATCAATCGTTATGAGGGTTATTAAGAAACACAAGATAGTATCTGTTTATTTGTCCTAAATTGAGTGGAATTAATTTATACCTTCCATAAATGCTACAGCTGTTTTTAATACGATGAAGTCATTTAACATCCTTTTCAGATTTGTGGGCAATTTATTATGATTCCTATTATTCTGGTGTTTGCAACAAACTTAAATATACAGTGTATTCCTCATAAAGTAGCCAAACGTTAGAAGTATAAAGGGTGGCAAGTTTGGTCATTTTGTCCTGCTCTGAGTGATCTGTCCGGACAGTGGATTCGTTTTGGTCAGCCATTTCAGTCAGCCAGTCTGGTGATTCGAGATTTATTTAACCCTTAACATATTCGCTACCAGCGTCGCATATGTGCGACGCGTCGATTCTGTTTTGAGAGCTCGACGTTACACGTGTGTGACAGAGGTAATTGATAAACATAAAGCGTGGTCTATGGTGGACGTTTTTCTTTGAATCGATCATGGCAGCGAACATATTAATGAGAGTTTTGACATTTTATTGTCATATTATAGTGTGTCTGGCCAGGTATGGGAGTTTTCACTGTGGTCGTCAACGTGTTAAGTGGATTATCGGGGCCGTAGCAGTCCTGTGCAACTTCAAACTAATAATTGTTTAACATGTATTGTTATAATTATTTGAAGATTTATGTAATCCTCTATTATCTCATTATGCTTCTAATGCTGTAAGGAAAATTGATTTCCATTTTGTCTGTTCGGGAAAATTAAACAATTATTAGTTTGAAATTGCACAGGGCCGCTACGGCCCCAATAATCCATTCCAAGGTTAACCTTTTCTGGCCCAAATCTGCCTTCCAGGGGCATGCAGTATCTAACGTTGTAATTTAATCGCGCCTCTAAGGCAACTAGTTAATTAGGCACATCGCTAATTACGCCCTGTCACTTTGTGTTCTTAATATAAGTATACGGTAATAAATTTCAATAAATCAAGTCGGTTTATATCTATACTTAATATCTGTGTTGTTGTTCGCGCAAGTTAAGAGGGAAGCTGTTAGAACTGTACAAACTACCCCTTAATTTTTGACACCGCTTATTACACAAGGTATTAAAGAAGAGGTTCAGGACTTTAAGGGTAGATAATACTCGCGAAATAAAGGAAAAAGTAAGAAGGAATAAGCGTACGTCAAATCATTAATATTGTCGGAATTATAAACAGTTCTCCGCTTTGTTCAAAGCAAGTGACTTGTTCGGATTATTATCGGTTATATGTTTCTTATCCCGTATTATTACAAATTTTCATAATAATCATGCATGGGCAGAACTAAACACTCACGCAGTTAGCCAAACAAACTGCCAATGTAGGCGCTCAATTTTTAGGACCTTTCATTTTACCAAACCGGCTATCAGGTGCGTCGTATAATAATTTGTTGACAAGTACGTTAACGCAATTTTTGGACAATGCGCTTCTTGGTGAAAGACTGGAACTGTAGCTTATGCACGATGGAACTTCATCACAGTTTAGTCGAGAAGCTAGACGCTACTTACAAGTGGTTACAGCTACTTTGTCAAAGTGTCCGGGCTAAATGGCCAAACTTGCCACCCATTATACTTCTAACGTTTGGATACTTTATAAGGAATACGTTGTATATTTAAGTTTGTTACAAATACCTGAATAATAGGAATCATAATAAATGGTTCACAATTGTTAGATCAATGATTTCCTGGCAAATGGATAGGTCGTGCAGGCCCAATTTCCTGGACACCTCGCCCTCCAGACCTGAATCCACTTGATTATTACTTATGGGAACATTTGAAATCGCTAGTTTACAAAACTCCAGTTGACAGTGTTGAAACACTTCGTTAACGTGTCGGTCACGGCTGCTTACAAATCCGTACACCACCCGGTCTGTTTGAACGCGTTCGACAATCGGTGGTAAGACGTATTCACGCCTATATTGAAGCTAGAGATGGTCACTGCAAGCAATATCTCTAAAGATAGATAAGCAGATATTACAACAAAAAACAAGCTGTAACTCGAAAACAAGGTCGTATGGGGCATATGTTTATGTGACCTTTTTTCTTATTTTAGTATGCGGAATCCACCCCTGTTGTACTTTCCACATGCAACGGGACACCCTGTATATTGCATAAAATTAAACATTTCCTGTAGCAAAAGTAGATTGTCACCCAAAACTTTCACTATTTACTTGTTTTTGTTACAAACTGTATATGACGGCTAGTAAATTAGTTGTCTCTAAAGCAGTGTTTCCCGGAACCCTACGGTTCCCTGAAAAAATGTTGATGTTTCGTGGGATAATATGTCTTTTAATCAAAATTGGAGTTCAAGAAGCAGCAACATTCTTCGCATTAATCTACTTTTTATTAATTTGTTTCATAAAAATACGAATTTAAAGCAATTAAAAACAAAGTTGTATTTTATTTTAATATTTCATCCATGATATGTTTTTTTATACAGGATGTTCAAAAAGGTCGGGGCCAAACTTATACTACGTCTTAATAAAGCCAAGTAGTTGAAAAAAATGTACACTAGCTTCTATCCGAAAATGCTTTATTGAAATTTTTAAGCGTTCAAAGATTTACGGTTAAAATTTTTCTTACAACTCGTTATACGGAATCGCAGACAGATACAAATAATTCTCATTGACAGTTATTGTTTACACGTTTCGACCTACAGCTTCAAGACTTCTATCGCCCATTGTGACGTGTGTTGGACTTTAAATCGTATACACAGAAAAAAAATTTCGAACATTTATTATAACTGACATAACAATTGATAAAAATCTTTGAACGCTTATAACTGTTTAATAAAGCATTTTCGGATATAAGTTTGTATGAACTTCTTTTTGCCTACTCGACCTCATTAACACGTAGTATAATTTTTGCTCCGACCTTTTTGGACACCCTATATGAATAAATTCTCTCTCTAAAACCATGTTTGTTTCGTTTAATGTCTTATTAAAATCAAGGTGGCGGGGGTTGTTCGTAAAATATATGTATGGCTTTCGCGATTTTTAGAAAATCGTACAGGGGCCTCGCTTAAAAATAAGTTTGGGAACCACTGCTCTAAGGTTTACTACTTACATACCCGTGCACACGAGCGTAGTAAACAGCGATAACATATTATGATATAAAATGGCAGCGACTATTTTTCACCCAGTCGTGGGAGAAATTTTTACGAAATGTCCAGTCGACTCGCCAATGATCATTCGTTTTCACGGGATATTTCTTGTCTAGATCGTACAGATTGTACAGTCATCGACTAGCGTTCCACAATTATTTGCATATGCATTTCAATATCTGTCCAGTGTACTACATCTGGCGTTTCGAGGTAAGTATTACGGTTTCCTCGGAAACCTGCTGCGATTTCCAACTCAAAATCAGTCAATGTCCGGTTGCAAGCGCAAGAGCTGCGATATCTATAAAGCGGTTTTTTCTTAAATTTGTTTATTGTCAAGATCAGTACAATGCTATAATAAAGTTTTTGCGCAACAAATACCACAATAAACTATCAGAAAGAAAGAGATAATATTGCGAACTTAGTGGCCTACATAAAGGCTGCCCTAAGTTATGTATTTATTACTAGTTAGGAACAGGGTTTTACTTAGGCATACATGTCTTTTGTTATCATTTTAGATCACAGTTGGTTGTATAGTCTAGATTAATTCTTTATGGTGTCAGGAAAGGATGAAGATACAAGGAAGGATTAAGAACCTGACGAACGCACTTACACTTAGACGCATACATGAACATCAGTACTAACATAACACGTTGACTACCACAGTGGAAACTTCCATACCTGGCCAGACACACTATAGTATTTCACTAAAATGTCAAAACTCTTATTAACACGTACTCTACCTTGGTCAATTCGACCAAAATGTCCACCACAGACCACGCTTTATTTTTATCAATTATCTCTGTCACACATGTGTGACGCCGAGATCTAAAAAGAGAATCGACGCGTCACACATATGTGACGCTGGTAGCGAACGTGTTAATATCTAGAACATAGGTTAATTATGTAGATATATGTACGTATTTACAAGTTCATAAATAGCTGGGTATTATTACATCATTGGAATAACAGTCTTATCGTTAATCGAACCACGGTAGTCTTTCGCTTTTTTACTCCTATCAATTTTTGGCAACGCGGTGTCGAAAATTAGATTGTTAGCGGTATTCGTCAAACTAATTGGATCGTAGTAGAGTGCTTTACAGTTCCTAGCTCGGGGTGTGTGATAGATAATTGGGATATTTACATTTTTCTGAATATACCCTTCCTAATCGAGAAATGAGAAATATCTACAAAGGGTTAAAGCGAAGGGGTCTAACAAGCAGAGGGCATAGCAGTCGAGTCACCAATTTCAATGAAATTTTTGTCTGATGACTCTAGAAGGAAAATTAATCATTTGCAAAGATATGTAGCTTTAAAAAGTGAGTATATGTATGACATAAACAGTACGAGTTTATACCCGAAACTCGTGGTACCACAGAAGAAGGATGACTCTACATATGAAGGGTAAGGAGAAAAAACAGAAGAAGTCCATTTTTATTCTACAGTGTTCAACTTGAAATAAAATTAAAATAATGTAAAACTATTATTTCTATGCTTATTTTTCTCCTGCTGTTTAATTAGAGTATAACCTCACGTTATAAACAATGCAGTTCAATTACTTCAATCTTGTCTCTTTACTGGTGGACTAAAGTATTAAAAATTGATTTTCTCAATAAATCTGTTTTATAAAATTCCTTGTTTGTTTTCCTTGCCCTTCATATACTATCTGAAAGTAAGTTGAAAACATAGATTAAATTTTTTTGTTACGAAATTTAATTTCTGAAAAAAGAATTTTGGCAACCCTTAAAGTACGTGGGCATTTAAATGTATCAAATAAAATATATTGCCTGATGTATATCACTTTAAAAATTAACGAATCATTATTCTGACAAGGGAAGTTCGGTTACCCGAAAATTCCGATTTTTTTTTAAAATTGCAGGTTTGTAAAGAACCTTAATGGAAGTTTTAGACAATTTTTTTGTTTTTGCTACCTTTCGGTTCTTCAGGGTGGAAACACCCCTTAAAGGTTAATATGCGTTTTCCTATTTTCCTATATATCTTGAAAACTATGGTAGATATGAAAATTTAAAGGCTTCTTATGTCCTACAAAATGGTACAATAAAATTGTTAGAAATTTGTGGATTACATAACAATTTCTAACAATTACATTGCACAGTTTTATAGGTCATAAAAAGCCGTTAAATTTTCATTGTAACACTTTTTACTCATTGTGTACGGAAACAAGATCTTTTATATTGATTTTCATTCAAGAATACGCGTTCCTTATAAATCTACAAAAAGCTCGATATAAAAAGATGTATTTTATCCTTTCGATTATTTTTAAGGCATAGAGTGCCATCCTCTTCAAAACTACACCATCATCTCCACCAGTTTAATATTTGTTTTGTTCTGTTTGATTTATGCTAGCCACGTTTTACTATGAACTATTAAACTTTTAGTATTAAGTATCTTTATCAAGAAAGAGCATTATTAGTGAGAACGCTCGAACACATGTTTACCCATTTTCCTTGTGGATTCAATAAAAAAAAATTATTGAAACCGGTGAACCCTTAGCTGAGACCTCTCTTTATAAGATTTGCAAAGCACGTAGCATTTGCAATGAGGAAATAAAAACATTTGATCAGTAGAGGCACTGAAATTAGCTCCTCAAATGTTTTCATAGCTCAGTACACTGCTGGTTAATGTACTCATTAACGAAAAATTAACAAATTTCTTTATAACAGGTATTTGCTTAAATTTTTCTTTGTAATTCGCAAATTATTGGTTTCTGACCTACGTTTACTGAAATTTTTTTTATTTAACACGTTGAACGCCGCGGGGGTCCTCGGTGACCGGCGCCTCAAATTTAATTTAACCCTTAATTACTATGGACGTTGAAACTTACGTAACTACTATAGGTGGTCTCACAGACCGCTAATGTTTATTGCGTTATTACGTACATACAAGTGCCGAATAAAGATCGAATCCAATTGTTCTTGTTTTGTACATTAATGATAAAGAGACCCAAGCCTGATTGACATTGGATTCTAATTGAATGGTACAATACATTGCGTGAGAAGATGATAAGTCACGCAGGAAGGGAAATAGGGATGAATGAAAATTTGGAGCCGTCTCACAGACGTTCTGTAATAGTTAAGGGTTAGTTTAATTAAATAATTATTGGTCGTCACAAAATCTTGAGCAAACTTCATATTGGAACAATAATGTAGGAAGAAAAGAACGTGATTGAGTATTCAAATCTTTTTTTCTTTACGATTTATATAAAAAATAGTACATTATGTCGTGTCTGATTGGGTATGGCTGTTTTCACTGTGGCACTCAATGTGTTAATCTGTCGAATACTATCCGTACCCAAAGTTAAGACTATCAGTTTCAGAAGAGCCTGTGGATAATATTATTAATGATGATATTTATTAAAATATTGTAAACAACATTACAGAAATATTGATGTAATATGTAATTAAACATAAAATGAAGTTAAAGAAGATTATGTATCTCTCGGTTCGTATTTCGGTACTCTTTACTTTATAAATTACGGTCACCACAACTTTTCGAAATTCATTTCCATTCTAGGTTACTTCAGCAGTTACGCTGCAGCCGGAAAGTTTCCAAGTGTCTCTTTCGTTTTTCAGACACGCTTAATTGGCCGGGCATTCATTCTGCAGCAGAACAACGACTCTAAGGATCCATCGAAACTTTCTCGTGTATTCGTATAAGAAAAAGAAGAAGAAAAACAATGTTTAATATGACATGACCCACTCGGTCGCTAGATTTGTAATTTTATTTTTGTTTTAGTATCATCTCTACAGAAATGCTCAACAACGCAGTCTAAAATTCAAAGCAGAGTTCTAGAGTATTTTACAAAGTGGTTGAAAAAGTATTCCTCCAAGTGCAATACAAAAATTAATTAAAAGAAGTTAATAAACGCAAGCTAGGAGTTCCATTTTCTGTGCTTTGTCAATATCCACAATTTGCAAATCAATTTGACGACTTCGAAGTTGTAATCTTTAACCTATTAACGGGGTCATTCTTGTTTGTAGTTAAAAATTAATAAATATGAGGTGAGTTATTCTGCATATACCAGGAATATTTTCACATGATATGTTAAATCGCTTTCTTCAATTAATAGATTTAAATATGCATCAACAAATACTTTAAGAGTAATTAACCGACATCTTGCTTATGGTGAAGCAATTTTCGCAGGGCGAGTTAACTCGTTTTTCCCAATTAACAGGTTAAAAACATTTTTTATATCAATGGCCGATCGTTGACTCCTAATATTGTAGAACTTGTTTATAATCATTGATACGTATATTTTAAACTAAATTTCCTTCAAAAATCGCTTGTCCAAGCGTAATCTGTCTTTCTTGCAAGGGAAGACCGCAAACCTTTACTCACCGATCGGAATGAAACTTTGTGGGTTTATAGAGTGATTCAAGACAAGCATAACGGCATGTCTCATTCGTGCCCAGTCGCCCTTCAAGGGTGTGAAAACTAAAGAGTCAGATAGGCACTCCTACTTTGTCACGTATAACTTTTAAAGTACAAGAGATACAGAAAGATGTTTAAACAGAAGTTGAATGGTACAATAAGCGCTACAAACTTGCGTTAACAAAATATTGAAAGAATTTTTTTTCATAAAAAAAATTTTACCTCACGAAAATAACTTTTTGCTGGAATTTTTTCAATTATAGTTGAATAAATTTTATTACTATTATTTATTAACTATAAACCCACAAAGTTTCATTCGAATCTGTGAGTAAGGGTTCGCGGTGTTCCCTTATGAGTACTTATGAATTCGATAATGTGAAATCATTGTAATTGCTATTAACAATACGAGTTCGTTGTACAATCAATAGTAGAATGAAGTGTCGTTGCAAGTTGCGTACTGCTAGTGGGACTTGAAGAGTCACGGTTTGTCTAGCTTAACAGAGACTATCGTTTGTCGTATGGCTTCAAGCAGTGTCTTTGCTCTTCGAGTAATCGACTTTCTTGGACACGAATCGAACTTTCTCGAGAAGCGGAGCGTGCCACGATTCTTCAGCCTATTATCATGTAAAGTCGATTAACAATGGGTCGTTGACATCGATTTGTCGTAGGTTAGACCACGGAAACGCATCATACTTTATTTAGCATTTCCATATTCATTTGCAAGTTATCTATATTGTGTTAATTTAATTATTAGTGTGTACTATAGTACAATTTGGTCAATTCTCTGTAGTATTCGTTAAATGTGGTACTGAAAGCATCACTTAATTTAGAATCCGTTCTATGTGTTTGAAAAATTTGGCACGACACACAGAGAAAATTATTTTCAACAGTTTTACATTTTTTAGTAGTAGGTTAATTTAAATTTAAATTTAGGGGAAATGTGAAGAGGTTTTAATTTGAACACCTACGTCAAACAAGCTTTTTTTATTCACCCTTACATCATTTTCATTTAACATCCCGTAGAAAGAAAGATTAATTAAATCATGACAATCGCAAACCCCTCCTCGGAGAAAGATTTATTAACATAAATTGTTGATATTTTTTCTTGAATATGTAGAGATGTACAGCCCCTAATATGCACGATTTAGGGGAACAACCGCATGCTAATAGAACTGACACTTCATCCGCCAATAATTCCTAAAAATGGGTCTCGATTTGGGCCGTCTAGGTTTATGTGTCCCCATAAGACCATGAATATTAAGAACGAAACGTCGTTCGAGAGCGAAATTATTTCGAATCTCGGCTAAGCAATTGGACAGCACTCGAAGAACGTCCGAATCCTGATCAATAGAAGCCGCATACCGCGAAGAGGAATTCACCACAGCTGCGAATAGCACAGTGATCCGCAGACCAGGCGAAACAAAGGGGCATAAAACGGGACGCGAGAGAAGAAACGTGTTCGATCATAAAGTTCAACCGTTTGGCCATTTCCGAAGGTGCAGTACAACGGCGACGAGGACGGCGTAGGCAGTTGTTGAGGAACCAGAGGCACCTGCGTGCCGCCCACGAGGAAACTGCTTTCGTAGAGCATCCCAGACGCTGGAGGTCGTTCGATATTACTCGAGAAACGATGATCATCTTAACCCTTAACTGGCTAATATATCATACCCGTTACGCCATTTTGCCTCGTCTTTTTGTATACATGTACATGCTGAGAACTCGCGGTAGGAGGTGACCAGCTAACGATGTTACGAACAGACTGCTGTTTTGTGCAAACTTAATCCTATAGAACGAAGGGGAATAGCGATTCTTCTTTTTCGTTTAACAAATTTTCTTATATGTTTATTATGTTCTGAAATTTTATCAATTTTTTTATATCTGCCATCGAGATATCACGAATCGGTGACTGAACTTTTATGAAGCAATTGTTTCTAATATAGTAGTTTAGAAAATCGTAATGATTTTGTGTAATGATTTTTCTGGTATAGTATAGTTCTCAAATGGTACAATACTGTTCACTTGATTAACTGCCATTATAGATACATTATTTTGCGTAAGAAGAATATTTTGTGCATCCTTCGTGCGGAAAACGCCTATGGGCGTTTACTTAATGTACATTACAAACAAGCTACTCACTTTACCGCACATAACGCATGACTAGCTATAGGATGGCTTAAAATTGACCTTTACTTTAAAAATGTATAACACTATCAAATAAGCCACAAAATTTCAGTACACATGTGTAAAAAGCAATAGTTTTTGAGATATAAAAAATTTAATTCATTACCTGTGCGCACCGTCTGAAAGTTTGGACTCGCGTATCGTTCAGGGATTACACCTGATATTTAATCAATGTTATTAGTTAAAAACAAGTTCACTTGCTGTTGCGTCTTATACACTTGAAAAATACGGTCACATCTGAATGATATTAACAAAATTTTGCTTCGAATTTAGATTTATTACAGAAAAAAGTTAATCTCATTATAGAAACACCGAATATTGCAAAAGAAATTTACAATGAGACTTATATGTCTTATAGAAATTTAGTGAAGCTATCAAACTGACGTGGGCTGTACGGGCAATATTGTTTTCTGAACGCAGATGCAAAGAACTGTTTAGCATGAAATTTTGAATGTCCCTTGTTAAAAGACTCTTGTTAAGTGACTCTTCTTATTCTTACACTCACCATAAGATATGTTTTAATTTTAATCACGTACAACAGTAATAAGTAGACTGCGGATGTTTATGCAATTTAACATATTCATATGCATAAAATATATACACTCGATTGCATAAGATAACTAAAACGTAGATTTTTAAAGCATATGAAGCACCGAATATGATTATATCACAATTTAATTTCTTCGACTTTATTAATATAAAAATTGTCGAGTTCTAAAAATGCGTATTTGCACAAACATCCGCAGTCTAGTAATAAGGAACGATTTTTACTGTCTTCAAGCTAGGCCTGGACCTATTCGAATATTTTACTGTATCGTACGATAAACTTTGAATACTTGAACATTTGAACAATATTGTACAAATAGGAAATTATTAACCGATGTTTGAACGTAAAGGGAATCCCTTAGATATTTCAACTTCTCCTTTATATATTAAAAAAATATTTTCTACCGCTGGAAACGTAGACTGCAAAAAGAAACTGCTTACAGCCGAAGAATGTAAACGCAGTAGTATTTCTTTACCGAAATATAAATATTGATTAATACTTCAAATGTAAATAAAATATTTGAATACTGGAGCATTAAGATAATATTTGTATTATTTTCGTTGAGTATTTGAATCGTTCAAGTGTTCGAATACTCCATAAATTCACATGTTTCGCAGGTACATTCCTATATCGAATTGCGATAAAATCACGAAAATTTTGTCCGTATCAAATGAACTGACAGGACGCGGAGGCACAGCTGCGCACAATGTTACGATCGTTAGAAAATTCTTATTCAATAAGGAAAACGGTGCTCGCAGGATTCTATTTCTAGTAAAATTTTCACGTCTCCAACGGGTATGAAAATTGTGACGTAAATTCGGTCGGAGTGTAGTAAGGTCATCAACGTAGGAGCGTGGGAGTACTTTCACCTCGACATAAACGTTATTACGGGCAACGGAAAAAATCACGAAACATAATACCGAAAGCGCCAGGCCTTACACCGAAGCGACCATTAAAATTCCAAACGTTGACAAATTGTTTCGTGCGGCTGCTGGGTACGAACGATACACCTTACGTCGGGACTGCATTAATCACAATTATCTAATTTCTCAGTGTGAAACGGCGGAAAAAAGCCACTACCCTGCAACGAACAGACCATTTTTCACTTACAGCCACTCACAGCATCGAGCGTACATTTATGTAAAGACTATAATCATCTGGAAAATTGAATTGAAGACAAATATTGCCTGACAACTCAGGCTTGCGATCTGAAGGTGTGATATACAAAGAATTACTGATTTCATTCTTGTTGCTCAGTAGTATTGTTTTGTTTTATACTACTTGCAAATTCATCGGGAAAATCTTTCATCTATATTGAAAATGTATTATCGTTTAATTAATCTTATCGTCAGGTTCCAAGCCAGGGTTGTTGGTCAATAGCATAACAGGTACCATAATATGTGGACGTAACCGTAGTGGTTGATTGAGTACATATAATTAATAAAAACAGTTTATATAAAGGTATTTCCCATCTGACCTTGTTTCCGAGTTACAGTCGTTTCTGTCTTCCAGTAATTCTTTTGGCAGTTTTAGCTGCAGATAACGTTGACACACTCCGGAAGCGTATTGAAGAAGGTTGACAGCGAATTCAAACAACACCTGGCAATTTTGAACGGTTCATAAGGTTAATGATAAGACGTCTAGAGGCTTGCAGTCGAGCCAAAGGTGGTCACTTCGAGCAGTTTCTGTGAAGGCAGGTGAACAACACAAAAACGACTGTAACTCGGAAATAAAGATAGGACTTACGTTTATCTGAACTCTTTTTATTATTTATGTGTGCTGAATCAACCGCTGATTCAACCGCAACACACACATATTTATCTGTATTATGCTTTCCCCGCTGTTATAATAAGTAGCATTCTTTTACTTAATGATAAATATTATTTTTATTTGTATATACAATAAATAAAGTTAAAACCATGATAATAAATGAAAACATTTTCATGAAATACATGTATAATAAAATTTATTTAACATGTACCATATGTTTTTGCGTGCGAAATTATTATGTACAGATAATCAGGTAGAACGAAAAAAGAAGAAAAAAAAATTGAAAAAAAAAAGACTACATCTGCAGGGAATCCGAACCCTAGAACCTCCGAAGTACTAGTTCGGCACGCTACCTTCGCACACACTACGGTTGGTTCTTTACTTGAACTGTGCTGTTCAAGTGGCTTCAAGACAGTATAAAAACTTTAATCATGAATATCTAAACAAATATTGAGTATCTGCCCCTATAATGGCGTATTTTCGTAAACAGGGTGACGAAATCTACCAGTGTGCGAAGTCTCAACTAAATCGGTGAGACGAAGGTCGTGCACTCTCCTTGTGAGTAGAAATTCGGGCTCGCGTATTGTTGTGTTCAGCTATATACGCGCAGTGCCTACATCTGCTACCCCTTGCCATTCTTTGTGTTATGATTCGTTTTTCAACTCACCAATAGCACGTGAGTTTTCTTGTTGTTTCGTGATATATTTATCTCGTGTGGATTTATTTTATGGTTCGTAGTATTTATAAACGTGTATTATAGATATAATTATAAGTATCATATTAAGTCGAATATAAGACGCCATTATTATTATTATTTTTATATGACAGACCGGAATCTACTATTCTTAATATATTATTATTATTTGTTTGAAATCATTTCGCGTAAACAATTCAATTAAATGAATATTCATATAAATCATATTATTGTCTTTTTAGAAATATGGAACAAACATGTGAGAACAAAGATTTAAATAGAATAGCTGAGCATTGGACAAGAAATTTAAGTAAGCACAAGCTACTGCTTGTCTGTTTTGTTTTTTAAATGCCATATCTCGAACTTAAATAAGAACAAATTTTTCAAATTAAGAACCAACTTGTGAAGAAATCAGTCATTACTACAAGATATTTTGATGCGTCGTGGAAACAATAAAAAAATTCAAACCTGTTTAAGCGAGACAAAATATTCATATAGGATGTGAGTTAATGAGAGATGACATCAAAATTTGTCCTATAGTGGAATCACATCGTGAAATAATTATTGTCTGATGATATTGACGTCTCATGCGAGACACAAAATGTTTATCTGATAAATATCTGCAGTTTCGTAAGAACAAATATGCAAAGTGTCTCCTAATTATCGTCTCCAGTTGTGACAATCAAAAACATGTTCCATACGTAACGTGAATGCCTTCAAAGAACAAATACTTGAATGGGACACTTTTTCGCAATAAGTTTTTCTACAGTCTTTAGGGTCAACAGTGACTTTTTTAGATGGAAATACAAATCTTTTCTCCAGGTAAGAATGAAATGATCTCTATCTTGTAAATTTTATAGTTCAGACATGCAAGGGAGCATCACTAGAGCTGAAGAAAATATGAAACCTTGTTATACGAGCAATATTTATAGAAGAATTTGTTTCTATCATATTAGGCCTTTCGAACATAACAAATTCTATTATACACGTTTTTTTTTAATATCAGTGAATCAAAAGTTATTATAGGTGATAGTTTCTAATGACTCACCCTGTATTATATAAATGATGTTAGGTTGGTATACATGTACGAAATGTCCGATTCGTACAATAATAATTAAACTGCCATGTCATTTCGAAAAATTTATTTAATTAGAACGAGCTGTATTTGGTTCTATGCATTTTTATCAACAATTTCACAGCTGAAGAATCCTATCTTCTTTATATTATGTTCAATTCTTTAAATTCTGTTTATATTTTTACTAGTTTTGGAAGATTTCTCCGTTTAAAACAAGATTGAAGTGTTTAAGAAAGATGACAATCAGCAAATAATAAATCTGACGCATGAGGCAACTTTGGAAAATTTCATGTCCGAGTGCATTTAATTTCGAAACGGTAAAAATGATGCAAAATTCAGTTCTTTCCATAACAGTTTTGAATGCGACTGAAAAATTAAGAACTTTTCAAAACAGGTGTCGAAACAGGTTACGACGATGATAGCAAGTCTTCGTATACTTCACTGATATTCAACTGACATAATATCAGGCCATCCCATAAATAATGTCGTTTCTGTATTTAATTTTCAATGCACACAAATAAATGCATACAAAATGAATAAAATCATTCGCATAACATTTTCATTCCTTTTTCAAAAAATGCTATCTTTCCTTAATTAAAAAAATCGATCGCAGTTGATTAAAATTAACTGTGTGAAAATAGTCACAATTATAAAAGTTTTGCCGATTAAAAAATTCTGTAATGATTGGAATAAATGGTAACAGGTTGGTACATGGGCGGGAGAATATGAAGGGTGTATATTTGAACCTCGAAAAATTTAACAGCATACGTAGCTGTATTGTCTTTTTTACACTGGTACAGCGTAAGATGCCGCAAAAGAATTACGCTTACGTTCATTTTTTAATGTTCTTTAACACAGAGGATGCAGATCTGAATGCTTTAAATGTTCGGTTCGCTGTTTATCGCATAAATAAAATATGTACACATGTTTATTTGACGTAAAGGGATGAAACGACATTACTTAGGGAAGGTCCTGATAATATGGCTGAAGCGTTCCTACCAAACTTAAAGATTGATAAGTTTCGTACATTTCATGTGCATCAACCTAATATTACCCGCTAACAGAATGTTTTTTTCTATATATGAGTTTAATGTCGCAGCAACTGCATATGATTATTAGCGACCACTGTTGGATATTGGTTGAAATTTAAATTTAGATGCTGTTATGATACGGTCCAATATCTTTTAAAAATAGCAAGGTCTGATATAATTCTTGATGATCGTTAAGGTTATTCTTTAACGAGTGACATAAATAATGCTTTGCTCGATGGTTTGAGAATTTAGGGCAATGTAGTAGTATGTGTTTTATAGTAATGAATATATTGCTGTGGACGCATGTTGCAGGATTAGTCTTGATAATGATATGAGAATGTGTGATTCTAGAGTGGCCGATCTTAATTCTATTAATTATATTTTATTCCTTTCGAGTAAATTTTGAGAAGTAAGTGTTTCCTCTGAAAGAGCTGTCTATTATTGGTTCTAAAATATGTGAAGGAGCAGAATTTTTCCATAACAGAATATTGTTTGTTATGATAAGAAGCCACTGAATCTTCATGGCTGGCATAGTTGGAGAATTAAACTGGCAACCGTTCTCGAGAATGAGGAATGCGATAAAACGTGAAAACTCGTATGCATCAGGAGGTTTGCGTACGAACCATGCAATTTCCATGAGGCCGCGCGAGAATACGGACAGAATGCAAAATGAACGGCCGTGTATGTAGTACGTAACGCGTTAAATGGGAATCATTAAGACGATTTAAGTAGACGTCTTAATTGCAACCATTATTTCACGCCGTTCATTTACATCGACGATTGCGGACCGCTTATAAACAATTTGCCGCGGCAAAGAGCGCGGCGAACGAAATTATATTATCGTTGGTATATCAAGATGTGTTTGAGATAAATTTAAAATTAAATGAGCCAGACTCGCTTCGTAAACTCACGAGACAGTGAAACCATGAAACAGAATGGTAACAATGCGGACTAATTACAGTATTTTAATTTCGAACGTTTTGCAACTTCGCAGAACGTGAAAGCGAGTGCACCAGAAGTTAAAAGCGAAATTCTTTGGAGAAAAGTAACTAGATGGGTTTCTGGAATAATGATATGGCTACTCGTATTTCATACTTTAATGTTATCGTTTCCCTCAATATTCAGGTTGCTAAAATACGAAATAATAAAATATTGTGATAAAAAAATTCAGTTGCAATATGTTGCAGAGCTGAAAGCGTGACGTGGTGAAAAGCATCAGTTTTTAATGTCGCACACACGTTACAATATCAAAACAAATTAATCACTAAATCTTCGAGACAATTTAAATGCGCAGCAGAAACAGAATGGCTACATATGCGTAGTATCTTCTAAAATACAATATGTTCAAAAGAAGTGTTGTTTGAAACTGCGTTCAAATTGCACATTTTT
Source organism: Macropis europaea (assembly GCA_916610135.2). Classification (NCBI taxonomy): domain Eukaryota; kingdom Metazoa; phylum Arthropoda; class Insecta; order Hymenoptera; family Melittidae; genus Macropis; species Macropis europaea. Next base: position 27,109,226 of record OU744345.1, read on the forward strand.
TTGTGTAATAATGGAGAATATGTTTTCTCTATTTTTTATGTAAAGTCTGATGAAATAAAACTTACATTTATAGTGTTTATTAAAAGGTGTTTTTTTTTACTGGAATAGTTTACTCTATTATACGACGGTAATTGATGGCCAAAGAACTGAATTTGAAGTTAGGTTTATTAAACAAATAGAGAAAAGATCCTAAATCTCATAAATTAATTTTTTTAAACTTCAGAGTGTTTCGTTCATCTTTTCCACTTCAATATTACTTTAAAAGATATCTTATTAAATTTCAATATATTATTTCCAACGTTTTCTTCGTACCAGGTTAAATGTATTGCAGGTATAATCTAAGCGATAATCTTTCGACACACCAAAATCAACACCTTGCCTCTCATTAAAATCAAATATGTACAGTGAAACAGATAAAATTGAAGTAGCATTAATGTACGGAGAAGCCGAGGAAAATTCTGCGCATCTGCACAAAAAAATAAAAACTGACAACTTTCTGTTTTTTCGAACAATCATAATTTTTTCCATTCAAAGTCAGTTGAAGGTCAGCAAATTATTCATGTCTGAATTCGATTCAATTTTAGTTACATTTACCTCATAACAAACACACATTATCACTGTAAAAGAATATCTATAATCTTGAACATTTTAGACAAAAGAATGATCTCGAAGGTAAAAATTGTTAATCAGAATATTTGGCACTTCGAACCAAACACTTCCTAAGGTGGATAGTATACACAAATACCCTACGTATTGATACGCATTTTTTGTCCACAATTGTGTGTTCCATCAATGTTCAACCGTTTTTAAAAATCCTGTACATGTACATTCACCTCTGTCCATAAGTATTAGGACACTTACCACTTCTATTTCAAGCATGATATTTTATTTACATTGCTACGAAATTCTGGAAAATTATTTAGAAGAGTTTCAGCAGAATAGTGCAATAAGAATCGTACAGTGACCCTTCTAATTATCTGACTGGAACCCAATTGAGAGAACATGGGATGAACTGAACCAAAAAGTATGACAAATCTGTCCAAAATCAAAATCTGATTTGTGGAACCTATTGTAACTTGGAATGGATCAAAATATTACCAGAAATTGTTGACAAAGTCATAGCTAGGATGCCAAGATTACTCGACGCTGTAATTAAAGAGCGAAGGTGTCATACCGACGAAATGAGGATTTAATTTTTAAGTAATTTCCGCTGCGAGATTTGCGATGTAATATAGAATATATATTTTCTTTGTAGTATAGACTATGGAATAGGAGAATGTATTGTCGAATACTTTAATGATTTCATATTCTCTTTACAATTTATTTCAAATTTAATGAGTGTCCTAATACTTTCGGACGGTGTGCATGTTTGCTGGTGTACACTGTTACAAAGCACATCGCCATCGACACTGCACAAACTGCTCGATAATCGTGGCCCTTGTTCGTACCTTAATGGATACGCGAATCGTCACTGCTGTTATCGAGATCAGTCATAAATCATCCAGATTTGAAGTGAACATTTTAAAAATGCCTTCCTTCCGAAACATTCAGAGAATCGCGTGCTGACTCACGTTAAGTACACGTGCGAAGCATTGTCGGTTGTTGTTGATGTATCCAAGAAAGGAGAACTGTCTTGCTATATGCGGCAAGGACGACAATCACTGCGTTGTATCATGCCTCATAAAGATTACATATGTATTACTGTGCTTAGAGGTCGACAGATTGCAAAAATACAGCTAACTTCTTCACGGACAAATTTGCTGAAGTTGAAATAAATGATTCAATTCTTTTTTAACTGTATTCATTCGATATGAGTTCATAATTGTTAAACGAAAAAGAAATGAAAAAATCTCTGAGAAATATAATGTGCCGATCGTGACGTATATTGTCCGTTACATCCTATCAACAGTTATTGAATTTAACCCTTACCTAGTACTGTACGGGTCAGAATGTCGCTTCATTTATTTAAAAACAAAATGGAATACTTTTTCAGTTAATACTTTTACGTATGAAATAATTTTTTTTATTGTTTAAATGTATGGGAATAATTATATATTGGTGTAGGATCGGCAAAAGGAAGCGACTTGAGTGTAGCGCTAAGAGAGGAAAAATCGGCTGGAATCGGCAATTGGCCGGTGGCTCAGTGGTTAGAGCGCACGCTTGCAAGCGGAGAGGTTCTTCCGGGTTCGATTCCCGATCCCTCCGGTCTGATTTTTCCTATTTAAAATTCCTACATTGGTTTCATTCTTATTTAGAATTTTTCTTGCTGTTTAAAGCATTATCAGAAAACAGACATTTTCACCATACCAGTTGAGGGTTAAAAAAGCTGAATGTACACGCAAAGTTGGTCGCAAAAGTGTCTGGTCGTTTACTGTAATTGTAAAACTTCATTTATTTAGTTGTACTTTATGTTACATTCATAAAATTTCACTTTCTCAGCATGTAAGCGTCATTGTTTTATTCTAAGCAAGACTTCAAAGCACCCATGGTGGGCCACTCTATGAGCTTAATTTATTTCAATTACTGGGAGCAAACCCAATTGCAGGAAATGCAATTAACTTAATTGATTTCACTTAACAGTTTACTTATGAATGTTTTATAATATGCTCGTATCGATTGTCTGTGTAAATTTTACCATTTTCTACGTATGTCACTTTGGTCCACAGACTTACAGACTTACTTACGTGAACTGATGCCTACGTATCACAGAACACAGTCTAATTTCAGGTTTACGTGCGTGCCTTCAAACTTTAGTGACGTAATACTTACCTGAATCACAGGTCACATTCTAGTATGACTACAGGTGGTAATAAAATGACAGGAGAAAATAAAAACGCAACAGCAGAATTTTTATTAAAGCTTTTTTTTATTTTTTTTTCGTATGCTATTTTTCTCTCAATTTACAACTTTTTCGTAGATAAAATGGTATAACGTAACATACTCAACGTTGCATATAATAATCAAGTATCATTATCTCCCTGATAATAATGATAATAGTAATAATAATTATAATCATCGCAATAATTATAATCGTAATTGTAATAAGAGCAATAGTTTGCAATTAATGCAATAATAATATTAATAATGGTAATCATCGGTTACGAAGCTTAGGCTAAAAAGACAAGGGTGCATAAAATCGAGCCCCCCTCCCCCCTCCCCCAGCTGAAACGTGAAAATTAAGACCAATTTTTTTTTAATGTATCTTCGAGAATGCGATGTGGTTCCTTCCACTTTGCTTTTTATTTTTTATTTGTTTTCAGTGGAGTGTTCGAACGTTCCTCAGTCGAAAGGAAATTGCGATTTGTCAAAAAAAAAAAACATTATTTGGAAAGTAGGGGACAGGCAAGTCGCTATTTTTCCATGTGATCGGTGTTTGTTTACTCTTTTTACTTATTCTTATTCTTGAGGATTAACGAGGGAGCTTTATTTTCCTTTAAAAACACTTGAATAAAAATTCGTGTAGAACACAATAATACTCGATTGCATAGATTTTTTTTATTTTGTTTAAAAAGAAAACACAAGTATATGGTCTACTTAAAAATTGTCGGGTTCGTGAAAGAAAGCTTGACTAAATATTTTGTTTAAAGCGTCGAACGCTAACCGTACGTATCAATTATTCGTAAAATTTCATATTGAAAACATCGTAGCAAATACTTAATTAAATAGTAACTTAAAAGAGTTACAATCTCATTAGCATGAACATCTTTGGTGCGCATCACGATCAAATTTGTCAAATGCAATGTATCATGTGAAAGAAACCTTCAATATTTCTTTAAATATAAATTGATTGAAGATAATAAACAATTGTGATTCATACTGACCAGTATAAAATAAAATAAAAACATCCTTACCCTTCTGCGTGTAAATAAATAAAACTAATGAAATTTATATGAGTTATTTAAAGTAAATAATTAAAAGCAATATTTCTAAAAAATATGTCTGATAATTTTTATATGAAATATATAAAAAAGTAGGAATAGGAAGAATGTATGTTTGTCATAGGCTGTTAAAAGATACTACTTGATTATAAACTTCTTTAACAAATTTAATTACAACTTGATTGTGAGAAACAAATAATGTAATGTTCTCCGACAGTATTAAGCGATAAAAAGGTTTTGGTAGAAAAAGAAAGGTCAAAGACTTCGAGGTCATATAACTTCTGCTAAGAAGAGCAAAAAAATACTTAATCAACATCAATTAACTTCATCAAGCTTTCGCAAGTACTTCATATAATGTTACGCTCCATGCGGAAGACGCCTATGAGCGTTCGGCTAATGTTCTTAATAAGAAGGCATGTCGATCTTCCGCATGGGGCATGTTTCGTAGAGGATTTTTTCAAATTGATGGTCAAAATTTTGCAACATATAGTACTCGACAAAATAAACAAACAAGTTTGATTAAATATATATCAAGAAATCAATAGTTTCCTAGACATGTAGAAAAATTTGAAAACTCTACCGAAACAAGCATTTACTTTAGGATCTATGTTGATTAAATATTTTTCGTTAGTGTTTTCGTTGAATGCTCTCAAAGCCTTGGACGTTTTTCAAAACCCTATAAAATACTCCTATTAACTTGGCGTAACTGTTAGAAAGCTTAAGAAACACTTCGGAGCGTAAAATATTAATGCATTTAGAGAAATCCATGCCTCGTTCGAACACAGCAGATGCCACCATGGCTTTCTCAAAGATCATCTAAACCGTTAGGCTCTAAAAAGTAATATTGCCATCGTTTCGTGCACGTTTCGCGTCACTATTTCTACTCGAATTTCTCATCGACAAAATAAATTTTCTTCTCTGCGACGCTTCCACGATGGAAGTTGATCATTACTTAATCGTTAATTAAAAAGCGGGGAATCGGTTCCGGTGGCGGTTGTTCCAGACACTTGGAAGAAAGTGAAAACTTCGTGAAGCTTCGAGGGCGGACTGTAGATCCGTGGGACGAATCTCTATCGAGTAGTTTTATAAAAAAATACTTGTCTCATACTTTGAGTTTTACCTTAAGCCTCTAAGTATGAAAATACTATCTTAATCGCTACAATTGGATATCGAACAAAATAAGAAATTTTTGAACGTTACTTTATGCCTCGCATGCCTCTGGATTTACTAAAATTTCATATAACTCTAAGTTCCTCTGGTGCTTTGCTCTAATATGTTCGCGCAAATATTTTTATACAAGGAGTTCGAAGATTCATAGTATTCATTTTAGGCGACTACTCAACAGAATAAACAGAACAGTTTCAGTGAACACGGATCGAGAAATCGATAGTTTCTGAGATACAAAGAAATATTTTGTTTCACCGTAACATGTATTCGAACATATAGTGTGTTTTAAAATTGATGGAACGAGTTTTGATTATTTTATAATACTCAAGAAAGTAAACAAAAAAGTTTCAGTAAATATAGGGCAAAAAATTCCGAGTTATAAAGGAACATTTTATTTCTAAACTATACTTCCCGTGCGGAAGATCACACTTACTAGTCCATGTATTAAGTAACCCATCTGAACGCCCATCGGCGTTCTCCGCACGCACCACGGCAAAGTACATCTGTTACGATACAATCAATTTTTCTTTGTCTCGGAAACTATTGACTTTTCGATGCACCGTTACTGAAACTTTTTTGCTCATTTTGTTAAACACTACACGTACATAAAATGAAGACTCTCAATTTTAGAAAATTCAATTTTTCTTTATGCCTCGAAAAATACAAGTTTTTCTACTCATGTTTATGAACAATTCTGGATTATTTTGTCGAGTACTATGATATCAATTTTAGAACATTCTGTGCTCGAGATTGCCCCGAAACGCCGAATCCCCGCAAGACGCTCGATACAAAATGGCGCTACGCTCGCGTTTGGTATAAAAAACATTGAAACACTGGAATGGCATTTTATCCGACAACACGTCACTATCTACAATAATGCAGTCTGTGTGTTTTTTTGGGGTAATTTGATTTCGTCACGGAGGATCCTCCCCCTCCTCACCACTCTAATATCGTGATAAACGATATCAATCTCTCTTCTCCGCACTCTCAAGCGAACTTGCAACGCGTAAATAAATCGTCTTCAATAAATACAACCAATAGACTATATAAATAAATAATTTCTCGGCCGATTCGATCCGCGGCGAATCGATGACCACCGAAAACGATCGAACGTAGAAATCCTGACTTGCGGGACCCGCCGATTTCTCGGTGATTTCACGCAGATGAAATCATCGCCACCGAGAAATCGCGATACCTGTTCACCGATCACGATCACTAAGCTAAAGAAATCGCGTCACGCGATCTTTTTCCTCGTGTTACAATTTAAACATCTCACGACGTTTCTTTGTGTTCAAACTCTATCTACCCAGAATTGATAAGTAGCGAAAATAAAAAAATAAAGAACAAGATTATTATATGTATACAAGATATTAGAAGTTGCAGGGAACATACTTAGATACTTAGAACTTGTAGGGTAGATAGTGCTCATCAATCTGAATAAAAAATGTCCAGTAAATGTGGGTTGATAAATTACTATTATCTTAACTGTAAATAATTTTGCGTTGAAAAAATTATTGGGAGAAGTTTTTATAACTCACACAATAATGATTTTTTAATCTACGTTTATTAGACTTTTTTTTTAATTAGTCGAATACTATATACTCTGCGAGTCCTAATACTTTTATTTTAACGCCATACAAAAAATCTTTAGAATAGTTTTTCGTTTTCTAAACTAATACGGGTAAATTTTGTGTTTTGTTAAGAAACACGAATCGATTGTTTGTCTTAACTGAAATGATTGCAAAATTACTTGCTACAACATAATAAAAAATTCCATTATTAAAACTTTGTTCTCACTGGTTGACCTTTTAAGGAAGCCGAAGTTACAAAAATATGTACTCTAGAATGAAAGAATTAGATTGTTTACGAATCAATGTAGAAATCAACGCAGTGTTATCTTAAAAAAATCTTAAAATTTGTGTTATTAGTACTTCTGTAAATATTATAAGTTTTACAATAGCTGAAATGCAAAAATAAAAAATAGTTATCGAATACTGAATTAGAACACCGACATTTTATGAATGAATCTTCTACGTCCATCGGAAACGTGAAAAAAAATAATGTTTAAAAATAATTTCTATCGTGTCGACAATTAACGAACGTGTAAAAAAAAAGAAACAGAGTTATCGATCACGCGAAACGTCACTGTGAAAAAATTGCAGACACGAAGTCGAGTATCGCGTATCAATCGACGAGCTGTCAGTCGTGGCGCGATTCACTGACTGGAAGCGAATCGATTGGGAAGCCATTAACGCAAAACTCGCGTGAATGCACGCTCGAATTCTGTGTTAACCAATTGAAATCCGTCGACGAGTTTCCTCGTGGCTACGTTTTATTCACCGTTTTTATTTTTCTGTTTGTCTATTTGTGTCACCTTAATCTTATTTCGAACGTCATCTCGTCCAGCACCATATCCAAGCACCACCCCGATACACGTGACTCCTACGAGCTGCTAACTGATTGACCCCGTACCGTTAAGGCCCGTTAAGTTTTCCTCTAATCGGACGCCTTCGATCTGCGATGACACGGAAGCGTCGAAGCGCAGAATGGCCGATTTGCAAAACCGTCGCGACGCTTTATCGAGCACGATTCCGTCATCATTTATTCACTGACACCGACAACAGAGTCCTACCGTGTGTAATTGCTTGTCGGATTCGAAACCGCCTCGCACTGCTTCAGAGATCACTCTCTGTTCTCGTGTATAATGTTAACATAGAAAAAGAAAAACATTATTTTACTGTTTCAAGTACTTCGGAGTTGTCTGATACGTTGGCAGCGTGTAGTAATTGCAAAGGGGAGCAGGAAATGCTTAATTAACTTAGCTCCTAAAATTAACCATCTGAATTTTATGGGCGATCATAGATGGTCCTGTACCACGTACGGAGTACGCCCATGGGCGTTCTGGTAATGTGCTTAATAAGTGAACGTATCGATCTTCCGCAAATGGCCAAGGTTGTCTAGAGTATGTTCTAAAATTTGTCTTAACTTACAGTACACATAGTAGACGACAAAATAAACAAGGTTTTAGTAAATGTAGATCGAGAAATCAATTATTTTCGAGATATAAGGAAAATTTTGAAAATTTTATCGTAACAGATTAGTGCTCAAATCCCTTTTTATTTCTCAGAAATTTAATTTCACAACCTTCGTTGACTGAAAATTTTTTTACTTTGTCGAGGAATGTATGTACTTAAAATCGAGACCAATTTTAAAACATCGTGTAGATAACCTTACATCACGTGCGGAAAATTCAGTAGGTTACTCAATAGGAACGTTTGTTGGACGCCAGTAGGCGTTCTCCGCACAGACCGTAACATTATACAAACCTTTAATTGTAATATTATTTAACACGATGACTACAACAATAAAAAAAATACAGTATCTAGTATGGCACATTATAATACCCCATCAACGAAACAATTTCTTTTACGTAAAATTTAAAAATTGCAGATTTTCAAGATAGATTGTTTAATTCAATTTCCATATAAATAGAATGCCAGTGCGTTTAAAAAATATCAAAATGGTTTTAAGAACTGTACTACATTAAAAGTTAGTAGTTAAATATTCAATAAAGTACGTATTCTCGTTCTCTTCTATTATAGTATACAATTTTTATATATATATTTTTTTTTTCATTTCCTTTATTGTACTTAAGACCTTACATCTAAGCGTTCCTCATATAGACCGTAAGCCCGCAACACTCGGAGGGTTAATTTTAGGATTCAAGTTAGCTAAGCAGTTTTTGCGTCTCTCGAAGCTTCAGACTCTAGTTTTGTAACACCCTGTACACCTTTAACATTAAACTGTAAAACAATATTTCATTCCGTTAATTCTTAAAGACTGATATTTCATAAACGATAACTTGTTTACCGTGATAGACTCTTCCTCCTCGAAGAAACTTGAATAAATCATTGTTTACACAAAGTTACCAAGCATCAGACCATCTAAAACCGAACTCTGTGTATCATCACAAATTGCCCTTTCCACACGATTCGTACTCGATGTTCACTTTTGTGCGCCATCACAGAAACACGTGTTCCATCCCCCAAATATCTTTCACAGCGTCACGACAAGGATCACCACCAGGAAAGTTTCGTGTTTAACACCGAGTGAACGCTTTCAGTCCGGCGCGCAAACAAACAGCCTGTTTGATCGAGAGAATCGATGACCTCGAAAACACCGGGGGCCTTCATCGATTGCTCACCATCATCCTCGAGACTTGAGAACCACCGTCTTCACACGCTATCGGACGCGATGGACATAGGCCTTTTATAGACCGGCGCTGGTATCCTGGAGAATCCTCCCCTCTCCGAGGCAGGCTTAGGATCCTTCCTAGGACTGGCCGTCATCTGATTGTCCTGGGGCAACGCTACAGTTCCGTTACCATCGATCCACGCCCTGGTGAATTCTAAATTGGCTACTCCGTCCGCGGAACCGTGGGCATTGTAATCCTTCAACAGGTCCTGAAGCTTTTGCACGACCTCTCGTTCATCCTGCAAATGGCCCACCTTCTGAAGAATCTGTTCCAACAGAGGATTAGCCACCTTCGTCGGTGAAGATTGAAGGGATCCGGTGGTGGATGGCTTGATCCTTCTTCCATTTCTGTCGTACTGGGTACCGTTCGAGCTCTGCCTAGGCAGACTCTGTCTGGCTGGACTTCTTCTGGAGAAGTTTGGCGTGGTTGCACAAGTCGCTGATCCCTGAGGATTTAAAAAAGTGTCTGACTGGATGCTAGGCCTCTGTCTAGCCTGTCGACCGTTCCATGTGTTACTGCCACTGATGGGGGCCTGACAGGACTTTGGTAAAGCAGATGCTTTGCTGAGGCTACCAGTTGGAGGTTTTCGAACGCTGTTCCTGATCGTTCCCCGCTTCATAGGACTTCCCTCCGGACTCGAGTTGCTTTCCCTTGGAGTTCTACTGCCTGAAGAGGCTCTGGACATGTTGCTATTCTCACGGACGATGGAACCTGCACGAGGAGTACGGTCTCCCGAAGAAGAGGCGACGCTCCTCGCGGGGGAAGCTCGTAGAGGACTGGCTGGACCTATTCGGGTTTTTCGAAGGCCAGTTTCAATGCTGTCCGTCTCTACGCACGACCTTTCGTCATGTTCCACCTTTATAGGTTGCTCTGAAACAGAAAATTAGTCGTGTATGGTGTTATTACTTACATTAGCTGCTGTTAGGTGTACTCGATGTAATTATTGTACATATTAATATATTCTTTATATTCTATATTTTATTATTTATGAAAGTAATTAGAGGCTCAAGTTTTCCAATATTTTTGGACAATCTGTCGAATATACGGACTGAAAGACACATTACATGTTCATGTAGTAAAGTTTAAAAGTTTCGCGCCTGACTGCCTTTAACTCTTCGGTCACGACGCACCGCTATATTGGCTACTTGTTAAGTGATCGTTTAGAATGACACTTCACCATAGTGAATTATCTGTTTCACAGCTTGCGATCAGAGATTATGGATTGCTCGTGCTAACTAATGACTTCTTTATTTTTTTTATATCACTCAAAGAATATTCTCACAATACGGACAAGAAATACCTGGTTACTTCTAAGAAAATGCGTTATATTTTTACGTTATATTATGTTACGCGATAGAACTGTGTGTACAGCAGTAGAGCTCTGCGTCTAGCTACCAAAGTTAGTACTTGTAAGTCAGCCGTAGTCAAAAGGTTGGGTTGAATTAGGGTGACGTTTGTCACACTTGAAATTAGTTGTACTTACTAACTGCTACATACTTTGGTAGCTTGACAGCTTTTTAGCAGACAAAAAATTCAGTTAATTGATTGAAATCGACGTAAAATGAATCGCCTTAAAACAATAGAAATTTGTTGAAAATGGAATCAAACTGTTGAAGCACTTAAACAAGGACACTACAATTAATATTCAGTGTTTTGATAAATAAAAATAACTCTAGTTGTTAATTTGTTCACGTTTGATGAAGTCATATTTAAAAACGACATTACTTATGGTAACATCAAATAATTTCTCAAAAATGCTTGAGAAGTGGTTTCTACAATTTTAACATAAGACTCTGGACACAAAGCAAGAACATTATGTTAAATTTCAACTGAATTGGCGACAGGAGTACTCATAGTCTTCTTGTAAAGTTCTTCTCCAAAGTCGGAAAGGAAAATACAAAGACACGACAAGCGAGCCGACGAGTAAAGAATGAGATCATAGAAAGAGAAAAATGCCTGAAGCGAACCGACAAAGGAAAGAAGATATGTATTTTTCTTTCAGATATAGGAGAGAAGCAGCTTAATAGGTATCCATACGTGTCCCTCAAAAGGAGATCCAGATTTCGTGGGCTCTACGACGGGGAATCATAGTGGATACTGTAGCCCAATAATACCGAAGGTTGACCTCGGTGTCACAAGATGGTGAACCGGCATTTGGACCACCCTGTAGCTGATTAATATTGAAAGTTTACGAACACATGTTACAGAAACGCATATATGCGTGACATTTAGCCGGTTCCAATGGATTCTGTAGGGAGAGATCTCTCTGTTGAGCAGCGTGGGCGATCCCCAACAACCTGTCTTCGGAACAATCGCCACCAGGTTGATCCTCGATAATGCTTACGCACTGGATGGTCTTTCGGGTGCTTGACTTATTTAACACGTTTGCTACCACGTGTCTCGTATCATTTTTCACCAGGAACTGACGTCACGTAGGTTGTGACAGCCACGAGTGTACGAATCCCATGTTCGAGAAATAATCCCAACGTTCATCTGATCCAGTAATTTGCCAATGAGTCGCGTTTACTGAATAAATCATGTCTTTAAATGGTAGCGTTCAGAGCACATTAGAACTTCCAATGATCAGAACACCCATTCATCCGAACAGTATATTTATTTTTTAAATATGTCAATACGTTGTCAGTAATTTTCTGATCTGCCACTTATCTGATAAAAACCCAGTTAAAAATATTTAGAACTCTAAAGAACTGGAGAAAAACAATGAATATGTTAATGAAAATGCTTGAATATCTTTGAATGATGGCTTTAAATAATCTGAAATTCAAGAACAATGATATTTCGTACAGTTGAATTCATTAATAAGCTTAAGCAATTTAGCACCTACGAAAATATGAAGCCCATGAATGAAACAAAATATGGTTTCTGTATATTACGTTTCCATTTTTGTTATTGACAGTTGTATTATTTTTGTTTCCAACATATAATAATTATGATGAAAATGAGCATTCTATTATTCGAGTTCTCTCATCTGAACAAATGTCTTCTTACAATTAGTAATTTAGACGTTAGAGATTCACTACAAGGTTTTTCGTTTACCTTTTCCTAGAATTGTTTAATGGAACGACGTTCACAATGATTGATCTTGAAAAATTTACAAACACGAATGAGACGATTATTTGTTATAGATTTCTTAAAGATTCTTTAAAGGGACTCGGACACCCAAGTCAGTATATCCTTAAATTTTCAAGACAAAATATTAACAAATGACGAAAATACAGAAGCATGTTTTTGACTGTAGGAGGTTCGAATTGACACAATTTGTTTGTACAAACTAATTGATAGGAAAAAAGCAAATTGTATGTAGTACACAGTTAACTTTGATCTAGATTTTCGAAATTCTACGTTTAAACGAAATGGCAGGTGTTTGAAATTGAAGTGAGCCGAGAACTACGATCCCAAAGATTGTTAAAAAAATAGAAAATTTTGATTCCTGATAACTCGAACGGGCTGAACCATATCCACCGCTTGAAGCGGCGCCAAAAAAACTGTTTTACGCAACTGCACGCAGACGCTACATTTCTGATAATTTCCAATTTTTCATTTTTGTTTTTTGCTCTATAAACATGTACTCTTACAATACAAAAAGAATTAAATAATCAGCCTGATAGTTAGTCCTCCAATCACTCACAAACAGTGACCACTTTTTAGTACCGAGAAATGTATATCACACCTTAAACTGATCAAGATAAACAAAATACTATTATTCTTTAGAACAAATGTATTATTAAAAATTTAACAAAGTCTATCTCTGTTCGTATATTACAAAATAGACCAACAATTAGCTTCAGAGTAAAATATTTCATTCACACGTCAACGAATCGAGTGCCTTGCAAACTGAGAAAGCTACAGAGCGAATAAGAAAAATTTCAAAAGGGATTGAACCTGTTGATCCCGAGAGAGTTAAAACAGAAGAGGAGCCACACAATAATGTCGTTTGTTCATCACCCCTGCACTGTGTGCTTGGGTGAATGACTGGCTTTCATCGAAAACTCACGTGTACACGCGAGCGTCATGCGTTTTCTCCGCAGCGGGACGCGATTATTCCGATCTCAATAAACGATTTCACTCGTGTCGGACGTTATGCGAATCCATTGCGAAACTATACGTCAAACGAGTACGTTCGTTGCCCGAGAGCACGTAATTATTCGACTGCATGTAATAATTAAAAAAAATCGAACGTGAAAAGATAATGAGCGCGTGCAAGATGAAATTATTGTTTTTTATTAAGTGACGACAGCTGGCGACATATTAAACCAGCAATAGAATAACTTTCAACTGAATATTATTAATTATATTATATATAAATTAATTATAGTATATTATATATTAATTAATTATATAATATATTATATATTAATTTCTTCTACTTCGTTAAGTTCGTTCAATTGTTCTTTTATTATATTTTTAGAACTGTTTTAGATATGTTCATTGTATTTCTATTACGCAACAACATGTTTCACGACGTATTTGTCGATTTTATATGTATTGTAATGACTATAAAGTTTGTGCAAAATAATTACCGTTTTTTTCATGGAATCCTGCTTAAATAAAATACAATCAATATATTCCATTACTTTTCTTTAATAAAAATTATTGTGTGGCCTCGAATTTTAATTGCTACTTAATACTTGATTTTCAAGAGGTAGATCAAACGATTGTGTTACTTTAACTTCATTTTCATTCAAACATTGCTTAGACCAGAGTTATTCGAAGCAAAGTTAAAATATTTGTAAAGAGAGACGTTAGTTTTCCGCTAGGAAAAATACAACCGGAAATGTCAAACTTTGTTTTATAATTTGAAAAATGGATCCTTCTCTTATTATTCATAAAATATTGCTGGAAATTAATTGAAATATTTGATGTGACCGCTCGTGTCGTTGCGAAGGACTGCTAAAGTGAGAGTGAACGCAATATTCTATGAATAACACGTGGGTGGCTCGAAATTAAAGTAGGAATTAGATTTTTAGAGATACTCAGCATTGCCATTCAAATTGGAGATTTTCACCCACGCGATAAAACTCCCGATTTTTCGGACACCCCCCCCCCCCCCATTAAAACTCGTTTATTTTGTTGAGTGCCCAAAGTACCCAACGTTTGGTTCATCTATTTCAGAACACCCGACATATGTTTTCAAGGAAACTTTTATTACGACATTACTGAAATTCCATAAAATATTGAGGAATGAATAGAAACTTGCTGGTACAATAATACTTACAATTAATTCGGATTGTGATCTGCATGTCACAGCAATTCGGTTACCTACTTTCTATTATATTAGTAAGATTATAATAACTTTCACATTCGGTGTAACAATTTTGTGATCACTAATTCCATTTACAAGTTGATAATTTTTTGTTAAAAAGAATAGCTAGAGAATCGCGTAGCAATTACACCGATTCACTTTGCACTCACCATTTTTGTCGGCTAAACTTTAAAATAATCGAAAAAAAATACTAAAAACACTACAAAGAGTATTTAAAATGAAGGTCAGATTCAATAGAGGAGTCTAATGCTGAACCTCGCTTCTATAAAGCGTACTGATGTCACATTTTTGCTTCATATATACGTTGTTTTCTATTTTTTTTATTTCTTCATAGTGTTTAATGAAGACATTTAAAAAAATTAACACAATCGTGAAATTCTAGAAAATGCATTACACATTGCAAAAACACTGTCTATGCTAGAATAGATGTCCACAAAGATTCGACAAACTCTTTTCGTTTCCTAAATTTGGAAAAAACGTATAGAAAAATGATAAACAGAAACCAGACTGTTTTGAAAAAATTTAAAACAAAACTTTAGACTTTTATTGTTTCTTAGACATTATAAAATTACAAATCTTTGATGGTGGAAAGTTTAGCTTGTGAGCAACAAATTTACAAGGATTAACAAGTGACATTTGGATTAAACCAAACTCAACATGAATAATTTCAAACGCGTGAAGACTCCCAGCAGGTTTAAATTTCTTTTTCTGCAGTTAAAACTCTGTTTCCTGAGTCAAACAGGTACTTCGCAAACACCCTATAGTTTCGTCCACTCCTGCACGTGTTCGCCGCTGCGATATTCGCGTCAATGAAAAAGAATTACACCACCTTACCCAATATTACATTAGCGTTACAACACCGGAGCGTCCCACGCGTCCACCGACTACCCAGATAAACCGTAAATCAAACCCGAAAGGTCCAAAAGAAATTGACGAGATCACACAAACGATTCTCGAGCATAACACGATGACGAAAAATCTACTACGAAAGAGGAGGGTTTCATTGGATCAGCGACTAGACTTTTGTTAACCCGGCGACTGTGTGGTGGGAAAACATAATAACCTGTATGGTGGGGTGTTACATACTCCAATCAATTTTTTTAAAAATTTAAATTCTGTATGTATAATCTTTCAATATAATATCAAACCTGACTTCTTTCAGTCATATTCAATTAATCTATGCAGGAAATAACTAGAAATTATTTTTTATTCGTAAATATAATGAACAAATACAGATGTTATGATTTTAAGCACAATGATATAATAGTTCCTTAAATATAAATTTGCCACCTAGAAATACATTGCTAAACGATAAAAGTGATTCTTCGAATTTCAGAAATACTTATAATAATAATAACGAAACATTTAGAAAAATTAAGCTTCATAGTAACACTATTGCCTAGTATTAATCGTCCCCCTTTTCGTAGCAAATTTTTCTTTCTTTTATCAATTTAATTGCACAATCGTAAAGATTCACTGAAACAAAAGTGCGTGGTATAGAAGGAGTACAGTCACCAAGTTAATCTAACCCGCAGAGCGCCTACTAAAAGATCTTGCAGCTTTATTCTTTCACAGAGTATAATAAGAGGAAAATATAAAACAGACTCACTTTGACAATCGGCAACCGTCGGCGATCCTTGCGTGCACCCGTTGCTGCTGGGAGGTTGAACAGCTCCCAGGCTTCGGTATCCCTCGTCAGAAACTTCACTGCAGTTGTCAGAGTGTTCTCCATCAGCATGTGGAGATTTGGTGTAATGAACAGTACCAGTGACGTCTTTTCCAAAATTTTCCATGACCGGTTCCTCTTTGATGGCTGGTGGACTTGGTGTTGGACTACGACTATTCGAATCCTCGCGACATTTGTGATTGTATATCGTGGGCTCGTATTTCGGAGTGTCGTCTTTTTCCACTGCCCTTCGGGCTACACCACCTTCTACGATGTATCGTTTCGTGAATTCTTCGGATAATGGCACTTTGGCGCGGATCTCCTGGTGCAGATCCTTTTTCGCGTCCTGCACAGACGATTTCGAGCATTGTACAGAGACGTTCTTAGAGCAACAAGTATTATATGTAAAAAGAAGCGTGATTATATTAGGTTATTCCATAAGCAATGTCGTTTTTTATCATATATAATGTATGGTAAACAAATAAGCATTGAATAAACAGGAATATATTATTCCATTTCATTCGAAAAAGGTTTGACTGATTATGGCAGAATATACGAGATGTACATTAAGAATTATCAAACAAAGATCTGCAGTTGACAATTTGGTCAATACAATGAACCTTTATGGACATACAGTGACTCATGAACTTGATCAAGTGAATACGCTGTTTCGACTTTCTTTTATTTAACACTTTGTTAGGGTACCGTTTTTCGAAGCAAAGTTACAATATCTGTAACAAATTACATGTCAAATTCGCCCCCAAAACTTGTAGTTACTCAATTACACCAGAATTAAAGAAGAATAATAATTACGGAAATATTTGATCCATTTTGTGAGTCACTGTACGCTTGTATACACTTTGTTGCTTGTTTTGACAGATAAATCTTATACCCAAAATTTTTGTCCAACGTTTTTGACACATCCTGTATACCAAAATATGATTTTTAATGTACTGCAAATGAAGGGTTAAAGGAAAAAACAAGGAGTGTCACAAACCAGCTTCATTGAGAAAATAAACTTTTAATACTTTAATGCATCAGTAAAGAAACATGAAGTTATACTCTAATTAGGCGACAGAAAGAAAATGTGTGAAAATATAATTGTTTTACATTATTTTAATTTTTCTTTCAAGCTGAACACTGCAGAATAAAAATGGACATACCCTGTTCTTTCCCCTTACCCTTCAAATGGCATGCCCCTGAGAACAAAGTAACTTTAAAGAAATGCATAAGCTCACCTTAACTTCCTGATGCCTAGCATGATGGGTCGGTGATCGAGCATCTTCGTTGAAGATTTTCCTAGACAAGTCGCCGGTACATCCGATTTTGCCGTGTTCCATTTTAGTCGTCGGACTGTTCGATCTAAGTTGCGCCTTCGGGGTCGGAGATCTGGATCGTTGTTTCCCGAAATCGATCTGATGGCTCGGGCTGGCAAGGAACTTCCTCTGTGGCGTAGGACTCCTCGATCGATTAATCTTTCTTTGCTCATCGTTCGATTGCTTTCCACTCGGTTGCTGCGGCGTGGGCGATCGCGAACGATTACCGGAAACGCTTCTGGCCGCGTGCAACTGCTGATTTTGCATCATTCCAGGGCAGGAACCGACGCTCGACGCTGAACTCCTTCGTGTCCTGGGAGGTGATCTGCGAATCAGCAATCATTTCGGCTGCACTCCATGTCGCGACTCAAACAGTCAAAATAGTCCTCAAGCATTCAGCAAATTATTCTACAGAGCTTATGGCACGGATGAAATTGTTCTACTTGTTGCATACCGTAATCTTCGCCTCGATTGGAAGATATCATGGTGGTCTAACACAAATGTAATACTCTGCGAGATTGCTTTGTAGATTGTATTAGATAAAGATTGTTCCAAGACTTGTTGTTAGTTTAACCCTTAACTACTATAGACGTTGAAACTTACGCAACTACTATAGGAGGTCTCACAGACCGCTAATGTTTATTGCGTTATTACGTACATACAAGTGCCAAATGAAGATCAAATCCAATTGTTCTTGCTTTGTACATTAATAATAAAGAGATCCAAGCTTGATTGAACATAAAACTCTAATTGAAAGATACATGGCGTGAAGAAGATGATAAGTCATGCAGGAAGAGGAATAGGGATAACTGAAAGTTTGGAGCGGACTCACAGACGTTCTATAATAGTTAAGGGTTCAGTTGTTTGAGAGTGTTTGGGTAGCGATTGAACAGAGTTTCGTCATTGCACTTGGTTTTTTAACTGAACCGTATTTACAGTTTTCGTCCATCTTTTATACACATTTTGGAAGCTACGAATTTACACGACAGTTGCAGTCAAGAAGGAGACAACGCACGGAAATTCCTCATCCCGGATATGTGCCGGCGACGCAGGCCAAGGCGGGTAGGCGTTGGACGCATCGTTTATGAGCTTATGCTGCGGTACATACTATTCAGTTGAAGCAGCAAATATCGTATATATGAGTTAAAATCTGCGATCTCTAATATCTTAAGCGAATCTAAGTGAACAGCTATGTCCGTATCGTAAGCTCAATGAGATGAATTGTGTAGGACTCTCTATGCGTCTGAGCATGACACTGACGATATGGAGAAACTTGAACATCAACAGCATTTTCAAGTCAATAACAATTGTTCGTTAACAACGTTGCCACGTAGGAAACATCGACTCTAATTCGATCGCCGAAGTTAAGCTACTCAGGACGCAGTCAGGGCTAAAATAAGTGACCATTATCAATACTTCTGTGTTGCTGTTGACACATGGTGGTTCGAAATCCACGTGACACTGGAAGTCTCTCGATTAAGTAACCATAGCAATCAAGGGTGAGTTACACATGAAAGAAGAATACTGTCAAGGAATTGTATTTTTTCAAAGTAGACATCTACGATCGCAGAGATTAAGCTACTCTGGGATCGGTCAGGGCTAAGACGGGTGATCGTCTTCAGCATTACTGTGTCTCTGTTCACACACGGTGGTTCGGAATTTACTTCAAACTGTAGATCATCCGGCTAAATGACCATAGCAGTCAATGCTGACATTTGTGAGTAACAAATGAAAGAAGAAGAATTGGAACCGACGTACTATAAGTTTGTAAAGTATATGGTACGGTAGCAGATGCGGAACTCTTGGGTCCAGTATTCGAGATTCTCATGACCATCATGACCTGGTTAAACAAGGAGCTAAACGTGCAGGATTTTTTTAACTAACCCTAAGCTATGACTGAGTACATTCACTCACGCTTAACATCCTAAAAGTGCACAAAGATGCAGTCTTTTAGTATAAGAACAGATCGAAGTGAGACACGATACCGTCACAGTGCCGACATACACAGACACATTGTATTTAATATCTTTATCTAAACGTAAAATCAGCTAATAACATCTGCACTTAAAGCTATAATCCCAACAATAACAATAATAAAACGTAAAACTCTTGATTCAGTTAATCTCAATCTGTGAGACACACTTATTAGAGACTTCGATAATATACATATTTCGAATAGTACGTGTAGGCAGCACTTATGAACACTATACTTTTCATGTATTAATGTACTTTACATTGAAAGGGAAAACGGTAAGTTCATTATTATTACGGTGTTCGGTAGCACAATTTCTAATGTACGCGCATGATACAATAACTGGAATATTAATAGAAAAAAGGATAGTAACATTAGGCGTTTATAATATTTCATGTCATTGATTTTAGCGATACGAACGTAAGAACTTAATTTTCAGTCAATATTTCTGCACGATAAGAGGATTTTTAATCACTTTTCTTCATTTTTGAAGTCCTAAATTGCAACAAGTAATTATACTAGGTTAATATTTTATATCATTTCCGAATTTTTTTAATTCATTTGAAACCGACGACGCATGGTATCAGTCAGAAAAAATACATAAATATTAAAATTAATATTGGTTTGATACGATCAAATCAGAACGAGATCGAAATCAATTTCCACGCATTTTCAGAGGTTTCAAGTAAATCGAAGATATTTTTAGTTTTCTTTTGACGTTGAGGGCCCACCGTTTTCAAAATTGAATTGAATGTGCATGTACGACTGTTTTCACTGCGCCATTCAACGAGTCAAGCATAATTTACTTCTCCAAGTTAACATTGCAGAAGTCTTGGAACATCTGACGTTCTCTTTCCTAACGTTTTGTAGGTTTGCTTAAAGCTCGGACATTATTCCGACCGCATTGAAGAGTTTGACGAGAATGAATAACTGCAGACAGGTAAATGACACCTTGGAAGCAGAAAATTACTCACCTTTCGTAATGTACCTGCGCGCTGCCAAGGTCGAAGGACCCTCCAGCCTTTTGAATCAGCTTCGCTGAGATCATCGAGCGATGCGCTGCAATACAGAAAAACACACACATATATAGTATTATGTATGGTGACTGTACGATAGGTATAATTAATGTTTTTCGTCTGTTACGCTCGAAATTACTATTCTTGCAGGAGGAAACGACTGATTGAATTCTAATTGAAACGACGTCGTGAATCAATAACTGTCTACAGGACATCAGACTTAAACTTTAATTTTATGAATTTTTTGCCTTTAAGAAAAATAATGCCATTCAGTTAAAAGTCTAGTATGTCACTCGCTAGTATAAACACATTTATTCAGTATGCGATTTTTATGTAAAATTGAAAGAATTTAAAATACCTAATATTTCGATATGGTTCAATGAACTTTATGCATTTTTCTATAATACTGATTTATTCATTCTCGGGAGCATATCATGTTTTCAGTGCGCCACGTAATTGATAAGTTTAACAACTTCCAATGGACAGAACGTATAAGCAATGAGATAAAAATAAAAAATTGTACAACTATGGAACATATAAATAACGTCTGAATTCAGAGTACAAGTACAGAAAATAGAAAGATTCACGCGATTACGGTGTATAAGTGTTAATAAATCATTTTATTATCCCTGTAATAACAAAAAAAAGTCTTTCAGATAAAAACTTCAATAGTTCTCGTTCAACAACCTGACACAGCATTATGCGATCGAAAGTTCCGAATCATGTTTATTTTTGGCGACACCTAAGTCATCGTTATTTAAATGGACATCGTGATATTTTCACGAATAACAAAGAATAGTAAGACAGTATTTTCTTTTCGTCATTATTACGTACAAGGTTGGGTTCGAAACATTCTGTGGCTGGCATTCGTCTTTGTGACAAGCTTCATCATTTTTTAATTGTGTTATGCAATTTTTTGTAGCTACGGCAGTGAGGGCCATCAGAGGGGTATTCCCCCACTCTAGGTTCATTCCCCTCGTTTCAATTCCCTCCAGTTCGCTCCTCGTTCCCCTTTGGTCTATCGTCATCACAGATTTCAACTTATATCTGGGGAATGGACCTAGAGTGGGGGAAGACCGCAGCTCCGGTGGAGATCACTAAGTTACGGAAAAAAGAGGTGAAGTGTAGAATCATCGAAGTTTACTTACAAGTTCTGCACCGACACGGATCGTGTTTGTCCAAATAGTGGCTGAGGGTATCCCAGCCACCACCAACGCGGACCATAACGTGGCTTCGTAAAATTCGAACGAAAATCAACACCTTTGTGTCGCCGATTCGGTATTTCCCCTCCGACACGCGGATCATCGGAAATTGCGTCGGACACGTACATCTTTCCACCAAATCGCGAACCTGAAACAAAGAAAAAAAACATTGCATTTTAGACAAGTTCTTGAAACATATTCGGAATTTCTTTGACTTAAAATTTAACTTAATGATATAATTAATGATTTATTATGTCAGGATTAGAACAGTTGTTACACCTTGCCTTTTGTAACAAGATCACGGTTTGTACTGTCTGCCCTAGATTTATTCTTTTATTTGTTTTTAGTATGTATTTAAATTTAGTGCAATAAGGATGTGCTATTAACAATGCTAAACAATTGTGAGAAAATTTATTATAGAAATAATAAATTAATTTAATTCAAAATAAGTGTAAAACAAATTTATAATCAAATAAGTACTGACTCGTATAAAAGTCTGAGGTGGGTTGTCGGTGATTGGTATCTCAAATTCTATTTCATTACATAACTATCGATTTCAATAATATTTTGAGCAAATTTAACATTACAAAAATAATGTTGGAACACATGTATATTGATATAGAATACTTGAATACTTTTTATCTTTATGATTTATATTAAAAACAGCAATTCATGTCGTGTCTGACTAGGGAGGGCAGTTTTCAGTGCAATATTCGATGTGTTATGAGTAGATTGCGGATGTTTATACAAACATACACTTCTAGAGTTCAATATTTTTCGTTTTAATGTAGCTGAAGAAGTGGAACTTCTGGATGTTGTAGTTTGTCCTTTAAATGTTTAAAAAGTAGAAGTTTTATTTGTTTATGTTATTAAATGTTCAATCGTCAGATATTTAAATATATTAAAGTGCATAAACATCCGCAGTCTAGTTATAAGCAAGCGTGGAAGACGACAGGAATCTTAGAGAATTAATAATTAACGATATAATAAAGAACATTCGCTTAGAAATTAGTTTTATGTAAAGCGAACCTTATGAAGATTTCAAACAAAAATTGTTCACGTAGGAAAATAATTTCATTAATACTTTTTTTTATAATAACGATGTTATAATACAATATTATTTTTGTTGTTATAGTAACAATTTTTTGGTTCTCTAGTTTAAGATGACTTTTTCAGGAAACGTTCGTTTCAATAGATTTATTATTAAAATAAACAACTGACTATTGGGAAATGCATTATAATAACTTGTGATAAACATGAACATGCAGTGATATCCAATTAGTCTATTTTTGCGAAAAAAAAATTAATCTATTGTCGAATGTGGTGATCCGGGGCAACCAACAAAACTAATTGACAATAACTGAAAAAACAAAGCCTGTCCCTCATTATTTTACCTGCTACCGTCTGGTTAACAAACCGACCTGTTTCCAGGAACTTCGTTCCGTTCCGGCTACGGGGTGTTCTAAATTATAGTATGGCGCCCAACAAAATAAACAAAACTTCAGGTTCAGAGCGTCTTGTGTATACCTGTGTAAATGTTACCCTTCCATAGATAAAAAAGCTTTTTACCATTTTCTGCAGAAATTATTATTTCTTTAACATCTTTTTATGTTCATTGATTTGTCAACTGAAGAAAACGCAGCCCTAACTGTTATACAGGCTGTTGCAGATGAAATGGTCGATTTACTAATAAAACTTTCAACAGCTATAGATTGATTAATAGCCGCATGCATATATCAGAATATGTTCTAATGGATATCATACACTTTAACCAAGTCAAGCAGGAGATTTATGCCTTTTTGGAAAAGCTTTGTGCATTTTCGAAGTGATGAACTTTTAAAAGATATCTTTATTACTGCTGCTGTTTAATGAAATTTTTTCCTCGCTAAAGAAATGATCGAGGAACATATCCGTTTCTAATCTTCAAATACCGCACAAACTTTCTGTGGCACCTGAGATTTTCTTATTTCACTCGCACACCTGAAGAATGACGTGCTGCGACTATTTCTTTGTCTCGTAAACGAAAGTTTTGCAACAATTACCCCGCTCGCGTGTTACGTGAGAGAATGTATCGAGGAAGTCCGTGCGGCTCGTGGCGGACAGTACGAAATGAACAAGCGACTTAATCAAATTTGAATCCTTCCGAGAATAATGTTAAGTTACAACTGTCTGACAGACGGACAGATAGGAGTTGTGCTTTCACTTTCCGTTGAATGTCAGCAAAAATCTGGATATCCGAAGGCGAAATATGTTAAAACGCAATAGCCAGCGGAAACTCATACGCGTTTCCATTGCTTTATTTCGAGTTTATTCTACACGCCATGTTATTGAATCGCAAACGGTGATTTGCAGGCGTCCAACGTGTTGCCGTTCTGTATCAATTTTTACGAAGTCTGCGTAAAAGTCTGTACGCGTATCAAGAAGGAAATCATTGAATCGAGTTTTAGCTGAACTGCAGAAAGGCAACAATCAAATCTCAGAGACACAATAAACTTCAGGATTTTATGAAACATTCCTTAGACACTGACAGAATTTTAATTAACGCTAGAAGAACGAAGACTGTTCACCATCAAGATGTACGGGGGTGTATAGGGGGTGGATGGGGGTGTCCATAAGTATTAGGACACTCATAAAATTTGAAATAAATTCTAAAGAGTATATGAAATCATTAGAGTATTCGACAGTACATTCTCCTATTCCATACTTTATACTACAAAGAAAATATACATTCCACATTACATCGCAAATCTCACAATGAAAGTTACTTAAAAATTAAATCCTCATTTCGTCGGTATGACTCCTTCACTCCTTAATTACAGCTTCAACTAATCTTGACGTTCTAACTGTGAGTTCGTCAACAATTTTTACGAACTCTGTGGTTCGTAATTCCTGGCGATTCAGGACTTTTCAAGCTTGCAATTCTCATCGTATTGAAGAAAAAATGATTATTCAACATTCAGTGTGTTGGTGTAAGTGTATACACATCGTTATTTCTCAAACTATTAACCGTTTGCGGTCCGAATTATTTTTGCCGTTTCGTTCTAGCCGGATTACATGTATTTTACCACCATAGCACAGTATCGTGTACTTTGCGTTCATTTCATTATTTCAGGATTTAAGGAACACAACAATATATTTGTATTAATAAATTTATATTAAGTATAGTATTAGCGTACAAAAATGGTTTATTACCTGTAATAATTTACCATGTATCATCGTATGATATCGTTTAAAACATTCTCTAACGTACAGTCCAGGCTTTCTCACGCATGATTCTTATACTTATAGAGATGGCTACCGGAGCTACAGCCTTCTCCCACTCTAGGTCCCTTCCCCTCATATAAGCTGTGATCTGGGACGATGATGAACCAAGGGGGATCGAGGAGGAACTGGAGGGAACTGAAACGAAGGGAATGGACCTAGAGTGAGGGAAGACTGCAGCCCCGGTGGACATTATTGGTATATATAGAGTGTTCAAAAAAGGGCAGATAGTACTCGCGAATGGAGGAAAAGGTCCCAATAAACATAGATGGAATGAATAGATGGATTCATTTCTTCAACTACATAACACAAAAAATATTGAAGTATTTAGACGTAGGTATAGTAGACGAAAATATCTGCAGTCTAACTATTATAATTTCATATATTATTGCCAAACATTTTATAAGAATAAGTAACTTTAAATTAAATTAAGCACTCCCATGGCAATAAACATATTACTAGTAATAATTCTACAATTTGTTCTTCTGCAACATTTAGCGTAACAATTTTTTAATATTAAGAATACCTTCAGCTACAGTAATAACACCCTGCTTCAAAACCACGCTGTTATTATAAAACCTGAAATTAATGCGGATTCGACGTCACACCTCTGTTATTTAAAAGGAATTTATGAGCAGCGAAGGCAGCAATAATAGCGCGTAGCATTCGCACAGCGTTGCATGCGTTATTAAAACGCTTCGATTATGTTCAATTACATTCTATCGAACGTGCAACTTGCTAACAAACGGATTTTACAAAAATGGAAGAACAGTTTTTTTAAATGATAAAAATAACGATGAAAAGTATGAATATGTTTTAAAATAACTGATCACTTAATTGGAGCGTTAACAATGGACAGATAATTGTTCGAAAAAGATGAACAAAAATTATATCGATGATACGTCAACTGCAACTATTTATGCAAATATATAACTTTATTTTTAAATGTTCTTATGCCTTAATACTGATAATAATATGGGATCTCAAAAACTATTTTTTGCTCCAGTAAAGCTTCAAGATTAGATTTTTTATTTCACGAAACGAGTCCGTTTTGCATTCTGGAATATGTTGAATAGACAGTACGTGCTTTTAAATGAATAAAATGTATGTACTCATTTTTCGTGACTCTCTTTATTCCTTAGAGTCCTGAAACTTTAAAAAAAAATCACTCATGACGTACTGGAATTTTTGTTTAGAACTCGTGTTAGACTAAATGCCTACTTAATATAGTATGTTACTATGTATGTTTAAAGTTACTTTAGTGCTTTAAAATTGCAACATATTTAATAGATATATACATCAAGACCACCTCCTTGGCTGTGCCAAGATCATTGAAACGCCTTGTATAGATACAAAATCAGGCTGATATAAGTGTAGCAAGTACACTCACACTGTACGTACCAACATTATCGAAATAATATTTTGAAATCGATCCGATAAAATTGGTTCAGGTTAAATCTAAAAGCTTTGAACAAATCCCTGAAGTTTTCTTGTGGATCATTCATAAAAAACTTTCACTTTCGTTCACTAAGCACACGACTTTGGGCAAAACGTATACATACACACTCACGGACCCAAAAATGATATCTATTTTTGAGATTTTTTTTCTAATGAAAGTAAAATCTGTCTAGACGTAAACCTTTTTATATTAAAAAGTTTGTACGTACATGTAATTGCAAAAACTTGAATAATAAATGGTACAAAAAAACGTGAAGACAGCCATTCCCATCTATTGGATTCTGCGAGGCAAGCTTTCGCAGTGCCAGGTATATATGTTACACCGTTGAATTAAAACAAAAAAGTGGGGTGAATCTTAAAGTACTCGAAAGAATCTAGGTTTTGACGCAGTCGATTTAAGGAATATTACTTTTTCGTAAAATCAATCATTCGCTAAACGAATGCTGGCTTCTCATTTATAAAAAGAGAAATAACAAATGGAGAAAAATCGTATAACAAAGAATAGACAATTTCGTTTGGAATAACTAATGAGGTATATGGTTTAAACTTTACACAATTATAGGAGACCCCAAAAGTAATAATTTTGCAAAGTCATAGTACGCACGTCAATAAGGGAGAAATTCACATTTAAAGTTTTTTGGTTTTGCTAACTAATATCTGAACTAATCGAATTTTAGCTGAATTCTTAATTCAGTGTAGCTCTATGGAAATGTGACAAGCATTTAAAACCAAAAATCATGGGTTGGGTTTTATAAAACCAAAAACATGCAGGTCTTATATCTGCATGTTTTTTTCTCATTTTTCTTATCCTATTTTATTTTATACTAAAACTGATTTTTTTTGTAAGTAAAATTTCAGCCGAATGGATTCAATAGTTTCTGAGATGTTTTTGCTGCTGATTTCGAAAACACTCTTTCAGTAAAAATACATTTAAAGTTATGGCCAATTTCTCCTAAAATTGTCACAAATTCGTTATTCTTAAGAATCTCAACGTGAAAATTCGCCTAGGAATCCCATCAAAGGACCATAAAGCGTGTTTCAGGCCATAATCAATTTAATCGAGCGAATTGATAAACAATTTCTGTTTCATAACTCTCTAATATCTCTATCATTGAGACTAATTACCGTCAAAACAACATTGCACGGTGAACTTACGTTGCAATTCATAATCGATCGATCATTCGCCATTATCGGTGCGTCAAATCATTCACCGATACGTGTATTTACGTGCCCTTTACCTGGAAGCTTTCACTGTCGGCCTTCCGGCGACGATGATAAAATCATTTATCACGCAACACGCGCCGCGGTGCATAGTCATTACACAGAACAATCGGAAAATTTAAGGATACCACGTTTATTACCTCCAGTCACCTTTACAAGTTTAATTACAAATTAATTGACAAACTAACGATTCCCCGTCCAAGAAAATTCCCCATCGACAGAAATTACTCCATCATTATTTAACATCTCAAACTGTATAAATGTATATTAAAAACAATACAGATATACGGTATACATACACTCCCGCTCGTAAATCATAGGACATCTACTAAAATTTCATAAAGTCCTACAAAAATGATAGTAATCGTTAAAATACTGAAAAGTAAGCAATTTTCTTTCATATTTGACACAATTAGCTTTGTGTATGACAACAAATGTGTGCAATAATTTCTTCAAAACCTTACCAAAATCATTAATGATAATTAAAGCTTCTTTTCGTCTATATATTTTTCGTGTGCCTTAAAGACCGCTTCTACTAATTTAAGCATCCTACTAATTACTTTTTTTAGAATTTCTGCATTAATATTTTTCGATTCTTTTTGCAGAATGTTTAACAGCCCTTACTTGTGAGTTTGGACAGCTATCATGGTTTGGAAGATGAAGAAGAAAATTCCGTCCGGATTAATCAGAATGGAACGTGTTTCCAACATTTCAAATATGTTTTTCATTGTTAAAAACATTTCAACAACTAAACATTTTATTTTCTTGTACTCAGATAATACTGAACCGTAAATACACGCAGCAATAAAGCTATATAATTTATATAATTTATATTACATAATTAAAGTTTGTCAAAATGGGTAACTGTCCCACGACTTTTGAGCGAGAGTATATTGGGAGACGATTATCGTCCTTCAATACTGAAATATTCAAATCGTTAGAAAATCCAATTGAAAATTCTGCGAATCGTGAGGACTGCGCCAGGATTTGTTAACAATGTGACAATAAGACTCTGATTGCAGGCTACTTGAAAACGAATCGAACGCTGCGTGCGGCCGAGCTGCAGTAGTACATATTGAGCCATTGCACTAAACGCCTAGAGGCGTTGACAGTACACGGCGAAACGATTTGTCAAGCGCCTAATAAGCCCTCCTAGCAGTCAAAAGGTTAATAACTATGCGACCAAATATGCAGAGAAACTAACACAATTCTAAGAAATCTTAATCAAAAGGTCACTTAAAGAATCATTAGACATGACTTAAATAATTCAAACCGCTAAAGAGCCAAACGGATTGCTAAAATTATGCAAAATACTGTGTTCGTTGATTGTAAACGATATTAATCGATCGGTAAAGTATTCAATATAGAGGGTGGAGCATTTAAAAAAAAATACTTAAATATCATTGTTAAATCTGAAGATAGGAAAAAGTATATGAAAGAAAAGTTGCTCTGTGTAAGGAGATAAATATAAATGGTATAAAAAATTCTTCCTCGAGATCAGTATGAGGGACACGATAAGGTCATCGATGTTTTTCAAATGGCACCATATTTTTTTCTCAATCATTATATTAGACATTATATTACATTATATTAAACATTACTTTAAAAATATCCTAAAAAATATTTACCTTTGACCCCACACATACTCTAATACTTCTTTTCATTAATTGTTCGATATTCTTTCGAATTCCGGAGTAAAATAGAAGGAGTTCTGTTAAAAAAATTCATGGTGACCATCATATCTCGATAGAAAAACAAGATAGCAAAAAACTGATTACTATACTGTATACGCTTTTTGTTACAATGTTACATATGCTCGACAAATTTTTTTACAACTTCGATAGTTTCAAAGATATTAAAACTGGTATTTCCTATTGATTCACCTTATATACTTCCGTATCGAATTAAGTTCTCACGAGTGCTTTTTACTAATTTTTGTGCTCTTGTCTAATAAAAATAAAACAACATATAATGAACCGCAGAAGAACCTAAGTAGTTCAATTTTAATATTCTTTTAAGCATTGTTTGGAAATGTGTAAAATTATAAAAAATATGAAACATATTACTTTTAGATATTATAATGCCAGACTGGATTGAAATGTTGACTGGCAATATACTACTGTGAAATTTTCAACTGAAACAACTGATGCTTAAGAGGTAGCCTGAAGTTATTCGGGGAGCGGCAGTATTGTATGAATATTAACCTCATAACTTACGATTTTTTCGGACGCTTCGCGTGCCTGAGTCCGCTATTTATATTTGGAATCTGCAGGCCATCGACGGGAATACTTTAAATGTTAATATGCTAAATTGAATGCAATTGAATGAATGGATTTCCTAAATCAACTAATATATGCGTAGAGATGGTCAGAAAAGTATCCGGCCACTTGCCATAATTGCAAAGTTTAAAAATACCAGCTTGCGATATCGTCAGAGTACGTATATTTTTATTTGTCTTAAAGAATTCTGAATCTTTTTAAATTTAAATTTGCCTTCAGATAATTTATCAAATTAGCGTCTTAAAGTTTAAATGCATCATTTCTAATTCGTCGTTTAGTAGATAAGCGACGAATCGATTCAAGCTTCTGCCATATACTGGATGTTCTAAAATTAACGGTGTTAACTTTGAGCACGTACAGCACCACACAAAATAAATAAAAAAATTCAGTAAACTTGAGGCGAAAAGCGAATGATTTCCAAGATATAAATCAATTTTTAATTTTATTGTACCAGATATATATTGCTATGGTCCATGCGAGAAACGCATATGGGCGTTCAAGTAATGTATTGAATAAACAGGCTTACCGAACTTCCGCACGATATGTAAGGCTTCGAAATCAAATTTTTCTGTATATCTCAGAAAACATTGATTTCTCGACACATGTTTACTTAACCTTACTTATTTATTGTGCCAAGTATTATACGCTCCTAAAGTTTGAAACATCAATTGTCGAATACTCCGTACACTCGACCATCTGTAGAAAACAACTAAATTTCTCTTTACAACTTAAAACCTATTGATTCTTCGTCAGATGTTTACGGAAGTTTATTTGTTTATTTGTCGAGTACTATACACACTTAAAGTCTGAAACACCAATTGTTGAACACCCCGTACATGCGAGCACCTTTACGAAAAAATAAATTCTATTTATTTTGCTGAATTTCGTACGTATCCAAAAGATCGTGAATTTGAAACATCCTGTACAGAACGGTCGCAAAAGAATCGTAGAAATTCAGAAGAACGTTTCAGAATTCAGCCATTTACCCAGATATGGCGGCGTTAACAAAATAAGCGGAGGTCTGTTATCCAGCGTGAAGGAACTTTCTTCGCCGTGTATGAAGTCTACCGCATTATTGATTACGCTCTGTTATCGGCGCGGCGAATCGGCCGGAATAAATATATATATCATTTATGTGCGAACACCCACAGCCAGGCATTTGACAGCGGAACGGTGAAA
Organism: Macropis europaea; assembly: GCA_916610135.2. Taxonomy (NCBI): domain Eukaryota; kingdom Metazoa; phylum Arthropoda; class Insecta; order Hymenoptera; family Melittidae; genus Macropis; species Macropis europaea. Next base: position 27,140,380 of record OU744345.1, read on the forward strand.
ATTATTTATTACTGGATCACACGGGCTGTGTTTATAGTGGTCGAAGAGATTTTTGGTCACGGGCTGTTGGGGAGCAAACACGCAGAAACACCACCACTTTTTTCCCCTGGTTGTCTGTTCACGACATTTTTTCTAACCGCGAATGATTTACATCGGTTGCGTAAACGTTCCCTGAAATTTCAAACGGGATCACAGCAGTGGGTGTTCGATCGATCCGTATGAACATTGCCTGACGTATGACTGTCGATTACAACAAATTTCATGTTTCTTTTCATTAGAGCTTACACAAACCTTTTATAGGTTTGTACACCTATACATAAGTTTACGATACATGAAATATTTACAAAAGATTGAGAAACATATTTGCTAACTGCTTATGATTACATTTGGAGATTGCGTTCTTGAAAAAATTGACATATCGCTCGTTTGCTGCAGCAACGACATAACTAAAAATTTGACATTTTTAAGTTATTGGTACAGAAAACACTGGTTTTGTTTGTAGTTTTTACTGGTAGAACAATATAACTGATCTTCTAAAACTCAGCACGAGAGGACGGTTGTCGAAGACAATGTTCTTATAAAATTGCAGTGATTCGAAACATTCAATCTCGTTTTCCCTAAAATTCTTCTTCTTGAGTTGTGTCGTTGTTGCAGCAAATGATAGATATGTATTTAAGAACTAGAATGTCACGTTCTGTGAGAAGAAGTTTAACACGTTGAACGCCACGGTGGTCACCGGTGACTGACACTTCAAACTTAATTTAATTGAATAATTATTTATTGTCACAGAATGCTGAGCAAACTTCACACTGAAACAATAATGTAGGAATAGAAGAACACCACTGAGTATTCAAATCTTTTTTTCTTTACGATTTATATAAAAAATAGGAAATTATATCGTGTCTGATTAGGTATGGCCGTTTTCACTGTGGCGTTCAACGTGATAATATTAAATGGCGGAAAGTGCTTACGACTTTTTAATTTCTCAATAAACGTTTGTCTTTGGGAGTCATATAAAGAGCATTGCCAAAGTACACGATTTAGGTCTTGGATATTGTTGTTGCAAGCAGATTTTGACTCTTTTATGATACCTATTCGTGACAATGAAGCTGCAAGGTTTTTTTAGTCGGTTCTGTAGCGATTAATCGTTACTGTGACTTTCTTCAACAGGTTTTTGTTATAGAACCATAGTTTAAAATTGTGAAAAGCGTTAGTATTGTAATAATAATATAAAGTAATGACTATGCGATTCGATTTGTTCAAAATATTCAAGGTTTACTACATTCCTAGCTGCTCTGTTTATTTATTCCTTAATTAACATAAGATTGAGACATGCGATGTGGTCCAAAATGGGGTTCTTATTATTTGTAATCCAACAACATTGGTATGGATTTCCAAGATATTGAGAATGATTAATATCATACTATTATCATCTGTTTGCTTTGCTGGTGATATTTTTAGAATGAAACATTAAAGAAATAAATAACAAACAATAAATAAATTAAGTGCAGGTCAATACTAAATTCGAAAATTATTCTAATGAAGGGTCCATCCCGTATATATTAGTAAAATAAAAATCAGCAGAAAAACAACTTTATCATTAAAGTGATTCTTAACACAGGCGACACGCCAAGCCAATATAGTGGCTGTTAGTGCGACAGTGCGTCTCATATTGCCCGAGTATTGCTCGGAATAAATTATTAAATTATTGGAGATACAGTTCGCTCCAACTGGTCTAAACACCCTGTATTATTAATTTTTACACAAAAGCGAGAAATTTTCTGTTTTGAAATAATCGAAGTAGGCGAAGGAAGTGACGCAGTGCGGAATTATGTTTCAGAAACGATTATCGAAAGGAAGGAAACGATGAACGATAAATCGATTGGAATTCGAAATGCGTACACAGTGTTCCTGTTGACGTCGTGCCGGTTTGCGTCATGTCGTTTCTCGTTCCAAATATTTCATTCGCAAGGAAAGTAACTTATATATGTCTCATAAGAATTAATAAATTATGCAAAGTAGTCAAATGTTATACCCAGCAATGCACATAATAGTGAAATTAATATCATTCCTAAAATAATTGTTGAAATATAAAATCTGTGACAATATGCGTGTGTCATAATAATGTGTAAATTATACAAAGCAGTAAATTTTATATTCAGCAATCTAAATAATACTGATGTTATTAATTATATTATATTAAATAGGAAAAAGGCCTGCTCTATCGCGTGGTGTAGTTAGATTTCCTCCGAGACCGTTAGTTTTTCAAATAAATCGAAAAACATCTGATAAAATTGGTACGTTTGCGGTGTCCTTTTAATTTTAATCATTGTTTAAACATGTTTAAGTGTTTAAAATATTATAATACATGATATAATTTTAGTCTGATAGATTTTATAAATCTCTCAGAAGCGCATAGTCAATATTAAAAGTCCAGGTATGTGTTGAACAGTGTTATTATTAATGATTTTGGTAAGGTTTTGAATAAATTATTGCACTCATTTGTTATTATACACATAGGTAATTGTACAAAATATGAAAAAGAACTGCTTCCTTTTACATATTTTAGTAATTACAATCATATTTTTAGGTCTTTGTTAAATTTTAATAGATGTCCTATGAGGTATGAACGGGAGTGTACATTTTATAAACTTCTTCGGCTTATATTTTCATCACTAACAAAATCGTCAGTGTTTCTGTCAAACATGCGCACTTGTGATACCATAATTCCAATTCTAACTTCAATATTCGAGATTCCATTCCTTTTGCCATATATTTTCTTTTTACTTAATTAAAAAACTCCAAAACACAACATAGTATGCAATATGGCGACAAGTATCCCGCCCATAGAAAATGTTTAACTTTTGGGAAGAATTGTTTCGAATTGGGACAAGACAAACTTCCGAATCGACAAACTTCTGCATAGCAAACAACCGAATTTTCAAATCAATATGTTTCTTGTTCACTGTCATCGTTTATTTAATGAGACAGTTATACTATTTGCTTCGCATGCTGTTAAGAATTTAATTTTCGAGATAAAAAAACTGCGTATAAAATACATGAATATTCCTAATAATTAGCACGTTCGAACATCCATTTCTAAATGACTAGGGTGGCCATTCTTCCAGAATCTTGTGGCTACCGTGTACGGTGGATATCGTTCGAAACAAATTGTGTGGCGCATTGCAGGTGAGCGGACAGGATGAATGGTTATGATGCTATAATGCAAGGCCGCCACGGTTTACGTAATAGAATCCAACCTAACGATACGGAATACGGTTTGTTGTCGGTGCAATAGTTCGGTGAAAGACGCAAAAAGAGAAGTTAATCCTTTGCACTCCGAGAATATTTTAACACGCTGACTGCCGTGGAGGTCACCGGTGACCGGAGCCTGAAATTTTGTTTAATTAAGGAACTAGCAATAGTTGTGTAATTTTGGACAATACTGACATTGCAATAATAATATAAGGTGACATCTATACGTTTCAATATTAAATGCTTTTTCTCCTTCCCGATTTGTATTTAAAATAGGACACTATAGTCTGTCTGACTAGGTATTGTCGTTTCCACTGTGGCATTCAACGTGTTAACCTGGAATAGCTAACCTTTCCTAAAAATGACGGTCGGAACATTTGAATCTCGTGATATCGGATGATCCGCTTATTAAGTAAACTAATTATGCTTATTATTTGCTTATTTATTTATTAATAAATTCAATACCAAACATAACTTTTTAATTTCATTTATCCTGTTTCTTTATAAGATAAAATATTTCTGTTCTTAAATAAAAAAAATTCAATTATATTCGTATTTTTAATTGATGTCGTCATTTTCGTGAATGCTTAGTAATAATAATTAGTTATCTAGGGTTAATGTGATCATCTAGCTGCTCCGAGGCATCTTTGTGCTGCGCTTCTAAAAGTTGACAACGTTGTTTCTCCAACAACAATTTATAAATACTTATAATTTCAAATTGATTCATTTATTTTGTGAATTCAGTTTGTTTGACAATTTTATACATTGATTCCTCCACTTTACGATATGTGTAGACACAGCGTACACAGTGCATTCAAAAAGTTCCGCAACTGATGTCGCTGCACATGTACAAGTGTTGTTTTCTCTATTCCAATGCTGGAACTACTTAGTATGAACGCTCGTGTACGTTCTATAAAAATATCATTGCATTCGGTTCAGTACTTGGTAAACAGTGACGGTTTAAAGTTTGTACATTTCTTTCCATTGTCACGGTTATCGCGATGGAACAAAGAGCTGCGATTAAATTTTGTATCAAGATTTTTAGCCAAAAAGTCGGTCACAGTGATCAGCTATACTCCGTATTCACCGGATCTAGCCCCGGCCAATCTTTTTGTGTTTCCCAAGCTGAAGGCGACGTTAAAAGGGGAGCGTTTTGACGACGTGGAAACAATTGAGAAGAATATGACGGCGGTTTTGAACTCAATTCCAAAGGAGGACTATTCTCAACCCTTTTAGCGGTTGTACGAGCGCTCCGAAACGTGTCTAGAGAGAAGAGGAAGTGTATGTTGAATTTTAAATAATAAAATTTCATTTCCCTAAAAAATTCGAGTTTTACTAGCGTCAGTCCTGGAACTTTTTGAATGCACTGTGTATGTTGTGGTAGCAGCTTCAGTGGAGTGCAAAAGGTTAAACAACGGAGAATTTTGTTTACCTTGAGATCAGTTCTGTCATGATAGAAGCTTATATCAAAATTCAGACCTTTTTCGGTACCTTTCGATGTTGCCTGAACACCTCAAATTAAAAATCAAGGCATGAGAATTTCAATCGACCATTCTATCTTACTTGTCATTTTTGCTGGAAATATATTTTACCTAGATTACATAACGTTTATACTTCTGTTGCATCATGTTAGCACGAGCACATCCTAGTTTCCATAATTTCTTGTAGAAATGATTAATCCAATCATTTAACAGGTTGAATTAATTGAGAAATGTAAACCAAGTGTATTTTAGATTGTTTTTTGCTTACGGAGTTTGACGTTAATTTTTATCATTGCATATTTATTAATGCCAGAGATTATGTATAATACGCGATTATATTAATTTGAAAATAGTTATTAATGTAAAGAATACAGCTCGTTGTATTGTCAAATTTATATTGTACAAATATTTTTATGCCCCACTATGTGATGTGATTCATACGCATCAATATGGACGGCTTTTAGTGCTCGATTATTTCAATGCAATATTTTTTAAGTGCTTAGTGTATTTTGTTTCATAGTGCAACTTTTCACGTGGTATAAACAGGAGTCTAGGGACGAAAGAAAAATTTGATATGTAATTAATTACCATGGAAAAATGGTTGAAAACTGTTTTTTGTTGTAATTTGATATTAAATAAATTGTTTTCTATGAGTGAAATTATACCTTTGTCCAACTGGAAAACGACATTTTTCTAAATAGTCATAATAATTCATTATACATGCAAGTAATATAAAAACTGATTTCATAATATTATTGTTCATGTACTTGTATGTAATCCTACAAAAGGAGAATGAATAGGATTAGCCATAAGTCACAAAGAACACCAAAAAATAAGGTGAACTTATAATTCTGTCCAGCAGTGTATATCAATATTAAACATATTTAAACAAGAATACGGAAGTGAAGACAGCTGACGTTGTATTGTCTAGGCAGAGTCATTAACGGAACTATCAATTATTCTAATTTTTTCTACATTTCTCATACTCCCTTAAAATTTTCATAATCGTCTGTACAAGAGTTTTTCTTTTGACTTCCAGCATTTTTCTGCTGGCAGTTTCACCTTACTCGTGGAATTATTCCAGATCGCTTGTCGCGTCTCTTTTTCAGTCGACTTCCGGTATAAAGTGCGCGGTTTGTTTGACCGTTTCCTTTGTTATATTAGATTTTTTTGTTGAAATTCAGAAGCAATTTAAGGCGAGTTCAATAAAAGTGAACTGTTTCATCATGAATTTAATTTAATCTCTTCTCAGTAACAAGTGTTCATGTCATGATATTAATTTGCAAAACACTTCAACGTACTAGAAGGATTAACGAACTATTTTTAATATTCTTTTATGTACGTATAACTTGTAATTAGATGTATCTAGTAACCAGAAACATTTCACAATACTTCCTTTCAATGACAGAATTAAAAATGGATATTCTGTTTCTTTGATAGCTAAATAACAAGGAAAATGCAATTTTGCATTGATTGGCACAATTAACACTTTGACCGATCAGCTGCATTAACTGTAGATGGCAAAATTTCTAACTTTTCAAACAAAATAAAAGTAACATCCAATTATTCTCATTTTAATTAATAATATTAATAATTTCCATTACTTTTCCTGGTTCCATTATGCTTTAATATGCATACTTACTAGTATTACAAATAATGAAATAAATAATGATTGAATCCAAGTGTTACACACGCATGGGTGACGTGGCAGTCACAGTGTTAACCTGTGAAATCTGCAATTATATGAATTCTACATTTCCTTTCAACACTTATACGTATTCCTATTTTAAATAAAACACGAGAGAAATTCCTAAGAATTGCAGTATTCGACGTCGCGTACCATTGCACAACGATAGGAACAAAAGAATATACTACGAATCATTAGTGCGAATTATTAATGTACTTTTTTAGATTCATTTTCACAGAATGTTAATACGAGTGCCACAGTGAAAACAGCAATACCTAATCAGACGCAATATAATTCACTATTTTTTATATAAACCATAAAGAAAAAAGAAATTTGAGTACTCCATTGTGTTCTTCTGTTCCTGCATTATTGTTTCAGGATGAAGTTTGCACAGAATTTTGTGGCAATCAATAATTATTTAATTAAATTAAATTTGAAGTGCTGGTCATCGGCCACCCCCACGGAATTCAACATGTTAACATTCAATGTGTTCTGTTTATTTTGTGAAAGTCTTCTTGTCGATTTAACTGCAAGAGCGCGAATGCAAAAAGCGTAAATAATATACAGTAGAAAAATCCTAAGCATTCGTTCCGGAGGCGTACGAAAAGGCGGAAGAAACGTATTAGTTTTTCAATTGCCAGAAGGTTTATGTTGCTTCTTCCCTGCAAGATCACTGACATTGACAAGCAACAGAGCACGATCAAAAAGACAAGGAATACGGATTTCCACGATGATCAAGAACGGTAAAAGCGGACCATCGCTTGTAACGTCGTCGTCTTCGTGTAACAACTACGCTCGCGGTCGCATACACAGTAATTACCCACGATACAAGGAATTATCCTGTATCATTACCTCCGTTATCGTTACTTCCAGCCTTTCATTTTCTTGTGAAATTTTTTGCCAGCCTCACATCGATTTTCCCTCGAACTGACGCGACTGGAAAATTCATTGAATCAATTTGTCACAACGATTTTCTCTGTTTCCTTCTTGCACTTTGATTTCTTTCGGAAATGTTAGTGCTACAATTTGTATATTTACAACTGCATATAAACGACAGATTAGAGTTTTATATCATTAAAACTGTTAGAAACACAGAAAAATGTTACAAGAGAGAATTAAATAGTTTCAGACGTGAAAGTATGGAATTCTATTTAAAAAAAACTGCAATTATTCTTCTCAACTGCACAGAAACATAAAAATATATAAAATATAGTATACAGCGTCTAATTCATTGAACTATGCCTTGTAACACTTTTCTCTATTTCTAACGGTTTCCAAATTACAGCTCCGCCAATTTTCATGGGACACTCTGTATGGTAGACTTAATGAAATAATATTATAATAACCCCTTATCTAATTCCAATTAAACAATGGCTGAATGCAGGGATCTAAGTTTTCAACAGTATATAGTACTAACAAAGTAGAATATAAAATATTTAATCGACAAAGGTATTAAATTAACCTTTGCTCAGGAGCATGCGGAGGATGCCCTTAGGCGTTCAGTTAATAATAACTAGACTGCGGATTTTTATGCAACTTAACATTTCCAAATATCTGAAAAACTCACACTTGAAATTGTTCGAATATAAAAAGAACATTTTTTTAAACACTCATGGAACAAAATATAGTTTTATCAAAGTTTCATTTCTATAACAGCAATAAAATAAAAAATATTGAATTTTAAAAATGTATATGTGCATAAACATACACGGTCTAATCATAACAAGCGCATAATTGTCACAGTAATTTTCATAATCATTCAGAAAAGCTTTACAAGTTGATTCTGATACAGTGATCGGTATATTATGTGCTGCTACTGTATAAAATTCAATTCCCTCCTCGCCTTCTTGTTAGAGATGTACACAAAAGCATTTCCGCGACAAAAAATGTCCCCGACATTTATTAACACGCTGTATATACGGTAGAGAAAGTGATGGAACCTCTAGTCGAGATCCTGATCGCTATCTTGCTATCGCCAGCAGCCGATCTTCCCAGGATGATCCACACAGGGAAGTTCGTGGGAAGAAGAGAGAACGATCTACAGAGTGTTTTAAAACCGATGACCTCAACTTTAGCTACACGTAAAACTCAATAAATAAACAAAAAGCTTTTAGTTAACTTGGGTCAATAAATTATTAGTTACCCAATTATAAAAAGAAATTAATTTTTTTATCAGAGTGATCAAATGTACGGAATATCTGAAAATTGATGGTCAAAACTTTAGCTACATACAACACTCCATGAAATAAACAAACAAGTTTCAGTAAACATGGTTTAAAGAATGAAGTTTCTGAGATGTAAAAAAAACTTTGATTTCGAAACCGTTTGTATCATATGGAAGTTCGATAAATCTGTTTATTAAGTACATTATCTGAACGCCTATCGGCGTTCTCCGCACGGAATTTAACAATATTATGATGAAATACAATTTTTCTGTATAAGTCGAAAACTGTTGACTTTTCGACTTATCTTTAGTGAAATTTTTACGTTTACTTTGTTGAGTATTGTACATATGGAATTTTACAACACCCTGTACAGTTTCGTGATTGCGATTCATCATGGAATCTTGATCATGAAAATGAGTCGCGCTGCACGAGCATCATTTCCAGGGAAATGAAAGTCCCTGAGGAACTGGCCTGCAGCTGGCTTTTAATATCTAAGACCTGTAAGTCTTCAAATCCTCTTAAAGTTCCACTAATGTTTACTTGAGTATTGACAAATTTTGTCTCTAGCAAAGATTTTGAATATTGAAGATCTTGCCGAAAATTCTTATTTAGCAGAGCCAAACATCTTTGAATTCTCGAAAATTTATTGGACTTACTACGAGATGATAAAGCTTAATCTTATTTTTTTTTAATAAAGGCAGGAAGCATTATGTGGTAGAAAGTCCGACATGCTTAAAAAATGATTAATTTCTATACATATTGAAACCTAAAGAATACAACTGACACCAACATTGTTTTGAATTGTCAATTGTTTTAACATGTACACTTTCACATGTAACTGCAAATTTTTATTATGCTCGGTACAAGTTGTTACGTTCTTACAAAGAATAAATTTTGCAGGAATTTAAGGTATTAGGAGAAAAACATAATATTAAAATCATTTTTTATAGTGAATATATCCTTAAACCCCGAATATTCCACGATTAACCCTTAACATTCCTGGGTTTTGAAAAAAAGGCTCGTTTTTAATCCTCAAAACAGGAGTAACATTTTCTGTTTCTGTGATTAACCGACAGTGACTGCTATAGTCACATTTAGCTAGAAACCTACAGTTCTACAGGTGGATTTTGAACGATCATATGCCTACAGAACTATTTTTGAATGCAAAGATTGATAAATTAATCCTGGGTCACGTACCGAAAATTAATTAGCTTATGCAGGGTGTCATATATTTATCATATTGTTGTGGCTGACAGAGAATTGAATTTTAAGTACGTATAATATGTTGCCCTTCCAATGATGTTGAATAGAAAAAAAGTAGGAAAATCTTACCATGTTCATTTTTCTGTGCAAATCTGAGGATCGTCCCACATAGTACGTTCATATTTGATATCTAGTATCTACAAGAAAGTTCAAGAAGCATCCAAGCCTAGCCGAAGGACACCAAAAGGGAATAATTAAAATTCCAGAGAGCATTTCTCCTCCTAACCACGAAAATGACAACCCAAGTTCCGCTTTATCAACTGCGACCTATTCCTTTCTCGTTTCTTTGCGCGAGACGCAACATTAAAGACTAAGCAGTCGAGTAAATACACCAGTAAAAAATCTTTGTTCTAGTTTGTCCGTTCACAGAGAAGCTTTTATACTTCTACACAGCTGAGAAGTTTTTAGATAAGGAAAACTCGGCCCGACCAAGATTGCTTCCCTCTAACGACCCGATTTCCGTGCATTGCCACCAAGATGACAAGAAAACTCTGCCTCCGAACAGATAGCTCCAGCTTCTTCAGCTACCAGCCTCTGTTCGATTCTCTTGTCCTTATCTAAAGCTCTCGCGAGTGTTTTCGACATACTCCTCGACTTATCGGTCAATTTACACGGTTTTTCTGTACGAATCATCACGTAAACCAGAAGCTCGTTGGCTGACTAGCGTTGAGAGCCAAACAGGCGACATAATCCTCGAGAATTTATCAGACTGTTATACAGAACTTATCATGCGGATGAAATTGTTTTACTGTTACGAAGAAACTAGAAGATTGTTAATTTCTCCAAGTTCATAGTAACTGACATATCAGAAATTCGTGAATGAGAAATCCTTGGGTCTAGCACTCTGATTCCCACTGACCCAGTTCATCATGGACTGGTTAGACAAGAACCTAAGCTCGCACGGTTTTTCCAAGTAATCCTAAGTTGTGATTGGTTATATTCGCTTGCCTTTAGCACCTCAAAAATGTATAAAGATCGAGATTTTTGTATATTCTATATACACACATTTTACTTAATATATTGTTCAAACGTAAAAACAACTATCAACGCTCTCAAACATAATCCTTGAACTACTCACATAAGGGTAATTCGACAGATGAGGTACACGCAGAGGCTTGGATCTGGAAATATCTTTTTGAAAGTAGTAGATTATATACTGCAATTACATTTTACAGTGAACAGTGTTTGCACATTACTAATTAACCCTTTGACTGTAGGCTACTTGGAAACGAGGCGAACACTGCGTGCGGCCGAGTTGCTGTAGTACGTAGCGAGCCACTGCAACGAACGCCTATGGGCGTCGACAGTACACAGTGACTGACTTTGTCAAACGCCTATAGGTGCTAATAGCAGTCAAAGGGGTAAGATAGAGAATTATTTTAGAAAATATTGCTTTCATGGATAACTATTGTGATTATGGAGGGAAACTTCATGCACCGTCCTTTACGTGTTAACAAATTTCCCATGAGAATCTATCAGACACCCTGTGTGTTCTAGCAATTACAATTCAATTGAACACGATCGAATCCGTTGAACGAAACACGGTTAGCAAAATTCGTATCGAGCGCGGGGAGTTTGGAAAAGAACGTGGTCTATTTTCAATTTCTTCGGGCAGAATAAAAAAAGAGCACGCGATCGTTCTGGTTCTGGTTCTCGGATTTTTGCCCGCCGCAAAACCGCAAGGCTGGCAGGATAACAAAAAGGAGGACGTCGGCGGACGAGAAAGAAAAAGGATCGTGTGGGCGGGCCACGCCTTCGTGTCCGTACGACTTTTAATAATCGGCCCGATTTATCAATGCACCGGCCCTAATTAGTAAGCAGCTTTGTTCTTTTACGCATTGTGCCGGGCTTTCTTCCTCGTTCGAAAAAACGAAACGAGGAGGAGAGGCTCTTTCCCGTGACGCGTTGCTTCTAAATCAGAAGAACGTCGCTTCGAGCAATCGGTTCCGTGCGAACAGCCGATCGATGCGGGATCTACCGAGCAGAGTACGTCGTTCACGGAAAAAGACTGAAAGAAACTGAAGTGATTCTCTGCTATTACGACCGAACGCTGTGCAATTTATGTCTGAAAGGACGGAAGCATCGAACGTGAATTTAAGAAACTGATTCGAATTTCTCTTTTAATAATTGCACCGATTCGTACCCTAGTTCGGGTTGAATTTTGTAAACCTCGTTTCTGCAAACTGCACAACACTCTGTCGACCGCTACTTGTTAACTTAACCCTTAAAAAATGGGACATTCTATACGTATATACAAATTAGTAATTATAGCACCATCAATCAGAATTAGAAATTCCTGAATCTGACTCCAAAAACAACTCCGATTCCGAAAATGACTGTGACACAGGTGATATTGTCATAGATCAGAGATGGCCAACCGAGGGCCTGGTTTCAGTCTACCCCCACTCTGCGGCCATTCCCCTCACGTAGGTTGTGGTCTGTGAATGATGTCGAAAACATTGGTGATGTCTGTAAGTACGGTTTCTCAAGAAACAGTGAAGCAATAAGAATAATTATTTTTTTTATACATGACATCAGTTTTATCTCGAGATTACGTCTCTACTTTCTTACTACGTGAGGGGAATTGACGCAGAGTGAGGGTAGGCCGGAGCTCTTGTGGCCATCACTGAATTAGGCAATCCGGAAGAAAGCTAGAGGGGGTTGATCTACCTGGTCCGCAAGGAACGTGTTAATAAGTATTACTGCATACGTTCCTTATAATCAAATTTGTACTATTAATTTACAAAGAATCAACATACATCCTACTGTTTCTAATATTTCGCACGAAATGTTTCTATTCTCGTGTAGGCGAAAGAAGGGACTAGTAAGACCCCTAAACACTCAACCCATAACAACGCATCGATGGGAAACTTTCCATCATTCAGCTCTTTGTCTCACTAAATGTTCAGATCTGTAATAATGCAATCAAGCCTATCGCAATTTCCATACAATTATGATGAAGTGAATTTTATTTAATATGTTGAATGTCGTGGGGGTCACCGGTGATCAGCACCTCAAATTTAATTTAATTAAATAATTATTGATTGTCACAAAATTCAGAGCAAACTTCATACTGAAACAATAATGAACAGAAGAACACGACTGAGTACTCAAATCTTTTTTTTGGTGCGATTAATATAAAAAATAGTAAATGATATCGCGTCTGATTAGGTATGGCTGTTTTTACTGTGCCACTCAACGTGTTAATAAATATTAATAAGTGAACTAGTAAATTAATTCATGAAAACACTCGTCGCTCTTAAGAAGATGCTTTTATCCCCAATAAGTTAATATAGACCGAAAATATATCAGGCGATATTTACTTGTTAGATCAAACTCGTCTACAAACCAGCGAAATTTAAAGAAAAAATCAGAATTTTCCAATTACCGAAGTTTCCCTTGTTATCTTGTCTGTTTTTGAGATTATTAAATTTTCGATATTAAAGCCATGCCAAACAATTATAATAAACCTATCGTTCAGTTTAAATCGAACGATTATTTCATAAACAATCTTGAAGATTTAATTAAGATTTTAGAAGTTTCTGCATATCTCGCGGGCTGTATTGAAAATTTATATTGAAAATGAAACCTGTCTACTTTTTCATGTATTGATTTGATTCGAATGCTTAGGCGAATCATTTTGTATGGAATATATGTATATTGTATAAAAAAAAAATTGTTATTATCACGAGTATTAATTCATCCTAATCAAGCGATACGCAAACATCGAAATAACACAGATTCGTAAATATGTATTACGCTAAACATAATTCTATCATTAATTTATGCGAGTACAGTATCTCTCGCTAAGCGGAATATGCATAAGGTAATTGAATTTTTTTTGTCGATTTTCTTCGAACGTCGTGGCTGGTTAATGCAGACACCGACCACGATACCGATGCAAATCGTTGGAAAATGTTTCCGTACGATCGGAATGTTTGACCACTCACCTGTTAACGTTATCTTATTTCATTATTTCGAGTAAATTATTTTATATGCAAATAGATTTTTTATATTAAATACGATGACTTAAACGAAGCCTATTGTATTCCATTTGCACTATTCTTTTAATTTGATTAAACAACTATTAAGTTTCATATAAATCTTAAAAATATTAATAATGTGATAACAATATGAAATACTAGTTATACCAGTTATTCATGATTTATCTTAAAAATAACAAATTATAATGAATCGGACGAAGTGTAATAGTTTCATTGGCTCAGGTCATATTAATCTGACATAAGTAATTAAGGATTAAAGATTATTTAAATTAACTAGTTAGTAGTTATTAGTGTTTTATTAGTATATGTAGTTAAATATATAAATATTTATCTGTTTAATTTTACGGTTCTTATGTATGTTATCATTGGAATGTAAATGTGACTTTAGAATTCATAAGCGATGGTAATTACTTACTAAAATTGAAATTCATATGTGTACCACCGGTGGCACGAAATGTGTCAAAGATCACTTATGATCCGATCACCACAACGTCCAGATTTCAATGTTGAACGTGAAAACAAGCAAGGAAAAATAAATGAATAATGTTGATCAGTTTGAGATACTCTGTGAAGAATAAAAAAATCTTCAATATTTCATAAACACGGTCCGTGCCGTATGGGTCAAATGAGTCCGACACATCAGATTCTATTATTCCAAATAAATGTTATAATTCTTTATATTCCAATTAAAACGAACGCCACAATAATAATACAAAATAAAGAGTATATCATAAGTTAGTTCAAGGTTTGTATTTTTAATATTATGTATTTATAAAAACTCATTTTCGCGTGTCTGGCCAGTTATGGAATTTACTACTGCGACACGGAACCTGTTAAGAAGCCACCTTCAAGGGACAACATTTTTTCTTAACCTAAATGATCTAAAACTCTTGAAGAACACTGTATTTTGTAACCTACCTTATTACAATTTAGCAATTGTTGTTTCAATGACAAATACCGAAATATTTCATTGATTAAAGGTAATAATAAATTAGATAACAAATTAAATAACATATAAATTATAAAACAAAACACTGACAACACTTTAACCACCGTTTTAATCACTGAAGTGATACATTTGCGTGAAACTCGTAATACAGAGACAACAACAGTCGGTAGTTAAGGAGGACGATTTTCTCATGTATTTGAAGGAGGTTCATTGCGATGAAGTGTCATTTTATCAAGTCTTGCAGTGCTTATCGCTTAATGTAGCGAAAGTGAAATGTTATCTACTTACTATATAACTATTTGTTAATATTGTGATGAATAATTGATACCTATTCAAAAAAACCAATCCCTTATAATTACTTCTGTCATTATACCGTATCAATACTATCACAATTATGAGCGTTTTCCAGACAACAGTATATTGCGTTTCAAACTATAAAACCACCCCAAAATCTTCAATTCTCACATATTGTGGTTAAACTAAAATAAACCAAGTATGCAAAGCCTGAAATCGTATAAAGGAACAATGAATAGTAACGAATAATTTTTCTGTCGTTCTTTGTTTTTTTAAGGAATATGATCTATCCTCCTCTGGGTAAACATTGTTTCTCAATACGATTTCAGGCATGGCATACCTGGTTTGTTTTTATTTAAACCACAACACGGGGAAATTGAAAAGTTTAGGGTGGTTTTATAGTTATGAAACATAGTGTAGAGCTAGTGAGAACCGATCGCTCTCAAACTTAAAATCATTCCAATATGATCACGAAATACGAGCTTTAAAATATTCAAAACAACCAGTGCTGCCTGATACTATAGCAGAGGCGCCGCAAGTAGGCACTTCAAGATCACTTCTCGTCACCTTACTCACATTAAAATCTAACAGGCGTTAAATTCCATTTTGGGGGTCTTGACATTCTGAAGCTTCAAAAGGAAATGAAAAATAATGAACATCGTGCGTGAGGACGTAAAGTGAATAGGATTTGGCAGAATGAAGAGGGAAAAGTGACCTTGAAGTGCCTAGTCTCTGCGTATCTACAGTAGAATCAAACAGGAATCACTTTGGCAAGTATCAATCTGAAGTCACCATATAAACACATAATCTTTCGATACATTTCGATAGTTTTCATTGACAGCTTGATCATCGAATTGCTTGCAAATCACGAGTGATTGATTAGTCCCATCGCTAATTTGAAGTCTCGTCGAATTATTTTGAATTTTACGATAGAGTCTTCTCAAACCTTGAGTCTGTTGCTGAATCCGTTGTTATATTGAATCGCACGTGTTGATAAATAATAATAATGATAACAGAATTTTGGCGTGTATCGATTTCAAGGTACCGATGGGTATGTGACAGGTGAATTCCTGTAAATACTGACGGTTCGCAGCGCAGGTTTTATTGCGGAAACCAGCGTCGCGGCGCCGGCGTCTCTGCAATCAATACGTCGCGGCGCAACGTCCTGTAAGCTTCGACTTCAGCTGTTCCCTCGCGTCCTCCCATGTTTTCTCGTCTTATTTCCACTTTCTTCGTCTTCAAATGCTCGTAAACTCATTTATGAAGACGTTCACCTCCCGAGGAATTTCAAGTTCGTGTGATTCTGCACTAGCTAAATGCGTGTCCATTGAGACAATTCAGTGATTCACGACAGACATTGATTAATACGCTGAATGCTGT
Source organism: Macropis europaea (assembly GCA_916610135.2). NCBI lineage: Eukaryota > Metazoa > Arthropoda > Insecta > Hymenoptera > Melittidae > Macropis > Macropis europaea. The sequence continues at coordinate 27,156,858 of OU744345.1, forward strand.
GGGAGTCACCCGTGATCGGCACTTCACATTTAATTCAAATAAATAACTATTTATTATTACACACTCCTGAACAGTTTTCACGTTGTAACATTAATGTAGAGACATAAAAACACGACTGTATTCCGCAATATTTTTTTCCTTTAGAATCTACATTAAAAATAGTATATTATATGGTGTCTGGCCAGCTATGGCTGTTTTCACTGTGACATTCAAAGTGTTACGTGAGCATTAGTCGAAAATTACTTATCGCTGGCCATATTTTTGTACGTTATTCATGTTATGTCGATGTTTCTACAGTTTTAAATTTGTAAGTACATTGGCATGTTTTTTATTGACGACACGTATGTGCGTTTATTTGTGTTATATGTACGTTGTTCAAATGTATGAAATCACGTGTACGTGACAGCGGCCATCAAATTGTCCAATTTCAATAGCAACCAATTCTTTTTACCTGGAGATTCACACTCAACTGATATGGTGAATTTGTGTCGCATAAGTGGTATGGTGCGAGTCGAACTGACCAGAATGTTTATCTCTTTTGTGTGTCATAGCGGAGCAAAAATAAAAACTCACAATATTTTTAACCATGTACTTAAAATGTACTGACAATAATAAAAGTATTTTAACACCAAAATATTTAACTCCATCATTGCATAAAAAATGTTTTTAAAAATGTCTCTGCCTGGAAAAATGTGGAACATATGGAGGGAAGTGTATGTGTACGCTCCATACCAGTTGTGGGTTAGAAATGACAAATAAATATATTTAGTTATTAAAACAAGTGTTTTGTTTTGTAGTTCGTATCGTATTTATAACCACATTTATTATTACATTTAATTAATATAACATTGCGATATCTGTCATTCAAATAATACCTGACAAATTTTAATAAGATAGATTCAGAAGCAAATATTCTTACGTCGACGTATTTAATATGGAAAATCTATGAACATATAGAATAATTTACTGAAAATAATTAAAAAGTGCAGCTAACGGTTAAGTTGGACAGAACTGAAGTATACCGTGGCCAAAAATAGGTATATACATTGTAAGTTCTTTTGTACCACTTAGCGGACGTTTATATATATAGCTTTAATAACTCATTTTAAATAAAAATAATGATTTTTTATACCAATACATATGTTAATAAATAAGTTTAACTACTTTATCTAGTTTGTAATAATTAAAATGTTTGTATAAGACCAAACAAATGGACGAAAATGTGGACACAAGATGATCGGTAGTAGGAACAAACAGGACCATAAATAGGACAAGACGAGATGTAACTGTAATTGAGATAACTTTAAAAACAGAAAGTTTAATGCCGTCAATGATCCATATTCATCGTCCACAATTACTAAACTGAAATTAGTTTCAGAACCTGAAATGGCGATAAGTCTTTTCACCATCTTCATACATTTACCTGCATAGATCATCTATGCATGCAAGTTTTACTATCAATATAGATTTCTACAAAGGGCTCAGTGATAGACTTCAAACGAATCGGTATGTTATTCCTACTTCGTAAGTAGATATATTGTTTCATCTATCACCTGTGTTACCATAGTCTTTTGCACGATATGCAACGTTTTTGAGCACCATAAGAAGTCGGTGTCGGTGAAATCTGATTTCTGGTCACCGCACCCTTCGTCGTCGTGCTACTTCGAGCTGGCAATCAAAGCCGTTTAGAAGCTCCTCGAGTGCACTTTATTGGAATAACCTAGATGTTTCGATTGAACAGCACGGAAGGTGGCAACGGCGTCAATTCCGCTCCAGGACCCTCAAAAGCTCGAGGGCTAGGGACGTGGGGTCACTGGGGTGGGTGCCTGAATTTTTCTTTGATCTCTCTGCCATGAGGGAACCTGATTGTTCAATGCACACCGTCCGAGTTTAGTTTTAAGGTAATTGGAGGGGTAACGAATCAAATATCACAGTTCATGGGTGCGATCTATTGAAGAATAAACATGACACAGTGACCAGCTTCGGTACGAAAGACATGAAAACGGCGTAGGCTTGTTACTGACTTTATATGATTACTAAACTGCGGATTTTTATACAAATATATATTGAGAGTCAAAAGTGAGTGTACACCTTACAAAAATGAAGTTCGTACAATATTTAGGTATCTTAAAATCGAATTTAGCAGCAAGTGTTGATCTTAACGTAATAGAAAATTTGTAGGAAATATTAGATTCGAAATTATGAAAAATAAATATTACGAGTAAGAAGAACCTTAAAACAGAATTAATAAAAGCATGGAATGATATTTTTGTTCAAACAACGTGTAATTTGGTTGCATCCATGTCAAGGCGACTATCGGCTGTAATTAAAACTAAAGGTGGACCGACAAAATATTAAATGTACATCATTTTATTAATTAATAATGAGAAATCATTCTTAATTACTCATGTATACTCACTTTTGACTTGTTTTTTACTATTAATTTGTATTCCTACATACTTTATATCATTTCAATCAATTTCCATTCTTTCCATCATGAATTTTTGAATAAATTTCGTACTTGCAAGGTGTATACTTACTTTTAACTCTCACTGCACATTTTCAGACTTCAATATTTTCGATTCCCATGTAGCTGATGAAACGCAAATATGGCAGAACTGCCAGTTTGGAGTTGAAGTGTTTAAAAGTATATTTTTTCGTTTCATTTACTCTATAAAATGCGCATTCTTCTCAAACTTGGATATGTTAAAATGCATAAAAGATCCACGGCCTAATGATTACATACGAGGTTCGGAAATGATGGTGTTTCGGGTAAGTTTCATTATTACTAATGTTCATTATTACTAAACATCCACAGTCTAATTATTATGAGAGTAAAAAATTTGTTGAAATTTGTTGAATGTACATATATAAATTAAATAAAATTGACTGTACTAATTGGCGACTTAATGTTTCTGATATCAAGCTATTATACATATAATTAATTGAAAATTAAAATTGTTCCGCCATGAGCAAGGAACCTGTTAATTTCTCTGACAGTACTCGTCGACGAATATTTAAATCTGATAAATGAAGAAGACGATTTAACATATTGTTACGAACACCGTGAAGCCAACCGTGATCGACCCGAAGGGAGCGTTCGATCTGTCGTTAAGGGACGATCGCCCTTATTAGCAATATTATTTGAAAATGTTTCTACAATGGACCAGACGGCTCACCTCATTTTTATTTACTTTTAACTAGAAACCACAAATGCTCCTAAACAAAGAATGACCCAGCTAACAGGTTAGCAGACTGTACCAAAATTCCTAAATGAACGTTCTCAATGTATCATTAAATTAAGTTTCAAGGAGAACTTCTTTGATAAGAAAAGTAGCATTTGTAGAATTACTTAAAATTTAGTAAATCAATGTACACAATTTAAAAAATACGGGATCTATCACCTCCATAAGAATACTTGATGCAGCGTTCATAACAATTATGGACATATATATTCCACAATTTTCATTCCTTTCGCTACAAAAGAAGGTATACCGATTCTTGTCCGAAATGTGACGTTTACGTAATTCTATGCAAGAATTTCGAGAAATTTCATGATCGGGTGACTATGGATTCGAGTGAGGACAGTTAAGTGTCTCTGTCGGCGTTGAAAGTCGGCGACTCGGAGTCGATAAACAGTGATTAGCTAAGACTCAGACCGCAGCCAGACCTTGCACGGCTCGGTAGCCTTCTCTCCTAGCTATCTCGGGCTAATTGCACGTAATAACTAACACGCCGTCAACATTTCAACGCCATTTATGGTAGTTTCACAGACGCATGAGCGAGCTTCTCTCTGAGCTCGATCAAAGGGAACAGTTTTTTTTTTTCAGCCGAGAAGTAAGACGAACGGAAGTCGGTCGACGGGTATATCTCGGAACGACTTGAGCCTCTGAAGCTAAGAATTTCTCGATTGCAAGTGCGAATAATGAACGCATCGACTGACACAGTGAAAAATGCAGTATCTTTTGCAGCACCTCGGTGTCTATGGAGGGTGTAACTGAAGTAGGGAGCAAAAATTTAGGAGCGTAATCTATTTATCCTAAGGGTGGAGAGATGTCATATAAACGTGACCACTAAAGAGATGTAAGCACTGTCTGTTTACGACAAAAATTGATAGGCATATCTGTTGTGTCTAAAACAACAGATACTAGCATTATTTCGTACTACCATTATAATACTTATGATTGGACAAAACTGTTTGTCATTAGAAGCAATGTATACATTGTAAATAGATATGAAAGTTATTAGAGTTCAAGTGTCTTGTTGCGGGTGTAAAAATAATCTAAATTCGTATGGTTGCTTCAATTGATAAAATCCAATATGAACCGCGTATTTTTTAATGTTTTCGAGAGTTCCTAAAGGGTGTGCATTGCTATAAAACAGTGCTACCTAAAGTAGATTTCGCGAGAAAAGATGTTTTGTACTCAAACTTACTGGAGTCCTAGAAGCAGCAACATTCTTCGCATTAATCTTCTTTTCATTCATTTCTTTCACAGTAATAAATTATCATCATTGTAAGCAAACAATGTTAATAAGTTTCATTTATTACAATTTGCTTAACCTCTTGGGTAAGACGAGTGGTACATAAAGGTTTTTAACAATAACCGTTTAAGAAAGCATTAGGGAACACGTGATTATTGGAATTTGTGCACTCAGAATTGCATTCACTATCAGGTCCCAGAATAGTGTCCTTTCATTTGGAGACACCCTGTATAGAATCTTTCATTATGTTACTATAACATGAAAATTTACATAAGATTTCAGAATTACGTAAAATATCAAAGTTATTTAGTTATATTTAATTTGTTGTGTCTCTGGTAACCCACATGGCAGTCAACGTGTCAAAAACTATCAGCGACAGATCTGAATCAAGCTCTAAATGAGGAATCGGATAAAAATGAAGAATTGATGAGAATGAGGTAATGTAATGATCTGAAACCGCCAGAACATGTAGATTCTGCAAAGAGGAAGAAAAATTCCTAATAAACGGAGACTCTAAAACTAAGGGTATAAGTGCCATGGGCGTCCATAAGTGTTTCGCACACCTGTGCGGAGAACGCCGGTACGCGTTTGGGTCACATGCATAATAAAGGGGCTCACGGAGCTTCTGCACAGGATGTAAGACTTCGAAATCAAATTCATTTTTTTATCTTGGAAACTACTAACTTCCCGATCCTTGTTTATCTTAAACTTTTTTGTTTACTTTGTTAAGCAGTATACGTACTTTAAGTTCGAACTATAACTGTTCGAGTACTCCATACATTCAATCACCCTTACATGAAAATTAAGTATTTTTCTAACAACTTGGAAACTATTGATTTTTCGACACACGTTTACTGAAACTACTTCCTTTTTTTCATTCAGTATAACACGCACGCAAAGTCAGGAGCATCGATTTTAGAACACTCTGTAGAATCGCTAACTTTAGACGCTATGGAGATAGGTCGAAATGAATCATACGCGTTTTCAGAATACAAGATACGTCACTATTAACAACGCTACTTGGAAAACCGTCGTGCTAGTCGATTATATTTAGCAGATGCAGTGAGATATCTCGTTTTAGCGAAAAGAACGCAGGAAAAAGACTTTGTGGGTGGATTAAAAAGTATGTGACTTAAGAACACGTTTATTATCCTCAGGGACCAATTTTTTAAATTTTACCACCAGGCAATAAAAACTTCCTAATTTTTTTCAAAATAATATTTATTCGAATGGAGATATCAAGACACTTTTTTGCCTAGGTATCTACAGTTATAAAACTTCATAATGTAAGTTTTCGCAAAATATGGACATACACCCTTTGAATAATATATGATTCAATTGAAGATTAATCTTAAAAATGAGAATTCAATTTGCAGGTAAATGTATGACTTTGAACAGCCTAGTATGAATGTTTCTACGATAGTTTGTAAATAAGTATAAAAGCAATATTTTAAATAAGCGTAAATGTACTTCGAAATTTTTCAAAATTAATTTTCTCGAAAAGAAAATCATATCCAAACAATTTTATTTTACGTTTTCTACATGCTCTTGTATGAAAAAACATCCTACCCGTGGTTGTACCATCGTTACCACCATACCTTATACAAGATACATATTTCTGTATTTGTCATTATTATAATAGCTTCCCACACGAAGAATTATTAACGAGTGTTACCATTTTCATGTTAAACAAATTACAATTCCTTCTACTTTCTCAAACACATTCCAGAATTCAAAATAATAATAAAAAAAGATTATATTCTATTGTTACATCATTAATATATTGATTTATTTAAATAAATTTTAATACTTGAAAAACAATCTACTATTTTCTTTAATTGTTCAAATTTTGAAAACTGATCTTGTACTTTAAATAAGGAAGTAAAAAACTGTAATTTGTATGTTTACTGTGAGCGATATTGATTACACAATGCTTTATCATAATAACTCCACTCATAGGAAATGAAAAATATGTTCCGGAACACGTGCAAGTAAATATCCATCAAAATATAGGAAAAGATACGTGAAAGAAGTTTCTTATTAAATATCTGCGAGCACAGATGAATGTGTACGAACATACGTACACTTATACAGGCAAACTTATCTCCGGAAATGAACTGTAGGCCAAATATTCGCAGAAAAATATCGAAAAGATGCTCGTCCAATATTTTCACTCCGATAATGAAACGTTTTCTGATAAAAGACGATTTCATCATTAGTACATGTAGGAACACAAATGAAGCATACATGACTGAAACATTACGACACTCGATGAAGAAATGTTCACAAATTATAAATTTGAAAAATAAAAAAGAAATTTGTATTATTCCAATGGTAAGAGAGGACGTGAAAACTAATATACAGAAGAGGATTCTTTACAAAAAGACACATGACGCACGTTATGTTGCTTAAAGAATAAATGAAAGACGCTAATTTTACAAATCTTGCAATGATGTTTAACATTTCATACAGAAAAATGTGTATCTAACGTAAGTTCAACTAAATCTAAACAGGGTGAAATAATAATAATGGTTAAGAAATAGAAAACATATCATTATTCGTTTATCTTGTCAATTTCAAAATCGTATTATCGAGTTTGCAAGGTCATCGGAATTTTTTTTTACAGTAACAATATATTTTTGTCAGATTGTTGTTATAACTGGCAAGAAATTAAATTCCGATCTCTCATAATAATTATGAGTACATTTTAGGACTTACATTGATTAAATATTTTCTGCTCCTTTTAGCAGAAACTACGACACCAAAATTTTTTATTCCCATTTAACAGCTTATATAAATAATTTATAATGCCACCTATATAAGCAATTTATGATACCGAAATGAATAAATATTCATGTCTAAATAAATTTTCGTAATTAAGGGAACTCATAACCGAGTTCTATCCATATGGAAAGTTGTTGAAATTCATGACCCATTTACTCCCAGACCTCGGAAGCGATTTCACTCAAATTTTGACTGAGTCTTAATACTCTTCGTTATTCTACTGATAGTGCTAAATAAATTGAATACACCATTTTTTTATAAACCATTTTAGAAAGAAAGTCACGCGATGTTTAATAAATCGCTCGAAAAATGATGAATGACACTTTTTTTCTCCAAATGTAGGCACTGTTTTCAAATTCCTTCATTTAGTATGCTCAGTAGCTTCTTAGGATTCACCATCAAAAATTCACAACAGAAGTCAACTTTTTTGGAAACCATTTGCCGTGGCGAAAAATTTTACTACATATTTTCGATTTATTTTTGGATAATGACTTATCCCCGTTTTGGTCGTATTATAACTCCGGGCACAACCTATATACGATGAAAAACAACATTGTTTATAAGATAACCAGAAACCTTGATTGAGTTCCAAAAAAGTACAAAGAAAATTGCGACGGTTCGCACGTTTTCTTTTCGCACAAAAGGGGTTCCTTCCACGAATTTAGCCACCAATATCTTGGGAAAGAAAGAAGCTTGTTCGATATAAAAAGATTGAGGACTTTGCGCTTGAACTTGATACGAAATGGGCTAACAGCGATCAATACGAGCTTTCGGCGCTTGCGAGGCGAAGCTCTGGCCTGCAGAGGCCACCCTGAAAGCTCCGTAGAAGCCACCATGATCGTTATCATCATGGGAATCTCCATAGAAGCGTGGACACAACGGAAGAACGTCTAGACGAATTGATTTCCTCCTTACATGCTGTTAAACATATGAAAGTTTATATCGAATCACGAATTAATAGGAACATTTATTTCTGTACCTATCAATTATTCACTGCGACATTTGCGTTTTAGCGTTTGTACTTCATTGTAATCGTACGACAGGATTCTGGTCGTTCTTCTTTAATATAGAAAACTAAGCTGCCGTGCACGTATTTATTAAATATTAAGTACACTAGTTGTTTGTAGGCTTCTTCATGTTTTATAACATTTCTCTTTCGGTACGTCCAAGGTAGCCCATTTAGTTTTAGTCATTAGTATTACATGAATTCCTGTTATTCCTCTAATTATTCATGAATGTTCTTTTTTTTCAGTTCTAGGGTCTACAGAGAAGAATTGCTATTTTATGAATAATGATGAGTAGACTGTAGATGTTTATGCAAATATACAGGTTTACATTTCTATATTTCCTATGTTAATACAATTAAATAAATGAAATTTTAACAAAACCGCATTTGATCCTTGAAATGTTTAATATGTGTACTTTTGATTTTGTTATGTTATTCAATGTCCATCATTCACCAATTTGGATATGTGAAATCGCATAAACATCCACAGTCTAATAATGAGAATGAAGCATTATCTCTATCAAAATCTAACTCATAAGGATATAAACGACACTATATTGTATGTTAGAAGCAGATATACAAATAGCTTGCCTATAATATGTATAATGTTTTACTGATAATATTCATAGATTGACTCTCAATAAAAGATATTTTAGACATCAAGTTTTGCATGGTGGTATTGGTTAGTTTTGAGCAACTTGAAATTAGGTAAATGCACTACGTATAGTGCGTGCTCTATTTTTTTGGAAGACCACCATGTATGAAGGTAAAATTTTTCGAAAATCAAAAGAAGAATTATATACATTTACATGCTACTCTGTACAACCTAAAAATTAATTAAAATTCACGTTTTATACTTTAAAATGTTCGTCAAAAATGAAACTTCGAATGGTGTGTCTAAAATCGTCACTGATAAATGTTAAATAACATATAAACTAGTTATGTGTACATGCTGGTGAAAGAATTACCATTCTTTATACGTCCGAAATCCTTTGGGCGCATTGCGACATACCCAGGTACATAGTAAGAAATGTAGTAAAAGTAGCAAAAGTATTGAAGTTTTGTTTGCGATCATCATAACAACTATTTATAAGCTGATTTACAAAATGAAAAGTTTTTGAATGTACCTCTACACAGTATATGATGTTTTATACAAATATTTACTACACCATGTAATTTATATCCATTTTATTTATATCCATACTTTCGTGTACGTGTATACACTAGTATACAAGGTATCCCATTTTAACATTTCCACGTGAATATCTTTGAAACTGTTTAGTGATATCGAAAAACATTTTAGAGGAAAATTGAATGATCTGGAGGGAGACATAATGTGATATCAATAGTTTTTTTTTATGGATGACGCGTGCATTAATCAATGCAGCACTTCATTGGCTATAAACAAGTACGAGAGTATTTGTATCGAAAAACCATTAGATTGTTAAATTCTTTAATTTTAATTTCGCAAAATAGTACTCGTTTATTATAATAGTAAGATACATACAGTGGTTGGACAAAATAATGGAAACATTGCTTATAAGTCATGTATTGTGTACTTAGGGTCAGATATCCTCCTCCAGCTTCTCTAAAAGAACTTGAAGAGTTTCTACATGAAGGATGGTATAATATCACATTAAACGTTATTCACGATTTGTATGATTCCATTCTATGGAATGATAAATCTAATGGTGGTCCTACACAATATTAACACTCTGACGGCCGCAAAAATTCTGCAAATACTAATTATCATTGAGCATTTTTGCAGGAATCCTTAAGTAATAACACATTTTATATGATTCCCTTTATATCGAATATTCTATAATTTACACTTTATTAATACCTGAATGTTTATTTGCCATCAGTGATAGATATGTTTATTTACTTATTTTACAAATGTTTTATTCAAATTAATAGAAATCACGTGTACGTGAAAGCGGCAATCAAGCTGTTAATAAAGAATTTTCATAATGTAGGAGGTGTTTCCATTATTTTGCCCAACCTCTGTACATACATAATATTTTTATTCCGCGTGGGAGAAATGGTGGCAGATTCAAATCTGTTACTTTTTGTCGAACACTCTTTATAACTTAACGTTTATGATAATACCTCTATGTAAGATATTACAAACTGAAATCAAATATTTAATATTGTAAACATTATAAATCTATATTCCTCTATCTTGAAATTAAACCGACAACCGAACGTTCGAATAAATATTGTACTGATAAACAAGGTTCTACCGTACTTACGCCACAAGGGGAGCTCCGTCTTGTCTATGAAGGCAGCTGAATTTAATTACCCATATGCGACACCCACATAGAACATAAACACGTGGAAAGTTCGCCGCGAAAGCAATCCGTTCACGGGTTTCCCTTTCGTTGTGCCCTTTATGGAACACGTGCACACGGTGACATTGCAGCAAATGTCTGTTTGTATTCATACGCAACCGTACAGAAGTTCCGAACGCTGAGAAATGCAGCTTCGATTCCGTATATGATTCTTCGCGTCCGCGAGAAACGGTTTCCCGCAACGCGTGGCATTCTCTTGCATGCAAATTCGAGAAACGCGCGTGTAATCGCAACGACCGACCACTGTACACGGTGTAAAAAAAGTAATAGCAGTGAATAACCGTAGTAGTCGACGCCGTTTTTCTCTAAATAATTATAATAAAAGTAACAGTCATGATCGGCGGACAATTGCAAAAATATGTTTTTAACTAACTATACTGGCCCAGCCAGAACTGTTTCTTGTACTCTATAAACATATGTATTCAGACAAATGATCATTTCAGCTGATTTTATTAAAATATGTATGTTTCGTTACATATTTTGCAGTATCAGAGCACCAGAACAACTAAGCAATCGACATGTATATTATTATAACGAAATATTTAGCTTAACATGAGTTCTACCGCGGAAAATTTCAGAACATAATGCACTCTTTTTCCTGAATTTTTTAGGGCTCGAAGGGTTAAGAGGAAAGAAATTCTAAATGGACCATACATCGCAAATGAATCGTTCTCTTAGAAAAAATTTGAAGCGTTCGTGCAAATTAGGCGGTTCTCATTTGCAATCTGGCTGAATTCCAGGCCTCCAACGATTTTGGGGCAATTGCATACAGTACTCCCTCCAAGAAGCACTGTTTCAACCACTGCATCTTCCCACAAATCTTACAATTTCTCTTGTTAGTTAATAGTCAATATCGAAAATGAATTAATAAGACACGAAAATAATCATTTTATTTTCCTGCCTATACTGAACACATTGATAAAAGTCTCGAAATTATAATGCGTTTAAAGGTTACAACAAATTATAAAACGCTGCAAATGTAGTGGCTCAGTATAAACAAACCCTAGAATGTTAAGAATTCCTCACAGGCCATTTTAAACGAAAAAATTCTCTAACAAAATGGCTGTAGATGTTAAAATTTTCTGTCTGTATGTAAGATCCCCAAAGAGTTGACCACTTTCTTAAGAGCAATAATGTGTACGATGTCAGTGTCAAAGATCGGCATCTCAAATATTATTTAATGAAACAATATCACTTTATTTATCATAAACAGTATCACTTTTTTTTGTGCAAATTGTGCAGATAGCGAATAAAGAAATATTATTTATTCTATGTAAATTTATTTTGTTTTTTTCCAAGTATTCTGTAGTTGTATCACTTAAAAAATTCGTTTGTGGTGTAATAAGATACATTTTTGATAGGGATACTAGTTGAAGGGCATATATTACGAAAATGTTACAACTCGCATGGGTCACAAATGACCCAACATCGGCCTCCCGCGTCACTGCTAAACGATCTGCCGTTTCAGGGTTAAAAACAGCAATTTATATTGTGGTCGATTAGGAATGGCTGTTTTCACAGTGACAACCGAACGTGATAATTGGAAGAACCGAGTACCGAATCCCCGCGACTATCTTTTCATGAAGAGACAGTTTGCTTCACCGCGACGTAAATTCAACGGGTGCATGTGGACGTTTGTAAATGATCGTACATACGTAAACTGTTGTTCATTTAGCGTGCAATCGCACACGTGTTATGTTCACCTGTACGTTCGGAATCTCGTCAAGAGAAAATGTCCTGGAATTCTTGAATACATCGAGGAGAACCGCGGGACGATAACGTCGGGACTAGAAGAGAATTTCTGCTTCGTGAAATGCCGCGTTCACCGATTTACTCCCGCTTCATACGTACATACTTGCGCGCGTGTTCACCGTGAGAGTGAAAACCGTCATTGTAATCCACGTGTCGGATTTGCGCCGTGAAAAAGTCAGCTCGAGGTGTTTTCCAACCGGATGTATAACCGCGTCTGGTTCGCAGCTTTCAAACATCGTTCTTTTCAAAGTGAAAAGAAACGTACACCAATTTGTTTCGTCTGAGCCAACAATAAGCCAGCGACGCGAATCTGTTTTCTTATACGGTACATACCTTGTTTATTTTATGCCGTAACACTGTCACATTAAATGTAAAATAAAGTCGTAAATCTGAATGTTTTATTTGTTCTACTCGAAAAACATTTCGTGAAACATGTACAGGGTGAGTCGCCAGAAACTGCCATCTAAAATAATTTCTAACTCGTTCATGTTGGAAAAAAATTGTTGAATGAAATGTTATGTTCAGAGGTCATCGTATGATAAAAAAAAGGATTAATTTTGTGTGTGGAATTTGCACTATGAATTACAGGATAGGTAGTACTCGACAAACTGAATAAAAAATGTCTAATGAACATTAGTCGAAAAATCAATAATAACCGATCTGTATATAACAGTGTCACAAAATTTAATTAGAAAATTGTTTTCAACTCGAGTAACATTGTTTATTCAGATATTTCTTATTTGGCTTGATGAGCATTAGCTATCCTGTAAGTTCTTAATATTTTTGTAACACCGTGCATAATGTTAACAATAATCATTTTATATATACAGGTTGTAATAAGAGTATTCAGGACTTACTTATAGTACTCTAAATAATCTGAATAAAAAATGTCTAATACATATGTGTCGAAAAATCAATATTAACCAAGTTATAAACAATTTGGTCTTGAGAAAATGATTTAGAAAATTGTTTATAACTTGAACGCTATTGATTTTTCGACACATATGTATTGGACATTTTTTATTTAATTTATCGAGGACTATGTATCCTGTAATTTATAACACCTAGTGCAATTTGAAAATTATAAGATTGCCCTAAAATCTTTCAAAATATGATACCTATAACAAATGAAATTTTTTTTATCGTACGAAGTCCTCCGAACACTCAAATTTTTCAATTTCATTCAAAAATTTTATCTACCATCAATGAATCAGATATTATTATAGATCACAGTTCTAGTGACTCAATCTGTATTGTAATGTTACATTCTATTTTTATTTACCAGTCTACAGAGCTTCATGCGTTTCTTTTATGTCGTAACACTGTTGTACAGGATGTCTCCAAATGAAAGGACACTTTCATGAAGACTGATACAGAATACAATTCTGTAATTACTTCCTTAAATACTTGGAATTATAAAACTTTGTAACAAACCGAATTGAAATGAAACTTGTAAACATTAATAAATGAATTTCATAGACACTGCTTGCTTACAATGATAATAATTTATTATAGGATTTGCTCATAATATCTTTCTACCATTCTGTAAGTATTTTTGTTAATGTGTTAATACCGAATAAATGACAAGTTAAACTTCTCCATTCTTGGAGTAAATTTTTATCTGGTAACAGCTGATGTTAAATAAACTGTGATCAATTTTTCTGTAACACCATATACAACAACACGGTTTTTCAACAATCACTTTCTAAAGAAGTATTTACGAACGCATTTTTCCTAAAACGTTTTAACGTAGAATCCCAATCTGATTCCAAGCTACTCTTCTCTTGTTTGAGGACACACTATATGTACATTAAGTAACTGCTCTAGTTTTGATATTACAAAAAAACTGTCAGGAGAAGTATGATCTCCTCATTGAAGCATATACAATAATTGATCATTCATACTTTACAATGGAGCATAGTATTTTTTCGCACATATTCTCGTGGCTGATGTAATAAGAAATTCAATGACCTACATTTATGACGTTGACGTGTCCTTGAACTTGAAGGAATTTCTCTTTCCATTACGTGTAAGCTACGTGAAAAAAATTCCTCATCGCATTAAAAATAATCAAGGTGACTCATAAAAACAAATTAACGGCAAATATTTAATAGCCCCATGAAATAGAAAATATTTTTTCCTGATATATTTTTTATAATATGAAGACTATAATACATGTTATTTATGAAGATATTTAAGATTACATGTTTAGCAAGTTCATGGTAAAACATAATTAACACTTTGACGGCCGCAAAAAATTTGGGAAAACTAGTTACCATTGGCCATTTTTTGCAATATTCTTTAAATAACAAATGATCTACATTATTCTGTTTTATATAGAATATTTTACAACTTTCATTTTATAAGTGCTCGCTTGCATTTACGCAATCATTTACACAGCTCGCCCCAATGACTTCGTAACTTTTTTTTCGTTTATTTATTTTAACTGTGATGAATGTCCTAACACTTATGTGTGGAGGAGTATAGATGTACTATGCTTACACTAAATTGTTAGTGTTGCATATGATTTGAAATTGTGCGCATTTCAAAAAACTTCAAATACACGTTCACTCAATTTTCTTCTAGATTCATTAGAAAAAACTCTCATTGGAATTGATAACACGATTGCTGCGATCCTTCCTTGTCAGCCAGAGTGTATAACATAATCAGAGTGACAAATAATGTTTCTTGCTAACGCACATAAAAGTCTGATCGATAAAGGGACCCTGATTGACCATTTCAGTTCGTCTCTACTACAACTTCTAGATCTTACGATCAGACAAAACCAACGGACCTGGTGACGAAAAGTTCATCTGTACTCACCATTTCGTCGAGGCTCTTCAGATCGTTGGTGACAATTTGCGGCTGGGGTCCATAAATGAGACACGGTTCCTCCTGCTGCATGTCAGCGTACTCGTCGTCGCTTTCCTCGTTTCCACCGCTTCCATGTGTACCGTTCGCAGCTTTATTCTCAGCCGCGATTTCCCTGTCGATTTGTCTCTCCATCTGCACAAGCATCGGCGCCAGCATGCCAAACTTCGCCCCACGCCTGGCTACCTCCAGCAAACACAATATAACGTGACGTTCGTTCTTTCTCATGATCAGGTCGTCGGTCTCGAATAACAGGCACTCGATGATTCCTAAGCTGTTCCGACACCAGCCTATGAAATTGGAGACATTGTCTCTGGCGAAGAAAGTGCCCGCTTTTGCGTTTGGCAGGAAGGCCACGTCGCTCAATTGGCTCATTGGTAACGCCAGCGATGAGGTTATCGAACGTGTCATCGAAATTTTTCGTGCCTGACGACGTGCTACGTACTCTGCTGCTGATTTCCGTACGTTGTTCGCGTGCTGCAACAGAATTCAATGAGTCTGTTAATGGAATTGTATCTTTTCTTCTTGTATGTACATGACTGTGCCCCATGTAGCTTAACTTCAGCGTTCTAAATTCAGTTTTTTGAAATTTTGGACTAGTATCACGAAGGATAAATGGCGTTTCCTACGTAACCACACCTTTGGTTGAAACGTGCTTTTACGAACAGTTTAAAGGTAGATAGCTTGTAGCTGATACAACAAGGTCAAGGGCTAAAGAGAGTCTTAACGTAGCTCATCTAGACACTAGGAAATAACTAATGACTAAATAAGCGTCGCGTAGCTATTGTGCGTTCAAATTTTTATTATATTAATTTATAGCATTGATGGGTGGTAGATTATGTAACGTGGTATTAGTATAGTCGGGAAAGTTAGAAAGGCCACATACTGTGACACAACACCCGCATTTTCTCCACTCTGAATCCCTGATCCGTTGGCGACTCTCAGTATCTGACATGTGACACATGTTTTTGGTTTTTTTTTATACTGTTAACCTTTCACTTTTCTGTACTTTTTCGGTATTACAATTTTCAATGTCTCAATATTATCGCGAATATTTCGTACATACAGGGTGTGTCGAGACGAGTAGTACAACCGAGTAGGAGGTGATTCTAACAGTAAAAGTAAAACAAAAATGTAGAGTACAATTTTTTTTCTATGAAGTCTAGTTTTCAAAAAAAAAAGTACATGTGCTCTCCATATGTCCCGTGCGGAAGATCAGCGTACTTATTAAGTATAGTCGTTCAAAACACGAACTGTATTAATATCACGAGAGCTTAAGAAAGTCCGCAGCTCTCAAAGGATTAATTTTAATTAACTGAGTTTAAAAATTCTCTGAGTATTCACGTACTTAAATTGATTGTATTCTTCTTTTTTATTGTATGTTTGAAATTGTTCTTTTAAATTGATTCTGCGTTAAAATAATTATGTAAGCCTTTAAGCAATTCATGATTTTTAGACCAATCGAGAAAAAATTTATATCTGATAATAATAACAATATTTTCAATAACTTTTACATTAATATAAATGCTAATTATTAGAATTACATAAAATTAATCATACAATATAAATGCAATAGATAGTACAATACTGTGTAATTAATACAATGAAAAATGAAAACAGCATGAATACATTCAATGTTCGAATTTACAATGAGTTAACTAAAATCAGCCCTTGGCAGCTATGGTGCTTCTAATCGTAACATTACTATGAGCCGTGCGGAGAACGCCTCTGGGCGTCCCAACAGTGTGCTTAATAAGTATATTTACCAATTTTCCGCACGATAGAAAAGGAGAATACTTGAATTGAATTTTTCCAAATACGAAGCCTGATAAAAAAAAATTTATTTTACATTTGCGTTTTGTTTGTTTCATCTAGAATCTCCTGCTACTCAATTGTACTACTCGTTCCGGAACACAATGTAATATGATTATAACGTTGAATAGAAATCGATTGGAAAGAAACATGCATATATTATAAAATGTGCATACTACCACGAATTATTATAATTATCATCATTAGAACAGATCTATTTGTATAAAATATTTACAAACAATGTATAGTGTATATGCATGTTAATGTAAAGTTATATAAGGGTATCCAAGCGAAAATCCTTGTTGCGTATCATAGTTCACACAAGAAAGCAAGCCTTCTGCAGCGTGCAAAGTTCCCTTTCCCACCTCTCTGTAAACACTGTCTTGGATGTACTTGTTTATCCCGTGATATAGCATGTAATATATACTTGTTAATAACAATCGGTTTGACATTTGTCCACAGTGCCAGGATAAAATTATCGGGAAACCCGTAGGCAAGGCGTTCGTGCAATTGAAATAAAAGGCTAGATTATAATTGTAATATAATAATGAAAAATTCCTGACAATAATGACACATTCAAGGTTATAATGCCGACAGAATACAGAAAAATAAAAGGATAACGGATATAATAAACGACGGAATATGTGTGTCAGGTATCACATGCCGTGATTAGAAGTCGGAGTAATGAATTAGCATAGGCAAACTGCGTGTTATGTATGATATTGTGATGCCTTGAGGAGAAGTCCCCTTCACCGCCCTATTTTAGCTTGCACAACTATATTTTTTGAACTAGTGATGGCCACCGGAGCTGCGGTCTTCCCCCACTCTAGGTCCATTCTCCTCGTTGCAGTTCCCTCCAGTTCACTCTCATTCCTCCTCGGTCCATTGTCATCACAGATCACAGCCTATATGAGGGGAATGGACCTAGAGTGGAGGAAAGACGGAGCTCCGGTGGCCATCACTTTCAAACAAAAGAAACATTGCCCTTAAAAAAGCTAGCCACCGATTAGAGAAGGCATGCGTGCCGTCTAATAAGAGACCTCACCCCAAAACCACAATATGTGTGCATCTTAAACTTTAATCCCAAATATCTAAATGTGTGCTTAGGATTACAAGGCTAACAGTAAGCTTCGAATTATAAAACTAAATATTTTCATGGCTGATGCAGAATAGTTTCCATCTGGACGAATGTTTTCCGAGCGAAACCGGTTTCAAATCGTAGGGGCTGATGGATATAAAATTGTAAATGTAGAACATTAACCGTTGTTGATAAGCCAATTTGACAAAAAGTCGCCTTAACCATTTTAAATTCTTATGCAAGCCATGTTGGGATGCATGGTACAACCAAGAAGAAGGTAATCCTAAATGAAAAAATAAAAAGAAAGTGTAGTATACAATTACAACGTTGTAGTTTAAACATTCGCCGGCTACACATGTATTTAAATTGATTATAGTCACTTTTAATTGATTCTGCATGATTCTAGTAATTAACGTTCACATTACTATATCAGTTAGTGGAAATGTTGTCAGTCTTGTTGCGTATAATTTTCTGTTCGATTTATCAGAAGATCATGTGACGGCGTTAAGGTTCACCCAAACATTAATCACTTAAATATTTGTATAATTTTATCTTTCAGCGTTCACCTCGTTTTTAAGTCGCCCACAGTTAAAGGGTAAATGGGATCAATAATAGGATACTAATTAAGTTATACAGTAACAACACGAACACAATTTAAGTACACGGGAACTGGACAAATTTTTAAATTAGTTTCCTCAAAACCGAAGATATCAAATAAGTTTATGTTTATTTATGTATATTTCTCGTTTATTTTTCATCCAGAATCGTTTTCGGTTCGATTATACTATTCACCTCAACACACCCTATAGATTATTGGCCTAAAGTAAATAGATCTGCAAAAAATTAACTTTCTTATTTCATGTTAGTTTCATATAGTGTGTTCTAATATCGATAATCTTAATTTTCAGTACCTACAGTACGTAACGAACCAAACAAAAAAGTCACAAAAAATATGAGTTGATAAATCATGAATTTTCAGGACGTGATGACAAAGTGTTGTGAACACCTATTGTGCTGAAATTAACAAAGATATGCCTACCATCCTCATACTTCCAGAAGAATGATTGTAAGATGATTCACTTACTACGTTTCATTTAGACCCCAAATAGAGGGAAAATCACATTATTTTGAAAAAAAACGCATGAAAAAGATTCGGGTATATCTGGGTTAAGCTTTTCATTGTAACTTAAAAACTATTGCCTCTTTTGTCGAATACTATACACACTCAAAATTAATTAACATTAGAGCGCCCCGTGTTAAAACGTTGTTTTAGAAGAATCGTCATAACAATGATTATAGTGTTTGATTTGTCGGTAATTGCACGCGCAATATAGGTCATCGATCGATGTTTCATCAGGCGATTTCGGAAATTCATGAACGAACGAAGCACGTGGCCGATCGGAAATTAATTCGAGGAACAGTTATGACCTATTCCGTTTCCCTACTCCTCATCGTTTCTCTTACAATTTCTCGTTTCACATTTATTGGCAATCATGAATTGGCTTCGAGTTTACGTATGCCATGAATATTCATCGAATCGAAACGACGTTTTTAGACAGCTCTGTGGCACACGCTATTACTTGTTTAACATACTTTAATTGCTCCGCGAATATAAAGATGGAAGGAACTAAGTGGAATTTTTAACTGTTGATTAAATAACCACATTTTTATTTCAATAACTCGGCATGTAGTGCTGGTCACCTGATTAGCCCCACTGGATTTCTTTATTAAATTATTCAATCGATTAACATCAAATTTTGACCAATTATTCCTTATGAAATTATCTACAATGCAGCATATGATTTTTTTGATACCTTACTTAATTGAATTTTTATAAATTTTCGAAGTTGTATTTTCGGTGAAGAAAACTTATTTTTTTCCTTGAAAACCGGCCATTTCCCTGTTTTTAAAATTATTAAAAAATCATACGCTACATTGAAGAAAATCTACTTCTGTTTAAGTTGACACAAGAATTTTTTATTTTTTATTTTCCAGTCGCTTTTGGTATTGGGTGCAAAGCTGGCAAGGTCCTTTCAGACATGACGGTAGACAATATTGAATGACTCCGCCATTTTGTAATTTTAAATAATAAATATGTATGACAATAAAGTTCAAGCGTTGCCTAACATTCCCTAAACAAAACCCAATATTTTACTCAATGATTATCTGAAAAAAAAAAATTTTAATTTACCTACATTTTTAGGCGTACAAGGTGGTCTGACTGACCTCTTAAACCAGATTGGAAATATTTCGATTTGGAACAGATTTATTGTACAGAAAACGTATTGTTCTCTATTTTTAGAAATATACTTTATTGTCACTATATGATCGTCGTTGGTAGCGCAAGATTTTTCAGAAACCTGTATACGTAAGATCAGAAATTGTAAACGAGAGACAGAGAGGGTATGAAAGTCCGAAAGAGAACATCACATCATGAATCCCAAAAAGAGAACACGCAGGCGAAAAGATCGTTTGCAATTTCAATGCTGATTGAAACGGAACGAGCAATTTCACTGGGTCCCACTGAACGTAAAATCGGCGTAGGATTCGCAAATGGCGAAGAGACATTGAGTGGTCGGAGAGAAGACAAACAGTACCAACTCGAATCTCATTCGATACTGTCCAGCCGTATACGTGAAACGGTTGCACGTTATAGTAGGTCGTTGACACATTCGTCTAATCTCTATATTATCCCCCGGGAGGTATCGGGCCCTGAGACCGGATGCTGTTAGATAACATTTTTACGAGTGTACATTGGAACGAACGTGGAGTTTAAACCGCACTCGCATACCATCGCCTTATGGGCACCACGTGCAGCTGAACCAGTGAAAACGAGATACACTCGTCGACAGGCCCTTAAAACGCCTGCAACGTTAGCCTGTCCGAAATTCTGAACGATATGCACCAGTTCGTATTGTATTTGGTCAGGCCATAAGCAATGTCGTTTCCCTGCCCCATTAACCCTTGTGCACCGCTGAAGGAACTGTTATACAGGGTGTCCCAGAATAAGTGGGAAATATTTTAGGGGTTACTTTAGCATATCTAAACATTAAAAACAGTTCCAATAAACATATGTCCTATTTCATTTTGTTTCCAAGTTATAGCGGGTTTTGTGTCGTAATAATGTTGTCGACAAATGGTAGTTTATCTAAAAAAAAAATTTGGATGGACTATTCCATGTGGTCAATATTGGAGACCAGAGCGTGTGTTAAGCACCACTAAAGTTTGGAGTCGCTGAAGCAATCCTTCTGTCGGAATGGAACAAAATAACCGTGGAAGAATTGCGTGGCGTGACCGAAAATTTTGTGAAGCGTTAGCGCCTCTGTATCTAAACCAAAGGAGGCCACTTCGGACATCTTTGATCATGCTGCTGCTAGAGGTCCTAGTTATTGTTATTAATATTTATAAAAATATCTTAAAAAAAGTTTGTCAACATTATTTTTTTGCGTTAAAAATCAAGAAACAGAAAATACCGTTATACCTCGAAAACGAGGTCAAACAGAACATATACTTATATGAACTTTTTTATTGTATTGATGTGCTGAAGCCACCCCTAAAATATTTCCCACTTATTGTGGGACAACCTGTATACAGCGGGGCCGTTTAGATCAATTTGGCTCGAAGATGAAATGAAATAAAATAAATCTATTAATCTGCTAGTAAAATTAGTTTATATGTATACAGTAGCTGACAAAAGCTTATGACCACTACCTTTTTGATACATTATTGCACTACGTTATAGATACTAAATAGCCAACAATTCGTGGTTATTCTTACAATCACACATACACTCACACTCCAATCAACGTAAACCACTTCTACGTTCGTAAGGTCTTGTCTTTGGTTTTCCACATTCTACAACATTAGTTTCGTACTTTGTTAATCACGTGCGGCGATAGAAAGATTTCTGATGGATACACTGATGAGAAGGAAATATAAAATTAATTAGGGTGGGACCTCGATTATTCGAACTGTAATAAGTAACACGATGGATCACTTTGTAAATACGTTTGGCACAAAGATATTAATTTGATTTTAGAATGTAAAATATACAGAGGTGCAGAATTAAGAACACGGTGTCATTAATGAGAACTTTAACTAGTAACTGACATAGGATGACCAAATTTTGGATAATCAGTGTTTCGATAATCGAAGTTGTACTGTCCTTATTTTCGATAAGATCTTGAACGTACGATTTGAATTATATATTCTCTATATTATAAACAATCAACGAGAGCTAACTTTATTTCATACTGTAGGTCATTTCATACTGTAAAATTGTCCATCGCCTAATTTTACTAACAAAGTAAGTTGTAAGTGTCCGGTAACTTAGGGACGTGAGTGTATGTAGTAATGAACGTGTAAACCCTAGTGCGATGTTCGGGACATTTTTTACCCATCGCGTCTTCATGTATTTAAAAAACTATCGCAATTATCAGAGAAGAGTAATGAAATTGTTATTACTGTGTTTGTCTTTCTTTCTTTAACCGTATATGGAAAGCTCATTTTGTAGGTTCGTATGACGTGTTGACAATATGTTTCACATAAGCTCTTCGGGTCTTGTTTGACCCAGCATAAACGAACAGAATGACAGAAATTAATTATATCTACTTAAGCCCTATAAAGTAATGTAATGGACACAAGAAGGAGACGAATTACCGTTTTAGTATATATATATATATATATATATATTTATATATTATATATATATATATATATATATATTTATATATTATATATATATATATATATATATATATTTATTAAACCAAGATCTAGAGTACTGTAACGTTACTGCTTTTGTTTTTAGAATAATAATAATGCTATGGAGAAAATTCAGAAGATTTTAAGGAGTTTCAAAAGTAAGAGAGTGTACGGTAGGAAATGGCAAAATTTTGGTATTATGACGCAGCGGTCATGGGTGACGTAGCCTGTGACAAACTTTGACTGTTTCGTATGATGCATATTTGTGTTTGCGCGGAGTCACGAATAGATAAGGGGAAGTACATTATAGTAATAAGGGAAAGTAAAGTGGAGAGAAATTCAGGTACCACACAGAAGCTCGTTTCACTCTGTATGTATATCCAGTGTAGGACCTTTCATCAATTATGTAAAACCTGTTATAAATAAATAATTTGGACATAATATATTGTTTTTCTATAATTAAAGCTATTGTAATACATGCGGCTGATTACATCTAATGTATCCTTAATCACCTCATTATATTATAAAGTTGAAAATATGAATTCTATACATACGGGTCATTTTCTTCCCCAAGGTCTTGTGTGTAGTCGAACGAAAAAAAACACTGGGGTTAATGTTCAATGTATCGATAATTAAGAATAAGCGCAATTGTTAAATTATTCACGCTTGAAGTCACATTTAACCCGCTCAGCCTAAACTACGAGTCTGACTCGTAGTGCATGGCTTGGACCAAAACGCGATACTACGAGTCCGACTCGTAGTGCACAACCTGGACCAAAAGATAGTATTTCTTTCATATTGTACCGTTCTCCTCCTGTAATTCATATCAGATATACACCGTGCCACCTAAATATATTCTACTCGTATAAATCAAACGTCGCAGTTTGTTCACATGACGCACGAATCGAATGTCGGAGTTTGTCCACATGAAGTGCTAAAGAAATGTCGCAGTTCGTCCACACGATGCGTAAAATAAATGAAGGCTGAATAGGTTAAAAACAATGTTACTTATGAGATAATCTGATATTTGAAAGGTGCAGGAGGGTCGTGTTAATTTTCGTCCAAAAAGCACTCGCCCTGGCTGATCGTAACCTCCCTTTGTGAGATAACACTCGGTTGCATAGAAAGACTGACATTCACGTTGTATCGAGCCTATATCGTAAACGTGGATCGTTTACTCTCTCTCTCCCCCTGATTAAAGAGTCAAACAAACCGATAGCATCTTAAACACCCGCGAAACTAATTGTTCCATTAATAATAACGCTTAACGTGCGGTCCGCCTAATGTGTTTAACATTCACGCGGATAATAAATACTACCGGTCACGAGGTGAAGCTCCGTGGAACTTTTATTCTTAACGCTTAAGTAACCGTGTGATAATTGGATATCGGGATGATGTAAATGAGCCATTCGCTGCAGAAACTCTACGCCATTTCGCTATGTCTAATAACAGGTTTTGCCTATCGTTTAATATCACCCAGGACCTGTTATTTTCTGATTTTTATCGTTTGATTAATTGGAGGTGACCGGACGATATCATCTCGGAATTGCACGAATCGAGACTTGTATCATTCCTCATTTATTCCCTTCGTTTTGGGGCGTCGGGCACGTTGGGATACATTACACTTTGCTTATTCTGAAATTTAGTGGCAGCAAAGGGTATCATTGTTTTTGAGTGAATCAAATTTTCTTGTAAAATGAAAACGAAAATAGTTAATGAATTGCGATCAAAATAATTGGTATTGTAGAAAAGGCTTGGACATTTGTTTCAGTTTCGGTGCAACAGAATCATGGTTCACAAATATTCATTTTTATATGTATATATATTTACACAAATGTTAATCTTGATTAAAGTAATTAAAGATTTTTAAAGCAGGTTATTGTAATACTCGTGAAAACTAATTAGTAGATCTATGTTAACTAGTAAAAAAAACGACGTCATTTACAGTATATAATGTAACCGGAATAATTAATAAATTATTTAATATTTCTACAAAAATAATTGTGGTAGAAATTAATAAAATATCATTTTGCATACTGACTCAATTTCACTAAATGTAACAGGAAGTTCTTAACGATTAATCCGTAATCAGGAACCCAGTATTCCTTATCAGACCTGCTTTAATGAATAAACAGAGCTATATTTAGAATGATCTTGTCGTTCTGTGTTTCCTCCAATAAAAGTCCAGTATCAAATAGGTTGTCCCTCGCTGTCTGATCGCTCACACGGAATCAGTTTTCATAACTTTCGACACATACTTCATCATTTAATAAAACAATAAACAATATTCAGGTCATTGTCATTGTTGAATGTATAGTGATGTTCGACTGTGTAAATATTGATAATCCAAATAACGATTAGTCAAACGTTGGGTTATCTGGCCACTTCTAAGATAAAGAGATAGAATCCATGTACTCAACAGTAAGTTTCCGAAATACCAGTTCCATATGGACTTAGAAAGTCTGCAGTTCGTGACACTACAAAATATATCTATAAATTTCAGTGAAAATTCATCAACCTGTACTCAGCAAATTATGAAATTATATAACAATACAAATTCAGTTACGGCTGTACATAAGTGATTTTATATTTTACGTCTATTTATGTGAAAATATAATTGTTGTTACAAGGTGTTAAAAAAAAAGGTCTAAGACTTTAGCTGCACATAGTACTCACCAAGTGGAGTACAAAATGTCTAATCAACACAGGTCCCAAAATCAATCCTTTCGATGTAAAATCAACTTTTATATTTACGAGCGTTCGATGTCGTAAGTGAGTCACTTCGCAATATATTGAATGCGAACAAAACCATTGGCTTAAAAGTACAGTAGTTCAAGGTTGTATGACAACACCAACGTATTACTAATATCATGAAAAGATTATAATTTGAAAATGTACGTAGATCTCTGATCCGCATACGTGAGTTTTCTATTGAAATGGAAGGAAGATATATCGAAAATCTCTAACAAATGTAAAAGCAAACTTTTGTATTTTTCACCGAAAGAATTGATTTTGGGACCCATGTTGATTAGACAGTTTTTACTCCAATCGGTGACTACTACGAGCACCTAAAGTCTTAGACCCTTTTTTTTAGCACCCTGTATAAAATTATCAGATCAGAGGATATTATGAGGTATTTAACTTGTACAAGAATTACTCATTCATTCTAACAGTAAGTGTCTAGATGAGTTTAAGAATACTTAAATACTTCCGTGTTAGTATTGCAGTATGAGTTCTAGGTTCTCATGCTAGAGATACAAAAGAGCTAGAAACATGATATACGTTAATCCACCTTATCCTCTACATACTTTACCTGGGAATTTATTAAAAAATATTTCCTGAACTAACAGTTTTCTGACTCAAGCACTCGAATCATTTTTATGGAAAATGAAGGGCTGTATTGATTAATGCATTAAAAAGTATACGGTTTCATTAAAAAAACTAGGATGACCTTCGTTTCTTCGTAAAGTAACTATTAACACTGCATTATTTCTCCCTCGAAATCATTCAACTTTTAATAGTAATAGTTTTACAAATATTCGCGGAGGAAGATTGAACTAAAAATATAAACTAATCGCGATTATGGTAAATGGGCGAGGTTTAGCACGTGTTGCGGTTATTAACCCTTTGCAGTCTGACGTCGAGTCGGACTCGACGTTGCATTTCGTCCCAGGAAGGCCAAAGCGACTATTTCTCGTACTATAAATATGTTATTGTACCGTTTAGATTATGCTTAAATATTGTAACAAACGCAGACTACGCGAGACTATCAAAATGCAGAATTTATACTATTCAGCTGGAACGAAACGTCAAAAACTCCTCAAACCGAATAGGATTAAGGGGGTATTCTACTGTAACCGGAAAAAAATTGATTTTTTTTATTTTCTTATAGTTAGAGGTTTTAAAAATGTGTTTCCAAAATATTATGGCGAAATTCATAAAATTCTCAAACTTATAACAGAATAAAGAACGACGTTCATTCTACCGCGTGGCTGCATGAAAAACTTTAAACACATTTTTCGCGAATCGATATTTTTCAAATCGGGCGCACATTTTTCTCAGAAACTACTGATCAGATCGACTTGAAATTTTTCACGCGTATACAGTGCACTTCAAGGGATGGTTGGTACTACAAATTTTTAGATATTAAAATTACGTTCTTCTCGCACACGAGGAATATAAATTTTTTTAGTAAAAATCGGAGTTTCCCTTTTAAAACCCTGCCATTTCGTCAATTTGTTTTTTTACATAATTTATTTTAGTGCGAACGATAACCACAGGTACATATTACGCGACATGACCCGCGTGCCTGTTTATAGCTCCTACAATTTTTAGTAAAATGTCTTATACAAATTTGTGTTATTAGTTTAAACATATATAAATGTATATACAAAATGTCAGCTTACTACATTCGATAATTTTCTTTAAATTAATTCTCAAACATCACATTGAAAACGCGTGTCTACGCTAGAATACCCCTTAAACCCAACGCCGACTATGCATGGGTTTTGATCAAAAGGAGCCGAAAGAATCGTGGATGGAGGATGAGAATCACTGGAGCAAAAAAAAGGGAAGAGAAGCGTGCAGAAGAGTGGAGAAGTGCCGCATATGGTAATATACTCGGCAGATGAGAGTTTGACGGCAGGATGTCACATTATGTGGCCTCTGATCCCTCCTATTTCGTCTCCGCGACTACCGTGGGCAAATGTGCTTAATGAAAATGGCTGCTGCACATTCAACATCGTAAATTAGAGCGGCTCTGCACAACTCTCTCGCGAGGGACATGTGGTTAAACCATAATGCCACAGAGGAAAAGCGTGAATGTAATACGCAGTTTGTTTTATTTATCTGTCACACGGCTGCTTTCATGAACCGAACTCGTGGGACAGCAATCATCTTAATGCTTGCATTCTTCGTTTTATTGCCTCGCATCGCGATGTGGCTATCCCCGCACAGATTTGGATTTTAATGATTCTGAAATGATCAAAATTGCGACACGCAGAAGTCTAGGTTTCGCGTAAACTCTAATTACAAAACTGCTACTTTAAGGGTTTCTTTGTGCCAGGATTGTTAGACCTGAATTAAAGGTAGCATCATATGGTTTATGTGGTAATGTATGTGTGAAAATATTAAGTAAACATAAATTAAAAACGCTTTTGTCATAGGGTTATAATGAAACATTAAATGAGTACCACAGCCGGCGTCGCAATCCTTGCCAAACTATTTCGTTACTGAATTGAAAACAAAACATGATCTCTAGATCCTTTTATGCTTTCCGTAGGAAAAAGATCTACTCATCACGTGGGGCAGTTAAATTTTCTCCTAGACCTTGAGTTTTTAACATAAATTGAAAAGTATTAGCAAAAATTGGCGCGTTTCAGGTGTCCTTTTCACTTAGATCATTGTTTAAACATGTTTAAGTCTGCATAATGTAAGAATAATTGATATAATTTTATTCGGGAGAGTTCGGGAGAACAAAAATTTATCCGCAACGAAGTACAAATATTCAATAATTTATAATTAAACAAAAGAAATACTTTATCAAAACTTAATATATTATTTTGAAATATAACGGATTGTAACATCGCACAAAAACGCTATTTTATTTTTATTGCGTGCACGCATCCCTAAAAAATATTTGAGCTTGATCTTTTAGAAAACAAAATCTCATACGAACAAAGCGTATTGTATATTTTCCACTTATTTTCCCATAACGAATACCTTTCTTTTCAATTGTACTACGATCGCTGGGACGACCCATATGTGACAGTGCATGCAAAATGCTTCAGAAAAAGAACTCAAGTAACTAAAATTATTGCTTAGCATAATAAGTGTGCTACACTACAATAATTCTTCGTGGGAACGTGACGATGAGACTAAAATGGTCCTGAAAATACGTAAATCCTTGAAGGTCCTAGACAGCCATGCTCCCTTTCATCCGCTCCACCTTATGATCTATTTTCGTCGGTTATTTTTCCAACGCACCCCTGCATTGTGCCTTCGAACTCGGGGAAGTTTGTTATATTTAGACTGAACCATGAAAAAGACCGGATGGAAGGACACCCATGTGTTTATTTTCTGATTCGACGCCTGTAAAAAAATTAGCTGCATACTCCACTGGGAGAAATAATAAATTCATGATCGAGGAGAAGATAAAGGAAGATGGCTAAACGATCGTGTTCCTCGGAAACCATACACTTCCTCACCAAATTGAGCGTACGCTGTGCAAAAACTATAACTGAACTGCGAATATTTATGCAATTTAATATATTCAAATACATACTGGAAAACATACATTTAAAACCTACAAAAAATGAAAAGAACGTTTTTTAAACATTCGCAGAACAAAGTACAGTTTTCTCAAAGTTTCATTTCTGTAACTGTATTAACATAAAGAATATTAAACTCTAAAAATGTATATTTGCATAAACATCCGCAGCCTAACTATAATCATCTCAAAAGTAAAAATAATAATTTATTGTACAAACAGAATTTTTGAAATTCTTTTGGTACACGGATTCGAATGCGATGAAATGTAGTTAACAGCAAAAGAATACAAATGAAACAGGCGTGACTATATATTAATAAATTTAATTACATACAAATCATTTTCATGTATTCTTCCTGTAAACCATCCCATATCTTATACTTTTGTCACATGTTACCTCATAGAATTAAATAATTCATGTCAATTTTTCTTTACATTTCAATTTAGACGTTGTTGCTACAGAGATATATGTATAAGGACTACTAGTTAATACTATTATTATGAAGTTTAAGTTTTCCAAATTTGTCGTTACTATTAATATAAGTATTTCTTGTAACAGAAAAATCACACTTATCGTTTAGTAATGCGTTTCTAGTCAGTAAATTTAAATACAAGAAACTGTTATATGATTGTCTTTAATATAACAACATCCGTATTTTTTCATTACACTTCAGAATAAAAATTGATTTATAATTATTTTGTACATAGATTAATTGAATATGAATGAAAGAAGTCAGGTTTGATATTGTATTAAAAGATTATACATACAGAATTTAAATTTGTAAAAAAATTGATTGTGGTATGTGACACCCTATCACACAGGTTACGTTATGTTTATTCACCACATAGTCGCCTGGTTAAAGAGAAGATTTAATAATCTCATAACATGTAGAAATACCGTATTTGTGTTACAGTCTTGTTATGTAGTGTAAGACAAGTTACCACGTGCCTGAATTCTTGCTATTTTTAGGACTGTGCACTTAATTTAGTAAATGGTAGTATGCAGTAGTTCGACACTTCTGTCAAACGACATGTTCACAGATCGCATTCACCGTCAATCATTAAATAAATATGTACATTGTAACGCGACACTTGGCGATGGAATTTAAGGGAAAATTTTAATTAATACAGGAAGCAATTTGCTCGTAGACATATTGCCGCTGTTAATCTTTCAATCCTTGTTCGTTATGGTTCGATAATTAAGATTAATTGCCATGATCTCTGGTGAACATATTTCTGTTGAGTTTTTTCTTGCGTTTACTGTTCCGTAATAATACGTTAGCAAATCTTTCATCTGATTCGAACTAAACAGTTTAATCTTATTCAACATTTTTCTCAGATAGAACGAATACTCATTTCTTTTTTTATATTGAATTTTTATTTCGTGTGTTGTTTAACGAGTGTTTCGTCATTAAATTTAGAAATTATTGTTTCCTGGATTTCTTTACGGGTTAGAACTCACGTAATTGTTTACGGAAGAAAAATACTAAATAGCATTTTTGTGGTGTATACATACAATTTTAAACGAGAATTATCGTATACATACTTTTCTTATACTGGAATTTCATGTTTTTTTACATTATACGAGATTCAACGTTTAAAAACGGAATAAGAAAAGTTAGTAGATCTGTGATTTGTTTAGTCGTTTATTAGAAAATGTGATAAGTAATACAGCAAAATTTGAAAACTTTTTCCATTCCACAGATCGATCAATTTTCATTTAAGATCCAGGTATTTATTACGCTTGACTCACTTGTCTATTTTAAAATTTCGAAAATTCAAAATTCTACATATCTAACTTGATTAACGCCGTGGAATCTTATGATGACGATTCAACGAACGCGACTTCGTTTGAAAATATCGTTTAAACGATTGGAAATAGCAAAATACAGGTTGTGTATCAGTAGCAATGGAATTCAGCCGTATCTCAAATTAGCGATCGTTTCGGAGACAGGATACTAAACACTGTTACTTTTACTTGTGTTATCATTTAAAATAAGGTCATAATAAGTGCTTCAGGCTACGCATGATTGTACGACACACTATATTACGTTGTTCCAGAAAAGGTCTCGTTCATCTTGTTAATTCCGGTTTATCATTCGTACGTTAGAACATCATAGAAAAAAGAACAATAAATTGAAAAATGAAAACATAAATTACAAGGCAGACATTATTGGGTCGTCCAATCATGCTAATTTATTTACGATAAGATTGACATTTTTTTACAACTCACTACCATCACTCCGTGATGAACTACCGCATACAATGCAAATTTAATTAAGAATGTCCTAAATCTTAATCATAATTGACATTTCGCCGACCGCTAATATTTTCCGTAACACTAATTATTTTTCGACATTTTTGCAAGAATTTTTCAGTAACTATTGCATTATTGATTTTGTATTGAACATTTCACAATTACCGCTTTATTAGTACTTGAAATATTTGTTGCATTATTTGAAATATTGATTTGTTTTACATAGGTGGGGTTCGAATGAATAGAATCAAGTATATGTGACAGCGGCTGTCAAAGTGTTAAGTACATGTAGATTGTAAACATATTATATTTCTATACAAAAAGCCTTATGCTGTTTATGTTATTAATAAATAGATAAATGAAAAATGTATAATTTTATTCAGCACAAACGAACCTTTGAATAGTGACATATTGACACTTGAAAATGATAAAGCAAGACTAGATGAAAAACATTTTTTGTCTGCAACACCCTAAGTACATCATCCGAGTTCTGCACCACATGTTTCGAAATGGAGCATTTGTCAAGGATCTGACATGACTTACTATTTATTCACATTGGTTCTAATTGATTACTTAATTGCTATCAAGTGAATTACGTGAAATTCAATCGTTATTTGATGAAAAATAATCGTTGTCCAGGAAAAGCGATTCTTGGAATGAGTAAAGGGGACGAGTCGAGACCTCGATGGAGCCGTCGTAAATTCTAATTCAGTTGCAAGAAGGGACAAAAGAAAGCAGATGTCGACAATTGTGCTTAATTAATGCCGTGCTGGGCAGCTCGTTCTTTCAGACTGTCTAGAATTCACTGAAATTGTTTTCTACTTACAAAAAGCCGGTGCCAGAGAGATCTAATTATCAATTTACACGCTTTCATTACAACAATGCTGTCCAATTTCTATTTAAAAAATGTTGTCTTTTCTGGAACCAATTTCATGTTGTCTGTAATCACACTCAAGGTGCAGCCCTGTTGGAAGTATTTCGAATAGAAACTAATTATTCAGATAAAGTTGTCTCGGTCAAATAATTCATTCGAATAATATTTATCCATCACACATAATTTATTATTCTGACCACGTTGTTCGAATAATTTAGCGTTACTTATTCAAATAACTATTTGAATCATTTTGGTTCAATTAATCAAATAATATATCAGAATTTATTTTTCTCACGACACTACAGGGAATGTTGAAATATTTGAAATAAAACGCAATCATTTTTTTCATCTATTACAGAAGCATCAATGGAATGAAAGAAATTTACTGATTTTAGCTAATCGAGTATGTAATCATTGTATGTATCATAATAATTAATTACCTAGCTTAGTCTCTGTTAGAAATAGCAATAATTTGTTGGTCCCATCACTGTCAAAACTGTCTTTTAGGTAGGGTTTCAAACCAAAACACGTTGGCTGGAGTCTATATTTTGAGCAAGAGAGTAAAAAGTGGTCTATTGCTGTTATGATATGGTACCACACTCATCGCATAATTGTACAGGACATTTTATTATGCGACAGGAATAAGCTTTTTGAATGACCAATCTTATGACGGGTGCCTACAGCTAATCCCAGTGATGGACACCGGAGCTGCGGTCTTTTCCCACTCTAGCTCCATTCCTTACATTTCAGTTTCCTCCAGTTCGCTCCTCGTTCCCAATCGGTCCATCGTTATCCCAGATCACAGCTTATATGAGGGGAATGAACCTAGAGTGGGGGAAGGCCGCAGCTATGGTGACCATCATTGGCTCATTCTCTCTTTATTACAAAATATTGTCTTCTCTATAGTTTTCACAAAGCATAACTTCAAATTTCTTAACATGAGGAGGTGCTGCGTGCATTAGACGTAAATACATTATTTGAGATGTTTTAATAGAGCTCCTCCAAATATTGGAATGTAACAACTTCATAAGAATTTGAACTGTACGACACGTTCGAAAAACGTGTTAGATTCTGTAACAAGTATATTATTCGAACCCCCGTGAGCGTTCTCCGCATAGACCCTGTATTATCAAGAACACTTGTGAGGATTCATAACATTCAAACGGTTAATTTTAGGGCCAACGTTGATTAATCATATTTTGCTCTTCTTCGCAAATGCGACATGTTTCCAAAATTTCAAACCCAGCTAATGATCACTGAAGTCGAAGGTGTTAATCCAATAATAGTAATAATCTCAGACCCCTGTTTTAAACATGTTTCTGCCTCAAATGGCAAAATGTCTTAATAAAATTGCAAAAGCAGCTACTTTCGAATTTTTCAAACAGTAGTGTCGCAAATAATTTTCCCATAACGGTGCCCTTTATTGATATTATACTAAGAAAAGGATCTCTAAGAAATATGGGGTTCAAACATTAATTAGTTCACTGTTTAGGCAGATTATCGAAGAGAAACAATTTTTTAACAAATTACACACAATTGGGAAAAAAGGGTCAAACGTCGCAAGGTTAACGTGATTACTAGACTGCGGATGTTTATGCAAATATACAATTTTAGACACCGATATATCTTGATTTAATGTAGTTGAAGAAATAGAATTTCGATAAAATTGTATTTTTTGCTTTAAATGTTACAAAGTGTACTTTTTCTTTTACTTGCTTTCTGACATGTACATTTTCACATATGCGAATGTGTTAAATTACATAAAAATCCGCAGTCTAGTGATTACAAAGAAACGACGAACGATGATTTTTCCAGCAGCATCGATTTTCACCACGGCCTATTTAATACGTATTCACCGAGTGGTCTCATCATCTTCAGGGTAAAAGAAAGCGTCTGCGTCTTGAAAGCTGGGTTCGTCCATATTCAGAAGAGGAAAAAACGTGTGAGACTGCGAGGAAGGGAACTCGTATCGAGAGCACCGGGGGTTCTTATCGTACCACTAGCCTCGTACCTTATTACACCGCGCCCTTTTCTGCCTTGGATCTCGTCGTCACGGATCGTGAAGTCGACGTACGCAAAAGGTGACTCGGAGGATCAGAAATTCCACAACTTGCAGATCCGTTTGCGAGAGAACAGTAATCCTTTGCCCGTGCAACGGGGGCGACACGATTTCCCTACCCTTCACCCCCTCAACCACATCGATTTTATCGCCCTGCTTACACTGCACCGCGACTGGCCACTATTCAACTAAACTTTTATTCAAACAATGACTCGACTAATATTTTTCGCTTGTTTGTTATTCGTTCTCTTATTGTATTGTAACTGATATTAGTCGAAGCATACTGTCACGCGTTTATGTATATTAAACTGCAGAAATGCTCGCCGTCTATTAATAAATTATTGCTATTGTTCCTATTAAAAATATCGAGTACTTTTACCAATACAAATGAATTTACTATCGTATGAGTTTCGCGTTAATCCCCTTTTGGGTTTAATGAAGACATTATTAATTCTTCGATTAGACCTTCATCATATAACTTCATAAGTACATTAGGAAAATATCGTTTAACTATTTTTACCTTGCGCCATATAAGAACATGGCCTTACTGTGCATTTCATATTATTATTGTAACTGTTAACAAACCATTTGTAGGTATATATTTATATAATATTTTTGCTTATATCTTCTCGTAAAATACACTCACACAATCTGGTGAAAAAACGTGGGACGCCCTATATACATAATAAGGTAAAAACATTAGTAGAATGAAATAATTATATTATAGACTTTCCAATTCGAAAATAACAATAATTATTTGACGATCTTCAGTGACTTTAAATGACTTCTATTGTAGCTTGTTAAAATTGCCTCAGCGTAGGCTATCGCATTGCGATAAGAAAACCTAGCACCCTATTTAAAGAAATAGTGATGACCTTGAAATCTCCTCTACTCCTCCACCAACACAAGAACTGGTCAAGCCATATTCCTTCCCCCTTGATACTTTACAACTTTTGTAAGTTACATTTTTTCATATTATCAAAAATGGTGGAGATATTTTCGCTGGACAAAGTTAATGGCTCTGCTTGTATACAGGGTGTCCCAGTTTTTTCCGGCCAAACTTTGTAAGTATATTTTATGGGTACAAATAAGAAAAAATGTTATATAAACATAGGACGTTTGAAGCTTTATTACAGAATTATAACAAAAATTACGAAATACGAAGGGAACGCTAACGGTCTTGCGGTTAGTATGATACAGTGTAGAGTATTAGTTGCTCCTAGGAGTGCTGAGAGTATTATAATACCTTCAACGACCTCAAATAGCAAATACTCCTACAATATTTGGCCGGAGAAAAACTGAAACATCCTGTATAAATCGTATCTCTACTATTTATATTTATTGCATATTATTATATTACACAAACGAGGCCGATAACCGAATACTGAAATACATTAAAAATAAATTAAAAATTAAAAAGTGTCATTACTTTCAAACTTTTTGTCGATACTGTACTTACATGCAAACTGAATGTCAGGAGCAAATATGTACCAGTGTGGCAATGAATATGTTAAGAGATTATGCTATTTAAAAAGACATTGTATCCTATATCTGGCTGGGTAATACAATTTACACTGCAACAGTCAATGTGTTAATCCTTTCTATGAGATGGACTAATATATGAGTTGCAAAAACTCATTGACTGTGTGCTAGGAGCCACTATATGTATCCAGATACAGCTGTTTGTTCCACGCTATGAACCTATGTATTTGAAGACATTATTATCAACGTGACTTATATTATTAAAAACGTCTATATATCTCGTTATACATTTTACAATGTCATATACTGAAATTACTTAATATTATAATTGACATCGCATGTACCAGAATCATGAAGTATTCATCATTCTAACGCGTGTTGAGCCGTAAAAAATTCTAGCATATGATTTCCTCTGAAAGTCGAGAATGATGATTCTCGATGATTCTTTATATTTCCTTGTAACAAATAGTAAATAAATTGAAAAATGTTACTTATTAATGTTGTAGATACGAAATAATCCTCGACAGTGATCACAGTGATGAATGAACGTGGGTTTGAATTGATTTGACTGTGGCGTGGACACTGGAGAACAAATTTTACGTGGTTACGAGTTCGACAGTCGCATAGAACCGAGTCGAAACGATCGGCTCGTTGTAGATCAGTGAAAGTCTATGCTACTACTCGTTTTGCACGGCTGCTCTGTTTGCGACAGCCAATCCGACATGCGAATCTACTCTATCGCCACTGTTCAATGGCACGCGAGATATACAGGGTGTTTTAATATTAGCTACGTAATACTCAACAGAACGAATAAGAAAATTTTTGTAAACATAGGTCTTAAAATCAATAGTTCCTCAGTTATAACAAAAATTTAATTTCGTCACAAGGTATGATTAAATATACAGAGTGTTTCAAAATTGTATTTATACTTCGGATGTGTATGATACTAAACAAATTGAACAAGATCAATTCTGTAAACATGGATGGAAAAATCGATACTTTTCGAGTTATAAGAAAAATTCAATTTTGTCACAAGGTATGATTAAATATACAGGGTATTGTAAAATGGGTGCTCCATTCTTTGGATAGGTATAGTTCCGAAGAAAATAATCAAACAAGTGTCACTGAACATGGGTCATGAAATCAACAATTTCTAATGTAAGATACAAAAAGAAAAGTTGGATGTTATCTGAGTAGATGAATGCTAGTACTTGCAACCTCGATAGGTTAACAAATAATTGAAGTAAAGGTATTCTATATCATATTCCCATTATGTTTAATGATACTATTTGATTGAAGTTTAGACCAAGTTTAAAATAAAATTGCAGTTTACTGAATTTTAAATAATTTAGTTTTATATAATTTATAATATGATTGCGTTATAACATCACTATAATGCAAGTTTACTAAAGTTTTTTTGTTTATTTTGGTGAATACTACAGGTACTCAATGTTAAGACCGACGTACTATGAAAAAATAATAATACACCTTAAAATTTGCATACAATTTTTGTTTTCTAGTGGAGTACGTCAATGTCTTTGCAACAATTAATCCAGCTTGAAAGGTGAATAAAAATAAAAAATATTTGTTAGAAAATAAAATTTGATGCGACAAAACGAAGCATATTTCTATAAATTAAAGTTTAACAGCAACAAAATAAATGTGTGCGTGTACATTGTTATGGTTTTAACAAAACGAAGAAAAACAGTTTGAGTATTTTCAGGAATTAAAGGTTTGCAAGAGTGGAAGAATTTACAATAAATACTGAGAAAATGATTATTTCAATCCTTTTCTAATGGAGTAATTTAAATTATGTACAATAAATAACAAGAGACAAAATCTGCAAAAAGTAATAATTCATACGTAAGCATTCATTTTTTGTTGTGCAGCATTTTACAGAAGTATGCTCTCATCTTGTTGCCCCGATTACAATCAGTTTTGTATCAATATCCAGATTCACTGAAAATTAAATTTTGTCTTATAAAAAATATTCGTTGTTTTATTGAACATATCGAGCCTGCTCTTACGTGATTATTTAATAGATTTCGAGAAAATAAGTATTTCTGCGAGGCATTAGCTTAGTATCGCCTTAACTTCAACTTTACCTCGTGCTACTATAAAATAACTAAACTTATGATAGCAATTCAACGGCACCATTACAGATATGGTGTCGGTTATTTTCACCCGATGCAAATTCACTTTATCTCGATTATAAATTCAACGACATTTATCCCGGATTCCGAAATCATTTTGCAGGTCTATTTTGCACGCTACTCATGTAACAGGTAATACAATAATCGCGCTCGTAGTTAATAATAATTACCATTCCC
This sequence comes from Macropis europaea, assembly GCA_916610135.2. Lineage (NCBI taxonomy): Eukaryota > Metazoa > Arthropoda > Insecta > Hymenoptera > Melittidae > Macropis > Macropis europaea. The sequence goes on from OU744345.1 coordinate 27,194,968, forward strand.
GTATACGGTCGTTATGTCTCCCCGCTAGAACTGTTCTTTTTTACGCTATTAAAATCGTGCTAATGATTGCTTCCACTTCATTTGCACTGGCATTCTGAGCTCGATGCTTGTTTATCGATACGTGTGCATACAGGGTGAGTCACTAGAAACTGCCAACGAAAATAACTTTCTACTCGCTGTAACACGTGGTAACAGCATTTAGTTTATTATGTCACCCATATTTTTTAAGAACTCCCCACAACCTTGAAATTTTCATAATGCTCTGCACACTATAGATTACAAGATAAATAGTACAGAACAGAGTGAATAAAAAATGTGGAAGAAACATGCATGAAAAATGAATATTATTCGAGGTGTAAACAATTTCGTTTTAAGAAAATTATTCAGAAAATTCATAAATATCTTGGACAATATTTATTTTTCCACCTATGTTTATCACACGTTTTTTTATTCAGTTTTAAAGTACCATTTATTCTGGAAGTTCTGAATACCTTTCTTAATATCCTATATACTTCTAGGTTTATTATATTATATGCTTACTAATATTATAGACAGCGTTAAAAACGGTATTCAGAACTTACAGGATAAACAGTACTCAACAAACTGAATAAAAAACGTCTGATAAACATAAGTTGAAAAGAAATATTGTCCAAGTAATTTCTTGAATAAGTTTCTCAAAACGGAATTGTTCACAGCTTGGATAAAGTTCATTTTTTTGACTCTTGTTTAATTTAAATTTTTTATTCAGTTTTCGTTTAGTGTTGCCTATCCTATAATTCACAGTGAACAGCGAAGCTTGAACATTTCAAGCTTGCCGTCAAATTTTAAGAAACATGAATTAATTTATTTTTTTATATTTTTTTATATGACAATTAAATTACTTTATTATATGAACCCCTCTAGATGCAAAGTATTTCATTTAACAATTTCTTTTCTAATACCAATGACTCAGAAGTCACTATAGGCTGTAGTTTCTAGTGACACACCCCATATAGAAAACTTGTTTGACTGTCGTTCCTATATAAAGACTCGATTATTTTCTGACAGAGAATTAATTTAAATTGATCGTATCTTTAGATCTCACCTATGACAAGAAAGCTGTCTTTAATATGAATGATATATAACCTTCTTTATCACACAAATTATTTTACAAGATAAATGTATTGTGTCGAAATCTAACGAAATCTAATACCAAAAATATCACATAGCTACTGAACGCTTACCTCATAATAATTTTTTTCCGTTTATTGGTATAATGTAATAATATGTTACAAAATACAGTGCTAGTCAATTAAATGGCCCACTAAATTTTTTTAACAAATTACAGATAATATAACAAATTAACATTTCTTTTGTATTCATTATAAATGTTATACTAAGGTAAAGAATATTTATTTGCATTTAACAAGTTTTTTTAGTGAAGTACATGTAACAACGTACCCTTGCAATCTAATTCATATCGATAACCTTGCCATTATAAAATTTGAAAATATGCATACGTATTTTGTTCATTCACTTTTTTAATGTGTACCATCCTTTCCTATGTTCTTTGTAATTTCAAATATTCTCTTCTTATTAGCTTTTTTAGATCTTTCTTTGTTTTTTCCATAATTTTCGGTGTCTTAAACCCTTCGACTGCTATCGGTGCCATAGGCGCTTAACAATGCCGCTCACCGTGTACCGATGACGCCCATGGGCGTTCGGTGCAATGACTCACTGTGTACTACTGCAACTCGGCCGCACGTAGCGTTCGTCGCGTTTCCAAGTAGTTCACAGTCAAAGGGTTAAACAGATTGTTAATTATCTCAGCAGTTTTGTTAATTTATTTTGAATTTCCTCGATTTGAATAGATTCAGTTTTTCAGTGCTCTTACTTTACACATTTCTTATTTTAGTAGAGATCCATAATAATATGAATAATACTGATAATGTTAAAATTACTGATTATAAGAATATTAATTGAACTACACTACAGTGTTCCACGGTTGGCTGAAAGAGCATTAGGGATTGAGAACTTTCAGCCAACCGTGGAACACTACTTTCACGAATGAAGTTTTATTGGATTTCTTCGGCTGCCTGACTGTAACTAACGTAATTAAGCAAATAAGGCTATTTATGTGATGCTTGTTTTGTTTCCACAGAGTGAAATTCCAACAATATTTGACATTACAAGAATATAAATAAATAATTGTTTCCTGTTGGTGTATATAAAAATGTGATCACCTTATAATATGAGAATGTCGAAAAAATATTCTTCAGCTTATTCAAAACAACATATTTGTAACTGAGGCTATTAAACTGAGCAGTCCTGTATCATATTAACACGATGACTGCCATACTGCATGGGCTAAAAACAACACAGCAGTTTAAACTTTGATGTAACATGAAACTAATATTAAATTATGCCCTTTTTAATTAATTATCTCAGTAACTCTTTATACTGTTTACGGGTTCTGTTAAACCTTTTTACATATTTTTACTAATACTCTTGGTCGTCAGATAAATAAGAATTGAATTTAAGTGTCATCCATACATGGGTGACGTGGCAGTCAAAGTGTTAAAACTTCTTTAACTTTTTAACTGAGTAATCTATTTCAGTTGCTTTAATATTTATACAACAGCTTGTCCCCTTTTTATTTAGTACGAAAAAATTATTACGAAATATTCATAAGCTTATGAATATGTAAAGAAACGTACATAGTTGCACCGTCACGCAACTGAAATAAATACGTATAATTTAGTAGCAACGTGATACAAGTATTTCAACTAAATATTTCTCCACATTCATGTAAATATTCATCCTTACTCCATTCATACATAACCTTCTTGTAATTTGATCTCAATATAGCACGAAATAAAAAACGTGGACACTTTTTGTATGACAGATTTTCTTAAAAAATAAACAATTTTTAAAACAAACTTAATTTTTCTTTTTTCCTGAAATACGTTTTTTCGCTGTCTAATACGGATCGAATTAACGCAAATATACATTTTTAAAATTCAATATTTTTTACGTTAGTGCAATTATAGAAATGAAACTTTGAGAAGACTGTATTTCGTTCTAGGAATGTTTAAAAAATTAACTTTTTATTTTTTCACGGTTTCAAATGTGCGTTTTCCAGACATTTGGGTATGTTAAATTGCATAAACATCTGCTGTCTAATGGTGATAAGGTGTATCTTCACACTCTTTAAATTTTGCGCCATCAAGATGACAAATACGCAATTTTTTACTTTATCATTGTGCTTTTCTTTTGAATTCACGCGTGTCACACTGTTTTCTACACGCGCTAAGTTAATTCGTAATTCACCCGACGTAGAAGCAACAGCTTCCGGTGGACGTCACACGCATCCTTCTTCCTTTCTGTCACGATCCGCGACGAAAGTACGTGCCCTATACTTTCATGTGCTTCCATTGCACACGTATACGTTACATGCACCGTTTAAACATTATTAACACACAAAATTTTCAAACAGTTTCGAGGAAAATCGTCGAGGAGACCAAGAGCAATGTTTCAATTTGTCAGAATGAACGCTCCACTTTTTTTACTGACTTAATGAATCTTTAAAGACTTAAAAATTCTTGTAATTTTTTATTAAAGAGGAAATGACCTACCTGCGTGTCATTTATAATTTTTTAACCATATTGTACTTCGAAATGGTTTTCACAGTGGGTTCATGAAAGAAGTTAATATATTGGCGAAGAAGATAATTCAGTAAACGATTGTGTTAGTTGATGTAAAAAATCTACAATTTATATGATTATGAGTTTGCTTGTAATTTATATCTGAATGACACAAAGAACTGAAAAGAGAAAAATTTAAAGAGATTTGATAGGAAGGAATGAAGCCAGGAGAATTAAAGGGAAATGTGGTATGGATAAAGAAAGAATTTCAGAAAATAGTTTCATGTAAAAAGGCATGCAAAGAAATGAAACTAGCAAAACGTTAAAAAGCTGAAAGAAGACTTGATGGAAGGAAATGAAACCAGAAGGATGTAGAAATATTGAAAAAAGATTTGGCAAGCTTACATCGAAGAACGGAAGAAATTAAGAACGCCATTACCTACATTTGTACCAATAAAACCGACCATTAACGTAAATCGAGTACGACCATACTTGGCAAGCTTATACGGAAAAACAGAAGAGATTAAGAAGACCACTACCTACATTCATGCAAATAAAACTAACAACTTACTCTAGACGATTTAAATACTTCCATATATGTACATAATCTTTTTATTGTAATCTAAATATTTCCATTATAATATTTAAAGCGAAAGAAGAAAGACCATAATAATAGTTTCTCTGGTACTTTGTCATAATAAACGTTTCTTGTTACAATTTATTAAATACTAGATGAATATTTCAATGTTTCTAATGTACTATCTATAGTGGATATTAAATATGATTTAGTAATTGCAACGCCTATTAAAAACATGCATTAAAATGAAGTAATTGGTATGTACATACTACCATTCATAATTTTTATTTCAATTTTATTATTATGCTCTGAATTCACACTTTAGCTACCACACTGTATTAGCTAAAAATAACAAACTTTTTAAATTTTTATACGAGAGGGACATAACTTCAAATTATATCCTTTTCTAATTAATAATGTGGGATCGGGACCTCCAGACCCAACATAAGAGGAATCGTGGAAATAAAGGATGTCAGCGGACTGACGGTGGCGTAGTGGGTAAGGTGGCTGGCTACCAACGCAGAGGAGAACTGGGTTCGAGTCCCGGTGCCGCGGTCCCTATTTTTCACGATTTCCTACAATAATATCAGCAACATTCATATGTATTTTATTGGTACTATTATACTTTATTATATATATTTATTAATACTGTATACGATCAAATAAATAATGATTGAATCTAAATATCACGCATACATGGCTGACATGGCTGTGAAAGTATTACCAGCAATATTTCTCAATTTACATAATTTTTAATACTGCTCTGCCGTAACTGTTTAAAATAAAACAGCTTTTATTTGAAGTTTTACTTCATGACCATTAATTGAATTACACGTATTGATTCCCATAATCATGAATTTTCGAATGTATTTATTTATCATATAAGATTATAACTATGAGTAATTTTAATCCCTTAAACAGTTATTTAGAAGCATTACGTTATAATACCAAATGTAGTTTTTACAATAACTGAAACTATATTCTCTCAGACCATTTTGATATTGATGGTTTTTCATAGTAAAAGAATAAAATTACTTGTATTAGTTTCATCATTAGTAAGTACATGCAACCGCATATGTGATTTAAGATATACACTACTTTAATAAACAATGACAGTGTATAAATAAATATTTTTCGTATCAAAAGTAGAGTACAGTAGAAGCTCGGTTATCCGAACAGGAATTTATTTGAATGTTTGGTTAGTGCAGTGATGGCCACGAGAGCTCCGGCCTTCCCCCACTCTAGGTCCATTTCCCTCATATAGACTGTAATTTGGGACGACGATGGACCGAAGAGGAATGAGGAGCGAACTGGAGGGAACTGAAACGAGGGGAATGGACCTAGGCTCCGGTGGTCATCACTGGGTGAATGAAACAGTTTCAAGATAAACGTGTATAAACGACGTATGAAACAGTAAATTTGCGAAATTAAATATGAAGTCACGAAGTCAAGTGTTTATAAAATTAAACAGAAAATTAAATTATAAATTTTCTAATCTGTAGTTTAGATAGCGTGAGATCTGCTAATAATAAGGATTCAAATATGGCTATAAACAACGTCTAAATATACGCATTTAGAAAGATACTGGTATACAATAAACATTTTTATACGAAATTATAGGTATTCGATTATCCGGAAAATTCGATTGTTTAAACAACCTGTCGCCTAGTTAGTGTGAATAACCGAGCTTCCACTTATTCATGTTCACGATAATGCCCAGGTAATTCGAATATTTCTGACCGATACTGTAAAGTAAACTTCGGTTTTAATTTGATTGAGTGTGTAAATCGTTCAGACACTTACTTTGCAGAGAGCTACTCCTGTATCCAGCCTGTCCATGAAATTGTCAACGTTGATTCTTAATTCCGGATAGAGAGCGTTTAACCATTCTGCTAAGTCCTCCTTCATGGCAACCAGATACTCCTCCGACGACTTGAAAGGTCTGTACGACCTTGCTTCCAGTAGCACCGACATTTTCACACTTTTAACACCTGAAAGTACAATCAGTTCTTATATACTTTTTTAAAATCAATGTTTTAAAAAATGGCTATGTCAAGGACTGGTTTCATTTATCTACTTTAAGAAACTAATTTTGTTTTAATTTTCAAATAAACCCAGGAAGAGATATTTTTGGCAACACAAACGCTGTCCACGAAAATCGTGTCTCATTCACCTAGTTGTAATTTTGTTATGGCGACGAATTGTTAAAAGATTTTATGTGGAACTATTCACTAAATCATAGACTTTTACGCATACTTTACTCTTTTTCATTCAAACCATGAATTACATGAAAAAAAAATTCTTGAAAAGTATCGTTTTTTTATCTGTCCCAGATGTATGTAGCCGCTTAATAACTCTCGATAAACATTTTTATTATCATAGGGAGACTGAATTCCATCTAATCGATATTTTAGTATGCACTTAAATGGTGTGCCAATTATACATCGAGACTGACTTTTTTGTATGCGGTTGGTGAATAGAATGTAGAAAGGCAGTATGCTTTTGTAATTCTTCGAGTCTGCTTGCTCTAATGTGTCATAGCTCGTTTGGATAACTTCAGCGATTCTGATTTATAACAATCGGAATTGAAATATTTGTTCACTGAGACATAAATTTTACAACAGAGCAGGACGCCGTCATCAGGTTTTTTTTCCAAATTGGGTGAAACAACGATCGAAACGTTTGAGAATGTAAAAAAAGCTTACGAGGATGTTGTTTTAGTCTTGTCTAAATTTTTCGATGGTTTACACGTTTCAAAGAGGGTTAGGAAATTACCCCTCCATTGTACATGTATACAAGTTAAATTTTAATAATAGTTTGCTCATAACTATACAAATAATTATAATTTGTGTTAATAGTTGCTTACATAATTATTAGAAAATCAATTTCTTGTACATAAAAAGTATTGTAGTCTCTGACTCCAATAGCCACGAATTTTATCGCATCCTGTATATTGCTACAGAAAAAAAGAATGTTCAGCAATTTCTTTACTGGAATATGTTTGTAATGCTATCGTACAAAATTGGTTTATATTTCAAAAAGGAAGCATTTCAGGAAAACTATGTTTATAACTCTTTTTTATCCTCAAGACAAGTAGAATACGTTTCTAATGTTTGACCACCTATTTCTGAAACAACTTCTATAAAATTCTTATTGAATCTAATCGTTGAGCGAATACTTTTTACACGCATTCTATACTTGCTAAGACTTTTATATTCATATTAAGGAATACTAGATACCCATAAGACTTGTCCCTCTTTTTTAAGAACACCCTCTATAGTTGTACAGTTCTACCGAATTCTTAACTAAACTTTCAACACCCAGTCAATTTATGGCTTTTATTGTCATTGACATCAACTTTTTCTCGTTCGGTACTTATGTGTCTGATTGCACACTTTCCTGTTTGAATATTACTATTTCATTGTGACGAAAGACGAACTAGAAACCTCCATTCCCACGATTATATTCGTGCCGCAGAAATTCGATTGGTGGTTTCATAGGGGCTAATACATGCAGGGCGAGTTTATTCGCTTTGGGACCATCGTTGGTGTATGAGGTCCTTGGTGATTTATAAGGGTGGCCAGGCGACTAGCTACTAAACATGATAGGGCACGAATTCATATACATCGTCAGGATAGCGGTTAGGGTAGTTTAACCGGTAACTAAGGGAGAGATTTTGGACAATCGACAATATGTGGAGACGGTCATTGCCTCGTAAATCCTATCCATGTATTTACCATTGATAGAAAACCGTGAGAAAAACGGTAATTGTTTTGAGCAATACGACGACTGACAATTAAGTTCGTAGAATAATTTTCTTGTACATTATGTGACAACATTACGACACGTATATTCAATTCTATATCATAAATTTCACAAGGGATATTAATTAAAAATCAAACCATTACAATAATACAGCCCCCTCGATCCTTCATTACAGATTTCACCAAATTTGGCATTGTAGTTGTGAGTCTCTCAATAAGTTTCTCAACAAGTGAGTTTGTCATTTCTGGTAATATTATATTTTGTCCCATCTTACTTGCAAATGGTTTTACAAGGCACATTTTGATTTTGAGTTAGTTTGTTGCATTTTTCAATCCAGTTCAATCCAGACTTTCTCAACTACTTCAAATCGGGAAATTGGAAATGCCAGTGCATGAATTTTATTTTATTTCTCTCTTGTAACTAAATTTTTATGCTAATGCAAAATATGTTAATATGTTTTATTAATGTTTGCAGTAATATAGGTAAAATATCGTATTTCTTTAACAGAAATAGCAAGTGTTCTAATATTTATGGACGGTAGTGTACGTCTATTCAGACTTCCTTGCTTGTTTTAACGGGTGCTGTGTCTGAAAAGCTGTATCCCCTTTTCTGAAATGCCCTGTGTAGACACTATATGAAGTATGAAATTAATGGTAATATATTAATATTTTCATATTTCTGCATTATAGAAACACACTGTTGCATTCTCCCTGTCTCCCTAGGTCGTTGATTCAAACAAGAAAAGCAGGGATGAAGGGTACGATAAAGAAAGGGAAAGAAGGAAAAGGAATTTGCGGGACAAAGGGAAGAAATCATAAAGACGAGGTCGAAGGTTCGTGTGCGGACAACTGTGATCGTGGATTACAATTTACAAAAGATGACTGTAACATGTTTCATGCTCGTGATTTACTTGCACTGTACCATCTGCTAAGTGTTTTGTGTAGTTCGTACATGTAAAGTATTACAAGATAAGATAAAGGAAGTAGTGCTGAGACAGGATAGAATTGAATCGTTTATTCTTGCAAGGGCGTATGTCTACTATTTAAAATGTAACACCAGGTAATAAAAACTTTATCTAATTTTCTTCGAAATAATGTTTATTCGACTTTTTCAATCGGAATCGATGGGAAATATCAAGAGACACTTCTGATGTTTTTTTGGGTCCCATAACCCGAAGTTTGGGATACCTAAAACAGTTTAAACGCATAATTTAATTTTTCTCCAAATGTGGACATACGCCCTTTCAATAATAAACGATTCAATTATCGACAATAATAATCGTATTAATTTTCCCTTCACCCTGCGATTAAAAATAATAAAATCAAGTTAAATCGACAAACCGACGAAATCATAAGCCTGTTAAAAAATTGCTTCTCTTCAATAATCTACATGAACAATCGATTAATGAATTTTTGAATTAGATATTTCTTACAGACTGTTTTTAAGTATAGAACTTCTGAAAGGTGTCTACTACGGGTAAATCATACACAATGGTGCTATGAAAAATTCAAAAAGACTGCTTTTGTAGATTTATTAATACCTTTTGCTATTTTATCCTTCTCATACAGCTTTCCGTCTATTTTTTTTATATTTTGGCATAAACACAATTGAATACCTTAACATAATTGAATAAAAATAAGAACATAAATAAAATTGAAAAGAACTTGAATAAACACGGGGAAAGGTTAGAATTGTTATTTTTATACATAAATCCGACAAAAGTGGTCAGGGGAGACCGATAAGTATTAAGACAATTGTATTATTTCAAATGTAAATAAAGTGTTATTTTCTATATACCAGAATCTGCTCGCAACGATGATTACCTAATACTTATCAATTAACCCTTTGAGCCCTGAAAATTTCGGGAAGAAGCGTGCACCGTGTGCGGAAATTTTCCACGGTAGTACAACATGTTAAACTGACTATTTAATTATAATAATGTGTATGATGTAGATTGTTCAGTTGTTTTAGTGCTCCAAAATTGCAAAGTATGTATCGTATGTATGTAAGTACATGAAGTCAGTCAAAATGAGCTAACGTAACTTTTTTTTCTTCTCTATTAACGTCGCATCAAGTACTATGGTTATTAGCGACGACAATATTTAGTTACAGTACAGCTGTAAATAGTTTTGTTTCCTTCAGGAACTGGAGGAACTGACATATTTTTTTCTGGTTGGAACAGTTCTCCTTTAAGTTGTAGCTTATATTGTACTTTCGGCATAATGTCGAATATTTACTCCAATGTAATAATTCATCTGAATACATAGGTTTATAGCGTACAATAACAGCTATATCTGGACCAGCACAGTGACCCGTAGCACATGGTGAAGGAATTTTTGGAACGCACATATGCATTAATCGTTCTCAAAGGGTTAATTGAAAAATTTCTAGTGTTATCGTTCCTTTATAAGACTAGCGTCTTGTGTTTACACTTTTGCTCGTCACTGTATGTAATAAATGTAGCTGATTTCTAAAAAAAACAGTAAACTCCTTTTGTTTCGTTGATGCGTCGTGAATAACCTTGCGTTTGATACGACGTCAAACTATTACCAAAAAGACCAATAATACAGGAGTATAGTTGGACAAGCCAAACAATTTTTGTCCATTCAGACAATCGAACTAGACCGCAGCTATGATAAACGAGCTCAGGAATGCTCCGGACGTTATCGATGCAGAGTCGAGATATCGAGTTTCTTTGTCGTTCTCACTTATGGCTTTATTACAGCTATTTCGAGTGCGCCCATACCTACAGCAAACGTTGGAACAGGTTCATTTTCTGTGTTCGTCTCGAATGAATGAAATCGTTAAGCGTTACGACACCGAGGGTGGAAACTTTATTGGGCCCGTATCCGTGCTCGAACGTAATTATATGCGTGCCCCTTTCTCTTCTCCCATCCTACTCTATCATGCATTCTCAGTCTCTCCGCATGCATTTTACAGATTAGTTGCATGAAGTATCGCATTTCTTAGGGCATAGTACAGCAGAACCTTCAGTATTCGAATCAAGAAGGTGTTCTTATTTGGAGGGGTCAAAAAATTGTTTTTCTTTTCAATAACACGTTTTTAAAGCATAACATTTTGAAAATGTGTACCTAAAATTCTACGCCTAGATTTGACGAAATGACAAAGTTACAAGGATTTCAAGAAAGAGCTGTTTCTGCTTTATTTTCCGATTTTATCAGTTAGTTTAAATCATTGAATTTTATTTGAAAGAGGAGGGCCCCTTTATTCAACGGGAACAGAAAATTAAAGGTAAGTACAATAAATATATTGCTACGTATGATGAAACTGCAAGCAAAACTTTAAATGCGTTTTTCTCGAAACCATGTCTTCCAAATTGGCTGCCATGATTTCTCAAAAATGAGTTAAGCAATCTATTTCAAATTTTGCATACATATAAAATAGATGCCCTTTTATCGTTCGTACTAGAATCATGTCAATATCCGGAACAGTTTTTTATCGCCTGATAAACTTGCGATTTTCATGATAAATCCGATTTTATGATTCTGCGTACTAACAGTTTTGTAACAAGCAGTTTCTCTGATATATGAGCATTAAAATTGAAATAAAATTAAAAAAAATTAAAATCTGATACTCTACAGCGATCAGTATGTGTGTGTTTGAAGTGTTTTATTGTTAAAGACAATTACAACTGACCATACAATAATTTCCAATGAAACAAGGAATAATATGAATGGAGTATATACAGGATGTTTCAGAAATTGGTGACCAAACTTTGAAAACATATTCTACTCACTGCAAGTGACGGAAAAGAATCATATGAACATGGTATCGAAAAAGTTTCCTATCCGAGTCGTTAGTACTCTTGTCCATCGTATTCTTTCACAAGAATGCCTAGAACTTTATCTTATTTATATTCATTACACAAATTGAATAGAAAGGAACAACTACAAAACATGCACGACTCCTTGAAGTAAAATCATACGAATTTTTATGAAGACATTTTAAGACTAGATCTACCAATGATTAACGTGCACCTATTTCAACGCCGCGATCAAAATGACACGATTTAGAAAAAATATGCAATTCAAAGTAACAGTGTTTATTTATATTTTTCTTTAGCTTTATTCAGCGTCAACTCGAAGTAAACATAATACCCGTAAAAAACTTTTTAAAACCTCATCTACTTATGATACTTTTTAATAAAAAAAATAATTCTCAAAATTATTACATACATTTAATGAGATATCTAACCTTGGCGTTGTTTCAGTATGTCAACTAAACTGTAAGTTTTTTCGTCGTTGGTACACGATGGTTATTTCTAATCATTGCGGCCACACTACATTAATTTGTATTAAAAAATCTTAGTCACCCCTGTGGACCTCTTGCGACACACCAGGTGCCGTGGCGCATCGGCTGAAAATCGCTGGTCCAAGGTATCACACTACATAATAATTCTTAAAGATTTTAATAATTAACTAATAACATTTCATGTTTACTTAATCTTTCGTACCTGCCCTGACACTTACGGACGGGGGTGTACATACATCTGCATCCTCTGTGTTCAATTCACATTTCTTTTGCCTTGCGTAATTCTTCCTCGCGATCGCACGAACGTGTGGTAGCAAGAAAAAGGGTTTGGTGAGGCCGGAGGGTTTTTATTATTCCATTGAACGGCACGAAAGGGACGGAATATCAAAAGATACGTGGCCTATGGACATATCTTCCTCCTTATGAAAGCTAGTTCGTAAGTTTACCTACGTGAGCATACTTTAAACGCGTATACTTTGCTCGCTGTAACGGTATATCGCGATGTACACGCGCAAAGAGAGCGAAAGAGCAGCTAAGTGTATGCACGCCGCTTGGGGAACAAGAGGAAACCTGGATACACGTGAACACAGATGGGAATAGTAGAACAGACAGCGGAAAGAGTGAAGAATGTTGACGGGATAGAACGGTGATGTTAGGTAGACTTACAACGAGACTGGAAAGTGTTATCAAAATACTTGAGAGCTGCTTGGAAAATGCTTGGCTTCCATTAACCCTTTGCCTGAGGAAGGTGTGTACACATGGCCTGGAAAAGTAGCTTCTTACGTGCGAATGTCTGATATAATGACTTCGAGAACTGATGTCAGCTCCGAATAATGTGCGAAAATCCCGGACTGAGTTAGAACATAAAACTAAATAATAAATGAATAATTGGGAGAATCTAAATAAATAATAAATAAATACAGCATTTACGAAGGCAAAAGAACAAAGTATAACGAAATGAGTGAGTACAAAAAATCAACCGTTGTTGCTCAGTCTTCGGTTTCCCTTGGAAGTTTGTAGCTATCAAGGGGTTAACACGTTCAGACGACGGGGATTAATAAATATGCATTTTTGTAAGTGAAGACAATTGAAAAAATTCCAGTAAATCTTGTATAATGATGTTAAGCTATGAAAAACGTATATGGTATATCAACTTCGATTTTTTTTCTAGTTTTTGACGAATGTTCCATCAACCTATCTTTAAACGTTACAAAATTGTGAATTTAATTTCATTTTCGCGGAACGGCACTTTCACTAGCCTTTATCTCACCCCCGATGAACCTAAACGAAAATTGACAACGAAATTTTTGTTGATTTCTAATCATCTGATGAAGAAGATAAATGTTTTCTAAACTTTAACATGACACATCTTTAAAACTATCAACCTTCTATACACCAAGCCAAATGTAGAGGAAGCATCAGTATATCAAGTTCCAGAAGCACGCAAAAACTCATGAAAATATCGACTTATTGTTAGCATATTTGACGTCTTTTTTCAGACCATATTCAGTTCGTGGGGATGAAGCCACCCCCTAAAGAACGACGAACGTTTTCCTATTTCCATTAACATCTGAAAGATTATAAAAGTATAACAAAATTGCTTTAATATAAATTTAATAGTTTTTCATGCTCTATTAAGATCTTAAAAAATTTTATTTTTTAAACTATTTTACTATTTTATTTATTTATACTTATTTATTTCATTGCACTACTGTTGATTAGTTAATTGATTTTTATCAATCAAATACACAGGCTTATTATATGAATCATAATAGTTTGTTAAATAACTTTATTTAAGTCTATTTTATAAATAGCAATTATCACTATGAAAGTTCTCTTTTAGGTAGGGTGACTGTTTGTTTACAGTAAAATAAAGAATATTCTTAAAATTATTTTACGTTTTCGACGAAAATATTGGGTTGCTCGAAAAATTTGTAGAGAAATTTAATGAAAACTACAAGGTAACATTTTTATATGAGAATTGCATTTTATTAAATAATGCATTCAATGTGGCTTTCAATTAGTTTCTCTGATTTGCTAACTTCATGATTATATTTTTGGATAATTTTTCATCTCTTAGAATAAAGAATTGCTGAGCTAGATTACCTTATGGTGAATCTTTAAAAATTCCTTGTAAAACGCCGAAATAAATGGTAATGAAGCGATGTTATGTATATCCTTCCAACAATTTCTGCCAGCTCTTCGATAATCGAAGATTTTCCAATCGAAACACGTCTAGCCTTGTCTTGTAAAAATATATGTAAGAAAATGCGACGTTCAGGTCATTTGGAAAGCGTCGTCTGTCATCGCCATTGGGGGTGCCGTGCGTGGGCCCGTAATAGATACGTCACAGGCCAAGGATTTTAGGCAGCGTCGGACCCGAAGACTCTGGCGTCATACCCGCCATAAATTAAAAAGACTCTCAAGTGGCTTTTCCAAATGTGACGCTCTTCGAACTCTGTACAATCCGGACTATTCCTGTTATAAAATATATTTTTCTTTGTAAATTTAATCTTACACATGACTCCTTTCCTATTGAACATTCCGCATATTTTTCTTTAACTACTGCATTTCATTCGTTCAATTGTAAAGAATACTTGTCCGTATTAAGTGTCTGATTATATTTAACAGAACCTGATAATAAACAATTTCCTTCCGGTCGCACCAAATACGGAACAGAAGCTACCATTAGCAAAGGCTACAAACTTTCCAAACAACCTAATAGTTGTCTGACAGTCAGGTGGTCTCATTATCAGAAAATCTTCTTGTTTATTGGAACCAGGGACCATAAAGCGGCGTTCAATCGGTCGTAATTCGTACAGAAACGTAGTCAGTAATTTAAGTTTCAGTTGGGGAGAGGCTAAATAAAGCTCAACGAAAATATTCTGCAAATGTAAACTATCGGTATTTTAATGGGTCGAGATTGGTCGACTTCGGTGACACCAGGCCCCGACATGCTGGCTCGTTAAGATGCCGGCAGTTTCCATTAGCAGGGTTGCGTGTTAAAAAATATCAGCGCGTTATTCATCTGCGTGAATTTAATCACGTCGAATGACTGTTTTCAACGAGCTCCGACTTTTTCAAATGGTAGACCTTCATTCAGCTTTTCACGTCATTTCACCAGAATTTACGTACACGTTCTGTCAGTGAAATTATTTGTCACGACTTATAATTCGACCGTTTACACGCGTTATCTACGTTCACAGTTTGAAGGTAAAATATACTGCTCCAAAAAATGACAGTCTCAGGGTTTACATTAATTTTGCGCTACCTACCGAACATCAGAAATGAAAAATATATTCTGTATTTAATATTGTGATACTTTCTTTCAACGGTTAGTGTGTTTAATAGTTGTACTGGTTATAGTATTTCTAATCATACTGGCTAACAAATCATTTATTATCGTTAGTATAAGGGAGAACGTCATATAGCACAGACGTACACCCCCCGTTCACAAGTCATGAGACACTTACTAATTTCAGCTTTACGTTTAAATCAAACGATTATTTACTGATTGCTTACACCAGTGATGGCCATCAGAGCTGCGGCCTTCCCCTACTCTAGGTCCATTCCCCTTGTTTCAGACCCCTTCGGGTCACTCCTCGTTCCCCCTCGGTCCATTGTCGTCCCAGATCACAGACTATATGAGGGAAACGGACTTAGAGTGGGGGGAGGCCGAAGCTCCCGTGACCATCACTGATCTAGTCTATTGCGTGTACAACAGAATCGGCTGTTCCGTCCCCTAAAATTGTTTAATCTGTTTGAGTTACGAGTACCAGAAATTTAAGCTCGTGTTTTAGTAAAAGAAAAAACAGAAGTCAAAAAGTAAGACTTTCGAATTTTATTATGAACATACAACACGTCTGGAACAAGTTTCTAAATTTATATAAACAGTGTTTTCGATTTATAAATATTAAAAAGAAATCAAAAAGTACATGCTCTTCTGTGTTGAAAGTTTTCCTGTAAATACCTTGCACTCTTTCAATTACTCCCCAAAAATCAGGATAGCATATAAGTCACATTTTGAACTATAAAACTTTTTTATTGTACGCATATGTTTTTGTCTCCCTCTTTGCCTTCAAAAAAAGGGTCTAAGACTTTAGGAGTTTTTAGTACTCACCGAGTGGAGTATAAAATATTTACTCAACGTAGGTCCAAAAATCAATCCTTTCAATGAAAAATACAGAAATTTATTTTCATAGTTATTACAGATGTTCGATATGTCTTCCTTTCATTTCAGTACAAAACTCACGTCTGCGAAACATAGATCTACTTACATTTTCAAATATTCCTTTCATGTCTCGTATTATAAATGTATTTCCTATTCTTTGCCGCAAGTCACATTATATATTTTTCTCTTATTCTTTTTACTTTATTTTCTTTGTAGACTCACTTCTGATATCGAACGCCCATAAATATGAAAGTTAATTTTATATCAATAGGATTGATCTTAGGACCTATGTTGATTAGACATTTTTTACTCTACTCAACGAGTACTATACGCATCTATAGTCTTAGACCCTTTGTTTTAACACCCTGTGTAGTCTATTGAAATCCGTTTTACCTCTTGTTTCATTAACACGTTAAACGCGGAGCTAATTTTGTTTTACTTTCCATTTAGACGGCGTGTAAATACAGAAAGTGCCGATTCAACAAAATCTGGAAAAAAAAGCTAGAAATTGTACCAAGAAAATCATAATTTTTTGTAATACCTGTAAAGGAAAACTTCATTTTTGTATAAAATGTTTGTATAAGATTCATTAAAAAGTGTAAACATGTTTTTTAATATTATATGAATTATAAAGTATTATTTTTTAAACTTGATACTGTCGGTCCTCAGGGACCGATGTCGCCTAAACGGAAAGTTTAGTGTTTAACTTGTTAAAGATAGAACAAAAATAATCATGAACATAAAATTTAATGGCGGAATGAGCTTTATTGTTCTATGTACACAATTAATTTTCTTATAACTGCAGTGACGTATCAAAACGGTGCAATTCCACTTCTTTCTTAAATTCACAAAAATCGAAGCTGATGTGTGCACGGGCTCTGATCGCCTACATTATTAAAACCACCAATTTTTCTTCTCAGATCACCCTGTTCGTAATCGTTCATAGTTCCCTGGTTTCGTAATGTCCAGGAGTAGCTATAACGTGAATGACAAATTCGCATTGGTACGCGTGTGTAGGTGCACTAAATAATGAACCGAGAATTCCGAGTACACAATCATGTGGCAGTATTTCTTCCGTGCATCGGATTATGCAAAGTCTCGCCCTTATTCTTAACAGCCGGTGGAGATCGTTATCGATCGAGTCAGTAACCAGCACACTTTATTCTCATTGAAAGAACCACGTAAATTCGAGGCAAGCTCTACTAGATGTTTCGAATCGTAATTTCGATCTTAATGTCTCCGTTAGAGATAGAAACCTACACGCCGCTTTAAAACGGACACTCAATTCAGTCGTGTATCCCGTTTCAAGCTCCCATGAATTCACAGTATTATTTTTCATGTATGCCCCTTTTTCAGGCAACGCTGAAATCGCGCGACACAGAATTCGCGACATTAAATAAGTTGGGACGGTAACATGATATTTTAATACGAAATAGAAAGGTGTTCGACAACTTGAAATTGTCCAGAAAAATCAACAGCAAAATGTGCAAATATTCTGATATACTGCAAGTGCAAACGCGCTACTGGATGATTGATCGAACGCAAGTCGATAACAAATATAAATTTAAATTCTTGTATTCAGATCATACGTACTGTCCAATCAGAACTTGTAGACCTAAGTGGTTCTTTGTTTTTTATGATGTAGAAAAACGTTGCTGGTGAAATTTAAATGGTTCAAACGTCGAAATGAACAACTTTCTTCCCCATTATATCTTTGTTCCTTGATTTCCAAGATCATCGATATATCTTATAAGTAAGATGATGTACAAGGGTTGGACAAAATAATGGAAACACCTCATATATTAAGAAAATTCTTTATTAATATCGTGTAGGACCACCATTAACATCTAATACAGCCCGAATTCTCCTGGGAATGGAATCATACAAATCCTGAATAATGTTTAAGGGGACTAGGCAGTCAGATTTGGTAAAAATGTAACTTTTTTTGAGAATTAATTACAAGTAAATGAATACATATTGTGACTAGTACTTTTAGGTAATGTTTACTAATACTATAAACTATAACAAAAATTTTTTTGAATAACATATACTTATATATGATGGTTTTACAGTTGACTGATGTATAGGCGCTTTTTCTGGAGTCGTTGCGGTTTTGCAGTGATCCTGGCCATAAAGAATTTAATTATGAAATATCCTGAAAAATTTGGCACTCTATAGACCCCTAATCTGCACTGAACCTATTTAAAACGAAAAAAAATCAAAATAGTAAAAATGACGGCAGTAAAGTTAGAAAAACGCGATTTTTCATTAAAACAGAAGCTATTTTATATTTTTTTTTTTGACAAAAGAGGATTTGTTGCAGACATGCGTAGGTTCAGGCCTTAACTAGACATGTTTCACATTTTCTCAATTTTTTTCAAGTCGATTTGAACCTCCGTTTTTTCGCAATCACTGCAAAACGAAGAGAAAGTATTATTTTGAGAAAAACGCGTTTAAAGTTTTGGAAGACCATGACTACTATATACCTCGCGATCGAATTTTTCGGCTGTCAAATCCTTAATTTTGCGAATTTTAACATGATCCAAACGGCATTTTACTCCGGAAGGATAGTACTTTCGAACAATACAATAAAAAAAAAATGCATTTTTTAACTGCCTAGTCCCCTTAAGGGGATATTATACCATTCTTTAGGTATGATCGCAATGTGTATAACTTCACGGCTACTAATCTCAACTACACAATACACGACTTATAAGCAATGTTTCCAGTATTTTGTTCAACCCTTCTAGTTTTTGTCACTTTCATTGGAAATTAATGTGTATTGAACGGTGTGTCATGATATGACCTACAAATGTCCACTGATACCTTTTAAATTACTTTCAAACGTCACTGGTTCCAATGAAATTTTTCTTGATGAATCTAGAAGACAAGTTAGTGGCGACCTGTTTGTAATATTTTACATTAATAATTTAGTATATGCATACTACACACATATGTATAGTGTGAGCCGCAACTTGTTGTACACCACAAAAAGATTGCAGCTTCGTTTCTGAAGAAACAACTTTCAAAATCAATTAAGTAGGTCTGCGCTTACACGTGTAAAATAAAATATATTCGGCCATTGCATTAATTAGTTATTAATTTTATTGTTAGTAGCAAATAAGATATGATACGCCAGTGTATCAAAAAAAAAACTCCCAATGATACCACAAAATAAAATTCTTTAAATTAAGTCTCATTCCAGTATACGTGTTCCTTATTGACCCTCAAATTTGTTCTTTTTAAAAACACAGATCGATTTGAAAAAATGTATTTATTCCTTTTTCTTATTTTTTAATCATACAATCGTGGTTTTTCCAAAATATATCATTTCTATCAGTTCGATATTTACTTTATTTTCTTTCACGCATACTAACTGGGCTTTATCTGAACTTGTTAAAGTTTTAATATTCATATTGTTACGAACACCGTGAAGCCAACCGTGATCGACCCGAAGGGAGCGTTCGATCTGTCGTTAAGGGACGATCGCCGTTATTGATGAAACAGATCAATGAGAGAGTCTGATTGAGAGTCAAGGAGACAAGACGCGATATTATAGACTCTGCCATTCCTTGTTTATATCCTCATAATAAAGTTATAAGTGTGAACATGTCGTGCGATGATAATCCCCGGCGCAGCATATTTATAAATAAGTCGCATTGGTAAAAACACTCGAACATGAGTTTACTCATTTTCCATCCTTATAAGAGTAAACTATAAACTTTATAAGAAATTTACGCCTTATAAGCGTAAAGGATACATTTAGGTTGGGTTTTTGATGGGATAACTGGTATAATACTAATCAATATCATGCATACATGTATAATAGTCGTATTCTGACAAGCATAGGAACCAAAAATTCCATTGCTAAGTAATTACTAATTGACGCGCACATTTTCGAGTGTTTTTCTGCATTCTAGAAAATGTATTATTTTGAAAAATTAGAAAACACAATCTTATTAAGTAAACTGTAGGTACAAATTGTGCAAAAGTCTTAGACAACCAAAGTCACTAATTGGAATAGTAATGGAGCTTATTATGTACTATTGGCATTAACTTATAATTAATTCTCACAAAATTCTGAAGAATATTAACACTGTAATAATAATATAAAATACTAGTTACACGGTGGAGTAGTTAAACATTTTTTTACTGCGTGATTTATATTAAGTATAGCAAATTATAGTGTGTTTGACGAGGTATGGCCGTTCAGGTAATATAGAGCTGACGTGAATAATTAAGGATTAAAAAATACTTAAAAAATTTTGAACACGATCAAATCGCATCACTTAGAGTAACCACACGTAATATGGAATACCACGAGATCATGAGATATGAATAACTAATTGTTTCCACAAACATGTAAATTCCTTTGCTATAAACAAAAGACAAGTATACTGAGTTTTAAGCGTCAGTAGAACATTTTCCGCGGAAAGAAAAACATTATTATATTTGAAGGTGCACGAAAGTTACTAAAAGCTAGTCAAATAGTTGAATTTCTTAATGAAGGTGACTTTAAAAATATTCCTTTTGCATGATTTATCATTAACCCACTTTTGCCCAAGAAACTGGCCTTGTTGCTTTAGAAGCATTTATTATAGAAAAGCTGCACATGTAAAATGAAGTACTACTATAATACCAATGCAGATTCTGATGTCATCTCTCGTGGGAACATTCAATAAGCACTAAACGTAATGACTACATACAAGAAAATTTTCGACAATGTCGATGATGATGATAATGACGGTACAGAACGTTTATTTTGTGTTGGCAACTACAAAAATGACATTAACTTGGAAAAGTGGGTACAGTGTATTCGCTGTTTTCATTAGGGACACGAAGAATGTGGTGCTTCAGGCGTGTCATTCACGTATCCAACGTGTAAAAGACAAAGAAAGTTCAATTAAATTAAAAAAAACGAAAGATATGTGTTTATTTGTCTCTTTTATTTAAATGCATATTCATTTTTAATAGCAAAAATAAAGTTACTTCAGATTTCTTTACAAATTTCCTAGGTGTTCCATATTAAATGCTATTTTTTCAAATCGCCGATTCTGACTATTTTTACTTTTTTTAACATACTTGCAAAACCCTTGAACTTTTACATATTTAACTTTTTGTACATAAATATTTATTAATTTTGTCGCGTTTTGACGTTGGTTTCATTAAAAAAAAACTATCTTTCTATTTGTAGCAAGCTTTTAACACTATATCTACCGACAATCGACGTGCACCTATTTCATAGAAGCGATCAAAATGGTTCGTTTTAGAAGGAATACGTGGTTCAAGGAAATAATGTTTATTTGCATTTTTCTTCGGCTTTATTCAGTGTCAATTCAAAGCAAACATAATAGTCGTCAAAAATAAATGGTACATAGTAAAATTGCAAACCAGTCATTTTGACTGCCTTGGTAGTTCTAGTGTTAAATTCGGGAGTTCGATATTACGTGCGGTTATCGTATAACTTGGCGACCACAAGGTCTAGATCTTAATAATACTCAACATGTTTGGGATTATCTAACGAAAGCAACGAAAAGAAAATGAATTAATGCAAAGTCCATACCAATTAGCCTGAGAAAATCTTTTATGAA
Organism: Macropis europaea; assembly: GCA_916610135.2. Taxonomy (NCBI): domain Eukaryota; kingdom Metazoa; phylum Arthropoda; class Insecta; order Hymenoptera; family Melittidae; genus Macropis; species Macropis europaea. The sequence goes on from OU744345.1 coordinate 27,216,967, forward strand.
TCGAAGGCTCATCAAGTGGTTTTTCTCGAATAGCGACTGGAGTAGGTCTAGACTCTAGACGAACCCAGTAGAAATTTTGCTTTTCCCTTATGGACGCATTTTCACCAAACCCGTGACTTATAACTCAGAGACATTTTTCTGACTCCTGGCAGATGTCTTGTAGCCAGCAATACGTACGTATCTCCAATTTTGTCTAATGAAATTGATTTTCCTAATTCGGTGCCCACTCATTCAAGTTTGTTACATTAATGATACTTATCAATTCTCAAAGGTAATCCGTGCAAATTGGCAAAAAATCCACAGAATTTCATTAAGAAATTATTTGAAGGTGACGAAATCTTGTTCCAAGTGGTCGAAGACTTTTACACAGTACTGTGCATACCATTGAAAATAAGACAACTATCTTACCTGATGCACAGTTTGGAAAGGGATGTTTCAGACAAAGCCTTAACCCTCATTCGTCGCTTGTATCGATTTGACACATGTCTCTCACAAAAATGCGGTAAATGTAAAAAAAAGTACCCCTTGCACATCGCTTTATTGTTTGTAAACAGTGTGAACAATCTTATGCCTGAATGTACTTATTGAATCTACAGAAACTTCATATTCTTATTGTCAATAAAAGAATTTGCAAATTTAACTATTTAGCTTTTCATTATACTGATTTTTTACTATTGTGTCAATTTCACACCAAGGAACAAATTAAGTCGTGAAAATGCGGGAAGGATGAGGGTTAATCTAACAAAGGAAATCATTCTTTCACAAAATTTCCCATTTTGAGATACTAGACAAGACAGCAATCGATTCACTACTTCTCCAACATTCTGCAGCATTTCTAAAATATCATTGGAGCTGCTTCGTGACAATTTCGATGTAGGATCGCGAAAGGGATTAATTCCCCTCCTGCGCCGTAGAAGCCGAAAAGGAAACAGAGGGAGGATGGCCACGACTGACAAACAACAGGCGCAGGCGTTCCGTGCCAAAAATAGTCGTCGTGAAGCGAACTCGGGCACGCGAAGAATTTCCAAAGAGGATACTTCAAGGGAGGCATGTGCACGCGAAAGTTTCGCTCTCGTGCCGATTTGTCACAGTTATGCAGTCTCGAATGTCCAGCTGTGCGTACACAGCATCCGTACACACGCGTGCCAGCGAAACTGACCGCAAGAAAATCTTGTGAATGAGCTGGTTTTCCATTCACTTTTAACTGGGAGAGCAATTACGACGACCGTACAACGCTCTTCTCTTCTGCTCGCCAGCTCAACGCTCACAGCTTACACGCGAACCCTTTCCCCTCTTCAGGGAAACACAGTCCGCGATGCTTGAACAGACGCAGCAATACTCGTTCCAAACAATAATCTACTATAATGTTGCGTGCACGTAGTCTTCGAAATAGAATAGAGTCCCTTTTAACCGTTTGAGCGCTGAAAATTTTGGGAAAAAGCATGCACCATGTGCTGAAGTTTTCCACGGTAGAACACGTGTTATATTGCATATTTCATTGTAATTACATATTTAATGTCGATTGTTCAGTTGTTTTAGTCCTTTAAAATTGTAAAATATGTAACGAGACATATATAGTTTAAGGAAATAAGCTGAGATGATAATTTAACCGAATACATAGGTTTAAAGCGTACAATAAACAGCCGTGCTTAGACGAGTGCGGTGACCCATAGCACACGGTGAACGATTTTTCGGAACGCATATGTGCGTCTATAGTCCTCAAAGGGTTAACTAGAGACCTTTGATTAGACGTGCGAATTGCCGGTTAATCCGAAAATATATGACAAATATCATTTGTAGCTTGTAAATAAAATAAAATATACAGGGTGTCTCGTAACATGTGGGAATCAGTTCAGGGATGGTTTTAACACAACAAAAGAATAAAAAAAGTTCATATAAGCATGTCCTATTTAACTTTGCTTTCGAGTTATAGCATAGGCAACATGCGGCAACGGCGGCGACATTTTCAACAATACTTATAATACAATAAAAAAAACAATAACCTGCAAAAACCTGTTATTTGAACAATATCACTGTCAATGTTTGTAAACACTAATACAGACGGAAACAATCAGTAACAGAATGGCATGGTAGCCTAGTTGTATTCAGTTGTACGCGTATCTGATGAATTTTCAAAATCCATTTTCTTGAAAATGGAACCTCGGACGAAAAAATTTCATACCAAATTTTTTACTTATTTTTTCACGTAGAATCGCCCCCTCTCTGGTTGAACTACGTTTTTAGCTCCCTCTTGTATATACAGGGTGTCCGATTTTAATGTATTATTGAAAATATTTCGAAAAGTACGCTGGGTAGACGAAAATGCTTTCATTGGATTAGAAGACATCGAGGGGCACACTGTAGGATGCAGGCAGGATGTTGCTAGGTGGTGGTGTTAAGGTCAGCCGAGGGTCAGACACGTTTTTTTAAATGGTATCTTATAATTTTTAATGCTTTAATCGATGTATCACGTTATTCTCCATAAAAAGTATTAACCTATTTATATAAAAAAACTGTTAGTTTAGGAGATATTTTAATATTAATATTGCAAAGTGATACCAGTCCGCATACTTGTATGTACCTACGTTTATAACATTGTACAGACAAATTCATCAAAGTTTATATTTCCCCGTGTTGCTTCAGATTGTATTTTATTTGTTATCTGTCTTTGAATTCATTCCAAAAATCAGACACAGATAATTACTGCAAAACTGCACCACATCTTTTATTTTCACACAAATTCTACCCTTACATTTCTGGTGCCCAATTTCTCTAATATTTTCTGGAATATATCTATTAGTTTATTAAGTTTTTCTTGAAATCACTAATTTTGTTGCCACGCCACTTTTTAGCCTTTCCCCGCGCTGCACAGATATTTTTATCATCATTGTTTACGCGCAGTTGCCTGCCTACTAGTTTTCTTAGCCGCCTTATTTGCATTCCCGGAACCTGTATATCAAGACATAATATGGAAATGCACCATTCTCCTTCTCTCTTTCTCTCTCCATCTCCATAATCGTTTACCCATCTGGCGCCTCCTTTCCTCTTATTATCGCTATTTATTATAATTTTAACTCTCCATTTCCATTAACCTCTTCCGCTTTCTCTATTGTGCTCAATTGTCATCGAGAAATTTTTCAAACGTCACAAACATTATTTTTCGATTATTTTAGGAAACCTACTATCTCTGCAAGCGCATCCTATAACATTGGTTACGTAATATTCCTGTCCAAATGTCAACTATCACTATTATTCACTATACCTATCATTAACCCCTTTCGCTTCTATCGGCGTTCGTGGTGCTTCCATTCCAAAACCACGGGCTTCCGACAATGTGTATCATCAGCAATGTTTACTTTTACAGCAATGTTTATATTCTGATTAACTGTTCTTTATTATTTTGTATTATTATTTAAAATAACCTTATATTTGGTAAATAAATCATTTGGAAATAATTTATTTCTCAAATAAGATAGGAATTTATTTGCATACATCCTTATTTCAAATAATTTCACTTGTTATTTTATTTGGAATAATTATTTGTCCTATTTATTTGTTATTTTCAATTCAAATAAAAAGCGATCAACCCTGGTTCAACCCACTGTTATAAAATTACCATTTTTATACGAAGATTATAAAGAATATATAAATAAAATTGTCAGTCAAGAATGGGACACTACATGGAAAAGCAGGGCTTCAAAAATACACGAACTAATTCACAACTTTAGCTATGAAATACAAGACAGCATTTTAAGTAGGAAAGATCAAGTTGTCATGACCCATCTCAGAACTAACCAGACAAAATTAGCACACGGGCTCCTTATGGATGAATCGTCTCCGAAAATGTGTGAGGAATCTAATGTTGCAATTACAGTTAGGCATTTATTGTACAATTGTACGGAACTTGAAAACCTTAGATCTGCAGCTACTACTGATTTGAAGGAAATGTTAACAAAACCAGCGCACATGCGGAAATTATTAAACTGTTTGAAAGAAAAATCATTATACTCTAAAATCTGACGTAACCAAAGTATGACATGTTTTTTTTATTATTATGAATATATTATACGTAAACAATTATAAAGTATGTGGATACTGTATTATATGTCTCTAATAACCTTTAGCAGTTGATACGACACAAATAAAAGCAAGATTCCATCCCCAGAAGATATTTAACTCTGATGTTTCGTACTCAAAGGTTCGACGCTCGGTGACTATACAACCTTGTCCTAGGTGATTCACAAATGAATGAGCAAAATCTAGTTAAGTGGACACTAAAAGCCCCGGTGTAAAATAAACTCATACGCAGCAATGAAAAAAAAGAAACACGACAAATTATTCTATCTGCCTGATTCATCGTCTGCGATAAAAGCGAGTTTCACGGAAGAAGCAGCAGATTTCGAAACGACTTGGTCCCTGATTATCGCAAAAGTGCATCTGTTAAATGTATCTAAGTACGCCGAACAATCTCCTAAGTATCTCGGTTCGCGTTTCTGTTCGCTCGTTTTCTCGTGCACGGGTAAGAATCTCATTGCGATCGCGGGGCATACGTCTTTGTCTTTGTCTTTGCTAATCTTGATCGTCTTCGCGCGAACCGGCCTCGAGTAACTTTACATTGGCGATTCAATCATCGTTGGATTTATCGCGGGCGAATCAAACGTGGAACGCGAGTCAAATCGAGCCGCGTAATCGGACACGTATCTGCGAATTATCTGCGATTCGAGCGCTACGTGATAATAGTCGATCCATGATTTCAGCTGTTACACCGAGCATTTCCACGCTGCACATGAGTAATTTATGCGAGGAATTTCGTTGCGACTCGAGGAAAATCCAATCGAAAACGAACTGACAAGGGAAGGACCCCAATTGTCCGACTTCACTTTTAACGAGTTTTTGTGAGATGATGGCATACAGATTCCTAATGATACATGTGAAATATTAGGTGTAGACACTCGATAATTTTAAAAATATAAACAGTTAAATGTACGTACCTACTTTCAAGATGTGCTATGAATATAAATTCAGTTTACCCAAATTGCATTGGCAAAGTGAAATGATTGTGTGGCTGGTAAATCGGAAGTCCTGGGATCGCGTCCCGTTCATCGAAATACCTTTTCTTTTTACAATTTTATTCCGGCAACAGCGTGCATGATGAAAAGAAAATACTGTGAAAGGATACTGTATTGAAATTGTTAATATTTAAAAGAGAATTTCAGTACTATATTAATAGTATTTCATTATAACCATTACTTCAAATACCAAATGAGATGCATCGATTGTTAGTGTTGATTATTTATTATTTGTCTTTTTACTGTATGGATGACAATTATCATCTGGCATCATACACGCTGTTGCCACAATAAAATTGTGAAAGGAAACATATTTCGGTGAACGGGACTTGATTCCAGGACCTCCGGATTTACTAGTCAAACAACCATTTCACTTTGCCAATGCAACTTCGATAAACTCAATTTATGCCAGTTTTTTTAAAAAAAAACAGCCGCTATTTTGAAATAGGACAACAATTTCAAAATTGAACGCCCCTACATAAAAAGATAACCTTTTTTATTAAAGCATTTACGGATATATGTTTATCACAATTTTTTGCTTATTCTCATTTAGAACATACCAGCATAATATGTATGATAGAAAGATTTGTGATATTATGTACGACATTACATTGCATTATAAATCCGTGCATCTCTTTAGTATAAATTCATACGCTCGATTTCTAAAAAAAATTGGATTACGTAAAGCAGTATATGATAAGATAAATATTGCAAATTTAAACATGTAACAACGTAAATACAACACATTTTTTAAAACAAATTTGTATATTGTAATCAAAATTAAATGTAAATAAAAAAAACCTTTTTGTCTGATCACCGTTTTCTTTTTAAATCAACATAATGTGCGAGATATTAGAATTTCAATATTTCATTCATGCGATTACAATAAAATTTCAAACGTTTTCTCACAAGAGCAAACTATTGTATTGACGGAACACAAAACAAATATTACAACACATCGAATATTATATTAATTTTCTAGTATTGTTTTATTTGCATTGTATAATTTATACGCAAAACGGAAGATAAATATCCCAACGTTTTTAATCTTTTCGCAATAATCATAAAACTCTTAAAAGATTAACAAGCGTAAATTGTTTTGTAAACTATGTGGTAAATTATCACGAGGATATGGATTGCCGTTTAAATCTAAAGTAATTTGCAACTGATGCAAAAATCGTTGTATACCAATGATTTATTTGTTCTTGGTTGTTACACGTACGCACATTAATCACCTCATTTGCCTTTTAAGTATATTTTAAACGCGTAGAAGACAGGTGAGTCAGCGTTGGACTCAGAAAATTTATTAAGACTTTTAAGGCAAGGGAACGTAAAAATAGGCGTCAATAACAATGTCGTTAAGAACCTTCAAGATCCTTTATTATTAGTGGAAAAACAAGTCATACAATTTCTAATAATAATAATATTAATATATGTATATTTGTACCTTACTATGTTAATAACAATAACGGTTCAGTATAATTAATAATTTTCTCTTGCATCATTTTCCTCGAAAAACTTTTTAATGAACATTTACTTTTACTATAATTCTCATTACTATTATTGGTCCTTCATAGCATTATTATTGAACGAAAACTGTACTGAACTAAAATATTAAATACACATGTACGTTTACCTGTAATTTGTACAAATTTTTCATTTGACTACTTTACGTTGCAATACTTATATAAATCAAGTATACAGGATGTTTATAAATTATGGGTTAAGACTTAAATAACCGATACGACTTACAAAAATTGACAAAAAAGAAACTCAAATTGATTGATATTGAGTATCTTATTTTCAGAGTTATTCTCTTTTTATCACTGACAATTTTCACTGTAGTCTAGGAATATAACTATTTGGAGCAAATCAAATTTATATAGAAAATACAAATCAAACTAATCGTACGAAAGTTACTGCAGAATTTTTTATGTTCTGAATCATCAAGGTACCCCGAAAATTTAATTTCCTAGGCGAGAAAATCTTAAAAATCTTAAAAATGACTACATTGTGGACATACGTTTATTGAAACTACTTTGTCCTTTTTCGTGAATATTATTAGCTAGTGAAATATAAAGCTGTCATCATAAAACATGCTATACAATTACAGAAATGTGGGTGGCAGACAATATCTCTTATAAAACATACAAAAAGCTGGAATAACGAAATGCAGTAAAGAACAATTATTCATTTTTACTAATAACATAAACAATCTAATACTGCTTTGTCACTCAAATTAAATAATAAATAATATACCTCAAATTTATTTATTTTTCATTTTTATTATTTGTTTATATGTATAATTACAAGTTTCGCTTAAATAAATTGTTTTATATACATCATCTATACAATATTGTCTAATTGTAAGTTTCTAACTCCTAGGATTATTTATAATTTCTTTATTATACTATTTATATTTTTAAGAATTAGAAACTATATTCAATATTTCCGAATTTGGTCGCCGTAACTAGATAATGGAACCATTGTTTAAGCAGAAAACATTATGACAAACTCTACTTTTTTACGACCTTCCACGTATTCAAATCACAACAGTCATCGTGCCGAGAAGCTTATCACTCATCTTTTTCGTGACCTATGATAACACTGAGTGGGCAAGTAAACTATCTTTACTCACCGAAACTATGTTTCATCGATACGATACGATATCTTTATGAATCAGATCCATTGTCGGGTTCTTATACTTTATTCTCGCCAACAATGCCATACGTTTATCTCAAGTTATGTAAAAAAAGATTCTTGGCTCTGTTTACAATAACCACGCGTCCATTCGAATTGACAGAGAATCACGAGTGTTACAAGAATATATACAGTGTCTAAATAACCGTAGTACAACCAAAAAGGAGGTGATATCTCGTGGAAACATAAATCGAAGAAATAAAGAATAAAATTTGTTCATACAAAGCTTCGTTTTTTTTAGAAAACCAGAGGCAAATATTGTTCAGGCGTGCGTACATTTAATTAAAAATAAAATAATATATTAAGATTTAATAAAGTATATCTTTTGTTCAATTATATATCGACGTTATAGACAAATTTTTACTTAACGAAATAAAGAATTTATTTATGGTATCGCATTAAAACAGTAATTTATGCTACAAATAATTAATATAATTTCTATTTAAGAGTCAATATCATACGCACACTTAATATAATATAAAACAACAATTTATTCTGAATTAATTCCGCAAATACTCGACAGAATTCAAAATCGATTTTCTCGAAAAGGAAGCATCGTATTCAAAAATTGTATTCAGCAATTTCAAGTTATCTTTGTACGAAAAATTACCTTCTCGGTTGTACCATGATTACTATAACATCCTGTATATATACTTGTATAACACCTTCACTGCGCTATTAACAAAGAACAGAACAATGCTTTATTACCAACAGCGCAATAATAGTGCATTATCGACAATAACAAGAAGTCGCATGAAAGTAAGTGGTAGATAGATAATAACGTCCGATAAAAAAATGTAATAAGATTAAATCATATGAAAGTCGAAAAAAAACATGTCTACATCTGTCAGTCTTTCGAATCACTTCGAAGTAACACCTTATGTACGAACAGCCAGAATAATGGCATCAAAAGCTAAATGTCAGTTCTGAATAATATAGCAAAACCCAAAGTCCAGTTAGAACATAAAAGTAAATAATAAATAAATAAATAAGAGGATAAAAGTGAATAACATATGAAGCGATATCTTCGATATATGAATGTATAAAATAAATGAAAAAAATAAATCAACCGTTGCTGCTTATTATTCCGCCAACAACGAACAGTTTTCATAGGAAGTGTGCCACAGTCAAAGGGTTAAATGTTTTAGAATCCTACACGATCCACTGTACTATACGCATACGGGAATCCAATAAATTATCCTTTATAAGAAACATACTTTCGATAATGTTTTCGAACTTTCTTCTCCTGATTTACAGTAGCGTAAGCAATAAATGCAGAATAATTCTATGGTGTATATATTAAAACGTCATATTAGTTTCTTTTCACAAACCAATATACGTAAACAATTTGAGGAAGTGTTAAGCATTTCGAAATTTTTACTTGTTAAATGTATTAGATCCTCAATGATTTTACTACGTTAGATTCACAGTAGTTCGTAAAGAATGGAAGACTATCGAAAATGGTTAAAAAACCAGATCTTTCACTTACTTTGAGCAGGTCAATATATTAAAACTCCGATTAAAATTCAAAGGAAATGACTGTCAGACGTAAACAATGAAGGGTCCCAGAAAACGGTGTATAATGAAATTCAGTTGCATTGGCAAGATTGCTACAGAACGTTAATCCACGAAAATACATACACGTTGTAAAGTAAAAGAAATAAAAGATGTTTCTCAGCATTCAAAAGACAAAACGATTCTTTTGTCGCAGTTCTACTTTTACACCTACAATCGACTGCAAAAGCAACCCTTCAAAATGTGTAACCGCATAGAAGTCACTCATCGGGCACTAAGGGCAGCTACGAAAAAGGCGGGCAAGCAATTTCGATGAATCGATTCACTGACCTTTCTCAGCAGAGTCCACTAGAAAAACTCTCTTCAAGTATCCCTGACAGGCACACACGCGAATCTTGCATCGACGAACGATTTAATCTCGAAATCGTTTCGATCTCTCGCGCACGAAATAGTTTTTTTTTTCGCATCGGCCTACCCGCCTCACTGTCGCGATCGATTAATAAAACATTTGCAACGGAGAGAGTTCACGGCAGGTCTGATCGGCGATGCCACGGTAAATCAATGTTTGATACGGAGGAAAAATAAGAATTTGTTCACGTGCTGAATTTCATGCGGTTCAACGTCTCATTACGGCGTTTCGTTTCTCGTACCCCATACTCACGCGTCACGTCCCAAACAGAGACTGAAACGTCTCGCCGCGGTTCACGCGTATAAAAGCAGGAATCAGTGTGAATGTAGCCACGAGACAGCAGCTACCCCCTCCGTTCCCCCGTTCCCATGGTAACAGAGCGCTGCCGTTAACGGCGCGGTGTACGAATTATTCAACCCTTTGACTTATTGTTAGTCCACAGCAGCACCCCTGCTCAAAAGTCTTAACACAGTTGTCATATTTGCATTTGAGTCTGGAAAAAACGAAATAATCGTTGAAACGCGTGAAAGAATGTTACCTCTAGACTGCGGATGTTTATGCAATTTAACCCCCCATAACGCCATGTAACTTGGCAGTTACATACCCATGTATCTATATATTTTTTAAGTCTTATTTCGTTTATTTATCAGTGATAAATTATCACTCTGTACAACTATATTCTACGAGTTTACTGCTGCCAAGGAGCCTGTCCGTTTATTATTACATTTATATACCGCGATACATACTTTATCATTTATCTTCATCAGTTACATGAAGTATCATTTTCGTCGTATGCAAAAAGAATTCCGGTTATAAAGGGTTAATATATCCAAATTGATGCATGACGCATATTTAATAATTTAGCAAAATAGAAATTATTTATTTTGAACATTTTAAGGAGCAAATTCAGTCTTGTTGAAATCTCATTTATTTAAATGTGTTAACGTAGGGAATGTAGAAGTCTAAAAATGTATATTTGCATAAACATCCGCAGTCTAGTTATCTCATTTGAGACTTTATACGGTCACGCTTTGGCTGCCACGCTTTATCAGCTGAAAATGACGAACTTTTTAAATTTTTATGCAAAGTAAATATAATTTCGAATTCTACCCGCTTTCAATAATGATGTTAGATACTTTCATCACTTCTTCACTGATTATGTTAGATTTTATTCAATATATTTATTATGATATATATGATCAAATAAATAATGATTCAATCTAAGTGTCACCAACAAAGTGTTAAAGAAAGTATTCTGTGCTGATATATTATAAATCTTTCTAAAAAATAAGAAGTTATTTATATTTTTTTTTCTCGAAGTATCCGCTACGTTTCTTTATTACGTTCTCCACTGTCTTTGCATCCATGTGATTTTTTCCAACTTTCTTCTGTTATATTCTTCTATTCTCATTACGGAATGTTCCATAACTGCCAAAACAACGAGATCTTTGCTAGTTGACGGAAAAGGGTACAAGAAATTATCATCGGAAATTTAGATAATTGAATTATCAATTTAATCATTCTTATACCAGACAACTAACACGGAACATTTGCACATACATGTATTCTGCAGTAAATGTAGTGCAAAGTTCATAATCTACATCAAATAATAGAGTTTTATTAAAAACCTCACGTGTCCAAAGACTTTTGAGCGAGAGTGTACATACTTTTATGCGCAAACAATAAATCAAACGTATAAAAACTGTGTAAAAACAGTATAAAAAATGTTAGCAAACGTTCGTTTAAAAACAATTAGAACGAAACAAGTGCATATAGGAAATCTTTAGTGCCTTACTAAGCAAATGTTTTTGGATTTTAAGAAACAGAAGCATGTCCATACCAGAAAACATTTAGCCTCAAAATTTATAACAACGTGTCTTTAATCGAAGGAGTTGTAGGAATTTGTGCTGGCTACATATTTATAATTTTAAATAGGAAAAATAGAGATGAAAGACGGTGGATGCACCAAATTCTTCAAGATGGGATGGAATGTTCTGCAAATCTGTAAAAAGATTTCAAATTTAGCCATGATGCTGCATTCCAAAATGTTATGAGAATGCGGCTCAGCGATTTCCAAATTTTAATTTAGAAGATCGGGCCAAATCCATCCAAAAAAGACACAAAATACAGAACGACCATACCTTTTCACACATATCACTTTGATTGGCAGTGACTCTCAGGCTTTTAGCGAGTGGCGTCTTGTGCACAAGTTTGACACATTGACTGTCACATTGTGTTAGCTAAAACTTGCAAGATTTCTACATGTTTGTACAGAATGAATATATCTCTAAATAATTCGCTTTTTAATCAATTATATTAATAAATTTTATGATTTTTCTATTGTTTCCATTAGACCTGCTTAGATACATATGTATTAATACTACACATGATCAAATGAGTAATGATCGAATCGAAGTGACACCTGTATATTGGTGACATCACAGTCAAAGTGTTAATGTACACATTTAGAATTTCAAAACAATTTATTTCAATGTAGTTTTAGTGTTATCAATTATTATCACAGGACGATACAGAGAATTGAACATTTTCCCGAAAACCCTTGTTCACCCTTGTTTGTTCTCATTAAAAACATCTTGAATGGAAAACAAAAAAACAGGATGACATCTTTTTTAAACGTTTTGAACAAATGTTTGCAAACAGTTTGCATAACTGTTTTTCACAGTTTCTGTACATTTGATTCATTATTCGCAGGCAAAAGTATGTAGGTGTGGATTAGACCTTTGCGGTCGAAAAGTTTGACCTTCAATGGCGTGGCGCGTGGACCCACTCAAAATCGTCCTGTACAGTGAGTAATTTTAATTATCCTCATAAACATTTGAGTATACATAAAGGAAGATTTACATTATTGATTTTAGTGGAAAATGTTGCCCTTCAATTTTTCCTTGTACGATATTTATCAAAAGAATCTAGGCGAACTGAACAGTATCAGCCAACGTACGAAACGTGTAAAATTTTTTTCAGTTGATTATCCATTTTTCTGTGCTTTGTTTGTTCATTAACACGTTGAATGCCACAGAGGAAACAACCGTGCCTAGTCAAGCAGATTGTAATCACCTATTTTAAATACACTTCGAGAAGGAAAAAAAGGATTTAATATTAAAACGTGTAGGTGTTATTGTATATTATTATTACAATGTCAGTATTGTCCAAACTTACATAACTATTGCTGGTTAGTTAATAAAACAAAATATCTGGCGCCGGTTACCGGTGACCCTACAGCTGTCAACGTGTTAATTGATCGATCACAGAGGCCATTCACGAGTATACATAATTATCGTAGCAGGTTGGTGCATATCAAATGTCGTGATTTTTAGAATGTCATGATTTTTAGAAGAAATTATTTATTTATTCAAAATAAGCTTCAGTTGATTCTATAGCTTTTGACAATGACTTTGTATGTGATACAATGTATTTAATTTTTTTTAAATTTCTGGTAATCAACTTTCATAACAATGTAGTTCAGTGAAATCCCATCTACACCAACGTACTAGTATGGATTATTATTTATACATGCAGGAAGCCTTTATAGATGGATTTAGCACTTAACCCGTTAACCAGGGAAAACGAGTTAACTCATCGCTTGAAAATCGTTCCCCAGTGAACGAAACCAGTTTTAATTTTTGCAGAATATTTGATGTTGAATATCTTCAATCATTAACACTTCCCCTGTCACGTGTACCTTTTTCGGTACACGCATCAATTTTAACTTGATCACATAACTACCAACCCTTATGAAATTATGGGTAACATTCACGTTAAAATGATAGTAGAAATAGAAAGTGTAATATCAAATAGATAAATATTTGTACAATTAACCACGTGTATTAATAAATATCAATTTTCGCGTGTCTGTCTAGTTACGGAATTTTTTACTGTGGTAGGGAACGTGTTAATGCAGAAAGACAAATTAATTCGTCATTTGAAAATTTTAATGTGAAAGGTGGATTAACTCATTTATATTAATTTTCGAACTACAAACAGGGAGGCGTTACCAGACACGGAGTGACTGAACAAACAGGTTAAAAACAATAATATAAATTTATATAAACCATGTTGTATATAATTTGATTATGTTTCTAAGTTACAGAGAGTTTTTCTGTGACAGTCCGTATCCGTTTACATTCAAACAAATATTTCATATTATTATTTGCGCTTTGGTACAACTTTGTAAACATCCGTCATTAACTTTTTTATCTTTTCAACATATTCAAGTAATGCGTGGCATGTAAATCGATTACAATTTCTCAATGAAAGTAAAATTGGACAAATGTTAATGTGAATTTGTTTTAATGTTTTGTAAGTACTGAATACAGTCATGAAATAATTCTTGTATAAAAAGTTGTGCAGTATACTTCATGAAAGACTACGATACCCTTACAAAATTGAATTGTATTTTTTTGCTGTATTGACGATATTAAAATACTATTAAAATTATCTTTGATGTCGACATTACTACTTTCTTAATTATATTTCTGGCACTCGGTGATTATATGGTTAATTGATAAGTACAAGTTACGAGCATAACCGGTGACAATTGCTATAGAAATAAAATTCTACGTGAACACCTGAACGCATATGGGCGTTTCCGCTTGGATTTGCGCAACATATGAAAAGCTTATGTGTTCATAACACTTAAAGAGTTAATTTTAGGACTTATATTGATTAGACATTTTTCTCTTCCTCTCTGCAAATATTATGTGCTCTCGAAGTTTTGATCTCTTTTTTTGAACACCCTGTATGGATATTTTTATAAAAGAATTTTGTATCCATAGTTAGAGGTGTCACATTCATATAATGACAGTACCAAAATTTTTAAACGGAACTGTAATTTTCTAATAGCCTAAAATTGCGGTTCCTTTTCTGAGGACCTGATTGATCTTCGACACAAGGTCATTCAAGGTGGAACAAAATACCTGGTGAGCATAAGGAACATCCAAATTGTAACACTCATTCAGCTTGTTAAAAAATATACATAAGTTAGAACAATTGCGAGAAAATATATTAAAAAATTACTTTGAGCATTCAACTGGTTGCTCCAATATTTGCTAACATACCCTGAAACATAAGTCATTCTAACAAGGAAAACTACCAAAGTAGTCGTCTCAAATTTTAATGAGCTTTTTCATGTTGATAGATTATGTTATTACGGATCTGTCTATGTCTGGTTTTAGGCATATACTGTCAGTGGTGTAAAAGATATTTAATGCGAAATATAGACACTTCATGGCAACCTAGCGCCATCCCGACTGCTCCACACTCTTTTGACTCTTCTATTTGAGAGCACCTTTTACAGTAGAGTAGACAAACCGTATTGGAACTTTAACATTAAATATCTTTTAAACTATGTACAGTGGTATACTGCAACGAACATTTTTATGAATAAAATCAGAATGCTACAACGAACGCGGAGAAATACTATCGGCCGCTCCGGCGATTCCCACTAAGAAAACATTCTTTATGTTTTTTAAATTTACATAATGTATAAGAGTTAAACAGATAAATTTTATATTATTTTTACACTTCAGTGTTTTATTTTGTATTCATTTTTTTCTGTTTATATTGTTGTATTGGGCTAAAATGAGGGCCTGGAACGGATTACCCTTAAATACATATATTTCAGTGTGTTATAACGAACGAGGTTCTAGAACCAATTACGTTCGTTCTAGAATACTCCACTGTATAGGGAAATTCTTAATACATGATGTATCACATGCAAAAGCTCATTCAAATCTGAGATGACCGCATTGGTAGTTTTTCTTGTAAGCGAGAAAAGCGTAAAATCATGTGCCATCTGTCGGGAAGCAGTACTACCACAGATAAGGACTCCATCCAGACGAATGAAGTAGATTGTTTTTATCGACTGCTGTTTAAGTAACAACACAGACGAGGTATGGACACAGACGAGATATAAGAATAGATCAATCATGCAATGTATTTTTTCGGCCCGAATCACCGACGAGATATATGAATAGACCAATCACCTTATGGACTTTCGTGGCCCAACGTGACTGCCATACCGACTTAGAAATTCGACACTGATTTTAGCGTCCTCTACGCATCAACGACGGCCACTTGATAAAGTATTCATTAAGGAAGTGTTAGTAAGAGCCATGCAGCACTCATGTGTAAATGCGTGTGTCCTGCAGAGAGTAGGGACGTTTGATAGGCAATTGTCAACTCGATGCAGCGACGATTTGTGTCGCGCAAGTTTTCTCGGGTGCTTCATTAGCATGCATGTGTAAATATTGAATACAGACGCACACATGTAAAGAAACAGCGAGCGAGCAAACCTGTGGCGACGCCTCACAGGCTCGCGGCGGACAAAAATTGATTATGTATTAAATTGAGTGCAGCCAGAAAGGGTATAACCGGATAAGGGGGTCAAATGTGCCCTTAAACTAAATTTGATTTGCGATGGACCAGTTTACCAAAAGAAACCATTTTACACAAATTTTCAAGCCTCTATCTCGACCGGGAGGTAGTAACAGGGAAAATTCGGAATATCCGGTTTTGCACTATTTTCCCTATTTAGTCGCATGCGAAAATTCTGAAAAAAATGTAGCATATTCTGGATACGGTGGCATATATTAGGGAATTTTTTCCGATTCTTTCGTTGCAGATTCTAGTTGTGAAAAATTAAAAACATTAAAAAAATTCAAATAATGCGGATTTCTTATTGAAATTTCAAAGACGGCACATTTATATTTTTTTGGTAAAGACATCTTATCATAACTATTATCCTCAAATTTTTTCAGATTTTTCGGTAAGGTGTGTCGTAGTTAAAAAAATTAAAAACCGATTTTTTCCAGGTATTTCGCACGAAAAAGTACCTTTTTCTTTGAATTTTTATACTTTCTTTATTCTGTGGGTATATTATGCGATATTAAACATTGCTATCTTCAGAAAAACAGTATATAACTTATTGTGCACTAGTGCCCCAGGAATTCGGGCCGAAAAAATACATTGCATGATTGGTCTATTCATATATCTCGTCTGTGCTATGCCCCATTACCATTTCCGTGTCACTCTAGAGGTCGAGATAGAGGCTTGAAAATTTGTGTAAAATGGTTTCTTTTGGTAAACTGGTCCATCGCAAATCAAATTTAGTTTAAGGGCACATTTGACCCCCTTATCCGGTTATACCCTTTCTGGCTGCACTCAATTTAATACATAATCAATTTTTGTCCGCCGCGAGCCTGTGAGGCGTCGCCACAGGTTTGCTCGCTCGTCTGTTTCTTTACATGTGTGCGTCTGTATTCAATATTTACACATGCATGCTAATGAAGCACCCGAGAAAACTTGCGCGACACAAATCGTCGCTGCATCGAGTTGACAATTGCCTATCAAACGTCCCTACTCTCTGCAGGACACACGCATTTACACATGAGTGCTGCATGGCTCTTACTAACACTTCCTTAATGAATACTTTATCAAGTGGCCGTCGTTGATGCGTAGAGGACGCTAAAATCAGTGTCGAATTTCTAAGTCGGTATGGCAGTCACGTTGGGCCACGAAAGTCCATAAGGTGATTGGTCTATTCATATATCTCGTCGGTGATTCGGGCCGAAAAAATACATTGCATGATTGATCTATTCTTATATCTCGTCTGTGGTGTAGAGTAGTTATATAGTAAGGAGTTGAATGTTATATTCACCGGCCTTTCTTTTGCGCGCAGGTTCTCGAATCTCATTTGTGAAATATTGCATGTTAAGATTTTATGCAATTGCACTATTATAATTTCTTTTTAAATTAAATTACTATTAAAATTTCATAGTGGAGTAGAAAGTATAAGGTATACTAGAGAAATAGTGCAGGGTATAAGCAACTTATACAAACAGTCGCATTTTTCTTTTTTATTATGAGAAATTGCACAATTAAAAATTTTCCTGACGTATATTCAAAAAATAGCTTGGAAATGTAAATTCATTTTGTCTGTAGATTCACCAGAAAATAGTTTATTGACATCACCTATCAAACTGACCTAACTATTCCTTGCAAGTTGTTATACAATAGAAAAACTTAAATAGTGCATCATATGATACTTTTTCAACTATACAGTATACTTGTATGCTAATTTTAGTATTTACTAAATTATAAAAGTTATTTCATGTGAATGCATCACCTTGTATATTTCATTAATCGATGCAATTCAAATGTGAGACACAAAGTAATTGGAATAATGAAGTAAGGTACACGTTAACCGGCTCTGACATTACTTTTATTATAAGTTATTTTTTTTTAATTAAAAAAATATATATAATACTTTAACTTCTTAACTTTAGATATAAACATACACTGTTCGCAATATTTTATCACTTGTTATAATTATGACTTTTCTTTTGCCTTTTTGGTTCTTGTATAGTATGTTTCTTTATTTACAATACTATGCTTCACAGAATTTGTTGCAATTCTTAACGTTGTGCTTCCCCTTAAGTGTGTTTTCTTGAAATTCTCCACATTATTGCATTGATTATGACACAAATGCTTTTGATGTATGTTCTTCACGTTACATTTAGCAAAAGACAGATTCTGTGTTACATTCAAATATTAAATCTTTATTTCTTCTCGCGTGAAAGGTCAACATTGTCTTCTTGCTTGTGAAAAATCAAGTCTTTAAGCATGTCAATTACTTGATTAATTTGATTACAGTCACTCGAAATTAGTTTTGAAGAATGTCGTGTCTTTCGAACACATCTTTGCGTGGTTGTATGTACTTTGAAAGCTTCTATAAGTTCGATTAGCTTTTCCATGTTTTTGTTGGTCAAAGGCTCATCTATCAGGTCTATTGTTTTGTATAAATACTCCGAAACATCCGGAGTTAAAAGTGAAATTTTTATAACTATGTCTCTTATAGAAGCATCATTAGAAATACCTTCTTCTATGTCTACACAGTTTTTTAACGATTTAGTTTGAGATTGTTTGGTCTCTTGGTCTTTTGTATTGAGATTATCACAGTATTCAACGTCCAAAATTTTTCTTTTTGTTAATTTACTGTGTGATCTAGTCTTTGTGTACCCTGATGGCGGCAAAGAATTGTTATCTTCATCATCGCTGAAGTTCATACTGACTTTTGTTAGTTTCAAAAGGGGAGGAGTTCGATTTCGTCGAAGAGTAATCGGTTTCTTCGCTCGTGCGTTATTCGTCGGCGTAAAACAAATACTTTCTTCAACTTTCGATTCTTGCACATATTTATGAATATCGATGTCGGACGAATCAGGAACTGTAAATGCTGTAATAGAATAAATATAATTTATAATAAAATATATAATACGAGTTTAGTATAAAATATATAATACGATTTTTTGTTAATGGAATATTCGTATAAATACTTACATGAATAATCAGAAGCGTTGAAAACCTTTTGAAAACGATTGTTAAGCATTTGTTCTCTGACTGATACATAAATTGGATGTCCTTTTAATTTATGTTCGTTGCAGATTTTAATTGCTAAGAGAGAAATATTTAGTATTTGCTCTTGCTTGGTGTTCAGATAATTTTTCAAAAAGTAAGAATAATTGAGCAACATTAGCACATAATCTGTAATGTAGAGTCGTGCTTGCCAAGACGAATATTCACTTGTATATGTGATCATACATTTTTCTGTCTTTGTTAAATTCTCCTTGATTTTAAATGCACCATGAAAATGTTGCAATGATACCGCAAAATGTTTTTGTAGCGCATACAATTGAGCTCTGATGTGTGTACTTATAAGTACTAAATAACGGTACGATACATTTGTACACTTGTAACAATTACAATCTTTGTGACACATAAATTCTGGAAAATCGAACACTTTGTTTCGAAGAACAGGAGAAGCATCGTTATGTTGAACATCTCTGATAGGATCTATAATTCGAATTGGTGTCATTGAAATATTTTTTGCAATTAATTTCGCTGAATTACTATCCATTGATGCTTTAAACGTTTCAATGTCTAAAATATGTTCCAATCCTTGAAGTTTTACATCGCAATCATTCAGTTGTGAACGTGACAAATCAATGTAACAAAGTGACTTCAATATCTCTGCAACTCTTATAATTGCTCCTAAAGTTTGCGCCGTTTTCAATCGTCGCACCAAGTGAGCACCAATTTCTCGAAACGATAACAAACTATTCATCCATAAAGATAAATTAACAGTTGTAGACAGAAGTATGTCAAAACCAAAAAGGTGTTTGTCTTGAAGTTGCCCTGCAACAAAATTTTCAGTAAAAAAATTGAAAACTACAATGTATATTTCTATTAATTGAAATAAGTAAAACATATTCAAATATTTTATATGAAAAGATTACTTATCAAATAAAGTTACATTTTCGTGCGCACAACTCTTCATTTAGATTGACCATTGTGTATAAAGTTTCAACAATGTATCTAGTGTATTCTTCATGTTTAATATCTCTTTTATACAAATGGTAATTGTACAAAATTCTATCCAAGCTGTATAAGTATACAGCTTTGTTAGAAAAGAAAGAGATTCCTGATAATTGTCTGGATTCGTTAAGCAATTTTCTAGCTTCTGTGTACTAAAAATACAATACAGTTACATAAAATCTTTAAATATTTGTAAATAGTTAATAAAAATTATCTTACCATATTACATTCAAAATAAAAATCTGATAAACTTATCCAAAAGGTAGCGATTGCATAAGTTAAATTTTTATCATTGGTATCTTTGAGCCTGACAGCAAGTTGTTTGGCATATGAAATCCATTTATGATTGATGTGCCTTATTGATATACAACGACCAGTAACTAACAGTGAAACCAGAATAAAGATCCTTCAAGTATTATTCTACAAATTTTGTTCATAACAGTGAGAAAAATTTTAAACATTCATACCATAAATAATTGCATAATTATCTTGTAATTCAGATGCTAATTTATATGCAAGTTCCCATATATTAATTTCACACTCTTGATAGCGATGCAAATGGGAGTATTCACCAGCTATTATTAATGTATGAAGTGTTATTGCTGGTTCATAACCCTTAGTAATGTCTTCCTGTTAATAAAAATGTATTTATTATGGTAGTAACAGTGAATATACATTTTAACATTATCCAACAAATGTATTGCTACAAAATTTAAATTCTGCAGAGAGGTGCTATATCAATCATAGTTTGTGTGACAGAATCCAGTTATTTAAAAATTACAAGTAGAGATTCAATAAGTATTCTATTATTGAACTTACCACATTTTGATTCAAACACTTATTCCACTTCTTTAATGGTATCTGCAAATATCTCACAAGTCTTGAATCTTCTTTCATATTTATCATGGTATAAGCTGGTACTACGTCATGAGACTCATTTTCCCCAATTTCTGACAGTCTTGGAGCGTATAAGGCAAATTTTGTATTTTCCATTTCCATCCGAGTTGTCTTATGCATAATATGCAATTGACTTACGAAAATATAGAATTCTAAATTAGCTTGTAAACATAGAATTGAATTATTTAATTTGATTTTTTCTAAATCAGAAACGGTTTGCTTAAGATAATCCAAAATATCATCATTGTAATCAAAATTTAGTAAATGATATGCTAGCATTTGCACACCCTGAGCATACTGTATCTGGCTCACTTTTAACGCCATCATTTCATTTAATACTCTGCGAATAGCAGCAGAAACGTTGACTTTTGCTTCTTGCAAACCTTTGATTTCTCTTAAACATATTTCAATGAGATCATATTGAGACAATTCAAAGAATAATCCTAATTCTTCTATCTTCGTTTTGTCTATTCTCAAGCAAGCCAAAATGGTCATATCCATTATCTCTTTGGAAGTTATGGACTTGTGTTTGATATTTGCCCACATGCGAAAAGCTTTTGAATCTGAATCATTATAACTTAATAACGCATTTAACGCAGACGTGGTCATAGCTTCTCTAAACATACCACAATTATAATGAAGTGTACTTAATCTGTGCAACGCAAGATGAATAGGATTCTGAAGATTAAGGTATCGAGACTGTTGTTGAATACCCTCAAATTGTACAATAGAAGTACATAGTAAAGAAAATAAAGATACACTTTCTTCATAAAAGCATTCAGATATTATGCCTAAATTATAAAGCAAAGCGCCACAAGTACACCACAGTTGTGTCCAACATTTACATTTGCATTTCTTCATTTCATAAATGCAAGCTATGTTTTCCTCCAAAAATCTTTGAGCAAGCATACAAATATCTCTCGTCAAATCATTTGTGGACAGTTTACTCACTAAGTTAATGCATCTCATTTTTATTACAACAGCGTTGTATATGTCTTTTCGAATTGTACAGTCTATACTTCGACAAGACTTACATTTATCTGATAATTGTTCAACAAAACATATACTTATATGCGCTACTAAATTCATTGTTTCAACTAATATATCATTTTGGAGGAACATTTTTTTTCCTGCTTTCATACACGTTTCCCAATATACGAATAATGGTTCTAACACTTGAACGATACTAAACGTTGTCCATTTAATGGATCCTGCATATCTATATTTTTTTGCAATTTTTACATAATTATTCCTCAGGTCTTGAATACTTTTAGCATTCTTTTCTATTAAATGTTCTACTGGTTTTATGAGTATAAGACATAATGATTCAAACTGTTGCAAGCATTGGTAACATTCTTCATCTTCTATTATAATTCTTTTAAAGCAATTGCTTATCGTATTTAAAACTTTTATCCCAGATTCTAGATTACTTTCATTAATATTTTCGCATGTGATCCTACTTGTTATATGAAGCATATGATGAAATATTGCATACTTTTCTTCATCATTCAGAGACATAGTTGTTTGATTCAAATATTTGATAACAAATTCATAGAAATCAACAAAGCATATGGTTGATTCTTTGCTCACAGATGCAATTTTATCCAAATATGAACTTATTTTCATAAGCAACTGCTTCGTATAACTTTTATACACTATCTGTATTATGTCTAATTCAAACTTTATAACATCTTTCAGCTCATAATAACACTTGAAGTTCAAGGGATCCTTTTGTAGTGTTAAGAATATATTATTTGCTGTATTATACCATAAGTAACTTATTTTTATTAGTGTATCACTTATGTTCACATGAGAACAACTTAATGCTCCTGTTTTTAAATGGAAACATACTTTGGAAGCCTCAATATACATATGCATTGCTAATAGACAACGAACTATATGGAACAAGCTGGAAACAAATTTATTGTTATCCGGTATTGCAGTCAGACTTGAACATAACAAACAAGTCAATTTATAGATTTCGTTTCCAGTGACATATTTCTGTTTATCACATTTATCTGCAGTGTGTGATAAATATAACAATAATTTAAAAATATGTTTGTTTACGGTTTTATTTAAGTAGGTGTGAATATTTGCCTGAAAGAAAGTTTCATTTAATTATTATTGAAAAGTTTTATTTACCTTTATTTAATATTATAAAAAAACAAACTGTTAATACAAATTTAATATTGAAGATACTGAAAAATTTTCGTCGAATGAATACATACACAAAATTTTACTGCTCACCTGAATGTCTTCTGTTAATCCTTCCAATTCTTCCCTTTGAATTGATTCAATCCACTTCTTTACTTTTCCTTCTATGTTGTCCATTTTTTATTTTTAACAGACGAATATTAATTTTTTAACGGATCACGAATAATTTCGCAAAGGTTACGGATCATTTCACATTTGCGCGCGTTATTATATACAAACATAGAACATGCGTACAGTGTGATGTAAACGTTTACAGAAAATTTTAAATGTTCACCGTCGATCAGAATAGTTGCTACCCCACTCCTGCCTTTCGAGACCGCTATGAAAAACGGCATCCCTATCTATATATATATATATATATATACAGGGATATCCATTTAACTCCGGACCCGCGCTCGCGAGAACAGATGAGAATGGCAACAGCGCCACAAGTATTCTCACAACTACATTCAACTGTCGATGAATCTGCCATCTATTAGTTGTAGGTGGAAGTTACGGGGCCGTGTAGATGCTAGTCGAGGACAGAAGACGTTTTTGACTGTTGCCAGAGGACTTTAAATGTGACGTAACAGAGGGGGAAGAAAACGACACTCGTTTTAAGAGCGTTAGGCAGTGCGATCGCGCTGGTCCCGTTCCGTATCGAAAAATGCCACTGTCCCGCCCCGGTAGTCCTCATTCACGGTGGGCATGAGTTAATGAAAATAATATCATCATTGACTATTTCTTACGAAGAATGTAATTCAAACGGAGAAAAAATAGATTAGGTTACTGTATCAGCGGAATGTAGAATAATATTCAACTCAGTTAATTAAAAGTTTAAACAAATTTCGCGCTTTACTTTCACGTGAAAATTGATTATCGCCGTACATTGCAATGAATTCCCAGACGATAATGTTTGATGGATGTTTAGTCGAAATTTAATTTTCCTTTCTTGACCATCGATGCAATGATCGATTGTTACCTGTAACTAGCCCTGTAAAAAGAAATACTTTTATTTCAGGGGGAAAGGAAAGACGTTCGGTGGTCCTCATAAGGACCCGATTATTTTATGTTTAATATCGATGAGAGTTATCCTCGTTGGAGTTCGGTGGTCCTCATACGGACCGATTATTTTATGTTTAATATCGATGAGAGTTATCCTCGTTGGCGTTTGGTGGTCCTCATAAGGACCGATTGTTTTATATTTAAATGAGATCTTGGAAATGCCCACCTTTTTGCCTTAAACAGGCTTTAATCCGTTTCACCATGTTGCTGGATACATTTTTCAACATCTCTGCGGAAATTTCTGAAATGCACGTTGTTATGTTCTTCTTCAAGTCCTCAATGGTTCTAGGAGTGTTCCTGTAGACTTCATTTTTTAACATCCCCCACAAAAAAAATCGGGGGGTGTCAAATCCGGCGAGCGTGGAGGCCATAAACCACGCGAAATGAGGCGGTCTTCAAAAAATGCATGCAGCATTTCGGTGGTTGTTGCAGCCGTATGACATGTTGCACCGTCCTGTTGTAACCAGCAATCTCTTTCGTCCTTTTCCAGTAACGAAATAAATTGCTGGATTATATCGCCATACACATTCGTCGTCACTGTCGTGGTGAAAAAGAAGGGTCCCACTATGCGCCTTTTTGAGATTGCGCACCACACACCAATTTTGGGAGAATGCAGTGGTTTCTCCCAAACTTCGCATGGATTGCTTGTGGACCATGTACGAGTGTTCTGCCACAGCCGACTCTAGTACTAGCCGTGCTGAAGGCAAAATGGCAACAGCGCGGGAGTCCGGATTCGATATACCTAACCCAACTACCATAACAATCTCTCACTACCCACCGGCCTTCGGACTCCCGGCTACACAGTCTCCCTCTACCGGCCTTTCGGTTTCCCGCCTATCTTTCAAATGTTTATATTAATATAGTCATGAAGTTCTTTAAATGTGAAAAACGGAGCAATATTCCAGGTGATTTATTTATTTATATTAACTCTACAGATTCTTATTTTTGTGTGTAGCACATTTATTTAATATAATCTATAGCATTTTTGGACTTTTTGTTTTACATATATTTTTTTTATAAATTTCATATATTCATCAATAATGCCACAGCGTTGCTGTGTTCCCAATTGCAAGGGAAATTATGATAGTATTTTAAAAGATAATAATTACAATTCTATATTTTTATTCCCCAAAGATGAGGTAAATATTAGATTAAAACATATATTTACAAAATCGGCAAGTTTGTTTTTTTTACTGAAATCAAAAATAAATTTCGAATTTGTGATGATAATAGTAACGGTCTTCATGATCTTTCCATTGATGTAACTTGTTTTTTAGGAATCTTCGATTCCGCATATTTGTCCGATTGTGTTGCTGATGATTCCATTAAAATTTACACATCCTGGTATGGGTCCCATTCTGTTGCTAAAAATTAAATTGCAATATATATCGATTATTAATTGTGGAGGATAAAGGTAAACCTGTAGGCGATATATATTTTGATCACTTACAAAGAGGGGGCCTTTCTGTTCCCACTGAAGAAGTGATAGCCTCATTTATTCATATGTATGCAATAATGGAGGCCATAATAAATGATGGTTATTTGGAATCCCAATTTTTGCAATCTGAAAACATATTTTATATAAATTAACATATATTAGTATTCAATCAGATATACATTATTTAGCATTTTCAAATACATGTGTTTGTGGTGAAGCTTATCACAGTATTTTGTTTAAACTATTAACAATTTTTTCAAATATTTTGTTAAACGATTATGTAAAAGCTGTAAATAATAATCAGTTGGAAACGCGTGCAGACATTACTTCTAAAAATCGTAAAATTAAAAACTTTTAATAGGAACTAGATTTTCAATGGTTTTTTTAATTTCACTTTTCTTAAAACATTAATTTGTATGTATATATTTAACTTATTCTTTTCAATATGTTTTAATACATTAATAGAGTTTTATTTATTTGCTTAGTATGTACTATTTCACAAGATTTAAGGTTTTACTAGTAGTATGTCAAGAGTATGTTTCGTTATTAATATTATTCAAGATTATTTATTATTATTATTTCAAAATGTAATACTTTATTTCTTTATGAATACAAAAGTTATGTTTTATTTAAAAATATTAATTTTATTTTATAAAGTGGGATATGGCTATTGGCGAACCACCCATTATAATAAAAAAAGGTAACGCGCCATGGTAAATACTCCTAGGGTGGTGAGAAAATTTTCCACAATTATAATACTGTCCTCTAACACGATTTTATAATTAACTGCATAATTGTTCCTTTCAATAACTAATTATGCTAACCACTTTAGTCTTTTCCATGAGTTCACTTAACCTATTTGGCTTCGTACCAATAATTTTGTCTATTTCAGGTCTCTATTAACTTATACATACCTTTAACAATTTTTAAATCCTTCAATTTGGTTCAAAGATGGTTTGACCTTCTTCACAATTATATTTTCTTGAAATCTCTGTAAATATTTCAAATATAATGCATCACAACACCAAACTCGTCCGAGAGTGCACAAAATATATACCACATTTTTAAGGATTAGTATACTTCTCTATTACTTCTACTTACTATAATTATGATATTTATATATTACTTATACATAGTTAATACAAAATACTGTATATTAGTATAATTTTATACAACAAAATGACGTTAATTATAATGCTGAGTACAAAACTCTACTATTGAAAATAGGACTCCCGATCCTCACATAAGCGGTGTTGTCACGTTCTTCAACACGGCTATTACTAGAGTCGGCTGTGGTTCTGCGTATTGACATGGTTATGTATGGTTACATGTATATATATATGATGCAGGTTCTGTGATGCGACCACAGCGCCACTGAGCGCCACGCTCTGCTGACCGTTCTGTCAGTCATCGACACGTTTGAATTTCTAACTTCTGATCTAACAAAATTTCTTCGACTTTTACGCTTATAATAACTAATGCGAATATAATATTATGAATAATATTTATAAACGCCAAATAAATATTGTTACAGAATGATTTTCTTTAACACACATTCGTTTCTTTATCGCAATTTGTTATTATCACCTCACCTATTTGTTAAAACTTAAATAGTCCGTTAAATAGTCCGAAATGCGAGTTCGGAGCTCGGAGCTCCGAGCGACCAGTTCCAGGAACTGGTGAGGATGACATCACGACCACTAATCCAGCAAAATCTGCGATCACTAACCGGGCAAAATCTGCGACCATTAATTAGGTATTACTGTAATTTGATCAGGTCCTTTATAGGAACATATAAACTGTAACATTCGAAAAACTTCAAGCAGCACAAACGAAGAGTTTCTCGAATTATTTCGTACATGCCTAATTGACTGCAATACGTAATTGAGCTAAAAAGCCATTAAACAACATATTAATAAATTAGTAATTCTGTTACTATACATGTTATGTAAAATTACTATATTTTGTTAAGTTTCCGAATATTATTCCGATTCCAGAATCAATAATTATTTAATATATTGGTTGTCGTGTAAAAAACTAAATGCTTTAAATAAATGTTTTAACGTTCCAAAAAAAAAAACATTAAATTCATTAGCGCGATCATGAAGGGGTGCACAGGATAATAATTTCTGAAATACCATAGTGTCTGTATATTAATACGAATCACTTTACATCCGTCATGGCCATCCGGAGCACAGCCCTACTTCGGCCTTCCCCCATTCTAGGTCCGTTCCCTTCAGTTCCCTTCAGTTCCCTCTCGGTCCATCGTCGTCACGGAGCGGGTCCGCATAATGAGGAATATTTCCTATTCGGCCGAATTTCTTCCGTTGAAAATCAGTAAATTTCTAAGCGCAATACAGTGAATCCTCCCACATTGCCCCAGTTGGCACTACGCTCACACTGACCCTATTGCTATTCCTACGCCTATGGCACAGTCAGTCAAGCGTGTGATTTGGTAATGCGATGCGTGGAGGCGGTTCTTTTGACGACAGTTCACGCTTGGCAGTTCATAATACAATAACAAAACTTTTTTAATTTTACTTTTTTTTATCTGAAAATTTGTTTAACATGTTGGTGAGATTTTTCCGATTAAAATGACATCGAACACGATATATTTTGGACCACATTTACTTATTTCATACTTATTGTATAACTCATTTTACTCCATTATTGCCTTGATTTCATTACAAAAATGGGTTGTTAGTTACGTTTGAAATTATAATAGTATAATATTTCTAAACACTATAAATTACAGAAGTATAAAGTAGTAAAATATTCTACATTAAATTATATTTACAATCTGATGATACGTATATAAATATGTAATAGACTTCACACACAAAAAGTTTTGAATCATTTAACGTGGCTGAAAAATTTGTCGAATTTCAAACCTACCCAACCATAACATTGCTCATATGTATTTATAATATATTGAAATTCTGTATTTTATCGAAAAGAGTACGAAATCTTCAGTGATCGTTTTATGACTTTTTAAAAAGTCATTTTGTCAAAAATAATAGAAAAGTTGTGAAAAATGAAAAAAAAGTTGAAAAAGTTTTTAAAACTTTTCCGAAAATTTTGCTGAGTTGAAAAATGTAATTGTAGTCTTGTAGTCTTAAACAGGCTGTACCTCCAAATCCGTCAAACGTAGGCTGTTCCCCCACGTCCGGAAAATGTAGGCTGCTTCTCTCACACTGCCGTAAAATGTAGTCATGATTCTCATACTGACCATCAAACGTAGGCTGTTTCCCACACTTTCCGTAAAATTTAGGTTGTTCCCCCCCATTGTCCGTCAAACGTAGGCTATTCCCCCACATTATCCGTAAAATTTAGGATTGTTCCCTCTCATTATCCGTCAAAAACGAAGACAGTTCCCCCACTTCGTCCGTAAAATATAGGCTGCTTCTCTCACACTGGTCGTAAAATGTAGGCATGATTCTCACACTGACCATCAAACGTAGGCTATTCCCCCACATTATCTAGGCACAGCTTACATTCGACGGACAATGTGTAGAGATATTTCATGTATTCTGCTAGCAATCCGTTTTTGTAAATCATCGAAGCGATAATGAAATGAGTTACTCGATAAGTATTAATATGTAAATGTGATCCAAATTATATCATGTTTGGTCTCATTTTGATCAGAACAATCTCATCAATATGTTATAAACTTTTTCATACAGAAAAAGTTAAAAATAAAAAAGTTTAAGTGTCTTTATTATAACATTTGGTACACGGATATTTAAATCTCTCGGTTCCCTCCTTCTTTTTTATTCGCTGTCCTTTTCTTTGTTCGGCGAACTTCAAAGGCGCGCTGCGAGGCTGGAAATGTAGTCTCGGTATGTCCAAACTGACCCTATTCGATTCCGAGCTGATGGTCAATGTGGGAGGATTTACTGTATATTGCACACGATACTTGATATTAATATTTTATCAATTAGATATTATGTACATATATTTTTTAGATCACAATTATAACAACAAATTAGATTATAAAATATTTGTTATATTTTCTGATAAATTATATTACAAAATCTTGTAAATTCTTGAGGAAGATATGAAATTACGATTTTTACAATATAAGTTGTTATAATGTCAAAATTAACATAAAGTTAATTCTATCTCAGAAGTATCATCCAATTTATACACTTGTAAACAAGAATAATACTTTTCTTACCTTTTTTAGTTTTTAATTATTAGATCAGTTTATTTTTTCATTAATTTGACTTTGGAAGTTATGAAAATCAAATACAATTGTAATTACAATGTTTAATTATCCAGTCTCAAGATCCTAAATTTTGTTTGCGTTATGAAGTACTGTCACAATATTCGTTTAGATAGGCAATTCAATCAACTCCCGACTTAATTTTGTACAATACCGATTTTTCCTGAGATTTTGTTGAAGACAATGCTGGCGAACTGGACAAAGAATTTTTCGAACTTGTGCTGCTGTTTACATTTCGCTTATCTTGTTTTGCTTTCTTCATCATATCTTTTAATCTTCTGTCTGCACTTATAATATGGACGTTTGGTGCTGTTTTATTTCCACTACCTACTCAGAAGAATAACAATCGTTTGAAACTGAAATGTTTTGTAAATAGATATGTTTAACGTTAATATTGAATTTACTTGAGTTAGATTTTTTCTGTTCTTTAGATTTACTTTCAATCACGGTTTTTGGTGAATTCCTTTCTTTTGAAATCTGTTGAATAAAATAAGAATAATTTGTACTTTTAATATTTCATTTACACAGTTCTATCTTCTGATAGTTTCAAAATTATTTTTTTACATTACTAATAATTGACATTTACTAATATACGTATATAGAAATTTTGATTTTTAAGAACTGGAAAGCAATAAATTACAATGTGAGTGAATACACACACCTGAGATTTGGTACAGCTCGAGCAGTACCATACCAATCCTGGAACATCTATTTGTGAATCTAAAATATGTGGAATATGACATTCTTGATGATACAAAGAGTGGCATTCTGAACACTCTACGAGCCTATTTCTTGCTCCAACATCCATTCCCTTGCAAATAACGCACGTGAGATCATCTTCTAATATTTCTAATGCCAAAGTATTATCAGTCTGTATATCAGGTGGCGTATCACGTGTTGGCAGGTTCACAGGGGAACTGTTTTTACTTGATTTGCTTGAATGTTTAGAAGAAGATCCTGAGCTTTTACTTTTTTTGCTACTACTACTGCTACTGTGATCGCTTAACATTGGTTCTTCCATCATATACTAGAAAATAAATAATTTTAGAGATAACTAAATTAAATAAATACTTTAAGTTTGTACAGTATTGGACATAATAGTACATATACAGTATTTAAACATTAAATATTTCTTTAAACAATATCTTACATTTTGTTTATTATATGTATCTTAACATGATGCATGTTTACCTAAAATATTACCCAGAATAATTATTTTTCCATGAATTAAATTTAATAAATTAATACTACTTCAAAGGCTCCATGAGCTAACAAGAACAGTTTTTGAGAATCAATTTTTTTCAAGGCAGATTTAAAAATCACCTTCACTTTTTTAAACAGTGATCAACCACCTTATTTTTATTAAAAATTTAATGACCTAACATAATATAATCTTTAGTATAAAATAAAATGAAAATAAAACATAACATACTATAAAAGGTGTTCAAAATATTTACCAACTACTTCAAGGAATTTAAACGACTTTAAAGTTGTAAGTGCTCCTTAAGAAAACTCTTAATATCCAGCCTAAGTTACATGCTCCTTGGCAAGTGTTTTCATAAATAATTATGGTAAAAGTTGCTTTAGTGTTTCTCAATGTTGGATACAGCAATATAGGCCAAGATACTTAATAATATAACATAAATGTATATTTTATTCACATGCCTACCATTATCAGAGTTCAATGAATAGAAACAGATGTATGTAACGCTTAGGTACTATGTTTTTCAGATTTTAATCAATTGAACTTGTTTTTCTAGGAAACAATGAAAAATATAATTCTTTTTATTAAAATCTGATGTACCTTTCTTTATCTACTAAATGAACGTAGTGAAGTAAACCATAAACAATTTAAACACATTTTGTATGATACATCATACTTTCAGTTTTTCATAGTTAATGTAATTTCAAGATGATATTAAATTAAATTGCTGAATTTTTCACAATATCTACATTAAGTACTGAAATACGAAAAGGGTAATTCTATTTGCAAAAATAAAAGCAACCTTGAAATTCGCCTTGAAAAAGATGGATTCTGAGAAAACTCTTTTCACTGTATCCTAAGCCTTTTGAAATATTGTAAGTCTATCAAATTCATTTCTTGACAAAATGATTATCCTATGTAATATTTTAAGTAATCATGATAACGAACCTGCTTACATAACAATTGAAATAATATATTGAATTTGATTGTTATCCAATTACCTTTTTATGTAAAACATTCGATAACATTTTTGATGGCCCATACTTTTGTTTAATTATTTCATCTAAAAGTGCTCGTAACTGTTCTGCAGAATCTTTATTAGTAGAATGCAAAAGGTGTAAACCTTGTGTAAATTGAGAATCTAACTCCAACTGCGACATGTTTTGAATTATGTTTCAACCTGCAAAATATGAAGTATCCACACGAACATGTCAGTCATATTACATGACATGAAAGTTTAAAATAGTTACTACAGTAGACTTTTGATTTCATTTTATTTAATAATTAATTGAATTAACAAATATTTTTGTAAGTTCTACTTAATAATGATACTTAATAAAAATAATGTTTACTAGGAGTAAATATTTTACTTTTAATTATTCCAAATTATTGGAATGCAGTATTTAAAGGTATTAAATACAGTGAGCAACAAAAGTATTCAGACAGTGAAGTACATTCTCATGATACATCATTTATTATAGTTAAGATGTATGATTTATTTAACTAGTTTGTATAAACTATAACATATTAAAGATTAAATAATATCATGTCCAGTTATTGCATCAGAAAAATATTGAGAGCTATACAAGAATTTAAAATTTTATATGTAGTTCATATACTGTATGCGTCTGGTAAGTTGGCAATCGGGGCAGCCCCAGGGCAAGAGGAGTATTTCGCTCGCTCTGCCTTTATCACACGGTGCTATATGATCTGATTAGTAGATGTGACTGCTCAGCCAATCAAGAAAATGTGTGTTTTGGTTTTATGATTGTGTTCGACTAGGCTGGCTGTAACCAATCAAACCCGCATTCCTCCCATCTGCCAACTTACCAGTCGCATACAGTAGTTAATGTTGACTTTTCATATTTAATAGAGCAGCCTTCTTGTTTTATTATATGTTTCAACCATTTAGCCATATTGAAAACAATCTTCTGTAAACATTTCAGACTCATTCATTCATATTTCTCTTCTAATCTCAGTCTGAGCTCTTCTTTCAAGTGTATTGACATGACATGTACTTGGAAACTCTTCCTATAAATTCTGGTGATGGAGGAGCTATACTTTTGGATGAATGTACAGAGTGTCCCATTTAAGTTGAGCACTTTAAATATGACATCACTTATAATATCATGATATTAAAAATATATGAATTTATTGGAAAGAACATAAGTGACCCTAAAATATCCTTAAAAATTACCTCAAGACAATCTTTTTTCTTTGATTATATTTACCCCCTTGAACCGTACAATTGTACCTTTACCCATTTTCTTATATTATTAAAAGCTTCAGAAATGTTTAAGCTGTTATATAGAATACCCTATATCACAAGTATTCTTGTACAGTATGTATCTCATGTTTTAGACTATTGTCCTGGTAAAACTTACAATTTTTGTTTTAAAAGGTTTAAATATTTTTTATTTAACATCTTCAATAAAAACAAATATCCCTATTTTACTGCTTGAAATGCAACATCTCAGACAATACTTCAAATATTCAATATTTATTATAATTTATTTATTTAGTATAATTCAATATTTGGCCTTTGTTATATTGTACTTTGTCCATCTGAACCAAAAACGATAACTTTATTTTTGTCTGTACAAGTTATGTCATTCCCATCATGTCTTCCCTTTGGAAACATAATCCTCTAGAAAAATTAAATGCTTTTTCCTATTTGCTTTACTGCAGAATGGTTCTTTAATGGCAAATCAACTACTATAACCACTTTCCTTAAGGACCTATTAAATTGTCTGTGCATATGTCTGTTTTCTACTTTCTTCTCAAAGTTGGGTAGCTAATGTTAAAGCACACGGTTAATGATTTTCTTCTATTTTTCCAATAATGTTCCATTTCTTCCAATCACAAAATATTGTTGGTCTACCGCTTTATGGGGACTGTTTCAATTAAGCCTTCATTATTAAATCTTTTTACAATGTCAGCTACTGTGTTTTTGTTTCAATTAAGCATGTGAATATACCTTTTCATCTTAAAAAATCATAAGATGTAATAAGTTGAACTTCATTCATACTATAGTGATTTATTTTCACAAATGATTGGTACCTAATCACAAATAATAAGGTAAATGTGATTACACAGACTAAGATGGCTATAATGTACTCAGAAACAACATATATTTTGACTGAAGGATTTCCAAGAAACTTTGTAAACAAACTGTCAGATAGAACAAGTGTCAAATATATTCGTAATGTGATAATTGAACCTGACTTCAATTAGTTTTTAATATAATATATTTTATATGAATTAGTTAAATGGAAACTACAATAAATAATACGTAAAGAAATCATACTCAGTACTCTAGAAAACAATCAACTACTCTTAATATTTACAATTTATATGAAGAATTACTTTTCTAAAACTTTTAACTCGTTTTTCTTCCCCAATCACTTGTGGTAATTGAGTCACTCAACGAAATTTAAGGACAAGATGTTCCCATTATTTTGAGGGGCAAACAGTAATAAATTGTTCAAAATCTTCGTTTCATGACATTTTTCAGAATGTAAATGTGGAAACAAATATGAGAGATCGAATAAATTATAGTAATGTGTTGTACTTATTATTTTCACCCATATTATTACGCGAGGTAACTGAATCACCCCCACGCGATCAAATACGTTACGAATTAGGACACGCCTACTGCCGGGTTAAGTAACTGAATATGTTAATGATTATTAGATAAATGAATATCATTCTTAAAAAATTTCACATATTTCAGAGAAACATGGAATATTCTTTTCACATATAACGGCACAAACCGGGAATTCAAGAAAATGTATTACTCCATTCATTATATTAAAAAAAGAAGTAATTATTCGTTATTAGTTAGCCGCAATTTTTGTCTACAGCCTCATATAGTTTGAATATTTTATAAGTATATAATATATCACAGGAATGAATTTAAATAAATTTAGTTTGTCCTTTTTTTAATAATTGAAATTATGCTGGTTACGTAGACAATTGTGCAAGCACTTCACTTCAGTTGAGTGCAGCATATTCTTTATTAATAAAAAATAAAATTTATACGAATTATTTTAAAAAGTAAAAAGTAGCTGTTAATACTTCCTATATTTATAATAAACTCACAGTTTTTTTAATTTTAGAATGTCTTAAAAAAGGAGCTCGTCATTAGAAATGTGAAATAGATTCAGCACAGCCGTACCGGCAGATTACCATAAAATTCAACAGTGATAAGGTTAAAGAACACACAACCATCTGTATCCGTTTAGTTCGTTCCTGTTCCGCGCGAATTCCAAATTTAATTAACGCACTTTTAATTGTCGCCAAATAAAATAAACGACCATCCACTTTTTCTCAAGAAAAGAATCGTTCGAATCAGTGTGGATGCACGGGGATACTCACAATAAGGGTATGAAAGAAATTAAAAACACGAGGTGAAAAAAGACCAATATACGGTAGTGCTCGGTTAGTGGTCGCAGGTCTCGGACCTCATCGCGACAACTATCGGGGTAGATCCAGCAACTGCTCAGTCTTGTCACTCTCCGGCTCGCTCACCTCTGGAAGCGACGGAGACGAGAGTAAGGCACATTGACAACGCGTGAGATACAGTGTAGAATAAAATGCTATTTTTAAATAGCCCGAAGGAAATGTTCTGATAGGAACTGGTAGGGATGGTACCGCGAACACTAATCGAGTAAAAACTGCGACCACTAACCGGGCACTATTGTCTTTAAGTATCTGGGCAATCGCAGTGGCAGATCACCGCATATGCAAGCTTGAGGTCGCAGCGTCATAGAGTCTTCAAAAACCCAAAAAGAAGACTCCATTAATCATTTATAAAATTGTGTTTACTGATAAACTAAGAAATATTAGTAATGCTAGTAAAAACAAACGTCGTTATTTCGTACACCGTCGATCAAAATAGTTGCCAACCCTACTCCTGCCTCCCGTGAGCCGCTACGAAAAACGGCATCCCTATCTATGATGCGAGGTTCTGTGACACGGACCGCAGCGCCACTGAGCGCCAGACGCACGTGACCGTTCTCAGTCAGTCATTGACTCGTTTAAATTTCTGTTTTCTGATCTCACAAAATTTCTTCGACCTTTACACCGATCGTAATGCCACAGCCGACTCTAGTACTAGCCGTGCTGAAGAACGTGACAACACCGCTTATGTGAGGATCGGGAGTCCTATTTTCAATAGTAGAGTTTTGTACTCAGCATTATAATTAACGTCATTTTGTTGTATAAAATTATACTAATATACAGTATTTTGTATTAACTATGTATAAGTAATATATAAATATCATAATTATAGTAAGTAGAAGTAATAGAGAAGTATACTAATCCTTAAAAATGTGGTATATATTTTGTGCACTCTCGGACGAGTTTGGTGTTGTGATGCATTATATTTGAAATATTTACAGAGATTTCAAGAAAACATAACTGTGAAACAAGATCAAACCATCTTTGAACCAAATTGAAGGATTTAAAAATTGTTAAAGGTATGTATAAGTTAATAGAGACCTGAAATAGACAAAATTATTGGTACGAAGCCAAATAGGTTAAGTGAACTCATGGAAAAAACTAAAGAGGTTAGCATAATTAGTTATTGAAAGGAACAATTATGCAGTTAATTATAAAATCGTGTTAGAGGACAGTATTATAATTGTGGAAAATTTTCTCACCACCCTAGGGGTATTTACCATGGCGCATAACCTTTTTTTATTATAATGGGTGGTTCGCCAATAGCCATATCCCACTTTATAAAATAAAATTAATATTTTTAAATAAAACATAACTTTTGTATTCATAAAGAAATAAAGTATTACATTTTGAAATAATAATAATAAATAATTTTGAATAATATTAATAACGAAACATAGTTTTGACATACTACTAGTAAAACCTTAAATCTTGTGAAATAGTACATACTAAGCAAATAAATAAAACTCTATTAATGTATTAAAACATATTGAAAAGAATAAGTTAAATATATACATAAAAATTAGTGTTTTAAGAAAAGTGAAATTAAAAAAACCATTGAAAATCTAGTTCCTATTCAAAGTTTTTAATTTTACGATTTTTAGAAGTAATGTCTGCACGCGTTTCCAACTGACTATTATTTAAAGCTTTTACATAACCGTTTAATAAAATATTTGAAAAAATTGATAATAATTTAAACAAAATACTGTGATAAGCTTCACCACAAACGCATGTATCTGAAAATGCTAAATAATGTATATCTGATTGAATACTAATATATGTTAATTTATATAAAATATGTTTTCAGATTGCAAAAATTGGGATTCCAAATAACCATCATTTATTATGGCCTCCATTATTGCATACATATGAATAAATAAGGCTATCACTTCTTCAGTGGGAACAGAAAGGCCCCCTCTTTGTAAGTGATCAAAATATATATCGCCTACAGTTTTACCTTTATCCTTCACAATTAATAATCGACATATATTGCAATTTAATTTTTAGCAACAGAATGGGACCCATACCAGAATGTGTAAATTTTAATGGAATCAACACAATCGGACAAATATGCGGAATCGAAGATTCCTAAAAAACAAGTTACATCAATGGAAAGATCATGAAGACCGTTACTATTATCATCACAAATTCGAAATTTATTTTTGATTTCAGTAAAAAAAACAAACTTGCCGATTTTGTAAATATATGTTTTAATCTAATATTTTCCTCATCTTTGGGGAATAAAAATATAGAATTGTAATTATTATCTTTTAAAATACTATCATAATTTTCCTTGCAATTGGGAACACAGCAACTCCGTGGCATTATTAATGAATATATGAAATTTATAAAAAAAATATATGTAAAACAAAAAGTCCAAAAATGCTATAGATTATATTAAATAAATGTGCTACACACAAAAATAAGAATCTGTAGAGTTAATATAAATAAATAAATCACCTGGAATATTGCTCCGTTTTTCACATTTAAAGAACTTCATGACTATATTAATATAAACATTTAAAAGATAGGCGGGAAACCGAAAGGCCGGTAGAGGGAGACTGTGTAGCCGGGAGCCCGGAGGCCGGTGGGTAGTGGGAGATTGTTATGGTAGTTGGGTTAGGTACATCGAAACCGGACTCCCGCGCTGTTGCCATTTTGCCTTCAGCACGGCTAGTACTAGAGTCGGCTGTGGTAATGCTAATGCAAAAATGATATTAACATAAATATAATATTATCAAACCTTAAATAAATAATGCTACAGAATGTCTTTTACAACTCGCATTCGTTTCTTCAACGCAATAATAAAAATAGTTTAGTACTATTAGGCATTCTTGTATTACTAGGTATTCTGTAGCGCTATTTATTTAGTGTTTATGAATATTTTTCATAATATTATATTTGCGTTAATATCATTTTTACATTAGTATTATTATCGGTGTAAAATGCGAAGAAATTTTGTGAGATCAGAAGTCAGAAATTCAAACGAGACAATGATTGACGAAATGGTGACGTACGCGTGACGCTGTAGTTCGTGCCACAGAACCTCGCACCATAGATAGAAATGCCGTCTTTCGAAGCGTCTCTCGGGGAGCAGGAATGAGGTTGGCAAGTATTGTGTTCAGCGGTGTAATTAGACGATAGCAGCACAATTGCTTCAATCTTCAGACGACTGGTTTCATTTGTGTTCGCGATAAGTTCAGGTGGAACTTTTCAGTATTTTGTTTTTCCGTGATCATGATGTGTATAATAGGGAAATAATTTGACCGATATTCTTATCAGTGACGTTTCGTCAAATTTTTCTAATCGATATTGCGTTATATCGTGGATGTTAGGTTAAGTGGTAATTGATTTCAGTTTACAATCCTTCACAAGCTAATAAAAGGGCTAACAAACATATTTTCAAGTGATCTTTCATATTGTTGCAGTGTGAACAAAAAATTGTTATGTTATGCAGTGTAAAGAAATAGTGAGTTGACCCGCAAAAAAAATCTTCGTAAATTCAAACGTATCTTCATCGAATGTTATGAAACAATGTTCAAATCGAATCAAGAACCTGATATTCCAGCAGCGCTGGGTCTACTTTCTCATCTAACTAATGACGAACTGAAAGAATTATTAAACAACGATGGGAAGTTTGAAGATATCGTGAAAGATATAAAACAGGTAAATTATACCTATTTTTACATTCGTTTATTGTACACTATTTGTTAGAGAAATTCTGTTTCTACACGATTGACTTTATACAAAGCAATGGAAAATTAAAGTTTTCCTTGTTTAACCAGTTTAAGGATTTAGAGATTGAAAAGGAAATGTTAATGGCAAGCAACAGATCTTTGGCAGAATTCAATTTATCCAAGCAGCCAGAATTACAGGAGGATAAACAAATGTTAAAAGAACTCAGTGAAGAAGGAAACAGATTATGTGCAAACGTAAAGGCAAAGTTGGAGGAATTGAGTATGTTTGTACAATATTTAAACTACATTTAAATACAGCAGTGACATAAATTGCTGAACTAGTTTATGAACACCTGATATTCTATCTATGACAACAGTAGTTCAAGGGATGTCAAACAAGTGCAAATAAAATATAACATATTATTCATTAGTTGCTGAATAAACACAGACTATCAATTCTTCATGATAAGTAGATTCATACTGTAAGGGAGAAAAAATTGGCTGGACTAGACCGGAAATCGAACCGGGACCTTCCGCTTCCAGGTCTAATCCACCTAATTTTTTTTTCCTTACATTAATATGCTTGAAACAATTTACTTTAAAATGAATATGCATTGATGTTCTTCTATTACTCATAAAAATAATATTGATAAGTGGAATACACTGATTTTAAACAAAAGAAATTTCATCTAATATCTTATGGTTAAAACTCATTTCGCAAGAAATTTCTTATTTACATTCTGTATAAATAATACCAGGTATAAGAAGACTAGCTTCTTACTTTTTATATTATTTTATTTCTTTGTATAAATGTTTAAATATGTAGTTGATATTCAAGTAATTTCTAGAAGTGGTGTGGCTAAATCTTTTGCAATAAATGAGTCGCAAATGTACATTTATAATAATTATAATATATAAAACATTATTAAATACATTATGGTGTACCATTAATTGAGCTCTGTTATGTATTTAATAATGTGTATTAATTGAAACAATGACTTTGCAGGAGAGAAATCTGGGGAAATGACTGTTGATACTGCATTAGATTTATTGCAAACCGCTGCTGCTGAAATAGAAGAAGAATCTGAGGTGAAATATTCACAATTTTTAATGTTTATAATACATTTAGATGGTGGTTTCCATTTAATAATCAATTAATCCAGTCAATTTTAATTGGAGTAAAAATGTTATCAGAAGTGTTGTGACATGTGCTCATTACTACAGTTCTATTTGCAATTTCCTTTAATTTAAAATTTAATGTAATTTTAAATTATCAACATTAACCCTTTCGTTATGGTGGTCGTGCTCGCGGATATGCTGCCACTGCACGGGGCAATCGCGACTGATTTTCATATTGTTAATCGCACAGTTCTTGTACCATAAAACAGAATAGTTACGGAAATAAAGATTATCAGTGACCATGGAGATGACAAGTATGCTCTGCTCAACCAAAGTTGTAAATCAATATGAAATTTTAATGGGTGACTAAAGTCACTGGTAGGATACAGCGAGCATGCGATGATGGGTGATTATAATCACCGGCAGTAACGAAAGGGTTAAACAATTGAGCTAAATGCTCAACATTGTGAAATAGAACAATAGTTAAACATACAAACATGTAGTCCATTGCATAGAATATATATTATGCAAAGAATTTACTTTCTTTTGCAATACATGTACATAACTACTTAAACTTTGTGCATCATTTACATTTCTGTATCTCTGATTGTACATTTACTATTGCAAAAAACGACACACCATCTAAATATTGCTATACAATTACCATACATAATTTAATATTTGTTTTTCTCAATGATATACTTGTATTTTTAATGTGCAGACGATAGCAGGGAAGTTCTTGGCTGGGGATATTGAAGTAGATGAGTTTCTAGAGCAGTTTCTCTCACGACGAAAATTAATGCATATACGCAAAGTTAAAGTAGACAAGCTAAAGGAATTAATAAGAAAAGCACACACCTCAGTTGGCAGTCCTGGTTATCCAATAACCAGTAATTTTCCTGGTATAGCACCTTCGATTCCATATCCAACTGGACCAGTTTCAATGCCAATGCCTGTACCATCTGGTTTACCGCATTACAGACCATACTAAATACATTTACTTATGAAGTACTAAAAATGAAGTACATTTCTTAAAAATTTACTTTAAAATAGGGTACGAAACAAATGTAATTTTCAAAAAATAAAACTATGTTCATTCTGAAATTTAAAAAAAAAATACTGTAAATAAACATGACAAAATTTATAATTGATGCATACAATTTTATATTATTATTATTTTATGTATTGAAATAAGAAAGCATATTAGTATTTTTATGTTTAAAATGAAAATTCGTTACATTTTTATATAAAGTTTCAGTCTTATAAAGTAAATTCTTTGTACTATTTGAAATATACGTTAACATATAATGATAATAACAAGTGACAGAAAAACAGTAAAACAAATTAAAAATTAATTCAAAGTATACAGTTTGAAACGAAACATTAAAAAAATTTTAAATAAACTCATAAGAGTTTTAAGTTTAAAATTCAAATATGAAACTTATAAAAGTAAAACCACTATTGATAAATATGTATGTACTATACAACTTTTTGAATATCTATATTTCAACAATAAAATATATTGTTATTTCTGTGGAAAAGAAATAAAGTGGTCCTTTTAACTAATATGATACATTCATTACTTTTACAATGAAAAGTATATAAAGATGACAGTTTTTATAAGCAAAAATATACAGGATGTTCCAAAATGGTTGTACAATCCGAAAATTGTAGATTCTCAATGTTATAAAAAATCGAAAATTTGGTTACGATTTTGCAATCCGCGGTTTCGTTTTCAAGATATATATAAGCGATTGAAAATTTAGTATTCACTGTGTGTGTATGAGCGCAGCTGAGCGAACAGCTGGTAGTACGTTTATGTGGCCCGCACTGACGCAGGGGAGCACGTGTAGTGACGTTGGACATGCGCACATAGCAAATACCCAATTTTCAATCATTTATGTCTCGAAAACGGAGCCTTATGTTGCAAAATAGTGAAGACCTTTCACATTTGTTTTATGATGGAAAATCTACAGTCTTCATCTTGTACAATCTTTTTGGGACACTCTGTATATTAATTCTCACACGACCGTGAGTGGGTCTTTTTAGATACAGGAATCATTTTTCTTTTATTCATTCGCTGTCTTAATTTTTTACAGCAATAAGATTTTGGTATTCCAAAAACACTTCATGACTAATTATGTTTTATTAATGTTTCCGAAACATCAATCCTGGGTTAATAGATACAACTGATTTACCTAATGCAATACGTATACAGTTCATGTGACAATGTATTATGACAATATACACTTGACATTGTCTCCTTAGAATCAATTAGTTTTCCAAGCTAATCCAATTAGTCTTAAGTAAATATTAAATAAATATTAAAGATTACTGTATAGCATAAGCATAAATATATAAATATTACAATCATAATGTGTAGATCTAAAAGGCCTAATGACAGTTATTTGTGTAACTATGTTGGCAACAGGCGTGCGACTGTTAGTATGTAATTGAAAATAAAAAGTGTCATAGGAAAATCTTCTTATGCTTACAGGTATTTAAGAAACTTTAGACAAGTAGTATTATATAAACAAAAATTGGACATTA
Source organism: Macropis europaea (assembly GCA_916610135.2). Taxonomy (NCBI): domain Eukaryota; kingdom Metazoa; phylum Arthropoda; class Insecta; order Hymenoptera; family Melittidae; genus Macropis; species Macropis europaea. The sequence continues at coordinate 27,259,878 of OU744345.1, forward strand.
ACAATTATATTTTAATATCATATTTTCAATTCTTACATAGTTTTTAAATAAACACTAAATGAAAAAGAACTCAAATGACATTGCTGTATAATTTTAAAATAAATATTATGCACATGGTAATATATTTTGCAAAAAGATAACTTTTCATTACAGTTATCCTGAATACATTAGCCTCTTTTTTAAATGAATTAAAAACAACTCTGCTGGAACTATAATTTTATTTTACTTCATTATTGCTTCTATTTATCGGTACATCCTTGTTAGACATTTTATCCATTATAAACATGACAACAAGTAGTAATATGCTCACTGACGTGGCTACTTTTTTTGCAGTCATGTACTCTTCATATTCACATTTGCGTTCTTCTGCATCTATAATATACATTGCATATATTTCTTTTTTGTTCTGATAATTCTCAAATCCAGTTCGATGATGTGCACGAGCCCATGCATCAAAATCATAGGTTGTTGATGTTGGTACTGAGGTCATCTTCATATCACTCATTTTAGGTTTTTGCATTTGGTTTACTTGCCCAGATTTAATTGCAATAGTTCTGTCATATTCTCTACGCGACTTATAGTTGCCAAGTATTTCATATGCAGCTGAGATTTCTTGAAACATATCTTTCGCAGATGTACTATCATTCCTATCAGGATGATATTTTAATGTTAATTTATAATAAGCTGATTTTATATCATTGTAAGTTGCATTTGGAGAGATTTCTAAGGATTCATAATGTGTTTTGACTTTTGTACTTGAATTCATTTTAATATACAAAGCCAACACAGTTTGCCTGAATGTATTGATAATTCTTCCATTGAAATATGTTGCTGACACAATAGACATGACAATACTTGTGTTTGAATACGCAATTATTATGTGTGTTAATATAAAGATTATTTAATACACATATATGTGTCTACATATAATTATAATTATTTTGTAGACTTTGGTAAAATTACCACATTTAAACACTTATAGCACTCATATTTTACACTAATTCTCAGGAACAAAAGTGATTATTTATTGCAGTAATGTAACCTACAAGGTAAAAAAACATGTCACATGCATTTAAATATAAATGACACGTTATCATTGAACATATAAGTAATTAAAAATAACTAACCTATGTATAAATAGCTAAAAATTTATAACTATTTTTGTAATCATCAAGTACACGATATATACAATTGTTTTGCTATTATTTTATTTCCAAAGCAAGTATCGTTATTCATCTGTTAAGTTTGATGGAATAAACCTACAAAAATATAATATTAAATTAGTTATAAGGGAGAAAAAATTGGGTGGACTAGGCACCGGGAATCGAACCTGGGACCTTCCGCTTTCCGGGCGGGTATTATCCCAACTAAGCTATCCAACCCACTACCAATTTAATCTCCCTAAATTCAATACACTGAGCAGCTGCTGCCTACGTAGTATATAACCACAGCCGACTCTAGTACTAGCCGTGCTGAAGAACGTGGCAACACCGCTTATCTGAGGGTCGGGAGTCCTATTTTCAATAGTAGAGTTTTGTACTCAGCATTATAATTAACGTCATTTTGTTGTATAAAATTATACTAATACACAGTATTTTGTATTAACTATGTATAAGTAATATATAAATATCATAATTATAGTAAGTAGAAGTAATAGAGAAGTATACTAATCCTTAAAAATGTGGTATATATTTTGTGCACTCTCGGACGAGTTTGGTGTTGTGATGCATTATATTTGAAATATTTACAGAGATTTCAAGAAAATATAATTGTGAAGAAGGTCAAACCATCTTTGAACCAAATTGAAGGATTTAAAAATTGTTAAAGATATGTATAAGTTAATAGAGACCTGAAATAGACAAAATTATTGGTACGAAGCCAAATAGGTTAAGTGAACTCATGGAAAAGACTAAAGTGGTTAGCATAATTAGTTATTGAAAGGAACAATTATGCAGTTAATTATAAAATCGTGTTAGAGGACAGTATTATAATTGTGGAAAATTTTCTCACCACCCTAGGGGTATTTACCATGGCGCGTTACCTTTTTTTATTATAATGGGTGGTTCGCCAATAGCCATATCCCACTTTATAAAATAAAATTAATATTTTTAAATAAAACATAACTTTTGTATTCATAAAGAAATAAAGTATTACATTTTGAAATAATAATAATAAATAATCTTGAATAATATTAATAACGAAACATACTCTTGACATACTACTAGTAAAACCTTAAATCTTGTGAAATAGTACATACTAAGCAAATAAATAAAACTCTATTAATGTATTAAAACATATTGAAAAGAATAAGTTAAATATATACATAAAAATTAATGTTTTAAGAAAAGTGAAATTAAAAAAACCATTGAAAATCTAGTTCCTATTAAAAGTTTTTAATTTTACGATTCTTAGAAGTAATGTCTGCACGCGTTTCCAACTGATTATTATTTACAGCTTTTACATAACCGTTTAATAAAATATTTGAAAAAATTGATAATAATTTAAACAAAATACTGTGATAAGCTTCACCACAAACGCATGTATCTGAAAATGCTAAATAAGGTATATCTGATTGAATACTAATATATGTTAATTTATATAAAATATGTTTATGATTTTCAGATTGCAAAAATTGAGATTCCAAATAACCATCATTTATTATGGCCTCCATTATTGCATACATATGAATAAATGAGGCTATCACTTCTTCAGTGGGAACAGAAAGGCCCTCTCTTTGTAAGTGATCAAAATATATATCGCCTACAGTTTTACCTTTATCCTCCACAATTAATAATCGACATATATTGCAATTTAATTTTTAGCAACAGAATGGGACCCATACCAGGATGTGTAAATTTTAATGGAATCATCAACAACACAATCGGACAAATATGCGGAATCGAAGATTCCTAAAAAACAAGTTACATCAATGGAAAGATCATAAAGATCGTTACTATTATCATCACAAATTCGAAATTTATTTTTGATTTCAGTAAAAGAAAACGAACTTGCCGATTTTGTAAATATATGTTTTAATCTAATATTTTCCTCATCTTTGGGGAATAAAAATATAGAATTGTAATTATTATCTTTTAAAATACTATCATAATTTCCCTTGCAATTGGGAACACAGCAACGCTGTGGCATTATTGATGAATATATGAAATTTATAAAAAAAATATATGTAAAACAAAAAGTCCAAAAATGCTATAGATTATATTAAATAAATGTGCTACACACAAAAATAAGAATCTGTAGAGTTAATATAAATAAATAAATCACCTGGAATATTGCTCCGTTTTTCACATTTAAAGAACTTCATGACTATATTAATATAAACATTTGAAAGATAGGCGGGAAACCGAAAGGCCGGTAGAGGGAGACTGTGTAGCCGGGAGTCCGGAGGCCGGTGGGTAGTGAGAGATTGTTATGGTAGTTGGGTTAGGTACATCGAATCCGGACTCCCGCGCTGTTGCCATTTTGCCTTCAGCACGGCTAGTACTAGAGTCGGCTGTGCTAGTAGTAGAGTCGGCTGTGCCGATGGCAACCCTTTCCTCGCTCTACGGTCCCCTCCACTCCACGAAAATGTCATTGGAAAGGAGGGAGGAACGTTCATCGTGGATTTTTGTAAAATCTCAATTCATTGCATTTAGAACGCTCTGAGAAGCACATTAGATTATTGTAATTAGAACGCTCTCAGCAGCAGTTGGAACGATCTGAGCAGCACATTAGGGTATTGTACTTAGAACGCTCTGAGGAACACATTAGACTTTGCACATTAGAACGCTCAGAGCAGCACATTAGATTTTGTAGAACCGTAGCTTCCACACACAGTTAGTAGAGCATAGTTTAGCCGAGCACATTCCTCGCAATTTGTATTAAAGAATATACGATTATCAGTGTGAAACTTTGCATTTTGTCCTTCCGCCACAAGGAACGTGATCCTTCGAGTTAATTCGAAAATAATTACTTAATCGGCACACCACGTGTAAACGCCAACAAGGCCCAAACGATTTTTAATCGATCATGGGCGTTAATAAAGTCGAAGGAATTTGGTGAAATCAGAAGTCAGAAATTGAAATAAGTCGACGATTGACAGAACGCCACGTGCGCGTGGCACTCACAAGGGGAACCCGCCGAGTGTTACGCTCGGATTTTGATGAGATTTTGCAGGTAGGTCGGGAACGAAAAAATTTTCGACACATATTTTGCCGTACTTGTAGACACTCAATAGTTTATGAAATATTTAACAATAAATATCGCGTTTTTTAACCCGAAGAATTGAGGATCGGGTCCCAATTTGGTGAAATAGCTTTTTTTTCAGTAATCCATTTCTACTATTGTTTTATAATGTTTATACAAGTAATTGCACATAAAAACATAATTATTAAAAATATATAAAAATGAAATTTCTTAGACAAACAATAAGTACCATGAATTTACTTAATTTGTTATAGCAGTCAGCGGCGGAGCGAGTAGGTGCCTAGTCTCGTAGCTCGTTACGTCGTTGTTTCTGTCGCGAGTTCAAATCCGCGCTAGGTGAATAATTTTTTTTCTTTTTTCATAAAAATAATAATAGTAACTGCACGCAACATATAAAAATATAGAAAAATTGACCTTCACGAGACGTCGTTGTAAACTTTACACTCTTGCGGATGGTATTCGTCGTAAAAATATTTGAAACATAATAATTCCATACACCATGAACACTTACTAAAAGCTGGAATACCGCAATCACAACGGTTTCTACAAACATTATTGGGAAACGCAACTTGATTGACGTTACAAAATATTTCACGCTTTAAAATTAATTTTGATGCAAACCATGCGTATTTTATCATTTTTTTAAATATAGGTGCAGATCTACTTGTTATTTCTCGATTTTCTGCTATTAAGTAATCCGCGTTCTGTAATCTTGCTATATAAACGGCTACATACATTGTAGTGCTTTTCGTCGCGCAATCGGCAACAGCTAGTTGTCGCCGGCTTATGACGCACCTGTGTCCGTATAAAATGCCTACAAATATTATTTCGTATTAGAATTTTTATGAAAAAAGAAAAAAAATTATTCGCCTAGTGCGGATTTGAACTCGCGACAAAAAGAACGTGCGCGCTACGAGACTAGGCACCTATTCGCTCCGCTGCTGACTGCTATGACAATCTGAGTAAATTCATGATACTTATTGTGAGTCTAAGAAATTTCGTTTTTATATATTTTTAATAATTATGTTTTTATGTGCAATTACTTGTATAAACATTATAAAACAATAGTAGAAATGGATTACTGAAAAAAAAAGATATTTCACCAAATCGGGACCCGATCCTCAATTCTTCGTGTTAAAAAACGCGATATTTATTGTTAAATATTTCATAAACTATTGAGTGTGTACACCTACGGCAAAATATGGGTTTAAAATCTTTTCGTTCCCGATCTACCTGCAAAATTTCATCAAAATCCGAGCGTAACGCTCGACGGGTTCCCCTTGTCAGTGGCGCTGTGGACCGCGCCACAGAACCACGCATTATACGTATGTAGATTAGGATGCCGTTTTTCGTAGAGGTTATTGGGAGGCAAGAGTGAGGTTGACAAGTATTCCGATTAACAGTGTATTGTGTTCGACGGTGTATACACGAAGTTAATTTATACTGACATTACAGTGGCTTATACAGCCGTTAATGTAGTGATTTATTGAATGATGTATTTTATGCGTGGTTAATTAATTATTGATGTTATCATTATTTATATAATCTTGCGCAAAGTTTGTTGTGTGTATTGTGATGTATTCAATGAAAGAAACAAATGGGCTTGTAAAAACTCTTAAAAATGTCAGAACGAATTGAAATCGGTAAATAAACAAATCAACTTTATGAAGTAATTAAAAATTAACTATGGAATATAAGAGAGAATTTAAATATAACCTAAATTTTAGCTGTAATATAAAATCACTGAGGCGTTTACATATGTTCCTTGTATATGTATAATATTACTGATAATTTTATATTATTTACATATTTTCTTGCTGTTCTTTGTAGTTATTCTTTATATTTAATATCAGCGTATATAAGTTAAATACCTTGTATGCATTGAATAAATACATCTATGAATTAATAATTTCATATCTGATGAAAGAAGTTATTGTCTTTAACATGTATAATTTGGCTTATCCTACCTATGTGCCAGATATTGTGTCTACAAAGGTTAGCATGATTCACTGATTGGTCAGGTTACCAATTTTTAAATACTGGCATCATTATGGTGGTTGTAAAAAAAATAAAGACAAATATTGTTTGTGGCTGTCGCAAATCTTTCAACTAAACTGATTATTTTATAATATTCTTTGTACCTTTAGGTGTTATCCCTGATAACTTGCGACGTGAAGAAACCATAGTCCAAATAGCAGATGTTCTTGATGACCTAGATTCTGCTATTTCATACATATTTGAATGTCTTGATAAAAGACTTTTTGAAAATGGTCAAAGGTAATTCTTTCTGCCTTTCTTACTACACATTTTTAATATTTCTAGTGACATCTATTCAAGATTTATTGCATCATAATTGTCCATGGCATTAAACTATCAATGTTATAAAAGTTATATTTTCATTTATGAATATACACAAATTTTTTTTTTGTAGGTTGTCGAATGTTAAAAACAGAGCTACAAAGTTACAAGATCGATTACAATATTTGCAAACAAATTTGAACTTGAAAGCCGTAAAAATGTATTCTGCTGCAAAATATCCTGCGAATCATACATATAAAGAATACGAAATGGCTATTCCACCTAAGTGTATAAATGATAAGAAGATTCCAAAAGTTTACAAATGTTCTGTACCTGTAAAAAATGTTCCTGAAACATACTTATCTTCTAACTGTAAAACAGAAGATGGTCAATATACAATAAATAATAATTTACAAGAGAAATTGCAATTCTATCATGTTAGATCAAAATTAAGAAAAGAAACTTATATGGACAATAATGAAGAATCATTTCCTCTTCATTTATCTTCAATTAGTGCAATTTTATTTAATAATATGGACAATCCTTATAAGATATCGAAAAAGCAAACTATCCATCGAACAACTGATGAACAGCAAATCGAAGACGCACCTGATTCAATTGTACAACCATGGCTACTATCAGAAATGGATTCATCTTCTAGTTATCTCTACACTCCGACCTTAGGCGAGGTAAAATGCTCCAGAATATTAAAATATCTATGTAGAACTGTTCAATATCTTCATATAAATCTATACTCAGTGTAAAATTGAAAATTGCGGTTTTTATAAGATATCAAACAGGAATGTAAATATTAAAGGTGTTTATATAAAAATTAAATGGATCATAAGCGCAACAGAAATTTGTATTATCGAATAAAATATTTCGTTCATAGGTACCACAAATAAATGTACCAGCGACGCTTCCTGATCTACCTGGAATCGTGGATGACGAAAAATTTACTTTAGATCTCAATTCTCAAAGTCCTATTGCACCATCTTCAGCGGTAACCACACCCACCGTTCGACTTGACCTGCCAACTCCAACATCAACCGCAGAAGAAAAAAGCTTGAATACAGAACCGGAACCAAGCATACCGAATTTACCTGGTTTCGTGGATACTGATTCTTCAAAATGTTCCAATCAAGATTTATTGACATCAATCCCGTCTAACGTGTCCAGTTCAGTTTCATTGAATTCGGAAACAGATCATTGTTCATCATCATTATTATCGATGCCTCCTCCGCCACCACCACCTCCGCCTCTACCACCACCGCCGCCGCCACCACTTTTGCCTACATCTAACAACGCTTCAGTTCCTCAAGAAGTTCCCCGGAACAACAAAACCACCGGGAAACAACAAAACAAATCGACAGACTTGGATGATCGTTCGAATTTAATGGCAGCAATTCGGAATGCAGGTGGCATAGGAAGGGCAAAATTGAAGCATACAGTGCCACCGGAAGAAAAAGAAAATCGTTGGGCTTCTGCATCGGTCGGAGGGGACCTAATGGCTGATTTGCATGCGAAACTGGCTCTCAGAAGAAAAGGAATTGCTGGAACAACCGGCAGTGCTCTCGAAAGAATGTCTGGTTTAATTCCTCCTCCTCCAAAACCAAACGAAGCGACCACGTCAGATAGAAACTCGGCCACCAGTGAGAATGATTCTCAGCCGGATACTGATGACTGGGATGAGTGACATTTCGACTTACTTTTACTCCCAATTCTATTCAGACATTACAAAGATAATATTTCGTATTGTATCTACTGCTTTGCATAGGAATATATTGCCTTATTTAACGTATTATGTATGAATACGTGACACGTTATACGCATGTATTTGATACTATTAATATTCAGACATTGCAGTAATTTTACATTTGTTATTTATTATATCAAGAAGTTGCTAATATAATAAATCAATTTCGTTATTTTATATTAACCTGTTTATATGTTCTTAAAAAAATGGACGTGAGATTTGGGGAGTTTATAATACTGAAAACGAAGAACAAAAAATGTTTAGTCAACGTACCTCTTAAAATGAGCTCATTGAGAGTTGCGGTATTATGATTTGCACGGAGGACATTTATGAACATTCAATAAATATCTTTATTAATCCTCGCACTATTTTTTATCAAGCCTTGTAGACTGTATACCTGGCATGCAATAATGTCTGAATTGTTGTAAACTAAGATTCGAGTGCGCTGCATTGTTTTGAGTTAGCATTTGTTTGTGTTAAAATGATAAGTTAATGATCATGCTTGAGGTAACGTACTTTCCACTGATGGTTTGGAAGCCACCTAAAACTATCGGTCTCCGGCTAAATGACCGTAGTAGTCGATGTGGGTTAAGTTATAGAAAAACAGTGTTATCCAGGATTATTCTTTGTGACTCCTCGAGACGTAGACGCATACGTTTCCGTGAACACTTCAATAACATTCTAGTTGTACTAAAGGTTGTTTGAATTTGTTTAAAGTCTAAAAGGAGTATAGAATCATTTAACAAAAGTAATATATATTCAATAATTTAGTAGATATTAGTATAGTGACAATATTTCAGATGAGAGCTATACGTATGTTACATGTATCTCGTATAAATACTTGTCCGTCCTCTCTTTTATTTTCTTCTCTGTGTTCCGAGTAACGTGATGCAATTTCATGCTGATGAGCCCGGGACATTCACATATTTTTTATTATTATAATTGTTCGACTTTATTATTAGTTACTGCTGTTAATTTCTTGGTGTGCCTAATTGCAGCATAACAGCATGTCCAGTATACGTATAGTGTTCGCTATTATCCGCGGTAGAGCTTGGAACCAAACCCCCGCGGATACGGGGATCCTATTGTACTTCCCAAGCCTTGGACGATTATTTTTATCGCTACGTATAAACGCATTGAAAAATAATAGTAATTTCATCAAAACAGAAAATTGTTTGTAATGGTGACAATATTGATTTTTCGGCCTATATTTACGGGATACTTTTTATTCAATTTAATGAGTAGTATGTACACTCTAAAGGTTGACTCAGAACGAGCGTTCCATGTCCGGGATGTACTCTTGACCCGAAACGGTTACCGTATTTTTATATGTAATAGTTAGACTGCGGATCTTTATGCAATTCAACATTTCGAAACACGTGAGAGATGCACTTCCTATAACATAAGAAAAATAAAGAGCACATTTTTCGAACATCTAAAGGACATAGTACATTTTGGTCAATGTTCGCTTCTATCACTACATTAACCGAACAAATATTGGAGTGTAAAAATATATATTTGCATAAACATCCGCAGTCTAGTAATAGTTTATACACTACCCTGCCGTGTCCCTAATTGTTCAACAGGGTGATGAGTGAACTATTATACATAAAAATACGGTAACAGATTCGGGTCCAGGGCACGCCCGCACCCTGGACACGGATCGGCCGTGTCAAAATCAACCTTAAGTCTTAAATATATATTTTTAAACACCTTCTGTTTGAGTGTATAAAATCATATACAGGATGCGCCACGTATATAGTAAACATTGAGACAAAATCTTTGTTTACTGTTAAGCTGTAAGAGAGCCTTTTATGTGATATATGAGCACCGGTGTCACACCACTTCAGTTTTTTTCGAAATGGTAATGGCGCATAAAGTGTTGCACTTTCGGATAGCGTATTGAAAGGCAAGTGGCATTTATTTGAAACTTTTTTTTTCCACGACGCATAGTTGACCCTTTAAACTCCTAACTTTTGTTTAATTTTCTTTTCAATAACTCCCTATTATTTTAAGTGTTTTATTTGAAATGAACTTCAAAAGACAGTTGGTTGATAGGAACCAATTTAAATAATTTTTTTTACTAATTATATTGAAAATAGCATTGGAACTTTGCTAAGATCTGATATTTGTGGAATCTAGGTAAACAAAATATTGCGAAATATAATACATATTAAACTGGCAATTTAAAAATGTCAAGTGTGACTCAACATAGGAGTACCTCCGAATAAAGTCGATGTTGAATCATATTCGACAAAGGAGTTCAAAGGGTTAAGAAAATAAGTATGGGATACTTATATTTTTTACAGTGATGTCTGAAAGGGTGCGATGAAAGGTATTGATTAGAACGTTTTTTAGCAAGAATTTAATTTTATTAAATGTTCAAAGCGTTGACTATTTGTTTCTTAACAATTCTTTGCCCTTTCCTGAAAGTTTTTTGAACCCTCGGTAAGATTTACGATGTTACAGAAGCACTTGCAGTTAAAATTCGTGTTTTCAACTATATTTTTAAAACATTCTTTAGTAGTAGTGTGCGCCACTACTAAATGCATGTGCTTCTTTTAAACTTATGTTCAAAGTTACAACTGTTCAACGTTATCCTTTACAAAATGACTATGCGTGAGTTATTTCAGGTAAATCTTTTTTAAACTAATCCTCACTATCCTCTTTAACTTTCGAAAGTTGGAGACGATAAGCGGAAGGATGTTGATGTGAGTTATCGGTTCCGATTTAACACTTGACCCCAGATTACTGCTCCAACCAGCCGTGTCGATTTGTAATTCTCAGTTTGGTCGCGGAATTGGTAGTTTTTGCACGGTTGTGGTTGCTTTTTCACACGAATTCGTGTTTTGGGCCTTAGGTTCCCAGAAAACACTCGCCTCGGGCGATCATAAAATGATCATTCTTCTTCTTCTCCGAACACACAGGTGAATTCTAATATGAATATGAAGTTAATACCACTGAATGAGCCACGGAACTCCGTACGAAAATCGTAGGCCTTACTCGAATTTGTTATTCACTCTTATTAAAGCTTGCTTATTTATTCAGTCAGATCGAAAGTTCCTAGCAGACAAAGAAACTGGATTGACTGTTTAGTGGTAGGAAAGAATACAGGAAGAAACATAATTGCGGGACAATTTTCACGAAATATTTCGAAGAACGAATGACTTTCTGTTTTCAGAAATGTGCGAATAACAACGACAATATTAGAAGAAGAACAAACAAAAGCGAAATGCTAGCTAAAGACACGCGGAAATAAATGCAGAATGTATTTAAAAAAAGTTAGAATAAATACTATCTTATTTTCGATTCCATGCAAAGCGTGATCAAAGTACAAATTTATCATGTGACATTTTCAATTAATAGATCATTTGTGCGTTCTTCGAATGTAATCAAGGTAAGTGAATTTACACAAATTATTAATACTATATTTGTATTTTGATTAGAGTACTCTAAATGTTTAAACATCTGACACAAAAGTAACACATCAGTAGAAGTTAACCTAAGGATTTATTTATCATCGTTTATTTTACCGATGACTATCACAGTTATTGGAAAAATATTTACCATTGGCATGTAGTTACGCAGATATATTTTGACAAAAAACTAAACTGTTTGTTAAATGTATTAAATATATCAATAAACTTGAAGGAAATATTAAGGAATAATTATATTTTTTCAATAAATATATAAGATTATATAAATTATTTACATATTTATAAATTAGTATATATTTCTATTTACTTTATTTTCACATAGAAGGACATATGGGATGTTCCACGTAAAGTATCATTTCTTTTTATACTGGGTTTCAGGATAGCTTTGTATGTACCATATAAAATACTGTTGTATCTCTTAGGGGTAGGTGCAATTTTTTTGAAATGGAATGCACCTACAGTTTTGGACATACACCCCCGCTCAAAAGTTTTAGGATAGTTATGACTTTTGCATTCAAGTCTGGAAAGAATGAAGTAATCGTTGAAACATGTGAAGGAATGTAATCTCATTTGTAACTTTACACGTTAACACGTTGATTGCTATGGGGGTGACCGGTGACCGACACGTTAAATTGTATTTAATTAAATAATTATTGATTTTGACAATATTCTGATCGAATCTTACATTGCAACACTAGCATAGAGAGACATCTATAAAATTGAATACTTAAACATTTTCTTCCTCTGTGATTTACAATAAAAGCAGTAGTTTATATTTTGTCTGATTGGGTATGGCTGTTTCCACTGTGCCAGTCAACGTGTAGTTGACAAGTATTCTGTGCCGATATATTAACACGTTGAACGCCACAGTGAAACCGGCCATACCTAATCAGACACGATATAATGTACTATTTTTTATATAAATCGTACAGAAAAAAAAGATTGGAGTATTCAGTTGTGTTCTTCCGTTCCTACATCATTGTTTCAGTATAAAGTTTGCTCAGAATTTTGCGACAATCAATAATTATTTAATAAATTAAATTTGAGGTGTTGGTTACCGGCGACCGTCACGGCGTTCAGCGTGTTAAAAATTCTACCAAAAAGTAAGAATAATTTTTTTTTGCACCGGCGTATCTGCCACGTTTCCTTATTTTTTAAAAACGCAGATGTCTTAGACTTTTGAGCGGGGGTGTATGAGATTCACACTTTTTGCTCAAAATGTTTGGTGTGGTATGCGACATGTAATAGAAAATTTCTCTTAACTAGAATTTCAGTTTACTGAATGGTCCAAACCTTGCTCCTTTGTTTCTAAACACTTTTTTATCCCCTTCTACAAGTTTTTTCGACTAATTGACAACATTGTCCAATAACAGAAGCACATGCATTTAAAATTCAGCCATTCATAACTGTTTTTATAGTGGAAACTATAGTAGGGGGAAGTGGGGCAAGATGGGAACGCTAAGAAAAAATTGCTCTAGAATACTATATTTATTGATGTTGTATGTACAAAAAATATTACATATAGTATCAACATCTGTTTATCGAAATATGTTAAAATAAATCTGCAAAACTTAACACAAATAGTACACCAAAATAATTTTAATATATTGACAATGTTCTGTCTGTACACGGGGCAAGATGAGACACATCTATTTGCACATTTTCGTTAATTAATATCCTTTATACTTTTATCAAGTTAAACAGATTCAGTAAAATGCGGGAGTCTTTTGTTAGAGTGAAGCCCCTTTCTTAATTTTTGATTATTTCTGACAAAATTAGATTTAGGCTTCGACAAATACTCTATAGAATAAGAATTTTCTGCGAATTATTTTCCAATAGATTTTCTACAACTTGAAGAGACACAGCATGGGAAGTACCGTGGAAAATGTATTCTTTGCGGTGTTACCGGACTCGAAGACTGACAATCCAAGTGATCAGGAGCTACCAATTGATATGCGTTTCAATGAGGGTCATGTTGTTAGTATCGTGGTCTACAGCGTATTAATGATAGCATCTGCTGTGGGAAATATAACGGTGTTGTTGTTAATTCAGCGTCGCAAACGAACATCAAAGTCAAGGATACACACAATGTTAATGCATCTTGCGATCGCTGACTTATTTGTAAGTACGTTTTTGTATAAAAAACTTTAATCAAGTACACCAGTTACTGTGGATCAACCCATTGCTAGAATTTAATTGAAAGAAGCTTGCTGAGACTGACAGTGGAACTGCCTCAATTTAACCCATTCAGACCTGAAACTAACTTTGTCAAAATTTTATGAATTTCTATTGTTTAGTGGAATTAAGGAGGGTCGAAAATCACCTGAAAAATACGAAAAAACAAATGTCATGTAAGGGTTGCTGAGGATCATCCGTCCCACGTATGGTATAGCAGGCGCATGCATATTCAAAAGTCGAAGTATAATAGTTTATTTTTATTCAATTTTACCGTACCGTATGTGAAACGATAGGTCTAAATGGGATAATAAGCCTTCACCTTGTACTCCATTAAATTATTATTCTTCGTCAGCTTACAATAAATAAATGTAGAATCAGCGAAGGCGAGGGACTGACAATGAGTTTCACAATATATGAAGGAGAAAATTGGTAGGATTCTGTAATTGCCCGGTGGCTTACAATTAGTGGTTAAAATGTTCATGTGCCAGCGGAGAAGCCGGGTTTCATTTCTGAATCCTTCCATTTGATTTCTATCTCTCTAAATATAAAAATACTGCATTGTATTGAAAAAAGGAAATAAGGAATCAGTGTATTTTGGAAGCGACTTCGTCTATAAAATATCGTTGTCACTATACAATCATACAGTATAGCCACTTTCTTGCAACCTGTGTACGAACAACTTCTTCTGTAATTATTACATGTACAGGATGAGGCTTAACTCTAGAGCGTTCTTCCGTTCGATTATACACTTAAGGTCTTTGGCTAAAAAATGACTCGCATGTACGAAACTCATATTTTCCGCTTTATAATACAATTTGAGGATTAACCCCTTAACATACAAAGACGTCTGGGATACGTCATTTGTTTATTATATCATTGTAAAGCTTACATAACTGTTAAGTTGAGATATATTAAATAATATTTTTTGAACGAATCGAGTTTCATTTTGTTTGTATTTCAAAGGGTTAGGGAACCATAGGATCACCCAGTCACATCTATTATAATAGCTTCAACTATAGAAAAACAACATATTTTGTCCAAATTGTTTATTTATAACAGGTTTTACATAATTGGTAACAGTGCCGTTTGCATATGAATTTCCCCCCATTCAGATCCCACCATACAATAATTCATTTTTTTTGGCATTAATAAAACTATTCTGCTCATTTTATGCTATTTATATATTTTCTTTCAATTATACTATCACCCAATTGTTTGTAAGATTTTACTATGATTGATTTCTGTTATTTAATTCTGCTTCGTTTCCGTTGGGTCAAAAAATACCAAAAGACCTTATGTGTAACAATTTTTGTCATCAGCAAGCCATTTGAACCCAGACACTGAACTTTTAATAGAATGTCAAGGGAACAGAAGCAAGCATATTGATACTAATTTGATTACATTTCTTCGATAATAACAAAAGTTTAAAAAAAAAGTAAGAACGGAATGGGTCGAAAAAGACCCGAAGAACGCACTAGGGACATCAAAGAGGTTACATAAACAGCTTTGTTATTTCCAGTGATATAAAAGAACGATTCCTTCTGGAGATTTCAATGCTAGCAATCGTTCCTTTTTCTTATTAATGGAACGATATCTCTTTTACTTACCTCATAATAGGACGTTTTAAAGCGGACACCATTCTCATTATTGTACTTTGAATTAACGGCATTATTTTTCAATGAGCACAATTTTCAATATTTCGTTACAATAAAAATTCAAAAGAAAAAGAAATTTACTTAAAACTCCACCTTAAGATAATTAGTTTATGCACAAGTACACTACTCCAAAAAATTAATTGTTCACAAAACGCACATATGTACTTTTTTTTTTTTACGTGGACGAAACCTTCAAAAGGCACCCCGGACCCTGGGGGGGTCCTGGGTAGTGTGGGATTCTTACCCACTAAAACCTCCACGGTGACCGAACCTCTGGCGTGTAAGGAAGGGCTCCGGGAACCCCATAAGGACACGACTCGGAGCCCTCGCAACGCCGAGGCGCGAAAGCGCCCCATCCTCGGGGGTCAAACGGACCCCCTTCATACCTCCAGGCGACGTTGCATCGGTCACCCAGCAACGCCGCCTCCACCTCGGGATCGCTGACTTCGGCGGACGGGCCCCCTACTCTGTTCCGCCTGCGATCCCGTGCAATCGTGGCGAGGAACACAATATTCCGCGCCACGATCGCTTTTGCGTCGGCCGTGGCCGACCGTCCGGCTTCGTTCGGGGGAGGGAATAAACCCACGCCCCTCCCCAGCATATGTACTACATACGAGGTACAAGTCCAACCGTGCAACCTCCTCGTGGTGTACCTGGGGTTGTACCAATGCCGGCGGCACACTTTTCATTTAAAGTGCGATAAAACGACGACACAAAATCGTACATCAACTTTTCAAAGGTCGTTCTAAAGAGGAGATTTCCCTTTATAAAGACGTTTTATAATATAAAAGGGTCCTTGAAAAAATTCAGTTTAGACATGTGAAAGTAGAGGCTTCACCCTTTAAACTGAGCTCAGGTAAACTGTTGTACGATTTTTTTTCACGAAATTACAGCAATTCGAAAATCGACAATTTTTTGGTCAAAATTTAGTGGTCCTTAAATTTTGTGGAGTTGTGTATTAACTCTAAATATCATGGATTTTCCACGGTGTTTATTATGCATACAAAATTACAATTACGAGTAATTTTGTTTTTCTAAACAGACATTCGTCTAATAGCATTACGTCGTAACGCTAAATGTAGTTTTTCCAGTCATTAAAATTACAATCTTTAGAATATTTTAATTAAAGCGGTAATACCCAGCCAGTTCATTCTCTGTAAAAAAAACGTTTTCAGGTGACATTTTTTATGATGCCGCTTGAAATTGGTTGGGCAATCACAGTATCTTGGAGGGCAGGGGACGCAATGTGTCGAATAATGGCTTTTTTCCGAGTGTTTGGCCTGTACTTGTCATCTTTCATTTTGGTATGCATAAGTATGGACAGGTTGGTATTCAAAGGTATACTCGGTGGAACAGATACAGCGAATTTGTAAAATAGTGGGACCGTCGAATCGGATCCTACTTCGCAACATTAAAATTAGAATACCTATTAAATTAATGACTTTTCGATATACTACGCCCCAATACTTTTTTATAGAAAATAAAAGGCTGCGTCGATGACCATATTAAAGAACACATAGCTTTATTTAAAAAACTAAGGTCACTCTGCCGAGGTCTTTATGCTGATCCTGAGAAAGAATTTTTTTGTACAACCATATTTGTCCTCTTTACATAGTTTGTTCGACGAAATAGTTGATTCAGGCCGCATCATCACCTTGTCCCTTTTCGTTGGAGGTTGAAATATATCGATGGTATAAAAGTAAATTTGTATTAATAGAACGACAAGTTACAAAGCCATGCTACTCATTTGTAATTAGACTTTTTCACAAACATGAGAATTTACTAGCAATTACATTAATAAATACTTAAATTTTTGGAAAATTGACCACCCTTCTCCTACATAGAAACGACCACAAATGTTTTCCAATTGATAGAAATGTCACTATCTTTTAAGAGTCTATTAGAGGTCATCCAAAGAATTCTGGACATTATTTTACAAGATTTAAAAAATATAGGGCGGATATCATTAATACCAGAACCGGTTCTTACTTTAAGAGAATCAATGCAATTTATAAATATGTCATGGGATTACCAAATTCATTTTATATTTTACTATTAAACATATAAACGGATTAAAAAAAGGCAGAAAACATAATTTACGACTTCGTTAATATCGTTTCTGCCGAGTCTGACTTTATTTTTGCTTTACTTGAGTCTATGTTATTTATTGAATCATATGTTATAAATAGACTGCGGATTTTTATGCAATATAACATATCCAAGTTCATGAAAAATGCACATTTTAGAGAGGAGGTAAAACAAAAAATGTACTTTTAAATATTTCAACCCCAAAGTGCAGTTCCGCCATAGTTGCGTTTCATCAACTGCATGGAAATGAAAAATATTTAAGTCTAAAAATGAATATTTGCATAAAAATCCGCAGTCCAGAACAATGAAATGGTTGCGTGCAAAATCCAAAGTGTTGGAAATGGACAAATTATAACTTTATTTCTTTTTTATCGAATACTCATATAATGCTAACTTAAATTTCAAGGTCAGTATTTTTTCTCTTCAGGTACTATGCCATAACACGACCTCTCCAATTATGGGACGTTGATAAAAGAGGAAAACTCATGCTTTCTCTCGCGTGGGTGGGGTCAATAGTATGTTCAACGCCCCAGGTATGATCATAGCAAAAATATCTGCTTAACAATTAAAATAATAGTTACTAGTGTTGCGTTCGGCATCGCTTATTCCCTTATTTGGAGCTAAGACGCTCCCGTGTGGGTTGAGATGAATTCCAGAGAAGTTAAGGAACACCGCGCAGCTAGAATCTTTCCCTGTGAAAAGTCTCCCGCAACGCATAGCTTCACTCATCCCCACTATTCCTGTTCCTCAGTTAAAAAAGAGACTCTGTACGAGGAAACTCTGCCAGATCGGGTATCTGAATCCCTATCGAGCTTAATTTAACTATACAGTACGTTAAAACGAGCAATCTTTTGCACATGGTGTCCTGCATTCGGCGAACCTTGGTCAGGCACCATGGCGGCAATACCGATTGTGTCGCATCTGCAGTATTTTCTGTATGAGCTTTTATGATACCTTTACAAAATATGTGAATACTTGAACGGTGTGTATTCATTAAGGAATTTTTATTAATGTTTTCATTAGTTCGACTAAACTTACTTACAATTACTTTAAATGGTTTACGATCTGGCTAGTCCTCTTATTTACGGAACACGTATACTGGTAATTAAAAAAATCTTTTGCTTAGGAAGCTTAGCATTTATTATGATTGAGATTCTTTTTACGATCAAGTTGTAAAATATGTTGCCGTAAATAAGGGCGAATGAAAGAAATGGAAATTCTGCCATCGATTGAGGATTCAGTGTACGGTATAAATGGCGTTGTTCTTAATTCTTCACTAAATCAGTTTCGGATCGACTATACATATTCAAATAATAATTCTTATTTGTGCCTGTCCATAATACATACATCTACTTTTTAGATGGTAGTATTTCATCTGGAAACTCATCCAAATTTCACCTGGTATTCCCAATGCGTCACGTTCAACACATTTCCAACGTACACTCACGAAATAACGTACTCGCTCTTCGGAATGATAATGATGTACTGGTTTCCACTTGTTGTTATAATATATACATACACGAGCATCTTATTGGAGATATGCAGAAGATCAAAGAAGAGCGAAGGCGGTACGTTTAGGGTTATTTGTTACGACGTTCTCAGTGGAACCCTTAAATCAGGCATGGACACATCTTGCCCAGCTGGGCACTTTATAAGGCAGCAACTTCGTGTCGTTTACGGAAAACGGCAGGATATGGCAAGCGGTTTGAAAATATTGGTTTAAGGTCTGCAAAAGGCGTATCTTAATGCTTGCCGAATAGTGATTGGCAGGCAAGTTAGGCAAACGTCTGGCTGGGCAAAATCTGTCCACGCCTGTCTCCTGTAAACTTTTACTTTGTTCCTTTTTTATTCCCAATTATGAATGTTAACCGTTTCGGTATGAAAGGACGTTTGGTAACACATGTCCACGCTGTTTTCAGCACAATTTTAGTTCTTTTTTCGTGTCATGATTATTTATACTATTTTAAAATCGTATTTGAATAACGCCGTCGATTGAAGTGTTGAATAACTAAGCTGCATGATATTTTTCTTCTCAAAAAAATGAAGAACAAACTATTTGGATATGCCAAACGGTAGTTTATTGCTTAAATCAGCTGCAAAAAGTAAGACTGTTCAGTAATAAAAAAATGTGATAGATGAATAAATTAAGAAGTCATGGCCCCAAGTAAGATACTTGTATTACCCTCGAAATAACGCTAATATTGCGAGATAATTTGATTAACTTACTTGTTAATAAATTTATCGCTGCAATATCGTTTCAACATGATTTTGTAATCTTTAAGCTGATTTTTACATTTAATTAGTATCGTGTAAAATGAATTTCAGAGAAAATACGTCGTTCTTCCATGGGTTTTCTTACACGAGCGAGAATACGAACCCTTAAAATGACGATAATCATTGTGGCTGTGTTCTTCGTATGCTGGACCCCGTATTATGTCATGAGTCTTTGGTAAGTACTGTTACTATGGCAGAAACCAATTGAAAAGGTCTTACAATTTATCAGAAATTAATCGTGGGATCTGGATAAAACTAAGAAACTTCATATTATCAATTAGAACAATGCAATTAGGTGGCAAACTGACAAACCGAAATTTAGCTGCAGCGGAGAAATAGTTAGAATGGTACACGATATTTTATTATGTACTACTATACTCGAGCTGAAGAAAGAGTCAACTTGGGTGGTGAGGAGACTCCAGTCACTGTAGTTCCAACTCTGCTTTATCCCTATGTTCCCAAAGATTTCAAGCGCCTTAAGACATGTAAAAATATTTTGCAGTTGTCATTAGTATCATCTGTTATTATCGTTAACATCATTGTTGTTGTTATCATTACATTGTAGTGCACTCAGAGATTTGATTCTTCAGATATTAATCACAGATACATATAAGACAAGAATTATTGAACTATTATAAAATATATGCCGCTTTACAAAATTGTGTATAATATTTTATACATAATACAATTTTTATATCTGGCGATGAATTTGATTGATCTGTTGAAGTTTCGTATCTCTCGTGAGTTTCGAATAAATTGTTTAAGGTGTCTCCAGAATATATTTGACGTAATACTTGTATTTGACTTTAAACTGTGGTAGCTGTTTCAAGTCGATTCCTTCGTAGTCGAAGTATAAATAATATATGTAAAAAGATCGAGTCAGACACTGTTCTTGGTCGGCCTTTTCAGTTGGTTTCAACCGTAACTATCCTGAATGCGTACAAGGTTGATACGAAAACGAGTCGGAATACTACAGGTACTGGATCGATCGACATTCAGCGTACAAAGTTGATCAACGAATTCAAAAAGGTCTCTTCTTGTTCGCGTGTACAAACTCCTGTATGAATCCCATTGTTTATGGCACATTTAATATTAGAGACCGTAATAAGGTAAATATGCCCTGTTTTTTCTGTAAACATGAATCACATGTACAATAATATCAAGAATATCTAAATATGGAAATATTCATGTTTCTAGGTATCTACAAGGACAGCTACCATTGAAACTCGAGTCACGCCATTGTCTTTATCGTTGAGACTTGCCGATTAACTTCCATCATAACAATATAAAAAAAATACGCCAGGCGTTATTTAAATAGTTCAACAGGGTTAATAAGGTGTACAACAAATTTTCTTTTCAAGATGACTATTTAAATTTTTCAACGGCACGAATAATTTCTACGCTTTTTTTCAATTAAAATACATTCGTGACACGACCTTGTCTTGACTTAAAACCTTAAACTTTCGTGATTAAACATGAAACTTGTTTTCTTCGAACCTTCAGGTGTTGATGATGAAAGAATGAGATTCATAAATGTGAACAAAGATTTAATTGTCAACAATTTACCAAGGTAACGTGATCAGTGTATCGATAAATTTTTACAGTGTCATCGTGGAACAGAGAAAAGATTAATATTTTTATTTCAGGTGAAAAACGATGATACCTTCCATTCATCAATATTTTTATTACACATCCGCAAAATGTAGTAACAAATTTGGGTTCATTTATGGACCCATGTTAGAATTTTGAAGTAAACCTATCTGCTGAACTAAAAAGTGCAGACTCACGTCGGTTATGTTGATGCAGTATTCCATCCGTAACATGTATAAAATTCGTGTTTTACATTATCTCGCGGAGCAGACAAATCTAACCGTATTTCTCCATTATTTAAAGAATCAGTCAGGATTATTTAGTTTACAAAAAATTATCTTGCACCTGACGCACCTTACTACACCAATTATGAACTTCATTCCAGCCAAAATTATTTATCTACATATACCAGTGATGGCCACCGGAGCTGTGGCATTCCCCCACGCTAGATCCACTCACCTCGTTTCAGTCCCCTCCTTGCATCATCGTCCCAGATCACAGCCTATATGAGGGGAATGGACCTAGAGTGGGGGAAGACCGCAGCTCCGGTGGCCATCACTGATCTATATCATCTTGCCGGACATCTAAATTTCATGTTTTATTTTTCTATGTATACATAGTGCTGCACTATTACTGTACCATTCCGGTTATGTACCACACATAATCTTCCACGCATTTAAGCAGTTTGCTGCTCAAATCGTTAAACATTATTCACGATGTTCTACTGTTTTTTTTTTTCAGAATTTTATATCTCCTTCTTTTCATTATGTTCTTCCTCACACTATTATCGTTTTCATTATTATTTTCGTTATTACACATTCGCGCAATTATTACTATTATTATTTATTGTTCATATTTTGTTTAATTATACTATTTACATTACTTGTTCTATTACTACCGTTTCTCTTGTTGCAATTTGTTACAACCTGTAGAGAAGATTTGAAACAGTTCACAGCTGTATCTTGCCTTTGTACCACTTAAATCTAATCTAAGCTATTTGTATCACTATCTAATGTTTCATTGTATTCTATATCTTGTACTACTGCTATAATAAAAAGAAATATAATACATATTCCTTCATTTAGCTTCTCGTCTTATATTTTCTATTAACTTTCCTTTTTTTACTCCATTTAATCATTTTTAATACTGGAATCAGTGATCAGGCCGTATGTCCGTTCTCATCTTATTCACACTAAAGAAGTAATGACTCATGACATGTATTTTTCTCAATCACACAGCCTGTCTTACGTATTGTACCGCTAATTTTTGTTTTTAGCCTTTGTTATTCAATATTTACGTTTTCAACCTACCTGACGTTTGTCCTTTTTTCATTCTCATATGTATGTATGTACATGCCGGTGATCTGAACCTTTTGGAAAGGCTGAAATAGAATCTGACTTATCGAATATTACTAATCGAGCCAATATACACGGAGTATACCTAAATCCCTTCAAATCCTCTCTCCTTTTCATTGGAACGAAATCCTTCGTATTCAAAGTAAACCCATTTAACGTTCATCTCAATTCCTTAGCCATGTACAGTAGTGTAGCGTTAGCTGACCAGAATTTTGCCTTTTCAGGTGATCATCGCTTTCCTCACCAGTTCTTGGAACTGGCTTCTTGGAGAGAGCCTCCTGCGTTACGTATCTAAAATAAAGACATGTAACCGAGACTGCCTTTAACTTTCAAACGCCCTACACATGATGATACTTGCCTCGAGGCCAGGTGCTATTGACACAGTATCAAGTGTGAGAGTAGGCAGCATGAGACTGACGCTGCCACACATCAGACCTGGCCTCGAGGCAAGTCTCTTCTGTCATTTCGCTTGTCCCGACATCCAAATATTTTTATTTAGTACAGCGATGGCCACCGGAGCTGCGGCCTTCCCCCACTGTAGGTCCATTCCCCGCATATAGGCTGTGATCTGGGACGACGATGGACCGAGGGAGGACGAGGAGCAAACTGGAGGGAACTGAAACGAGGGGAATGAACCTAGACTTGGGGAAGGCTGCAGCTCCGATGGTCATCATTGATTTAGAACCTCGATATTTTCTATCAAATAATATACGTATTCGGAATTTCCAAGAACTGTACCTCCCTTGATAGCTGATCAGATATAGTCCTAATCACGGTCACCTACTGTATCTGCAAAATTTTCTCGAAAGCCTAGGCCAGGCTTTGGAATTATTATATGGATATATAATATTATATTATATGGATTTTCAGAAGCAACGCCCACTTTTTCCCACCGCGCGTCTTGGCCCCCGCGACGGCCCTAGTGCTCGACACGTCTCAGGCGCGTACCAGAAGCATTATACCCCATGGGTGATGTGGAAACCTATTTACACGATAGGATACGAGTGCCGCCCTAATGCGCTACATGCGGTTCATATGGTACGGACCTGAGACGAGTCGAGCACTAGGGCTGTCGCGGGGGCCAAGACGCGCGGCGGGAAAAAGTGGGCGTCGCTTCCGAAAATCGGCCGTCGTGAGCAGTTAATTCCAAAGCCTGGCCTAGGCCTTATAAGGGATTGGTCTTGAAATTTTAATATTCACGTGGTTGTTAAACTTAATAATTTTAATAATTTATATATTTGATTATGCGGGTATTGCATATGACTCTATCTATTATCCAAGGCGTCCACAACTCCTTTTTCCATGATCTTCGACTATTTGATCCTGCTTCACCCCTCTTATGGCGTTCCGGTCGGCTTAATATGCATCAAAGGTGGATTTTTTATTTCCGTTGTCTTATTTACAAGGTACTCCTTACCAGAACGTCGGTGTATTTATATAATCTGCTTCGTACAACCCTGCCAACACACGCCAATGATGTGTCATCGTACTATTAAACACTAAGCCACCCTCTCGTATTCAGCAACATTTTATTATTGTTCTATTCCCTCCCACATTCGTTCTTCACAATCTTTCATCTCCCATAAACTTGCTGAATGTTTGTTTATTCTTTTCCGTTACTCTCAATTCCCTGGACTTAGTTTTAAATCAATATTATACTTTAGGCTTAGGTTATATGATAGTGAATTTTATCCGGTCACTATATACTACACTAGAGATCAAACTTCTAATTTGAACTCATATAAAAATTGTTCGATATTTAGTTGATCAAAAAATGAAAAGATTGTCTGAATACTTACATCTTATACGACACTCTAAATCTGAATCATTTATATACATGTAATGTAATGAATTTCATCCACAATGCAACAGCATGGAATAACAGAATATTAAAACCGAAATAATCATAGGTGTCAAAATACCAATTGAATATTACTATAATACAGAAAATTGGAAATAGGGAATTATTACAAATTATTATATTTACTTCATTTTTTCGGTACATTATCGTTCAAAAACATTCGTTACATTTTTACATTACACTAAGTAACTTCTCGCCTGAAAGTATATTTTAAGTAAAAAAATATTACAAAACTACATCAACAACATGCCTTTTAATCCGTTGCGTTGAAATCACATTCCTTGTTAGTGATGCGTAGCGCGGGACTAAAACATCTGGCACGTCACACTGATTGTTAGCGATTCGTATACATTGTCATCTACTATATTATTCACATACATTATAAATTCTCATGAAACATTTCACTTTTTAACACAATTTCGAGCATCTATAATATAAAAGTCTATGGAATAGATCCTTATGCTGAACCTTAAGATAACTAGAGGTATTCAAAGAAAGATTTGCTGAAATTCTCAATGTTCACCTTATAAGTTAAACCTGGGAGGCATGCAATGAAAATAAATGCAAAACATAAAACTAATTATAGAAAAAGAAAAATTCTGGATCTCAGTCTGTGTTGGCACACGTTGTTTTGTATAGTTGCAAAGAAAGAAGAAAGTTATTATATTTAAGAAGAGGGGTGGGCAGAGAAGAAAAAGGAAACGCAAATAAATTTGGAAGGTGTATGAGATTGGAAGTAAGTTGTTTCATGTAAGTACTTGGGAGTATATTTCCAGAAAAATGGAAACCTATCCAAGTATGTAACAGAATGAAGAAAGCAAACATAGCAGCAGTGCAAATATGCAAGGTATGAGGAAGAAAATCCAAAGATGATTTTAAAAACGGCTGGTTACGTTTATGTTATCTGATGGAAAGAATGATGCTTTACACAAATAAAATCAGTGTACTGAGGAATATACAGTATATCCATTTTAAGTCTATTCAGGTTGTTATTTCTTAAACTATCGAAGGTACAAAACAGTTTACTAGACACATTTTAATCACAATATCTCAGAAGCATTGAATAAAAAAATGCATGTTAGTAGTTCACTGAATTCGTCTTGCAACACACAATAAAATGATTATAATAAAGATATGTGGTTACAATTAAAAAGTACAGGTGATCTTCATATTTTTTTGAATAGTAATCTGAAATAACGTTTGTTTTTGCCATCATATATACTGCTCAAACCAAACAGCTTTTACATAAATTTTGTATGCCTCTAATAGTTTCGGAAATGGCGAACAGTTTACACTTAAACCAGACATACTGTATAAATATGGTTCTCTGGTGACGTGCAAAGCGTTTTACTTCAAAACGGTAAATGATACAAACAGAAATGGCAAGCTATTAAATTTATTAAACACAAATGTATGTACTCTGTAATGATTTTAGGTGACCATGAAAGTGGCCAGTTATCAGTATGCTGAACAATATTTTATTCGTTTAAACATAAACGTCTATATTTGAATTACTCATTTTATAGTACAGAAACAAAAACAATAAATTTGATGATAGATCACATAAATTGAGTCATTTAGAAGAACAATCGGAAATAATTGCATTCAAGCTTAACACAGAGTGTTTAATTGCTTTATTCGTTTATTTTACTATTACGCTTAAAAAACAGTTACGTTTCATGTAATTATCTTATGATGAATAATTCTCGAAAAAGTTCTGTTGCAATGTATACGTTTGATCTGAGTATTAGATAATCCCCAACGCGACGGATTAATGAGTATCAGTAAAAAAATGGAAGCACACATTCTCATATTATGTCCATAATGTAAGCAAGATGCACTCCAAAATGGTTCAAACGTGCATGTACAAAGTAATTGTGGCGTAACCGTCTTTCCTCCTTTACTTCAAGTAATACAATGGATTTGCTTGAAAGACCGACTTAAACGAATTCCTTTAGTTCCCGAATAGTTAAAACTAGCAAAATTGAGTATGCAGTAACGCGAAACGAACGATAATGTAAAAACTTTGGTCGATATCGCAGGGCAATATTGTAAAGTATTTTCCAATATAATAATATGTTAAGAAATTACGCTTCTACATTGTTGTTACATTCTATCGAAACAATTTTAATTTAAATTGTGTTTCATAAAAATCGCAAATTATTGATACTATAAATTGCACTTATACAGTTTAATCGTGTAGTGAAACTTATTTTAATGCTGTTACTATTGCACAGCATTGTTTTTTCGCAATAGATCGCCATCTCATACTTAGTACGGTATAATCATAAATTATGTTATTTATGATGTTGTTTGGACTTTGATCCGTGGTAACTGTATGAAGTGATCATGATAGGAAAAAATTAAAAAAAAAGAAAAGAGAAAAACACGTGTTTTGACTATACTTTTGTTATACAAAAGAGAAACAGTTAATGCGTAGGTAAAGTTTTGTCAAAAAAGTATTTGATTTAGCATGAAATGCCTTGTATGCAAATAGCCCCAGTACTTACGTACTATCACCATTGTGGATGAATTTGATGGAAAGACCACTGCTGATATGTATTATTTACATCGCATGGCATTAAAGATAACTGTTGAGTTTGAGGATGAAGAGCCATGCACCTTTTATACACTCTATGCAAAAGCGTTTTTGTTTTCTGAAAATCAATAACATTTAAATAGTTCCAATAAAAAAAGAGTCTTATGTAAATAACGTAACATTAAAATATATATTTCACTGTACGTACTTCGTCATATTGCCATGGACCGTCTACTGTTCCCAAGCGACAAAATACGTATTTTACTCCTTGCCCATCAGCTGATACGCATCGTTCACCCACTCCCAATTGGCCTTTGGCGTTTAGTCTCATCAACTGAGCAGAAATCCAATTACACAAGACGTACATAACAATAATTCATGAGTAGAGAAAAAAACTTATTTACAGTAAAAAAAATGCAACATTACCTGATTGTTTCCAAATCCGTGACAATGAGATGTGGCCATTAGACTAGGAGGCATATGACCCATTGTATCCAGGCATGTTCCCGTTGCTACGTTTCGTAACTAAAATTGCAAAATGAGGAGAAGCAGGTTCCATAATGTATAACAGGCATAGATACAACTTGCCCAGCCTGACGTATGCATTCTTTATAGGCCGAAAACATCGGTTTAAGTTTCATAAGAGACGTGATTTAGTGCTTACCGGATAACCGGCAAGCGCCCGGCTGGACAAGACGTGCCCATGCCCATTGCACAAGAATAAGCACAACATAAACAATCTCAATATTTTAATATTATTAATATAATATTACTATAATTACCTCTCCCCAATGAATGTTGGGTGGCAATTCGGGAAATTTATCAAAAACATCATAGGCTACATTCTCCATGTACCATTGAAAGCTTTTGCATCTTTTACGTTTCTTAAAAGCCAACTGCTCTGTTATATCACCATGATCAAGTAGTCGTGCTAATGGTTCTCTCGTGTAGAAAAATTCCTTATACTTTTCATCGAACCAAGTTTCTATAACTCTTTTGTAATTCTACAAGAAAATTCATAATTGTTGAAATTGTATATTAAGTTTCTTATACATTATTTTTAAGTATTATTTAGTGCAGACACGTGCGTGTATATACACATACATGCTCTGCATTGTATTTTGAAATAAGTGAAAAAATGCAGGTTTCAGTGATGTGTTAGAACGTTTAGTATGAATAGTGCAACGTGTGTGAACACGTGTTTACAAGTGTTCTTCAAATGTGCGAACGCACGATCAATTGCTCGATCAAGCCCTTGGGTTTTAAATACCGCACCCGCAAGTCAGATCCTTAATTTTTAATTGTTTATACCTAAAAAACGAGGTTTCAGATAGTACAATGGTAGAGGATTTTCCACTTTGTTTTGGCATGAAGAATACGCATGTTTCTGGTTGTTGAATATTTTTGGGATACTCTACATACGCATACAGGATGAGGCGCCAAAAATCGACCATTTAAATAATTTTGTTAGATGTGAGGATAGAGAAAAATATCTGAGAGAAAACTTGCATTATTCAAGGAAACCAATATGATGGTATAAAAAAATTCTTCCTGAAAGTTACCCTGAAGTTCAGATCAAGGTTATCAATATTGTTTTCAATAGAATGGTATACCTTCTTATTTACTATATAACAGTGCGTTTTAAGAGAAATACAATAAGTTTTGATTGAAGGTCACGTGAAGTCAGTTACGACGAAAAATCTTTTACTGCAGCAATGAAATTAAAGTGATGAAATCAATAACATAATGTAGGAATTTTAAATAGGAAAAATCAGACCGAAGGGATCGGGAATCGAACCCGGGACCTCATCTCCACTTGCAAGCGTGCGCTCTAACCACTGAGCCACCGGCCAATTGCCAATTCTAGACGATTTTTCCTCTCATAGCGCGACACTCAGTCGTTTCCTTTTGCCGATTCTACAATGATGATACACATAAACATTGAATCACGCCACGCTGTCACTGTCCTAACAATTACATTATAGATTAATAATTGTACTTATAAACATAGATCAATGTGAAGCCAGTAACATGATACAATGTTTATTTATATCAAGATGCTACTGAATTTAACACTTTAATTTCATTGCTGGCCTTCAATCATACATTAATGCATTCGTTTTAAAATACACTGTTATATAATAAATAAAAAGGTATACCATTCTGTTTAAAAAGATATTGATGTCCTTGACATGTCCTTCTTGGTGACCGTGAAAACAAATTTTTGTTATACTATCATATTGACTCCCTTGAACAGTGCAACTTTTCTCCTAGATATTTTTCCATCTTCAAATCTAACAAAATTATTTAAGTAGTCGGTTTTAGGTATTCACTCCGTATATGTACATGTACATTTTTTTTCTTCTATCTCCGTTGGCATTTCTAAAGTTAAAATTTGCATACAATTTTAAACAATGTGTCTATTTTACAAACATTAATGAATAGAGCATTGTTCGAATATATGCACTTGATTAGTTATTCCATTTTCTTCGTAAGTAAATGTAAACACAGTTAACACCTTTAACATATAAACTGAATACTATTTAGTAATGAAAAAGTAATCGTGAAATATTGTGTTCATAATATGATGCATGCAACATACATTAATGGAAAAGAAATGAAGCAATTGTCAAAATGCTGAGGTACAGAACGTATTAATATCATTATGATGATAAACTGACATGCCAGTAAACATTATTTAATGTTTGTTCAAGAATTACTATTTTACTTACTATGGTTATCAGTGGACCTTTCTTTTTCTGAGCTAATTTGCCAAACGTATACGGCATAAACCCTCTATATACATGACCAACATGTGAGCACGGCACCCAAACTATACTTCCTCCACATTGCCATAACTTGAATGATAGTTCAAAGTTTTCTCCGCCCCATACAAGCAATCCTTCATCGTATCCACCCAATGACAAAAAGAATTCACGATTTATCGCAAATAAACCACCAGCATGAGTAGGAGACCTAAATCGAGTTTTGCCTAGTATGTATACATCAAATAATTTTCTTCTGGGTGTCTAGAAGTATCTTTCTTAACAAATATTACTTGTATGGCATGCTGTTGTTAGGTCGTGTTTTTTGCTCTCGCACCGGTAGTTCATTTTCCTTGTATAACATTCCCCATTCAAAAATACCTCGGTATAAATGTCCTTCTTGATACACGGGTCGATATTCAAAAGTTTTATGATCAATACCATCTATGATGGGAACTGTCATTACAGTCCTAAAAATTTTCAAAGGTAATTAGAGGAACAAATCATTTATCTTATGAAGTGAACAAAATGTCCAATCAAATTTGTTTTAGCATAAGGTGTCAATTATCTCACTTTGACAAAGGTTCTTTCTTTATACTTTAAAATGTGCATTTAACTGTATGTATACTGATGAGCATTCATGGCCCTGCTGTTGAAAAGCGATATAGGAGAACTTTTGTAATGAAACCATGTATTTTCATTGGAACCATTTTTTTATGCATTACAAGTAAAATTCAATGAGAAAAATAAGACACTTTTTTATCAATGTATTTAGATATTGTGATTATAAATTCACTTACTTTACTGTATCTGTTACTGAATATAATTGTCTAGTATACTTCCTATTCAAAACATTCTCAACAATTGGACCTGCTGTGCCTATCATAGGTCCTTTGTACCTGTTTATGGAGAATTTCTAATCGTAGCATCTTGGAACCAGGAATTGTAATCATTCCATAACTCGCGTCAAAAACCCAGTTAAGATATGCTAAACCAGAGTAACCAGTAAGCAATATCATTGATTAGTTATAGAGAGCAAGTTAACCAATTCCAAAGCGGGTTACAAGTGATAAAATAGTTTTAGTTATAATTGACATGAAATAATTTGTATTATTATTTGTATATAATTTGTAAACACTAGTTCCCACCACTTTTATCTCCATGAAATAGTGTTCTTTGTACAAGGAATCTAATTTTGACAAAGTTAATTTTCAGAATGTTTCAATAATCAAGAATCTGGCTACTCTCTTGAGACATGGTGGTCAAGACAAAGATAAGCAGAGGTTATGAAAAAACAAACGACCGACGATATCCTGTAAACGTTCCAGTTACACGATCAACAAAGAATATTTTCTTGACTACATTCAAATTTGTACAGATAATTGTATAGCTTTAATGTGTGGATCTAACTCAAACTTTGCGGCACAGCTGTAACCTGTATGGATAGTGGATTAACTCATCACGTTACAGAACATGGAATATCAAATTAGATGTGTTACCCACTACGTGAAAGAAGTAAATCCGATTCAGATAAGGGTTATGATCCCTACTTGCAACTAGTTCATAAAAAGTGCATAGAATTTGTCTTGTAACACACAATAATATGATTATAATAAAGATATATGGTTTCATTTAAAAAAATGAACATGACCTTCATATCACAATACAGTTGCAGTGCATGTAAGATTCAAAAGACTATAAAAATATTATAGAAAATACCTATTTTATAATTCACTATACATTCTAATGTAAAAAAAAAGAGATAACTGAGATTACCTGTCGGCTGCTATTGGAGCTAACAAAGGTGGTAACCAATTAACATTAACTTCACAGTGAGCATCCAAAAATACTATAACTTCACCCTTAGCCTCTCGTGCGCCACGTGATCTTGTTCTTATTAAACCTTGTCGTTCATAATTCCTTATTAACTTAACTTTACCTCCCCACTGTTCTATATAAGTTTCCAAATCACCTTTCAGATTATCTGTACAAATGAATATCATCTAAATTACAATAAATTAATATTTGCAGTTTACTTTTTCTCAGATTTAATAAAAAGTTTATTATGTTTACCTTTGTCAGAGTAGTCATCTACGAGCAACACTTCCTCTAAAAATTTAGATGGTGTACGATTTATGACACTATGGACAGTTCTCATCAGCACTGTCCAACCTTCATTATGAAACACTATGATTACACTAGTTCGAGGAAGTTTCTCTGGATAATTCCAATGTTTACATCTGTTAATTGAATGTATACATTTTGTATTATGATATAATAGATTCTTAATGATCGCAAGAGCTTCCAAATAACAGAAAATAGAAAATCGCATTAACAGGAGCTTACTCAGGTAATCGTGTGTCAGGGACTGATCTGTCTAATGAAATTTCATCTGAGCACACCATGTTCATACCGTACTCAGATTCAGACTGTTGAATATCATTTTGTTGATCGTCCCTAAGAATATGAGGTTTACCTCCTTCTCCGGGTGCATTTTTGATTACTACATTCTGTGGCTCAAAGTTCCCAAGATCTTTTACTAAAACTGGTACCTAAGAGAAAACCAGAAACATTTAATTTTCTATCAGAAATATAGTTTATTCTGCAATTACTCTTATCTCTCATCATATATTTCTTGATAATTAAGAAAGAACAAAAATAATATAAGTCTATTCATTGATCATTCTAATATTATTTGCTAGATGTACAGTGTAATACATGTAATCCTGGAGCTCAAAATATTTCTTCTTATTTATAGCAATGGAAATAGCATCAGAGAATTAAATTGTTTCATTGAAATGGATACATTTTCTTCATAAATATGAGTGGTTTCTCAGAAACCCTTAATGTCCTACAATTTGTTCATACTCATTGCTCCCTACATTTTGAGCTCAGTTTCAATCAAGAAAATTCATATTCTTTCTATTATAAATCTTACACTACAATTCAATTTTCCAAAAAATACATAATGAACTTCTTTTCTTATGAAGTTCCTTTGTATTCAAATTCATTGTGTAACAAAAAAAAAGAACTGACTCTGCTATATCTTTAAGAAATATTCAATTCTCTTTTACACCATTTTGTATTCAGTATAATATATAACAAGTGAATAATTTGAAGAATATGTATAATTTCATTCTAAATAGTGTAAGAACATTAAAATTTTAGTAATTGCATTACAAAATAATTTTTGCATATTTTATCATTTATAAACTATCTTCATAAAACAAATGTAAACATCTCATTTACCTGTTTACCCTTGAGATTGTCTGACCAATAATCTTTCAAGTCATTGATGTGCTTGTCAGAAAAAAAGTTTACGATTATATATAATATAAAAAATGTACATGTACTATAGATGATAATACTAAAAAGACGATTTCTTCTTAGCTGTACAATTCTCATTGTGTTTCAGCAAATTATACCTGAAAATAAATATTGACTGTTATAATGTATTTATGCATCACAGTGGGCTGAAATTCATAGTACAATCAAATATGCAACTATTCTAGTCTTTAGAGTATATAAAAATGGTAGAATACATATTTTCTCCTACGGAGCTTTGCTTTCAAATGAAACAAATTTAAAATCAATGAAATCACATGCTTTTGACCAAAATTTATTAAACTGATATGGAATCAGCTTATAACTGCTATGGGACTAACATTGGAATCTATATACTCACTAATTCCAATTCTTTAGAACTGTTATTCATTATAATGATTCTTTGAAACTGTGTTTAGGACTCGAATATCACTATTCTAGCAGGTTTCAATCCCTGACAGAAACAAATAAAAATCTGTCGTAAAACATCTTTAAAAGAATGGAAAGGAAGGCTACAATAAATTATTGTCATTTTAGTATTTACGGATTAGAATATTTATCAAAATATTGCAGAGAAGTTAAACTGAAATAAGCAAACATATTACAATATTAATTACCTTCAGGAAAAATGTTTGAAACGTACAAAAGAAACTAAATTTTGGCAAACAAATTTTTCGAATGCGTTGGAGAGTTTTAACAAACTATACAGCAATAAACTGAATCATTATTTAAAAATTCCGAAGCTAAGTCGCTTCAAACAACAGCCAACGTGTCTTTTGCACTGTGTCAGGTAAGGCTTGGCGAGAACTGCTACCTAAATTACCCCCTCTCTGCTCCTCTTCGTTACCATAGAAACAAGGACGCTGGTTAATAATACGCTATTTAAATGTTCTAAGAACGAGGGATCTAGGAAGTTAATATTTAATTAATATTTAGCATCACATCATCCAAAGCCACGAATTTCTCTGTGGATTCACATCATATTTCAAATTACATGCAAACTGTATAATAAACCATAAACTGGAGAACATTTTTCAAAGAGTGTATTTATTAGTTAAAAAATATTAAAAATATCGCAATTTTGGTTTTAAATTGTTCTCCATATTTGTATACACATAGTATATTCTACATACATATGTAGTTTAGTCTATGGAAGTATCTTTTCAACTAAATAGTTGAAGTTTCTAATCGGCTAAATAATTAAAAATTGATCGTTATTAGTAAAATTGATGTCAACTATATTACCGATTGTGTTAGAAAGAATTTATAAAGATATTGTACTTTTCAATTTTATTTTTATATGCGATCTGTCTTTATTATTGTTAATTTTTTGCACTACGTTAAACAATATAGTTTCCACGAAAAAGTTGCGAATACTTTTCTTGTATAAATTCAAACTGAATCACAGTGCAACTGAAACAGGTAGAAACATTAAAACGGCATTTGGAGAGGGCTCTCCTAGCGAAAGGATTAGGTGGTACTTTTTCGTTATTTGCAGCTCTTTTTAAGAAATAAACCTTAAATAATTATGAAGTAGTAATTACAGTATTTGACGAAATCGTTCAGTCTAAAAATGCCGAATTTTTAAAACAGAGTACATAACGTACTTTATTAATGTATCACGTTAAGAGTACTGTTAATGTTGATAGTGTATACTTTTGTTAAAGAAAATTCATTTCTTTTAAATAATTTTTATTTTAACCTTTAAAGACAGCAACTTCATATGGTACAACCTAACTTTTATTTCACATCCCCTAAAAATTCACCAGGGAAATGTATCAATTACACTAAAAATTGGTTATCGTTTAATCTCGTCATCAGGAACAAGCTTAAGTCGTTAGGTAATACTACTGTATGAAAAAAACTTCAGTTCAGTATTTAAGGACGTAATTGAGAAGCTTGTTTGTAAATAGATTAAGTGTATAGATAAAGAAGAATCATAAGTCAACAAATCTAGCATTATCGAAAAAAAATACAAATTTTTTAATAAAATTTCAGTTACTTATTGACCACACGTAATACGTATTCTTTAATTAGAACGCTCGCCGCCAGAGTCTGTTGTGTTCCCATCTCACATCGAAAGCGCATAGTGGGAGGTATGAATGCCGCGTGAGGGGCCCCACCCGTGGCCAGACTTGGGTGTCACGTGGGCAATTGCGACAAGCGCATATTCGAGAGAAACCTGGCGTCCTGGTGGCGGTCTTTCGGGCGGCCATATTTTCTCTCGTGAGTTTCAGTCACGAAGGTGGTGGTCCGCTGACAATTTTTTGGGATGCGACGTTCGAAGTCGTTCTCGCGCGTTCTGTATTCGTAAAGAAGCCAACAGTGCCGACCATGGCTAAAGGGAGTAATAATTTGAGTGGAAGACGGTCGTCGTCGCGCAATACGAAGCCTTACGACGCGAACAATGTGAGTAGTCTCTTCTTGGCACGAGACCCTCGCGACAGAATCGAATCTACTTCGGGTCCAACGGTTCTTCGCGCCTTACTGCCTAAATTAGACCTTCCAACGAATTTACCACATGTACCAGCCTCCTGTCCAAGTACACCTTACGCGACCGCCCTTTTCCTAAGATGCTGTTTCATCGGACCTACACGATGTCACGGTTATGTGAGTCCACTCGATAACCTCAATCTTTCCCATACCACTCGCGAGATATCTATTGAGATACCTATAACATGTAACCTTGAAACCCGATTCCTTATGAGGAAAATCTTTGAAAATACATCATGCAGGTCGATTTCCGTCAGTTTGCAGCTTTGTCATTTCCAAAAAATTCGATTATTAGCCCACGTTTATGTCTAATCCGTACGAGAAAACGATTCGCGTGACGTTGGAAAAATTGTGTTTTACGCAAATACTTGCAATGTCCTGTAATCTCGTTCAAAAAATAATTATTTTTTAAATCATAATCTTCGTTTGATTGAACTGAACTAAAGTAATACGTGATTTAGTGAAACTGCCTTAATAGTGTTTGTACCTGAATTCCAGGAAGAACATATTTTTATTTACAAACTGTAATTATTCCTTCTCAAATAATATTTCTATGCTTGCATTTTTTATGAATTTGTGTGCATGTATGGCATATTTTTTTGTTTAAATTCTATTAAGATATGTACTAAGTCAAATAAAATTATTATAATAAATAACAGTACATATAATGATATTATGAAGTATATAATAGTATTACACGTATGAATCAATCCTATACATTTAACTTGTTTGTTAAAATAATTTTAGAAAGTTATAATGAGTCTTATACAAAATAATATGATGTATTATTATCTCTTTATTTCAGTCTTTTGTGAAAAAAGTGGCAACAAAAGTAACAGATCTAATACCACAAAGATCATGGATTAGTAAGTGGTTTAATTCGTCACAAAATGAAGACGTATTAGATAATACTGAAAATCCTGAAGAGGTTGAGTCTGAAGAAGACATTCAAAAACCTCCACCTTTAAAGCGACCTTGTATTCGAATGGATGTTACACATCCTCCTGGTACATTTTCAATTCAACCAAGACTTAAATCCTCTGTTAACCAGGCCAGTCCTTCTAAACAGCAATATTCAATTCACAATGAAACGGTAAATATAACTTTTGAAGATAATAGTACTTTCAAAATATTTTCTTTAGTTATTTAACATACTGTTGCAGTCTGAAAATTTTTCTGAACCTGTAATGGCTGGGCCAAGCGGAGTGAGTCGCTTAATATCTTCCACACCTGCAACACAAACAACAGATATTAGGAATATAGCTCCTCAGAGGTCTGAGTTAAATTCATTGGTTACTGCCACAAATAATGGAGCTGCAAATGGTATGGATGATAATTCTGAATCCAGTGAGAGCACTAGTGGCTGTAGCTCTCTGATTCCACAAACAAATAGACAAGAGGCTCCATCAAATGTTTCTTATAATTCTCCATTTTCTCATAGAAAAAGATTTAATGATGACAAATTGAGTTTCAGTAAGTAATACTTTTCTTTTCTTGAACAGTATTATTGTCTTGATAAAAAAATTTATCTTTTAAATTAGATTGTTTCAAACATATGAGTACTCTATAAACATATTTTAATATCAAAATTTGTTTGTAGGCAACCATGCACAGTCTTCAAGGTCTCTATTTTTAGATAATACTACTCGAGATTCCTTAAGCAGCCGTAGACCAAGCTTCAATGCATCTGTTATGATAAACACGCCGGATCGTGCATCTCCTTTATCGTCTCCTTTTTACAGTGGAAATATTACCTTCGGTGGAGCAAATGCAGCTGGTCTTTATAAACGAGGTCGCAATTTGTTTAATAGCTCGAATGAGGTACATATCCTTGAATATTTTCATGTTAATAATTTTTCATTTTATTCAAATCATAACTATTTTATCATTATTTTAGGCTCAGGTTAAGATTCCAAGAAGAACAAATGTTGAAGTAAAACCATCTAACACAGCAGCAGTTGATTCATCTGGTATGAGTCAAACTGCTAAAAAAATATTGGAAGCATTGGAGCATTTTTCATCGCCTGTAACTGATGCTAAAAAAATTCCACTAAAAATGATGAATAATTCATCATCAGTGAGTAAAAAAAGAACAAGGGAGGAAACAGCAACACCAACAACTAAGGTTGGATTACGTCATTTAACTCGTGAATTAACTGTACCAACTGTGCCAGATATACTGAAATTAAGAAGACGGCAAAAATTACAAGATACAACCGTCGCGGCCAGAAGTATTGTATCAGCACGAAGTAAACCACCTCCTCCACAAGAATACACTCTTAGGTGAGTATAAAATTTAACTTTTATTGTATGAAGGCATTAATGTTAGTTATTTATATAATATGTGTTGATTTTTTTCCTTTTAGAACACAAACTGATGAAGATTCAAAACATCGTGGAAAAATTAAGGGTAAAGCAACAAATCTTGATAAAGAAGGAACGGTTGAACCAGTCAATTTACCAAGTATATCTTTGCCAATATCTTCTTTACCTAATTTTAACTTTATGACACCTATTAATTCAAAGACAATAGATACAAATACTACAGAAAAAGAAGAAACCTACACATTTGCAAGTCCTATTAAAGTAACAAATATCGCAAAGAATTTAAAGTCTATTAACAACTTCACATTTAGTAATCCAATTAATGCTGATAAACAGTCAATCGATGATACTAGTAATTCTAGTCCATCTTTAAAAGCAAGTGTTACTAATTCACCACCTAGCAATTCTGTACCTATTGTAGCACAAAACTTCATCTGGTCTGGTTCATCTACAGCACCTAGACCAAAAGAGAAAATGAAGAATAAAGATGGTTCTATACCTGCTACTTCAAATGAACTGAAATTTGGTAGTGTTATGAACGTTCTTTGTTCTAAACCTAATAAAAATGAATCTGAACAGCCAAGTGAAATAAGAACACAGTTCGATTCAAACAAAGATTCTGCCAAGAATAAAGCCAGTGCAGTTACTTCAAATGTAACTAAAGATGATGCAATAAAACCTGTGAATTCAAAGCTGAAGCCTGACACTTCGCAGCAAAATATATCAACTATGTGGGAATGTTCAGAATGTTTAATTAAAAACAATAATTCTGAAATTAAGTGCTTCGCTTGTAAAACTGCCAAACCAAGTTCTAAGAATAATAAAACTGGTGAATTATTATCATCAAGTAATGCCAGTGAAACAAAGACTACAGCCACTGATAATTTCGGTTCTCAATTCAAACTTTCAAGTAATCAGTGGGAATGTACATCATGTTATGTAAGAAACAAACAAAGTGATGCAAAGTGTGTTGCGTGTAGTGCACTTAAACCTGATTCTAAGAATGAAATAAAGTCAAATGTGACAAAATCAGCAAGTTCTGACTTAAGTAATTTGACACAAGGATTTTGGGAATGTTCTAATTGTATGTCAAAAAATTCTGCAGGTAATGTTACATGTTACTCCTGTAATATATCTAAATCCAACTTATTAAAAACGAGTTCAAAAGAAGATAAAAGTATCATTGATGTTTCAAATACTGTACCCAATCAAACAAGTACATCAACTGATACTGCAGTAGATAATTCAAATCTTACAAAAATTGTAACTATGGACAAGTTTAAACCAAACAAAGATACCTGGGAGTGTCCTTGTTGTATGGTTAGAAATGCCGCTTCTGTTGATTCTTGTCCATGTTGTAATACAGATAATCCTAATGCTACAATTACAACCAAGAATGTTCCTCCGTTACTGGCAAATGGATTCGGAGATAAATTTAAGAAACCTGAAGGTGCATGGAATTGTGATACTTGTATGTTGCAAAACGAAGCAAAAGCTACTGTATGTATTGCTTGTGGTGGTATAAAATCAGGGTCAAAGAAACCTGAAACTTCAGCTACGAATACAAGTTCTAATGTACAATTTAATTTTGGTATACCTTCAAGTACAGGTGGTTTTAAATTTGGTATAGACAAAGCAGATCAACAAAAGGTCGATATTGCAACACCTACGAATGGTTTTAAATTTGGTAATAATCAACAAAGTAATCAAGTGTGTCAATTTACGTTTGGTATCCAAAAAGGAGAAGAAAAGAGAACATCTAATGAAACATTGAAATCTGAAAGTATTATTCCTTCAACTTCAGGAAGTGGTTTTGGATTTCAAATTAATACAAATAAGACTCAGAAGACTGATACGAAACAAGATTCGGAAAAAACAAAAAAAGAACCAATGGCATCCTTTTCATTTAGTGTCCCAAAGAGTGAAGGTGCGATAGGAGAAAGTGGTAAACAATCGATAATTGTAACATCTTCCACACCACTTCCATCTACCTTTACATTTGGTGTACCAAAAACTGAAATTAAACAACCAGACACAGAAAAAGAAAAACAATGTTCTTTGATTGGAAATACTGTAACAGAAGTTTCAAAATCAACTACAGTCGCTACCGAATGTCTTACTGTCACTAGTTCTAGCACATTAAATTCACTTGCACAAAGCAGTTCAGAAGAATCTAAACCAACTACTATTTTTTCATTCAGTGTACCAAGTAAGACAGCTGTAGTTAGTAGCAATGCTTCTACAAATGTAGCAACAAGTCTTCCATGTTCTATTCCATCTTCCTTTTCGTTTCCTGAATCAAAGTCTACTGCACAAGCAGCACCTGTATCAACATTTGGTCAAACACCAGCATCAACTCCTGCATCTAATTTGTCCAATACCTTTACGTTTGGAGAAAATAAAATGACTGAAGGAACTTCACTAACTAAAACCTTTGGTACATTACCAAGTGGTTCCTCTGGAAGTTCAATATTCTCAACTATTTCAAGTGCTCCATCATTGTTTAGTACAAGCGAAGCAAAAACTACACCAGCATTTAGCGCAGAAGATAATAAACAACCTACATTTGGTGCAAGTGAAAATAAACCATCTGCTTTTGCGATGCCACAGAATAAAGTGCCAGCCTTTGGCAATACAGAAAATAAACCTTCAATTTTTGGATCATCTGATGCAAAAGTACCTGTATTTGGAAGTACAGATAAAACGACAACACCTCTGTTCAATCCAACTCCTCAAACAGCAACTGCAACGCCTACGCCAACTTTTGGTACACCTTCAGTCACACCAACATTATTTGGAACATCTGCCACTCCTGTTTTTGGCAGCAACACATCTTCAACATTTGCTGCTGAAACAACATCCAACATATTTTCTACTTCGAAGCCAAATGAAACAAACTCACAAAGTTCAAATTTATTTACATTTGGAACAAATGCTACTCAATCATCTGCACAACCGGGACCTGGCTTCAACTTTTCTGCAAATACTAATCCTTCTGGTTCAACTCAGAAGCCACTATTCACGTTTGGTAGCAATTCAAATACACCACAACAGAGTAACAACTTATTTGGAAATACATTCAACAATCCTGCATCAAGTAATTCTTCTGGCTTTGCATTTAATGCACCTAAACCAGAAACACAAACATTTGGCCAACCTACTGCTACAAGCCCAATTTTTGGTGCACAACAGTCTGGTACTCAAGATAGACCATCGTCATCATTTTCGTCTGCTCCTGCAAATACTGGATTTAACTTTGGATCTACAGCGCCTGCTGCTCCTTCAGGAGGTTTTAATTTTGGAGGAGTTGTAAGTAAAATAACATAAAAATTTTTGTTAAATACGATAAAAAGAAACTACGTTTATTAAAATCTTATTAACATTATATTAATATACTGAATGTATGTAATCTTCTTCAGGCTCCTTCTCCTGCTCCAAACACTGGATTTAATTTTAATCAACCCGGTACTGCACCAGCATTCAATCCGAATACTCCACCATCGTATAATTTCACTGGTGGCAGTGCACCTCCGTCATTCAAGTATGTATTTATTATGTGATAATGTATCGTATGTTAATTATTCTAGGAATTCACACAAATTTTCACGTTCTGTTTCAGTGGTACACCTCAAGCTTTACCACAACGGAAAATTAAGAAAGCTATTAGAAGAATGCGGTAGAGGGCAAGTAATATACAACACTATGTCGTTACACGTGCATTCGGGTGCATTTTTACATCAATTTTCTGCAGCCGTATGTGTTAATATGTTTTCGAATGTATGCTAAAGTTACAGTATAACACAGTGAAAATATCCATACCAACCGGTCACATCAATGTGGTGGTATACCAAGCATTTTATGTAATATATTCTACTGA
The DNA here is from genome assembly GCA_916610135.2 of Macropis europaea. Taxonomy (NCBI): domain Eukaryota; kingdom Metazoa; phylum Arthropoda; class Insecta; order Hymenoptera; family Melittidae; genus Macropis; species Macropis europaea. Next base: position 27,301,896 of record OU744345.1, read on the forward strand.
CGAGATATGCTTGCGTACAACCACTTGTGTTCTACAGGATCTGTAAATTATAAATTATTTAAATTATACAATAATAACGAATAGAACTTTGACGTTGGCATGAAGCCACTTTTACAACTAAGACAGATTGTAATGCCATTGCATTGCTAATACCTTGCCCAAATAAGACATTACACATACGTGTACTAACGTGACATAAAAAGCTATCACTGAAACGAAGAGAGTACTTCGATAAAGAAATCTAAGCACTAAGTATGTGCAATTAATTGTGGATAACGTATGGTAAGTATTAGTCATTCACAACTCGTGACAATGTTTCTGTAACTGAAGGAAGAAAGACTAAATGGGTGATACCGAAATGCATTAGTCAAAAATTATTTTTTTGTACAACAGACTACAAAATGTTGCAGAAAATCGCAATAATTTTATTCTTATATTGATACGTAAAAACAATCAGTACGATGCATAAAATTGAAAGAGCTTTGTAAAAAAAAGGAAAGAAAATCATTTATAGATTCTTTTGCTTTTTTCTACAATTGTTGATACGTTACGAGTATTGTGAATTGACTGAATATCAATGAAGTCCCACTGCATATAGATATTCATTATATTTTCATTAGGATTCGTGGACAGTTCTACAAGATTTGTAGTACTAGTCCAATGAAAGTGTATCATACACAAAAATGGCATTCGGATAGTACAAACTCACGATTACTGAACGATTGTATCGAGTAGTCGAAATTGTATATTTTTTTTATATATTGAGTGAATTAATCCTATAAGAAAATACTGAATGCCATTTTAGTAGAATTAAATTATAGTAATGTTGCGTGTTTTATCATAGTGTGAATGAAAAACGAATGGAAAAGTATGTTGAATGAGAATAAATTATTATGGGACTTCTAAAAAGTTACTTTTTTTTTAAATGTATTACTAAATCAAATGTATTTTTATATTATAAATATAAAATTGTTTCTAAAATTATTTTTAGTTTTGTATATTATCATTACTTCAGCAATGTATATCATGAAAATGTGTCACTCTGTACATCACAAAGCTACAATGTTACCATAAATTCGATGAAAATATAAAAAATAATTTCGGAGTGCAAATAGTTATTAGCATTAATGAATTTTAAAACATTTCAAAATCTATTATTTATGGGGAATTTTTATTTTTAGATCAAATCATTTTCTTCTTAGATGTTTATTTTTTGTCCATGTTTTATTCTGATAGTGTTATACAATTTTTCCGAAAATTACGGATACAACGAGTGCAATTTCACTGAGAGTGATATTAATTTCTGTGAATGTAAATATATTATTATTGTTTCCGAGGCATTACACGTACCATGAAGCAAATATTCTTTTTAGAAGTCCCTAAAAGCAGGAAGTAGTTAGTCGACGTGTCGATGATTAATGAAGTAATATTAAATCATACACGTCCTATTTAAGATTAGAATAGTTACGTCTATAACGTTGGCTTAAAATTGACAGTAGCCAAGAATAACTCGGCACAAGACCCACCTTCTGCCATAATAGATGCATAGATACAAAACAACTTTGTTATATATTGTTACTCTATATGTTGTGTAATATTTACATTGTAGATTTTAAGACATTTTAGTTGCTACGTATATTACTGAAAAACAAGGATAAATAAAAAGCCTTGAGTCTATATTGATAATTTACAAAGTACATATTCCACAAACACCCTTCGTAGTTGTTGTTATTATTATCATCATTACAGCAGTATTGTTATTTGCGTACAAAATATATCACTATAATTACTTGTTTCTTCAAAATAATTAGAACATATTTTTCAGTAATACACTGAATAAAATTTGATCAAATTGGTCATTCAAATTAAATAATTATTTGTAGCATTTCTTTTATTCTTTGTACAAAAGAGATGTTTCTACGAAGGGTTCTTCCACATGTTTATTGCATTATGTAATTAGAAAGAAATAGTAGCTTTATAATATAATTACCAGCTGAAACACTAACCAATGGTAAAGCGAGGCTGCGCTGAGATATATCTATGCTGCTGTCTTACACTGTGAACATTCTCTGTTGAGGCTGTGTCGTCTGTTTGTCTAACTGTAGACAAACTTCCAAATTAATGAATATATCAAATACTGACCTAAAGGGACAGTACCCTTGTATTAAATCTCGTATATGGCCTTAAAAAACACATAACGAGCATATGATGTAGATGTATTAACACTTGTAACGCAAATCATATTGGAATTGTTTTGTAGCAGTTTATACTCTCCATTGCAATATGTTTGCATGAATACTTAAAGAGCACTGCATTAAAATCATTCAACAATAGATACGCAACATCTCATGACTCATAGAATGTTTGTCTTTGTATTGATAAATTGTTATAATGAATACTAAATTACTGTTATCAAATTAAGTACCAATTCTCCAACTGCACCACCTGACTATATATTATTATACAAAAACTGAGTAAATATGTACTAATAATACAGCAGAAATAATTTGTTTATAAAAATGGTGATTGTCAACAAATTGGTAAGATATTTAACAAAGTTAATGTGCACCGTACAAAAGTCCTGCGAGTTATGGGATGTCAAAAAATGAGCCAAATCTTCTGAGGCCTTATTGTAATATTAGTCCATGAAAATTATGTATTGTATTGAATTTACACGAATATCTGTAATGATTATATTGATGATATATTAATCAATCATCTAATGTTCACAAATGAGAGAGTTTGTTATGAAATAAGTCCAATGACTGACTGTAATTAAATACAATGTACATGAGAGAATGTTCACTGTATGCTTCAGGTGCTATGGGAATGTTGTTACATTCTCATGACATGGTATAATGTTAGACATTATAAAGAGGTATCGGTGTTTCTCAACCGATAAACCATCAGTAATTCAGTAATATTCTCGCACAAATAGAGCTGAAAAAAATATATTTAACAATGATCAAATGCTCTTTCACAATAGAATTAAAAAAAAAACGACATTTCAAGATGTAAATGTTTTATTTTAAGAAAGCACAGCAACGGGTATTCAGTTTATTAAAAAATACGTAAATAAGAGTATAAAACAAGAGAATAGTAAAATATTAGTGTATATTAGGTAGAATGGAAATAGTATCTACTTGCATAACGAGTGTGTAAACAGAATTGTGACGTTTAAAAATCTCGATAGCCTTATACTGTGTAATTTATTGAGAAAATGTGACGTTGCTCTAATGCGTAACATTTGTGATGACGAGGTCTGTTGAGCTCGTGTTGAGGGACACCGTGAATAGGATACATTCACGTTAACATTATTACCATTATTATTCTTAACACTATCCTCCTCTGTACCTATAATAATTATATTATACAATATTAGGATACATGAAAATATCAATTGAAAACAATGACGTTTAATTTGGGTTTACAATTTTACTTCGTAGCTAGTAAAAGTCGACTTTAGGAGGGCATTTAGGTAATAATAATAATGCGAACCAAGGAGTTTTGAACACGGTACAACTATTGTATAATGTAATTACACTTTAAATGTTCATTTTTTTAGTAAATATACGTGCGAAGAAAAATACGCGAAGTACTAAAAAACCCTTTGGTTCACATTCTGAAAGTAATCTAAAAACGAATGTTAGAATTCAGTCGCAGTATCAAATTCTTAGACGAAATGTATTTGTTTTATGATTACGTTTCACGTTGCCTTTTATTTCTGTAAGTATCAAGCTCACTCCTTAACAGTTCCTCAAAGAAATATACAAAATAAGAAATCCATATTATAACTTACTGTAGCATTTGTGGTTTTCGTCATCCTGAACAATATGTGTACACTATTGACGAGCATCCTACGTGTCCTCGGCTGAGAAGCTATCTGAGAGGAGACTCTCACCATTCGCCTGACGCGCTTTTGTTTTTTACGTGTGGAGATGGAAGGATAGTCTTTTGCTGCCGCGTGAACAAAAGTGAGTTAGGCGAATGGTGGAAAGCTCCTTCTGCTACACCGCTTTTTAACCGGAACGCCGTAGTTGCACGTGAGTGTACATCGTTCTACATGCCGTTATTAAAATATTTTATTTTAAGCACACAATATCTCAATTCCATGTACAGAACTGACAAGAAAACTAATCTTTTTTTACTATCTTTGATAATACTAGAGCGAACAAAATATGTTTTTTTTACATTTCAAAAGATATTGCAAAAATAAGCGGTTTAAAATAAAATATTAAGAAATTTTATTCCACACAAGATAGCCCATTAATGATTAATTAAAATTACATTCATTATCGAACTTCACACCATCTACTACGAAAACTACATACTAAATTTTAGCTTACAAGGACTATACAATAATATAACGTAATTCATTTTCTTATGTTGCGCACTGTATGAGGAGTAATGCAAAAAATAAAAATTATCTATAATTATGATATATTAAGTGTCTGACTTATTTATCTAATTCTACCACGCTTTGTACAAGCTGGTTTATTAGTGTGATATTGTGGTGCTCTTCAAAATGATTGAGAGTAAGTAACATGGATTAAACTTATTATAAATCTTTAAAATTATGTACAAGGATTATACAACTTATAGACTTAAAAAGTTGCATATGTATGAACTATTTTTTACTTTGTTTCTTATAGTACAATACACGTTTAAATATAGAATTGAACGTTTATAATTTAAAAGCAAAACCACTTTCAACAATCCGAGGGAATTAGGTGTGATAATGGCGGTAAAGAACTGAATTAAAACTTCTGGCACGAATTTTATTCCGAGATTTACAACAAAAATGATTCAACTAGTTAAAATGCCGCTTAATCTTGGGATATGAAACATTGACACGTATAACATAGGTAATACAAGACGATGTGGACAATTCAATAGTTTGCAATGAACTGATAGAATGGATCCATTTTTCTATTTACTTGTGTTGTGTCTGCATGTTGGATAGGCCTCCTGTGCTTCCCAGAGAGGTTGGTTTCCTAATTAATTGTAATAAGATTCATTAGCTGATAAATGGAACAACCGATCCTCTCTGGGCAGTCCACACTCATTGCTATTTTATCATTTCTATTATGATATTATAATTTAGGTACAATCTTAATTATTCAATATTAATGAGAATATTAATAATTATGTTTTATTTTTTGCATGAATTAATTATAGATTGTAATTATAATAACTTTATAAAGTTTCTTACACTAAGAATCATCAGACATGAAGGAATTTTGGGATTTTAGCTCCTCCAGCGTTTGAATTTGTTGACGGAGAAATAATATCCTAAAATATTAAGAACGTTTACAATTTGGACTTTGATACTCGATTATAACGTTAAAATCGTAATTTGCAACAACTTTTTCGAAAAAGAAATGACACATACCTTTGTTCCTGTAACGTTGCCTGAATTTCTGTCAGCCTCACTATCGATCGTGCGGTTTTTAATTCTGCCGACACTCGCGTACACTGCAAACTTCCCATTGTGTGTGCTTCTTCACTAAGTTTCTGTGCCTGTAAATAACAATTGTCCAAACATTTTACATCGCACAATAAATCAGTTTACACGAATGTGTAATTTACTTCTTCTGAAGGTGAACATACATACCTGTTTTTCAAGGATATCAGCAGGAAAGGCACGCACGTGTTGCGTTAAATCTTCCCGATAGTGATTAGCAAGTGATGGTGTTAAAGAAGGTGTTAAGGGAGGCTGTACTCTAGACAATGCTTGTAAACCTGTGTTACTTAAATTTCCAAGAGAACCTAGCGTGCTAAGACTTTGCAATGAGCTCAGACCTTGTACTCCAGAATTCGTCCCCCCAGGGCTAGTTACTGTAAAAGACAAATAGAAATACAGCTGAAACGTTTTATTAACTTCGATTTTTACCAAAAACAGAGATTCATTTATTATTGACATACATTTTCGTGCATCGATACAGTCCTGGGTTTCTGAATGTGTGGGAGTAGGTGGTCCCTCACTTGTAACATTGCCGCTCGTATCAACTTTTAGCGGGACCATTACATCATTTCCACTATTATTTCGGTCTCCACTAGCTGACTGCTAACAAAGCAATATAATTAAACAATTCATTTAATGTAAAATATCAGGTTTTGTAAATACCACAATCATTTAGCAATAAAACAACTATTTTATAATCATTAAAACCGTGTATTATTTTATAGTAAAATCTGCAATAAGTATAACAAAATCCTGAGAGTATATTGCGATTATGTATAGGATTTACCAATAACATTTTGTAAGTTTAAAACAACTTCAATAAATGAAATAAAAAGTTAAACAGAGAAGAAGGCTATATCGTCCAAAAATTTTGTAATTTTAGTTAAACACGCGAAACTATCATTCCATATGAATGTTAATTATCGCTTAACACATTCTCTACTACCGTTTAGCTGGGGAATCGTTCGTTACAGACTACTTGTTCTCAAGAAACTTGTAGATTCGTCATTGTCACACATGTGTAACGCATGCAAAGAACGTATTAATGAAAGAAAGAATTATAGATCAGAGAGTAGATCAAAAGGTATCTTACACACTTTATATTTTCTAAACATTCCACGATGAATTTACGACTTACTTTTTCCTTACTACACATTTTTATGAGAAAACATGAATGATACGAACGATTCTATGCAAACTCATCACGGTTCATACACTCTTTTTCGTTTCTCGAAATTGTTAAAACTGTTCGAGTTACGGAGGCCAGAAGATAGACAAATTTTTTTTTAAAAATCACAAATCGCAAACTATTACATATATCAACATGGAAGAAGGGACATTTTACTTGTAAAACTTTCGAAATTTATTTAAAAAATGTAATACATCTAGAACAAACTTCTAAATTTATATAAAGAATGTTCTTTTTTTATAAATAGAGTAGAAGCCTTCTTAACCCCTTGCCGTACTTTAACGAGTCACACTCGTGACACAGAATACGATTAATACGTTACAAATATGAGTCCGACTTTTGTGCCAATTCTTTAAAGTTTTTCAGTACAGCACAAATTGACCTTTAAAGGATTGCTAAAAGCGAACTGCATGTGCTGATAGGCGCTCCTCCTCATTTATTACGGCACTCTAAGATTGGAATAGTAAACTTCGTCGCACGAGATCGTTGAAAAATCGTACGGCAAGGGGTTAACTGGACCTCTGGCTAGGTAAACGAATGACCGGTTAATCCAAAAATATATGCCAAATATCATTTATAGATTGCAAATAAAATAAAATAAGAAGTACATTTAGCTGCGTAAAAGTTCGTTTACAAGTTCCTGTTGCAGTTTGAAATTTATTTACCACGTTATACAGGGGGCTTACAATTAGCAGTTTTTTTTACTAACTTTCTCACCACGTTATAGGAAACTACTAATGGGGGGCGAAATCTATGTAATACAGAATGTGAGATAGCAAGAACATTCTAAATGTCCATTAAACTAGTTATTTATTAATAAACTCTTATTAACCTTACGTATATTTCTTTCTTTCATTTAACTATCACATGAGACAAATTCCAACACACAGTTAAAAAATTGTAGGATTATTACAGTGAACTACTGTATTCATTCTTAGAATCTTCTGCCACTTTTCGTGTTCAGGCAGAATATCAAACTTTGCAAAGAAACTTGAGAAGTGATAAAAAAAATTGAATTATATTATTCGACTATAAGAACAGAACTCTTGATTTAAATTATTTACACTTTCAGTTTTTTTTATATTTTATTTCAAAATTAAGTCCGAAGTATGTATTCATTCCTATAGGGTCGATGCACACGAGCGACTTTTTATCGTGCGACACCGCAGCGACTGACGTGCGACTGTACGGTGCGACGTCGCTGCGGTGTCGCTGTGCGATTCCGGCAGGCTTTTATTTTGATTTTACCTTTACGAACTCGCAGCGACACCGCAGCGACGTCGCACCGTACAGTCGCACGTCAGTCGCTGCGGTGTCGCACGATAAAAAGTCGCTCGTGTGCATTGAGCCTAAAGTTTCCTGTACGATGCGTGTTGTGAACCATGAATGAGCTACGTAACACGGAATGTATCAATTGTGTTTTTACTGGGCCTACAACGGAAGTGTGGCCGGTTAAAGCGGGACCGGATAAGAGGGCCTCTACCGTATAAAAAATATAAAATTAAATCATGCTTCGCGATAAAACCTTTTCTGTAAGAACCTTTCACGGTTTGTAATTATTTCTAAATAATCAGGACGGAACGAAGGGACCTTTCTGAGATTGAAAATTTTATTGCTGTCAGGACAGTTTGCGAAATATTTGCAATTTTTTAATGAGGCACGTAAGATCTCCAATTAAGAAAGTACATGTATTCCGTGAATTACTCATTTCTCGAACATCTTGTATCAGTGCTTTTGCACATAGAATGCTTAAGAAGAATCAATTTATGTAAAAATAAACATAAGATTACATTTAAAAAAGAAGTGCCATTGCAGATTTCCAAGGCATCATTGCATTTACAGAGAAACTGATTGCTCCGGACAAATAGAGCTCATTACATTATTCAACTTTTACATTTACCACTTTTTTCTGTCATCTACGAAACAGAAGCTACAAACCCATCTTAAAAGCGCGACTAACTCTGTATTTTCTTAAGCGCAGCGTGTAATTCAAAATATACCCTGTGTTTGATTGTGATTTTTTAGGATCTATTAAAAGACAGTAGAAGATGGTTACAGAAAAGATTTCATCGCGAAGTATAGTTTAATTTTGTATGTCTTTATCTTTATTAAGAGAATATTGTTTTTATAAATGTAAAAGTTTGTTCCAGACGTATTGTATTTCTTTTAAATAATATTAAAACGTATGATTAACCCCTTGCTTTACGATTTTTCAATAGCTATCTGTTTTGAAGTTTATCATTCAAATGCTCCAAAAGCGAAATACAGGGAGAATATTTATCGACATGTACAATTTGTTTTAGATAATCCCCTGAAAGTCAAGTGTGCTGTAATACCAAATTTTTAAGAATTCATATTTGTGTGAAATCAATATTTGTAACATATAGACTACAATGTGCATCACGACCGTGACTCGTTATTATAATGCAGGGGATTAAAAAAAACTTGACCCGGTATCTAAAACTCAAAAAGTTTACAAAATTTCAAGGAACGGAAAAACTCATTTTGTTAGACTCGTCAAAAACTACGTGTTCGCAAAATTTCATAAAAGTCGGAGTTGGAGTGTGTATACACTGTTATCGATTAGCATGGAATCATTCATATGCAGAATAAAATAACAACTACACTTTTATGTCTCACAATGACAAAAAGTTTCCAACAGTTTAATACATTATTTAATCAAGTATATTACGAAATTGATTAATTTGAAAGTACAAATATCTACTTACTTGTCGAGATAAAAGGATGGCGGCTGTTTGAAGTGTTTGCAGAGCTTTTTGTGGTGTGATATCAGGCTGTTCCTTGCTGCCTGTTATTTGAGACAGAAGTCTCGGAAGATTTGCTAATGAAACCGGTGGTCCCGGAGCATTACTGTTTCCTTGTTGTTGCGTTGGAGAATTAAGTTTACCAGGTGTTTGCGGTGTGGAGGGTGGATGTGATGTTAACCGAGGTAATGCTGTAACCAATCATCAATTCATTAACATTATTCTTTGTATCATTACTGTCTGCCTATCTCTACAACACATACCAGTGGCCAACAAAACAGGGCCTTGCGGCAGTGGGTCGTGAGTGCAAGATGTCAGAGGTTCAGAAGTTGGTGTGGAATCACCTGGTGAAATATCCATATCCTGAGCTTGGCGCTCCACTCCTGTATCTTCTCTACACGGTTCCCGATCTCTCTCGCGTTCCCGTTCTCTATCCCGTTCCTTCTCTCTTTCCCTTTCCCTAACAGAAACATCTTCTCTACTACTACCACCACCACCACCGCTTCCACTGCATGAACTCCAATATTCTCGTTTGTCGGACTGACGCGATGATTTACCATCTCGCACATTGCTACTGCTATTTGACCGCGAGTTGGAATGTTTATCGTGACCTACGAGCGAACAAAATCGAAAATTAAGATCTTATGCAGTGAATAATATTTCATATATGAAATAAAAGTTATGCGATGTAGCAAGTGAGTTATTTTATGAACATTTAAAATTTTCTTTGTATTAAAAGTTCTCAGTTAGTGATATTGTTAGACGTACTTGACCTAGAAGAATAATCATTGGACTGACGTTGTCGATTATCTGTTCGACTAATCCATTCTCGTGGTTTTTCCCACTGAGAAACTTCTGTTTTGCAGTTGTAATAATACTTCTTGCCTGAAGAACTCATGTGTTCTGACCAATCACCAAACCTGGCCGAACGTTCCATTGCACCTCCTCGCTCATCACCGCGTTTGTCCTAAACAGACTGTTCTAAAATTTCCGGAAACAATTGAATCGGTGGAAAATATTTATACGAATTCCAAAACTTGTACGAAAACTTGAAATTACACTTATCCACGTTGTTGAGCCTGTTTACCTATTAAACCTCAAATCTTGAAAATTTCTTATTGTTTCATTAAAGATGCATTATACTTCTTCTGTAATGTTATAAATTCTTAATAAATTATTAATTGAAATATTAATTGGTAACAGTAATTCACTTCAAAATTTCAAAATCTGTTCAGTAAATTTTTTGCTCTGTACTAAACATAACATTTTAATCGTTTACAATATTCTATGAAAAAAAAGTGACTGGATCGCAATAATAATATTTTCCATATTCCATTAGTAACTCTATTAATAGTTATCAAAATATATATTCGATACTGACCTGACAGGAATTATGTGATGGTTTCCTTTGTGACGAAGACTCTCTCGATGAATTTGATGATAATTTTATAGGATGTAAAATCTACAAAACAAGTAAAGAATGATTTAAAAGTTTAGCCATACATGATTTTAATTATTTTTTAATTCTTTACAAACAAATTCCACCTAATAAGTTGCATTACATTTTTACTTGTAAAGTCAAAAGCTGTTACTATGGGGCAAACAAATACTTTCATTATATTTAATATTGATATGTACATTTTTATATCTGTATTCCATTATTTATCCCTAATATTTTTGAATCTTCAATATGTAATTTTGTTTTATATGGAAAATATCACTAATATATACCAATATGGCATACCATAGGTATATTCAAAAAAAAGTATTTGTACACAAATGATTAACACTTATATTTTAATATCATTGCAAAAGTTTTCAAAAAGCTCAGGGCTGTGACCATGTATATATTATTCCACAGTCCATAAAGTTATGAAAAAGCATTTCAAAGAATGTCTGAAATGGCTGAATATTTGTATCTGTGAATCTCTACATAGACCAAATTTAGTGATATGTATATAATATTTTTATTTTACATGTAACAGTAAAATTTTAAAAAAAGGAAAGAAAATGCCATGAACTATAGGAATTGTACCCATGACGAAAAAATATATATGTGCAATAGTTATTGCTATTCAATTACAATTCGATTTTTAATTGTTAGTAAATTTCTTACCTCTCCACTACTCCTATCGTGGTTGGTCCTGTGTTCTGAATCTCTGCTCTCACGACTTCTCTTGTCTTTTGGGGATCGTGCACAATCTACACATATGCAAGCAAGCATGTTACAGCTGAAAATGTTAAGACACAACCCTGTTTTTATACTGAAGGAAGAAGAATTAAAACTGTAATTCTCAATACAAAGAAAGTTCTACAGCTGATTTTGCTATAACACAGCTTCAATATGGTAATTTAAACAATTGAGCAATAAAAACATTTTCTATTTATTCTCCTAGATAAAATTATCATTTTTAATAAAATCAAACAAATGGTTTGTATGTAATTATTTTCTATATTCTTATATCATTTTTACTCTCTCTATTTCTTACATATATAGTGTAGTTAAAGTATTGGTACTTAATTTGACAACAGTAATTTAGTAGTCATTATAGAAAATACTAAAATAGCTACCTATGTATTAGGTAATGGAATGATAACAAGTAATTACCTATAATTCAAAATAATGGTGTGAAAACAATTATGATTAATATATTGTGATTATACAATGCAATACTGTGAAAGATAATCTTATGCTATATTAAATTATTTTATTCATTACATGATCATTACTTCCATTTTAAACTCATGGAAATGCATACTGGAAATATTGTCAAATACACCTGAATGAAGTCACAATATATAACGTTTAATACTGAGAAATATAACGTTATGAAGTCTCATTTTGAAATTTTTAAATAATAGTAATATCTCTCCAACAATACTTCATTTAATACATTCAATTGACATTTCATTGTGTAAAATTATTTGTTTTTTTTTTAATTCTTCAAAAACAATACCAGTGGGTTATAACAAAAATAACTGTATAATTTTTCTTATAAGTTACCTGCATTCATTGGACTTTTTAGTTCATGTATATTAATCCATATATTTATTTTACTGTATTTCTTTAATACACTTTTCAATACTTCTTACTTTTGCAATGTCCTTTAAAATGAATTAAGCATATATTTTATCAATTAATTTAAAATATTTAAATAATAGTTACCAGAATACTTGTCCCTAGAGGAGGATAACTTATAGTCTCTATTTTCTCTCTCCTTCTTGTAAAGGGGCTTGGATGCGTAGCTCCGAGGACTGTCCCTGTCTGTTCCCATGCCCATACCCAAGCCCGCTGCTGGACTGTAAGAGTTGCCATTTGGGGAATCGCGCATACGTCCTTCGTAACGACTATCTGAGGATGTCGTTGATGAAGAATAGCCCCCCTTAGAACTGCTGTATTTTGCGTTCTGTAAATAAACAAATTACACAAAATATAATTAAAGCTAATACTGATATGGAATTACCAACTAAAACTTGTTTGTATTTGTAAATATTACTTTTCTTATCCAGATAGTATTTACTAAAAATATTAAAAGAAAAAAATAAAGATCGTAGGATTATTAGAATTAACATTTTCTTTGAATATACTTATTATTTTCAATATTACTGCTTCAGTTAATTCTGGTAGAAACAAGAAGTATTGATTAGAAGTATTACACAAATAAAATATGTACACAATAAAGGAAGTACATGAAATTTTTATATTAAACAACATTTATTCTACGAAAGAAAAACCTAACAATATATTCTATTTTGTTTTAGAATAATTTCACACATAATATACAAACAACATGAAGGTATTGTCTATGGACCAAATAAAGTTAATTACTTTTAATGTACTATTAGTAATCTGCATGATGTAGAAGAATGAATTATTGATTTTCTGAAAGTGAGGTTATGTGTATAAAGTCAAGTGAAATATTTATGCTACATCTACAATAAACAAACCTATAAGAATGTATTGTTTATGTATTATATACTACAAATCGTCAATAATACATTAAAAAATGTTTAGAGTTAATGAAGATTTCTGAAAATATTTAATTGAGCGTTCAGTCAAGGCCAATATTAAAATTGATTATTTTAAAAACAATTTAAAGGAACATATCAAGTTCGATTAATTTCATTTTAATTTCTACACTTTAACATACAGAATAAAAGAAAACTTAAATATATGTCAAACAAATTTTTTGTTAGATGTATTCAACATAAAACCAAATAAATATTTGCATATTCTTTTTATGTTTATAGTTTGTAAATCATTATGTATAATAGACAAATAAATGATAACTCCATTATATCATGTATTTTTAACGGAATATCACATTTTTACTGCAGTAAGTTCTGACATTTTTACCAAAATGAAAAGCAACGTATTTCTAAAAATGTATGACCTGTGATTCACACTTTTTAACTTGTAAAAACCAATGCAAAGGCAACTGGTTGACATTCCACTATGGGAAATTCTAATGCAATAACATATATGTAACATAGAAGTGTAAACTGCATGAAACTAGTAACACAATGAAATGAATAAAATACGCGGGTAAGGCATAAAAAATAATACGAGCACCGGAGAAAAAGAGGAAAATATTCACTCAGAATACATAATGAATTCATTTGCAAATAATTAATGATCGTAACTTCACAGAAAGCGTTCTATAAAAAAAAAAAGTACGATACAGAAAATGCTAGTGAACCAAGAGACCGAACGACATGGTTGATCGCGATTTGATTGATTTCATGTGGAAAAAAAAACTTCGAAGGAATCTCGACAGTTCTGTTTCTTTCTGAAGTAAAGACGGCGAAGAATCGCGGTAAAATCGTGTGTGCAATCGTACCGTGAACGAATTACCCCCCTCCGAAACCCCGACACCAATTGCTCGGATGATATTTACCTGATAGGGATGGGCCTGGTGCTTTTCGAAGTACCTGAAAGCATAGAAAATAAACAGTGAGTAAAATCCGAAGACAGCGGGCGATTCGTGATGGAAAATGAAATTTCCATCAAGGAGAATCTCCCGCGAACGGCGGTAGTAGTGATGTCGAATGGGTCGGATGGACGGACTTTGGAGATGAGAGGTGAGGTGAGTAGAGGTTGGTTGTGTCAGGATTGGGTATTTGATGGCGGTACCCTACCCATCGCTGATCCTTTGTGGTTTCCTCGCATGCATTACCATCAATGCCGGTGTCTGTGGGAAATTCGCGGCCTCGGATGTTCCCTTTTCGGTCGGTCAATGTCATAAAAACAACATTAACGCTTATTTAACAGTGAACTTTCTTTCTACCCGGACGCCATGTCACATACGTGATCGGCCGCTAGCGGTTATTATAGTCAAAAAGTTCGAGCAACGTCTGCGCTTCGATGTGCAACTTCTCTCCACAGGGGCGTACGTATCAACTCCGTTCAACGTGTTCCACTACGCGTGACGTTATAATCGCAGAAACTTCATTTCGAACCGAATCAAAGTACATACTTATATCAATTTCCCGCAGAACTTCATCACGGACAACCTGATTAGAACGTTCGTATAAGAATTCATCTGTACACAGGGTTTTGTCGTCTAAAAAACTAACCACGTTATTTCGTGTATTTTTTGCGAGAACTTATATGGTTGTCACTTGAAAAAAATTTGCCAAAATTCAAACTATACTCGTTCTCTTTTACTACTGCTATCCATTATGCAAACATCGGATTACAAATTTTAGCGTATATCGCTATATAAGAAAATTAACTTTATGTAAACCCGATAAAAAACAGAGCATTAGTGCGTCCGATTTATCATGGTGCAACAATTTAATTTTGAGACCTGAATATGAAACTCATTAAGCAGTAACAAATTGTCACTTATATGCATATGATGAATTTGTGACTGGAGTGAATCAAGAGAATATTAACAAAAAGAAAGTGCTCGTTCGTTATCGATGTATGAAAATATTTCTCTTCTTTACCTCTGCTGGACCTTTAGGTCTGAAGACTAAGTTATTGGATAATGTTTACACTGATGCATAGGGGTTCCTCGGAAGGTGCGACCGTACCTGTTTATGCGATTTCCGTAGGGCGGCTCAAAATACTACGGTCACGGCGGCGTGACTGTAGCATCGACGCGAAGCGTCGCGTTTCACTCGATTTTCGAAGAACTATCGCAAGTTTCAAGTGCATCGACAGCAGGCGGCGCGAGCCGCAATAAAGTATCGTCATAAACGAATATGCACTTGTGAACACGACTAGAGAAACGGTAGAGATGAGAACGCTGATTCGGAAGGAGAAAAGAGTTACCGTCGGGTTAATTTAGTTTGATTTTCTCACGGGTATGTAGTAGTATATAATGTAGAAGGGTAGACCGAAAGGGAGGGAAGGTTCGGTGTTTGAGCTCTCGACACGCTTCCAAACACAAGATCACATTAAGCGAAACTTGCGCACTTTCATTGTTGACTGTTATCCCCAGATTTTCTATGTGACGTGCCCTTACCGCTGTCACGTGAGTGCATAATCAATCATAGTAAATACAGGGACTCTTTGAGTAAACATTACATTAATATACGTATAATCGTTATTTAAATAATCCGATTCTGGTTGCTTTAAGTGATATTCTCGATCTCACCCCATGTACATGTTTTATTGCACGTACGTATACATGACATGAGTACAACTTCGGGTTTGACTTGTCGAGAGTAATGCGTTCAATATAAGTGATTATAAACAAATCTTTGATTGATGACTTACAGTTAGATGTATGAATAAGAATAATTATAATGTAATGTTGCATCTTATGTATCGTTCCAAAATACAAGTCAATAGTATGTTGGAACATATAAAACAATTTCTGTGTAACAGAACAATATTATAAGCATGCTTGTATTAATTTTAGGTTTTATAGATTTATCTTTAATGACAATTATGGCTCAACCTACGCAGGACATGGACATAAGTAGTTCTTCCATTCTAAGCGACAGCTTGTCAAATAATGATTCCTTAAGTAACAAACATTATTATTTTAATATAATATGAGAGGTATAAGGGATAATTATACATTTGTTAACTAATAGTTTTTATTTATTCATCTTTTAAAATATGTGAAACATTAAACACTTTAAAGCTAATATGTTCATTATTTGAAATGTTCTGTTGCAGTTTGTTACAACATTTTTAAACAGACCATAATCTTTCTTTCTTTCTGTACGAGTTTCCATCTTAATGTGAAAACTAACTGTAATTTTTCTTTAAGAATTTAAACAAAGGTTGATTGTTGCCTAAGTGGTTAAAAAAATTAATACTACATTTGTGGTTGAATTAACAAAAATTTAAAAATCTGAAACTGTCCTCTCGAGGGTTTATTCTTCACGTCTCACAGACAACACATATGCAAGATGCTGTGTGCCATAGTTTGTTGTCATTTTAGATGTGGGTCGTTTGTGAACTTACGGAAGAGATTCTTGAGAGGTGATTTTTAGGTATCCTTATTTCAGTAAATGATCAGTGGAATGTTCGTTTACCATTGTCAATGATGTCTTGAAAGAGTTGGTACAGCAAACTCCAAAAACAACAGATGTGAAATTATAGCATAGATGAGCATATTTGTCATTATTAGACTGCAGATGTTTATAACTATGCACTCTTATTAAACATATGTTCTATTAACAAACATGTGCAGACAAGTACAGATTGATCATAACATACCAATTGATTAATGAATAATGCAATAATCTTTATTGAGATTTTGTTTGTTTCTGTAATAATCTTTTTTTCTCATTCTATAGGCATATATTAATCATTTATAATGCACCAATTGATTAATTAATAATATGATAATTTTTACCAGGATTTAGTTTGTTTCATTATTACTTTTAAAAGTTCAAAAAATTGTTGAATGTTTCTCTGAGATAGTGTGATGGTAGTGTGCTTGATTTAACCAAGCAGATGATACATCAGAAGATACATTAAAATAGATGTTACCAGAATTCAATTAATATACAGTAAAATAAGTGAATACCATGCATATAGTATATTTTTTGCATATATGTGCATATTTTATGTACATACGTGTCATGTTTTTTTTGCACATATTATGTGCATGAACATCCTCAGTCTAATTATCAATATTCATAAACATCTAAAAGCAATAAGCAAAACAACAAATGGAAAAGTGTGTTCCTCATGAACTGTCCAATCAATATTGAATATTTGTTTATCCATTTAATGGAATTGTTACTTGCACTGGGAAATGAATATTTTGCAATAACTGTAAGGGACCTGGCAGTGACTAGATTTTACTAAACTTGTCAGACATTTACCAAAACTTAAAACTCACATGAGAATGGTTATTCTGATTGTTTGTTGATCTATTGATAAAATCATTGCTGTCATTTGTTGGAACTCGGTAAAGCTACTTATGGAAATGAATATTATGATGAAATTGATAACTACATAAAGAACTGTCACATAGTCATATATCCAATATTGACCAAACAAAGAATTCAAAACAAGATTTTACCTCGCCCACCTTATAGTTTAAACTTGTTATCAACAGCATTTCATTTATTCTAGTACTTTGAGAGCATTTTCAAGGAGTAGTTCAAAATGAATGTGATGTTACATAGATCTTTTTGGATTTTGTCACCACTCGATCCTTGAGTTTTTTTTGTAAACAAGTGAGCTTATAGAATGTTGGCATAAAGGTGTTAATTCTAAAGATACATACTCTGAGTAAATATTTTAATCTGCAAGTGACAACCAACATTACTCAAGTGTCAATCGCCAATTTTAATGGGTCTGTTGTAAGTAGTTTTCAAAAAAATATTTGACTCATATTTTTTTATATTTGCAGTTCACATCTAAGGGGTGAAAACAGCCTTCAAAGATCAGGGTAGAAGACATATTTTCTCCAATATCTTGAAAACAATTCAGTTAGATAAAAGTTCTGTACTTTTTACCATCAATTTAATTACTTAAACAAATTCCTAAAATATTAATTTGTTTAAATAATATATTAAAAATATCTTTGAAGGCTGTTTTCACCCCTTAGATGTTGACGACTGTAGATATAAAAAAATATGGGTCAATTTTTTTTTTTTTTTTAGAACTACTTACAAAAGCTCCATTAAAATCAATGATTGACACTTGAGTGATATCCCCTGTGAGTTATAATTATTGAAATGTAATACTCAAATCCAACAGAACTTTCCAAATCTAATGTTTCATACCTTTATGTGTGATCAAATGTTTATGTGTTATCAAATGTTTATGTGTTATGCCTCTCATATAACTTTATAGGTATGAGATAATGTAATATCTAAATCCTAATATTTTTTTGCAGCAAAGTTTTATATTGAAGAAATAGCAATGAATGAAAGGAATGAAACAAATTCGGCACAAATACATAGTAGACCCACTGATTTATCAGAAAAATATGAAAATCAAGAATTTTTGGACAGTCAGTCCTTTGATGTTAAATCATCTGAAGATACCTTTCCATGGCTTATTAAATTTAACAAAATGATGTGTTCATCTGTAGGAAGTAGAAGTTATCAGATGTTGGAACGTTTACTTTTGTTTTATACACAGTAAGATCCGTTTTTTCTTAATTTTTTTCAAAATTAATAGAAATATGTGAACCAAAAGAAATTATTAATTGTTATTACATTTCAGGAATATTTTAAGTAATATAAATATATATTGTGTAAAAACATTCAGTATGCTGAAGTTAAAAAATCACATAAATAATACTTTAACATTTTTCCACCTGTATTGGCATGATGTTAAAGAGGTATTACCTAAAATTATAAATTTCAAATACAATTTATTTAAAAAGGTATTGAAAAATTGACATTGCTTTTTTTTTTATAGTATGCAGGTGAATGTGATTCATATTTAAATAGAATGTCAGTGTTATTAGAAATATATATAGACATGGAGCTTAAGGCTTTCAGGCACCCTAGGGATTCTTCTAAAATAGCTGCAAAACTCCTGTCAGCATTGTGGATATATTTAAGTATGTAAAAAATAATTAATGCATTACATATGATAAAAAGAAATTTAATATAATTTTCTTACAGGTATTACTATTGTAATAATACTATACATTGTATTTTATTTTAGATAATTCAGAGAAGCATATCTTCAGAGTACTACTTAAACTTAAGCTTATTACTAAAAAACATACACAAATATGTGATCCAATACTTACGTATGTAAATAATCCTTATATTTTACTTATAATTCTACAATTTAGATAAAAAATGTTCCTTGTGCATTATAATATTACATTTTATATTATATGTTTTTTATTAGAAAAAGTTTTACCAGCTTAAGAAGACGTGTACAATCCCTAACGGATATAGAGTATGTGAGATATTTACTTGTTTTAAAAATGTGGAAGAGAATGAAGGGAAACCTTGAAGAGAAAAAAGAAGTGAATAAGATGGCTTCAATGATATTAGGACCATATACACCAAAGATGCGTGAAGAATTATTGAAGATTATACCACAGTCCTCTGTAGAACATAAAAATGAAACACTTTGGCTCTTGCAATCAAATGTATTCGATTTAAAAGCAGCATGCAATAATTTCTTAGCATTTGAAGATACAATGTCCTTTCAGTACAAAGAACCATACATGCCAAACACCTCTGACTTAAATAATTCTCAGAAATCACAGGTAATTTTATATTAACTAACATTTATAAGTTGATATAAAATGTTTACTTTATTTAATATTTACATTTCTAGACAACTTCATTGTATGGTTCAAACAATATTCAAGAATGTGCTATGAGTTATGAATTACATAAAACTGAAACGAGCAGTCCACAAAATAATCATTCTTTTAAAAATATAACGCATTACAGTAAACCTGCTAAACAAATTTTTTCAGTAAAAAGGAAGAATAAATTTAAGAAATACAAAGCAGCATCAAAATTAAAACCAGGAGAAATTATATTAATCGACCTAACTGAAGAAAATGAATCAGTTCGACCAGACACATGTAAGAAAACGAAAAAAAAAGGTAAAAGAAAATTAGAGTGGCTAAAAATGATGAAGGAAAAATATAAAGTAAAAAAGCAATGTAATGAAATAAAATGTAAAAGCCAAGTGGAAATTGCTGATGCTCATAGCACAGAGAATTCTGAAAATTCTGTGGGTAAAATTGCTTTGGAACACCTACCAATTTCAGATAATAAAGTTAGTGAAAGTACAGAAAGCTGTGCTTTACCAGAACGAGACTTACCTCAAGATAATATTTATTACATTAATTCACAAGATATGAATGATTATGTTTATAAGAAGAAAAACAAAGACTTAAAGTGTATGTTCCATCATAAGCAGCGTGATATCTGTACTTCACCGCTGAAACAAAATGATGTACAACAAACCAAAGTTTTGCGTTTACTAAAACTTCTAAATGCTGTAGGACAAAACATTAAAGAACCAAAAGCCGTAGCAGATTTGCTGAAAGATAGAGAACAAAATGTAATGTCTACCCAGCATACTTTTCTTTGCAAAAGTGTAGCTAATGAATCTAGTGAAATAAATACTCAGGGTAAAGATGAATCATTTTCTCAGCCAAA
This sequence comes from Macropis europaea, assembly GCA_916610135.2. NCBI lineage: Eukaryota > Metazoa > Arthropoda > Insecta > Hymenoptera > Melittidae > Macropis > Macropis europaea. The sequence goes on from OU744345.1 coordinate 27,322,882, forward strand.
ATGTTCCATAGAAACAATACTCTTGTCAAAAGAGTGCCAAAATAATGTTATGAATGCACAGTGTATTAAACAAGAGTTACCAACAAGTACAGATTGCAATATAATAGAAGCTGATACTTATTTTCAAAACAAATCTGTTTATGTACAAAGTAATTGTGATTCATATGATTTTAAACCTTTGAGTAATCATAATGCACAAGCCATAGAAGCTGTAAAACAAAAATTTTCTTGTGATTCTCATGAATGCACAAGTTGTTGCAAACAAAGTGAGACTAAACCTGTTTTTTATCATAATAACAATTTATTAAATATTTTAAAGAGTGAAGATACGATACAAAATACAATAGAGGATAATATTACTGATAAAAAAACAATTTGTGACAAGAACATTATATGTATGCTGAGTGATCTTGATAAATGTATGGGTGTCTTAAATCGTATTGGTGAACATATTATGACTGTGCACGCTGAAAAACAACGACTAGAGTGTTCAGATAAAACTAACGTGTGTGCTGTTTCCACTACAGTTTTTGGAGATCAGATAACAGAATCTTCATTGGATTGGCCACAGAATATTAATTCATTAACGAAAGAAAAACTTAACAGAATTTTGGAATTATATGGGAAGAAAGAATTCTTAACCGCATGTAATTGCAAAGATACATATAAATGGAATAATCAAGAAAGTAATGTAGACTTGAATCAGTTAAAGTGTGAATCAGATAGCTCTAAAAAAACAATGACTTCAACAACTGATTCAAAAGAATTACATTCTCGTGGAAAAGATGACACTATTTTTTCTCAAAATAAAATGTCTCAAAAGTTCGCTTGTAATCACATAAAATCCGAATTTGAACAGTCTGTTAAAGACGAAGATAATGAAGGTTTTGAAGTTACGACACATCATCCACGTAAAACGAGCGAACAGAAAATCACTATGATAACAAATAGTAAGACAAACACTACTGAATCGTTTGTACACGATCTAAAAAATACTGAAGAACTGAAACAAGAAGTACCTTGTGAGTCTATATTACAAAATTTTTTCCAGAAAACTAACATAAAAGAAGCGCATTCTGTGGATGAGTTTGAAAATATTGATATCTTAGACAGCATTCTAAACGGGGATATAACTATGGAAGATGAACAAGAAATTTTTGAAGACTTACAATCTTCATTAATGTCGCCGATTAATTACGATAATTCAAATAATGTATTAAACTGTATTACAGAATTTTTCTCACAATCCGAGCGTATGTGTGCAAATGAAAAAGAAAAATATGCTACATCAAACATAGAAAATTCCCTAACACCATTACCTGAAGGTAGTCTTGGTACAACAGGAATATTAAATTCTTTATTGGATTTTGATTTAACAAATATGGATTCTCCTCCCAACGATTTCATGTACTCAAATGTCCAAACAGTTAATCCACGATTAATTAAAAAAAGTTTTAAAGAAGAAATTTTGTCGGCGAAAAATGATAGCTTTGAATTAAATTATAAAGAAAAAACATTCAGAGTTGGAAGAAAAGATGAAAGAAATATGTTTCTACAAAAAGAGAAGGAACTGTGTAGCAGTCAAAACAATTCTATTGACAGTACCGTCAATGTAGTCGGATTCGGATTAAATACTACTAGAGAAGGAACGCTTGAATTTTCTTCTTTAACTAAAAGCACATCTGCATCTTCTGGCCAGTCAACTCTTCCCGTCAATTCAGGAAATACATCTTCTGAATTAAAAGAATCGTTTTCTAAATACAGTGTTTCTAGTCCTACTCGTAAAGTTAGTACAGATATTATAATGGAAAAATCTTATATTTTTCAAAAAGAAGACACTATTAATCAAGACCAATCTTTTAATGATACAGGATTAAATCGCACTTTACTTAAAACTGGTACTTTCAATAATATGCCATCAAATGCAATAACTAATTGTATATCAAGTCCACAAGATAATTTTCTATCACCAAATAAACACACTGTGGATGTCAGAACAAGTCCTTTAATGATGAAACAATCTTTAGACTCTTATGATTTAATGTCTACCACGGACTTTATGTCATGTAATACTGTTATAGCTTCACAGTGTGAACTTTCAGGATGTGAAAATTCCCTTAATCAAAGAAATATTCAGAAAAATGTACAACATAGTTGCAGAGGAAAACAAAAGTGTACTATGAACCATAGATTAGAAGTTAACGCACAGTCAAGAACATCCAAACGAAAATTACGGCATAAGAAAAAGATTAAAATGGAAGAGGAAGACGAATTGCCTACATGTATCGTTCAACCTGATGAGGATGAATTAAATTTGAGATGTCCACAGTTTACTGTTATTAATTCTCTTGATCATCAAAATGTACAGGGCACGTGTGAAGAGCCATTATCATGTCATACAACATACCATAAAAAATCACCTCATACTATGTGTGTATCTAAGAGTATATATAAAAAATTGAAATGTGTGGACATTCAACAACTGAGAAGTATGTCTCAACAAAAGCAACAAATTTCATTAAGCTTCTTCGAAGATTCTATGACAAATACGATCATCACGGAAGATTCTAAATTGGAGGATTCTCAATACACCACGGAAGATAACATTTTGAAAGATTTAAGTAGATTGAATAAACCTATGAAGAAACCACATTTATCGCAAACCACATCTTATTTTAAGATGTCTAAAAAAAGCATGAAGATTGATACAAACATTACTGAAGTAAATGCTATAACAAATAAACGTGCAACTCAGGTTTCAAGTAATATTCTTCATAAGTCTGATACGAAGTTACCAATACAGAATGTAGATTTGCACCCACTCAAGTTTGTTAAGAGACAATTGGTTCCGACAAGAGATGGAGAAACACCGCTAAAAAAAATGAAATTAACATCCAAATTTTCCTCTATGCTAGAAACAAACGCCGCGGTTTGTTGTGTCACTCAGCAAGAAGCACAAAAGAAACGTTTGACTTCCATGAAGAGAGGTAAATTTATCTTAATACTGTATTTAACATTCTATACACAAAACTTAATATTTATTTTCAAGGTCCGTTTCATTTGTAATACAGCTTTATCAATTATATAATTTCGAGTAAATATGTGACAACATATTTTTACACTTAAATACTTTCATTCAGTAAATCTCTGTGGTTCATTTTGAATCAAAACAATTGCTTATAATTAATTTCATTAGTGAAATCATTTTGTATCTCTATCAATTGTTTACAATCTTTAATATAATGAAATGAAGTAATAAACGCTCCATACATCCACACTGAAGATCAACATCGGAAGATATTTCAATATTTATGAAGGTTTAAAATTTTCCTGCTAACAATAACTTTAAATAATTATTATATACTGATATATAGAAAAAATGATTTTCTATGAATCTGCAGTTCAAGACTGATATTTAAGAATTGTAGCAGTTGTAATATTTATATAAGCCAAAAAGTGGTAATGTTATATGTATACATGTGTCTTTCAAAACTAGCGTTTAAAAGTACCAACCAGGTACTTAATACATACAAAAGATTGTTTATATCGTTTAAATATTGTCAGGTAAGTTTATGTCATGCTGTCATACATCTTCCCAAGTAATTTTTAGATATAATGCAGTACACCGGATGGCGCGGTTATTTTAACAAAAAAATATTTTAGAAAGCAATTGTTAGGTTTGACGGTACAAGTATTATGAATTTTTCATATTTCTGAAATTCTTAAATTTTCGATATTTTTTTTTTCACTCCCAAACGACATATTATCTTATAGATGTTCTGCATATGAAACATATGAAGTTCGCGAATCTGGGAATACAAATTTTACAAATGATGACATTTCATTGAACAGATTTAACCTGTTGATTAAGGAATGATTTCTTGCGAATAGTATAGTAAGTCAATAAGATAAATATGTACTGTTTATGACTGGGTGCTAATTATCATATTCTTTACTACAGTTACTTAGATAAGTGATGAGAAATACACAGCGAGTATATCCACTTTCCCGGGTTAGGCTGTTAATAATATGGAATTATAAATAATATTGTACATTTTAACAATTGTACTTCAAGTGGTAGAAACAAATGGAATTAAAATAAGTAAAGATGAGAGTCTGAAGATTCGCAACTTTCATCGGTTTCATTATCGAAATTGAATATAGCTTTTCCTTTCTTAAGATCAACGAAAGTTTTATAATCATAAAACGTACCCCCCCAATCGTCTCCTTTTTTAAACATGTTTTCATATTGTTAATACCAATAGAAATATGTTTCTGCATAAATTAGGTGAAATTCAGTATAATATAATTAATTATTCATTTAAAATTGTTTAATTAAATCATTCATAAATCTCTATATAAATACGTTGAAATAAAAAAAGTTACCTAATCTTTTTCTTTTGTTTTCAGATTTGGTATGTACAAATAGGAAGAAAAATGTGTCTGGTGAGTAAATTCAAGACCTGTACACTATTTCTAAAATAAGCCTTACCAACTTATTGTCTTATAAATAGTATTTTAAATATGTTCGCAAATAAATACCTAAGAATGAAGAAATTTATACTTTCCAAAGATATTGAAAATTATTAATTAGTATAATACTTAAAAAATAAATAATTTTCAAAGGATCAGTCATAATATGTGCAAGCAATTATGATATCAGTATTTAAAAGTTTTGGAATTATAAATATTAATTATAATTTCAAAGCAAAGAACTTCATGTATTTGAATTGCTTTAACAAACTTGAATTAGGAAAGTTAATGTGTAATTTCTATAATTATAATTTATTTACTTTTATTTATATAAATCACGTTACATTATTGTACTCACAGCCTTAGTACACAAAAACCTTATATTATAATCATATTTTCACTAATGATATTGTCATTATGAAACGTCTGTTTTCAATTTCAACAAACGTTGTCTTAATAAGAATTTACACGTGTCCTTGTTTACTAAACATGATTTTTTTGTCATACATTAAAAGGATATTCTTTATCGATTATACAAATATAAGAATGTATTTAGACCTTTTAAAGTTATTATAAAATTATCTTGGATAAAAAATGAACTCATACCTTGATGGGTTTAAAAATACAAGTGTCACTGATTATAATAGTATATTGATGGCTATATACACTACACAAAAGTACTATTATATTCTTAAGAGTGTATTACTTCCCAAGAATTTTTAAACAGCAAGTTGTTCTCTTGACAAATTTTCTATTTTGATTATAAAAAGGAATGCATATTGTGATGTTACATGCCCACTTGAAAATTTTATTTTCCAGGGTGATATATTAAATAAGCATGTAGAATAATTCCAATAACTACCTGTATGTATACCTGATTATTTCAATTTTTTTCTAAGCCATATGATTTTTAAATGTAAATATGTATAAATAACACAAGCAAGTACGCTTTAAACATAATGATTTTAAAAAAGCATCTCAATGATCTCTTTAATAAAGTTTAGGATAAGCATTTTTCAAGGTTTTAGTTATTGTTGTTTTATTTAGATTTTGTGTGATTATTGTTAGACTTTTCATTATACGAATTATTAAGCTTTAAACAAGAAATTTTAGTGCTTCATTTATTAATACTTTGTAGTCTTATGTTAAAGCTACTAATTACTACTCTCGTTAATTTTATTATGAACACAAAACAATGCATTTAGAATATTACAATGCTAAATACAATGTATGATACCAAATATTTTTTTAAGTTAATTTTAATTGTATGACACAAAGTTGGAAAGAAGCATCAAAACATAGGGAATTAAGTAAATTGGTAATATACGGTTATAGGGTTTTAATATTGCTTTACAAGTAATATTAGATTTTAATATCATTTACTTTGTAAGATTTGCTCAGAAAGTATTGCTTATTGAAAACTAGCAAAAATGGAAGATCAATTGTGAAATTCAAAATAACATTATTATCTGGTAGTATGTAAAGTTATATACAGCAGTTTTTATACAATTGATTAATAGTGAAATTTTAAAGTGTTTTGAGGGCCACATCTTGAGGATTTGATACTTTATTATCTGAACAATTTTTATAAAGTAATATTTTTGACATGTATAACTCTACTGCAATTTATAATTATAGCCTTTTTATTGATATTTAAATTCACAAACAGTTAGTGATCCAAGCTATAGTTCTGTCAAATATGTATTTATTACAAGCATACATATTTATAGCAATGTTAACAATAAGGATAAAGTAAAACCAAAAAATGTAATCTTTGTATTATATTGACATAAAACCTATTCTAACAAAGTTTTATTCGAATTGACAATAAGTATTACTTTTAGAGCAATCTTTATGAAGTTTTATTTCCTATAACTAATAATGTAAAAATGATAAAAACAGGAAAAAATATACCTTTTCCTTTTTTTTAAATTATCATCAGCTGAAGAAACTATGCACTAGTTTTCAAACAATAAAAGTTAAACAGGTAATGCAAATACATAATATTAGTGCAGTATTTATTATTCTTATAAATCACTTATGTAATAATAATATAATTCTCTCTATAGAAAGCAAATGTTAACTTCTTTCTGAAATACAAAAAATATATTTGTTAAACACAGCTTTCCTTCATATTATAATAAAACTATGTACCGATTACAGTATGTGAGTATTATTTTTAATAAAATAATTAAGTTTTAAATAGCATATAATCTCGTATCGATAATATTAAGTATTGATTTTTTTAATATTCAAATACAACAAAAAGGTACTATATAAACTTGTATATTTTATCCTAAAGAGTATTTCCTTTTTGAATGATTTTCTTGTTTGCCATTGGTAAATACTAGTAATATTTCACGGATTGAAATTTACTCAGTAGTGGTGATATTGTATAACTTTTTATAACATAAAATTTCAGTCACTAGACATTCCATCAAGTTAATTTATAAGAATATTTTCTTTAAGAAACTTAGCTAATTATTCTTGTCCATCTTATACATTATTCTACAAGAGTATTACTTTTGTACTACATTTTTCAAGTGTCTATGGTACTCTGGACATAAATCTCTTTTAAGATTCAACAGTATTCTTAAAGATAGTATTATCCTAAAATTCTGCCAAGAAAACCTATCAGTCATTTATATAGAAACATGATACAAACTATTTTGTATCTCAGAAATTAGAGATAATTATGTAAACAGTCTTTTGTATTCTGTGAGATCTGTATTCTCATTAGAATATTCATAGACTGATTTAAGAAATACTCATGTATTAGTATAAAAGATCGCTTATTTGAAGATTCATGTTTATGAATCACAAGACATAAACAGCGTATAGAATGAAATAAAAGTATACATTTACTTTCTTATGTTATACGAAGAAAAATTTAAGTATAAACATTAGCTAATTTAAGCAAGTATATGAGCTTTGAGAAATACTTCCACAAACAAAATGTTTTCATCTTAACATATTTTGTTATAGTTCTTAAAAAAGTATACACATAAATAAAAAATTTAGACATCTATGTATGCATTGGATTATATGTAATGATTTGACTGCGGATTTTTATGCAATTCAACATATCCACATGCGTGAAGAATACACATTTTATAGAGTAACCAAAACAAAAAATGTACATTTAAACATTCAAACTGTAAAATGCAGTTCTCCCATAATTTCGTTTCATTAGCTACATAGAAATAAAAAATATTGAAGTCTAAACATGTATATTTGCATAAGAATCCATAGTCTGGTAACAATACATTGTACTTTGTGCTATTAATGCATTAGTGTCCAGGCTTCACCCACATATTAAAAGAGAAACTATAAATGCGATAGTTTCTTACAGAAAAAATATTTTGACTGATTGTTACAGACGTGGATACTAATGGATTATTATGGATATTATGAAATATTTCTTTGAAATGGAAAAAAAATGAAAAATGCATAATTCATGTGTTGTTTTAATGAAAATACGCAGATTTATGACAAGCCTATCAGTTTGAATTTTCCTATTGCCTTACCTGGAAAGTAATAACATTAAAATTCTGTAGTCTACTAGTTCAAAAAGTTCATAGTTAATATGAAATCAATCATTTATTATTTGAGAATACTAAAACGCATGTATTTATTTAATCCATTATTCTATCCTCAAAAATATTGTACATTGAACACAAATTCAAAATATAATTTTGTAATAACAAAAACAATACTTCCATTATTGTTACTCATCAAGGTTCATAATAAAAATAGCATGATGAAACGACTTTTAGTTTCATCAATTATTTAATACAATACTTGTTTCATGCATTTCATTTAATAAGAACTGTTTCATAACACTAAAAATTGTCCAACTGTTTAATCAGATCATTTATAAATACTCGAAAAAGCGCGAACAAAAATTCTGAAGGTAATCAGGTAAATTACATAATTCTATAGTTTTCAATTTTTATAACGTTTATGCATATGCGTATTAGATCAAAAGCATAATAATATGATTTTTATGTATAAAGAATGAAATATGTGCCATCAGGTTTAATTAAACAACCATACCCCGCAAGATCGATGCTGGTCTATTGATCATGTCATTGTTCTGTAAAGTCTAATGATAGTCAAAATTAATAATTTTATGTTACTTATGTAATTTAATAAAATATAACATTATGTTATGTTACCCAAATGTACAACGCAGAGACTGAGCAAAGAATAAACTTTCATTTGTAAATAAACCGAGTTTTTTCACTGCCTGTAGTAGATAAAATCCTGGATATTAAAATTTCTCCTGGTTTTCACTGTGTTATGTATACACTAATTAAGTTTAATGATTAATTCTATTTTGTTACATAATTGATATTATGTTGGTATGTTTTTATTAAATTATTTAAATTCGCTTAAATATAAACATATTTACAATTATTATACACGGAAACGTTACATATATATATTTTTTAGATTTAAAATAATTTTCATGCATTTTCCACTTTATTTTATAAGTCTACTTAAAAATACCTTCGATATACAAGATATTACAATAGTATATATTTTCTGTACTTTTTATATACTTTAAAATAGTTGACCTTCATAGATCTTCCACTCCTTTTTTATTTGCCATACAAGGGGGACTACATTATAGACTATAGTATATGAACAATACTATATATTTATCAAAAGATAAGTATTTTTGTTTATAGGATATTATAAACAAGAGAGAAGTGTAATAAATAATACATACAAATAAATATATTAAAATATATTTCACATAACATATTCACACACAGGCGGGTATTGCCAAAAATAAGAAGTCTTGTGAAACCATAATTTCATGTATTTAAATTAAAAATAATTAAATATAAATAGAACATCAAAAGAATATTTAAAGGATTACCCTGTTACAAAGTACTACGACTATCCCTACTTGTAAACGTAAAAAATTTACGCTGGGGACGTAAAAGTGAGGTAAATATGTTTAATAATATCATCCTTCTCGAAGTACGCAGTCTATGCATCATGTAATGCATGCAATTTACAAATATAGGTAAATACAAGTTTATTCGTTATCGAGACAAAATGTTCTACACATACACAATACTTAATCTTTTGATGAACACGAATGAATGAGGCATCCGATGTAATGTTACTATGCTAAATCAATATTTTAGGATATCAGACTTTCCTTAACAAATGCTTTACGCATAGAACAATTTTCTTCTGTAAATAACGAGCTATTCTATATATATGTACCATGTACCATACACGGAAACATTTTGTAGTTTTTTAACCGTCTAACTGTAACGACTACATCAAATTATAAATCCATTCGAATTAAACTTAAAACTATCAGACTTACTTTTTTTCAGAAATTTATAAATAAATGGTAATGCTAAAAAAGGTCAGAAGTGCCGAGTAAATATAAATTAATAATACCATATGTATTTTTTTGTTAATTAAGTATAACATTTATGGTTATTCAAAAGTTTCATAACCAAGATCAACTTTAATGAGCATCATTTGTACGAAAAAAGTTGTATCAAGAAAGTACAATTTGATTATGATCAATTTTATAAGGAGAAACGAACTGCATGCTAGTTAATGATTGATGAAAATTGTGTACTTCATCATAATAACTCCGATGAAGTATTTAGATACACTTTTTTGTACAACAAAATGTTAGTTATTATTTTAATGTTCATTAGCTAACAATCACAGATATAACATCAAATTACAGGGACATGGCACTAAAATATGCAAATGATCTTATAACTTGACCTGATTCAAAGTGACTATTATATTTAAACCAGTGTAACGCTTCACTGTCTAAATTATTACATAAATTATTTTAAGAAATCTATGTAGTACTTAAAAATGCAATCAATTCTATTGAGCTGTGTTCTGATCTTTCAGAACATACTTCTTTTCACTTAGATTTTGTACAGTTGATGATAGAGGCATACTCTATCCACATTTGAAAAGAATAAGTGAAGAATTTTTAAAAATATATATTGAATTTTTGAAGCATAAATTATGTAAAGGCGCTATAAACTATGTATTTAATCCTATGTGATCGTTTAACTCCAAGTTTTGGTAGGTAGTTTAAAAATATCATAAACGCAAATAGTTTTCATCACCGCAACAAAACGATAAAGAGGAGAATAGTAGTAATATTTTTTTTAATTGAAATAAAAGTATTTTAATTAATATTTGAGAACCAATGACTAGCCATACTACTTGCATTTTGATATCCATATGTGTATTTATAACAAAGTATGGTGTTATGTATATTAAAGGGATTGTTAAAAAATTGAAAGAAGTAGATGTCTTCTGTCCTACTCTTGCATGACGGTAGAATTACTCATATGTCATTTGGCAAAATTACTGTCATTACACTTTAATACAATCTTTTCCTGAAGTTCTTCACTATGAGGAAATGATTAATCTGAAATATAAAATATTATTAAATACTTAATATACTGACAAATATACGTTACTACTACAACTAATTTGTGTTACTAACATCCGTCATGGCCATCTGGAGCGCAGCCCTACTCCGACCTTCCCCCACTCTAGGTCCGTTCTCTTTGTTTCAGTTCCCTCCAGTTCTCCCTCGGTCCATCGTCGTCGCAGATCATAGCCTGTATGAGGGGAATGGACGCAAGGTGGGGGTAGGCCGGAGTGGAGCCGCGCTCCGGATGGCCATGACGGCTAACATGCTTCATACTTTTCTAGGTTTTATCTTTTGCGACAACATAACATTATCTGATAATAAGAACACATGGAACACTTGATTGAAATATATACATTATTCACTTTCAGAATCGTATGCAAAATATAAAAGTATAACTTGTACAAAAAATGTTTGGTTTAAAAAAAGGAATTATAACTCTTTGGAGTCGTTAAATATTGATTGTATCTTTTAATGTAAAATGATATGTTCCGGTTAGTCAGGCAAGATTTTTAGTAGACACAGAAGTAAAAGAAAAAGCAACTATCAAACTATGTACTCATTCAAAAGTTATATAAATACATTTTAATTTGTTATGGGTATTTATAAATAAGGCTTGTAGAAAGTGAATAACTATAGTAGACGATACTATCTCTACTAATATAATGCTTGTAGATGGTTGATGTTTGTTGATAATTGTTTAGCCATAGCAATATCTGGGAAGAATAGCAGTTAATGATAAAATTGTACAGGTTGATGAAATTTATTCAGTAATAAGTACGTATTTGTTTAAGATACAATACTGCATTTTCTATGCTAAGAAACATTTTATGAATGAATAACCGAAATTCCACATTAACTACATGGAACTGAATTTATTTCCAAACACCTAATAACAATACAATTTTAGGATGTAATAATTTTAATAATAGTGTACTTATAAAAGGTTGACTTCAGTCTCCTGGTTTTTTATACACCAAATATTTCTTGTATTATCAAAGTAAAGGACCGAAAGTATTTATTCCTAGAGTATTCAATAAGTAATGAGAATTTTATTATAAAATTTTAGCCGCAATGCTACATTTCTTTACTATGTCATCCTTCTAAGTACATATGCACGTTTATTTCGCAGACAACTTTTTTAATGTCCAGGTCAACTTATTGTTTTCCTCTTACAGAAATAGTTTCCACTGCAACTTCTGTCGTTATTTATGACGAAGACATAGCCTTCATGGTTGCTGCTGAAGTTTGAAATGGTGTACAGCATTTATTCTTTGTTCTTTTTTTCTAGTACATGCTCTATGAAAATTATGTATATACATAGGGTATCCCCTGTGTTTTTCGATAAATTGTGGGAACATATTCTATAAATAGGAATAAGGAAGAACAGTTATATGAAGCTCAATATAATCGCTTTGTTATAAAGGGATAAATAAATATTGAGTGCTAACTGAAGTAGGCAGTAGCAGATTTTCACCTTTTGATTACTGTAAATAAGATTTGTAGTGCAGTAGCAACTTCGTGGAAGAGTTAATACAACGAATTACTAATTCAATTACTACGATTCAGACAAATTCTTGGGAAACTTGTAGTATAATAAATTCCATGCTACACTGAAGTACAAGGATCACATTTTAAAATGAGATTATTGGCATAGAAAATGATCATTCATTATGACATCAATGTTATTGATTTTAATTACTTATCACAGCCAAATTAAACATCGTGTGGATATACAGAAAAGATAAAAACATAATATTTTTTCTCACTTACACTTGTGGAATATACTTTCCCAGATTATCAAGAAAATCCTGGGACACCCGATACTTTCTGAACTGAAAAAGCTCCTAGATGGATAACATTTTTAGTTTTTAAATTGTCGAAACTAGCTCTATGAAAATGCATTAAAGAAACTCCTGTGTAGCTCTTTAAGTGTGGAGTGAAACGGTTTATTTGTAAGTGGAATTAATGAATGAATGTAGAAGGATCACATGTTAGAGAACGTTAAGAAACAAAAGGAAGAAAATATATAAAAAATCGCTAAGGAATACAAATTTTATAATAAATTTCTCATTACTTGATAAAGTCCCTACGCATATTCATATTTAAACGCATAAAAAAACGCGAGTAGTGATAAGTGCACTAATATTACTAGGTGAATATGCCACATTTCTTAAATCTTACCTATGTAAACCTGTTTATGTTATATTTAATTTCGTCTTCAGCCTGGACTTCTTATTTCTCTGAATTTATATAGTTTTTTGTCATTGAACTGAAAAATTGAAATACTTGTTAAATTGTAGAAGTAAATAAATCGAAATGTTAAAAGAGTAACGTGATCTTAGTAACAACTTCATGCAGTATTATAATTAATGATCATGCTGTAGAAAGTTCAATTTTTAAATTTAATCAATACTTTTACTTGTGATAGATCTTATTTTCTATAGATTGAGTGAAACTTGTCTGATGGTACACTTTTGAGAATATTCTATTCATTTCTTTAAATCTATGGAAATGTTATCTTTGATTGTATATAAATTTTCTTACCTTCGGTATAACCATAATGAAATCATTATTTCTGCATGCAATTCTTTTGCACTATTATATCATATATACATAACTATGTACAAAAGTAACTTTTATGTCAGATGTTTTATAAAAGAAATTTTTTCTAAACGATTTAAGTTTTTCAATTTAATAAATGTAATTGGAATTATTTCAAATGTAAGTAGCTACCGAAATTTGACGAGATTCTATATACTACTGCGCAGCTGTATAGAAAAAACTTTGGACACACAATAATTTTCTATCCTCTTCTGTATCTATCTAAATAGTTTTTATAATCTATGATCCTCATCATCTTCCAGGTTCTCACTCCGAAAATCTTCAGAAAATCTTCAATGTTGCTAATCTTCAATTGATGTATTATACAAAAATTTTCGGTTCGTAAATCTTCAAGATGATCCATTCTCACTGGTACATATTTACAATTTTACAGAACAATGTACACTTCTTTGTTTAAATTCGAAATATCTTATATTAGTGAATTTTTATGAAGAAGTTTTATTGATCATCGACTAGTCTTTTTACGTTTGCGTTTTGCCTCACCGGACGGATTCCATTCTGGATCAACATCGGTGTAAGAATAATTTACTTTAGGAACGTTTCTTTTTGAGCTTCTTGTTTTCCGTATAGGTGATTGCGTCTTTTTTGCCTTTTTGTACGTTCCACCTTGTCCCATTGATTCCGTTCCAAATCTTTTCAACGACGTTGCGTTCGGCATGTTGATTTCCTTACGTTGCGCAGGTGTTTTAAATGTACTTTGAAGGCAAGATTCTTGGCACACTGTATTACTAGACTGATCGTTTGCTGATCGAAATTGACGGTCGCGCTTCCTTGTACTTTCTGTTGTAAGATTCTGATGTGAATTAGAAACTATGTCTTTATAATAATCCCTCCGCACTAAATTTGAATTGTAATGATGACCACTATGCGGATCTTCTTTTTTCCTAGAAGAGAATTCGAATTCGGATTTAATCATTTGAGCAGACCTTTGCTGTGTACTATCTAAAGCTTCCAACGCCGCTATAGACATCATAGGTATAGCGGGGTAGTTATCTACTTTTTCAGTTTTAATTGGCATTTCCCCGTACGCCATAGCGTGCGCCTTCAGCCTCTTCTTTAAAGGTAATTTGTTATCTGCGTCCATTTTGAACAGTTTCTCTGAATCATATTGCACTTCGAGCTTGTCCAATGAATTATTCTGCAATAGATTCTTCTCTATTTTACACAGTAACTGATCATCATACAATTTACCTATTACCGCTTCGCTTTTTGCCTTGTCATGCTCTTGGACGGCGGGGGTTTGTACTGACGAATGCGTGGGCATAAAATACGGACTACTTTCGATACAAGACACACGCGTATCCGTAGTCGGATGTATACATTGTCTGCAATGTGCGACTATGTCATACGTACAGTTTAAACATGAACAATGCGCTCTTCCGCATGGATTGCCTGATTTCGTGTGCGAGTGAAGGGGGCTAGTAGCGTTAATTTGCAAACTACACGATACCGGAGTGCAATGTTTATGATATGGAACACACAAATCCGCATTACCAGCACAATTACCATAGATCGATGTTAATGTAGTTGGATGAGTCACAGGAATATGTAAGGGGTGTTGAGCATCAACTTCATGCGGATGTGAATGAATACCACTGCATCCTGGAATTGCACAGTTGGAGGCGATGTGATTGGGAATGTTGTTGAACTCTTGCTTAATATTTTGTCTAAACGCGATATTTGGTTTAGCTGGCTTTCGATTATCTATCGGTTTGTTTACACCATTTACATCCTGATACATCTGCGAGTTGATAGAAAGTACATCGGACGACAGCGATCCCTTTTTCGAATGTGACTTTGCTTCCGAAAAATTACTTTCTTCAGGTTCTACCTTGATTCCTTTGCCACGTCCCACCAAACGCTTGCTTTCCTGGTACGGTAGTTCCTTATTATACAAGGTCAACTCTAAATTGTATGATGCATGATCTAAAGAAGCAATTGCTTCAAGCTGTCCACACTCTTCTGACGAAGATGTCCAATTTTTCTCTTTCAATCTACTCATTTCTTCGTCGTTATTATGATCTTTTGAGTTTTCGACTGCTTTATTTATAATGTATAAATTGCTATTAGGAGATTTTTGCAGTAAAACTACAGTTTCTCCGTTCAGTATAACATTAGTGTTTTCTTTTACGGTTTGAACGTTGCTTTCGACACAGGCCAAATTATTTGTCAGCATGTCCTCGTCGTAGTTCATGTTCGTTTCAGGATGAGGACCGACTTTGCACATTTCATCATCAGCGTTTCCAGTCTCTGCATCGTTAGACGTTACTTCTACATGAAGTGCTACCTTATCCAATACATCCTCAGGGTAAACACCAACGATTCTATTGATAATCTCTGTAGACGGATTTTCAAGGAGTTGAGAAACAGTGTTCAATGAATCGTTTGTATCGTTTTCGTCGTCGGTAGTATGATTATAACACCCATATCTCAAAGAAGCGTAATCCTTTACCTTTATTTGATCGGATTTTATTTCAATTTCAGGTTTTAAGTGCGGTATATGCTGGGAGACGCTAGCCAATAGCGAAAGACCGTCAATGTTATCCTGTAATTCAGAATCAGCAACGATATATTTATTTTCGACGACGTTGCACACATCTTTCTCTTCCATTGTTTTATGTAATTTATCACACTGTTTTTTCGATGTTACTTTTGTTGATAAATGAGACACTTCGTTACATTCATGTGAGATATCCTTCTTGTTAACGTATTTGCCGTAATTGGTATCGCAATTGCCATTTATCATGTCCTTTAGAGATTCATTAAAGTTTACATCAGCATATGAATTTTCGTTATTTTCAATATTTCCATTTGCATACCTTAGATTAACTGTATTAGATACATCTTTCTTATCCATAGAATAAGATTCGAAAATAGATACTCTAACATTTGTGACGCTTGATTTATCTTCTCTTATATCCTTCTTTGCTTCGTCATAATTACAAATATTTAATTTTGTTTGCATATTAAATTCATTCTTGCTTCTGTCATCCATAGTGTTTGTACATTCCAATAAATTCGACTCTGTTTGCGGTTCAAACTTGTTTTGTAGTACTGAATCTTTGAGAGTTACACACGATTGTTGTTTTTCTTCGTTTTTCTCTAATTCTTTGATAGAAGAAGCCTTACCAGCCTCTAATACTTCACTAAAAATCGTTTCATTTTTATCAGTAGTATTTCGTGTTTCAACTAACTCAATGCATTTCGTTTCACATTTAACCATCTTATGTGAGTAGTCAGTTGTACATGTTTCGTCGCTTGATACATGCTGATCACTTGTTTCATGTTCTGCAACTATTATTGACGATGTTAACGTTTCGCTTACTTTTTCGTTAGTTACATTAACGTTACAACGATTAGAATTAGCATTATCTTTGGAATCATATTGAGTATGTATCGCAGTATTATTTACACTTGGGCATTCTGTTCCTAAATCACAGATATTTTTTAAACTTTCAGCTCTTCCACACATTTCAGGTTCTGAAAAAGTGTCTGTTTCTATCAGTCGCTTAATCACAGTTTGTTTATTAAATCTACCTTCCCCTTTTTCATCGATATTTGTTTTTGAAACGCTCTCGTTATTAAAACAATTATCTTTATCAATAATGTCCGAAAACTTCTTTAAAGGGCAACATTCGGTTAAGAGCGGTTTATTAGAGCTCAGTGTAGAAGAAAATGTGCAACCTGTTTTAATATTTATTTCTTTAGTACTGGTTTCGACATCGATTGGTTTTCTTTCGTTTTCCGTACAGGTTATTAATTCCTTATCAATTTCCATTCTATTTTTACTGCTTTTAATGTCAATCATCCGGCACGTAGTTACATTATTCTTCGAAGTGATGTTTTCCGAAGCATGTATGAATTTAGATGTATCTTCCGACTGATGATTGATATTTCTAGAAATGCTTGATAGATGTGTATGGCCAATATTTTCTTGATTCTTCTTTTTTTTCTTTATCTTCTGTGATGCTTTCACTATCTTCAAGTCGATTCGCTTTTTGGCTTCTTCTAACCATGGTAATTTTCTAGATTTTCTCTTCTTTATACACTTCTCAAATATTATATCACTAGTTAAATCAATAATTACAATTTCATTGGACTTCTTACATTTTCTTTGCAAAAGATTTTTATTTGATTTAATTGTTTTACTGATAGTATGTTTTGTAGAAATATTATTTGAAAAAGTACCTAAACATTTAAAACTAGTTTGTTCTTCAAAATTTAAAGGTTTAAAAGATTTTGGTAAAGACATAGATCCATTCTGCTTATTTTTATCTGATATAATTGAATTTACAATATTATCTACACATTCTACGTCTTTATCAGCAATATCTTCCGGCTGAGAATGAACATAAACTTTATTATTCTTGTTAACACAAATTTAATTATTTCATCTTTATGTAAGTAATAGTTGAAAATAATAAATATAAATATTTATTTGATTACTTACATAAAAATACTTGTGGCATGTAATTATTCTGTTCTCTTTAAAAATTTTGTTTAGTAATAATTGTTTGACTGTTGTATTTTAAACTAACACGATTTAAAAAAAATATCACAGTACTTAATGAAACTGTTAAATATTATTGATAAATGTAATAGTATGTATGCTATGTAAAAATGAGAAGTTAATAAATAAATAAATAAATACCATTTGTGAGTTAATTATTCTACTGGACGAATCATTGGAAGTCACAGGTCCATCCTTCTTCTGGCTTACACTTCCACCAGTTTCTCTGCAGTATTGTATAAACAGCTCACAATGCTTTTTTATGTCAAATTTATGCTGCAGTAGAACTTTTGTAGAATTTGGTTGACTCTTTGGCACTTTTGGCAATACATCTCTTAATACACAGGGTGAGAATGTAGATGGCAGTGGCCCCAAAGATGCAATTGCAGCAGCAGTTATCTGATTTTTTACAGCTACGTCTTCATTTATTTTTCTCCACAAACGATAAATAAGAAAGTAACGAACATACATAACAGTTGATTCTGGATGCATGGGAACATTTTTCATTATTTTCCTACAGGAGAAAATAATGGAATGTAGATGGCTAATACAATTTAATAGGTATTAAATATATAATTTAAAAAGTATATTTTATGAAAGAGAATTTTAATGATATGAAATAATAACTATTAATTTTTTTTTAAGTAGCATGAATTTAATAACGTACAAACTTAAGAAGTATAAAAAATTCATTTCAATAAAGAAGTATTTACACATTTGCTTCAAAGTAAGGTTCTTTATACGTTTAAATTTGAGTTTAAAAAAGCTTGTTCAATATACTTTCTTTTAAAACGATCAAATGATATTATATACAAACATATTAAAGAATGACATAAGTAACATTTTAGCTTGTAATTTATACTTACGTTATTATTGGATCTAAAATGTGGTGATAATTGCGATTCATAAATTGTATTTTCATTAAAGTGTCTAATAAATGTTCAGTGGAATGTTCTGAAAGAGACATATAAATGCTATGTAAAAATAATGTTATACATGGTATGGTAGAACATATAGTCCTATATTAATAAATTGAAATATTTATACATGTAAAGACATACCTAGATAAACATAAAGACAAGAAGTAAGCCGTGCACAAATTTTATCATGATCCTCTGTACTTTTTCTAGATGCTTTTAATTCCATATCTATGTACAATGCCAATAAATTTGACATACTATTTAAATAAGTGGATCTACTGCGATCCTAAAAAGATGAAGTTTTATAAATTCACATTGACAAGAACAATAAATTATTCATAAAATAATGCATTAAGATTATAACAAGAGCTTACCTCAGAAAGCTCACGATATACATATAAGAATAACAGTAAGGTCTCACTAATAGAATCCTTTAACTTTGCTGCTTTTAAAGGCTTTGTATAACATTCGTTTACACTGATACTTACATTTCTGTAAAAAAATAATGTACTAAAGTATTTTATAAATGTTTATACCTTGTTTACAAAATAATAAAACAAGACATCAAAATTTATAATATGGTAGAAACTTAAATTATTAATGAAAATTGAAAAATTATGTAATAGAATTTTCACTTATTTAAAATTTAGTGCATAAACTCTTACTTGTATTTATTAAAAATAGAACAAGTGATATTCATAATATTATAAAATTAAAATAAATAGCTCTACGGTTAATCAAGTAATTTATATTGTCATCACAGAGATTACAGATTATAAGAATATAGAGACTTTACTAAAATAAATATTTATTCAAAGTTAATTTTCTATAACTGCACCTACAGCTTACGATAACTGAAAGTAGTTTTCCTTGTTCATACAACATTTTAAAATATACTCTAATGTTATATACTGTAATTTTTATAGTTATTACATATTTCAAGCAATTTATGAATTTCTATACAAGTATTATATTTTTATTTAAAATGTTTGTTATTACTTTTTGGTTTATATTAGCACATTTTTATTATTATTTTCTCTATTGTTTATATTTGCAATGGTTTAATTAATTTAATATTACTTCAAGAAGTTAAAAATAAATTAATGTTCACTAGAATATAATATTTTTCTCAATTAAGTAACACTACTTTTTCTACCATGTTATTATAAAATAATATTAACTTTATATTAATATTTGAAATGTATAAATTTTTTATTTATAAATAAGTAAAAAGACATGCATACATCTAGCTATCAAGCATACAAACTCATATAATAAAATTTTCTTTTCTTATTAAACATAACACCAGTTCCCAGAAAAAATGTTACTGGCAAACTGAAGGTTCCATGAAGTTAGTATATAATAATGTAAGTATTACCTCACATAAAACTGCATAAGTTCTGTTAACGATGCCATACTCTTGCACAGATGTATACATTTGCACATTTTCCTAAATTCTAAGACCCAAGGAAATAATTCAATAATTGGTGACTTTGATTCATCATTGTTTAATTTGGGTCTTCCGTCACATTTAACCATTTCCTTTTTGGTATCTGTATATTAATAAAGATCACTGTTGTAATTTTGTACCTCAATAAACTTATAAAATTAGTTTTATAAGAATTTAGATAAACAATCAAAGTAACGTGATTCACTAAAATACACTAGAGATTTCTCAATAACTAAACACAATGCACTTGTTATTTAATCTAATGAACACTGCAAATCTAATTATAATTTAAGAATTGAGTTATGCCATAGAACCACAGAAGAGAAAATGTTTTTGTAAACAAAAAAAATTGTCCTAATGTATATTTTGAATGCTCAAAAATTAATTTTTATAGGACGAAAGTTGTAATTTCTAAGCAACTAAAATTTTTAAAGCAGCGTTTCTCAGACTATACTTTTGCAACGAGCGGATTTAATCCCAATAGAATTCCACACTCTATATATATATATATATATATATATATATATATATATATATATGTGTGTGTGTGTGTGTGTGTGTGTGTGTGTGTGTGTGTGTGTGTGTGTGTGTATAAAGATTATTTACATAACACATCACGTTGCACATATTTTAGTATCAACCTGTTTCTATTCTATGCAATAAACTATTTCAATTCATTTCGAATGTATACCCGGCAAAGCGACTTTTTGTTAAAGAAAAACAATATTTTCGTATTTACAGTAATATAATCGCACTCAATATTAACAGCTACATGTCGTAGTAGAACGTACACAATTGCGATAAAATTTACGAAATCATCTTCTAAGTTATTCAATACATCTAAATAATATAATGATGTATTGAAAATAGCGATAAAAATCGATGAAACACAATCGTAGATAAAACACTGTCGTCACTATTTTATAAAAAACTGGCAACATTTAGCATTTAATATATGGTTTTAAATCAGTCACGAAATTAATTAAAGAAATTATTAAAAAAATATATATTTTTTGCTTTGCTTACAAAACCTTTTCCAAAAGTGAGTATAAAGAATAAAAAAAAATCTAAATTATTCCACTCAGTTGAAAGTATTCTTCAAATAAATTAGTATATTAGCACAAACTGAGGACAATCAAAAGAATAGCTTCACGTTAACGATCAACCACATACGTCGTACAGTAGGCACAAAGTTAATTTTTCACAGAAAACTTGTAACTATATCACCAAATAGTAAATATAACTCCGTCCAGAGATCTCATTTACGTTTTTACGTATTGAGTTGGCAGTCGCTGAAGGGCAATGTCAATAAATGTAGTGAGAAATCGATCGAACGCGCGTCAAGGAAGCTGCGTGCGAAGTCTCAGCGTGGTTCTGGCACTAAATATTCGTAAACAATACAACATTCGAAAAACACTTTAACGTGATATCCACGTACCTTGCACCAGAGCATTCTCGCTCTGAATGCCATTTATCCGTTCTTCCACGACACAATTCATTTTGCTGAATTTCCAATAATTCGTTAGTATTATGTAAAAACGTTTCTTCCTATCGCAGCATACCTCATATTACAGCGAAGAAACTATCGCGACCGCGTCTCTCCGTACACTACGCTCTCTTCAACGGCCATATTGACACTGGCATTTGGTACAACCACCACGAGGGCGCGTTCCCTGCACCCCACTGTTACCAAGCTCTCATGTATCTTTCATCCAACAACAGTATGAACTGAAAACTAAAATATATGTTTCTCTGTTTCAGCTTTTTTTATTGCAGATTGATTTCTTTCGCCAACTGATTTATTTAGTTCGATCGAGAACTAAATAAATTTTTCATAGTAATAAACTTCGTGTCGTAAGGCTTCGAATACTGAGGTTCTTTCAAGGGTTAAGAGCAGCGAGGGTTTGGAAATGAACGGCTGATTCGTCGTCCTTTCAGGTAACCTAGCCAATGGAAAATCGTTGTACGTAGAGCGCGCAAATCATGAACCGAGAACACCGTTATCCCTCCCCCGCAACAGGGCCAATCAAAATCGAGCAATTAAGTAATTGCAGCGCACGAGCTTGTAAATGTACACACGTACGTCTATTTCCATGTTTCCGACAGAAATATTCTCGGAGTATTGCCTGCTGTGAAAATTTAATTGCGATCATAAAATATAACAAAACGAAGTTAAAGATCAATGCGGTTCTGGATGAAGTACGCCTGAAGAAAGATAGACATTTAACATTCTCAGCTACTTAATATTCAAGATTTCATCACTTTACATTTTCAGTTACACTTTTAGAAACACTTAGGTCGATTTAAATAATTACATCGAATTATAAAAGATAATAGTATTAAAGGAGAGATTTATGTAGTGTTTCAGGTCACTTTATCGCTTGAAACATTTATCTTATTTTAAGTATTTGAAAAATGTTTTTTTTTTACACCAGTTATGATTACACCCAGGGCACCGTATGGTGTACTTATTTTCATTGTACATGAAGGCAATGAGGTGAAATAAAAGTCGCCTTTATTTTTTTTTAATGATATACTATATTTTCTTAATTATATCTGGTACCGATTCTTAAGGCGAGTTCAATAACCTTTATTTCTCCTTGACGTCTCCACATACAATGAAAAATTTTGTGGAGACTGATTTAAAATTCATTTAAGTGGTGCCCAAATGCGATTGTTTATGTAGTCTTTATATTTACGTTAAAGTGACATTCTTAAATAATTAAAATGTAAACTATGAAAAAGCTAATAAAATCGTAATCATATTTTGTTATACCAAACATTTTTTCGTCGTATTCTTTATTCTAAAAGCAGCCTTAAAAAAATTAAGAAGTTTAAAGGCTGCAATTAAAAAAATATAATGGAAAATGAAAATTTGCATTGTGTCTGTAAAGTTCTCCCCCCAATTTTATCTGTATGTTCTGTGGATTAAAATAAAGAAAGTTTTAATATACATGAGTCTCAAAATTATTTGTTTTTAAGGTCTGCCTACTTTCAATTGAAACTTTTCGTCACAAGAAATATCCAAAACGTCTTCCACTGATAGCCACACGCGCATTAGTCAGGCTGGTAAACTATGGTTGGGGCATACGAACCGGTCAATTTCGTTCACCCTTAGACATTGGGGCACGGCACATGGGCAGTTCCTACTTTGCCTTTTGCCTCGGCTCTCAATATTTTAACGACTGTAATGCGTAAAAAAGAAAAGGTGAAATCTAAGCAGCGACTAATCCATGGACAACGGAATGAGAGGTGAAGCAAGAGTCAGAATGGGGTCTGCTCGCATGCCGTGCCATACAATTAGTGTACAAGGCAGGGGAAAACCGGCCAGTTCGCCGTGCTCTAACCATACTATTATGGTTATAACTGACAAAATTCCTTCATATTTTTTCTATTTCCTATGTCAATTTCGAAGCGTCGCGTAATTCATGATATAACTAGCAGGAGCTCCATCTAAAAAATAAATCGTTTTATGACTTATGTTTATTGGATCTTTCTTATTAATTTTGACATGTAGAATATGCCTACCACTTTTATGACAGGAATTTAGAATCCCCTTTTATATTAGGTAGCAATAATTAGCAGTTTTGCAAATAAGCGATTCGATTATGCTGATTGAAGATTCATGAAAATTCTTTTCATGGTATAAAGTTTCACGATACCAATTTATGTTTGAATGAAACTGTACGTTACCAGTTGCTTGAAATTTTTTCAGCAACCGTCAGTGATACTTCGGCGAATGAGAGATTTTGTTGAAGTGAAAGCAATCGATCTGAAATCCAAGTGAAATTTCAATGGCTAAAAATTGATTCAACATCAGCATGTAGCGAGAAACGCGCTTGCGCAGCAGCATCTGGACAGCTGGTCTTGTTCTGTCGGTTCTTGTCGGCCGTAGCCGCGATCCTCCGTTCCGGCGGTGTCGCCCACCTCGGGCTCAGTGAGCCGATGTGTGAGCGCCGCGACGCCCAGAGCAGCCCCGACGTTAAGCGTCGTCGACGTGGGTTTGACGAGAGCCCACGTTTTCTTTCACGTCTTCGTCCTCGTCGTTGTTGTCACTTTTGTCATCGCCTTCTTCGTCGTCTTTTTGGACGATCGGCCATCGTCGTGGCGCACGCGGCTACACATCGCCGATCGGTTTGGTGCGCGACGAAAGGGAGACAGAGAGAGAGATAGAGACAGATACGCGTACAGTATACCTTCCTCTTTCCCTCTCTACTTCTCTTCCTTTTTCTATCTCTCTCTTTCTATCTCTGTTTGCCCCCTCCCCGAGCATCTCTGTCTTTCTCTTTCTCAATACTCGCATGTTCGTTTGCACGGAACCATCATTTATTGCTGTCGTTGTTGTCCTTCCCGTTGGTGAATCACCTGTCTCGCGAATGGGTCGCGAAACGCATCTCCTCTCTGTGCCCTCGTTCAGTCTCTCGTTGCTCGAGGGAGGCATGGCCACGGAAAAAAAGGGGATGACCGCGGCCGAGGACGTAATCAGCGGTGAACCGGCGCATCAAGGAGAATGACATAAACAAGGGTACATTACAACAAACCTTCTAGCTTCGCGACAAAACGTTCTGTGCAGTACCTTCGATGATGTAAGAAAGACGTCGCGCGTCTGTTGGCTTTTTCGCCCTCTCGTTAAAAATCGTATTGCCTCTTTTTTTTCTCGTCATCCACTGGGGTGGAGTAGGAAACAAAGTTGGCTGGAATAAGAGGGGTGAGAAGGGAGATTATGTAGAGTATGAGCGAAACGAGGGGAAACGAGAAGGTAGAAACAGCCACAGAGAGGGGCGGAGGGAGGAGGGTGCGCTGCCGTGAGTGAGTGCGCGGGTGAGCGATGGTAGAAGGGAGGGGTATGAGAATGAAATGGAAGGGGCAGAGTGGTGTGTATGGAACAGAGAGGGTGTATGACACGGGTGAATGAAGACCGCGATGCTTCGACACGACGGTATATACGTTCTGAAGAGTACCTTCGAATGACGGTAAACGAGTGATTATAACTTTTTAATTGCACGACGCGATGTTAGCTCACAGAATTTTCAACGAACTTGCTGCTCGTCGTGCTCTTCGCAGCATAAGGGCATCAATGCTCGGGTTTCACAAGACACGTTTGAAAAGCATTCGGTGAATTACTTGTGACTCAGAGACTCCATCGATTCTATGGCAAGAGCAATTATTTGTCCTTTTCTGCTCACATTGTGTTTTAGAGCACGTGCAGGTCCACTGACACGTCGGAATGTAAGGATGTGATTTAGGTTTGACCTGTTGATTCTGCAGAAAACGCTTGCCGTTATGCGAGGCATGCACGTTTAGTAATTTACCTGATGCTATCAATCGGAATATGCATGTTGAGACTGTCATTGTGTGAACGTATTCATTCTGCATTGCGAATTAGTGTAACTACAAGACGCGTTTGAAGCTGCATTATTCTGTAAGAAGGGCATGTAACTTAATTACGTGAGATCAAAAGAAAATTAAATTGCTTCAATGAGCGTATAGATGTACCACGTAAATATTGTTGCGTTAAAATTTAATTGTATATTCTACAATCAATAAAAAGATTATATAAATTTGACGATACAAGAAATATACTTAAATCGTATAAAAATAGACAGTATTTGTGAGCGCAATTCTTAATATAACTATTTGAAAGTGATTAGAAACCCCATGTATGTATACTGTAGCTTATTCGATCGCTTTCATGTTATCTGTGCATTTCATACGAGAATGTTTGTGATAAAATAAAATATTGATATTCCAGGAAATCTTTATATTCAGTATAATGTCGGTTTAATGTCGATTATTTCAATTCCCTGACGACTTATTATGAGCATTTGTAAATTTTGATATTTTCTATAAACAATAACATTTTCTAATGTCGATTTTACAGAAAATGTTTGGAGCCTGTTGTAAGAATAAAACTCGAAGATGATATAACAAATACAGTTGGTCGAATCGAATAAATTAGTCCCCAATAGAACAATAAGAACAGTCTTCAATAGAAACAACATTTATTTATGCTACGTAAACGCACAAGCAACAGCAGTCGAATTATAATATACCCTAATATCTTCTACACTCTGAAGACATTTGCATACATGTATAATGTATGATAAAGTTCTCATATAGACGTTACTGTCGAAGAAATTGCTGTTTACAGAAGCGTAGTTAAAAGTATGAGACATGTAATAATATATTCATTAAACGTTTATAAACATCCTTTGCACGACCGTAGAGAAGTACTGAACACTTATAAGGACTCATAACACTCAAAAAGTTAATTTATAATCTATGATGATTAAGCGCATTTTACTCCTCTTTATAAGTATATCCAACCCGTGAAAATAGTTAATTACACTTACATCGTATCAGATTTATTTAAAAATGACAAATGATCGTAATAAACCGTCAGGAAAGTGTACACAGATTTATAATTAATGACGGTTTACACAGTACCAAGATTTATTATTTCGTTTATAGCAAGAGTAAATTAGAAAACAATGACATTTCATTTGTTAATGTATGAACTTTTTATTTCCAAAGTGATGTAAGTCACTTTTTTGCTATTTTGCGATTAAAGGTATTGCAATGTTTCTAAAAATATTATTGCTTATTATGGAAAAACTTATTTCATATCTGTTGCCTAGAGTACTTATGATTTTTTTTACAGTTGTTGACGAATCAACCTTTTTTTATAATAGTAAAAAGGCTTCAGTTATTTTCTAAACTTACATTTTATTAACACTAAAGACATACCGTTAATCGACGTACAATCAATAACGTATACTTCATAAATTCATAAGTAAGTCACAGAATGTAAGTATAAGTAATTCATGTAACATATTTAATATACAGTTATTCATCATCAGAAATAAGAGTTATTAAATCTTCAGACATTTCAGTTTCTTTCAAATATTTTAAACACTTGTGGTAGACTGGGAGAATGCATGGAAGCAAATCCATCAAGTCCTTATGTTTGATACGTTTTGTTGCGTCAAAATTCTACTACGTAACATAATCCATGTAAGTAACATTTTTTCGAAGTCGTCTTATCCGGCAGTATTGACAATAAATTGTTTCTAGATAAAAAGATCATATCTATTTGTAAATGAAACAGCTTCATCTCATTTTTCCGGAAAAATGACTTATGCCACATTCAAAATAAAGGGTTCATATGGTTATACTTGAAAAAGTATAATAATACTTTAACGCACAAGATGTATCATCAGTTTTAATATCTTAATTAAATTGTAATTAAAACATGTTGTTGTATTAAAATTCACACAATTTTCTTTTTTTTTTTAATATAGAGAATGCACTGCGTACATGAACGTGTACTAATTGTCATTAAGTCTTCAATATTATGGCAAATCGACGTGTTTATCAACATATATGTGTAGGATCGGCAGAGAAGCGACCGAGTGTCGCAGTTAACCCTTTGAGGACGATTAACGCATATATGCGTTCCAAAAAATTATTCACCGTGTGCTACGGGTCACTGTAATGGTCCAGGCACAGCTACTTATTGTGCGCTATAAACCTATGTATTCAGACGAATTATCACTTCAGCTCATTTTATTAAAATATACATATTTCGTTACATACTTTGCAATTTTAAAGCACTAAAACAAGTGAACAATCGACATCATACACATTATTATAATTAAATAATCAGTTTAACATGTTGTACCACCGTGGAAAATTTCAGCACATGGCGCACGCTTTTTCCCGAAATTTTCAGGGCTCAAAGGGTTAAGAGGGGGAAAATCGGCAGGAATCAGCAATTGGGGAATCGAACAGCGTTCATTTGCAAGCGGAGACACCCGGGTTCGATTCCCGATTCTCCGGTCTGATTTTTCCTATTTCCTACATATGTATCAGAAATTGAAGGTCCTCGATGCCGTGTAAAAGAAACTTTGGATCAACACGAATTCCTAGACAAGGCCACACTATTCGCCAATAGGAACCACTATAATACCGTCCTTATCTTTCGTACCGCGTTCATGTCCGCGAATTCGCGTTGACTGTATATACAATCATTAACACTAAACCTACCGACAATTTATATATATTAACGCTAATGTGCGAATTATCGTTAATTAATGCATTCGCTAATTGTTGTCAACATTAATTGGACCTTCCCGTTATAGTTGAAAAATTAAAATGCATTCAGTACTTGAACTAGATAATGTTCCAACTAACTAGTTAATGTACACATTAAGTAAAAATTGTTAGGTGAAGTTTGAGTTTCATTTGAAACACATAAAAATTACCTACGTAGTACATACCTTTTATGTTCTGTTATATATTTTAGGGATGTACTTTGCTATCAACAAGTCAGATCTTACTTATTATTATACAAAACACTTTTACTATAAAAAAGAGAGAATAGATGAGGGGTTGGGATGGGTTATGTGAAAATAATACTTTATTTGTACTTTAACGGCTTGATTCAGTTAATGTTAACAATAACTAGGGAATGTTAAATTTAACGACTTTCGAACATTAGAATTAACATACAGGGTGTTTCCGATCTGGTGGTACAATCGGAAAGGCGGTGAATCTACATGAAAAAATAAGTCGAAAATGGAGAGTAACGTTTTTTCGTACGAGGCTTTATTTTCAAATATGTAAATCGATGTTGAAGATTCGTCCAGTACGCGTACACTTGACTATTCTGTCGACTAGACTTTGTTGCGTTTATATTCATGAACATCACCAATATCATGGCTTGTTATCGTTTCCGACTCAGATTATCAGACTTTGTTACTCTGTCAATCGAGAGAACACCGACACGATCTTCGCGGTAGGTACTACAAACAGTAAGCATAAGTGTGATCGTGTGTAAGTGTATGGCGAACTCGAGGAATCTTCAACATCAATTTATTCGGAAATGAAGTATCATACGAAAAAGTGTCACTTTCCGACTTATTTTTTCATGTAGATTCACCCCCTTTCCGGTTGTACCGCCAGGCCGGAAACATAAAAGTTATATTTCTTGCAATTGAGTGCAGGTAATAATCAACTTAGTACAGACAAAAATTGATTATATGTATATTATAGGAAAAGTCGTGAAGTCATGTGACGAAAGCGATAACAATGATTGCAGAATTTTTAATCAAAAGTTTAACAACGGTCATTTGACCGGTCGTGGTAACTTTAGTGTTAATACTGCTTTAAACGCAGTTTTCTTACAGTATCGCAGTATCATACTCTGTTTCGCCAATGCTAACGTTTATAGAAAATGCACATGTTTCCATCCAATTCAAAATACACAGAACATTTTTTTAAAGTAATTTGAAAATATTTAATCTGCATTGGTGAAACTGAGTATAAATTGGAACAAACTTTGTAACGGAGAAGGGTTATCATTGGGTTTACGGCTTGTTCTCAAATTTTGTAGATTTCTGAATCGTTTCATAGTTTTGCTGCGACGAATCAACGTGACAGTAAACCGTAGCTAAAACTACGTGATAGTCTGTGGACGCGAGTGAGAATGCACGGTAAGGATGTGAATTTGTTTGATTTCCTTTAGTTTATTTTTTATATGGATACGAGTGATTATTTACATCAGTGAAACGCCATATGTGACAGAAACATCGCCATAAACGAAATCAAATGTCACGATTCTGTGTGAATTTCACGTGTCGCTACATGTACGGGACAAGTCTATAAACATTGAAAGTTTCTTAAAATACGGTCGTGCATAGAAGAAAGCTCATTGCTGGAGGATAACTACATGGTGAGTACTATTTGTTGTCGCTGATACATGTCAAATTAATTAACTATGTTTGTCAAGTTCAATGCAATTTACGTGCGCACTTTGTGATATTTGTTAATTTCATAGGATTAATGGGATTATAATATGCAGAAATTCATGGATAACGTGTAATCATATTCTGTTACATAAGCTAAAGTTCTTTAAAAATTTTGAAGAGCTTTTCTACATTGCGTATCAGTATAGTAGTATTATATTTTATTTAAAAATGTTTTCTATTACGTGCAAAAATATTTCCGTACTGATTCGGAAGACTTCCAATTTGACAGAAAACTTTCATAGTCACAAAACCGAACGATAGTAGGATGAAAACTATATCGAGAGAAGTTGACCAGCGGATCGATGACCATTTAGAAGTTGTTTTCGAACTGCTATCATGGTTCGATCGTTTCAAGTCTGCCGAGTATAAAACTGTTAAAAGCGCACCAATAATTTCAAGTATGAAAGTTTCTTAAATGCTCTCCGGAAATCTGGTATTAATAGTTTTCATTAGTTCAGAAATCTATCTATAGATATAAAATGAAGTGTTCTGACTCACTGATGATTAGACTGCGGATCTTTATGCAGTTTAACGTATCGAAGATCGTGAAGAATCCACATTTTACAGAGTAAGTGAAACAAAAAATGTACTTTTAAACATTTCAACTTCAAAATGCAATTTCGCCATAGATGCGTTTCATCAGCTACGTGAAAATAAAAAATACTGGAGTCTACAAATGTATATTTGCATAAAAATCCGCAGTCTACTGATGATCAACGCGTAGCCCAAACCGCTGATCCTGGGGAGCTGAAATTTGGCAGACACTTCCCTTTTATAGCCTAGGAACCACTAAGAATAAGAAAGAATCCTCCCACCCCTTCCACTGATATCAAAACTACCCACGCGAGAACGGGTACATTAGTTAGTAATGAATAACGGCTTCAAGTGCACTGATAAATTTTAGTATAAAACGTAGAAATGAGCTGCTACAAAATTTGAATATAGGTTTTTTACTGTATGGATTTCATCGTTCCGCTGGTATCATGCATATGTACACAGTATTATGTCTTAAATGGAAATAAGTTAATACTCGAGTATAACATTATCCCATGACCTAAAGCCTAAAGTAATAACTTCTTCACTCGTCAAGAATAATAAATATTAAATATTTCTATACATTGTAATTCATGAAAAATTAGTAAAAGTGATATAACTAAATATCGATTGAAACTTATTGCTTTTCTTAAAATTTATTGTTAATGAGACTTATGGTTAATGATATGTACGTGAAAATTGTAATTGTTGTGCTTAGTATGGAATACTAATATAAATCTCTTAATCGCATACTGCAACGAATAAAAGGAATGTTAATTACTCGTCAGTTTAATAGAATACGTATTTATAATGACGCATGTAGCATTTTCATTGTATATCTACTCCTTTTTTCAAGACTTATATTCTGGATATATTAAAACACATTTCTGGATTAATATAAACGTTTTCAATGACATACTATTATACGAACTGATAAAACATGATTTTCAACTTGGAGATAATAAAAATAAATGTTCTTCTAGTATTGGCTTTACTATATTATTGCTTAGCGGTTAAAATGCTGCAAAATCAAGGGCAAGTAGATTTTGAATCTAATTGACTTGAAAACTGTGATTCGCGTGTATGTAGATGGCTCTGAAAATAGAATTAATGAACTCATACAATCTTGGTATGCGAACATATTGATCCTTTGACGGCATGTATCTTCATGTTATATGGTACATATAATGTGTACAAAGAAGTTCCATAGTTTCTGATTTCCAAAAATCAGAAAACACAGAATTTAATAAATGTTTATTAATGATATCGTTGATTCGCATCATATCTTAATAATAAACACTACAATATTATATATACGATACAATAAATAACAAATGTTCAACATATCATTCTTATGGCTGTTGTTTACTGTTTTCGTTACTGCTGTTAGTGGAAATCTTTCTCAAACCTCAATAAAAATGTCAACAATAATTAACTATTCTGTAATCTAGTGCCTAATTAACACGGATTATACCTCATTATACCGAGTTGTATTCATAATTGGATATGGCATAGAACCTTTTTATCGGTATTAAAATTTATCGTTATATTTTTTTGTAAATTGTAAAATTTTATGTGCAGGAATAAATGAAATGTTATGTTTAGCATAACATTTAGAAAAACACTTTTTTAATATTTCCAAACATGTTTTAAACCTGCGATAATGAATATTCATTACTATTTTGTTATAGAATGCAATTCACATTGCAATTATTATGTACATAGTACGTTTTAAAAAAGAATCTCTTCTTCTAACAATAAGCATGATCGGATCATGAAGGTTTTAGTACAGATGACCTTTTCAATCTACAGTTTCAGATTATTGTAATACATGATAAATTAAAAGGATTATTGTCTAATATACGTATGTATGTACATTGAAATGGAGGCTGTTCAAGTTTCTGTGATTCCCCAGGATGCTTGAATTTTAACAGTCGTTTATAGCATTGTAGCAGAAAACCATTCAAATAAATACTGACTGTTGAATTGAACGTATCTTATGATTAAATTGATTGGAAATGTCTGTTTATATTTATAAATATTCACTTACGTTAATAAAGGTTATATCATGGTTCTGATTGCAAAATTATCATTTGAACACAGAGTATTAAAAAAAATTGGGAATAAATTTGATAATTTGTGTTACTTAATTTTATTAGCTACGTACATACAGTAAATTTATAGTATCCTGAGAAATTCCTTTTTTTAATTTAAATTGCAAATTTGTTATTCTTCTTGGAATTGGAAAAAAGGAATGACCACGATAGATAATACAATCGAGAATTTAAAGATTCACTCCCTTAGAAGTAGTTCATTTTTTAAGTTCGGCGCAATCCTAAACCGATAGGATTTCATTCGGGTTCAGCGTATAATGTTCGCGTATAACGTTTCTGATCGTGTCACATCTCACGAGTCCTGCTTCTTTGTACTTTTTAAGCCAACCCATATTCAAATGCCATGCCGTGACATAAAAGACCATAGACATTTCAGCCAGCGTGAACTATGTAAATGTATACTCAGATTCTTCAATTTCACATTATTTTTATTATAAAACGGCAAAGAGTGAAATCACTCTTTAGTGCCCTCATCCGTTTCATTGCCCTCATGATTATGTCTCAAATTACTATACATCCACTTTCATACCGCGTCGTGCGCATTCACGGGAACTAATTTTGCATCAAGGTTCGAACCGGTATGATAGATTTAACATACTGTTATGATATGCAGTGTGTTAGCAGAAGCTATAAGACTTCAGCAGCATGTAATACTTTCAGTAAGGAACAAAAAATGTTTAGTCAACGTAAGCCCTAAAATGAACACTTTAAGTATTAAGGGCCTTCATAAGTGCACGATATAATATTACGGCCTGTGCGACAAATTCTTATAGGCGTTTAATGAACGTATATTAGGTCAGTTGATAAGTTCGTGTGCTTTGTTCTATTGGAGTTCGTCACGTATTTATGAGTTGTGTTCATTAAAAATAATTCGTGAAGTTTGGACGACAAGAGGATTTTAAAAAAATTGGGAAACGCTATTGAATACAAACTGTCTGTATATTCTTATTCTGTAGTCGTAGGTATGAAACGGTGGCGATCGTAAAAGTGAACATAGTTTATAGCGAAAAGTTTAGTACAGTCGGACCTCGGTAACTCGAACCTCAAGGGAAGAGCTAAAAACTTCGAGTTATAGAGGTTTCGACTTATCGAAATTTTTGAGTAAAAGAGATTTAACAAACGAAAATTCGACATACAGAAGCTTTGTACGAAAGCTAATAATTTTCCAATTATAACGGCTTAAAGAAAGAAAAATTCAATTTTTGAACGTGAATTATTTATTGTATAAATAAATAAACGTAGTCATAAAACGAATACTGGGTTATTATACTTGTTACATATTAAAAAAGTCTGTAATTTTGCTTTGTGTTAATGTATTAATACATTGTTGATCGATAGCATTTTTAAGTGTGATCAAGGCAGAGAATACGTTTTCCTCGATATTATTGCATCTTTCTATAAAAGTTCGTAGAACGTTCACTGCTATTCTGGCCTGATTTGCTGATACCGGTGGTTCGATTGCAACGGGCTCCTCGTCATCCAGGTCCTCATCGTCTATTGCAACTTGGGTGGTAAATTCTATAATTTCCGAATCAGTTAATGATCCGTTAACAAAAACTTCGTCGTCACAGTGTACAAAATCTTCAAACGTTATGTTGTCGATGTTGTAATGTAACAAAACTTGATTCCATTCGGCTTCTATATTACGACTTGCAACAGGCCCCGATTGTTCTTCAAAATTTTCTTCTATTTGCCAAGAAAACCCACAAGTTTTAAAACAGTTGACTATTGTCTGGTGTGTTACATTTCCCCATGACTTATCTGCTATTCTCATTGCTTGTAAAATTGTGATGGAGGTGCTTTTCCCTTCTTCTATATCTGATAAGATTTTTTTTACAACTTCTTTTCTATATAAAGTTTTAAAATTTTTTATAATTCCTTGGTCTAGAGGTTGTAATTTCGAAGTAGTGTTCGGTGGTAAAAATTGCACTTTGACTGATTGAAGCGACGGGATATTGTTGTGTGCCGTACAATTGTCTACGAATAAAATAATTTTTCGTTTTTCTTTTTTCATTTTTATATCCAGCTGAATTAATCAGTCGGCAAACAATTCGGCGGTCATCCATGCTTTTTTATTGCTCGCATAATCTAAAGGCAATGATTTACAGCCTGCAAAGCATCGCGGTTTTTTCGATTTTCCTATAATTAAAGGTTTAAGTTTCTCTGTTCCTGACATATTGGCCGCTAATAAAATTGTTACTCTTTCCTTGCTATGTTTGCCTCCGTGACATTTTGCATTTTTGAATGTCATTGTTCTGCCGGGAAGACATTTATAGAATACCGCAGTCTCATCTGCATTAAACACGTTTTGCGGTTCGTAATCCTTTAACAAAGCTTGCAAGTTTACTTTCCATTCGTGACAAACTTCATCTTTGACGCTAGCGCTTTCACCGCACAACTTTCGGAAAACAATATTATGCCTCTTTTTAAATTTCTCTAGCCACCCATTGCTAGCCCTAAAGTTGCTATGGTCCAGTGATTTGGCAAAAAACTCAGCTTTTTCTTACATAATTAGTCTTCCTATGCTAACATTTGCGTCTCTGCCCTGTTTAAACCATTTTATTAAACATTCCTCGATATCAGGAAATCATGCAGTTCTTCTCCTTTTACGATGCAAATTGTCACACGAAATTGTACTTTTCTGCATAATTTCATCTGCATTTTTCAAAATCGTCGAAAGAGTGCTCGTAGGAGTCCCGAATTCCGTAGCGATATTCTTTTTCAGTTTTGATCCACTTCTCACTGCTTCAATTACATTCACCTTTTCAGAAAGTGTTAGTGTGTTAAGCTTCCTCTTAGAACTCATTTTATTCAACGTAAACGCAAAAGTTAAAGACACGGGAGATGATGACAATTGTGCGTTCGACTGACAAAAAACGATTAGCTTACATGGATATGCACGTGGTCGAAGGGCGAAGAAGTAGGGATACGGCTTGTGTCATCTTATGTTATTTGAGACAATTCTAACGGTTGAAAGAAAGGAGACAATATCGAATGATTTGTTTCTGACATTTTGTGACACATAGCTGTAAACTTCGAGTTGCAGAGGCAGCGGCGATAGAAATTCGACTTATAGAGGTAAACTTCGACTTGTAGAGGTCTGGCTATTCTAACTTCGAGTTACAGAGGTAAAATAATGCATCTGGACATATGGCAAATAATTCGTGTTAAAGTAAGTTTTATTTCGACTTATAGAGGTTTTCGCAGCGGAGCGGAAGGGAATGAATAAAATTGTAGTCTTATAGAGGTTTTCGAGTTATAGAGGTTCGAGCTATCGAGGTCGACTGTAGCATATTTGAATGGTTGACTACGAAAAATAGCATGCTTCGTCTTTTACTGCGAAAACTAACACGCTCGAATGATTTGCCACGAAAAATAGCATGTACAGTTTGTAACGATGAAAAGAAGCACATTTCAATAGTTGGCTACGAAAAAAAGCATGTTTAATCTTTTTTTACGCTTTAATCTTTTTTTTCCACCCAACCTATCCTTACGTAAACAAGTGTTGTTCATGTTTCAGAAGCAAACTTACGCTATTACTGAATCTCATTTTCAGATTAGTGAAACAAAGAAACAACATCTAGTGAAATGGAAAGAAAAACTTGTATTTGGTACAAGACCGGTAATTTATTAAACATTAAAATACCATACTGAAATTAGGTAGATTAATATTTTCATATTTTTTTCCTTTTGGAAATTAGATGGAGTTCTTATTTATTGAACAATATTCTTCAGGCTTCAATTTTTCGATGCAAAATGCATTTTTAACAATTTAAACTGACTTCATGCCGAAACGTGGTGGTTTTTGCCGCATAATCCAAAACGTGCTATTCTTCGTGACGAAACAGTCTATATACGTTATTTTTGCGGCAAAAGGCCAAACGTGCTAATATTTATCAGATACGATGAAATGTGCTTCTTTACGTGGCAAACTGAAACGTGCTGTTCTTCGTAAGACGAATGAGGCGTGCTATTTTTCGTAACGCACGTCGATATACAGGATGTTTCGGAAACCGTGGTACAACCGAAGAGCAGGTGATTCTTAAGGTAAAAATAAATCGAAAATATAGAATAAAATTTTTTCATATGAGGCTTTGTTTTCGAGAAAATTGACTTTGAATATTCGGCGGGTACGTGTGCACTTAACTATGTATGTGGTAGTTGAACGGATTTCTATACGCACCATATTTCCTCCACAAATGGCAATAATATCATATGTAATGCTAATCCCTTGTCAGCTTTGTGTCTAGCTGAATGCTAATTGCCTCCGCCAATGAAAAAGTGAAATGTAATGTGAATACAATCTAGTCCACTCCTGTATTATTACTGCAGTCCGTGCGGGAACGCCCATGGGCGTCCAAAGATCGTACTCAATAAATGAGCTTGTCGATTCCCCGTACGAGACGCGAGGAAGTATATACAGTAGATTCCCGTATAACGCAGTTAATATGTTACGCGTTGTATGAAATCGCGTTATAGGATACGCCATGTAACCATGGAGATAACAAGCTATGTTATGCTCGACTAAAGTAAACGGGGAATTTCCGCATTTTCTTGGATAGCGCGTTGTACGAGAATCGCGTTATATGAAAAAAGTCGTCGCAATATCTTTAGCGCGTTGTAGGAATTCGCGTTGTAGGAACTCGCGTTTACGGGAGTTTACTGTATTCAGTAAACCTTTAAGCTTAATTTTCTCGAAAACAAAGCCTCATATGAAAAAATTGTATTCTATATTTTCGACTTATTTTTACCTCAGGAATCACCTCCATTTCGGTTGTACCACGATTTCCGAAACATTCAGTATACCCACTGAACTCATTACTCTCACTGCGAGTGAAATATGTATTTTTATTGTTTGTTTAATAGTTATTCGCTTAATTCGTTTAATAGATTAATTCTTTATCCAATAATGAACAAATGTTTATTCGAATTAAAGAGGTTTCGTTAGTAACAAATAGCAAGTTATTCATTTTACTCATTCGTTAATCGTTATTAGAATAAAATTTAGCTCAGCCCTGTTTCTGAAGGAGCTAGTAAGTTTTCCGTAGATGACGTGGATTATCATATACTTTTGCGTTAATGAGTATACTTTTTTCGAACGCTTACGTCCCGTGCAGATGATCATTAATCTTACTTATTAAGTAAGTAAGTACACTACCCGAACGCCCACAGGCGTTCTTTATATTTATAACACTTAAAGAGATAATCTCAAGAGATATGTTGACTAATCATTTTCTGTTCCACTTTACGAGTACTATATGTTGCTGAAGTTTTAGATCCTTTTTTTAACACCTGTACATGCACATGTCACAGTAAAAGGATAAAATTCAGTATTTGAATCGTTTATTATTGAAATGGTGCATGTCCATTTTTGGGTAAAATTAGGTTATGCGCTTCTATAATTGTAGAACTCTAACAAAAAAGTGTCTTTTGATATCTCCTATTGATTCCGATTAAAAAAACCGAACAAACATTATGTCGAAGAAAATTAGGAAATTTTTATTGCCTGGTGTAAAATTGAAAAAAAAATGAACATACGCCCTTTCAATAGTAAACGATTCGGTCGTATACATCTATTAACAAATACATATATGCATTTTCTTACGATTTTAGCAGAAGTATCGAATAAATGTCAACATGTTTAATTTGTACTGATAAATGTCTGTGCTTACTAGTAAATGTAAATTTTGTGTAAATTACATATCTGCTTAACAAATGGTTTTTAAATTGCATGCAATTTGATACTTTCTGATTTAACTGACACAAGGAAATAAAAATACACGTTAATTTTAGGTATCACATAGAACTGCATACAATTTGTTCCTTTTTATTTAACAAACTGTGTTTTATATTGTTTAAAACTCTACGGTTATGTTGTTTGTGTACACTTTTGCTAAATTAAAATCGTAAGTGTATACATGTACTAATAAAAGTATGAAATGTCTTGTATCCTAACACTTTTACTGGTAAAGTTACTAAATGTGTACATTTACTCTAGTAAGAGCATCTACTTACAGAAACACGTACAGTTCGATTTTATGATTTTTTATTTCTCGTTTGATTTATTGTACGTTGTAAGATAATAAGCGTTGCAGATTTGACAGTCGAAATACTGGTTCCGCAAAGTTTGTTACTTCAGCAGACCAAACTCATGGTAAAATTAAAATTAGTACTCAATGAACGTACTCACCATTTTTAAAGTCCGCGCCATACAAGCGTGTCCGCATGTGGTTCAACAACGAGTGATCTAACCTCAAGCACGCACTTCACACATTGACACATCGTGCACACGGTGACAGACAATCGGAACTCTTTCCATACTTGCATCGCCTATGATAATAGCTTTCACCTCTAAATATCCTCGGATAATACTCGGACACATCATTATTTCTACGCGGTATTATTTCACGAGATACACTTGTCGCAATATCGTCTTCTTTCTTTAAAATCTGTTGAACTACGTCTATTTCTAGCATCATTTTGACGGCAATAAATTTCGCAGAGTCCGCGGATACTCCAAAGTAACAACGTTATTGGTTCAGCCACATGAGAGGAAAGATTCTTAAAGTGTTCTATTTAGTTGAAGGACGTTCGCCGCTTAAAGGGGATATAATACACTTCGAACAATCATGCTGGGCGGGTGAATACAAAAGGAACGTACAATGTACATAGTACGTTCTTATGAACCATTCGTTTCGTTTCTTGTATGTGACCGGAATTCCAGAAAGTCGATCGATCAGAAGCATCAGTAACATGCGTTACAGGTCACGATAATGCGTCCCGAAAAGAGGTTAGGTCCCATTGCGAGTCAACTTTGTGATGTAGCGTGATCCGGAAGCGAAAGCGTACGGTCTGCGTGTGGAACCGGGCCACACAATAAAGTTAATGAGATGTCGAACGAACAGAAGTGTCGGGTGTGTAACACTGTTCAAGAGGTTTGCACGTATAACACTCATAACATTATTCCCGTCTCATTTCACAACTACACTACTTTGGTAATTGCCCAACTCGCAGCATGAGTCGCCCAGGGTCACTATTTAATACCAAAGACCAACGTAAGAGCTCGCTCATCGTTTTTATCACAATCGAGCACATTCAGCATTTAAGAGATGTATGTCGGCATGTAACGGTACAGTCCATCGAATCCTCTCGGTTCGCATGTAATGTTCGACTGTTTCTTTTGCGAGCAAGTCAACATTCATCACTCCGTCAATTGTGACGGCTTACGAATAAACGTAGCGCTTTTTATGATACGCTCTTGTGTGTATCACGATAGTGTTTCTTACGCGAATTTCGTACTGGTCCCCTAAAAGCTGGGTCTTACTGCCCTTATTACAATTTACGAGCTTTATATCATTTTATTGTGTATTCTTGAGTATATCAGAATGCTAATAAAGTAATAAGAGTAACGCAAAGTATGGTCTTCACTTTACGAAACATCATTAGTCACATGCATATATCCGACAAATTTAAAAAATCGATTCTCTTAAAAACGAAGCCTCAAAACAATTTTACTCTGCATGTTTGATTTCTGCCTTCACGTACCATTGCATACTATTCGGTTGTATTATACACTGCGGGACACCATGTACATTACACATACGTACATACAGGGTGTCCCAGCTTATCCGTTACCAGCTCATATTTCCTAACTTATTGAACATACAAAAAATGTTTTATATGGAATTTGCATGGTACGAGGGGGCACATCTTTTGACGAAGACGAATTTTTTTATATTATTATTTTAAGATATATGAACAGGGGTTCTAATCGAGCCCTAACCCGGTTAGTCCCGGTTGCGGCACAGGATCCCGTAGTAACAAGTAACCCATACTTGCGATGGGTTACAGAGAGCAAGTTAATGATGATAAACTGAACTCGAATCAGATTTAACATCCAATAACTTATGTAATTAACTTATTTTTTATATTTATCATAGAATGAAGCATTGCAGTTTGTTTTCATTTTTAATAAAGGGTCCTTCATTAAATAATCATGGAGATTTCTTGTAGTACTAGTACTGATTGTATAAAAAATCTGAATGTTACGAAGCTGATTGAAAATTGTGTCACTGCGTTAAACATGGATGTTACGGTATGTTGACCGATGCAAGTTGACAAAAACTGAAGGAATGGACATCACCAATGTTCGGACCAGTTGCATAACGAGTGTAGAACGATGGTGTGTGTTAAGAGCAGTTTCTTTTTATTTCTTGTTCTTTTTTTATGTAATTTTCCTTATCAATAAACTCGTTCTTTTTTTTTGTTACATCCCATTCAATGTATCTTCAAAGTATCTGAAGATTAATTATGTCTTTTGAAATAAATAGGTGTAATGGTTTTGAAGAAATTTTAGCAACCAAACTTGAAAACACAATTTCAAGGAAAACAAGTTTAGGGGTTTACTGAAATTACTGCATCTCCGTTCATTTTGAGAATTTCGGCAGAAAATTTTGAAAGAATATTCTTAAAATATCATACTCCCTAGAAATGTAAAAAAAATAATTATTTTTAACCATTTAGGTATACAACTGTGACTTCCTAATTACTGGCAAATCTTTATTACACAGGATGTCTTTAATATGTACAAGTAATTCGGAGTAAAATTATCTTATTGTTAGTAAAAATATGTTCATAACTGCGTCTTGAAGAAGTTATTGTAAAAAAACTTTATGTTTCGTAGGTTTTACTCAGGAGGCTGAGAAATTTATGATAAGTAAAACTCATGGACATTGTTCACATACAAGCGTGATGATTTATTAGAAAAGTTTCGCAAAATGTAGTCCCCCTGGTACGCATTGTGAATACCTTGCGAATACTGAATTAACTACTCAATTGTAAACATAAATATTTGTATCTATCCGCGGAATAGTATACTTGTTCAGTGTGCATATGTACGTGTATATGCTTACATACTCATATGTGATCATTGAAAAACTTACGTGCCTTAAATAGATTAGGCACCTTAGATTGCTCAGAAAGTAGCAGATTTTGTTGCATCATACAACAAACAACGTAATATTCAACATGTATCGTACATGAATTTTCTTGATAATAATTTGTTAAATGAGTATTTATACTTACTCATATGTACCTACATCTTATTTGTGTACATATATGTTTGAACATCTATTTTTGGTGGAAAACATCTTACGTCAGGTTCAATCATATTCCTTAATGGATTTCTGGCTTTGCTTTAAATAGTTACTATTTGTTTGCACATGTGAATTTGCGTTGCATAAGATCAACATTGTTCTTACAGATCTAAAGAAACTGAAACTGTACTAACACTATATTTCTGATCGCTTATTTATGTTTCTTTCGGTCTTACTGTGTTCGTTGTTCTATACTGTTACAAAAGATCCTTCAAAGACATAATTAGAAAAAAGAATCAAGAGTTATGATTGTATATAAAATTACGCTCTGTTAAAAACTTTCAGCATATAATTTGCGCCTGAAAGAAATTGAGCTCGAAACGTCCGACCGTGCACGTGAAAATTTATTTTGAAACTTTTGACGGGAGTTTGGCAGAAATAATATGTAAAGTTCAGAAATGCGAAGAAAAGCATACGCTATAAATTATTCGATATTTTATAAACTGTGTTCTATAGAGGCATCGGACATTGAGCAAGTTCGCACAAAGATTTTAGTATGTGATACATTCACAATTAGTATTGGATAGAGGTAACTATTGTGCCAGCACGGACATCTAAATCATTTATTTCTCTTCTCATAATAAGAAAGAATTTAATGTTTCTAAGTTTTATGTAAAATTTGTACATCAAATATTGGCCTGTTAATGCAGTGTGCTACTTACATATGTCATTCGCGTACGCAATTATTGAAGAATTAACAAATTACAAATGTTAAGTGTAAACACTTCCTCATAATATTAATTCCCGAATATACAGGATGTTTCATTTAACTTGACCACGTTGAATATTCCGCTGTTTTTGAAGATACAGAAACGTCTCACTTAGAAGCAAGTCGGTTGGTGCAAAGGGGCAAATATTAGGATGTGCAGAAAATTTCTCTTAAGATCATATCTTTAAATTCAATAATCTAAACAAGGTGACCTTTGTATGACCTTGTGCAACAATATGAGTTCAAATTAATTTGAAGATGTGCTTGAAGATACATTTATGAACTTTTAAATTAATTTGAATATATGTATATTCTTGCGTAAGGTCATTGAAAAGTCACTTTAAGATTTATTATCATGTTAGAAAGTAGGATGAATGTTCGCAAACATATGTCGAGGAAAACCTATAAATCAAATTGAACGCATATTCTTGTATTAGGTCATTTATGGGTCGCCTTGTTGTAAGTTATTAACTTCTTTTTGATGTTAGCTGTAACATCGCTTCGGAAAAAACATACAATGCCTATTAAAAAGCCATCGATGGTCTTG
This sequence comes from Macropis europaea, assembly GCA_916610135.2. Classification (NCBI taxonomy): domain Eukaryota; kingdom Metazoa; phylum Arthropoda; class Insecta; order Hymenoptera; family Melittidae; genus Macropis; species Macropis europaea. Next base: position 27,366,170 of record OU744345.1, read on the forward strand.
AAATCTTGAATAATATGACTTCAAGAGAAAGTTTTTCGGATCGTAATATTTACTCCTTTGAATCAAACAACTTGTTCTTGAAATAGTTTTTTGTATCTTCAAAAACAACAGAGATATTTAAAGTAGTTGAGTTACATGTAATAATAGACAAAGTACAAAAATGTCTTGATCATAGTTGAATATTTTAATGAAATAAAACTCACACAGATGTATATTACCTAAAATTTATTTCGATGGATTCTCTTTCAGATTAACTTTTATGTTTATTTTTAATAATCATTGTCAATGTTTGTCAGAGAATGCTTTTCCATTTTCTTGTAATTATACTGTCGAATACAATTCTACACACCTTTTTGTGTTTTAGAAATGGTATTGTCTGCAACGGTAATGATAGTGTTTTGCTCATAAAATTAACGATCCCTTTTTATTTTAATTTTTTATTTTATTAGGAATAAAATTCTGGATACATCTGGATACAAAAAGTAAAAACAAACTAATTGTAAGCAATATTATTCAATGGTCTTTAAAATGAACTACAAAATCTAAAAAAAATGTTCAAGTCATATCAACAGTTTCTGGCTCTAGAGAATGCTTTGAAATTCGGTATTACCAATTATAAACATTTTCGTTAAACGCGCTTCAGTGAAATCTTTTAACCCTTTGCGGACGACAGACGCATATGTATGTATTTGACGAATTATCATCTTTGCTTATTCCATTAAAATATATATGTCTCGTTACATATTTTACAATTTTAAAGGACTAAAACAACTGAGCAATCGAGATCAAATATATAATTATAATTAATCATTAAATTAAACACGTGTTCTACCGCGACAAAAACATACTAAGTGGCTGTTATCCACATGGACTTATGCAATATATGGAACACTATTAAGTGCTTATAACATTTAAAGTGTTAATTTTAGTACTTAAGATTATTAGACAGTTTTTGTTCCTCTTTGTAAGTATGTATTACATAATTTTTTCACTCTGTATAAACATTATATCCTGAAGTAATTAGGGGATCAAGCCTAAGTGATACTCGTAACATCTGTTTCACATGACGAGATTGCAAGTTTCTCTACAAGTAAATGGACTGAGAATGCATAAGCAAGTTCCATCGCGATAGTTTGTTCCAAATGTGTAAACGGCTTTAAGATTGAAACGCTTGTGGTACGACACACGGTAAGCTCACGGTACGAGATGTCAACTTGCATTATGTTACTTGTTATGCCATTTAAGGATTTGATTGCATTTTGCTTCTCGTGCAATACGGTCGTGTCGAAATTGCTAGAGAACAATACGAAATATTCGTTCGTGAAGGAATTAAGGGAGTTGTGGAAGCTGATGCAAAAACATGAAATTGTAACCTGTAATAGATTTGAGATTAATGTTATTCTGTTTATACATGGAACTTTGAATTTCTGACACGAAATTAAAATCAAAGTTTGATCCAAGCGAAATTGAAAATATACATATCATTTTATTCTAAATAGTATCACTCATTTTTCACACGTATTGGTAAAATGATTATTTTATGACTACAATTTGTTGAATTAGCAGTTATTCTTTAAATTTTGCGGACTAGTTCAAACAACGTTCTTTTAATGTACTGTATATTATAATAATACGAGCATGCAAACCAACGTAAGAGAACTTAAATTACATGATTTATTTAAATTAAATTTCTCAGAAAAGTAAACCTTTATTTGTTTCCTATTAAATGTGTTTTAATGAGAGCTTTAGAAGTTTCGCAGAAGTACTTACCACGAATTCATGCAAAATTGTATATTCAAATGACATCTTCAATTAGAAGCTGACATAAATAGAGAGACGGTTTATCATCCTGCAATTGAAAAGTGAAAAACTCTTCAGTGTTATTTGCTCCAAACTTCATGAATATACAGAGTGGCTTTAAATTACTGTTTAAGGATTTAAGGACCTACTTTTCTTATCAAAACGCAGGAGGACTAATAAACATGAGTTTGCAGATTATCCCTTTCAAATAGATAATCTTTATTATCTGCGGTAAGAAGTACCTCTAACAACAAAGGTGTGTTGAATAAAATCACACAAAAGCTTATGGAAAAGAAAAGATAAAATGAAGGAAAAAGAAACTAAATAATAAATACCTAATAACATTCATTAAATAATCGATAATTTTGTCCTTCAAAAATTTTTATTAAAACGCGAAGCTGGTCTATGTATTTAAGCAAAGTTTGATGAAAAAGTAAAAAATGATAAAGAAACGTTAGATTACTAGTACTAGGTTCTATAATAGATAGGTTAAATAATTTTATAAATTAGTATACTCTTTCAGTGTAAAATAAGATAAAGATACAGCTGTTGGTTCATGCATATTTTATAAAGCACTAAACAGACTCCTTCTCGATTGTTTTAGTAACAGCAGCTGTTATAGTTGTTTGTACTTACTGTGGATTACTCTGAACGTGTATTCAAATTTTGTTTACTTGGTAGGTATTAAAAAAGTTTGAAGTTGTGGTTTCAGGTTTTAACAGACATTCTATATCTTTAAGATTACAATGGACGATAGCTTTATATTTCAAAATTAATTATGCTTTGAATAGTTTTTTTTCGAGAAGCATCGTGTTTATTATCGCACACGTGACGTGGCCAAGAAAATCAAGGAAAAGAAATACAAAATGTTTGTTTTAATTTTTCGATATAGTTACAATATCTTTTTCAAAATATTTTCGTTGTACAGGATGAGTCTCTAAAAACTGTTATCTAAAAGCACTTTTGACTCACTGATAATAGAAAAAAAATAATTGAAGATGTTACAATCGAAAACCAGCCTACAGCCTTGAATAGCAGTTTTTGATCTGTTTCAAACCCACAGACAGTAATAAATATCCTTGACCTGCGACATCGGTACCAGAATAGTTACAATTCTCGACTACTTGAGAACCTCCGGGTTAAGACTACTTAATTCTAACGAAGATATTTTGGTATTTTCATCATATATAATTGTATTCTTTTAACACAATGTACGAAATGCCTGTGAAACGATTCGACAGAAATCAGAGATTTTTCTAAATGTCTGCAATCCTGTGTTACGAACATAAAGTGGAGGATAAACACGTAGAATATCTTTTAATGAAAACTGAAATGAAAATCTGTCATGAAAAAAGCACGTGCCCATATTTGATTTTATCTCAATCAGTATTAAATTGTAGACCTACGTTGATTAGACATTTTTTGTTTAAATAGTATACTGACACCTATATATTACATAGATCACTTTATTAAACATATTTTATTTAAATTATTTTAATAGGTTTCCATATTTTAAACCTATTCAAACCAGCCTGTAATTAAAATGTACAAAATTCATGTCTGGAAAGAAAAGTTCTGAAATCTCTAGTTTTCAGAGTAAACAAGCTTCTAAAACCTTCGAGCATGATGTTGCTCCTCATATCTGCGCCGATATGAATGGGTCTCTTTCTTTTGTTCATATCATTTATGTACAATATTTTTATACACTCAGGGCTGTGTACTTTGCGGATATTCTTTTTAAGAAAGTTAGATAAGCCAACGTTCATTAAATTTTCTTCTCGCCAGTCGGCATAAGTAATGGTGGAGCCAGTCGTTCCTTCTGCTTCTCCTTTTTTTTTCTGTAACGCATCTCGTAAGTTCCATGTTCATACACCTTGTCCCAGGCAACGCTGCAACGCAAAGAAAAGTTTCCACAGTACCAAGTGCAAAGTGTAAGAACAGTACGGCAATCAAGATATTTGGCCAAAACCCAACGGCGCACACATAATTCTTTTTTGCTGTAAACAACTGAACAACGAGAGTAAGCATTACCCCGTACCGGATGCTTAAACTTTACAGCCTCCATAAAGTCCGTTGGATACATATCGTCATTGAGGAATTCTTGTTATTTTTCTCCTTGGTGTATGATACAATTTTTCTGCCAAACAAATGTACCGGGAAATATGAAAAAATATCTGCTAAGATCGTGTGTCTAAATGCAATTGCAAAACAGTTGCCGAATATCAAACAGTGAAATTAACCCTCTTAGTACCCCGACAATGTACATAATGTTTATAATTTTTTTAAAACATTGGTGCCACGGAAATTAGCGTTATTAGCTGGTTGGATAAAATAAAGTTTAAGGCTTTTTAGATGAGCTCGGTTTTGGGTTCATCTACTGACAATATGAAAATAAGTAAGCCGTTAGTTTTGTGATGTATGTATTTAATTTTATTCACCTTCTTGCAAGATGTTCAAAAGAGTACATAATAAATTAGAAAACAAGCACAAAAATATATTGCTTTTACGATCCTTCGTTCAATTAGGAGAATGTAAATTAAAAGATAATAAATTGCAGTTTAAAAAATTAAGGTTCCCTTTGTATTTCATATTTTTGTTGTAACTTTTTCATAAAACTTCAAATGACCTATCTTTATGGAATATATTTTTCTTATTTATACCCATAGAATATACCGACAACGTTTGGCCAAAAAAAACTGGGACACCCTGTTCGTAGAACCCTCATGTGCACACTGTTGCACCCCCCACAATTTATATATGGCGAGAAACTCACAGCTGTGTCTAACCTCAAACTTACAGCTATTTAATGGTTTCTGAACTAAATACAGCTAACTATGTGGGTGGTATTTTAAAAGATTTCGGTTGAATCCCAGCAATAAGAGATTATACCATTTAAAACGATATTCATATGAAGGGAAGAAGACCGAATTTACGAATAGTATTCTAAATCAAATGAAATTATCGAATGTATTCTTATTAATTTTGTCTATATTTGTAACTGCTAACGATAATTCCATTTTAACTGTTTATTTCAGGTAGACCTTTGAAGAATAATTTCGTAAAATTCATGTAATTTACATGAACTTTGGTGAAAATTTTGTGACACCCGCTACGTGGCTTCCCGTATTTCAAGATTGATTGAATTCGCCTCTGACGGACATATGCATATTCAAACGCTTGATTTTCTCGATGGATATTGCAAACATTTGCCATACACGTGTTACCTTGCCGCGTTGGTATAGTTGATTATATTAGTGGCTTTCCTATATGTACAAGCGTTAGAAAATGTACGTGACAGCGCTCGTTGAATTTCCAGCATCTTTCGAGCCGTATGAGTTATATTTCTGGGGTAGTTTTTATTGTATATCAGAAATACGACACGCACGCATACAAATGTTCCACATTTTATGCTTATTGCTATTAGTGACAGAGCTACTATGATGCAATAGACAATTCTTCTAAACACTATGACTGCTAATTTTATAAATTCGATTATTTTGCTTTTAAGAATATAATCATCCTAGGTGAAATTAAATGTAGTTTGTTGTTACGTGTTTCATTCTTCATGGATTTAAAAATTTTTAAATATATCTTCTTCTCCATAATCTTCTTAACTCATTTCATTACTTTTTGTCTCTTTTATGCCATAATCTACATATTGTTTAACTAATTTTTACTATTCTAACCGGAAATGCATTCTTCAAATAATTTTTGCATTCATCAACAATTTTAAATAACCAATCATTAAAAATTAGTAAGAAACACATTATTGTGAAAAAGTACTATTTCACATTTCTGTGTTAAAATTTGAAAATACAGTTTGCGACAACTTTTTCGGGTCCATTAGTCATTCTCTGTCATTTTGCACTGTTTTTCATTTTGTACCGGCAAGACAAAAAGTGTAAAACGTTTTAACCATAGAGTGGGCACGTAGCTTCTTGGGTAATCATTAGGCGCGCCGCGCCGGTCTGGGAGACCCACTGAAGTTTAAGTGGAAAAAATTCTTTTTTTCAGTTTAAAATATTGAAATTTTAGTAACAGCAATTAATGTATAGAATTATAACTCGTTAACCAAAAGAATATATATGTAATAAAAGTATAATAAAGAAAATATTGTGAAGCAAATAAATGTACATTTCTTTTTAATTTATAACTTTGTCTTTATTTAAGAAGTCTGAAATATAACAAAAGAAAATTTTTTAAACAAATCAACATACATTTTTTCAATTTTGGTTTTCTTTTTAATTTGAGGAATTTGATGTAGAACCATTTTCAAAGCAATTTTCACACAGTACAACTACGTATTCCAGCAACATAAATAAGTAAATAAATATTGGGTTCGTCAAGCCAGCCGATGAAGAATATTGTTTCTTAGCTCTGTGAGACCGTACGCGCCCACTCCAGGGTTAATCAAGAAGAAATTAACAAAATTTGACCTTTGAGTGGAGGGATGCTCCAACCGAGAAATTCCGAAATAGTCAATAGAAGTTTACATGTTGTGCATAATGTTATTTAAACTCCGGAGAATTATGACAGAAAAAACAGAATGTAGGCGTGAGAACTGTTACGACATAGAGAAAGTGGGGGGATACAATATTTTGCGTCATGTTTCCAATAGCACTCTCTCTGCTCGTAAGATTGATGTCATTGTCGGTATTTCTGTGAATGATGGGCAATTTCAAGAACTGTACAGGAGTTGACAACGATAAAAAACGACACCAAGAAGCTAGCTTGAACTTTGCTACGTGTCCATACGACTTGAAGTAACAAATAGCATTATCTTTGCCGAAGAAAAACAGTTTTCTTTGAATGCTTCAGATAGCTATTCGTATTATTTTCATGATATTTAGAATGAACACCGATGTTTAGCATTACGACGTAGTCGAAAAGGACCAGGTATGGCGTGGGTAGCAATAGTATTATGGCCCTGTGGATGTTGTCCTCCTAAAACGTTGTCCATATGAACGAAGCAATAATCGCCGGAAATATGCATCCAGTGAGTTGCCAACAACTCTATGGATACACCGATTTGTATCCGGCAACTTATGACCAAGAATGTGCCATGCAAGTATAAAATGAATTGTGCAGGCAAAATTAGTAGCAGCGATTAGGATCGCTATACAGTGGAATATGCTAGAACGTACATAATTGGGTTCAGAACATCGTTCGTCAACAATTTAAACAGGAACAATTAAATACAAACTAAAACACATAGGTAAACATTAGTGTAAGAATAATATAAAGTTGATTTAATTAACTTTCATACACTAGATTTGAAAGACATAAACAATTTTTCCTTAGTGTAAATCATAAAATCGTAAAAAATCACATAGGAGTGGTATCATGGAAGCGAAGGCGGAGGGGGAGAATCGGTGGAGCACCCGTTGAATTCGTTGTAGCACCTTTGTTCGTTGTATCATTCTGATTTTACTGATAAAAACTGTTCGCTGTTGCATTCGTTTGTTGTAGCATACCTCACTGAATATGATTAGCGCGTATGAGGAAGCGAACGAATGCGAGTTTGAGAGAGAGTACGAATAGTTTCAACTTGTTGCCAGATACAAATTCGTGTATCCACAGAACTGATGGCAACTCGCTGGATACATGTTTTCAGCGATTGAAGTCCGGTTTATACGTACCTTAACCAGTAGACGAGACGATACTAAATGTAGAACGTCGCTTCAAACACAAAAACCAAAGATGAAGGCTATTATGGAAGGAAGAATTTGGATTTTCCAGCACAGCTATGTAGCGATACGTATATACGTACAGCAAGACAGGGTCCTTAGCTATAGGGTAAACATTTTTTTTCAATTTCTTTTTACCAAACCCTCGAAAATTGTGACATTTGAGAAAATGGCTTCTACAAAATTTCAGAGAGATTGGACAAAGGGAACCCATGCCGCATTTGAGTTAAAGTTTTGAAATTTTAATCATTTCATGTATTGACATGAAATTAGAATATAACTTTGTTCCGCTATTATAGAAGCATTAATGAATATTTTTTCTTAAAAGTACAATATCATGGGCAACGGTATACCCGCTACCACAGAATTAAAACGTGCAATAAAAATGGCGTGGAATGAAATTCCTATAACTGTATGTAATACAAAGTTTGTATGATAGTATGCCGAATAGAATATTGGAAGTAATACATGTAAATGGAAAAAATATTCATCATTAAAACATTAAATGCATGTAAAAACAGAATTCGTTTTATTATTTCATAAGTTCTGAGCATTATTTAATGATATAAAATTATTTTTTTTATATTGGTAAATAACCACAGTAAATTTCTCCATAACTTATATTAACATTTATTATTTAAAATATTTTATATTTAAAGAAAATGCAATTCATCTGTTTTAAATATATGTATGTTTACAACGTTCCCAATTTGTTACAATTTTACATTTTGATTTTTTGTATTGGATTATTTTTCATTACCAACATAAAATTCATCAAAATCAAATAATACTCATTGTATTCGGAAGTTATAAAATTTTGAAATTTCTTATAAAAGTCTAGTCGAACAAAACGTCATCTAATTGACGTTTAACAATGTTTCTACGTTTACGGTATTTTCTTCGTTTCATTGCTGAATAAACAGTTAATGTAAAACAATTAAAAAACATCAGGAGCCCCTCAGTGGTCCGAATTATGTAATTCCTATTCGCACGCGAATTAATTAATAATCTTCTAGGCGTTCATAAAATTATACAACAACGGACTGATTTTCCAGGTGATCTGTTTCATCGAAGCACGGAAATTCCGTGAAATTCATGAATATTCCGAGCGGGAGAATCGCAAATGCGAAAAAAAACAAACCCCGATATTTACAATGGGAACATAAAAAACATTTAATACTTTAACTAGCGTAGGATCTTCTATTGCGCGAATAAATAGAAAGATTATAAACATAGCGTGAAGAAAAATAAATGTATTGTATACAATATATATAATTTATTTATATTTAAATTATGTTACATATAAATAAATGTATAATATACAGGATCAAATCCAATAAATAAACACAAAAGAAAATTTGTCACAAGTCATTTAAAATCTCAGACTTGTCAGTGAGGCACTATCGAGCAACCACTCCACTGTCCACCGGGTGTACCCACACTTTTGATCACTAAGGTGTACTGGTGATGTCCGCGTGTGTGGTTAAAAAAACCGTTGAAGCGATAAATAAAAACTGAACGCACGCACGGTAGACGTTAAATTTACAAGTGATAAGAAATTATGCTTGGTAGCTGCTAGCTGTCAGGTGTAGTCAAGTGTGACGCCGAAGTGCGCAGCGCATTGCGCGTCAGCTGAGCACTGCGCGGGGCCTCACTCGACTTCGGACCGCGCTACCGCTAATATCGTTTGACAACTCGCGCTTAACATATTATGTTTTGCGCTTAATCGTCTCCTGAACCATTTCTAATCAATATTCATCGCGTTTAATATTCACTGCTGCTCTTGTTTAACATTAATTCAGTATTGTTTATTATTAGTTAATTAATTCATGTTTTCGTGATTTAACCCAACGGCTTTCGTGACCTTACGCCGTTTACAGATTCCACTTTTCCGTTTACATACGTGGTCTTTCGGTACATTTAAACAATTTTGCGATTTATTTAAATAATTATTTTGATTTTTATTAATTTTCCGATTTTAATTATTTGTTATTTAGCCGATATTTTGGAATTTGACCTACCGGTTTTCGTGACCTTACCCGGTATACACATTCGACTTTTTCGTTTACATACGTGGTCTTCCGGTACATTTAAACAATTTCGGCATTTATTTAAATAATTGCTTGAATCTTTAATAATTTTTCGGTTTTAATTATTTTTCATTAATTCGATGTCTCGAAACATGATCCAGTACTAACAAAGATTATAGGGGAATAGTTGAATTTTAAGTTCACTTTTGATATTTTAAATCGTTTAATCCGTTGTTTATATTAACGAATTATTGGAACAACTAACATTTTACTGCAACGCATTCGCGATTAATAACATTCCAATTCTATTTAAATAATATACCGTCTTTTTGGAGCAATCGAGATTCCAGTCGTAACATTTTTTCTATGCAAGATTTTATAAAAATAAAATCTCCGTTGTTAAACTATTTAACAAAAACTATTACTCGATTAACTCAGATTATTTCAAGAAGATTTGAAAAATTTATGCATCGATAGTTTGTGCATCGATAAAACGAATATGATCATACTGGCACCTCTAATAACGAAAATCTTCACGATGATAGTTTTCAATACTTTTCATCCGAACAGGTCATTATATTTCAATGACTTTAATTATCATTGTATTGCTTAATAATGTAATATTTATTTCTTCAGAGAGAAGCAGTATTTCTTTAACAGCCATGCGGTAAAAAAAGAATAATGAGAAAACAACGTGTGTTTTTCTTTAAACTCCATAAATAATAAATGAAGGCTACACAATTTTAAGCACCCCTTATGTTTTATGATATTAACAATAAAATTCGGTGAGCCTAAATAGTTGCCGCGGAGTTCTTTGTATTTAAAATTCTAATGTTTTTGATTTGCAATTGATTCACACACTTTTAACATTATTTACTTCTATTGCTTGCATATCACTTATTATTTATTATTTATTTTAGAATTTTTGAAAGTAACATTTTTTGTCTGTGAAATATGACAAAGGCAGTCAAGAAGGACGCAAGTCTTCTGGCTTCAATGGAGGAAGGAAAGTTAGGAGGAAGAAGGAAGCTTAATACATAAAGCGAAGAAAGTTTTCTTTATGTGTACTGCACGTTTCTTATCTTCAATGTACAGCGACAGGCTATTGCCTTCCGTTTCCGTAGCAAATTGCATTTTTATTAAAAACTGTTAGGTGAAGTATTCAAAAGATAAATTTAATCGTTTATGATCCAAAAGTAGCTATACTTAATTTAATTAAATTTTTCTAGTAAATTTCGCAGTGCTTCACATCGAAATGTACTATTGAATACCAGTAATCAACTACATGATGTACTAGAACCTCGATTAAACGAACAGTGATTATCTGAACATCAATTACACTGTTCATCAACTTTCAACTTTTTTTGGACTTCTTACATTCAATTGGTGTTTCTTATACATTCTTGTACGCTGAATACGAATCTGTAAACTGTTTTTTCCATTATCCTCAGTTTTTGAAAAAGTGCACATTTTCAACTTCAAAGATTTTGTGCTTTAACAGTAACAATTATTCAGTTGCTTGTTACGCGAAATGATTCTATGGGCACTCCTGAATAAGATGATATAAATTATCATTATACAGGGTGTTCCGTAACATGTGGGAATCACTTTAGGAATGGCTTCAGCAAACAACAAAATAATAAAAAAGTTCATATAAGCATATGTTCTGTTTGACTTTGTTTTCGAGTTATAGCGGTATTTTCGGTTATTAGATTCATAACAAAAAAAAAAGTAACGTTGACAAACCTTTTTTAAGATATTTTTAAAAAATGTAATAAATTAAAAAGCTAACTATTAATAACAATAACTAGGACCTTTAGCAACAACATATTCAAAGATTTTGGAAGTGGCCTCCTCTGGCTTTGATACAGAGGAGCAAACGCTTCACGAAATTTTCGGTCACGGCATGCAACTCTTCCACGGTTATTTTGTTCCATTCCGCCAACAAGGATTGCTTCAGTGACTCCAAACTTTTGTGGAACTTACCACATGCTCTGACCTCTAATACTGACCAAGTGGAATAATGCATCAGGATTCCGTTTTAGTTAAACTACCTTCGTCTGTCGAAAGAATTATTGCGACACAAAACCCACTATAACTTGAAAACAAAGTCAAATAGGACATATGTTTATATAAACTTTTTTTATTCTTTTGATGTGCAAAAGCTATCCTCAATGTGATTCCCACATATTACGGAACATCCTATATTATAAAGACTAAAACATGTTTAAATGATGATCAATGTGAAAAGGACACCGAAAATGCACCAATTGTCGCGGATATTATTAAATTTATTTTAAAAACTAAGGGCCTATGAAAAAATCTAATTACACCACGCGATAGAGCAGGCCTTTCTCCTACAGGAAACACCACGAAAATCTACAAATCGTGCTTCCTTTTCAATATAGAAACCAAATAGTTTGGTAAAACATGTGGCGTCGGCAGTGGTACTCCATGTTGGCGGACGCCACCCCTGCTGCTCGTTGGAACAGAACTGCTAAACGTGTACGTTGAGTACCACTGCGGACGCCGTTTGTTTCGGCAATCTATTTTTATTATGTATTGAAAAGAAAACAGGAATTGTAGGTTTTCGTGATGTTTCCCGTAGGAGAAAGATCTGCTCTATCGCATGGTGTACTTAGATTTCATCCCTGACCCATAGATTTAAAATAAAATGAAACATGTTCGCAACAAATTGCGCATTGTGTGTGTCCATTTCACCTTGATCATTGTTTAAGTCTCAACCTTTTGCACTCCAAGCAATTAGACTATACATTGGTAGTCAACTCCAAGACGTTTTTTCTCAGATTTATGAGTTACACAAAATGATCATGAAAAAATCTTAGCAATTTGTTAGATTATACAACTTTTGTTCAAACTTAAAATTTTTAATTTTTCAAACTTCAAAGTTTATATACTACGAATTAGGATAAGAGTAGAATAAACGTAGAAAAGAATGAACACTCGATGACATTGATGAACGAACGCATATAAACATTTTTATCAATAAATGTTAAAATCTGGGCAGTAACACTGGTCGTAGGAGTGCAAAGGGTTAATAATATAATAATAATTTATATCATTTTAGAATATATTTCGCATAAAAAGCAACTAAATGACTGTTACTGTTAAAGAATAAAATATGTTTGATGTTGAAAAGTTGCTTTTTTCTTAATTTCTTTCTCCAGAAACTGAGGGTAATGGGAAAACAGTTTGCAGATTCGAATTCAGTGCATAAAAATCTATAAGAAATGCCTATTGAATGTTCAAAGTCGAAATATGCGTTGAACCGTGTTATTGGCAAACCGCGAACTCGCGCGTTATGAAGGTCCACTGTACATTTTGATTACCCGTCACGGTTTATTTTGTCCCTTCGTTTGTCCCTGTTGAGCAGACCCCTTTTTTTTCGACGTACCGTCATTACACACCTGGTCGGTTCTTTCTCGACATCCAGAGGTCCTCAAACTGTACAGGGTGGGGCTGAAATCGTAGTACAACTGGAAAGAAAGTAATTCTATGTGAAAAAATAAGTAAAAAATTCCGTTTTTTTATTATTATATTTATATTTACAGCTGTCTCTTTTGAGCCAACCAGCAAATTTGATACATGAGAATATCGTGTGCGTGTGAATAACACTCAATAGCATTTCCACTACATTTTATTGTTTGTTATTTTTGTAGATCGGATGGTTTTGCTCTCTTCAGTCTTCTGATTTCTGGAGCTTGTCTTAAGTTTCTTGCCAATTCGTTAGGGTGTTCCTCTAATCTATTTTTGTGCGTTGGCGCGAATTTTTTGTATTTGATCTTTAACATATTTTACTCCTAGATCTTTATGGAGAGAGTCTCCACTGACATACCATGGAGCAGCAGTTATTGTCCTTAAGGTTTTATTTTGGAATCTCTGGATAATATTCAGGATAATATTCGTATTAAATTTTTTTCGTCTAGGGCTGCGTTTTCGAGAAAATCGATTTTGAAAATTCGTCAGATACGCATACGATTGAATACAATTTGGCTACCGTGCCATTCCTTTACTGATTGTTTCTGTCCTTGTTAGTGTTTATAAACATTGACAGTGATATTGTTCAAATAACACAACAGGTTTTTGCAGACTACTCGTTCTTTTTATTGTGTTACAAGTATCGTTGCAAATGTCGTCTCCGTTGCCGCATCCATGTAACTCTATTCAATGAATTAAAGAAAAATTAATAATTAACGTATTTTAATGTTTCCGCTTTTTATTTTTTCAAATTTTTGCAGAATTTTTTATTTCGGTCGTGTGATATTTTCAACACCCTTCTTGTATATCTGCTGTTTGATATAACCCCATAAGTAAAAGTCAAGGGATGTAATAGCGTATCTGACGAATTTTCAAAATGGATTTTCTCAAAAACGAAGCCTTGAACAAAAAAATTTGATACCAAATTTTTTAGTTATTTGTCCACGTATATCCACCCCTTTCCGGCTGTATTACGATTTCCGTCCACCTTGTATATGTTTCAACGTAATCGGCTTTCTCCGATAATTTGTTAAGAGTATTATCACTTCTTGTTAGATGTAAGGGACACATAATTCTCCGGTACGATAACGAAAAAACTACTTTTCGTACTACATAATTCTAGATTGTCGTAATTGTCATTAACTTCTGTATAAGGTAATTGAAATGAAAATAGCCTTGCAAAATAATCATTAGACAAAATTGTTTCGGCCGTTATCTCTTCCTTTAAACCGAAGGTGAAGAAATAATAAAAGTGTGTAGATTTAAAGCGGACAGACTACGTAAATTGTGGTGACATTTGGTCGTGCACGTTTCAAAGTAGCTGAAAATACAGAGGCGTGACGTATTTGAAGCCATTTCATTTGTGATTTATTCACAGGCACTAGAGAAAGAAAGGCAATAACAAATTATTTTTTTCGTATGTTTCAGTGCATGTGTCGCTGTATTATACAAATAGTGAATCATGTGAATAGATTTGCTTAGCTATTTTATTTTATGATCGATGATGTAAGAATTATATTTTTGTCGTAATTCAGAGGTCTGCCAATTTTTCTGAAAATTTTCGTACTTCTTGCTGAAAGACACGCTTGAGAAACTCTGTTCGTGTTCAGTACGGCCCAGTGGCGTCAGCGGAATATTGTCTCGGTGCGTCTCTTCAAATTAGACAGAAAATGAAGGACCTCTGTTCAGAGAAGTTCTGAAAAGCATTCTTTTCTGTGGGCATTGCCAAATTTCTACTTTTCTGTTAGAACCTTGAAAGCAGATTCTGGGCTTTTAAAATGTTCAATGATACTATACTAAATACTTGTGTGTTTATTTTCTCCTAAGTAAATAAAATACTTATCCTTTATTTAATACAAGGTCTCATTCAAAATACAAAAAGAATACCCAAGCAAATTGTGGCTTTCGAATAATTTAATAATGTATCAAGTTGCAGTAACTCATCATTTAAATGTACAAATAATTTGTCGCATAGTGTACCTTTATTTACCATTTTGGAGCAAAAATAAAATAAATGTTCTTGAACATTTAAGGTAATGATTACAATCGCTCTATTAAATTAAATACAAAATGATTCATAATTTCTGTTTGACACGTGTATAAGAATATGTTATGAATTAAATTATCAGGGTTTCACGATATGCTATTTTTGAATTATTTGGATTAAGTTTTCAGTTCACATTTATTTTCAATACACAGTCAGTCATAAAAGTCTGTGCATAATTAAAGATTTATTTAGTATAAAAAATGCAGGAGCTCCCGAAATTTTTTGGATAATGTTCTTTATTTCTAAGCTTTCACAGTCCCAGTTCTCACAATTATTACTAGACCGCGAATATTTATGCTATTTTTACACATTCAAATATGAGAAACACACTATGTAGACTAATCGATACATGCAGAAGGTACCCTGTTCAAATTTTTAAAAGAGAAAGTAAGTTCTGATGAGATTCCTTTCCACTGAATATGTTAGAGATATAAGATTATCGATACAGAAAAATGTGTATTTGGGTGAAAATCGGCACTCTAGTTATTACTGATAAATAGAAGCGGATGTTTATGCAAATGCATATTTTTATAAGAAACAGGTAAAGCAATGGGACCTGGACAGAAATTTGTTTTGTGATTAGAGGATTCTAAAAATAAGTCTTTTATTCTGCATTTTTCGCATAATGCATATGCTTTGCATATTTAGGTTTAACAATATATGTAAGAATATATTGCATATGTTGTTTGTCTTTTTAACCAGAT
Organism: Macropis europaea; assembly: GCA_916610135.2. NCBI lineage: Eukaryota > Metazoa > Arthropoda > Insecta > Hymenoptera > Melittidae > Macropis > Macropis europaea. Next base: position 27,381,936 of record OU744345.1, read on the forward strand.
GGGGTACGTGGATCGAAGCAGCATTACTTTCTGCCGACCATTTTGTCAAAATTAAAAAGGTTTGTCAAGCATTTCTTAAATTCCTGTAACTGGTAATATGGAATTGTTTTGGACTTGAATAAAATTTTGTCTAGATACTTCAATTATGTTAATAGCTAGTTCAAACGGTCAAGCAAAAGGATGCTGCCGCAATTAAGATCGCACAAGATGTGCTCCAGCAAGATCAATTTGCACAACACTGAATGTACATTAGGGCTCATTTGAACACCTTACTAGCCACAATACATAAATTGGAAACCGTAGGTTTAACATTAAATTATTTAATTGGGATGTACTTGAATTGCATAACTCATTTAAAAAGTATTCCTGGTGATTGCGGGGAAAAATTAGAAGGAAAGTGAATGCTATTTTGCAAAAGAATTTACGATTTACCGTTTTATCAAAAATTTCAAGTATTTTAAGTAACAAGGGCGTACAAGGATCAATAAATGTGCCAGAACGTTGTTGGAGTAAATTTAAGTACGCACCGATTATATCGTACGACGTAGAGCGATCATTCTCCATAGACAGGGTGTCCCAGGATTTTTCCACTGGGTTGTGGCATTGTATTCTACGAGAAGAAAAAAGCAAAAAATTTGACACAAATGTATGGCCATAAATGCTTTGTGTAAGAATTATAAAAAAAAATATGAAATGTACATATAATGAAGGTCTAATCAGAGAATTAAAAATGTATTTATTAAAATGAAACAGAATCAAGATGAAATTCGTATGATATTAAATGTAAGTGATTATAGTCGCCCGCCAGGAAACGTCATTCATATCACGAAATGACTTATAGATGCTACAATCGCTCAGAGAAAGAAAATTTCAATCAAAATCATGATCACCTGATAAATAAAATTTTCCACTTAAATTTCACTTTGTTCTTTGTACTGGAAAAATATATGACCTGTATTGTCGGTTTTCGGCCGGATGCTGCCGCAGCGAAAGCGTTCATAGACTGTGGATATTTCTGCAGTTCAACATACAAAAGCACGTTGCAAATGTATATTTCGTAAAGGAGGTGAGAGAAGAAATAAGTATTTGAAACATTTAAAGTGTATCTACAATCTAAGGATTAACAAAAATGATACTGGTTACCTACATCAACTTCAATCATTAAACATAGCTTTATAAATAAATTAGACAAATATTATCGAACTACCTCCACATTGTAACATACTATTATAATATTTCACATTTTTCTTATACGTTATTAACAAAGCATTTATCAGCATACGTTTGTATAACATGTTTTGCTTATTTCTATTCGTATAACATATTGGTACAGTTTGTCGATAAAAACCTGGGATCCCCTGTATAAATTAATTTCGACAGACTAACGTCACCAATATACAACATTAACTTTAGAAAAAATGCTCATAATTTATTATAATGCGAACTACAATGTACAAGAATGATTGCAAAAAGTATTGTTAAATATACTGTGAATATTGTATAACATATTAATATATTGCTTATTATACTATATGTTATACATATTTTGCATATTTTTAGTGTATATTTGCAGTTTATGTGCGTAAATTTCATATGTTTCTTGCATATTTATCATGCATAAACATTCGCAATCTATTGATAAAGGCCTCTGGGTGCAGACCATGTCTAATAGGATACGCATTCTAATGTTTCACCAGCACTGCCGTTAGCTTCATCAGGAGTCAAATATGAGTTGATAAAGTAGTGCGTCTCCTGGTTATTATTTATTTATATCAGAGATTAGTGTTATGGCTCCGTGATCACCAGCATTTTTTAACGTTCCATTAATATATTTTAAATTGAAATTAAGATGGGAAAATGGTGCGTTAGACGGAGTTACGTAGCAGCCGTGGTGTGTCTGCCGAGATTGCTTGGGCATTTCATGATCTCGATCGATTCTCGATATTTTCTGGGAAAGTACCCCTTTGTCCTGGTTAGCAATCTGGTTTCTTTCCATAGGATCTTGTGCCTTGTGGTTATTTTATGCTCAGCTTCTATTAACTTTATGTATATAGCCTAGTATGGGTACACCTCTTACGCTTTTTCAGATGTGTACAAACGTTCCCTCAAGTTTCACCGATGTAGACTTATACTTATAAACAGGGTATTTACAAAATGCCATAATTATGCTATTATATCTTGTACTTCTTTTAACATTGATAATATTGAAAATTTCTAGAGAATTTTTTAGAGATTTTTGTTGCGTCTCTCTTTTACTTGTTTTTGTTTAGCACATCTGAAACATACATAATTAAATTTATATTAACACTTTACCTGCCGCTGACACGTATATGTATATGATTTCACTCATTTATGTAACATTAATATGAAATAAATAAACGACTATACCTATAATTGATAAGCAATAAATATTCAACTATTTATAAAATGAAGACTGTAAAATACTGTGCATAAAAGGAATAATGTAGAATGTTTGTTATTTAAAGATTCTTACAAACAATGATCAACCATAACTAATTTTGTCAAGATATTAGCGGCTGTCAAAGTGTTAACACATTGACGTCGGGAAGCGTGATATCCCGTTTTAGACTATAATTTCCTCGCTAACGAGAAACGAGATATCTTGTTTAGTACTTCATTTGACATTTTAGTGCATGTTTTACCAAATACCATACATTAAAAAAGTTCTAATTCATGTATTTTTACTTTATTCGCAATATCAATTAAAAATATAAATATTCATCATGAAAAACTAATTGTTTTATTGTAAATCCTAAGACATCATCAAAGTGCTAAAATGGCCCGACGGTGAGTACATTTTAATTGAAAAAATACCCAATGTCAATTTGTTGAGTGATTGAAGATTGTGGAAACACTTGCGTTTTCTGAAATTTAACAAAATTATGGATGCACGCAGACTTTTATCACTGATTGTATTTCTTAACATTACATAGGTATAACTGAAAGACTGAATACTATTTAAAATTTGGACTCAGTGTTGTAGTTTCAAGATGGTCACATCTATTTACGGAAATATTGCGTACTCATCAAAGGTGCGGTGCGATGATTAGAGGTTCTGGAATATTTGAATTTCAAAATGTGTCGCCTATATTGGCCGTGATTTGCAATCTTGTCGTGTGAAAAATATTTCATCCGCGACACCGTGCATTTGGATTCACAGATGCGGAAAACATCGATCGTGCTGTTTATACAGTATTCATATCTACGTGTTATCGACAATCCAGTGAACACTTTTTCTTTCTAATCTTGTAAAAATAGAAACGTTAATTTATAAACCCAGTCTTCTTCTTATTATAATGGATCAAAGCAGGGAAGTGACTATGAAATTTTGATATTGATCCACAGAAGTTACGGAAGTTAGTCCCTTCATTATGTAAAATACAGAGAAGAAACTGTACGAGGGATTCCATGCTAGTCTCCGGCGAGTGTGACGAAACCAGTTCTTTCGTTCTTTTAATCCTTTGAACTCCTTTGTCGAATGTGACTCGACATCGATTTTATTCACGGGTACTCCTACGTCGAGTCACACTCGACATTTTTTAATTGCCAGTTTAAATATGTATTATGTTTCGCAATATTTTTTTTACCTAGATAAGTAATATTACATGTATATGACCTCTTTTTGTAACCAAAAAAGTCCTTGAAGTGTTTAGGTACATAATTATTTGAACCACTTGATTAGATTATCATATTTAGTTGTTGCAATACGATAAAGTGTCAATAATTAATAATGAAAAAGTATTTCTTCATTTCATATGGCCGTTTTAAGATTTACATTTGACTCATTGTATCTATTACATGTATTTTCTTTATGTCAGAGAATGGAGCATGTGTATATATATAGATGCGTATAAGACAAATCCAATGTTTGCCCTTTCTGTTCTGGTGGATTTTGAGAAATATATCTAACGTTAGGAGTATTTTTACATGTCTAAGATGATCGAGGCTGTTTGTTAGTGGGATGTCTTCACTCTTGATATAATAATGCTTATTAAGGCCCGCCAGTGAGTTGTAATCAAAGATTAGAGATCAAATATTTCAAATAATATACAGGGAGTATAAATCAAATAATATTTTAAACAGAGAACGAGATCTCAGCAAAATAAAATATTTTTATACCAATAGTTTAAAACATGAAATAGAAATACTTTTCTGTTTCTGTTTGTGAGCTACTACATAAAATGTTTGATTCTTGCAGTATACAAATTTCAAATAACTTTAAGTATACAAGTACTTGAAGGTTATAATGAAGGTTATACTTATCGTTGGTGACCTTGAAGGGCTTAGTGTCGTATGTCCTTGAATTTGTCTTTGAAATGGCTATCATGCACAGACAAATAAAATATAGCATTTCATTTAAAAAATCAAAATTAACCTCCTTATCTTATTAACTCTTCGCAACTGAATAAAATTATTGTTATTACACGCTGGCCCCTACAGAATTACGTAAATTTCTAGGAAAATTTGTACGGAATTTTAATTCTGGCTGAAATGTTTCGTCTGGTAAAGTTAGGTAAAATGCCCTGTATATTCGGCATACTAATTTGGATCTGCACACTGGGTTGGATATATTTCAGGAAGCCTTTTGAACTGCGATCTAATTTCTAACGGGTAATTTCATTTAGGTACATCGTTTATGGCGGAATGCCACCCCAACGTTTACTTCCCTTGAGCAGTTTCAAAACAGTCGTTTAATTCGCAAATCATATCGTGACGCTTCCTATACCACACCCTACCATTTTTGGGGCCAAGTGGTTCCCACATTTCAGTAATTTCCCAATATCTCATGTGTTTGCTGTCTTTACTGTTGATTTAATTAATTATTTGTTAATTCAACAAATGATTTATACGTGGCCGCTATAAGAGAAGTTCTAAAGTAATACACTAATTCATCCTTTGATATTGACAGTATTTTTAAGCTCATTATACGGGGTGATCAAAAAAGTTGAGGTCGAACTTCGGGGCACGTATTACTTATCAAAACAAACAAAAAAGTCTTAATGAACATGGATCCAAGTATCTCTAGTTTCGAAGTTACAAGATTTTGTTTTATAATTTATTGTAAACTTTACAATTTTTCCAGCTGGACATTTGGTAAATTTTTGTAGCGTTTATCTTAAATATCATGCGGATGACTATCCCCAGCGAGATGTCGTCTTAAAATCTTATTATTGTGATATGGTTAAGTCAATGGGATGTTTCCTTTCTAGTCTTCTTTTTATGTGGGTTTCGTATGCTTCTGTAACTAGCTAGTTTGAGTGTGTTGTAAGTTTTTTTTTATATTTGTTTTGCATGTCTGTTAATTTCTTCCTTAACTGTTGGGATATTTAGGTCTTTACATGGAAGTTACAAGATGTTTCCATTAGTTATAAAATACGTTGATGTATGGTACTGAACACTTTACTGGTAGAGTGCCTATGGTTCGGAAAAGCTTCTTGATATACGCGGGCTGCTTGTCTAATATTGCCACTTGCTTAACCGTACATCAACTGCATATTCGCCATTTCAGAATTTGTGTAAGAATGAACCGTAATTATTAAATAAAACAACAGTAAACTGAAGATTAAGGGGGTACACTACCCTGACGGTTTAAAAAAATCGAATTTTTTTTTTTTCCTTAATATTCTTTGTCCTTAACATTCTTTCACATGTGGCAAAAAAGGAAACAACTAGGCATGCAACTACGCAAACTATATTGGCTACTAGCACCTAAATCCAAATTAACAATCAACTTCAAAATCACATTGTATAAATGCATATTGAAACCAACATGGACGTACGGTATAGAGTAGTCATGGCCATCCGGAGCGCAGCTCTACTCCGGCCCCCACTCTGCGTCCATTCTTCTCATACAGGCTATGATCTGGGACGACGATCGACCGAGGGGGAACTGGAGGGAACTGAAACGCAGGGAACAGACCTAGAGTGGGGGGAGGCCGGAGCAGGGCTGCGCTCCGGATGGCCATGCCGGGTATAAAGCTATAGGATTCAGCATCCATTTCCAACATTGAAGTATTAGAACGATTTCAGTATAAAATTCTTCGTCTTATCACAAACGCGTCATGGCTTATAACTAATGATACGTTACATAAAGAGCTCGATATTCTTTCGGTCAAGTAGGAAGCCACCAAACACGCAAGAAACTACTCGCACAGCCTACTTCACCTTCCTAACATGCTTGCCAAGCGACTACTTGAAAAAACATCGGACTCGCGTAGACTCAAACGTTTCAAACTATCAGATATAAAAAATAGATTCCAATGATCTGCAATATAGGCATGGTATAAACAGGCTACAGAAGATATGAGCCCATGGGCACATTGTCTACTATAGTCACATACGATCTGTTCTTCTATTTTATAACATTTCCTTATTGTTATTTATAACAGATTGCAAATAAACGAGGAAATTAAAAAAAATATTCTTAAAGTTTAAAGTGTATAGAATATTATGTCAAAATGATTTATTAAAATGCAAACTCCTGGTAAAGTTACGACGATAGATACGGAGATGGGTAGTGTCATACAGAGAGACCTCGCGGACTGTAAGAAACGGAGATATGCATTGTGCTGCTTTTCAGGTAATATTCTGTTGTTCACAAAAATAGATAGCTTTCTTGGACGATCTGTTAAAACGATGTAAAGGTATATTCACGCAGAACAATAATGAAAGCCTGAATTCCATTATTTGAACGATAGCACTTAAGACAACGTTCTGTGGAGAAAGTACGATCGACATCGCAGCATTTACAGCTGCATCTTCAACGACGGCTGCAATAACATCTTATTAATGATAGAAATGATGCATTTAGGTATCAGAACAATTAGTTACAACTTCTGTACAATAATGTAAGAGTAATGACTATTGTAAGTAACGCTGCAGCCAAGACGGAGGAAAATGGTGAAAAAAATGGACAACTAATTGTAATAAAAATTTAATTTAATATCTATATTGGTTATAAAAAAAATTCAATTCAATATCTAGTAGAATTCCCTCTACTATTTGCTACTGTTCTAATTGTAAGCCTATTACTAATTGATTTTACTAATGGGGTCTGGTGGGTACGACACCGTGAATACTAACCGGGCTCTACTGTACTTCATTTTCAGAAAAAATATATTTTCAATTCATTTCAACGACTGAACTTCTTTCGACACTAGCATGGACGTTTATACCTTACCAATTGTTGACTTATTTTAAACGAAAAGTTTCTCCGAAATTGGAGTTGTACTACTTACACGTAAACATCTATGTAAGTACATATACTAGATATTAGATACAAATGAAAGTTAATAACTACGGATAACTCAAAAGAAACGGAAATTGTTCTTCGTACACCAAATTTCGTAAAAGTTTAATTTCCTGTGACTCTGCGGGAGAAGCAGCAAACATGAAGTCACACAGAGAGAATGAAAACATATATGTATTTCCCTGAGACATTTAAGAAGGCCTCTAGGATACAACAGATATTCTTCCTTGAACACTTCACTGCACCAATGAGCAGGACGAAATGGACTTCGACAAGCAGAAGAAGCACGAAGCGGAAATAAAGTGTCTGTCCTTCGTCAACTATATTGTCAAGCATTTTCGCAAATGCGAGGAAAGAAAACGAGCATCCTGGTAGCTGAAATCTTCAAGTGAAACAACTGTTGTTAGCATTTTCTGTGCATTGCTCTGCTTCGCGTTCGAATCAACGACATGGAAACTTCCGTCGTGACAATTTGACGTATTCATCCAGACGACTCTTTTGTGTCTTTTTAACCTGCAACATGACACGTCGTAGTTCACCTTCCAACATAAAGTTTGACTTTCTTTGAAGACGCACCGCCAAGCTGCCGTCAAGTGGAAATGTATTGTTTCTTCTCGCCGCATGTTCTGTTTTTTCGACTAAAAAGTCGCGTCGGCTTTTCGTTCGGTTCATTGGACAGCACCCCTTAAGATACAATGAGTCTTATAAATATTTGGACACCACGATACCTTAGAAATTTTAAAAAATTATTGTCTTGTATATTTCTTTATAAGTGTGGTAACAAATTGTTTTTTGTTGTGTTCAAGCATGTATTCTAAATGACAGGTTTTTACATAACAAACAATATAGGTGAAACTCAGATAATTCCGTGATGTTAAGATTTTCTTTGAGTTCTATTAGGTAAACTTGAAAGAATTCTTAAATAATTAAAATGGCATAAGGAAGGCATGATCTTTATCTACAAGACATAGTTTTAATTGCATACATTTTTTGCTTCTTTCCTTGACGCAGTAGTCTAAGTAACTAAATGACCTGTTTATATTTCCGTGATAATCATGTTTTTTATACATACTATTTTATATGGAAATATTTTAATATCTATACATTGTTATCGTGCGAGCGTTGAAAATAGTATTTCGTTTATTTAGTTCTGTCCCAGCCTCTTGAAGATTTAGCAATAGCCTCCGAAGGGTTGTACACACTAGTTTTTGACATTTTTTGAATTTCTTACATACAGGGTGATCAAATAAGGAGTCTAAGACTTTAGGGGCTTATAGCACTCACCGAATGTAGTAAAAAATGCCTAATCAACATACGTCCTAAAATCAATCCTTTCATTATTACCACTAAACCTACCGACAATTTATATATACAGTGAGTAACAAAAGTAAGTAAACAGTCAATTTCTGAATGAACTAATAATGTTTATGAAGTGAAAACTTAATGTTACATAAAATAATGTATAGTCAGTTATAGAACGGGGTATGCTTAAGTAGAATAAGTGATAAAATTTTTATTAGTTAGTAACATATTTACACAAAAATATGAAAACGATTATTACTAGAGAAACATATGTTACAAAAGTAAGTAAACATCTTTTGATTTAATTAGTTAATAACCACAATGATGGCCATTCTGTAGTGACATTTTTGCCAAACGATCAGGCAGAGAGTGTGTGTATTTGTTACATTCATCAACCGAAAATGATTGCCACTTTTCTTCTATTAAACATTTTAAGTCATTTATATTTTTTGGCCTACTTTCTGCTATCTTTAATTTAAGAATTGACCACATATTCTTAATGGGAGATAAATCAGGGCTTTGCGGTGGCCACTCTAAGATATTAATACAGTTTTCTTTTATATAATTTGTTACAATTTTTGCTTTGTGTATAGGAGCATTGTCCTGTTGCAGGATAAAATTATCCCCTATCAGCCGTTTGCCCTCAGGAATTATTACTTCTTTTAATAATTTTAAATATACAGAGGCGTTAACTTTCCCACTTAATATTACAATTCTTCCTACTCCGAAAGATGAAATACACCTCCATACCATAACACCTCGATCCATTGATTTTAGTGTCGGTTTAGTGCACTGATATGAAAGCACTTCATCTTTTCGCCTCCACACGAACATTCTTCCATGACTATATTTTAGTCGAAGCATCGATTCATCGGTCCATAGTATTTTTGACCAGAATGTTAAAGGTTGCAGTACGTGTGCATAGTAAAAATTCATCCTTTTTTAAATATTCTGTTTATTCAAATAAGGTACTTTCCTTGCAATACGGCCATGTTTTTCGACTGCGTGTAATCGCCGCCTTAATTGTTTGCGTTGACGGTGGGTTCCGGTCTTCACTTTGAAGTTGCACACGAATTTTAGGTGCTAACATGAATGGATCTGTTAATGAAATGTTTACTATTCTTTGATCCATTCGATTATCCGTAATTCGAGGCCGTCCTGATTTGGGTGCAGCCGATACTCTTCCATTTTTCTCGAAAGCCTTAACTATTTTGAAGGTGGCTGCTACAGATTTACTAAAAAATGTAGCGATTTGTCTATATGAGCTTCCCTCGTCTTTCATTTTAATAACAGCCATTTTTCAATAATGATCTTGAAAAAACAGAATACGATAGAAAACTTCTTTGAAATTTACACTTATTAATGAAAATGCACACTGAAGCCATGGCTGAAGCTCTTCACAAAATAATAAAGAGACCATTCAACTATTATATGTAGATAAAACATTTCACGAATATGTGTTGCAAATTGAAAATCTAATGAAAAATTGAAAGTGTTCACTTACTTTTGTAACCTCTATAAAATGTTTATATGAATAAACTGAATAGAATCGCACACAATACGTTTATAACGAGTGTAGTGACTGTTGCAAACAACAGAAGGGTGTCAATGCTATGTATTCTATTTTTATCGTAGGTGGCGTTAAATGTATAATTGAATAAAATGAATTTTGCCGTTACGCACGGTAGTGTTTACTTACTTTTGTTAGATACTGTACATATCTATTTCTACCGAACCGGTCAAATGACCGATCTTTAAATAAAAGTTATATTTTCTGCAATTGAGTGCAGGTAATAGTAAATTTAGTACGGGCAAGAATTTATTACGTGTATATTATAGGAAAAGCCGTAAAGTCAAGTGACGAAAACGATAAGACTGAATGCAGAATTTATAATCAAAAGTTTAAAAACGGTTATTTGACTGGCTGTGGCAGCTTTAGTGTTACAAATTTAGCTGCGTCAGGAACTTAACGGAGTTTCCTCTACTTGATAATATCTGATTCTTGCGGCACAAAAATATTCGGACACTTAACGCGCTTCTGTGTTTATACCTTGTAGCACATCAGCTAGGTTGACTGTTAATATCGTTTTGGAACAGATGATGCAGAGCATACCTCAGAGGATTAGTTACTGTTAAGAGTTCATCGTAACCATATGAATTATTAGTGAAACTGGGACTCCATATGCTTAATTGATTGCAACATGCAATTAAGCAGAGAAGCCACCCAACAGAATATTAATGACTTAGTTACTTCGTTAACATACAGGACATAACTTAATATGCGGGAAACGCATCAGAGATGGATTCAGAACTTTTAGACACAATGAAATAAATTTATCCAAACATATGTTGAATTAGACTTTGCCTTCTAGGTATGCATATGAGTTCTGTGTTTTAGTAACTTGTATCTGCTTGCCTTTACCATGCAAGCTATTCTTATCACATATATGAACGTTTATCTGGGTTAGCATAACCGTGTTTAACTTGGAGCAGTACTATAAAATCAATAGCGTTGAGCATACACGAAAACTGAAAATACAAAAATACTTTAATAAAATATACACATGATGAATTTTATAAATTTGATTTCTTCTTTCCCAATTTCTTTTTTTTTTCAAGATTTCTATGCAGTGTGCCTAGATACAATAGAACCTCGATTATTCGAACACCAGTACATAATTCAAAAATTAGTGTGCTATTTTTTAAATTTCTTGACTAAAAAGTGGGTTAAGTTGGAAAACCGTACAAGTACAATGGTATTATTTGAATTGTTGAAAATTAATGAACAAAGTTTAACCACAGCTAGGCATATATGAACGATTATCTGGGTTAGCATAACCGTGTTTAAATTGGAACAGCGCTATAAAATCAACGGCGTTGATAATACAAGAAAAGTGACACTATTCTTTCAAATATCTCAAAATGTGGATTTTGGACTTGTACTGTTATTCAACTCACCGATTCAATTGTAAATAGTTCCAGCGTTGGAGTAGAGGAAACGTCACGTGTTTCAGACATCATCAGTTCCGGTACTTTTTAAAAGCACTGTGTGGAAGTACAATATAAATTAACCCTTTGAAGTCCTTACTTTTTTTTAATTTTCTTTTTAATAACTCCCTATTATTTTAAGTGTCTTATTTGAAATGTACTTCAAAAGACAGCTGGTTGATAGGATTAGATTTAAACAATATTTTGATTTCTTGTGTGCATTTGTATGCGTATTCCTGTAAATTACAATGCGTTCAAAGTATTACAAAGCAATAGGGTTATCTGTTGATTAGCAGAGTTGGAAACCGGATAACTAGGTATTCGGATATTGGATTAGTAACCGATTAACCGGCTAATAGCCGGATATACGGCTAACGTGGTTACTGTTATCCGAATATACATGCAGAACGATTAATCGATTAAATACTGTTAATCAGCGAATGGACTAAATGGTAGTAGAAATATTTTGATTATTTTCCTGTTCCGTATTTTCTAATTGCTGCCTGTGAAATATTTAGCTGTAAAAATTTATAATATTAGCCTTATCAAAGTTGGCCATTATTTATAATTTGTTTTAAAACACGGTATACATATACTAAAATGTAAGTACCAGTTTTGATATACATTTATTCAACACTTACAATAGTATGTTCTCGTAGAGTATGAATGCTAATTGTTAAGTATGGTGTTACGTGAATAATACAATATGAGAATAACAAATAATGCAAATATTAAATAATTAATTATTCGAATACAAATTATTCGCTCCCCATGTGATTTAAGTGACACTTCTAGTCGCTTAAAAAGGACCTCATCCAAAATCGACGAAACCACCCCCTTCCCTTATGAATCTTTTTCAAATATTGCATATTTATAGATATATGTGGCTGTCATCAATTTCAATTTTCTCGTAAGTCCATAGAGTACGGGATAGGGAGAGTCATTTTGCGAAAAATTAAATAGATACATAACTCAGGAACGATTCAAAATAGATCAGTAAAACTTATATAAAAAAATAGGAAGAAGATAGAGCTTTCAAATGATATATGATTCATTTCTGGCAAATATAAGTTTATGCCTTATAATTATTCATTTTTTGTTGTCTGAGTAAAGTTGTGCCCTACTCTGATGCTAATAAGTTTTACTCGTGGCAAGCACATACTAATAATCAACGCGTAAATTATGCTACCTAAACTTTAAAACTTTTTACTGCTGATGTGTAATGGACATTGCAATTAATGTCTTATTGTTTTGTTTCAATCAAGAACTGTATTTGTTATATTATTCAAATTGGAATATGTTCAGTTGTCTGTATTGATTAATTAAGAATTCCAAATTTATGATACTCTTGTATAAAACGTGCATTGCAACTTTAATGTATGTACATATATCTTCGAATGTTCTGATTGTGAGTTTGGTTCTTGTGACGTGTTAATTACAGTAGGCGTGACATAATTACTGAGTATTTGTTGAATGTCGAAATGCAAATCAAATTAATTGGAACGTAGCGGTCGGGAAATCGAATATTTGAGCATGATTAAATCTACCAGCTTGATGAAACAAAGCCGGTTTGAGTAATACAGAGAACAATAGGTTGAATGTCGCAAAGCAAAGGACAAAATGATTTAAAGCTCAAGAATAAAGGTCAGTGAGAAAAAAATATAAAAGAGGTAAAGGTAAAGATAGATTTGAGTGTTCTAAACTATTTTATACTGTACGTTTAGACATTAAGAATGAGTGAGTATTAATATAGTAAAATATTTCGAAACGAACGATCGATATGGAAAAGTAAAATATATTTTCCATTTCGTAATTATAAAACAAATCCTTCTTATTTAGTGGTATTTCAGTTTTTCTGACGTAAAATGAAATTTATGTCACTTATTATCGGATTTTATTAACTACTAACTTAAGTTTCAAATATTTGTTATCCTTCTACGTACACCCCTGTCCATAAGTATTACAACACTTATCAAACTGAAAACAAATTAGAAAATAGTTACGAAATTTTTGAGAGCTTCAATACATATAGTCCTCTTCCATACTAAAGTAAACAACACAATGAAAATGTGTATGTTTAATACTATGTCACAAATCTTACCATGGAAATTAATTAAATTTACAATTAGTAGAAAATCAAATCGTCTTTTTACTAATCTAGTGCCCTTGCTTCTTCATTGCAGTTTATACTAATTTTGGCACTACAGGTATGAGTTTCTCAATAGATTCCGGCAATACAGTAGGACTTCGATTATCCAAACTGTAATTAATAACAGAATGTCCCGCACTGTAACTAGATTTCGCATAAGAATCATAATTTTATTTTAGAATGTAAAATATACAATGGTGCAAAATTAAGTACATAATGTTATTAGTAATAATTTTAGCTCGTTGCTAATATAGGAAGACCAATTTTTAGATAACTCGAGTTCGGATAATCGAGATTCTACTGTATTTCGCTCCATTTCAGGTACAAGTAAGTAGCACAACGGGTCAGATCCTGATTTTAAAGCGGTTTGTAGTCTTTTTCTATTCAGTTGGTTCAGGTTATCCGGAGTTCACGTCAAGAAATTAGGAGAGCCAGTGTATGGTTTTAATTTCATTATTCTTATGCAACTGATCAAAACAACTGTGCAGTGTATCTATTATCCCTGACCAGTATTCTAATTTTACACATCAGAACGTGTTGGAACATGAAAATAATCAATAATAAACATAATACTATCAAATGTCTATTTGGGATCAATATAAAGAATTAAATACGTTGCGTTATTCCAGTTCGTATCGATTGCATTATTAGCTCTTTTGTACAGTCACTGGACAAAATAATGGAAACATTGCTTATAAGTCGCTTATTGTGTAGTTTAGATTAGTAGCCGTCTTTTTTTATTGTATTTTTTTTTAGGTATAATACGCCATTAAACATTATTTAGGATTTGTATGATTCCATTCCCAGGAGAATTCAGGCTGTATTAGACGCCAATGGTGGTCCTACACGATAGAGGAAAGTATCCCATTATCGCATAGGTTCCTAATAGGGCACACTGGACTTCTGTCAAACCTATAATACCTATAGAAACAAACCAGAAAGTAATGGCACCTTAGAGTAGATTTCTATGTAAAACACAAACAACAATGCGTTCTTTGAACACCGAATGGCGCTTACAAGTTGTTAGTCTGAATAGTAAATTTGACACATTTTTCAAGTTTTATGCAAATACTACCGAAAAACGTTTTTCGCCCAGAAGTAGGTAATAAACATTCGATTTTACCATATCACCTGCAATGTAAAGGGCCTAGATTATTGTTTATACAAATAACATTTTAACTTTTCAACGTTAAAGGTTGATGCATATTTTTATAACCTACGAGTACAAAGTTCCCTAATATCGCATACCAAATGTACCCTAATTTCGTACTGTGCAATATTCGGGCAAGCCCTTTGACAAATTCGGTTAACTATTTTTCCTTATAGCAACAGGAACAAAATGAAGGAATGATAGTTCTACTAGCAATAGTGGCGATGAAAGTTTGAAGCTAGATAACGATTCTAACACTATTTCTACCAAAGGTGTCAAAAGACACCTGTCAAAAGACACCTTTGGTAGAAATAGTGCTAATATGGATCATGATGATGATAACGATGCAAAATGCACGTTGTGTGTAGGTCTTGTTTCAGAAAGCCAAATGTTACCAATAATTCTGGTAAAACGAAGGTTTATGTTTGTGATTTTCATTTGGTAGGATAATTTAGGAGAATAATATAAGTGACCTAATATCGACTACCGTATGTATTCCATAATGTGTAGGCAATATTAAGCATCAGTTTTACGTACCGGAAAGAACAAAAAATACTAATATCAGAATTTTTCTACTTTTGTGTAACATTATTATTGTTTATATAAACACAATATCAGTAAACATATTTCTGGGTAACTTCATATAATAGAAACATATCTAACCTAATTTTCCAGTAAACTACAAGATGTCATATAAAAGTGTACGATAATGGGGGGGGGGGGGGGGGGGGGGGGGTACCTTCCTCTATTAATAAAGACTTTTCTTAATGTACGAGGTGTTTCCATTATTTTGTCCAACTCCTGTATGCTTTGCATGCATACACACATTTGCGAATATTACACTTTATAATTATGCATTCGCATTTTCCCCGGGGATTAAACTTTGTCTATCAGTTCCGTACCATATTATATATGTATGGCTTTGCTATCAAATACAGTAATAACAGCGCCTTGAATTAATCTGAGTAGTCCACATGTAGGAACCTGTTGCAACTGCCTCCCAAAGCAGTCAAGTTTAATGGGCAAGAGAGAGGAAACTGTACATACATTCCAACAACTGATAGTTCAGTCAATTCGAATGATATTTCAACGTAAAATAATGTATTAGAATTTGCCTAATGCAAAAGTAACTTATGGAATGATAAATATGCTACTACTTACATTTCAATAAATATTGAACTTTACGTAATAAATTGTACAGGATGATACATTTTGTACATGCAAAAACTATAAATGAGCTCGTAAAATAGTTGAAATTTTTAGAAAATAGTGGGTGCCAATAATGAAATGGCAAGGTACTCTACACGGAGTAAAACTAAAATATATTTCCATCTCTTTCTGTTGTTCGTTAAACTTAAAAAACAAGCTTTGTGACATGCTTTCATCTTTGAGCCGTGTACCATTCCGAACTGACAGCAGTGGTTCTGGTGAATTCTCAATTGGATATTCTGCAGGATACTGAAGCTGCAAGATAAATAAGATAACGTCTACGCGCAGAATAATTCCATCGTAGGTAGACTGCTTGTTAAGGAAAGCGTGTCGCAGGTTGGCTTATCGTTTTCAATCGATCGGGAATCCTCGTTATGCCATACTCTGCAGTGGCCTAACAATAGTTTTAAGCCTGTTTAAGATGCAAATCTTGATCATCAATGTGCTCCTTGTGGCGCCTGGTTCGATACGCTCCCCCGGGGAGCACTTAAGTACATGCGTGTACGTGCTGGAGATCGATTAATCACTCGTTTACCGTTATTACATTATCAAGCATATTAATCACTTGACATCTGATCCGAAACAACTGCCACCGCAATATGCGATTTCTATAATACTGTTTTTCATTTTTCTTTCGCGAAAAAAAAACAAGCAAATTTTATTTGAAATATTGTTTTAATCCGGTACTGTCAATGGTGATATTTGAGAGTACAGAAAATACCGACTTACTTGAAGTGGCAACAATTTTAATAATGAACCATTTAATTATTTTTTATTTTAAATATTGAAAAGGAAATAATTATGAAAATAATTTTAGTGGATATTATGTATACTCCTGTCTATAAGTATTAGGGCACTTGCTATTTCTGTTAAAGAAATACGATATTTTGCTTGTATTATTCCAAAAATTATTAGAAAATATGTCAAACAGTTACAAGAGAGAAATAAAATAAAAATCATGCACTGGCCTTCCCAATTTCCCGATTTGAACCCAATTGAGAGAATCTGGAGTGAACTCAATCGAAAAATATCATAATTCAGTTCAAAATCAAAATCTGCCTTGTAAAACCACTTGCAAGAGACATGGGACAAAACATAATATTACCAGAAATGAGAAACTCATTTGTTGAGAAAATTATTGAGAAATTCACAACTACATACAACGCCGAAGTTGGTGAAAACCGTAATGAAGGATCGAGGGAGTTGTACTAGTGTAATCGTTTGATTTTTAATTGATCTCAAGCAAGGGGGTTAAATTGGAGTAAATGCGTGTGGCTTGTGATAGTGTGAGGGGCTCAAGTGGAAGTCGCCCTTATCAGTCGTTTCTAGCTTTCCCCGATACACTACTCCAGAAACCGTTTATATTTTTATACATTTTTATTAAGTATATTTCTTTCCAGGCAAGTAGTATAAATTCTGTCTTTTGATAGTATCGTATAATCTGCGATTTTCTAAATATTTAATCTGATTGCGTTCTTCCGTATGACTACACACTTAAGATTTTTGGGACCAAAATACCCGGAATGTATGGAACTCGTATTTTCAACTTTATAATATAATGAGAGGACGAAGGAAACATAAAAATAACCAGTCATGTGTATTATAATGTCATCATTGCGAAAGTTTTTTAAATAAATAAAGACGCGATGGGTCCATAAAAGACCCTATGACCGCACTAAGGTTAAGCATAATCTAAACAATACAACGACATATTTCTAGTAATATATTTTTATGAAGTCGAGAATTAATATCGAAGAAATAGTCGATTTAAGGATCCGGTGCTGAAATACGGTATCGAGTCAGACGCGACATAGGATGGTGAAGGGTGAAGTCTTTGGAAGAAGATTTCGTCTACAATTCGTTTTTCCAGGTCGTGACTCCTCTTTGTCAACTATATATTTGCCAACATAGGAAAAAGTTTGAACTCTCGAGAGGGTTGAATCTAATGAAACGTAGATAGAATTTTTCACCGGATATGATATTTTAACAGCTTTCGTGTACAGCTTTTTGGAAGGTGTGTAAATATCGATTGAGCTCTCTACGAATACATGTTCGACCGAAAAAGGTGTTCGTACACCGCAGCATGCTCGATTTTAACCTGGAATTATTTTATAATGCCAAAGTTAAATCAGGATTGTTTTGCACCAAGGTGTGAAGGGTGTTCCGGGTTTCGATTGATGTATGTTTTGTTGAGTAATAAAGAAGTGTTTACAGGGTGGCAAGTAAAGTTTACAGATGTTACAGGGGGTACTGGGGAAGGAGGTATTCATACGTTTGTTATTTTATTTTAAAGAACAAAATAAATTAAGAATTAGTATTTGGTTGGCTATCCTTGTCATTCTATAATTGTAAAAAATACGAAAACACTGAATAACAAATAAGAACGAATTAAAACAAATTTTAGTGCAAGAATGGGAAAAAATAGATGTTATATTAACTAATAATTTAACTAATTGTATGCACAAACGTTTACAAGCAATTATAGAATTCGAAGGGTACTCAACCAAATATTAACCCCTTGCGCTACAATGCCGAGCTAGACTCGCATGCAATTAAAAATGGTGCTTTATTGCAAAATTTTTCATAATTAAATCCAAGCGTAAGGGGTTAATTCTTAATTTATTATATTTTTTAGAATAAAATAACAGATGTATGAACAATTTTTTTTCCAACATTTTTTGTAACACTGCAAACTTTACTTGCTACTTTGTAATTACTTCTTTATTACTTAATAAAATATACATCATTCGAAAGTTGTAAACATTCTTTACATTTTGTCGTAAAAAATTTTGATTTAGTTTTTCCAATTGTAAAGTAATTCCAGGTTAAACTCGAATATGTTATGGTATATGAATACTTTCTTCGGTCACTGTATGTGTTTTAGCTTACAATACAATAACGAGATTCGGGCGGTATTTGCTGCGATGTGAACTCCAATCACAACTGATTTAATCACGATCGCACATAAGCGTGCACCGAATGCCTATCATTACCGCGTATGTAACGATCCAATCTCCAATTTTCTGCCTTTGAACGGTTCAATCGATATGTCGAGAATTTCCATTGTTAACTTACGTTAACATTACATCCTCTAGCTGAGAGGAAACAGTTGCGAATTGGTCTTGCGTGTACCAGTTTCCTTAAGAACCCGAAGAAAGGCTGTACACGACATTTTAACGGAATTCCGAGAAAGTAATACAAGGGTCGCATCATATCCTTTCATAACGGTTCAAGGGTTTTTCATTCGTGTACCTGTTCGTCGTTTGTCGAAGAATGAGGAACACGGTCGTTACTTTCTTCACTTTATCCTTTTTTTTGAAAGAATATTGGAATCAGCGATGATTAGAGTGCGGATCTTGTGCAATTTAACGTATCCAGATTCATCTAGAATGCACATTTTATGGAGAAAATGAAACAAAATATACATTTTTAGCTAAATCAGTAGTGTTGCATACCGTGTTCTTCCCGCATTTGGGAAGATGTCTCGAATACACTCACACACCGACTTAACTTTGTGTGAGGATGTTTAAATTGTTACGAGTGAGAGTTGTTTCAAAGTGTGTGTATGTCATAACTGTAGGTATTATAAAATGCGTTGTCGTGTCGAACAGAGTGACGGTCCGCTTCTTTGAACTGTTCTTTTTCGAATCTGTTACTAGAGGAAAATGACCGGTTTATATACAGTTTTTCCAGGTTGCACTCGCGTACCTGAATTGGTGGACTTAGGGTGGGAAAACCCAAAGGGTCGCGCTGCGTTGACCATTTGCAAGGCTCGTGAGGCGCGTTTTACCTGAGATTTCTGGACACCGTCGGTGAGCTGGTACCAGTTACATGGTTGAATTTATCATGTTATTTTCATTGTCCAAAAATCTCAGTTCACAAGTTAAATGATCATTACGCCTCAACAAGTAGCAATCAAAAACACCTGTCATAACATCGAAAAAGAAGGCTTAACCAAAGGTTAAACTATTTTAAACACTTTCACAATCGAAAAGCAAAACCGTGGTATGCTAACAGAAATCTTTAACGTGAAATTATAACAACGATCAATAGATGCAGATTGGGATACTATAATGTTGCCTTGTCACTTGCTCTAATAGGTTCAATAAATGATCCACAGTGTCAATGCGGCCACGAATTGCAAGATATTGACCACGTACTATGACAATGTTCTATATTTGAAGGGCAGAGATCAATGTTTATAAAAGAACTACAAAAACTAAATCTTTATCTCCCGCTGTCATGTAACGTATTACTCTCCTAACCTACTTTAGCGACATGTAACCTCATGTATTCGTTTCTGCAAAACTGTAACCTGATAATACAAGAAAATAATGTATCTGCAAGTCGTCGTGCGTTATGTGTATTTTGTATTATATATTGACCGTTGTATTGACACAAAAAAAAGATATATACATTTAAACGTTTCGACTCCAAAATGCAATTCTGCTGTAGCAGTTACGGCACTGCTACCACATCCCTGTCGTGAAAGATCGAAATATTACCCTCTTTAACTTTCTCTTCTCTAAATGCTTCCGGCCTATCCTTTCTTCAACTTTTTTTCTCAAGGCCCGCTCGCGCCTGGTCAGCGTCAACGTTGCACATTTGGCGACCAGACCCGGGCGGACCCGCGCGCTAACTTTCCCATTTTCTTTCCATTTTCTATCTCTGTTCTTTTTCCGTTTTTCCTTTTCTATCTTCTTTCTCTCGAACACCATAAAAAGACCAGCAACTTTTCGGTACGGGTAGAACCTCTTGCGACACACCACGTATACGACCGTGCGACATTGATAATCACTTGCTTCTTATTTCGTTATATTAATTGTAAATAAATTGAGCGTGTAACGCGAAATCGGAGTTGACCATTACGCACCCATCACCTCAATACTGCCATACTTGCGTTTCATCAGCTACATGCAAATAAAAAAGATTGAAGTCTAAAAATGTCTATTTGCATGAAGATCCACAGTCTAGTAATGATGTTCGACACGCTCTAAAGTTTTTCAGTGAGTCTAGTCAGTGTGATGGTTTGAATACCTTCGAATATTATTTGAATTTCGAAAGTCTTGAAAGTTTTTAGTTGTCTTGATTGATCCTGAAAGCCTTGGGGAACTTTGGATGTCCCTAATGAGATCTTTATTGTAATATCAATACATTACAATAGTTCTACACATACATATACGTATTGTTGAGGTAGGGTAATTCAGGTAGAGCTGGGCCGGCAGGAGAGACGGACCTGGTAAGTGTAATAGTTTTCAAACTATCCGGTAAATTCGCAATGTGTCAGTGTTTTTTTATTATAGTGAAAGTGACCGAGCGTGTCTGTGAGTTTTATATCGCAAGTCTATAAAATTTTGGTGAAAATAAACTAAGCTTTAATAATAAGCCATTCTCATAAACTAAGGTTTAATAATAAGAATGTCGCAATCATCTACTCAAACAACACAGTGATCCCATTTATTATGATTGCGTAAAAAAATTGTTGTTCTCACCAGAAAATAAAATGTTTATTTTCACCAAAATTTTATAGTATTACGATGTAAGACTCACAGACACGCTCGATTATTTTCACTGTAACAAAAGAACAGTGACACGCTGCGAATCTGCTGGATACTTTGAAAGCTACTTACTTGGTTTGTCTGTCTCGTCGGTTCATCTCTCCCTGAATTACCCTAAATGATTTAGACTTGGATGTCGTGTGGTTTCAGCAAGACGGTGTAACTTGCCACACGGCTGATGAAACACTGGCTATTTTGGTTAACAAATTTCCCGGGTGCATTATCTCCCGAAAAGGTGAAGTCGAGTAACCGACAAGATCTTGCGACTTGACCCTTTTAGACATTTCCCTTGAGGGTACGTTAAGGAAAAGGTCTGTGCGAATAACCCGACGACGATTCAAGACCTGCAAGACAACATACAAGCAGTTATCGCAGAAACACAGACATATTTATACCGGAATGTGATGGAAAACGTAAAAAAGAGGCGGCCATTTAAGCAACATTGTGTTCCATGTGTAATAGTAGTTTCAATTAAATATACAGGAGACCCAAAAAGACCGGGGCCAAGCTTATACTACGTGTTAACGGGGTTGGGTAGGTAAAAAAAGTTCATATAAACTTATGCCCGAAAATGCTTTATTGAAAAGTTATAAGCGTTCAATGATTTTTATCAATTGTTCTGGCAGTTATAATAAATGTTCGAAATTTCTTGCTTCTGCAAGAATGCAGGTTTCCATTCGTCAAACTAATGGTTGTCGAATTCTTTCGAATATTTTTACTGAATTAGAAATAGTATTAACGCATTTTGAATGCATTCCCAAAGCTGGTCTTCTGATCCTATCATATTTTCATAAACCAACTGTTAAATTTTCCCTGTAAATCTTTGAACGCTTATAACTTTTCAATAAAGCATTTTCGGACATAAGTTTATATGAACTTTTATTATCTACTTGGCCTTATTAACAGTAGTAAGATTGGCCCCGACCTTCTTGCACACCCTGTACACGTATATGTATAGAAAAATTCCGCCTTTTTTTTTATTTATTCCTCGATCTACTACACAGTCAGATCAGCTACTTCTTACCGGAACATCTTTTATACAGGGTGTTTTGTTTATCTTGTCCATCTTAACATTTTGAGTGCTACGCTACATTAGCTGAAAATAGCAGAGTTCCTCAGTTTTTATACAAAATGAATGTAACCATGAATTCTACCTTTTCTAATCAATAATGTCAGTAAAATTCATCATTTTTTACAGCTTCTATTAGAGCTGATTAGGTATATTTGTAATACTTTACTTGATTAAATAGAATGATTGAATCTATTGGTCACCTAGATATGGGCGACGCGGCACTCAAAGTGTTAATATCTTCGTTACTTTTGTCGATACAAAAAAAATGTGTTAGGACAAAGTTGTTTGGTTCGGAACAACGAATATTGTGACATATGATTTTTTCCCCTTAAAGTCATTTTTTTTCGAGTTTTCAAGGTACATCAACGGGTTTTTAATAGTAATTAAAAACTTTTATTATCGTATTATTTTAACTGATAAAGAATAGATTTCAGACATGTATGGTATGTTGGCCTTCAAATAACCTAGAATAAAAAAATCTGGATAGTTTGGAGGAATCTGGAAAATTGAACATTTTTTATTTCTGTCTAAAATGTTTATTCTATAATAATTTCCATTAGCTTCAAGACATTTTCGGACCGTTACATAAAAGATGACCTTTTACGTTCGACCATAGTTGGAGGAATGGCTATGCAGGCGTGTAGAATTCTTTCTTGTATGTTTTGTGTTGCGATAGGGACTTCATTGTAAACTTGATTTTTGATATGTCTCTGTTAACGCCAGCAGCAGTTTCCTTCAAACTAGCGTAATTTTTTCATTCTAAGTCATATTCTTTGTCAGCTACAATAATACGATAACAAAAATATGTCATCTCTATTAAAAAACCGTCGATGACCATGAAAACTCCAAAAAAATGGTCTCGAGGGAAAAAAATCATGAATTACAATATTCGTCGTTCTGAATTCTTTGATAAATTTTCTTACGGATTTCTTTCGAACGTGACACAGACAGTTTCTTCTGAAACTTATGGCTATTAACTTTTTTATAATCTGTATAAAGAGGATAGAGTGTAAGACTGCAATTGCTATACTTTAAATTATTTTGTTATTCTCTGTTTCGAGAGGAGAGCGATATTTAATGAGGATAAAGTGACAAAGTTATATTGCGGATTTATTTAATAGAATACAAGTGGAAGATAATAGGATCGTTAGAGTTACTGAGTACACCCTAATGGATTTATACTCAAGAGTATTACCTTAATATTTCTTTCACTGAAGCTTTCATATATTTCAGTTCCCCGCACTGACAAAAGGTTATTTGCTAATAATTAGACTGCGGATGTTTATGCAATTTAATATATCCGGATTCGAGCATGATGAACATTTAATAACTTAGCAAAATAGAAATGACATATTCTGAACATTTCAAGGAGCGACTGCAGTCTTACTAAAGTTTCATTTATTTAACTACATTAACACATGGAATATGGAAGTCTAAAATTGTATATTCGCATAAACATCCGCAGTCTACTAATAACGAATAAGACGAATTTGAATCGAAAAACTGCTGCCTGTTCGTGAAGTGATGTTCCCTTCTTTCGTTAATGATCAGCATGACCCAATGAAACTTTCAAGGACGTTGCAAGTGCTCGCCACTGCTCCCTCTGGTACAATAGAAGGCATTTAAATTCATGGAACAGGAATGACAATAGTAAATGAACAAGAATATGTTATTTGCTAAATGATTTTAAATTTACACTGGAATAAATAACAATTTTTTCGTTTACTAAATATTCCTTTTATTCTCTAAATCAGGCTTTGGAATTAACTGCTCACGACGGCCGATTTTCGGAAGCAACGCCCATTTTTTCTCGCCGCGCGTCTTGGCCCCCGCGACGGCTGTAGTGCTCGACTCGTCTCAGGCCCGTACCATATGAACCGCACGTGGCGCATTAGGGCGACACAGGATACGAGTGTGGTTCACTATGGTACGGGCCTGAGACGAGTCGAGCACCTCGGCCCTCGCGGGGGCCAAGACGCGCGGCGGGAAAAAGTGGGCGTTGCTTCCGAAAATCGGCCGTCGTGAGCAGTTAAATCCAAAGCCTGCTCTAAATTACAGAATTGACATTTTGAAAGAATATAATAATCAATTATTTTGTCCTTATCATAGTAAATAGAGAAATACACGAATAAAGGCTATCTTGAAATATTACCATATACATGTATCCAGCTTGAATATAATAGTAAATGCAAATAAACACAAGAATAACAAAAAACAACACTGGATCTGAGAGATCTGGTTCCACCGGTTAAATTTCTGCTGGTAACACTATAGTCCACGTTTAAAGTGAAAATTCTAAATGACTGGATTAACAACAGTGAAATACATTTATATGAACTTTTTTCTTATTTTTATATCCTGAATGCAGTGTTGCAGTGTCTCCCACGTGTTTGGAAACACCCTATAAAGTTCGATCTTTTCATATTTTTGATAGACTTCCTTGATTCGATGGTAAGAAAAAATGAAAGTGAATAATGTTGTTGTGATGTTTGATTACTCACGGCGTGTATATTTCCCGAGAAAATTATATGGGTTCTTGTTCCAGTCCGAGAAATTAGGTTGCCAAATGTCGATCGTTGTTTATTTATAAATGTGTATTGACTTTATTACGTTTTCTGGTAAGAATTTTTTATTCTGTTTTGGAAAAACTCGGTGGAGAGAGAATCGCTGAAAGAGGAAAAACTGTTGGGCGGTAGTAGGGATGGGCCCTTAAACGGTAATGAGTGGAGAGGACAGGGATTGAACATTGGATTGTGCTATTTTATATACAATGAGTTAATTAATAATTATGATACGAACAGTGCCAATGGTAATCATTACAATGATAATAACAGAAGTAGCGGTGATGGTCGTGGTGATAATAATAGAAGGAGCATTTACAATAATAATATTAACAATAATTATACAATAATAACATTACCAGGGGGAGATAGAATGTAACAGTTGTTCTAATGGAAGCAATAGAAATAATTTGTCAAAATAACAGACACTGCCCAGAACCGTGCTAGCCATTCGAATTGCCAGGTATTGTAATGAATATCAGAAACAATTGAATACTTAATTCGCTCAGGTGTAGTGCAACTATGGGCTAGGTATATTTTAAAAATATACTCTGGAAGATTGAGAATAAATTTGCACCAGTTGGTGAACTCAGACCTTAATGGATATCAGCTACATGCGGAAGACAGTAACATGCTGCAAACACGAAGTGATTGATAGTAACTTAACGATCTCTTCATAACATAATCATGCAGCTGGGATAAGACAAAAAAGTAACTATATATTAAGCTTCATGAATCCTGGCGCAGTAGGTTTTCTTGAGGAAGAATTAATGTTTAATTTTCGTGTAGCCTATCAATATCCTGTTTGGAATAACTTGATTTCTCCTGTTGAAGGTTCTTTCCACGACGTCTTTGCAGTCATCCGTCATGTTGTTCAATTTGAATATTATAATAATAATTACTAAGTAATAAATGATGTGATTAAGGTGGTTATGTTCTTAACATATACATATAATTCATTCGCCGTGAACTTGCATCTGAATCATTTACTCGGTAAATTGTCGGCTCAAGGTCATTTCAGGATCATGTTCTGATGCATAGTCGAATGCTTTTCGATGCCATATTTCTCATCGTAAACAAAAAAGGAGGTCATTCCATTTAAAAATATGTTACTATTAGTAAAATTTCAGAAGATATGACCATGGGGTGACGTTCACCTCTATAGTCTAATTTCAAGAAGCATTTTTTTGTACTCTCAAAAATAATAAAATAATTGAGGGTGGCAGAGTTAGGTGGGACACCCTGTACATTAACCTAAAAGTTACAAAAATCGTTGACATGTCACACACGAATTTTTGGCCAATCAGAAAACGACATAACGCTGATTGGAGGTTGTTCAGGCTCGTACGAATATATAATTCTACTTGAAACAAGAGAAGGGATCTGCACTACGCCTTCATCTATAAAAACAACTATTAACACCACATTGTGTCCCCCTCGAAACAATACAACTTCTCTAAGCAACATTTTTTAGCATCATTCCAAATAGTGGAGGTATATTCATTTACAGATAGGAAGATGCGATTGTTGTATAGTGGAACCTGTCTTTACTTTATTTTAATTGCTGAAAATAGTTGTCAGTGTGGGGGTACACACAACACAAACATTGAAGCAATATCTAGCGATCTTTCCATGTCGAACACAAGAAATCTCAGAGGTCAGCATGCCAAAGCAACCAGTCGAGCGCATCATTCACACCATGATTCTCGTTTATTAAGGTAGGAGAGGTAAACCACAAATAGCAATTCAGAGCAACCCGCTTATAAAGAAACAGTTGTTATAGCCATGGTAATTAAATTACATTGTACTTCAATAGTTGAATCCCATGGAAATGGGAAAATACCACTTGTAGTTTATCTGAAAATTTCGACATCTTACATATATGTGCAATGTAATTCGAATCATTTGAAGGAGGAAGACATTCAATTTGATTTACAGTAGCAGTTCAAACTGCGTCGGGTCGTAATGTATGCAAACGTTGCACAACTCATTAGGACGTGATTGAATGGTGAACGTTAACCCTAAGTCGGCTACACACGTGTGTGTATGATAGAACTGTGCAGTTATTTTGATCTGTACAGGCGACCGGAGAAAATGCGATAAATCATTTAGTGTAGCAACATGACAGGTGCAGTTCAGTCTTTGCCTCGCCCCAACAAGTACTTATTCCTTTTCTTAATTGACGATGTAACGGAAAAACGAAGTTTTAACCATTTGATTGCGGGTGATTTGGAAACGAGACGAACGTTGCGTGCGGCCGAGCTGCAGTAGTACATAGCGAGCCATTGCATAGACCGCCTATGGGCGTTAACAGTACACGGTGAGCGGCTTCGTCAAGCTCTTGTAGGCGCCGTTCGCGGTCAAAGGCTTAAATACGTTTCTTCATCCATTTGTGAATAATTAACAATTCATTTAACAAGTTTATATGTGAATAAATTTTTCTTATTTCCAGCCATTTTTTGCACCATGTACAGTGGGATCTCGCTTAACCGGATTGCGATCAACCGAGGTCTCGGTTATCCAGGATCTCCTGTTAACTAACAACAAACACTTGTACATATCTTACGATTCTTTTCTGTTTATACTTAACCTAAGAGAAAGTTTAGTGATGGTGAATAGTTGCCGTAATAAAGCACTTATGAGTACAAAATTAAAAAATAGATATAATTTTAAGTAGATATACATTTGGTTATGATTATATTATAAATGGAAATACATGTTCTAAGAGTAAATAGCTTATTTTGGTATAGAAAATACGTTTTTAATTATTTCCCTTCGGGCTTCGATTTATCCGGGCTGTCTGTCTCCCCATTAACCCGGTTAATCGAGATTCTACTGTATCACATTTTATTTTCGTTTGTTCAGGCTATGATGAACCGGTGTACTGGACTCTTCTGATTTAAATACTAACAGGTTTATCGCAACGTATGGGTGTACTACAGGCACGGGTTGAAACGGTTCCGAAAATAACTGTTTCAAACTGTTATATATCGGTTTTGACTGAAACAGTTATGAGAACCGAAATAATGTTATAACTGTTATGAAAATAAAGGTTCTCGCTCATATCGGTTTTGGTTTCGGTTCTTCAGAACCGATATTATATCGGTTCCATGTCGGTTCCATAACTGTTATTTTACGGTTCTATATCGGTTCCAAAACGGTTCTGGAATCGATACTCATATCGACTTTGAAGTTGCTGAAAACCTTAGATACTACTGTTGCATATTATTCACGATTTTACATCTTACAATTAGCAATTTTGCAACTCACAATGGTTTTCAGTTCGAGACTTCTGAACCAAATAAAATCGTTCCCTAAGTTTTGCCCGGTGCGGACGTATATATATTATTTATTATATTGCCACGTTAAATATATTACTTATCTATTATAGTAAGATGTTTTTTTTTATTTTTTGGTTAAACGAAATAAAAAAGAGATTACTTTAAATTAGAAAAAAAGAATAAACATTAGAATATTGTAAAATGTAAACTTTTTATAATTCTAGAATTGCAAAATTGCAAAATTGTAAAGTTGTAAAATTGTATAGTTGCAAATTTGTACGTAATCTGCAACAGTAATATCTAATGTTTTCAGTAACTGCAAAGTCGATATGAGTATTGATTCCAGAACCGTTTTGGAACCGATATATGTAGAACCAAAAAATAACAGTTATGGAACCGATATAATATCGGTTCTGAAGAACCGAAATAAAAACCGTTATATCCATAACAGTTATAACATTATTATTTCGGTTCTCATAACAGTTTCAAGAACCAAAACCAATATTATAACTGTTTTCAATCCCTGACTACAGGCATTCGATAGACCTGCACAGGCACACGCTAGCAGGTCTACGTGTGTAGCCGGCATTAGGTTGTTTGCAGAGCATTGAATAATATTCTCAAACATGGTTGTGCCGTAATTGGACCTCTA
The DNA here is from genome assembly GCA_916610135.2 of Macropis europaea. Classification (NCBI taxonomy): domain Eukaryota; kingdom Metazoa; phylum Arthropoda; class Insecta; order Hymenoptera; family Melittidae; genus Macropis; species Macropis europaea. Next base: position 27,411,128 of record OU744345.1, read on the forward strand.
GTATGTATCTTAGGGCTTAAATGACATTATTTACAACATGGGTGATCGAGCCATTTGAATATTGATGCATTGAATACGATTTAATATTGTAGGTTTATGGTCCTTACATTTTTAATGTAAGAATGAAATCATTTATTTTTGGACAAGGATTCATTTTTGTTTCGGTTATACAATGACTTCAAAGTGTGTATGTGTGTATTAAATATATATTATACATACTATACGTTAACTGAACATATTGTGCATTTTGCGTTTATTAAATTGTACACAGTTTTATAAAAATACCAAAGATCGAAAGAGATAAAATAACGTTAATTCAGAACTGTTTTGAGATAAGTTAAACAAATTTCGCCCATGGTGGAACTAGTGGAGGAACTATGCATTATAATGTTTACAATATAATTTATCTGAAGATAAATTAAAATAGACGTTTCGAAAGTTTCGATGATGTTCCACAAGATAAATGAGTAACCTGCATGATTCTTGTACATTTTGCAAATTTCACATGCATAGATATCGTCTGTTCTTTGCATACGTTACATGCATAAACATCCGCAGTCCAATCATGACTACCATTTTCTTCTAGTCTGTACGAAAAGAAATTCAGTCCAGATGAAGTTTTCGCGAGCGAAATTGATTCGGAGCAACCGTGAGAAATGGTCGGAATTACTGCAGCTCTGTCGATTACCTTCCACTGCGATTCAAACAAATTCGATTTAGGTACAATCAAAGACAAATTGACAGGATTCCAGAGAGTTACGGTGGGCACAGACAACACGCGCGGTTTCTGAAACATTGACTTCGGTACCCGTTTAAAGTCTAACAGAGAATGGCGGTACCAGCAGGTTGTATACGTACGTTAATACATACCCGGCGGTGTGCATGCAAATTCGTTTCGATTAACTAAATTACAGGAATCCGGAAATCTGTTAGATCGCCGGAGTAGTCTATTCGAAGTAGCTGGTGCAAGCGGAGCTTTGGATATGGACGATGGAACACGTGGTGTAAAATTCACCGGAATTCCAGCGGTCGGAGGTGGGTGCAGGGCCGACAGAAGCTGGTGGTGGTTACCCAGCAAAGCCTCCAATCGATACAGCTTCCCTTTACGTCCTACGCCCCTTCGTTTGGGTGTGGTAGTACTGCACTACCTGTTAGATGCTCGACATCCAATATGGTGTATGCACACGTTCCACGAACCCGTTTCTTCTGGCTGAGTCTCCTTATGTACAGGCTGTTGATCAAGAAGCCTGAATTTTCGTGCCTCTGAACGGAGGTAACAGACAAAACAATCGATGCAAGCATGAGTGAACGGTTGAAGTTCTCGCATTACAGGCTGTTCTTTAGCCCTTTTAACACGTCGACTGCCATGGGGGTCAACGGTGGCCGGCACACGGAACACAATTCAACGAAATAGCTGTTCGCTAAATAAGTCTTAGGCAATATTGACATTCGACGTAAAATTTTATATTTATATAAAAATAATGAAATGAGCCGTTTAATGCAAAAGTGGTGTAACTCAATTGTTTGCCCATTTGGTTTAAACATGTATCTTTTATGTATCTTGATTTTCGAGGGAAAACGACATTATTATTTTAAGGTATAACTTCACAGTGGCTTATATAAAAGAGATGTAACATTCTTTGATATTATTGCATTTTGCAGAACGTTTACTTCATCGGTAATTATCCAGTAATCAACTTTTTTGACTTACACCACTTTTGCATTAAACGGCTCAAATAGTGAATAGAATAATGACAGGTTTCGGATTGTCAATAATTTACAAATAGTGTATCTGCAAAATTAATATACAGGCTGTATCATAACATGTGGGACCCACTTCAGGAGTGGAGAGGAGATACAAAAACAATGAAAAAAAGTTCATGTAAACATGTGTTCTATTTGACCTTGTTTCAAAGTTATAGCCATTTTTGTGTTTCAATAATTCGCAACTGCTTACCTTCATAGAAGGTACTCGAAATGGCCACCCTCGGTCTCTATGCAACCTTGCAGTCATCGTATCAATATCTGCCATTTCTTGATTCGAATATTTATTCATTTTCATTTACTTAATTACGCACTTCTAACTTCTAACGCACAGCAAATTAGAGAATTATTGAGTGCTTCTAGCAAGAGAACAAATTGAAATGGGTAACCTCAATCGATAGAACGTATGAAATCGACAAGGTTAGAAAATATCCAGAAGATACAGAGCATTGTTTATAAATACAGACCGAGGGTGGCCATTTCGAGCACCTTCTATGAAGGTAACCAGTTGCGGATTATTGAAACACAAAAATGGCTATAACTTTGAAACGAGGTCAAATAGGATACATGTTTATATCAACTTTTTTTCATTGTTTTTGTGTCTCCTGCCCACTCCTAAAGTGAGTCCCATATGGTACGATACATCCTGTGTTTTATTGAAAGCATGTTTCTTTGATATCGATACAGCGTTGCAATTCGGGACGGATTTTCTGAGGTGCTCTTTTAGGGATCGTCTCGAGTAGCTCTGTCGCGGTTGTTTGCATGGCTTCAATATTATCATAGCGATTGCCCTTCATCGGGATTTTGGGTTTTGGATATCGATAATAATCTTGTCATCGATTATAATCGAATTTATGAAGCTTGGCTTTCCTGTAGCCAGTATAGCTTTGCCTAACCACTTCTCGGTGTTCTGTTAACAAACATGGCACACATGGTGAACAGACCTTCCGTTCACTCAAATTTTAGTGCAAAATGCTGTGAATTGTTCCGTTAGAAATGTTGAAATTCTTTCTTAATTTTTGTAGTGATATTCGCATTAATTGCCAATGATTCACTAATTCTTCGATGGAATTGAATGTGAAAATCTCTTTTCAACAATTCATAAGTTTTCGTTGTAGTTTTCTCGAATTCAAAACAGAATCGAGTATTCACTCGTTGCTGTATGTTGTTTTCGAGATGATGTACAACAGGAAATCATTACTTTAGTTTTTCTCTTACAAGATGTGTGCGTTCACTGTTCTCCAAATTTATACAATTTTGGTACCAGACATAAGACTTCAAGAAAACGCCATTTGCCAATGGACAGCACTTGTATAGAGCATAAAATAACATCAGCCCCCTTACTTTGTTAACAGATTGTACATATTGTAGCTGCCATACCAATTATGTACATTAAAAACAAGTTTACTTCTCCTTATACGTGTTCTAAGCATAATCGTTCGTTTATATTGATAAATAATACTAATAATAAAATCTGAAGAATACGGAAGATTATTGATGCTTAATTTTTTCCAGTGTGGTTTTTATAGTGTCGTGTATTGTTGTAGTCAAGAGAATTTATTTTGAATTATAAAGATGGAGATTTCTGTATTAAAGTTGTATGTAATTTGAAATGCATTGTTCTTCATACTAGATGGTGCATATAAGGAGAATCAAGCTATTTTCTCAGGAACTACTAAAGAAAGAGACAAAGTCTATTGCAATGGATAGGTTACACGAAATTAATGACTTGGATAGACGTTTTGGAAACTTGTAATTTATTGTAACGCTGGTTCGCACAATTGATACAGTGGTCGACGTCGAACGAAATTTGGTACTGGAATCTTTGGAAAAGCCTTCTTGCAGAGTTCTTAACCTGTTAGCTGTGTATGACGAGTATACTCTTCCTGCGAAAAAAGTAATTATCATTTGGTATTTAAATTAAAATTTTAGTGAAAACCAAAACATATTTGCAAATTTCAGACATTTTAGAATCTTTTTGAGACAAGAACAAAATAAGAAAAAAACTAAAAAATTTTTTCCATGTATTTGGTTTTCCCTGTTTTTTTTAAATGATGAATGCTTAAGTTTTGTCAATAAATTTGAGCAATAAATTAATCATTTTCCAAAAAAACCATCTGCCATTTCGTTATAATTTAATTTAATTTTACAGGAGCTGCATATACTCTGTGTTTGACGACTATACTCGTCATCCCTTCATTTTTTACTTTAAAATAGGGCTACACAGCTAACAGGTTAAAGGATTTGAAGGAAGAGTAGGGATGATACGAAACGTTGTTGCTTAGGATGATTTGGCGGAGGACACGTTGGCCAGAGTGACGTATAGTTCGTAGGGCACGGATGACGGTGTTTAGGCAACGCGTGGGGTGGTACATTACACTCTGTTTACTTTTCAGAGTTTAAAGGGGCCCTTTATATCTTACGTATTAGTATTATCCCAGCAATTTCTTTTTAAACAGAATTATATATACATTTTTGTATACTTAATAACTTGTTGAAAGACGAATAATATTTTCTCGAAGGATTCTTTTTTGAGATATCAGGTACTTATCTTTTATACGGAAAGAATAACACGTTTTCCTTAGAATTTATTGTAATAAAGACTGCCAGGCAAAGTTTCTTTTTACATTAAATATCTTTTAAAGTATTGGCCGTCTACGCCCAAAATGATGTGTAGAGAAATTCGTAATAATATGATTCATCAACAGGCAAAAGCTCATTAAAATCCGAGACGACCACTTTGGTACCATTCCTTGTAAGCGGAGTTAGAAAAGACGGAACAAAAGTGCACAGTTTAATGAGCTTCACCGCCCTATGACATGATTTTTTTGCAGTTTCTTTTTTAACCTCTTTCTGCCAGTCTTTGTATGTATATAAAAGGTGGTAAGTAATAAGTTTATTGAGAATTCAGCGTTTTATCGGATAATTGTGACATAGTTCTTTGCAGTAACAGTTAATACAATTCTTAGGTAAATAAACAGAAAAATAGTTGTGAGTCATTCAAAATCGTTGTAAGACGTGAGCATCGTACATCATTTGAAAGCTTCACTGTTTTACTATTTCTGCTCTTCCCCAACATAGCTCTATAAATATCCAAAAATTTGAAAAAAAAATTGATTAAAAGGATAGGAAATTTCGTCGATTTTATATATAGTCCTTTTCCACTTTTCTATTTTTATCTTCGTTTGGAACAAAGCTGTAACTTACCTGCGTTGCCGGACGCTCACAGGTTCGTTTTGAAATTCAGACTAAATATTAGAATATTTTCGATGCTTTTTTTACCGCGAAGTATAATATTTCTGGATGATATTTTAACACTAAAGCTACCATGGCCGGTCAAATGACCGTTTTTAAAATTTCGATTAAAAATTATACATTCATTGTTATCTCTTTCGTCACTTGACTTCACGACTTTTCCTGTAATGTAGGTATAATAAATTTTTGCTCGTACTAAATTGACTATTACCTACACTCAATTGCAAAAAATATAATTTCTATTTAACCCTTTCGCTGTTTAGTGCGTACGACGTACGTGCAAGGTGACAGGTAGTAAGGTGCTAATAACCGCTATACTAGCTCAGACATTCTATGTAGCCTATTTTATAATAAGAATTCATTTTATTAATACATGTGAATTTAAAGTTTCACTGAACTTAATTTCCTTTCTCTAAAATGTAGTTTATTTCTTTACTCCTTCATAAATAACTTTGAGCAATGTCTCATTGGAGAACTGCAATCAGTAAAATAAACAAGAAACAATAGTACTAAAATCAGTTAGAAAACATGAAGTATTATAGACAATAAAATTAGCAAAGGCAAACTCAGTTCAACCTGAAGAATTAATACTGCAATTGTAAATTTCACACAGGAATTCTCGTTGAGAACGTGAAACAAATTCAGCAGAGGCGTAACTCAATTCAGCCTGAATAATTAACATTGCAAGTGTGAATTTCACACAGAAATTTTCGTTAAGAACGTGAAAGAAATTCAGCACAAGCGTAAGTCTCGATCATGATAAATAAAACAGTGAAAGGGTTAAAGACCGGTCATTTGACCGGTTCGGTAGAAACAGGTGTACCTATATAAATTGTCGGCAGGTTTAGTGATAAATATTTTTGATCGCTGTTATTTGAAGTTTAATTCGACATCGTTGAGTGCAGTTTATGCGAAATATCCCTGAACAGCGTGCTTGAAGAATGGATGGGCACACGTACACACGTTCAACGGTCCGTGTTAATTACTCTTGGAAGAACAAAGAGTGTTTATAGGGAACGGTTTTTGAACGTCGACCTGTTTGCGCGGAATGAATCGCATTCAATGGAACGATCGGATGAAAGATATTGTCGATCAGAGGTCCTATAAACGCATGTTTAACGAGTACACGCCGAAATGAAGGCGCGCATTGACCAACGAAACGACCGCCGAATCGATTCGATTACCGATGTATCTTTCAATATCGGTAATTGCACCACTGCACGGAATACCAGTTGCGTGGATCTAATTTTCCCCTTAATCGATTTCACCCCCTCGCTTCAAACACGTGTACTACAGCCGTGCCCTTTCGCCTGAAGAATTTGCCTCCGTGAAATGAGAAACAGAATTTGCTTTCAAGCGACTTCGTTCTGCTCGAAACGAAGCGATGGGAACTCTCGAATTTCGATAATTAGTAGCATGATTTTTGCAATGAAATGAACATCTAAAAGAACTTTATTTAAAGCCAACGAAATCTCGGTTCCTGTTGTAATGTACTAGCCCCTGACTAATACTTTATCTAAAAAGGAAAGCTACTAAAGTGCTCGTCTCAGATTTCAATGAACTTCTACACCTTGGTAGATCATGTTATTACGAATCACGCTATGCACGGTTTTGGGCGTAGATGGTCAATTGTTTAAAAGATATTTAATATTAATGTTGCGATAGGGTTTTCCTACTGTACTGCAATAAGAACGTTATTATTATTTATAGTTAGGAATTGAGAAAATATATAATTAATGTAAGAAGAGTAAGTCCAAAGGGGGCTCGAACCTACGTTCAAAAAGTTCACGGTGATTCAGCAGTTCGAAACCTTACCGCTGTGTCACCAACGCTGTTGAAAATATTACAGATTTTTTAGACTTCAGAGGTAAATGGGCACGGCATAATTTCAGTTGGTTTGATTTGTTTAGTTTTATTTAATTCTTATGCTGTTTTGCTGTGTGTACAGACATTGAAGATCATATAAGACACTTATCTGAAAAAAAAAAACGTGCGAAAGTCCGGCGTATAAGTTACTCTGACACGTAAAAGACGACGAAAAAATCGATTTTAATTTTTTGTAACTACAACGCACCAAACCGAAAGATCTGAAAAAAATTCAGGATAATAGTAAATAATAATATATGCTTACAGTTAAAATATAAATCTAGTTCCGCGACTGTTTCAGTACACAACCGACATGTTTCTGCATTTTTTGCGTTTTTTATTCTTTACAACTTGGATTTTCAATTTAAAAATCTGAAAAAATTCTGTAATATGTGCCACGATATCTGAAATGTCTCTGATTTTTTCAAAATTTTTCATGCAACAGTACAGGAGAAATTGTGTAAAAACGTGATTTTCAGTTTTTGCCCTTTACTACCCCCAAGTCGCGTTACAAAGTTGGAACTTGGCACATATAGGTTTTTTTTGATAAGCTATCGAATGGCCTATGCTAAATCGAATTTGGTTTAGGGGCACCTTTGGCCATCTTATTCGGCTAGACCCTTTTGTTTAATAACACCAGAAGATTTAGTACGTATTAATCGACGTTGCGTTTCATTGTGAATAAAACAGTATAAAAAACTGTTAGCCTAGAGAATATTCTTATTTGAATATTGGTGGGTTTGGAGAAACGAGTACGAGTTTTCAACATTAAAATCGAAATATCTGTTAAGACGCGAAATATCGATGTATCGCAATAAGGCCCTCGACTGTCTCCCCGTCGTTTATTGATAGGCACCACCAAGAACGTTTTTGGATTTTTAAACAGCTGAATGATATATACGTATATACACAAGGGCCTGACCATTGGCCCTTGCTACCTAAATCTTAGGAGACTCAGGTAGCAGAACCTAAGCTCGGCTACCTAAACTTCGACATCGTCTGATTTCAAAAATTCCCCAAAAACGTTAATTCTAACAGTACTGAAACAATTTCTCTTTCTCTGGTACATAACCAATAACCACCCTTAACTTCAAACGCTTCATATTTCTCCACTCATACATAAATTCCATCAAACAAAATTCAGACAAAACTCAAACAATCGCCAAATCGAACAGATGACAAAACGCAGTTTGTAATCGGTGCAATTTGTCAAGGACTATCGTGTAAATATACTTATAAGCACTATCGAACACTATGAATTAACTCTTTGAACTCCTTTGTCGAGTATGACTCGACATCAATTTTATTCATAGGTACTCCTATATTGAGTCACACTCGATATTTTTAAATTGCCAGTTTAAATATGTATTATATTTCGCAATATTTTTTTATACCCAGATAGGCAATATTAAACGTATATGACCCTCTTTTGTAACAAAAAAGTCTTTGAACTGTTCAGGTACATGATTGTTGGTACCTAATTTGTTTCTATCAACCAACTGTCTTTTGAAGTACATTTCAAATAAAACACTTAAAATAATAGGGAGCTATTGAAAAGAAAATGAAAAAAATATTAGGAGTTCAATGGGGTACATACATTCTCAGCTTGTCGTTGGAATATTAATCTATTGCGAGGGCAGGGGAAACATCTGATGGTGAGAAGAGAAGAATTGATTTATAATTTGTTCCGCAACAGAATCTACTGAACGAATGACTGTTGGGCATAACTCTTCTGATATTTTTACATAGAGAATGAAAAAGTGCACCGATTAATGCATCAGAAAATGTATGATTCTGTTTGAAAAAACGAGGGTGGCCTTTATATCTCTGCTACACCTCTATCTACAAAAGAATTGTTCTCACAATAGTAGGTCCCCTTCGAAGTCATTCAAGTTTTATGTTAAATGTTTGTTGATAGTATTTACTAATAGTTTCCAAGCTATTCGTGTAGATCCATTCGAACGGGATACCCTGTATTTATTAAAACATTTTTTATTCGTTTTAATCCAGGAGGGGGTGCATTTAAATTACATGGGTAGAGTGAACGCTGGCGGTGTTCTCTTCTCTAAGTATTACATTTCCATAACGGGTTAATGTTTGTGGAAAAAGACATGATTGAAAGTGAGTGTTTTAGCTGATGTCGTAAAAATGGTACATCATCCTTTTAATAACAGGAATATTTCTTCACAATGAATATTCCGTTCATGGGAACATACAACCCCTGGCAAAAAGTTTCCGATCAAGGGCAATAATACGCACGTGACAGGAAACATTACAATCTTTGAGATACAAAATTCTATTGTACATATTTCAAACACATGGTGAAGTAAGAGTAGTGTGGTATGAAGTAAATAATAAAGAAATAATAAAAATTTTCGTTTCTTATCAAAAATAAGAGAGTGAGAAAACAATCTTATAGCATCAATGTCACAACGAATAAAAACAGTTATACGCGGACGTGGAAACATTATTAAATATTTGGTGAAATATTGTTTGTCTCTTTGTAACTTTATGTTAACAAATTTGATTGATTACTTTTTTCTAGGATAAGTCCAACCGTAATGGCGGACACTGGATATTTAGAATTCTAATATCCATTGTATGAAACTGTAAATTAATTATTTTCGTATTGCATACGGTTAAACTTGGATTGTTAATCAAATATGTCCTGCGGCTTGTTTGTAAGATTAGTGTCAAGTGGGATTCGAACCCACGATCATAAATATATACATATATGTGTATATAAAAAGCATTCCAAAGAAAACTCAAGAAGTCTTGTAAAATATCTGTTGTATCCCCGTACCGTGTTTACTCAGAATAACACACATCCAGAACGGTATCCGTGGTAGGGTGGCTAAGAGTATACATATGACCGGAACAGTATAAATGCTATGGTGGCTGACAGCAGATATACGAGCGCAAAGGATTAAAATATTTTCAACAAGATAGTACATACATCAGCACATAATGCACGCTTTAGAGCAGATTACCTGTGGCAAATTTATGGCGAAAAATGATTTGGTACACTCAGTCGCGTACTATGGCCTCCGCGCTCGCCGGACATGAATCCCCTTGATTTTTTCTTATGGGGTTATCTTAAAGATAAGGTATGCTCGCGTCCTTTCGTTTCAGTGGTAGGCTTAAACCAGGAAATTATACCAATTGATCGAATTTAACTAGCATCACCCTTACTTTTTGGAAAAATCAATTTTGAAAAAAAACTGCAAATTTCCAAAGTCGAAGATTTAACGGTAATACTCATTCAGTTGCTGTTTACGTGAAATGATTCTATGGATTCTCCCGAATAAAATTATATCAATTATTATAACTAGACTGCGGATCTTTAAGCAATTTAATATACTCAAATATCTACAAAACACGCTTTCAAAACCGTGAAAAACTAAAAAGTACATTTTTTAAACATTTATGAAACAGAATACAGTTTTATCATATTGAACTTTAAAAATGTGTATTTGTATAGACATCCACAGTCTAATTATAACATTATAAAGACTTAAACATAATTAAATAATGATCAAAGTGAAAAGGATATTAGTCAATTTATTTTAAAAACCAAGCGTCTGTGGAGAAATCGTATTACACCAAGCGATAGAGCAGACCTTTTTCCTACAGGAAGCATCAAGAAAAGGTACAAGTCCTGCTTTATTTTCGATACAGAAGCGAAATTGTTTGGCAAAACATACGACGCCGGCAGTGGCACACAATAGCGGCGGTCGCCTTCCCTGCCTCTCACAGAACCGCTAAACGTGCGCGTTGATAACAATAGATTTAAAAGAAGCACACACAAAGATAAAGAAATACTGTGTTCGCACCGTTTCGTATCTATACAACTACTATAATAAAATTATTGTATTAAACAGAAAATATACAAGACTCTTTGTTAGTTTTAGTAATTCTTTTAGTAGTTTTTCGTGTTTATTCACGCGTCTCTCTCCATTCCTTCTGGATCACCATTTTTAGTTGTAACATACATAAGTACTAGAACAGCGATTTTCTACCGATGTGCCGCGAGAGGTCCATAGGTGTGTCTAAGATTTTTTAAAATCTCATTAAATGTATGTAAATCAGAGGAAAATAATAAATAACTATGGTTCTAAATAATTTTGAGTATTATTTTTTTATTACAAAGTATCATAAATAAATGAGGTTTTAAAAAGATTTTTCAAAAAGGAAGTTGGACAAAATTCTCTTCGCATATCATTAAAAATTCAGTTAGTTGAGAACATTACATTGCTGATAAAAGATATACTTATTTTTATGTAGGGTATGATTTAAAAAAAGTATGTTTCGTAAATTGCATGTGCATACGTTAAGCGTATTAATAGTAACTCAAGTGGCAGAAACACAAAGAAATAATTTGACTGGCAGAAACACAAAGAAATAATTTGACTGGCAGAATTTTATTATAGATAGTTTCGATGCTCACAGTAACTACACTTGGTTTCATGACATAATCCTGGGGGGTTAAATATTTGTTTAGGGGAGCAAAATTACTCATAGTTATATTTTTTATGAGTAATGAATATAATGAACGTATAGTAATTAACAATTTTGACGTGTAGCTTTAAATAAATTCCATTTTATTTTAAATTGTTATCTTAGAGAAACAGTAGAAACTATTTACTGAAATGTAGTGCTGTTAATCCAGAGTATAGTAATAACACCTTACTGATGGGGCTATATCGCCGATCGTGAGTGCTCACACCTAATACGGGAAGTGACAATATACTGAAATGAGTTACGGACTCATCTCATTAACACGTTGACTGCCACGCCGTGTACGCTGAAGACGACACACATGTCTAGACTTTGATACAACATGAGAGTAATCTCAAATTATGCCCTTGGTAATCAATGATGTTAGCAATTTTTTATAGTTTTTTACTGTTTCTCTTAGACCTTCTTAGGCATTTTTACTAATACAGTAGAACCTCGATTATCCGAACGCAGTTCATCCGAAAATTCTTCTTCTATGTTAATTATAAGGTGGAATTATCATTAGTGACATTGTGTACTTTATTTTGTAAAAATAATGTACTTTTATATTCTAAACCAAAAGTATCATTTTGGTGAGAAACATAGGTACAATGTGAGCCATCTTGTTACTGATTACAGTTCAGAAAATTGAGGTTCTACTGTACCATTCAGATAAGTACCAATTGAATTTAAGTGTCGCCCACATATGGGTGACATGGTAGTTAAAATGTTAATAGAACAACTGATACTTGATGGAATTTGTAACGAACATAAGGAACATATTTTTGTCTCTGAATTAATAAAGAAAAAACATACAGTAGGAATAATGATAAAATAGTACGTATTAATACATTTAACATAACAACGCATAAATAAATATTTTATACACTGTGGCGTTATCCGTAAAAAATACAGGTAACCCCCATATAACACTGCCGTCAGGTTCCTAAAAAATGCCGATTAACTTTTTTTCTGCAGCATCTTGATTTATATGCTCTACTTTTTCCAAAGGACCTGTTATTTAAAACTAATTTAAAATTCTAGTATTATAAAATTTCGTACACAGTACTGATACAACACACTCGCTTGCTCGAATGAAAAGTATCGATGTATCAAATGATGGTGTTTGCATCACACGTTGTACTGTACGGGGATTTTACCAATTCTCGAATCGTGTTAGAGCGAAACCGTGCTGTAGGAATGCCGTGTTGTACGAGGATTTCCCGAATTCTCGAACCGTGTTGGAGCGAAACCATGTTGTGAAAATGCTGCGTTATAAGGGGGTTGTCTGTAATAATATTCGATTTGACACCCTCCAGTGTCATTCGTGTACAAGGTGATAAAGTTGGGACAGAGTCATAGTTGGATGTTGTTCGAACAATTATTAACACTTTTGTGTACGAACGATAGACAAAATCAGTTTTTTCATTCCAATGTAACAATGAAAGCATTGTTTTGAAGCTCTTGGTATACTTGACCCATTTTTTATGCGGTTATGCACTTCCGATGGGGTAGTACCGGATGATCGTCCGCGTCACGTTGCAGAGGACATACCTTTAAGTCGTGTTTTGTTTGATTGACGCGACTGCCAAATGCAGTGGCAATGGGGATAAAGTGATTAGGATTGTGCCATCCAACATGAATAATTGCCCTGCGTTGCACACAGAATGATCATTTAGATTCAACGTTAATCAGTTGGCGATGCGCGTAGTCAAACGTGCAACGTGTACGGAACAGCCGATTCTGTCATTAATGAAATTGTTATGTTTACAATTGCGCGGAATATAATGGTTGAAATTGAACAATTAAACGGGAACTCAGCATTCCGCAATCACATCTTGTCAGTATGCAACGAGGACGATGTAAATATATGGTGCACCAGTGAAGTGGGAAATTTTCAAAACGAAATTGCGAAATGAATTTTTATTTTAACACAAATTTGTTCATATATTTTTGCTAGACACAATATGACACTTTATTTTATAAAAATCTTAATCGAAAATTTTAAGAGTGTTCTTTTCAAATCATATTTCCAAATATGGGGATGTTGTTCGGCCGGCAAGATCGTCCGATTTATCAGCATGTGACTATTTACTTTGGGGATATCTCAAAAACAAGGTGTATACTGATCGTCCACATACCATCCTTGAACTTAAATTAAAAATCCAAGAAGTCGCAAGGATTCCAAGATATGTTAAGGCGGGTAATGACAAATTTTCAATTAAGATTAGATGAATGCGTGGATCGAAATGGTGCTCACCTATCAAGTGCTATTTTTAAAAAATAAAATGGCATATTGTGTCTAGCAAAAATATATGAACAAATTTATATTAAAATAAAAATTCATTTCATAATTGCGTTTTGAAAATTTGCCACTTCACTGGTGCATCCTGTACATCCTAAAAATTGTCAAAATACGAACACATTGTCTTAGTTTTGTTCTGCGAATGTACTTGCACCAGCATCACGATATATTATCGTGCAAACGAACGTTCAACGTGTAAAATTCAAAGTATTAATCTCGTTTTATTTCTTATGAAAGGGCTTACACTTTGCATGATGATGCAGGGATTGAGAATTGTTTTCAAATATTTTAATGACTATAATGCAGCGATATTGCATTACACGTAATTTGAATGTAACCTAACATGTAATTTAGGGGAAGGTGGAGCAAGATGGGAAGCCAAGAAAAAATTGCTCTAGAATACTATATTTATTGATGTTTTATTTACAAAAAATATTACATACAGTATCAACATCTGTCTATCGCAATATATTAAAATAAACTTGTAAAACTTAACACAAAGAGTACAAAAAAGTAATTTTAAACATAGTGACAATGTCCTGTCTGTACACAGGGCAAGATGGGGCGCATCTATTTGCACATGTCATACACGTACACAATATCTCTGTTTTTGTCTTCTTTTCCGGTATGTGCACAGTGAGCTCAGCCTTCACATTCTAAACACTGAACCCACCCGTCTGTTAATTCGGAGAACAAGTTGTCACAAAAGATACCTTTGACATCGTTGAATTTGAAAACGAGCAACCAGGAGTTGTATCATTTATGGTTTGCTGCAGACTCTGAAAATGTTGCATTGTTAACTTCTTCGGTGTCTTCCCGAGATAGTGTGTCCGTAATTCTTGAATGCATGACTTCACGAAACATTTTATCTAAAAATTATCGTTTATGGAAATGTCCCTATCATACCCCAAATGTTACATCGAGATTACTTGAGTGATAATATTTTTATTTGTTTACGAATAACATCCATAGACACATAAATAAATATCTTAAGGAATTGCCTTACTGATAATATTCAAGCAATAATAATCATTCAAAATTGTTACTTACCTGCTGATTTTCAAAAAATGGTAGAAAACTAGATCACAATCGATAGAATTAGAAAAATCGTCACTAAATGCATAGGAACGCCATAAATCGACTGACTATTGGTGTCGAGCAGAATTCAACTGGTTTTAGTAACATGGAAGTGAAGCAACTTGAAATAAACAATAATCTCGTCTTGACCCGCGACCTCATCTTGCTCCATCTTCCCCTATATCTGAAATATTTTTCAGATAGAAGGTGAATTCCTATTTAATCTTGTTTTAATCAATTATGATTTTCTATTGATACATTATTTTAGAAACATTAGGTAGCAACTTTTTCCATGAAAGTATTGGAAATAATAAAAGTATGGTGGCGATCATTATAATTAACACCGCGTATATAGGTACACAGGATATCAGTTTTAAATATATACACCTGTTTTGTTTTTTAAAGTGTTAAAGATATGGTAAAGTGTTTATGTAAAATATTATTTGGTTCGAAGAGGGAGATGTATAGATTTGTACAGAATTTTATGATCAATACGACGCGACGGTCTAGGTACTTGATTTTTTCTTGAAAGACTAATAAGAGCGATGGAACAGGGGGTTTTCATTCTTCTTCCTACTTGTGTTCTAGTATCATCTTTGGCTATTGTGTATATGCCGATCAAAGAAACTGTTCCGATTGTTGGATCGGTATTAGAGAGCACAAGAGGACTCCAGGTGTGTCCAAGATTTTTTAATACAAGTTAATGTGGTGTGGCAGCAATGATTAGAAATGACCGTTGTGTACCAACGACGAAAAAACGTACAGTTTAATTGACATACTAAAACAATGCCAAGGTCAGACATCTTATTAAATGTATGTAAATCAGAGAAAAATAATAAATAACTATTATTCTAAATAATTTGGAGTATTATTTTTTTATTACAAAGTATCATGAGTAAATGAATCTATCAAGACCAATTTCAGTTTTCTTGAAATTTTCTAGTCCAGTATTAATTTCAATTGAGATGATAATCCATGATGAGTTTCGGTGGATTCTTTGCACTGTCGGACCAGAAAGATTAATATGAAGTTCATGTTGATAGGGCTGAAGTCTACGATAGAAAGGTAGGAAAGGTTTTGTGTAGAATTCGAAGGCATCTTTACATCTGTTGGAGATGAAGTTTGAAAATACTGGGTTATTGGGAATTGAAGCAATTTTTATTGCTAGTATAATGCTTAGTAATTTTTTATGAATTCTGAGAGGTGATTTTTCACCTTCTTCAAGACTGTTGAATATTGGACTTGTTTTCAAAGTATCTGAACGTATATTCTCTAAAGTCTGAAGGTGCCTTAAGTCGTTGGCTGCCTGTGTACGGTCCTAACAAGTAAGACTTGTTCATTCCTGTTATATTAATAGCAGTACCTTAAAAATAATTTTCTATCTTTATTTTTTTCTTGCATCGATCGTCTAATTCGGATGTGTCGGACTACTTCTGCATTTCACAGAATTGCACAACTGTATACGGGAAACAGTAAAGACAAATTCCAGCTTCAAGTGTCATATTTTTATTCGTGTAAAAGATTCAACTATATTCGAGATTGAACGTCCTCCAAATTGAGTGGTAGTGTCGGATGCTTCTTCTGTCCTAATTGAACCTTGAGCTACCTCTCACAATTATACATTATTCATGGCAGTTGACAATCAGCGCGGCGCGACTGCAGAAATTAAATATTTCGCATACCTTTAATAAGTTTTAATTCCTTCCAACGTATTGACCGGCGGCATCCGCAGTGACGTCGATGTCCTGATTAATCGAAAGAGTACTAATTCTGGAGTTTTACTTTATTTGTTAATTTCAATACGAATATTCAAGGTATTTTATAATGTTGGAATACAGTCTGTTACAAAAATCTTCATGTACACAATAATAATAAATTTTAATAAAATTGTTTAATTACAGTAAATGTGGGTGCTCCGATAATTCTTGATCACTTTATTTTAATGTTATTTGTACATTTAACGCGCGCTGAAGAGGGAAATGGTAAAATACGATACGAACAAAAATTCAATGAAATAAAAGATATGATTAATGTTGAAAAAACTACAGAATATGTTATTACAGTGAACAATTTAATTACAGATGTACATGTTTCTCATAGTTTATGTACATTTAATTTAT
Source organism: Macropis europaea (assembly GCA_916610135.2). Classification (NCBI taxonomy): domain Eukaryota; kingdom Metazoa; phylum Arthropoda; class Insecta; order Hymenoptera; family Melittidae; genus Macropis; species Macropis europaea. The sequence goes on from OU744345.1 coordinate 27,428,012, forward strand.
TAGATTGTAATATATGAACTGTCTGATTTCGTATGTCCAAATGTATTTCATGGCAATATCATTTGATTAATCGAAGTGTTCACTTCTACAAACGGCTTACACGAATTTTTATTCTATTATCATCAAATACTGGAATGCCATGTTTAGAAAATTCCACGAATCCATTTTGTACATACAGCCTTGGGTTAAGGAATTTTTATTCTCCAATAAAAGTAAGTATTTATCGAAAAGGTAGCTTGTAAAACAGAAATTTGTTAAACGTGGAGGATGCGTTAGAATTTCATATTTTATCAGAAAAAAATCTCAAGGGAACCTAGATAACTAAGAAAGCAGCATTATACTTTAAAAAGTATGTATTATATAATAAATGATGCTTTTTTTACCATTGAATAATCATCGAGAATTGTTCTGATATTTTCCTTTGTTATTGCGATTTTTATTTGTAACAGGCTACGTCAGGTACCTTGCATCTTTATTTATGATATGAAATTATGTCCTTCTAAATAAATGCGATAATTGTGTTATTTGTCCCACATTTATTAACATTACATAACAAATAAAACGAGATACACGGAATTACGTAATTTCCTCGTATTTTCTGTAATAAATACCGAGTTTGAATATGTACATCGTTGCGATTGATATAGACGTGAAAGCCATCAATAAAATTTCCGTTCCAATAAAAAGGAGCAAATATTAACCGAAATGCGTGTCAACGTTGATTGTGTACATACGTACATACATGCAATAATTGCAAATAACCCAATGCTTTCACTGTCAAAGCACTTTGTTGTAAATTGTCTGATTATTTTAAAAATTAAATACTAAAATCCAATATTTTTGTTATACTGCTTTATATGAGGAATATGGCGAAATTCATACAATTGAATACTTCAATTTATCCTTTGAACAATTCTATTTGGCGAAATGTAGTCATTATTACAAGGAAGACAAAGTGTATGAAGTAATGTAAACCAGTGCTTTTACGATCCGGATATCCGAATACTTGAAATATTCATTATAATTCGTACTTTTCGAGGTTCGAGACCCGAGTCTAACAATACGTACTCGAATATGCGGACTTGGATCGAAGTATCCAAGTATCCGTATTTGGATCTTCTTTGTTAATTACTCAAATATGAAGCTTTCTTTATCTGGATTTAGATCAAAGAAAGCAAGTTTAAGTAAAGGATTACGATTAAAGAATGCGAAAATTAGTACGGACATTAGTATTGTACATACAATTTGTAATAATATTGAATTGCAGAGAGGTATAAATCAAAATTTAACAATAATAACTATATTTTTAGAATATCAACAACGATAACGATAGCAATAACACTATGCTAACTATTGATTAAACTATAAATACTAGTTTTTATACCAGTATAAACTATAAATCTTGTCATTTCGAATCTAATGATACTTGGACTTATGTTCATTTAGATTGTTTTGTTTGTTTTTATGAGTATTACATACTCCTGACGTTTGACCCTAAGTTTTTTGAACAACCTGTATATGAATGTACATTAAAACAAAATGATGAAAACAAAGGTTAAAATAAAAAAGCTATGAATTACTGCAGTCCTCATCTTCTCCTTTTAATTTTTCGAGCAAGTTTTCCGTAATACCGTTATTGTCTCTCTTTTTAACACTTCGACTACCATGTCACCCATATATGGGTGACACTTCGATTTAATAATTACTTATTTGATCATGTGTAACAATAATGAATATATCTAAGCAGGTTTATTGGAACCAATAGAAAGATTGTGTTTATAAATATTATTGATTGAAAAGTGTATTATTTCGGGATGCATTCATTTTGTAGAAAAACGTAGAAAGTTTGTAATTTTCTGCTAATACAGCGTCGCAGTCAAAGTGTTAATGCAATCGCGGACCCAATATTTATGTAGTTCTTTTATTTTATTACTAAAGGATTAAATAAGCACAAGCTGCTGCTTTCCATCTTTGTTTCTAGACGCCACGTCTCAAACTTAAAATAAGGACAAAAACTTTCAAAATAAGAAGTAAATTACGAAGAATCCACTTTTTGAGAAGATATCATTCACTGCTATAAGATATTTTGATGCATTCTGGAAATAACAGAAAATTCAAACCTGTTTAAGAGAGAGAAAAGTTGCATATGAGATGTGAGTTCATGAGAGATGACATTCAAATTTGTCTTATATGTAATAGAAACACATCGTGAAATAATTATCTTATCAGATTAAAGTCTGATGCGAGACACGAAATTTTTGGCTCTTCGTGGATCTCCAACTTTAGTATACTAACAGTACAATTTATTGTAATGCTTACGCTGGTCCAAATACGTTTGCGTATGGGTACGCAAATTCAGCAACAGTGTGGGAAGCTTTGTAGCATATAAACTCCATTCTTTTAATGGGAATTCGGGATAGTTCGGTAATAAGCTCTTGATCTGTGCAAAATACATTAATTATGTTTTGTGTATAATGATTCTCTGCTCAGATTTTGCATGGTTCTGATTGGCACACTTTTGTACGGATCATTAGCCGTCAGATATTACATGGGTTTAAACTGAAACAAGAGGTGAGAGGAAACGCAATGATAAAATAAGAAAAGAGGATGGTGGTACGAAACCTGCCTAAAACTGTAGATTGCTGGCTGTATGACCACAGCAATCGATGCTGGGTTACATGCAAAGAAGAAAAAAACGGGGATACGTGCCAGGACCTCCTGCAGTTTGAAGCAGTGGAAAAAAGATGAATACGGAAACACGAGGAAAGACGACTTCTTTAGGGCAAGACGTGGACGAGCTCGCTGGAGCATACAAACCACAACTTGGCTATTTCTGCGGGTAGTTTTTTTTTGGGACACGAAGAAAATACAAATTGGTACGTGACGAAACCTCATGTTCAGAGGTTGTTTCAATTTTTCAAACCGACTGTTTGACGTTTCACCGAAGCACGGAACGTTGCAAGAGCTTTTGCATCGTCGAACAACGAGTTTTGCAATTGTCTGCAATACGTTGATGAACTGCAATCGTGAAACTAAAGGGGTGAGTTTGAAAAAACGGAAAATTCTGTTCGAGTGGTTTCCACTCGTCGGAGGGCACTTAAATTGAACGGATAGAATGGAAGACCACGATGTTCTCTGAAATATTACGTTTCCGTAAAACGATAACCTCAGCGAAATGAGTGTGTAGAATATGCGGACTACGGTTACCACTTCAATAAGAATGATGCATTAGCGTTTTACGTGGATTTTGTTGGAAGGAATACGATTTTTTTCCATTTTTGCGGAACGCCACTTTCAACTCCTCTTACACCTCCCATCCCCTCCTGGACGTAGGGGTAAATTAGCAGCAGAAATCTGTGACGTTTATATAGATCTACAAATGTGTAAAGATTGAAAGAATTCCTTTAAGAATGCAAAGGGTGAGTCTAGTAACTGGATCCGACTATAACTTCGTTCCTATTGAAGATAGAAAAAAATGGTAGAGGAAACTTTTGCATTGTTTAACAAGTTCTATCACTGTGTAGGGCGATTTTTTACAGAAGTGTATCGGTGCAGTTGTAAAGTGCAATGGCACTTGTTTTCTAAATAGAACCCAACAATTTTTTTTGCATAAATTGATTCCTTGTGTTATTCTGCGTATAAAAGTTATAAGGGAGGGTTATTGAAAACACAATACTTTACGAGATATTTACTTTTTATATAATTACAATGTTAGCATTGAACTATCACGCCACTACTGCATTTACTAATATATATTTTCTTATACACAGTTTACGTTCCAAATATCTCGTAAAGTATTGTGTTTTTAATGACCTTCCATTATACCTTTTATATACAGAATGACACAAGGAATCAAATTATGCAAAAAAATTATAGAGTTTCGATTAAAAAACAAGTGCAATTGCTCTTTGCAGCTACACCGATGCATTTCTGTGAAAGATCGCACTACACGATGATAGAGCTTGTTAAACAATGCAAAATTTTCAACAGAGTTATATTCCAGCCCAGTTACTATACTCACCCTGTATATGCGTAAGTGTGAAATAATGTATTCTATAGAACTGTTTGTTTGATAGGAGGGTATCATTTATTGCTACAATTGGTTCATTTAAACTGTAGTAGCAAAACAATTTAATACACTAGGCTCTTGACAGTCACAAATTTCTACTTAGATTCAGATAATAGAAACACAAATAAAATGCTGGAAATTCTGCTCGTGTATGAAATAACTCCTATTTGTCACTTCACGAAAACATATACAGGGTGGGGCAATAACTTTGTCCACCTTAAATATTTCCGTTGTTTGTAGTAATATGAAAAAATGTTGCATACAATAGCGATATTCTCATAGTAGCATTTGAAAAGAAGGAGGTTGCACTCCACAAGCACGCCAGGAATGCAATCGAAAAAACCGCAATAAAATTTATAAGAAAGAATAAAGAACCTTCTCGGTTTAAAGAGCGTTTCAGGTGTTACATGTGCTGACGTAGTGACAATAAATACAGTACAAAATGTGACGAATGGTCATAATATATTTGTAAACCACATACTGTTAGCCTGCCACATACTTCGGGCGTAAATTCTGCACATATATAATAAATACTATAGTTGTATTTGTCTTGCATATTTTTTATAAGATAATGCTATAATTTTATGAATGAATCATACATTAACACGCCATAAATACGTGTATTCTTATATAAAGACAAAAATATGCTAAAGTTCATTCTGTGACGTTTGAATAAGCAAATTCAATGCGGGTCAAAAACGACCCGGCCTTGCCACCAGACTCGCTGTGGGTTGTTCCGCAATACGATTGTAAAATATGGTTGTCAGACGATCACAAAGAACCTGCGTACTATAAATTCATTACTTCATACTTCGACCGTTCCCAAAATAAATCATGTTTATAAATGACACATCCGGTGCGTTAAAATTTATTATACGATATTTTTCTGCGTGTTTATTGACGGACTGCAGGGCGAGTCTTGATGTCCGTATTTTCCGTGGTGCATTTGTGAAATGTTCGAAAGGCTGAATTAACTATACCGTTATGGACGAGGTACGTATTTACGACAACAGAATGACCGGGTAAAGGTCCGGGCTAATTTTTCTTCGATGCCTGTGCCAGAATTCTACCTGTAACTTCCGTCAGAACGGCCCAGCCAAAAGACAGCTCGAAATTGAAGACAGATAGTCGAGTCCGCGGGGTCATCGCAATTTATGGTCGTATTGTCTGATGACTTAGCCTTGAGACCTGAAACCGGGACTCACTGGCCGATGACATACCATCATCCTGCCAACAAGTAAGCCCAATTATATGAACAGAGTTTATTGTAGATTTCCGAGGTGCTGCCGTTTTTGAGGAGGGAGGTCCATTAAAATTATGCGAGTCAGGTGGTTTATGCGACAACGGGCCGAGATTCTACGAGCTAATTACACTGCTTAACACACACTTGGATTTTTAACATTCAATAGGCGTTTTGTTACAGACTTTTGTGAGCTGAATATGAATCTGCAAACTGTTTGTTTCTATCATTCTGAGTTTTCGAAAAAATCAATTTTGAAACAAAAATGCAAATTTTCGACTTTAGAAATTCTTTGTGCTCTGACAGTAATAGTTATTCAGTTGCCTTTTACGCGAAATTATTCTATGAACTCCTCCGAATAAAATGATATCGATTGTTATAACATTATGAAGACCCTTTGCACTCGAGTGGCGACTCTCAGTCGCCATAATATTCACGTTTCAAATTTCCTATTTTAAATAAACACCTAAAAATTATGTTCAATTTCGCGTATTCTACAATGCATGTTTTATGTAAGTGTTCAACTACAGGAACAACTGTACTGAAAACAATAGAAATCTTCCTGTTAAGATTCCTTACATTTATATTTGTAGCTTATGTATATCAGGTGAAAAAGACTTCGAGTGCAAAGGGTTAAACGTGTTTAACACGTTGACTGCCACACTGTATTGGTTGAAAATGGCCATCTTCCTAAATTTCCTTACAAAGAAGATATAATCTCAAATTAAAATCTTTTTAATCAAGAATACTAGGAATAGTCATCATTTTTTGATTGATACTATTAAACATTAGTAAATAAATTTATAAATACTAGAAATGTTGAAATAAATAATAACTGAACCTATGTGTCACCCAAATATGGTCATAGTGTTAAACAATGATCAAAGTGAAAAGAACACCCAAAACGCACCAATTTTTGCAGATATTTTTCAATTTATTTAAAAAATTCAGGGTCAAGAGGAAATCTAATTGCACTACCAGCCGAAAGTTTGAATACACCTACTGTATTTGTATTCTACACTTGAATACAGACTGGAGGGTCTAATATGTCGCTAGTGAGAAGAATATTCTAATATTTTTCCTCCTGTCATAATGTTAATACTTCATTTCTCTTGTTTTACACACGTGGATACATAAAATGTCCATATAAATTACAATAATTGGATTACCTTCTACAAAAATGTTTTGTATTACTAAACGTCCCTTCGGTGAAGTAACCACGTTAAAATTGGTATCAAGAATGCCAAAATTGTGTAAAATACTCATATAGAAAAAAGGTGCTTACTTTGATGAGCGAGATGTTTATTATCAAATTCAATTACTCTAAATAAATGCTAATATACATTATATTTCAATTAAAATGAACTCCATAATGATAATATACAATAGAAAGTATGTCATATCATTCTTCAATGTTTGTATTTGTAACATTATGTATTTATAAAAACTCAGGATCATTGTCAAGCAATGTATGGAATTTTTCACTGTAGGAGAGAACGTGTTAATGTATTGTTGGCTGCATGTTTTCTTTATTGCATGAACTATCATAAGAGATCAAATTTCTTACAGTACCTATATTTTGACGATTTCGTAACATACTTAATCTTCATATGAAGGTGTCCTAAGTGGCCAAAGATTTTTTAAAATGGTATCGTGCCTCCAAAGCGCGCTGTTCGTGAGAGTGGATAAAAAATAACTTGGAGAAGTCAGATTCTGCTTCCTCTGTGATAGCGGGAGCCCTTTACATCTTCATCTTCTGCTTCTATCCACCTCATACTTTCAGATTTCAAGTGCAAGTTGTCGGACAGTAGCTGTGCTCACCAGCCAGAAAATTTCAAGATTTCTGTCTTTCTCGTGCGACATTCGTGGCAGATCCATTTTAGAATTCTGGGCACTTAAGCGGGATTAAGATTCACTTGTCGTGAGAATTTATGCAGAACACGATTTTCCATTATCTCTTTTTTACTCAGATGGTCCACGACTATTTTATGATTGGACGTATTGTGTCAGGAAAGTAACACATTTTGAAGATCAAAATGATGATTTTCGATACGAGTTATCATATTAAATGTATTGTCCAGATCAAAACCAGGTAAGTCACGAATTTATAATATCTATGTTTTTTGTGATAAGTGATAATAGAGAAAGCATCGAAGTTCTTGGACTGAAGAGGATGTTTGTATTATTTACCTGCAAATGGCAATTTTTAAAATTATTATTCTCAGTAACGAAGCTTCAAATAAAAATTTTATTTCACGTTTTCGGTTTTGTTTTTCATGTAGAACTAGTCCTTGGTCGATTGTGTCACTTGTCTTGACACATTTTGTGTAACATCACTCTACAAAGCAGTCGAAAAATATTTTGGAATGCAGTGGCTCCACATTTTTGAATGATAATTGTGTATCAACGAGCATTTTTTCTAAAATGAAAATCTGGCTCGTAGCCTACAGCACATGACTTTGCAGAATAAACCTTCTAAATTTGAAATAAATTGATTCAGTAGTTTTAAAAAAATCATGATAATCGATTTTGAAAATATAGTTTCGAGAAAAACACTTTTAAAATTTTGCGCGTGACCACGTCCTGCTTAAGTTGCTGTATCTTTATTACTTTTTAGCATTGTTACGAACTATTGTATGGCGTATTCTTGAAACATCAAACTTTCTGAAAATGCAAAAAAAAATTAAATATTTAACCAGTCTAGGTATATGTAGTTCAATAACACATTAGCTACCGGTTAATTCTGATGTTGATGGATTGCTACAATTTCTAAATAAAAATATGACGTTTCTTATTGTTCATATCACTAGAATTACTGCCATCAATCATTAAATAATTGCTGACATATTTCGGCCAGTGTAAAAACGAATGAATTACTAACAACGACACGCAGAATCAATCGATTTCTGATCGATGATCGCTGGTGACGAAAAGTCTATTAACACATTCACGGTTGGCGTTGTGTTGTAAAATATATCGCGTGCAGCCGGTGAAATTTCGTTTTATGAAATAATATTAGTTATTTAGAAAATTTGTTATATTGAACGAAATCTGCAATATGATAATATAGGAGTTTGAATACAGTTGGATAATGAATATTTTAAACTCGAAATCATGTGTATACTCTTTATTTGTTTTATATTTATTTAAATAAATTTTCCCGACTGGTCTGGTTTTTTCGTCGGTTGCACTTTCTTTTCTTTTGAATTCTACCTTAGTTTTCTTAAACTGCAACTTACTATCTACTAGTTTACATTCTTCTGAAAGAATCATAAACTAATCACAAACTTATGCTCTAGTCCCTCGTTTGCGCATTTACATTTATGAGGGAGAATTTATTATCTACCCTTTAGAATGTTTTCCAAGAAAGTGAATAAAACTAAATAGATCGCAAAACTAATGCCTTACTGATTTTCTTAAATTTTATCCTTAGCAATTTCATCTCAGCAAATGAACTATTGTTATTAATGAATAAATTATCTAAGTCGCGAATCACTTTTCTCAATATATATGTGTTTAAATTAATATACACTGCTTCTTGCTTGTACGTAACAAACACGCTTCGTCCGTTTTACATACATACACCGAAGGAAGAGAAGACAAAAGATTGACAAAAGAAAAACGAATGAGTCCGATCTCTACAGGTCAGGGCAACTAAAGTTGCGTTATTATGATGACAGGCAGTGAGCCAATCATTAGCAGGGAAAAACAAAGAGAGGCAACTTTCTCTTCCTCAACATGAACCCAAAACCTTAATGTTACCTTACTGGCTGAATAACAGCAATCTGCATGAAGCGTAATTGTATCTTACCGGCTGCCAATATGTTAGTCGGCTTCCGGTAGTTAAAGTTCCCTAGCGCGAGTCTAGCGAAAATATCATATAAAATATTACATACAGCTCGTACAGCTTACATTACGTGAGCTATTTAATTGCGATTTGACGCTGGTCGATTAAGGGTGTGGCGATTATTTTTGTGGATGGCTCGCCTACTGCGGAATTTTGCGATTACGTGACGTGGAATGCGCAACGCGTGATAAGAAGACTGCACCTGTTTTATTGTCTCTTAATAAGAGTGGACACAGTGGTGGAAACAGTGGAGGTGTACCGCAAGAAAATATTAATCTGCAGTAAGTTGTTGCTACCGTTCAAGAACTTGATATCCTCACCACAGGTGCTGGACAGCAGTCTCTTATTATTTTACAAGTTCCCGGCCTTACACAGGTTACATAAAGCAATGCAGCAACAAATCCGAATATTCAACATGTATTAGTTACAAGACTTAACTTTAGTGGCATGCCAGCATGTGCACGGACGGTGGATGTTATAGCTGCAAGCGTTTCCCTTCTTACTTCTACAACTTGTCACAATTCTCCTAACAAGGAAAACTACCGAAGTGGTAGTCTCAGATATTAATGAACTCTTGCGCGTTGATAGACCATATTATTACGAATCTCCCTATACATGTATGGTTTGTTGAAATAGTTTCAAAGATATTTAATGCAAGAAGAAATTGTACTGCGCTAGCAACCTAGATCCTTCCGACTGACTTAAGCTCTTCTACTTGAAATCATCTCTTACAGTAGAGTAGATAGACTCTATCGGAACTTTACTATTAAATATCTTTTAAACTATTGAACATCAATGTCCAAAACCATACATGTATAGGGAGATTCGTAATAACATCATTTATCATCATGCAAGAGCTCATTAAAATCTGAGACGACCACTTCGGTAGCTTTCCTTGTAAGCTCGTTCCTGTGACATCTTCGAAGCACGTTCGTACTTTCATTGGAAATATATTCGTTGCACCGACTTCTCAACCCTTAATGCAATCACCATCCGCGAGACAGAAGCCGAAGTTAACACAGTTATGCAGGATTATGTGGGCTGGCATGTCAAACATTGCTCAATCAGAGAATTATTAATTCTCATACAATTCTGATTAATAACAATGTCAAAATAGTAGTATAAAATGAAGAGTCGATAAGTATACGATCCTATAGTCTTATATTTTCATTCTTAACAATCTGTGTTCAAAGAAGCATTTTATAATGTGTCTGACTATGCAATGCAGTTTTCACTGTGGCAGTAAACGTGTTAACACGTTATTGACCGGAGACGTATTAATACGTCTTTTGTTACCAGAATGTTATTGACCAGGGACGTATTCAGACGTTTTTAGAAAGTGATACAATTAAAATCACCGTGCGATGTTGTTAGAGCTTAAAATTAATAAAGTGTTCATTATACAATTTATTATTGTGCTTATCATTCACATTTGCCCAGTTAGTTTTTTTTTAAAGTTATTGTTTATTTACACACGTGCAGGTGTTTTAATATTGACTTGTATGAAAAATAACCGGCCACAGGCGTTAGTTTTTGCGAAAATCTCCCAGCTAGCAATGTGTTAACAGATTCTAGTGGAAAATCCACTATGTACGCGGATGATGCAATTCACTACAGCGGAGATGGCCATCCGGAGCACGGGTCCTCTTTGGCCTACTCCCACTGTGCATCCGTTCCCCTCATGTAGGTTCTGGTTGAGTAAGACCGCAGTCGTGGCATAGGACAGGTCACTCATGCAATGCGTATTTGTGTCGCGCGATTTGGGGGGCTCTAGAGCCCCTTCACCATTTTGCGTGTCACATCCTACTGTATCGATTGTGACTGGCTTTACGTTGCAGCGCTATTGGTGGTACGAATACAAATCAAAATTGGTGGGTTCAGTTGTATAAGAAAAATATTCGCACTTTTTGTAATACTAATAACTATTACGTTCGCTATATTCCATTGTCCGTGATATACTTCACATTACATGTAAACAAAATAAACTTTTTACTGCAAAGTAAAACACAATGTTCACTTGTTACGGAATGGGCCGTAACGATTCGAGATCGTCAAGTCTCGGGTTTCAAAATGAATATTTGAGAGTGTTTACTGTTGCTTTCTTTATTTCTAGGTTGTTTAGTTGCTCGAGTAGAAGTGTTGATTTTTCGGGAAGCGTTAATTACGAAAGCTCGGAGTGGAAGGGAGGGGTAGCTCTGGTCGTGTGGTGGGAGAAAAGGGTCTTAGGACGGACCTGGGTCCTTCTGACGCGCGTAACGCCAACGGTGATGATGATGTTCGCAATTACAATAATATCGATGATAACAATACTTATGGCGATAACAATAATGGTTGGAATAATAATAATAATAAGTATGATAATAATAATAACAATTATAATAATGGTAATGATAATTATCAGAAAGGAAATGTTGGTAATAGTAGCATAGGTGGTAATTGTAATAGTAACGGTGATAGAGTCTTATACAACAATATTATCGTATTATAATTAATGTATAGATTCATATGCGTGGAAAGGGCAGTGAGAACGTAACATCACTCTTTACGTATGCAACATATAGTAACATGATATACACCTCCGTCTATAAGTCACCGGACACTTGCTCATTTTCAGCAAAATGATTATTAGAACGTGGATACAATATTTTGGCTTGATTTTATTATTTTATGTTGTTATATTTTTATCTATTTTACGTTCATATAATACCTGAATATGATATTAACAATATGCACGTATAATTTAAAGAAATATTTGAAAAAACAAGACTGTACGTGTATGTTTTCAATTCATCTCTAACACGGTCAGACGATAGTCTTTACACACTTTTCGTTTGTTTTGGAAATTTTGCACAAAGTCGAAGGAATACTCACGGAAGAAGTTAGAAGAACGGTGGAAAGAAATTAGTTTCGAAATATTAAAACCTTTGATCGAAATAATGCCGCTATTAATTCAAGCAGTTACATATAATTAATTACTTATCTTTGGTAAGATCTTTAACATTTGTTAAATGATGAACAATTACATATTCTCTATATTATAAACAATTAATAAGTGCTAACTTTATTTCATAATGTATATCATTTCATGCTGAAAAATCGTTCACCTCTTAATTTTACGGATTGTTAATTGTCCGGTGACGTGTGGAAGGGCGTATGCATATTCTCTAGATACAAGCTCTCCGGCGTAGAAATTTCCACCGCCAATGCCACATTCGCTTGATTAGCGTAAGTGGAGATCCACGATGAGATATTTCACGAGATTTTCCTCTCATCTTGATATTACGTGTGTTCCCCTGTGTGAGTAAGTTCTCTAGTCAATGTATCGTCACGCAGCCACTTATCCCCTTATCATTTTAACCACTCACACTGAAATACGAATGCTTAAATTAAAATCGCTTACTTGTTAGACCTCGACAGTTTTCGAGTTGTACACCATTTGTGGGACATCCTTATAATACTGCATTCCTTTATAAATATAAGTACTCTCTAGTCATAAAAACTGTGAATATCCTTATCCACGCATTACAAATAATTAATCAAATATTTACATGTATCATTGAAGCTGAAAGTAGATTTACAGGTTTATGTATTAGCATAGACAAAGTATACGTATACTTACAATTAGTATATATTGTTTGATATTGATCAAACTCTTTCAATTATTTGTTCGTTTCTTTTACGTTTAATCCACGTTTTCTGTTCATTTAAACGATAGTGTTCAGGTATATTTCTATAAAGAATATTTCCAGCAGCAGGGTTAGTTGTATTTAGTTTAAAGTATGCGGTCATAGCTGTTTCATTTTTTTCTAATGCCTTTTCTTCATTTCCTTCTTTGTACAGTACAGTAATCTATAAATTGTATGTGAATGATTATTTACAATTAGTTGCGTTTCCAAGATTCTCCACGTAGCCTCTGTAGCTCCAACATATCTGCTATCAACAAATGATTTAATTTCATTATGAATTTCTTCTTTATTTTCATTAGCATTAGTAACTTTTTTAAAGCCAACTTCTACCCTACCGTGTCCTTTATGAATGTATTTGTGAATGTTCTTTGTGGCAGCAGCTGATGTACAGTATTCATTCTGGTTGTCTTTCCCTGTATTGTTTAGAGCGTTCAGCAGCAGCCGCTCTTGATGTTGACGGTGCCTGTTCTTCTTGCAATTTTTGTCGTTGTTTCCCCGTCCATTCTTTTGAACGTTCAGCAGAAGTTTTTACCGCCCTCGGTGTTGACGGTCCGTGCTCTGCTCGTAATATTCGACGTTTTCCTTCCCTGTATCTTTTTTAACGTTCAGCAACAGTTTCCGCTCCTCTTTTTGTAATAACTGTCGTTGTTTTTCCCCATTCTTTTGAACGTTCTGTGGATGTTTCCGCTGGTAGTTTTGATGTCGAAGGACTTGTCATCATCCGAATTTTGATTTCGTTTCTTTCCTTTATTTTTATGCATAGGGATTTTTCGGAATGTAAATAACTACAGCTGATAATATACTAATGATACAGCGAAAATAATACGTACCTATTACCACGCGCAATTCAACTCACAAAGTGATACAAAATTTTGGCAAACGTACAACTTGAGCTGAACCCGTTAAGGGCAAACAACGACTCTTACTAAATTATATTTTTAATTATAATCTCTCGTCGATGGTGAATAACTCAAACATGATTCGCGCTGCTCAAGCTTATCGTATTCTCTACGGCAAGGTTCGCCGCAACGGGTTTTTATATCTGCTTTCGTGATTTTTACCTTTCCAGACAGAACGTTTAAGCAGGTCCAAACCTGCAGACAGTTGTCGAGTATAAAACATGAGTATGCAGCGCATGGAATAATATTTATTACAAACGTGAAATTAAAAATTCCAATTTATCCGTATTTTTGGCATTGGTCCATAGTTAATGTATACAAATTTTCATGAAAATACATCAACATTTTACCAAAAATAATTGCAAAAAAATGTTAATTTTTAATATATTTTTTAAACAAATGACATTTTAGAATTCTGTTTACATAGTTGAATTTAACATTGAAAAATACACAAATGGTTTAAATATTTGCTCTACAATGAGCAGTTTTAGAAATAAACGGCAAAATAGCTGTTGCAACCCCAACTTTGAGGGCTTTGTTCACCTTTTCATTATGGATGATTGCCGATAAAAAAAATACGTGTCAAATATTTTTTCGAGATCTACATTATCCCAAAGTTTCATAAAAATCAGAGGGGGCCTCTTGCGAAACGTCCCTTGTAAGTATTTTATATTGTAGAGTAGATGTATGTTGTCGATTGTTTAGTTATTTTAGTGCACTAAACTTCTAAAATATGTAACGAAACATATATATTTTAATAAAATAAGCTGAGGTGATAATTCATCCAAATACATAGGTTTATAGTGTAGGATAAACAGTGCGCTTGGACGAGTACGTTGACTCGTAGCACGTGGAGAACGATTTTTTGGAATGCGTATGTGCGTTTATCGTCCTCAAAGGGTTAATATCAGCCATCTGTACATTGAGGTTGGAGCTGTTATGGCAAACTGTCTCCCAATTGTTGTCAACATGTTGGACCACGCTCAAAGGGGAATCGACTTGGCTCGCATCATGCTAAAACATACAGAGAAATTCACGCGTTGGTAACCCGTCGTTACGAATGGAAGTTAACCCGGCGTATGTAGATTCTATTCACGATATTCTCGTTAACTTTATCCCTCGAGACAGCGGAAGCGAGACTGTACTCCCGCCAGTGCTCGTTATCACATAAGTCTCTCTGTATGCTCTAACAATATGCTTGCGAGACAGTTTACTTTGTTGTAGAAGGTGTCAGAGTCTGAACGTCACCCTTTATGTGCACTTACGTGTTTGAATAAGAATTGCGATAGGCAGTTTTTTTTCCATGAAATATCGAAACGGAGAGGAGATTGTTGGAAAGAATTCGGTGTAGGTTTACGTGCAATAATTAACCCTTTCAATTCTGAGAATTTTTTAATACAATCGACTAGCTATTCCAAGACATTCTTGTGGTGCCTGTCTGAAAATTAAAAGTGTTGCTCTCTCAACAAAAATTTATAAGTGCTTACCATTTAAAATTTATTCCACTATTTTATTAATTCAGATTAGGTTACACTAAATGAAGGATAAGGTGAAAGAACTGGGCATGTCTATTTTTAGTCTGCAGTGTTCAACTTGAAAGAAAAATTTAAATAATCTGAAACAATTATATTTTCGCTGATTGTTTGTTCTGACGTCTAATTAGAGTGTAATTTTATGTTATGAATAATGCAGTTCAATTCATTGAGCCTTGTTTTTAGGTAAGCAATATTAGATCCATATGACCTTTTTTTGTAACAAAAGAATTCCATGAAATGTACAAGTACATGACTGTTTTTATCTAATTGGCTCCTATCAACCAACTGTCTTTTGAAGTACACTTCAAATAAAACACTTAAAATAATAGGGAGTTATTAAAACGAAATGTAAAAAGAAAATTAGGAGTTCAAAGGGTTATGTTTCTTTTGTCACTAGCACAGATATTCTTCCTTAATTGTAGTTGGTTTTTTTCAAGCGAAAACTTTTCATCAGTTTCTTCCCAAATTCGATCGCCGCAACTTTCAAAATAGGCGGCTATATTGTAAACCATTTGTTTCAATAATGGTGTTAATAGATAATCTTACACAGAGAAACATAAAACGATCACATTATAGATTACTCCGAGTGTGGAATGATGAAAATAAACAGTTTAGGGAGAAAAGGAGAGGTGATAATGTTAATTTAGGTAATTTCATGACATTCGGTTTTTTATATTACAAGGCAGGCCCATAATTTTCGACGGGAAGGTAAAGCTTATCAGACTGTAAGATGCATACCAAGCATTAACGATAATCTGTATTGCGTGCTTAGCAAGATTACAGTCCAATTACTAGTAAATCCCTTAGGTAGTAATTTCGAGCCGTATGATTTTCTTAAATACGGTATTATATCACAATTATAGGTAGGTGCTTCCTCTTTTTTATGTAAAAAGATGGAGACAAAAAATGTGCATAACGGTAAGAGAAAAGCTGGCATAACAAAAGAAATTATACTTCGTATCTTCGACGAATGTAAAATAATGTACAGTGTATTTCATATAATGATTAGCGCACTTAAAATAATGGGATAAAATACGTTATGAACAGAAGTATATCTGGTTTAAGCAGGAAATGAGGCGCAGTGAAGAAAGAGTAGTGTACATTTTAAATTAAAAATTCGAAGTTAGCTATGCAGAGTAGAAAGAAAATATGTTAAGTAAATGTTGTCCAGTTCGATAAGAAGTATCCGAATAATAAAAAATTAATATGCTATTCTATTTAAAAAAAGTGAGGTGGGTCCTCTTTAACCCCTTAGCAGTTGCCCCAAAATAATTTGTTACATACCACATGATCAGCCCCTATGCCCCATTTAATGCAAAAAGAAATGAAATCGATATCTGCTGTGGTTTCAGAGAAAACGGCTTGTAACACTTTATGTGGCCCACCCTGTATGAAAGATATATGGTTAAACCAAGTAGGTAAACAATTGACTTACACCACTTTTGCATTAAACGGCTCGTATAATAGTGTGGCAGTCAACGTGTTAAGGGCAGATAGTACTCGCGAACCGGTAGAAAAAAGTTCGAATAAACATTATTTTTTATACTTTATTATGAACTTTACAATTTGTGTGCGGTTGCATCGTTTCCATTGGCACGACCATGCAGAAAATGCATTTCTGCCATTCCTGATTAGAGACATACGATGTCTTCTTATCATACTGTGTAAACTTTATGATAGCTCTCTGTATTGTTCACTGATTGCGAGGATGTGTAATTTACAATTGCCTGGTGAAGTGTGATGATAATCCTGCGTTATGAAGCGTGTATGTAAATGGGAGGACAGATAATCCGTTGATTTCATGTCGCGCGAGAGCACCAGAACCGAGCAAGTCACTTGCTTTAAGCAAAATGGAGAATTGTTTATAACTCCGGCAATATTAATTTTTCGACCCATTTTACTGTTCAACACATACCTGCACTTTTAATACTCACTATGCGTTTCTTATAAATTTTCGTGCGCTTAATACGAATCTACAAGTCGTTTCCATCACCCACAGTTTTCGAACAAATCAATTTTGAGAAAAAAAATGCAAATTTTCAACTTCAAAGTTATTTTGTGCTTTAACAGTAATAACATTACTGTTGCATATATAATAGGATAACATAGCATTTATGAGCCTATGTCTATATGACATTTTTTTCTTATTTTTACTGATAGCATATGCTGCCACTGTTTTACAGGAAAACCCTAGGACACCCTGTATGTATTCGGTTTATTTTCGGTCAAAAAGAAGTGATAGATTAAATTGTTACGAGCAAATTATGCACACGAACAAAATATAACATTTTGAAATATATGTGATTGTAAAATTAGGTTTTATCAGATCCTAAAATTAGGTTTGAGGGGGATATCACCAGTCAAATTATCGGTACTATGTGGATTATAATCCTCTAAATAGAACTCACCGTCCCTGCTTTCCAGATCTTCAATTTCCGCTGGGGTTTGATTTGTTTTCGCCACTTTTAGAAGGAAATTTATAGGTGCAAAAATAAGGGAAATAAAAGTAGAGAATTCTCCATTTATATTGCGGTAAATTTTCATTCTCGCTTCGAATTTGTCGAAAGACTAGTGAATTCAAGCTGTAGACTGAGAGGACAGAGACAAACAAAGTTGTCATGTGTATTTCTCGGATAAACTGCAGTTAAACTGCTTGTGTGCGACTATTGATCGAGTTTTATTGGATTTTCACCGGAAAGGAATCAGAAGTTATTCGACAGTGATAAAATGTTCTCTTACCCCAAGTAGTCCTTTTATACATCACTGTACCCATGTAAAAGTATATATTTTCTGGACCTACTTCATCGCTTGTAATGAAGTACTAAACTATCAGAATAATTAAGTAAAGTTCATTGTACATTTACCTCTGGTGGTAATATGGAATTAATGTTAAGGATTCTAAGGGAAAAATTAGGGTTTCAACCTAAAATATTGGGTTGGCCAATAAGTAATGTTGAAGTTTTCCGTAAGATATCCTTCCAGCTGTTTTTAAAACAAAAGACTATTCGTAACCCATTAAACGCATGTATAGTCAAAAGCTGAGGTTTTAACGTGTAGTTCAAAAAAAGTTCATTATATTTGGTTCCATTTTTTAGTGTCTATTTTGATTTGAAGATGAACAACGAGAAGATGTATTTTCGTACAATTATGCTTTTTTATTTTCGCAAGGATAAAAGTGCAGTAGAAACAGCAAAAAAGATTTCTGATGTGCATGGTGGTGGCGTTGCGAATGAAAGAATGGTGCAAAGATGGTTCAAAAAGTTTCGTGGTGGAGATTTTAGTCTTACCGATGATAAACGTTCTGCCAGACCTATCGAGATTGATAACGATCAAATCTCTAGTTTAATTGGAAATAATCCACGTTATACCACACAAGAGATTGCTGAAATGTGAGGAATATCGAAATCCAGCATAAAAAAAAATGATTTCTGTTTCCTACTGAAAAATTCGATATTACTTACGGGCCAACCCAATAGATCTTTTACAATGCTGTCTTATTTTTAGGAGTGTACTGCATAATATCTGCCACGATTTAGCAAACATGATTTGCTAAATTTGGCGTAGCTTAAGTACTTCTGTTTATATTGCACGCAGCCCAAGCACCGGCTATTCAAGTTTCAGCGTTTAATTTACACGAAATGATATTACTCTGGAGGTACAGCCTTTCAGACGGGATCATTAAATAGTGATGAAGTCGAGCATCTAACGGGCAGGACAGAGGGCACAGAGGGATTAGAAACGAAATGGTGGTCGTTACATCTGGTCATTGTTTTAAACGGCTTACTCTGCACTTCTTCCTTATATCATTACGATTACTTCGCGTTTAATGACGCGTAACCTGCCACGGGACGTTTCTTTAATCATTGAACAATCGACCGCGTCAGTAGATTGCTGAATACGCTTTTCGAAAACCGAACGACGTTTTCTGTCGCGAAACTCTTTAAAACAGATCCATGATATTTAAGTCCCTGGCTGTAAAATGGTGAACTCAATCACTTTTGTACAAGCGCAAGGGATCGATAGTTTACTTATAAGAAACTGACAGGGGAGTGAAGTCTGTGCTTGAAGGACATATAGGATGTTCCAGCTGATGTGTGAGAAGCTGATATTTCCTACCTTATTGAAAATACAAAAAATGGTTTACATCGAAGTTGCATGGTACGAGGGGGTATATTTTTTGACAAAGAACAATTTGTGCTATTAAATGTTTTGAACAAGAATACATAGTATGTGCAAGGTATGCAGACTTTATACCAATATACACTGATGCATCCAAGTTCAAATTAAAAACAAGTGTAGCAGTGGTGACTCCACCTGTAACTATTAAAGGTACATAATACGTCATTCATGGCCAAATGCTATGCAATCTTAAGAGCTCTACAACATGTTAATCATTTGAACTTTTCAGTTTTTTTTAATTTTCTTTTCAATAACTCCCTATTATTTTAAGTGTTTTACTTGAAATGTACTTCAAAAGACAGTTGGTTGATCGGAACCAATTAGGTACAATCATGTACCTGAACACTTCAAGGATTCCTTTTGTTACAAAAAAGGGTCATGTACATGCAATATTGTTGCCTAGGTAATAAAATATTGCGAAATATAGTACATATTTAAACTGGCAATTTAAAAATATCGAGTGTGACTCGACATAGGCGTACCTGTGAATAAAATCGATGTCGAGTCACACTCGACAAAGGAGTTCAAAAGGTTAAAGATAAACATTACAGAAAGTGTATCATATTTAGCGACTCACTAAATGCAGTAAAAGCGACACAAAATATACCAACTACTAATGGAATAATGAGAAATGTACGAGAGCTACACAACGACCTATTGCACAAGGGAATGTCGATATCAATTATGTGGATACCTTCCCATCGAGAAATATTGGGTAATGAAAAAGCTGATGTTGTTGTATATCCAGACTTTTTGAACCTCCTAAATAATCGCATTAAACAAAAAAGAAAGGAAAATTGGAAAAAAGATATATCCTCCAAAATGCGCGATCTTACCGACGACTTCTACATAAACCACGCCACAGTCAAATTTAACAGAAAAGAACAAATAATCCTCAACAGACTAATAATTGGATACACTAAGGCTACACACGGCTACATTTTAAACAACGCAATCCCACCATACTGTGAACCCTGCCAACAACAATTAACCACCACACACGTTTTATTGGACTGCAAGAACACAGAAGACACCAGAAACCAGCGTCAAATACCTAACAGTATAAAAAAAATATTTAAAACAGAAGGGAACCTCAAGGAAGCCGTCGAACTTATCTGTACAATAAACATGTATCACGAAGTATAGAATAACCACCAACTATGGTCGCTAATGACCAAGGTGTTGATGCGACTTTAAATTAAAAAAAGAACAGAATACATAATTCCATTTAAAAAAACAAACTTGACCTTCACATATCTTAAAATAATAATGTAAATAAAAATTTTTTTCGCCAAAAAATGTGTCCCCCCGTACCATGAACCTTGAATATACAACATTTCCTGTTCTTTCAAGAAGTTAGGAAATATCGTCTTGTAACAGATAAGTTTGGACACCCTGTATAAGTTGTAAGAATAATGTGTACGATTAAAAAAGTTTAATGTCGATTACCTTTTCTTTTTTTTAATGTTGATGTATTTATTCATTGCATAAATTTAATATGCACTATTATCGAAAAGTTTGAGTGTGAATTTTTAAATAAAAATGTTATTAAGAGAACGTTTATTACGTTCATACGTATTTATAAAATTAAATTACACTTTAAAGAAATTCAACAAATTTGCTTTTCGTAGGTGTGTAGTAAAAGTACCCTCAGTAAATAATTATTAGTTAAATAAACAATGAAATATGTAAAGATATTTCTATATAATTCGTTTATTCTATTACAAGCTTGAAACATGTATTGAACATTCTTAACACGTTGTCTGCCATGGGAGTCACCGGTGACAGCGCCTCGAATTTTATTTAATCTAATAATTACTGATTATAACAATATTCTGAGCAGGTTCAAAATTCCATCAATGAGGTAGAAACTGATGTACACGATTGAACAGGAAAATATTATTTTTTTGAACGATTTATATAAAAAACGAGAATGTATGTCGTGTCTGATCAAGAATGACTGTTTTCACTTTGGAAGTCGACGTGTTAACGATAAATACATGTATAATACATAGGTAACTCAAGTTTCAATACGTGTCTACATGTATATCATATACAGTTCTTTCTCAAGTGCTGGATTCATCAATTTTTTCGAGTGACGAACGTCAGATCTTCGATTAAAAATTGACTGCAACGTGTTCTAAAAGTACATGAAGTGGCCACGTTCGTTCAAGTAGAAAGTAATGGGATATTGTTACGAGAAGATGCAGAGTGTGCTGAAAACAGGCTATTAAAAAAGAAACGAATGTATTTTTCTACATTTCTGATGTATTAGGTCGTCCGGAAAGTTCGTGTTGTTTCGGACGTAGTATGTTTATTACCTTTTTACCTGAGTAATAAAACATTGTTTCACCTGGTGGCCATGCACAACCCTTAAAGCACATTTCAAGTGTAGCTTCTGTGAGAGATTGTCGTGAATTTTCTAATTTTTGTAAAAGATATAAGTGAAAAACCATGAGCGAAAACAGGGTTCATTTCCATCCTGCCATGTTATACGAGTTTCGGAAAGGATCTAGTGCAACCGAAACTGCCAAAAATATTTGTAGTGTATATGGAGATGGTGCTGTATCTAATCGCATTTGTAAAAGCTGGTTTAAACGATTTCGGCAAGGAAATTATTTCTTAGAAGATGAAGAAAATTTTCGAAGGAGAGAAGCCGTCCAGCATCACGTGGAACGATTTTGTAACGAAAAAGATAAAGATACTTTACGAAAGTGGTATAATGAAGTTACCCGATAAATGGGAAAGAATTGTCGAAGGAGATGGAGACTACGTTTCATCCTAAAAAAAGATATAGATTTAAAAATATAAACCACGATTGTACGCATGAAAACGGCACGAAATTTCCGGACGACTTAATAATTTTCCGCAGATTTATGTGTGCTACTGACTATCATACAAAAAAGATCGATTGGAAAGTGTCTGTCAGAACAGCAGTGGTATAAGCTAAATTAATATCAATTGCTAGAATAAGAGTTAAGGATAAATGCAAGTTTTTTGTTTAACCGCGGAAGATCTTAAAAGGAAGTTTTGCACGAACACATGAAATGGGTAATTCTCACACTAGAGGTTCTCCAAATGTTTGCAGTTCTGCAAGCTGTACACGTGTCTGAACTTTTAATTTTCTAAAGGTTACGCCTGTCCAAGAAACGTGCGGCCATTGTGAGTGCACGTGAGTCGCATATAAGGCAATTAACGTCTGATTTTCAGGGGCTCAACGAATCAGTATGATGATGATTTGCCGTGCTGACTGTAAGTTAAAAGAACATTTGGCGAGCTTCGTTGCTTTTCAGAACAAAGAAATTCTCAGACCTTGAGCTTTCAGGACATTCCTAACGAGTACATCTTTTTATCGTGAAGAGAATTCGTGTTGCAACGTACTCAAAAAGTGTAGCTTGAATTTAAGATAATTGATCGTCATAATAATTATGTTATTGGACTACATAACATACAATGAGCTATTGCATTATACAGGATGATTCACTTAACTTGATTATCTCAAATTACTCGTAAAGTATTTGTTACATGAAAAAAGTTTTCAAACAGAAGTTATATGATATCAAAGGGGACATGCAGTGTAGTAATCAGTTTTTTGTAATTTTGCCTTTTTATCGAGATCTGAACGTGTCATTAAGTTTTTTAAATAGAATATTTAACGGATGATCCTGCAATTCGAAAGATTATCGAACGCAGAGTAAAAAATTACCTGTACTAAGCTATATTGGTTCAAAAACCAGTAATTACTGAAATATTTGAGTCTCTTGTCTGATGAATACCAGGACATTCTACATTACCTTTCATAAGTATCAGTTCATCATTTAACTCAACTCCTGGATTTATTCCATGTACTCTGGTAAACACGACACCTGTAGATATGCTTGTATTTACTTCTATTTTTCGTTTTTGGGTTAATGCTGTTACTTCATCCAAAGATTTCTGAATCACTGTAGATCCTTCACTTATGTTTTCATACGATGCCATAATTGCCTTTTAATCACATTCTCTCCAAGGGGAAGATTTGTTGTGAACACATGTCACCGAATGAATTATTTAAAAGAAATAAAGAATATTTTTTAATTACTGAATATAAGTTGTAACATAGTAGTTCATTACTTTTCATATTGAAATTGTTCCTTTTTAGAGTTTCAAATTCTTCATTACTTTTCATTAGTACCGCGTTATCGTGAGAGATGGTACTACTCATACATTCATTCTTTTTGTTCAAAGAGAATTTGTTACTGTTGTCACGTACTTTTTAGCTCAGCCCGGGAAATAGCATTTTAATGGCGAAACGCTCGCGGACGATCCATTTTAATCAGACTAAACTCACGTCGCGTGCATGGTATGATACGTGTGCGTCAGTTCGTACACCAGTACACACCTAACCTGGAAAGGCAAAATTTTACGTTGATTCTCACGGAAATGGAAAGAATAATTATCTCTTGCACTGAAGCTGACAGTCCCTTTCCATAGATTGCCGTTGCTTTTGAACCATCATGGCGTTTAAACGTGTCTTTGACTGCTACAATGCTGACAAGTGTTTATCATAAAAGTGTACGCACACAGTTACCCCTGACAAGAACATTTGTATGATTCGATCGCTTCGAATTTTCCATTCTGTTCATAGCCATTTTCCTCGTAAAAATATGAGATATTATAGTATGGCACGTTAACTCTTTCAGAGCAGAGCACTGTGCGGTCAAACATCTTCCGTGTACAGAATAGTTTTGCATTATTATAAAACGTGTTGTATGCTCGACTTTTTGAACAAGTTCTGGGGAAATCGAAACGAGAGAAATACTATGTCGTTCATTCGCTTTGATGAAGTAAATATAAGAACCAAATAACGTAAATTCGCGTATCTGTGATATGAGGATAAAGTGAAGAAATTTGTAAACACTAAAACTAAAGAAAGGCTATTGTACACTACTCCACGAAATTAAATGATCACTAAATTTTAACCGAAAAATTGTCGATTATTGAACTGCTGTTACTTCGTGAAAAAAGATCGTACAACAGTCTGCCTGGGCTTATTTTAACTGTGAAACCTCTACTTTCACATCCCTGGATTGAAGTTTTTCAGAGACATGCATGAACATGCACGAACGATGCCAATAAGTGATAAGGTAACGAGGAGGTAATACTCGTTTCTAAACACACTAAGCACGCACACGAAACACACACACGACACACAAGGTACAAGTCCGACCGTGCAACCTCCTCGTAGTGCACCTTGGGTTATTCCAATGCCGGAAGCAGACTTTTCATTTAATGTGCGATAAAACGACGATAAAAAATCGTACATCAATTTTTTAGAGGTCGTTGTGAAGGGAAGCCTTCCCTTTAAAATGTCATGTTAAAACAAATCTCAAAACAAATTTTTTAAACTTCGTAGAGTCGTTTGAATTTGTAAAATTTTAAAAAAAAGCAACTTCAGTTTTCCACTCCGTGTTCTAATATAAAAGAGTTTTTGAAAAAATTCAGTTCGGGGACGTAAAAGTAGCGGCTTCGGCGTTTATAATAAGCCCTAGTAGACTGTCGTACGATTTTTTTTCACGAAGTTACAGCAGTTTGAAAAACGACAATTTTTTGGTCAAAATTCAGTGATCTTTTAATTTTGTGGAGTAGTGTAATAGTCCCTAAACAATTTATTACACTACCACAACCCCCGAATGTGAATCCCATAAAGAACTTACGGCACATCTTAGATTTAGAGATCAGAAAAAGAAAATTATCAAATGAAAATTACTTAAAAATCACTTTAATTGAGGAATAGTTAAAAATTGCATCCGATATCAGAAAACAACTTATAGAGTCAATTCTAAGGAGGCTAGAAGCTATTATTGAGACTAAGGTGATGCATACAAAATACTGTAAAAATATTGTAAAAGTATTTTGTAATTATAATTGTGAAGAATTATAAATTTATTACAAAAAGCGTAAGTGTACAAATACCTTTTTGACTATGAGCTTTCCGTTTTTTTTAACATTAAATTTGAGTGGTAGATTGCTAACGTTTCTAAATAAACATATTATTTCTGTGTATAATGAAGTACTAAAAACTGTAAATTGTATTAATGTGCTACTTCTTTACATGAAGATATCTCGGAAAAACTGAGTGTGCATATACTTTTTTGACCCACTGTATATTTTCTCGCAAGTTTCAATTAGTTTTATATTTCATACTGATGTACAACTTGACAAATTATACTAGCAATGAGTCGAAACAAAATAATTTCTTGTCATTAACTGGCCATTGCAATAGCCATATTTCAATAATGAGCAGTTTTGAGATTACTTAGACAGAGGCAGGCAAAGAAAGAAAATTAATAATCGTGATCGATTGCTTGAGGCACTGTGGCAAAAATTCCTTCGAGTTTCGTTAAGAAATTATGTAAAAGCGTCGCAGCGAGAATTGCCGACGTTATGACAGCACAAGGAAATCGCATTAAATATTGACTCGTTTTTTTAATGTTCCTTTATTAAATTTTTCTATTTGTTTATACAAATATTTACATTTTTTGTATCTTTTGTTTACAATAATAACGTGAGGATTTCGATACTTTTATCGACAATCGTTAAAGAAGGTTTTTATTGTTTTAATTGGGTTTTAGGAGTTCGTGATATGTTAATGGTTGGGAGTGAGTAAATCAGTAAGATGTTTTCTTTTAAGTCTTTTGGGAAGACTAGAGTAACTGCTTTTGGCAAGAGGATTTATGTGACTGTTTATTCTGTTTTGGTGTGCTTTGGAGATTCGTATAATTTTATCTTCCACAGTAGGGATTTCCAACGTTCTTCTTATGTCACCGTTTCTGATGAACCATGGTGCATTTAGCATAGACCTTAATATAGCTGATTGGAGAGTTTCCATTTTCTTTATGGTTGACTTAGCAGTAAATATTGACTCGTGAAATGACAGACAATATACTTTATACATACAGAAGTATTGATTTCTATATTGAACATGTACAACGTCTCTAAATTTACGCGCAATATAAAGATACTTTACCTGGTTCCAAGTCAGCTAAAACTTTTACACTGCGCTATATAATTATTTTTTGTACGTAATACTGTAGGAAAATAGGGAAAATCGAACCCGGGACCATAGTACAACACGCAGCAGGGTTATGATGCATGTTTTACATAAAAAATTAATGGATTTGTGCCATACATCGCACACCATGCGGTAAGGGGGTTGAACACGTTGAATGCCGCAGTGAAAACAGCCATATCCGGCCAAACATAACATATGTAATTTACTGTTTTTAATATAAATCGTAAAGAAAGAAAATATTCATGTATTCAGTCGCGTTTTGATGTTCCTAAATTAATGTTACAATATGAAAACTGCTCAGAATTGTGTAATAATAAATAGTTACTTAATTAAATTGAATTTGGAGTGCCGGTCATCGGTGACTGTCGCAACATTCAACGTGTTAATCTTTAGAAAGAAATTTGTTTTAAATAAAAATTTTACCAAAAATTTGTAAATGTGGTATGCTATTTTATCTACATATAAAAGGTTCTCAAGTATTTGTAAGCTGAAAAAATATTTATTATGAGTCGACTGCGGATGTTCATGCAAATACACAGTTTTAGACTTCCATATTTCCTATGCTAATGCAGTTAAATAAATGAAACTTTAAAGAGACAGTATTTGCTTCTCGAAATGTTTAAAATATGTAATTTTTATTTTGTTATGTTATTAACTGCCCATCATTCACCGATTTGGGTATATTAAATTGCATAAACATCCTCAGTGTGATTATGAGGAAAGAATATTTTCTTTTTTTCGGGAAAATTGCATATTAACCCTTTTAGTGCCGAACAACGATATATCGTCGTTGGCTACACTTGCGAAAAGTGCCGGCGACGATATATTGTTGTGCGAGAATTATTATTTATTTATCTTTTAAAATACTTGTGATATTGTTACATACAATTGAATACACGTTGTTTATGTTTTATATTACCTGTTCTACGTCAAACTATGTCAGAGTGACGATGTTTTTTATTTGTAAATGCTGTTTAGAAAAGATAACTAACTTCCCGAATTTTCTTTATAATTTTAAATAAATATTATTCATATAATTTACAACATATATTGAAATACTTTAGTCATTGATTCATTGTTTCTTTAGTTCTTAACATGTTCTTTTTTACATTTTGTAATTATTATTTAAAACTAAAATTTTATAATTTTTTTTCTCAAGCCTTATCAAACTACATCAGTTTGGCTCGGCATTTTTTGCTCGAGTTCAATTTTTCGGTCAGCACTAAGAGGGTTAAAACGAACGGTAAATTAGTTTCGCGAACGTTTGCAGAAGGATAGGTTGCAGCCGTGTAAGGATAGGTCAAGTGATTAGAAAAATTGGATTTCTTAGCATCGCAAACACTTTTGTTTCTATGATCCAAGAACCACCGCTCCAGACACTATTTTGTAGAAATATTCAACAAAATTTACGGCGAATAATGGTTTATCGATCAGTGGGTTTAATCACGCCAAATGAAAGTCTAGTGACGCTGGCGTTCAGCTAACAAGTAATAATAACGTGACGTCGTTTCAGCTACGTGAAACTTTTCACCCTCCGCTTCACGGTGCGGTCAGTGTAATTTTGAGGGAACATCACTTTCCAACGTACTTCAAACTTCGCTCTTTATAGCATCACACGATCTCGTCGCCGACAAACTGCTTTGTTGAGCGTAATATACAAGAAGAAGGGGTCTGTGGAAAATACGGATTCGGTGGCGTCAGTTTCCAAGAGTAACGAGCAATCTGAAAGTATCAAACTTTAGCATAATCGGATACCTTTCAAAATCTTTTTGATCGAAACTTATTGAAACGCTTCAAAACACGATAATTATAGAATGCACGTATTAATAAAATAAAGGGCAAGCGCGTCGTTTGTTCCTCTCTATTTATTTTTATTTCAAATACTTCAAGAGAAATATATTCGGAAATGAGGACTGATTTATAAAATTTTTCTTTGTAAATTCATTGGATTTCGATTTCCTAGAATTGGTCTTCTGATTCGAAAACACTTTCGAAGTTTAACATTGCCAGCTGTCTGCAACATAAACAAATTTCGAATACACTTGTTACATCTATTCAGGAGCCAATGACGTTCGACGTCGATGATCAATAAAAATTAAGTATATAAACGAAATACAGTAACTTCAGATTACAGTATAATTTTTTCTGTGTGAACTAGTTAAACTGGATAGATAAGGTAATAAATTATATAAATACATAATGTGCATAATGTATTTCAATAAAATGAGTGAACATACAGCTGTAAAATGCAGACGATTATTCACTTTTGCTGATTGAAAGTGAGATTTCCTAGCAGCGCCAGACGCGTGCGTCTCGACGTATATACTACAGTCCTGAGCACTGATGAAGTCTCGGCTAAAAAGCGGTATAGGAGAAAGCACCCTCCCATTACTCACTTCTCGCCAATTACTATCGGTCTTGAAAATTCGGGGCGCAGCAGCAGTCAGATGATAAGCTCCTTTTCCTATACCGCTTTGTTACTAGTACCATAAAGAACAGGGTAATTTCCGATATTTTCTATCGATCTGTCGTCCTCCTTAGGAGGAAACTGCAATTTCGTCGATATCTTTTCACGTGTAATCAAAACTAACCGGAGTGCGTTTGCGTCTAGACAGTAGCAACAGTTAAAAAACCGCATAAGCGGCCTACACACGCTGAAACACGTTGCGATGCACGCATCGACTCCTAGGTTTCATGTAACTGCATCAGTTTCAGTTCGTTGCCACACAATCGGCAGAAACAAACTATAATCAGCATATGTAGATGCCACGCTGTACGTTGAAACCTGCATCAGAATCGGGCCTTGTTCACCAGCTATCGATTTTTGCATCGATGCAAACTGCTACCGACTGCAGTCCGCCGATACCAACCTACACACATTGCAACCTGCTTCATGAAACCTGGAAGTCGATGCATCGTAACATGTCTCACTGTGTGTAGGCCGCTTTATAGGAAAGTAGGAGCAATTCTCCAGTGTATCGGACAATTGCGTCTAACGCATACACTGAGACGCAAGCATCTAACGCTGATTGGAAATCCCACCCTGAAATGGGTCGCATAAACAGCTTCCGCGGATTGCACATCACTAGGCTACAGATCTTTATGCAATTTAACATATTTAAATATGTGAAAGATGCACATTCTATACAACAAATAAAATAAAAAATAAGTTTTGTAACATTTAAGGCAGAAAATGTATGTAGTTTTATCATAGTTTCATTTCTGTAACTATATTAACACTTTGACGGCTGTTGTCACACATGTGTGATTTCACTTATCTGTATAACACTCATGTGAAACAAATAAATGAACATAACTATAATTTACAAAATATGAATACGCTAGAACTTATAAAATGAAAATGCTAAAATATTGTGTATAAAGAAGAATAATGTAGAACATTTGTTATTTAAAGAATATTGCAGGAAATGGCCCGTGGTCACTAGTTTCCCCCAAATATTTGCGGCCGTCAAAGTGTTAACATAAATAATGTTTAAGTGTTAAAATCTATATTTGCATAAATATCCGCAGTCTACTCTTCACTGTCTTAGACTATCAAATGGTTTTTAAGTAGTTGGACGCCATTGTGGGTACGCTGCACAGAGGGGCAAAAGCTGGCAGAAATTAAAAAAAAAATTGACAAATTCAAATTTTTTAGGTTACAGGATAAGTGAGACCCTACTCGATACTGTCAATGCATAAAGTAAGCTTTCGAAAACTCAGAACACGTACAATTTTTACTTAAACTTCTGCAAAATTTTTCGTAGTACATATTTTTTGCGTCTTTGTTAAGTGATGTTTCACTGGTGCCCGATGGATTTTCAGGAACAAATTCGCATGCCTGGTACATCAAAGGGTCAGTTAAAGAATACAAAGTAAACAAATTTCAAAATTTGTACACAATGGAGTTTTAGGACAACCGTAAGGAAAGCAGGGAAATAATTATATACTTTTAAGTTTTTAATTGTGTTCCCAGCAAGTCCCGGCAGACATTTTCTTTATCATGTAGGGCGCATATCTGGCTTGTAGAATCCATAACAAAAAGCTGCCCATTTTTGCCCTTTTTGGAGAAATCTTATTTTGTTTTGCATGATACATCTAAGCTTTTCACTCCTGAATTAATTTTTCACTGCCAATTGGTCAACTAATTGTAAGTAAGGAAGTACAGGAAATAAGGAATAAAGATTTTAAATTGCTTCGAGATAAAATTTTACGAAAATCATCACATCGAAACACGAACGAACATATTTTTCATAATTTGTTAGTATCTTCTGATTTCATAATTTCGGGGTTTCGGCTGCTTCAAAAAGAATAAAGTCATTACCTGCGGATGTCATGGAGATATTGGAATCGCCACAGAGGGCAGTTGACATGATGCCTGAAAATAATATTTTATCAGAAGAAATAACTTCTTCAGATGAAAATTAACGACGCTGTTGATAAAGTAATAAAACTTATATTGTGCTAATTTCATTTTTTTTTTAAGTACTCCAGACTCCGTTTAATTAATCCCGCATAAATTTACTGAAGAAACACTTCATCACTTCTTTCAATTCTTGCCATGTTTTCGGGATTTCGCTCCACTATGCGCCGTGCATAGAAAACATATCTTCTTGTTATCGAATAGTGGACGTAACAAGAACCGAATAAAAATCGAAAAAGTTGGCCGAACAAATGCGATTTTGGTGTGCTGTTGGATTAACCCTGTCAAGATAGCTTTCATGTTTGCGTTATCATTTCTTAGTGATCGAAAAACTTAATTTATATCCGTCACAAATTGCTGTTACGGTTCGCGTTTCATTTTCCACGGTCCATGAATCACGATCGCCTCGAACGACTGCAGCCGTATAGATGTATGATATATAAAACTCTTTTCAAGTTTCGCAAAACAGAGTAGCACGTACGACGTTTCCGTCGAATCGAGATGATCGTGCGGCAAGTTCTTTTCATCAGCGAGGCATCAGCTTCACTTTGTTTCGGTGGCTTTCAAAACTTTTTACTGTTCTGCGAGCCTGGAAGTTCCATAGGCACCGGAGCTTTCGAAGTTTCGACCAGTCGGGCGTTTTTGAAGCTAGCGAAACCGTTCCCTTTATTCAATATGATTCAATGCGACGGGGATCCGTGCTCTGTGATTTTTATTGAGACGAAAATTGCCTAGCTACGAAAATTTCACTACACATCCGTGAAACGGGATCGCAGGTACAGACACGGGGAAACAATTGTGTTCGCTCGATCTGCAGGATCGTCATTTTTGAGTAAGTAGGGGAAGGGGAAGCATGACGGGGTAGCGAAATAAGATGGGGTATCACACCTACACGATGATCGAAAGGTACTAGTCGTGTGACGAATACACCAATAGAAAATCATTTAGTTATAACAATCAGAACGCCGGCGACATCGAGGGGAGAGAGCGTGTTTTTTGTTTATGACCGTAAAACTGTTCTAGTACTAAGTCGATCTTATTTTGTGCGACAAAAAGAGTTGTAATATATACACAGGGTGTCCGATTTTAATCTATAAATATGAATTACTGGCAAACTACCTGTTAAATAAAAAATGGTTCAGATAGGAAGTGAAGGGTTTTGAGGGGGTCATAATCTGGGGTAATTACGCGTAGAAGTCATACGAAGGTGAAATACGTTTTCTTAAATGAAATCATATAATTTTGAATGCATTAGTCGATGCAGCTATTTATTTCTTATGGAAAAGTATTAAGGTATTTATGTCAAAAAACCATTAGTTTAGGAGATATTTTTGAGTCTCAATATTGCAAAATGGTACTAGTACAACTATTTGCACCTGCCCACTGTCAATTAAAAAAATGTAGGTAATTTATATCGTAGTTATTTCATTACTTACATCTATTCCCAATCATTTTGGGATCTTTCGCATTCATAATCACGTGAAGGTTTCGGTATGATACGTCTTGACCTTCACTATTATGCCACGATGACAAAAATACATAAGTGTATTTAAAAAAACATCAGCCACCTTGAAATGTCGGAAAGTATGACCATGGCAGAAATTTTTGCTCGTCGTAGTATTTGCTCCTTCTAATCAAATTATGTTTTCCTCTGCCATTTTTTCTCTATCACTAAAAATAAGTGAGATGTTTGAGGTGTTCAAGTTAGGTGGGACACCATGTAGGGGAGAGTCGTGCAGTACCGACCAAAGACAGTTCTAGGTCCATCGTTACCTGGATGCATTTTACATAAATAAGCGGATGAGTATTATTCTTCTATGCAATATATTTCGAGGTCGTACTTTATACTTTAATATTACTGACGTTATGAGATGTTGAACGTGTACGTGATATTCGATGCGTAAAAAGTTATTTTTCAGAGCTGACCTCTTGTTTCTCAGATACGTAAATGATTTTGTCGTATTATGTACACTATCTTTAATCTATAAGTTAGGAAAAAAGGTAAATAAGAAAAAAGATGAGAACTCAACAAAGAGGAAGCTAGACTTGGATGAAAAAATCACTCAGTGCATAATTTGCAAAGAGACATTTGTCGAAAATTGGGTGCAGTGCATGAGATGTGAAAGTTGGGTACATGTGGAATGCATAGACCAAGAAACTATTACTCATTTTATTTGTCATGTTTGTAAACAGAAATTTTGAATAAACGTCTTTTATTTTAGCATATAAATGTCTTTTGACTACCATTATTAATCATTTAGACCTAAAAATCTACTAACCAAGTAGTTGGTCGGTAATTTACGACAATTTTTCATGTGTTACAAATTACAACTTTTTCATTTCTGCTGATTATGAACTCTTATTATTAAATTAAAAAAAAAGAATTTCCTTCCTTTTGTTAAGTTACATTTATACTACCAATTACAATTCGTAAATTTGATTTTTATCGAGATTAGCCTAAGTTACAGTCAAAAAGCTTAGAGTGGTCGGTACTACACGACTCTCCCATTTATTATACGAAAATTTCAAGTTAATATCGGGATTCAAAATTGGTAATTTTCTGTCACGACCGTTCCGATTATTACAGCTAGTTGAAAAAAAAATTCGCATGGATGATTTAATTGGAACACGGAATCGTTCGCAGTCTACCCTTCGCAGAGTTGTGCAACGAGAAAATGCGATCGCGAGGGGAAAAAAATCATCGAAGGAATAAAAGGAAATTAGTCGCGGGGTGGAGGAAGCAGTTTTTCAGTCTTATTAAATGCGGAGTTCGACGGGTAATCCGTGGCGACAGCTGTGGGAATTATTCGCTTCGAAAAGTCTGCGCTTAATCACCACAACGGGAAATGATTTTTAAAAGGGTTAAACACTCGAACAATTTTTATCGGTGAAACTCGCTGCGTTTTATAAGCGAACCGCCCACGATTGGTCTGAACGCATGCTGGAAACTTGGCTTGCACTTTTCTACGAACTTACGAGGCTTAATGGCTGATAAGGGCACAATTTGGCTCCTAAACGGAATGAAGCCCTTTTCTCCTTTCATAATTGCCTGTTACACCGCGACCGCAGCCATCCAAGTTTAATTGGGTAGGTTAAAATGTAATAGAATTTCAGGAAACACAGGACCGCGTGGAGACTGCAGCGTCTTTCCGAGCTCAAGGACAAGTCCCTTTGTGACATCGACTCTCCGTAACGGAAGCTATTTTCGCATGTTCATTTTTTTTAAATTTACATGTGTAACAGTCCTGAGATACAGTGACAGCCGAAAGTCTTATCATAATATGGGATTGAATTTTGCACAGATTAGAACTGTAGAGAAAAATGTCAATATTATCAAACACGCATCTATAAGATGTTAAAAAAAAGATCAGTTAACACTTTGACTGCCACGCTGTATTAGCTGAAAATTGCAAACATTCTACATTTTTATAAAGAGTGAATATATCCAAAAGTAATAGGCTTTTTAGTCAATAGTGTTAGTAAATTTCTTAATCTTTCTATTGGTTTTATTAGATTTGCATTTATATATTTATTAGTGGTACACATTATATGAATACGGAATTATTGAATTGAAGTGTCACCCATGTATGGATGACATGGGAGCAAAAGTGTTAAGTAAGAAATACTGAACACTTGTATGAACATCCACGATATTTATCGTCGCCTAATACACGAGGGTATTCAGGCACCGTGACAATGAGCGTCCAATCTAATCGAATTAGACATAAAGCCATAGTTTCACAACTTCATCTTTGCAAAAATTCTCTTTAACTACATTATTTGTTTTAGATTATCAATCTTCTAAAGGTGGATATCCACAATGAGATATTTCATGAGATTTTCCATCTGTGAGACAAAAATCTCAGCAATAACTAAATGTAAGTATATACGTACATATACGTACAATGTATACATGCATATGTAAAAGTTTATGTCTCTTGAGAGGAAAATCTGGTAAAATATCTCATCGTGGCTCTGCACTCTAAAGGTCCCCACAGACCAACGCGAATATTTCGCGGCGACAGATTCGTAGCACAACAATACACATACGTGGTGGTTTGTGCATGTGTTCACACAAATGCGAAAAATTTCCGCCAAGGCTGCGAATTTGCAACGATTTTCTCACGACGTATTTATTTCGCTCTTTAAAGCGTCTTCTTTGCTGCCGCTCTAAATTCGCGACTTAAAACAATGACAAACATAGGAAAATTAATAGGAATTCTTAGAAATTATTCTGTTTTATATGAGTTATCACATGAAAATTACAAAAAACGTAAAGAAAAAAAGACAAAATATGGATAGAAAGTGGAAAAGAATTAAATGAAAGTGTAAAGTATCTGATATTGCGGTTATGTGTTTACTATAGCATAAATGATAATAAGGCAATATTAATTATCTAGTGATAAACAAGTAATTACTTTATTGCTACATAAACAAATACAAGCTTTATTCGTTGCCGCCGCGAATATTCGCGTTGGTCTATGGGCTCCTTCATTCTTTTCCAATTCCAATGTATATTTTGTGTTTTTTTCTTTACGTTTTTGTAATCTTCCTGTGATACGTCATATAGAGTAAGATAATTTCTAACAATTCCTATTAACCCTTTGCGGACGACAGACGCATATATGCGTCCAAAAAGATCGTTCACCGTGTGCTACGGGTCACCGCACTGACCTAGGCACACGCGTTTACTGTACGCTTTCAACCTATGTATTTAGACGAATTATCAT
This sequence comes from Macropis europaea, assembly GCA_916610135.2. NCBI lineage: Eukaryota > Metazoa > Arthropoda > Insecta > Hymenoptera > Melittidae > Macropis > Macropis europaea. The sequence goes on from OU744345.1 coordinate 27,463,674, forward strand.
CTTTGCTTATTTTATTAAAATATATATGTCTCGTTACATATTTTTTGAAATTATAAAGGACTAAAACAACTGAGCAATCGACGTCAAATATATAATTATAATTAATTATTAAATTAAACGTGTGTTCTCCCACGGAATATTTCAGCACATGGTGCACGATTTTTCCCGAAACTTTCCGGCCTCAAAGGGTTAATTTTCCTATGTTTGTCATTGTTTTTAAGTTACGAATTTAGAGCGGCAGCGAAGAAAACGCCTTGGAGAGTGAAATAAATCCGTCGCGAATAAGTCGCTGCAAATTCGCAATCTTGGCGGAAATTTTTCGCGTTGGTGTGAACACATGCATAAACCACCACGTACTTTATTGTAAGCTGCTGCGAACCTATCGTCGCGAAATATTCGCTGCTGCTACGAATATTTAGCGTTCGTCTGGGGGCTCCTTTAAATGAAAGTGATAAGTAGACTGCGGATGTTTATGCAATTTAATATATCCAAATTGGTGTATGATTGACATTTTATAACTCAGCAAAATAAAAATGATATACTTTGAAGATTACAAGGAACAGACATGCAGTCTCGTTGAATTTTCATTTATGTAACTACATTGACATAGGAAATCTGGAAGGCTCAAAATGTATATTTGCATAAACATCCGCAGTCTAGTGATAAGTCTCTGATATTGTGGTTATGGTTTTAGTATAGTACAAATGATAGTACCGGCAATATTGATTATCTAGTTATAAACAAATAATTGCTTTATTGCTACATAAACAAATACTAGCTTTATTCGTTGCAGCTGCGAATATTCGCGTTGGTCTGTGGGGTCATTAACACGTTGGACGCCGTGGCGGTCACCGGTGACCGACACCTCGAATTTAATTTAATTAAATAATTATTGGTTGTTGCAAAATTCTGAGCAAACTTCATACTGAAACAATACAGTAGGAACAAAAGGACACGACAGAGTACACAAATCTTCTTTTTCTTTACAATTTACATAAACGATGGCGTTCAACGTGTTAAAGCCGATTTACCCTCGTTCTCGACCTTTCAGTTATTTTTTCGCGACTTCAAAGAAACGAAATCACAGGTCTCGATATAAACATATTCCACCTCAGTAATTTCCACTTTTCCAGCTCGTTTTCCTGTCTAACTAAAACGATGGCAAAGAGTAAAAGAGCAAAGAAATGTTTGTGTTACTGGAATGTTTTTATTGCTTACACTTCAAGCTTTTTACAAATATTCAACTGCTTTACTTTTCTCCTTTTAACTTGCCCCTCGCCGATGCAGTTTGATCGTTACTTAAGAAGCCAAGAAAAATCTTTCTTGCCCATGTGCCTTTCCGCACGCCAACTTTCTAGCTCTGCACAGTACAGGCACGTACAGCGTGACAATTGAATATTATCGAAAATATTGGTGGTACGAAAAAATCCTGTTAGGAAGAATTGAAGTATTTTAGGGAGTACACTTTTCAGCATAATTTAATTTTTTGTACGTGAAGATCTTAAGAACATTTCGAGGTCATGATCTCTTTTTAAATGAAACTACATATTTTTTAATATACGTAAATATAATTCACACCAAGACGAAATTAATGGTCATAATCACCCAAGGTCAATCAAGGTCAACTTTTCTCAACAACATTTTTTCGTATCACTAATATTTTCGATAATATTCCATTGTCATGCTTTACGTGCCTCACCCTGTGTACATATATGTACAGATTAATTGTTTGGTACGATAGTTATAACTTTATTCAACTACATTAGTTACAATATGGATTTCGTCGTATGTTGATACAGAGAAAAATAAAATTGTGGATAAACTGGCAAAGCTTAGAGCAAACACTCCAGTGTTAGTTGGGCGTAGGCGAACGAGTAATCACCTCCCTCTAACTAACTTAGCAAGTTACAGTTTAATGAATCCCTTAACTTTTTGCAGTCAGAGTTATTTTCGCCGTTTCGTTCCAGCCGGTCAGCACTGATTTGGCCACTTTCGGACACTATCGTGTAGTTTGCCTTTGTTTCAGCGGCTTATTTAATCTTTATTCGTATCAAATCACAAAACATATTCAGTGAACGAAAAGAAACCGCAACAAAATATATACAATCATAGTAAGTAAGTATACAGAGTTGCCTGGCAGTCTGAAATAGCATTCGGGACCGAGGATTTTCAGCCTCCTGGGCTAGGACAAGTTGTCATCACCCTCTCGAGCACAATATTTACAGAAGGTGATGACAACTTGTCCTAGCCCGGGAGGCTGAAAATTCTCGGTCCTAAATGCTATTCTAGACTGCCGGGCAACTCTGTACTACGAGAAATATCCTTGAAATCATTAACACCGCCTTCAAACAGGCAAAAATTCCTATGTCGAGCGTGGCTGAATACGATGTCCAGTCACACTCGACATATGACCACAAAGGGTTAAAACTGGCGTCAAAACATTCACGAAAGCAGTTTCTACGGAGGCATTGCATCTACATTTACAACGTTTAGTACGTTTTTATGTGTAAAAGACTGCCAAAAGAAAGAGAGTTTAATTATCGAATTCACAGAGACGTGATCAAAGAGGTTCCTCAAAGAGAGAGCGGGAACTTAATTAAAGCTACTCCGTAGACATGACTTTCTTTTTAATTTGTTTGTAGTCTCTTTTTTGTACCGTGCAGTTCACTTAACGAGAACCGTTTCTGTTTCCGTTGAAGAAAGTCATTTGAGGAAATTTAATAAACGTTTCATTATGGAGGATTCAATAAGAGCGTGTAGAATCAGACATAACGCAGTTTTTCGAAAACAGAGTCCACTGAGAATATAAAACAAACTGTTTCCTGTGCATTGACTGTGAGTGTGTGCATAGCTCAGCAACAAGCAGACGTTCGGAATACGAAGGCCGAAACCTTCAATAACATGCATTTTATCGGCAGATGGCATAATACTAAGTGCTACTGCGAGATTTCATCTGCTAATTTTCATGCAAAGTATCCCACGTTATCTCGAAAGTATATTCATTTCCTATCAGTTCTCCATGTCTTCGAGTTATTTGGTTACTTTCGTGGATACTTGGAGAGGTTACAGAACGAGGAACTATTAATAACGACGATACGTTCGTTTCTAATGACAAAAACATAAAAAGAAAGTGGTTAACTCCAGATGGATATAGTAACGGGTTCGTATTTATAACAATTTTCTTTTCACCGAAGAGTGAGTCACCTAAGAACCGCTTAAAATTACTAGTCAACTGGTTACTAGATCAAAAATGTTTCAAACAAAACTCGCACGGTATTAAGGGGACGCAAAGTGTACAGCAACCAGCTTTTTATTAAAATATGAAGGACACTGTGAGTGTTTTGCTAATGACATACCCTATATTTCGCTATGGAATTCGAGAAAATATCGAACGCTGAGTAAAAGAATATTAGGGTAAGTGCTTACTAGATCTACAGCTGCGACTGATGTGAAGGAAATGTTAATAAAACCTGTGCACATATAGAAATTATTAAACTGCTTGAAAGAAAGATTATTATACTCTAAAATTTGACGTAGCCATCAGTATGTATTGTTTTTTTATTATTATGAATGTATTGTATGTAAATAGTTGTAAAATATCTGTGCACTGTTTTTGCAATTAAAAAAATATATTTCTAATATGGCTGAGCGTGTACGAGAAGTTATTAAACACAAGGGCCTTCCGACAAAATATTACTATTGCTATAATATTCTTAAAGTTTATTGCACATTTTATATAAAACATGTAATTTGCGTAATGCTCGAATATTTTTACGACATGAATTTTGAACACTGTTTAACTTATTGGTCGTTATATAAAAGAGTATGTGCATTAAATAAATAAAACATATGTGTTTACCAACTACACTGTTCACTGTAACACATTAGACAAGAACCATATCGTTAACACTATTATAAACAAATATACACAGCAATAATATCTCGTACACCATGGTGATTGAATATTAATGCGAATCACTGTATTCCGAATTAGCGGAAGTACTGTAACAAATTAATTTAGAGTATGCCAAACCAACTGTTAGAGATCATAAAGGCTAAATATCAGCTGCCCATGTTAGCCCCGTATTTAAATTAATTAAGTTGTATGTATGCGTCGCCGTCTATTTAATATCCAATTCAAGCAAATTGCATAGTGTTTATTGTTTTTATTATTGAACCATAACAGAGTTTGTTTATTTATATTAATCCTGCTGTTCTCCTCGGGTCTATATGATCCGAAGTGAAGATTACGTTTCCACAGATACTATGCTTTTAAATATTTCTTTTTAATATTCAATGTACTTAAATAAATTTTGAAATACTTTATTCTTAAAAAGTGTAAAATACTAAAGAGGTAAACGCAAAATTTAAATACGTCGAATATTAAAAAGAAATATTTAAAAATATAGTATGTAGCTATGGAGACGTTATCTTCATTTTATTAAAAAACTAGTAAATATATTTATAATAAAAATAAAGTTGAAACTAATCAGTATTCAAATTATTTTTCTTATATTTACTGAAACTTAGGATGTCAACTTAAATACCAAAGCGACTAAATAGAATTTTCCGAATCGCACCTCGTATTTGATATGTTCACGATTTTGGATGAATGTAGGAAGAAATACTCATCACATTGAAATTATTAACACGTTGAACGCTGTGACGGTCACAGGTGACCGACACCTCAAATTCAATTTAATTAAATAATAATTGACCTTTGCAAAATTTTGTGCAAACTTCATACTGAGACAATAATCTAAGAACAGAAGAATACGACTGAGTACTCAAATCTTTTTTCCTTTACGATTTATATAAGACATAGTAAATTATATCGTGTCTGATTAGGTATGGCCGTTTTTACTGGGGCGTTCAACGTATATTAGTGGTAAAATCCGCTATGCCTACAGGAGCTGACGAAATGAAACTGGAACCTACGTAAATTGCATCTTATATCGAATCGATATTATTATACTTATGAACACAAGTGTGTTTCAGGAAAGCCTTCAACGCATAAACGTATTTTCTTCAAAGTTTATTGAAGCATCAATTTATAATGAAATCTATTCGACGCATTTAATCTGTTTACGTTCTCGGAATATTCAAGAATCTGGTGAGAGTATTTACATTTTAATGATCTACCTGTAAAGATACAAGTTATCCCAAAACGGGTAGCGACCCCCAATGGGGGTGATTCTGCATGAAAAATATGTTGAAAATACAGAATAAACTTTTTTCGTATGTGAAAGTTAAAATAAGGAGTGTTAAAATATTATACAGGGTGGGCCCGTAGAAATTACCAAATTAAATATCTTCCAAACTATAGGAGGTAGAGAAAAAATTGTAAAATAAAAGTTGCACGGTAAGAACGGGGCCATCGTGTGGCGTTAACAATTTTTTTCCAGGTGCAGTCGTTTCGGACTACTGAAGGTCATCTTTGTGTTTAAAATGAAATGATACGTTTTTTTACTTTCATTCTTACATAGCGTTTTAAGGAGCATACAATCCCCAAAATTGCTTTTTTCTCATTTCTAAAAGTTAGCCTCTAAATGTGACCCAAAATGTGACCCTAGAAAATGTTGTGTTCTTTAATAATTCGGCTTGGTTTTTATGTCAGACTCTTGAGCGCCACCTACACTGTTGGATTAAGAAAAGAAAAATAAATTTGTATAGTCTAAGACATCTTTAATAAAATGAAAAAATCTCATCAAATTGTCTGTCGTAGTTTTCTTGTAATTAATTCCTAACGATGACCTATTTTAGAGGGCTCTAGACCGGAAACTCCCCCTATGCGAGACTCTATATTTATCTTTATATAAATCGACTCTTCTTGTCAGGTTGCGTATAAAAGTATTAGGGAAAAATGATTCAAAAATGAAGATTTTTGTTTACATATAGCAAGTACTATATCCTGCTAAAATCCTAGATCTTTCTTTTTAACATGCTGTATAATTTTCCATTCTAACCCATTCTTGACGACAGTTCTCTCAGTTTTCTATTGCATCATGCATGAGATATTACAATGCCGAGAAAAATTATAGTAAGTGGCAACTGTAATGGTGCACAACTGGTAATTGCAAACTCATGGGACGTCTTATACTTTTTGTAATTAAAGTAGCGTGACGTCAATGATGGCGGGGCGCTTAACGAATTTAAGTCGTTAAGTAGAGCACTTAACATAAAGGGAGAATGTTGGTTGTTCATAAAAGCGAACAATATTATATTCTGGAGAGTTTCTCAAATCTTATGCAAATTTATTATAATTTACTAGAGGAAAGTAGCCAAATATGGAATACCATTTTGTTTTTCAAATGTCATTCTTACAAAATCAATTGCAGCGATTAGAAGATTTTTATGGGTATTCAGTCGTATATTTACGCTCAATTTAAGAGCAGCTTTATATTTCTAACGTTATGAACAATTTTCAGCATTGAACTAACATTGAGAAAACGTAAATTGTACGTAATATGGAATAGGTACCCAAATATGGAACACTGACATCAGGTACAATATTTTCATGGGAAACAAACAAAAAATAGGTTTATTTTTTATAGCTGCCAAATACTTATGAATATCACAGGCAGTTATGTCAATAACAACAACAAAAAAACAAATAAGCATGGTAAAATAACATAAGTATGAAACACACATCAAATTTACGCACCGTCAAAAGTGTTCGAATAGCAGCAAAACGAAACGATCCTGCTACGTCACTAATTTTCGCCGGACAGACGAATCACAACATGTGTGGTGCTAAAGTGAGTGAGTGAGACAGCCTACAGCCATTTGACAGATATTCATTTGACAGATTTTTAAAAATGACACTATTCTATATTTGGCCATTTTCTTCTATGACTATTTTTTGCGACTTACAGTTAAAGAAGCAATATTCGTATTTTATAAAAATACTAACACTATTGCATTATTCATATAAAATTTCGGGACCGCACACTTGGCAAACTTGCATGTGCTTTCCAAAATGATTTACGCTTCCATTATTATGAAAAAGTATTCTCTACGGAACATTATATTATATTCTGGAGAGTTTGTCAAATCTTATACAAATTTATTATAATTTACTATGACAATGTTGTGCGATTTACAGTTAAAAAAAGCAATATTCGTATTTTATGAAAATATTGATACTATTGCATTATCCATATAAAATTTTGAGATTGCATACTTATTAAATTTGTATATACTTCCCAAAATTATTTAAGCTTCCATTATTATGTAAAAGTACGAGGCGCGTTTCAAAGGTAGAGGCCGTTCGATTATTACAAAAAAAAAAAGAACAAATTAACAAAAAAATAATTTATTTCTAGTGCACAACATATATATACTCAATAAAATGACCGATAATTGTGAAAGAAACCAATTGAAGCTTCTGGGTATGCGCAATCTCTTTTACTATTGTCTATTGCTTCTTATCAACGACCGGCCCTTATTTTTGAAACGTGCTTCGTATTCTCTAGGGAACATTAACTCTTCATTTCTTTTGATCTTCATAAAATATCAATATACGTATATTTTCAAATACTCGGAACATTTTAAGATGTTATTTTACAACAGGCATGGATGGACGCAACAGGATGACGCAAATTGTAACTATATTTCTCATAAAAATGATAATTTTATTTTAGACTGTATAATGTACAGTGGTAGAAAATTAAATGCACAGTGTCACTAACGGTAATTTTATTCTGTAACTAACATAAGATGAACAATTTTCGGATGATCCCCGTTCGGATAATCTACGGATTTCTTCGGATTTCTATAACAACAAACCTCAGCAGTAAAATCACGTTAACTAACATGTAAAGAATAATTAATTATTCTGTACCATTCAACCTCATTCACAAATACTTGCGAAGGATCGTTACTATATGATCGAATACAGTTAAAAAAAAGTGAAATCTCCAATTGGATTGGTTTTCAGCTCATGCCGTATTTTTTTCTTTTTTCATACAATTAATATTCAACGATTCGATAAGTCTCCTCCTGTTATCTCCACTATCGTACTCTCGACAGCGGAATTCATTTCAATTATTCATCAGTGAAAAACATAGGTAATCGGTTGCAGCCAGTTTTTAGCACAGAAAGTACTCAGCTAACGGGCATGAGATAACTGCGATGCTTTAATGTATCGATATGTAAAAGTGATAAGCTCAAGCGATCTCTTTCCGGAGGAACTTTCCCGTTAATTGCTTGATTTACATATTGGGTCCACCAAAAGGTTCTGCCGGTTCATAAGTTAAAGTCACAAGTCACTATAAAATATACTTATCCTTGGCTAAATATGAACATCATTTCTCTCCCTCTCCATAACCGTTTACCATATTTCACATGTAGTTACAATGCCGTTTTTAATAAATTCACAAAGTTGATTATAGCAGCGCGAATGTAAGGATAATAAGGAAGCTACTAAATCTGAAGAATGAAGTGATATTACAGATAAGTTATGTTTGTACACCTCTATGTCTCGATGTTTTTATCAATTAACACGTTGAACGCCACAGAGAAAACGGCAATACCTTATCAGACACGATATAATTTACGAATTTTTATGAAAATCGTAAGGAGAAAAAAGATTTGAATATTCAGTCGTGTTCTGTTTTTACATTATTGTTTCAGTATGAAGTTTGCTCAGAATTTTGCGACAATCAATAATTATTTAATTAATTTAACTTTGAGGTGTCGGTCACCAGTGACCGCCACGGCGTTCAACGCGTTAAAACGTAGTGTTAGCATACTGCAAAAGCTTACTCCAATGAAACGTGGAAAGATACCAACTGAAGCCGAAATTGAAACAATTCTTATTTTTAAAAAGCAAAATACTATAATATCCCAAAAATTTTCTGTAATTTCTGGGACACCTACAGTTACATACAGCTTATAAATGTGCAAAATTATGGCAAAATAAACATTTATGGAGCAATATTTGCATTATCTCGTCTCCAATAACATGCTATTTTATGTACTGCCCCAAATAAATACATCACACCGAAGGAGATTGCTTATGAGGTCAGCGTAAATGCAAATGTTCGAAGTGTTCATCATGTACTCCTGACGTGCAATCGGCGATAAATATACCGAGATTAAAATTAAAAAGGGAGGTGCAATTAACAGTAAGACATAAAGAGTAATGTTTATGGGTTACAAACGAACGAGCGTAGTTGCAGAACAACACTGAAGAAAATAATTTATATTCATGAAAGGAAATTGAATCTAGATAGCCGTGATGACTTCGATAATTATTACCATGAAGTACGAAAACAAAAGTGGAACAAGAATGAGCTGCACTGGAATTGGCTAGAGATTCAAAACAGACATTAACTATATTCAAAGCAGATTGACTGACAAAAGTTATTACCTTATTATTTTGCACTTGCTTTTGTACACCTTTGTCTGTATTGCCTAACATTTTTCCTATATCCTTTCCTTTCCTCCTCTCCTAGTTTAATCCCAATTGACTCCATTCGTTTCTACCTAAATAATTTTCTCTTTCTTTGGTGGTTCTTGTTTGCACTTGTCTCCTTTCTTCCTCTCTTATACATTCCTTCACTATCTCTCTTCCTTCTTCATTACCTCTTCCTCATACCTTACTGTTCTCTGCCCTGCCGTTATTCTAATTTTTTCCCTTGTTGACTCCTCCTACTCTACATATTCCGGAGTACATCTATCAAGTTCTAATAGCCATTTTATGTATTTTGTTTGTATCCTCTCCACCTCCGCTCTCTCTTCCCATCACCATAATTCAATTCCATACAATAACACTCCCAGTACCAACATGTCGAACATGTATATTCTTAATTGTATTGTATATGAATAATTAAAATATATTTTGTACCAATAATTGTATTACGTTCGTTGTTACATAGTAAATATACATTTATACTTCCTAAGTGTACTACCATTTTGATTTTCTACTTTTCTGGTTTGTTTTGTTAAGATAAAAATATGAACAATATTGTATCAATTGGTATAAAAGTGATTTCTATATTCTCGTGACGTAGTATTTATGAATCGAACATTGGATTCAAGGAATCGAAAGTAAATCCTTTAAAAATTAAAGATAATCTGACTGAGAAGCTCTTAACATATCACTTTCCTCTGTTTTTCTAATTAGTTTCTTTAACATGTTGACTGCCGTGGAAGTCACCGGTGACCGACGCATTGAATTTTATTTAATCAAATAATTATTAATTTGATTAAAATTTTGAATAGAATTAATATTGCAGTAAGAATAGAAGGTCAAGACTGTGCAATTGAATAGTTAGATATTTTTTTCCTTTGTGTGGAAGGAAATTTGTCTTTGAAATGGGATATTATATTGTGTCTGAACAGGTATGGGAGTTTCCACTGTGGCAGTCAACGAGTTAATTACGCAGTACTTTTCGAAATACACAGCTTTTCCTAATCTTAAAAACTCATAGCGGATGGGTCTCTTTGAATTCCATCAGTTCCATAGTATTCTCATTTTTAAGCAAAATCGGTGGACATGTTGATGATACAGGATTATCTGATTGACAACATGCTGTTCCTTCAGGACAACATTATCCTACGATATCCATCACCAATAAACATCCTGTTTAGAAAGATTCTATTGTGTGGAACGAGGAGCACATTAGTTACCTTATCTGCCCGATTTTTCCATGACAGATGGTTCGGAACCCATTTCCAAACTTTGTATACAAATCCTAAGTAATGGATATGGTCTAAAGTTGTTTGCTGAGTAACAGTTAATTGTTCGCCTGTCACCGTCAATGACAAAAATGAATTTTCTTTCGACATCAATTTTCAGTAGCCTCTCTGTACGAGGCTTTATATATCCCATGTTAAACTATTTAAACTATCTTTCATGTTATGATGCAGTATCTTTCAATGAACGTCACAAATTTTGTATTGCAACTGTTACGTTATTTCACTTAAGATTGCTACTTTATATAAAGAAGGCCTTGCGGATAATAAAGTATGCATGCAGTAATAATTGTTTGTCATCTGCTTGTGTACTTAAATTTTTTTTTTATTGAAGCATTTGGAACCTTGGATGGGATTCATTTCAGCTGTACATAGATATATGCGCTATGTACCTCAAATTTTTAAGTTACAATTTTTTAAAAAGGTGTAAACACATGAACAAGCAGTAATATTGGGAAGAGCGATTAACATTTCTACACTTAATAGTAATTGAGTTTTATAGTTTTGCAATTGGCTAATTAACTTTGATTGCTGTGAATTATAAAGAGGACTTTGCCAAACAATATGATTGATATTTTGAATTTCATTTTTACATTCGCAGTTTGGATCATTAGCAACTCCTGTACGGGTAAATGATGCAGTTAGGGAGTACTGATCTGCTCTGCACCGATTAATGGTAACAATGACTCGAGAGAAAGACCACTATGAGCATACCATGGCTTTGATTTTTGACTGTACAAATTTTTAAAGTAGTTTTGCCCTTTAACCCCTTACCTTATAATTTTTCTTTATTATGAAAAAAGTATAATAAGTGTAAGGAGGTACATCTGTTATGGGGAAAATATTAAAAACATTTTTGAACGATATTAAATCGGTTATTTATTACAAAAACCGGTTTGTGCACAAAACTATATTAGCAATTTATACCAAAAGTAACGAATGAGAATTCAAAGTAACCTTTTTTATGCAATCTGCAGACATTGTAAATTACTCTAATAATTTTTATTTGACTTTTTAAAATGTATAAAATCCCGAAAATCGTTATAGAAATCTCAACAATAAAGCGGTTGATGCATAAGCTATACAACAATGTAAAGAAATCGCAAAAATTTAACTTTCCCGAACACAGATGTCAGATTATTATTGAAAATCATAGCACCATCGTATATTAAATATGGTATAACACGCAGAAGGGTTATGATGCATGTTTTACATAAAAAATTAATGAAATGAAATTTTCTGTAGACCTAATGCATAAGACGTCTTTCGATAATTATTATTCAAACGGAACTGAATAACTGCACAGGGGACTTTCAGCACAATTTTATTTACGCGTCTGTGATTTTCGGGCTGGAAAGGTTTCAAAGTAATGCAGTTCGGGTGTCGTCCTAATATGAATGTGACATCGACACGACCGGTGGGCAGCATGGATACTGGAAATTTCTCGCGAACCCCACTTAAATTGTCCGGGAACACGATTTGTATGTCAAAGGCTCGCGATATGGGATTCAGGAATTTCATTGATCCGTTTGTTACGTTGAAGCGCGTGCACTTCGTTAGGAGCACGTATTCGACCATAATGGCGGTAATTCCGAATCGGCCGTATCAGTAGATTAGTACAGCCAGCCGTATAGCAGTATCACTATACGACTCGAATATACGATATCGATTTTAACCTGGCCCTTTAAAAAAATTCAAATGATCGTAACGAGTGTTGAGCAGCGTGTTCCATTCAAATGCACCCAGGCAGATATCGTTTAAATTATTGAGTGGTAATTTTAAAAAATGTTTCATGCTGATGGTAAGTAGTTTCTGGGGCTCATGGAACATATAATGTGCCTAAATAGCTGATTAAATTATACCAGTATGTTTTGTAAGTTAAAGTGAGCAAGAATATTATATAAATGTATGCATGTAAGCACCAATTTCATTAAAACGTTATAAGAAAGACATTAAATACAGTACAGGGTGTATCACCTAACTTTATCATCTGAAATATTTCCGTTATAATTAAAATTTCGTAAAATGTTTCCGACAGAAGTTGCATACAGTAGAACGTCGATTATCCGAATATAATCGGAAGGATTGACTATTAGAACACACAGTCAGTCACGTATCTAAACTATGTAAGAATGTTAATGACACTATGTCAAATTCACATTTTAGAATACGTATTCTTTTTGCTTCAAATGACCGAGTTCAGTGTCTTGTCTATATTCAGTGCATATTACGTTTCATTTGAAACCCAGCGTAATGAATTGGAAAATCTGTCACCCAATATACGTGCATTTGAAAACTGTAATTACAACGATATTCAGGAGCAGTTGAAAATAGATCAGAATAATCTAGGATATAAAGTTACGAATCATGATAATATTGTTTTATCCGTCCTTGCTGATAAAAATAACGACAAAGATAAAGATATGGCGGGATCATGTACTATTCCACCACACCGTAAAGTGGAAAATGCATTGGATATTGCATTATGATGGACAAAAGAACAAACGGAAATAGATGCAGTACAAATATTTATTTTAGAAGCAATTCGGCATTTGGCTATATACAAAAACGATTAATTTACTTTCTATATTTTGTTTATCATGTATTCTTTTACGCAATATACATTAATACTTGAAAATTGTTTTATTTCCTGTCGTTTTATGACATATTCGCAAATTTGGTTCTTCTAATCCAATCATCCGAGAAACTGCTTGTCAGAACGGGTTTGTCTCCATATTATTTCGGATAATCGACGTTTTACTGTTGTTTTGTAGGAATCAGTGTATAGTAACAATAGTTTCATTCCATTGTAAAGGATTAACGAGATAAGAAGGTCTACTTTATTTTTTTAAATGAAATACTATATTTTATTTATTTGTATATGATTGCCATTTTCAAGACAAATTCAATGACCTATAACACTAAGTCCTTCAACAAAGTGTTCTGTTTAACACATTGACTACCGAGGTGGTCACCAGTGACCGCCGCCAGGAATTTTATTTAATTAAGTAACTACTAATTCTTATACAATTTTGAACAGAACTACGAACATACCAATAATATACGGTAACTACTATGCTTTCGAACAATAAAATATTTCTATCCTTCACGATTTATATTTAAAGCAGTAGATTATAATATGTCTGACTAGGTGCGTCAACTTTCACTGATGCAGTTAACTTACGGTGTCACTGCGAAGTAACGTTCTGCTTAATCTCCGACTCTTGAGAACGATTCACTTGTTTCTCAACATATTGTAAGACTTTAGCAGTTTTTTAGATTTTGTAAACATATGTACAAACAAACTCTGTCTCTTTATTATAATAATAAGAAGTAAGATTGCCGATGTGTTCGTAGTATTTGTATAAAAATTGTAGGTGGTACGATATAAAACTAGTCGTTTTGTAACATTCAACTCTTCTCTTACCATTTAAAATAATAACAATGACTTCGCTTTCTCATTTAGCAGGGTTTAGGATTACCGTAAGTTGAAGCTGAAGCTACTAGAAACAGACACCCTTGGATAGATCCCTCAGCACTTATCCATTCTCTTCAGTTCTGGACAGTTCCACTGAAGATATTTAATCTTTTTGCAGTCCTAATATTCCGGCTGCTTCTCAAAGTTCTTCTGGGAATGCCTTGTCGATTGACTACGAGGAATGTTCCTTCAGGATTCATTTTGTATATCCGTTCGTTTTGGAGGTGGAGACCTCAGAGACAGTTTCGATGGTTTCAATCTCCAGGGTCCTGACAACAACTGTCCTAAAGGACGTGAAGCCACCAAGTCTCAATTGTCCTGATTTCTTTTAGACAATCACAAAATGCAGCTTGCGCCAACTCCTCTGTCTCCGCGGCCAATTCAGAAACAGACTCCCTTCTCCGCTGTTTGTAACTTTGGAACGTTACATAATTAAGATTTGTGACATTTTTAGTTCCATATCTGAACGTCGGAACAATTGCCTCAAAATTACTTTATTTATCGACGGAGAGGAAAGTCGGAATACTCCGCGCCAGGCTGTTCAAAGATGAGACCAAGGCCAACACCTTCCTTGGTTTCTGTCAAATATTCGTACGAGCAATGGCCTCGAACTGTATTTTATATTCATACCTGCACTGCTTCCGATACAAGATTGGTGATCTCACTACGTATCCGAAATTGGATACGCTTTGAAACACACCGTCTACACCCTGCGGAAGCTCCAGCTGCGGAATCGAACGAATCCTGAGCCTGGAAGAGCAGGCACTACTTATACCCCCGTTCATAAGTCACCGGACACATGCTCATTTTGAGCAGAATGATTATTAGAACACTGATAATATTTTATGTTGATACATTTATTAATTTCACGTCAATGTAATACTTGAATATGATATTAATAATATGCACGTACAATTTAAATAAATATTTAGAAATCAAGATTATGAACGTATGTTTCTAATACATCTCCAACTCGGCCAGACGATAGTCTATGCACACTGTTCGTTTGCTTTACAAGTTTTCCCGAAAGTCAAAGAAAGACTTATGGAAGAAATTGGCAGAAGATTGGAAAAAAATTAGTTCCAAAATAATAAAATCATTAATCGAAAGAATGCCGCTATTATTTCGAGCGATCATATCCATACAAGGTGAATATGATGAAAAGAAAATGTAAGATTAATTTTTTATTTTTGGTAAGATCTTTAATACATGATTTGAATTACATGTTCTTTTCATTATGAACAATGAATAAGTGCTAAATTTCCTTCATAATGTAGGTCATTTCATACAGTAAAATCGTCCACCTCCTAACTTTACTAAAATAAGTGTCCAGGGACTTATGAACGGGAGTGTACATGTAAGGACAGGACGCAGCAAAAGCTTCCTAACAGATTTTGAATAATTTATAGACAGAACCTGATACTGATTTTCAATCGTTTCCAATCTTCCTTCTCTTAAGCTCGTGTGCACTCCTGATCTTATTCAGCCTCAAACAGACGCTGCTGCTCCTGAAACTGGGTGCTGATTTATCGTTGGAGGTTTTCAAATAGTACCCCCATTATCGACGGGGTATCCTTACCGGAAGTGGAACGCGTCCAAATCCCACTTCTGACCAATGTTTCGCCGGGGTGTGCCGCCGCAGGAGATAAGTTAGAAGGCCCCATTATGGCCAGGTCCCAATATGTCTCAGCCGTTGTAACTTCGATATTTTCTGTGGAACCCGTCAGACAGCATCATAAACTAGACCCCCATACGGATAGTAAGCGAGTTTGCACAGGAAACCTGATTTCGAGTTGCATAAGCGATGCTATAAGCCAACGATTTTTAACTTTTTTTTATCTCACGACACACATAAACTAATTACTAAAATTCTACGGCACACCAAAAAATATATTACATTTTTTCGCCAATCCAACAAAAAAGTACACATTTTTGACTGGTTTACAAAAGAAATAATATTTTTTTTAGTGTTTACTCCAAAGTGGCGTTAAATGATATTTACACGATGGTTATATCTAATCATAAATCTAATCATTGCTGCCACGCTCCATTAACTTGTATTAAAAAATCTTGGACGCACCTGTGGACCTCTCGCGGCACACCGGTTGAAAATCGCTGCTACAAGCAATTGTAATGAGTTTTTCATGAAAAGGAAGACATCTTATTATCTTTCCAAAATAAATACTATTTCGTATCATTATCTTTAGTTAATATTTAATCTGATGTAAAACTGAATAATGTAGTTGTGCTAATCTATTTCAAGATACAATCAGTGCTTTCATCATATCTGATTATTTTTAACCGCCTGTGTGGGTAGAAATGAAACAGTCAGAATTGCGCAACATGACCAGATGATTCCTGTTACTCTAAAGGAAGGTAAACGAAGCAAGTGGGAGGGGCGGAACCTGGACACTGATTTGAAGAAAGTTATATTGGAAACATTGCAAAACATTTCATTCAAAAATATAAAAAGGTTAATGAAGAAAAAAATAAGACACTTAAAACTCTTAAAAATATATTTTTGTGTGTTATTTTAAATTAAAAATTTTCAGGAATGTACGTTTCATTTAATCTAATTTTTCAACTCATGTGTGACTTAGAGTAAAAGACATTTTCTGTGAGTTTTTGTCACTTTCAGGAGATTCTTTACAATTTCTCCATAATATATAAAGTGGACCATATTGGGAGCACCATGCTGTTTGTATGTCCCATATGCAAGTTTTGAAATTTGTGCTTTTTGCATTTTTTACATAACAGTCACAGAAAGCAGTTTTTTTTTCAAAGCTGCCTAAGCAACCTCTCTATCTGGTAGCTGAAGCATTTCTTAGTAAAACATTTTGTAGTTGGTAAAGAAAACACTCAAAGCTTAGGCGGTTCACAATGGGGCCTCCTAACTTATTTATTAACAATCTAAGATTAACCGAACACAGCACGAGAATAACAATTTATTTGCAATCTTTTGCAGTGAACATCAGAATTCTAAATGACTTAAAGTGAATACTTTCGCTCTTGACAGATGTTAAAGGCGGACTATTAAATCAATATTTGTGGTCGTCCTTTTAATACGTTCACTGATACAGTGAAAGCAGACATCACTAGCTAGACACAATATCAATTTCTCTTTTCTATATAAATCATAAATAAAAAGATAATTTAAATGTTTGATATAGTACACGCGTTCCTATTTTACTGTTGCAATATTAAATTGCCTCAGAATATAATCCAAATCAATAGTTGTTTAATTAAATAAAATTTGAGGTGCCGGTCACCGGTGATCCCCATGGCAGTCAACGCGTTAACACGTTCCCTGCCACAGTAGAAAATTCCGTGACTATACAGACATACGAAAATGGCTATTTATTAACCCCTTGAACTCCTAATTTTTTTTTAACTTTTCCTTTCAGTAACTCCCTATTATTTTAAGTGTTTTATTTGAAATGAGCTTCAAAATACAGTTGGTTGATAGGAACCAACTAAGTACAAACAATTATGTACCTGAACACTTCAAGGACTTTTTTTGTTACAGAAAAGGGTCGTGTACATGTAATATTGCTTATCTAGGTAAAAAAAACAATATTACGAAATACAATACATATTTAAACTGGCAATTTAAAAATGTCGACTGTGATTCGACATAGGAGTACCTATGAATAAAATCGATGTCGAGTCACACTCGACAAAGGAGTTCAAAAGGTTAATACACGCGGTTGATTGTACAAATATTTATCTTTTTGATATTACATTTTCTATTTCTACCATCATTTCAACGTGAATGTTATTCAAAATTTCATAAGGTTGGTAGTTATGTGATCAAATTAAAATTGATACGTGTATCGAAAACGGTACACGTGGCAGGGAACGTGTAAATGACCGCAGAATCGAGCGTTAGCAATCCTATAGCGCCACAATAATATATACATTATGTTATGTAATTGGTGTTTCAAAACAGAGGGTGCGTATTCTACGTGAAAAACTGAATCGAAAATGTAGAATGAAATTGTTTCTTACGAGGTTTAGGAACTAGACGTGCGTAAATAATCCAGCACTGCTTCAGTTAACTAAGCTTCAATATATTAACCCTTTGCACTCGACTGTCCCCTTTAAAGAGACATCGTAAATATAGCAAATAATTCGAATGTCCCTTCTAAGGGGACACGAAAAGACTGCATGTAATTATTGAGAAAAACTTCTGCAAATGCAAAATTTGTTCGAATGTTTGTTTGTCGCGAGATATTTCCTTTCCATTGCAAGCAAAAAAAAGGAAATCTTCCTCAAAGATACTACGTGCTAGAAATGTTATATCTATTAAAAAACCTGAAATGGTACTAAATTATACTACGAATATGGGCGGTATGGATCACGCTGATCAGTATGTTTCAATCTATTGTTTTTTTACGAAAGTCTCCAAAATGGTGGAGGAAATTATTTTTTTAGTGATTGGAAGTATGCGTCATTAACTCTTGCCTACTGTACCGAGTATTAAAACAAAAAGAACTGAAAAACCTGTTTCCCGTGTAAAATTTATAAAGCTTTTGGTCGGTCGATTGAGAGGGGATTTCCAACTGCGAGGACGTCCTTCTACATCTTATTCAGGCAATAGGCTGTACGGTAAATTGCATATTATTCGTGCGGGAGGAAATAAACGGGACTCTATTGTGTATTCGAATAGAAAAACTCCGGGTGGAAGACGATAAACAAATTATTACTGCGATATTTGTTCTAACAAACCTGCAATGCATATTGCTGATTGTTTTGAACGTTATCCCGCCTTAGAAAAGTATAAGCTATACAATTATAGTTTTATTTCATAAAATATGTACCAATAAAGTTTTATTCCAAATATCATTTAAATAGAGTAATTATTTCCAACGCTATACCATTTTATTTGAAATGACATGTTACTCACTATTTCGTGAATAAATATGTTCGAGTTGTTTGTAGGTGATCTGAGAAGTTTCTCCCCGTGCAAAGGATTAAATAACAAATAACAAGTACACTTAACGTCAATTACGCAAATATTAAACTAATGGAAACTGGCTGACCTGCGGACCGAGAAAATTCTCCGAACTGCACGCTACGTTGGCATGTTGCCAGTTGCCTATACTACGAGTCGCCCTCGTGGTCCTCAGAAAGGACCCGTAAACTATAGTTAGAAAATCCCCAGGAAAACGGGAAACCTCCCCTCAAGACCGTGAAAACTACGCGACACCGTGGCGACGCGTAACTGCGTAGCTGGGACCGGCAATCCGGATGTTTTATGCCCTTTTTCTTTACGGGCTCAAGTGGTTGGGCCCGAGATTTTGAATGGTGAATATTATCGTAACAATGAAACTCTCACCACAATTCTGTCTGCTACAGAGACACCGTTTTCGAGAAAAACGACTTTGAAAACCCGTCAAGTACACGTGTACTTGATCAAATTTCGACTCGACGAATTTCAGTCTAGATTACAGTGGAACCTTGATTATCCTTCCATGTTAAATATAAGATGGAATTATCATCAGTGACCTTGTGTACTTTATTTTGTACCAGCATGTATGTTTATATTTTAAACAAAAAGTATCATTTTTGTGAGAAACATAGGTACAATGTGAGGCATCTTGTTACTGATTTCAGTTCGGATAATCGAGGTTCTACTGTACCCCTATTCACGTTCGTAAACATTGTTATTGTGTGTATACGATGGATTGAATGCCGAGGGCACAGAATAAGACGGTGTTTTTTGGAAATTTTTAATTTAAAGATGTTGAAAATGAGGTCGACGATCACTCGAATGTATTACCATCGCACGCACTAACGTAAAAATCATGTCCATATACTCTCAATTACTGTAGTGTAGACTGAGGTCGAAAGTAACAAGTTAAATATTTTAAAATGTATCATAGCCATTAACGCGGGTGTTGGCTACATGATAAAAAAAGGCCAGAGAAATACACACATCAGTACTTCAGTAGTTTAGATACACAATAGACATATGTCAGTCATCATTTCCGTAATGTGAATAACACGAAATATTTTTATAAAAAACCTACAAATTCTGGCCTCAACACACACGTACACTCATACGCGCATAAAGCAATTCAAACAGATACAATCATCAGACTATGCAATAAGATAATCCCTTAACACGTTGACTGTCGGGGGCGAATCAATTTTATTCAATAAAAAAATTATTAAATTTATTACTATTTTGAATAGAAGTAATATTGTAATAAGAATAGAAGGTCAATGCTGTGAAATTGAATAATTACTACTTCTTTCGTCGTGATTTGTGATTGACATGGGATATTATATTGTGTCTGATCAGGTATGGCTGCTTTCACTGTGACAGTTAACGTGTTAACAGCCACCACACATGGCGTAAACCAGATCTACATAACTGGGTGCTCACGAGAAACGGTGGCTCACACTTCTGCTCTTGGGCCCCATAGTGGGGGTAAATCGAGTCGCCTTTACTCGTGAGCAATCAGTTATGCAGCTTTGATCTAAACAGTGGGCCTGGAACGGATTACCCTTAAATACATATATTTCAATGCATGGTAGAACGAACAGATGCTGTAACGAACGAGGTTCTACAACCCAGTTATGCAGCTCTGGCGTAAACAATCACAACGAATCCTTCCATTAAACATTACGTATAGTCCGTATAGCGGAGGGAACTGTTACACACCCTCGAATTATGATAATAACAACATAGAATAATAATGAAAACGATACGATTTTATTTCGTCAAGCAGCACATTCAAAGCAAAGAAATGGAGAAAGAAAAAACAATTAATCGTGGATTCCTTCTAAAACATTTGTTCGTAATCTAAAAAAGAGTTCCATGAAGCAAATATAAAAGAAACTCTCTACTTGAGCGCAGTTGCAATTCTTAACAAAAGAAACAATATTGTGTTTTAATGTGCTTCTCGCTACTGTACCGCGTAGAAGTTAATTATTAAATGATTAGCGAGCTGTATAATACTCATGCACGTAAATAGGTAATTGTTTCTCGCGTTAGGCTGTTTTATTTTTAGAAGGTACCTTTCGAATTTATTGTCGCGTGTATGGCGCAAAAGCGACATATTAACTACCTAGGGTTTATTCTGTGGAAAATCGCAATTCTGGGAAACGATTTCGCGGTAGAAAATTGAAGGAGGAGAGAAGGAGGTGGCATGCTGGTGACGGAAACGGAACAAAGGCCTCTTGTGTTAATACGCGCGTTCAGCTTACGTGCTACGCACTTCATGTTCATCGATTTTTGTGAATGTGACGAAGGGTCGACGAGAAATACGCAGTGCGTTATGATTCAGACGTGTGCAATTTAAAAAACAATTTATTAATTCATTCTCAATATTAATTACTTATTTTTACAAGACGTATTAACTACAAGACCACCAGCAGCACCTTATGTCATCGTATCATGTAGCAGTTTTATGTAGGGAAACGGAGAGTAAGCCGATGTTGCGAGATAAAATGATAACGTCTGCATTATTATTATATTGAGGTGTTCGGAACGTTTGTAGCGAATTTTTGTTTATTGGAGCTTACTCAAACCTCTTATAGGTTTATATAGATATACATAATTTGGTATACATAGAGTGACTCACGAAATTGTTCAAATATTTTCATAATTACTTTTCTGCCTTAATTGTAGTGCAACCAACCAACTACAAATTTTTCAAGCGTATTTAAAATGTTATTTGTTAGAGCTACCACATCCTTGTTTCAAATAACACAGCCTTAACAAAAGTGTTAAATAGAAGAACATTGAAGTAACATAACGGTGTGATCAATTTCGTGAGTTACTGTAAGTTTACGATACATCACATATTTACAAAAGTTTGAGAAATCCATTTGCTAGCTACTTACGGTTTTATTTGGAGATTGCATTCTTCAAAGAATTTACATACGTATTGAAGAACTTGAATGTTACGTTCTGCGAGAAGAGGTTCAATGATAAGTGGCGGGAAGTGTTTACGATTTTTTAATTTTGAAGCGGTCTTCCTGTGTTCTCACCCGTAAGAACCGAAAATGAGTTTTGAAAGTGCTGCTAAATATTTGCGTTAGTCTCCAGAGTTCGTTAGGAACTGGGTGAAATGATATGAAGAGACAGAAAGTGTCGATGATCTTCCAAATCGCGGTTTAAAGCGTGGCACTGCAAGCAAGGAAAATAAAGCGATCATTCGATTTTTTTTAAAACAAACCGACATTTTCGCTAGTAAAAGGTCAAGTATTTTTCGAAAAATAGGGGCATAAATATCAGTATAATAACACTGAAACGTCGTTTGGAGGAACAAAATGTCAAATGGCGTAGTACAAAATCGAAAATCGAAAAACGTCTGACATGAGCTCATGAAAATATCGATCGTGATTGGAGTGATGTAGTGTACCAGCGATGAACCCTCTTTTTGGGCCTGGCGTCCTATTAAACATGCTCGGTCTGTTCATGGAAAACCAGTGATTCAAAGAAGTGTAAAACACCCAATAAAGGTGTATGTTTGGGACTGTTTTAACGAACGGGGTTTCGGGTCTTTATGCGTTTTCACAGACAATTTGAATGCATAGAAAATTATAAAATTACACCAAAAGGGACTTCAAACATCGGTGAAACACTGGTTTAATCGAACCGGAAGCAAATGGATTTTGCGAGAAGGTAACGACCCGAAACATCGAAGCCTCGCCTGCACCGAATGCAAGTCGCAAAACGGTATCACTGTGTTGTACTGGCCGTCCCAGTCACCCGATGCAAATCCCATAGAAAATCCTTGGTCTATTATGAAGCACAAATTAAACGGAAAACGTATTTTAAAGTTAAAAACTTTAATAGACCGCATTCGAAAAATATGGAGGTCACTACCTGTGTCACGCCGAAAAATTTGTAGAAAGCATGCCGAAACGTTGCCAAGCTATAATCGATAAAGGAGGAGATTGCACCCATTATTAAGTAAGAGCGTATTAGTGTTTTAGATGTACTCTCGATCCATATTAAATTTTTTACAAATATATTAATTTTTTCAGAGATATCGCCAGTACGCCCTTGTGGGACAGACTGTATCTATTATTTCCACGCAAGTATCTTTAGCTTGTTATAGAAACGGGCATGCAGAAGTCGGGATCTAATAACAGGTTCTCCGGTAACAGGTTTGAAGCAAACGATACTCGACTAATCGTTGGCTATTATGAAACCACGATTCTGTGAATAAAAATTAGAATTCGGAAAAAACGAAATTGCGTGTCGACACGAGAGGATTCCACGTCGATCGACCCGATGATTAGAACGCGTAAAAATACTGTAAAAGGACGAAATTCATTCCTACCTTAAACGGAGGTTACATAAAGTGATTCCGTCTAATAAACGCTCGTGATGATGAACAGTTTCTATTAAAAAATCAGAATGCTATAACAAATAAGAATACTGCAACGTATGCGCAGAAATACTAGCGACCCCTCCGCCGATTCGCTCACTTCACCTTCGTTACCATGATACCACTTTTATTTGATTTTTTGGAATACTAGGGATGCACTGTTTATGTTTTCCAAATTGACATAGTGTGTAAAAGTTCAAAAGATCAGTTTTATATTACTTTTACACTTAGAGTACATGTACCAGTAGTTGACAGTGTACCAATAGTTGAGACTTTATTTTCAGTCACGAAAAATAAGCTTTCTGCTAAAAAAATGATTTTTAATGATGTGTTGTTTAAAAGATTATTCATTGTAGTGTGAAAATTTATAACTGCTTTCATTGCAATGCATCGTGGGTGTGACTGCCGGAACAATTGCTTTTGTGTGTACCCTGCTGGCTGCTGGATGGTTCTTTTCCTTCACAGATTTGTTAAGGAGGTTATGCAAATCAAAGAAAAATATTTTCTCAAACATGCACAATCTCAATCCACTATACATATTAAAGGAAGGTATTATTTAATATTTGACCATTATAAACTATGAATTACTAGTGCCTTTAGTAGTCAACCACTAGTGCCTATAGAAATTTGATGTGACAACTACTCGTGCAGTTTGGAGGGTTCACTTCTTTTTTTTAATAAAACTTTATTATAGGTTTATTTGTCAATAGTAATGAATTCAATTCATTTAAAAAACAGCTGACGAATGAAGTTATCCACCTACAAAATTGCTTACTAAAAATAAAATTCTGTGATAATAATTCCAATGGGAAATGAGTTTATATAGTGCGACTTACTGGTACATTTACCCTGTGTGCTTCATTTTGTGTTAAATTTTTCCTGTTTAAATTGTTGTATTGGGTAGTAACTTTGCTCTAAGAGCCAGCGTTGCTCGTGAACAATCAATTAAGCAGCTTTGGTTTAGAGCAAAGTTACCACCTAATACAACAATTTAACCAGGACATTTTTACATCATGATGTTTTGAAAGTTTTTATCAGCCAAATAATTTTGCAATGATAAAAATAAATGGTAATCGATTGGAGATAAGTCAGGCGAATATGGTCGATGAATTAAAGTTTTTCAACGAAGTTCAGTCATTTTTTTCAGGGTTTGTTTTGCATTATGCGATCTCGCAATATTTCGAAGAAAAATAACACTCTTGCGATTTGTTAATCCTGATTGTTGCATCAAAAGTTTTACCACCACCTTGTCGAGTTGGGTTGAATGTAAGTAGTCTACTGCAGTGGTTTGGTACTTTGTAACAATTCAAAATGAAAAATTTAAGCATTTGTCTACTAAACACACAGTAAAATTTTGTTCTCGTGGAATTTGGGTTTAGACGTGGGTGGACCTGGATCCCCAGGCGATAATTATTTCTCTGATCGTTTTATACTTTCATAAGTGACCCATTTTCACCACAGGTCATCAAACGGTCAAATAGCTGTCGTTTCTTGTGTTCGTATTGTTTCTTCACACACGTTCAATATTCTGCTGAGAGTTTTACACGATGCTGTTGGATCCTCTTCAATAATATCTTCTAACTTATCGTTATTCACGAAACTCGGTCATCCATCCTGTGGTTTGACTTCAAGGATTTCGTCGCATTTTCAAACTTCTTAAACCACTTTTGTGCTGTTCGCTCACCCACAGTGTGAATGCTGAAAGCTCGGAAAATGTTTTTGGCAGCTTTCGTAGCTTTAGCGCCAAGAGTTGATACTTGTAAAGCAAACTCGAATGAATTGCGCTATTGGATACAGACATTGTGCAATACTTCTGACGGAGAAAACCAAGTGCACAGAATAAATACTGTTAACTGGCACATTTTACTTCCCCCTACCTTTACAAACATAAAAACGGATAAAGAAATAAACGTATTTACAGGTAAAACGGAAACAGACCGTGTAGGAAAAACTGCACAAACATTCTGGTGCACCTAATACACAGGGTGACACTGAAATATGTGGTCGAACTTCGGTACCTTATTCTACTCTTCCTGAAGATGAAAAAACGTCATATTTATTTTTATTCCTATTTTCTACTTTATAAACATGTACTTTTATAATACAAGAAGAATTAATTCAATCGGCCTAATAGTGTGTCCTTCAATCATTCACAAACATTGACCACTTTTCACTGCCACATAGCCAAATTAGAGACAATCCAATCACAAATACTCAGAACAGATGTTAATGCTCCATGGTACATAAGAAATGAGGGTCTACGTAAAGACCTAAAAATCTCAACAGTTAAGGAAGAAATTAACAGATATGCGAGAAAATATAGAGAAAAACACACAACACACTCAAACCAGCTATCTACAGAAGCGTATGAAACCCGCATAAAAATAAGACTAAAAAGGACACATCCTGTTGACTTAACCATATCACAATAACAAGATTGTAAGATGACATCTCGCTGGGGATAGTCATCCGCGTTATATTTACGATAAACGCTACAAAAATTTGCCAAATGTCCGGCTGGACAAATTGTAAAGTTCAAAATAAAGTATACAAAAAAAAGAACTTTTTACTGCCGAGAAACGTATAATATACCCCTTAACACGTTCGGTTAATTCTGACAATGAGTTCTATAACATCGGTGAATTTCTTAGCTTTTGACTTCAGTTCTGTTCCTGGTTGTTTGAGTTTCGGCCAAATGCTTTCGCCTTTTGACATTTGGTGATATCGAGTCTGTGGAGAATGGCGTGGAAAATCCTCTCTTAGCAATAGAGCTCTGGGAAATTGAGGATACCCTTAATTAGTTCAAATTCTTCCTCAACTACCTTGTGTAAGTGAAAGTGGTGGTGGTAGTTGATGCATTCATTTTGTTATGCTGAAGCTAAATTTATCCTAAACTACTTGTGTCCTTTCGAGAACTCGTGAATCTGTGGCCCTGAAAGTCATAAATTTAAGTCACATTCCGAGCCATTTCATACTTGCACAGGGTCTTGCAAATTTTTGAGACATTCCAGGACTTTAGCGCATGGCATACATGTGTCGCATCGTAGCAATTGTATTATAAGAACTGCAATTAAAGTCTGCGATTGCATCGACACATCTGGAAAAAAATCGTGCCACAGGAGAGTAGAGCTCGTTAACCTATGTAAAATTATACTCTTCCATTTTCTTGCTCTTCGCATTGGATGGAGCTGTAACCAGCCACAGTTACTAAGCTCATTCTATATAATACACAGCGTGTATCACATGCAAGAGGACATTTATTTGGTATGTACCATATAATTGTAGACCATCAATTTTTTAGCACTTTCTATGTATTTATGTGATACTGTACCTATATACATATATTTGTTAATGTTGAAAGTAATATGCTAAAAGGGAGCATGTAACATTAAATTCAACGGAAAACACGGAAATATTAGGTTGGTATAAATGAACTGTCGTATCCTCTGGTGCGTAATTAAAACGTCATAATTCTTGGGGGAAATGGTATATTTAATTAGAATAATCTCCGGTAGCATTAAAACACATCCCTCGATGATTTTCCAATGAATAAATACATTTTGGGAATAATTCGGGATGTCTGATGCCGATTAAATATACGGCCGTTTTAATATCGCCTTCGGCTTTAAATATTTCGCTTTTTAACGAATAGCCTCAATGTTTCACGAAAACGATAGCTTGTAATCGTTATAATTCATAATTCAGTTCATTAAGTCCCATTATTGTGATATTAAGCGTATACGAGGATTTTAGACCACCCATGCGATTTATTTTGCTGAAAAAAATCTCTACAACAGAATTTTGGAAATCACAGATGTACTATTTTTTCGTGAACAGTTTTCTTTTCAAATGATCTGTTTATACATATTATACAGAGAAGATCATCTGGAGCGAGGCTTGGCTCCGGCCTACCCCCACTCTGCGTCCATTCCCCTTACGTAGGTTGGATCCTGGATACGACGTCGAACACGTCTGTAATTGTCAGGAAGAACGATTTCTCAAGAAACAGTCACGTAATAAGAATAATTATTTTGTTATATACGCCATCAGTTTTATCGAGAGATCATATCACTGCTGTGATATACGTAATTTGTTATATGCAAACTCGCTGGACATCACATGAAGGGTAAATGGAGAGAACAGGATATGTCCATTTTTATTCTGCAGTGTTCAACTTGAAAGAAAAATTAAAATAATGTAGAACAATTATATTTACAGTTACATTCACTGGACCTTGTTTCTTTACGGATGCACTAAAGTATTCAAAATTGATTTCCTCAATGAAGCTGTTTTGTGACATTCCTTGCCCCCCCCCCCCCCCCCCCCCTTTATGTACACTCACTTATTCAGATCCGAGGAACTGCATTCACACATGCACGTGGAAGCAAACATAGAACATATTTTTAACCAAAAGTTATGTAATTCTTTATATTTTTCCGCGGGTAATAACAGATAATATGGATGTACATATAAATTAAATAATTCCAGTTGCAAATCAACGTTTGCATTCTGTTTGTAAATTTTTAAAGGTTGAATAAATAGTGTCATATCCTTTTGCATCATATCGAAATCTCTAAATCGAATTTTAAAATCTCTTAACTGCTCTAATATATATTCCTAAAATGATGAAAATTTCACTTCAGGAATTTCTTTTGAAACTTCTTTGCAACATGGAAAATCAGACAGGTCTTCTTGTCTAAATTGTCTGACACGTATGTAATTCTCATTAATACTTAAATATCAACTGATCAAATGCATTGCGTATTATTATAATGGAATTAGATATTCTGGAGCTTCTTAAAAATAAATAATACCATAATCAATTTTTTAATATGTATGTCATGTCCATTGAGTTTGTATGTACATCACCAATGATGTATATCAAAGTAGAGATGTAATCTCTGGATAAAACTGATGTCATACATAGAAAATAATAAATTCTTAATACATGTGTGTTTCTTGAGAAATCGTACTTACTGACTTACCGATGTTCTCGACATCATACACAGACCACAACCTATTAATCTCTGATTAATGAGTGGTTTCGACAGTATTACTTCTCAACTTGAACATAACATACGAATCCCTCTGGATTTCATACTTCGTTGATATTACAAGATAAAAGTAAAAAAATCCACTTTATTACACGTTCTCTGACAGAGTGGAAAATTCCGTATCTAGACAGACAAGTGAAAATGGCTATTTATTAATACACGCGGTTGATTGTACAAATCTTTATCTATTTGATATTATATTTTCTATTTCTACCACCATTTTAGCGTGAATGTTATTAAAAATTTCATAAGGATTAGTAGTTATGTGATCAAATTAAAACTGAAGCGTGCACCCAAAACGGTATACGTGGCAGGGAACGTCTTAAAAAAACTTTGCAGGCACAATGTACTTTTAATGTGATGCAATTGAAGTATGTATAAGCTTGTATAATAACAAACAATATGGCAGGAATAAAGATGTGAATATCCTCAATTAAAGGAAATCCAACATTTCATACGTGTCAATCTAATATTAAATAGGAAACAGTGAAAGAAACAATAAAAAATGAGACCTGAAGTTGTTGCTGTATTTGGGAAATTGCTAGGCAGGGATCTTTCGGCGCGAAATTTTGATTATACGTCAGATTCATGCAACGCAATCTCATAATCTCAACAGGTAGCCAGACTTGAGCAGTTATTACGTAGTTGAATTTTTCTTTCTACTCTTTTTCGCTGTGAGATCTCATTACCGTTTACTCTACCGGCAGGCCGTCTTTGTATGTACAGTTTTGAATGTGCAACGTATATGCCTCTCATCATTATTCGCGTCAAAGTTACGGCGAAAAAAAGCCTTAGCAGGGCACGTTGCACTTCAAAAATCCTTTTATTCACAGACTTTTATGGGCGCTAAATTTATTGCGTCTGCATTCTGCTAAAAACTGGTTTTCACGCTCAGACTTTGGAAAATTTTAATTTGAAATGGGCAAGGAAAGTAACAATTAGAAACATTAGTTCGAAGCCATTATTTTCGGTAGCGTTATTTGATAATATAACAAATTAATTATTAAATACAAACGTACAGTAGAGCCTCCCGTATCCGAACCTCCATTATCCGAATATCCTAATATCCGAACGTTCTTTTATCCAAACAGCCGTTTCGTAAAAACTTATGTGATTTAGCAGCCAAAAAATATGGGATCCTTAAATATTGAGACAAACTGTCAGTTTTGTTGATTTCTACTTGAATAAATAGAATTTAATATAAATAAAAGGTGATTGTTCTATTATCCGAAAATGCTGTTATCCGGCCACATTTGTTTCCCTATTAGTTCGGATAGGGGAGGCTTTACTGTATTTGAAATAAACGCGAAGTCATGGACCGTTTCACAATCTTTAATTTCAAACGTTGAAAAGAAAATAATTTCAGCTAATATTATGAACTGTATTTTCTGTGTTTCGTCAGGAAGAATTAATGCTGGTTTTAAAATAGATGTAGCATGAAACATACAAAAATAAAAAAAATACACTAAGACTTAATTTGATATCATTGGATTCATGTATACAGGATGTCCCAAACTTAAACAATCAAACTTCACCAGTACGTTCTGTTAGTTCAAATAAGAAAAAAATGTATACACATAAGTAAATCCGCAAACGCTTTATTATCACTACACTACGGATGTTTATACAAATATACAATTTCACATATCAATATTCTTTGTTTTAATGTAGTTGGAGACATAGAACTTCAATAAAATTGTATTTCATGCCTTAAACGTTACATAATATACTGTAATGTGGAAAAATGTTCGTGTTTGATTCAGTTGGCTTTAGATAAAGTATTAGTCAGGAGGTAATACATTACAAGCTGTTTGTTGCAAAGCTGTTAGATGCCCAACCACTTTTATCAATTGCTGTGTCCAACTCAGCGTTTAGACTGATAATGAGTCAGGCTGTTTTCGCAAGGTTTTCCAAATTGAACGATTTCTACAAACAACCTCTACCCTTACTTATCAAGGGTAGAGTTCGTCAAGGCTAGTCATTGATGCCCCGTCCCTTTCCCTACGGCACTATATGTATAGGAGGGTAAAAGTATAACAAGCTATGGAACGAGACGCATGCTTTTCTTTCGCATGGTTCTAACTTGGAACTGTCAAGTGCCAGACAGAAATTCAAGAGGACACGGCGCCATGAATCCTGGAAGTAGGCTCATGTCCACCAAAATCCTCTAACCACCCAAATTTAAAGGGTCTGCTGGAACTAACACCCCAGCAAACCTCCTGTTGAGAAGCACGGCAACATCTCGATTGTGTGGCGCCGCGACAATTTTGTTTCCCCGTTATTTCGTCTGTGAAATATATTTCAGAATTAAAGAGACTTTCAAAATGCTGAAATAATAATATTTTAAATACACTTTGAAATAACGCTGTATTTTATTTTACGCCTATTCGACATACAATTTTATTATTTTATTTGAAAAATACATTCTGCAAGGCAAAAATGTGTCACCGATAAACTTTTTAACACGTTAAGCACCACGTGTACCACAGGTGAACCACGTACCAATTTTAATTTCTTCAAATAACTGAGTACCCCGACGAAATTTTTAGTTACGTCTATGTTGTAATGGTAGTAAAAAATAAGAAGTAGATCATTAAATACATAGATATTTATATATTCAACGATACGTGATAAAAAAAGGTATTTTCCCGTATCTGACTAGTTGCAGGATTTTCAACTGCGGCGTTCAACGTGCTAAACAAAGGATTTTGCTAAAGGCAACAACTTCTTTTAAATATACCTGAAAAAATTTTACTAATGTAATAAAGAGACAGAGTCTGTTTATATGTTCCCAAAACTCTCAAAAATTACTAAACCGATTGTTGCGTACCGTGATTCCGTTCGCGATCGAACGGACGTCAGCATTACCTCACACGCCTAATTAAATTTGTGTGAGTGGTTGAAAGATAGAAGCTGACTCTGCTTACTCTGATGAAAGTATGTTTAAATGTGAGAATCTTCAGAGTGTCAGCGTAACGATTTGTAGGAGTGATGTACAATGAATGCTTTGATGGATGTAGGTGTGCACAATTTATACACCTTTTGGTTGCTAGCTTGCGACCAATCAGTGTTGAGGAAATTACCTGCCGTGGAGCGTCACGTGATGGGTTTTTCCCGCTTCGAGCCTTCGACCTGGCTTGGTTGCTGCAGGACGACGCATAGCTCGGTACGCTTAGGCTAACACGGAAAACCACACGAGACTTCAAAATAATATTTTAAACACTTAGCCTTCTAGGTACGCAACACCGATTGTTATGAAATGTTCATATTTGCTTCTTTACATTTTCTGGGGTGTCATAGGCTAATTTTATCGCGAAATATATAATATATTGAGAAAAAAACGTGGGACTATTTTTTGTCGACACGTCGACGAGTTGTTCACGAGGACATAGTTCACGCACAGCCGCTAGGTGTCAAAGCTTGGCGCCCGCATGCTCGAAAGAGAATTTGCCTGGCTACAAGATACAAGAAAAAAAACAATATTTCGAATTCTATGCGCAGAAAAATCGCGGACGAAGCCGCATCCAGGGCATGCTAGTTGACAATAAAAATGTATATCCAACCTCAGTTTCTTCCAAAAATGTGAAGTACTAATCTTACGGTTAACCATAATTTAACAGTATATTCTTTAAATTATTACAAAAAAAAATATTTCTCCAAGTAAATATTTGAGGAAGAAACATGAACTAAAAACAGAAGAAAGTATGTGTGAAATGTTTTATAATATTAATGCAAAAACAGAGGGTATTTCTTTATTCGGATACCATAGAAAAAGATATGTCATTTACCATAAGAAATGATATAGTATTTTGTTTATACAAAGTAAAACGTTACTTATACTATTTTGCATATTAAAAATAAATACTTAACTTAATTAGAATGTATTTGATGTAATTATTTCACACTTATTTGACCCAACAGACATGCTTCTAAAATGCTAAGATGATTGTAAGATTAAGAAGCACTCGGCGTTTCCCTTTTTCTTATTTCCAACGAAATTGCACAATAATTTATTAATTCATAAACAAATGTTTCCTACGTTTTACTGTCTTATTTTATTCTAATCTCTCAGTGCAGCAGATTCATAATTACTAAACTGCGGATGCATATGCAATTCAATATATCTAAATTGGTCAATGATGGACATTCAATAACTTAACAAAATAAAAAGTACACAGGTATTTTAAACATTTCAAGCAGCAAATGCGTGTTAAAGTTTCATTTATTTATCTGCATTAACATAGGAAATATTGAACTCTAAAACGTATATTTGCATAAATATCATTAGTCTAATCATTACCCTTGTAGACACACTCGATCTTTTATCGGCATCCAGCACAAGTCCTAAAATATGATCCACTGAAGTCTGGACAGCTTATACATTTACAGTTCAATACTCCAGGCAATTGGAGTACCGTGGAAATAACGACGTATGCGGTAACATGCTTTTAATAGTGAATTCTTAGTATCGTAAACACTGCAAGCGTGACTTTTACAGCTTCATGCAGCTTTTTGCCGTTTCGTAGAGCACGTAGTGAGACCCCATGTGCGCGTTACCATCGAAATAAAGCTTTAACGTTGTTACGTAGCACGGAAATGTCACGTTCATTTCAGTTTTTCGAAAACTCGACAGTTATCGGCCAACGGAACAGAACTGCACTCAATTTGCACGTATGCAAATTGAATTGCATTCTCAAATCGTTTTCGAGCCCGAAACCGGAAACTCGTACAGTAAAGCTGACCAATATAGTCTCACATATTGTTTCCTGCGAGAATCTACTGAGGGACGGAGACAAGTATTTTTCTGAAACTTGCGAATATCTACTGGTATCTTAAAATACCATTACTAAATAGTTTTGTTAACTTTCTTATTTGCCATAAAATATATCGTTGTTGTGACAGAATTTTCAAGTGTACAGTACTGTGTAAAAGTCTTAGGCCACCTACGTTATATTACAAATTTACGTTTTTGCCGTTAAAGAACGTACACAAATTTAGGTTCAGCATATATATTTTATTATACTAATATTATTATACGATGTACTGTATAAAAATTATATAAAAATATTATAAATTTGGTCAAAACTTTAATATTTTGTGTGGCCTCCTTTTGCCTTAATGACAGCGTCGACTCTTCTCTTACAGCTTTCGTATATTTTTTTAATAAATTCAATTGGAAATTTTTGCCATTCTGTTCGTAATATCTCAAACAGTACA
The DNA here is from genome assembly GCA_916610135.2 of Macropis europaea. Taxonomy (NCBI): domain Eukaryota; kingdom Metazoa; phylum Arthropoda; class Insecta; order Hymenoptera; family Melittidae; genus Macropis; species Macropis europaea. Next base: position 27,497,474 of record OU744345.1, read on the forward strand.
TCCAATATTTTATAAGCTTTATCAATAATATTATGCCACACGCACACATTACACGTAAACTATTGGACGTCAAGAATTGTTTGTATTGGAAATTATAGGAAGATGTTTGCGAGTCGAAAGTTGAAACAGAAATGAAATATCAGTAATAGAAATGTATTCAGTTAGTATTTTTACCTGAAATTGTTTAAGAAGCGACTCCGGCTGCATGTCATAAAAAGCAATAAATCCCTTTATTCACTACATTTTCCAATAGACATCGGAAAACACATGTTTTCCACGTGTATACTACGTCTGACATAGTAAACCATTAGAATATATAGCATAGTAACAAATAAGCATCATATTTATATCATTAACATAGATTTATTCAAGTATAAAACAAATCTCATATGGTGGCCTAAGATTTTTGCACAATACTCTATATCGACATAGCCATTTTTGTATTTCAATAATTCGCAACTGCTTACCTTCACAGAATGTGCTCGAAATGACCTCAGTTTCTATGCAAGCTTGCAGTTGTCGTATTAATGTCTGCCATTTCTTGATTTGAATATTTATTCACTCTTACTTTCTTCTAATTTCTTTACTAACTTCTAATTTCTAACGCACAGCAAATTAGAGAATTATGAGTGCTTCTAGCAAGAGATCAAACTGAAATGAGTAAACTCAATCGACAGAACGTGTGAAATCAACAAGTTCAGGAAATATCCAAAAGATACAGAGCATTGTTTATAAATAGAGACCGAGGGTGGCTATTTCGAGCAGCTTCTATGAAGGTAAGCAGTTGCGAATTGTTGACATATAAAAATGGCTATAACTTTGAAATAAGCTCAAATAGGACACATGTTTATATGACCTTTTTTCATTGTTTTTCTGTCTCCTGTCCACTCCTGAAGTGGGTCCCACATCTTATGATACACCCTATATATTTTTAGCAAACGAACGTGAAATGATAGAAGTCATCGCAGTGTAAACTTAAGTACACAAAAACCGAAGAGTGCTGTTATGAGTTTCGCTTTCGATACGATCTATCTGAAAAAGCACTGACGCCAAAGTAATGTTGCTTTTGAGTCCATGCTTGAACCTGTTTATCTTCCCGGTGAAATTAAATCTGCATTCATTATGTGTCTAACGATTGCGTGTACTCCAGCGAGAAGTTAGAAAAACGCCTCGCTCGTAAATCGTAGCCGAAGTAATGGAAGCATCGGAAGGGCAAGACGGTTATCTTGTAACGTGCTGAATTTGCTTGAAAAACAAGCAAACATATCGTTCCATAAATTCTTGAATGCTTTCCGCATCCGCTTTCTACTTGTATCTTCTATTGCCGCTTTCTTACGGATTACCGAGCGACTTGAACGAAAATAGGATGAAACGGAAACAGGATCAACCCCCCTGGATCAAATTGACACAAAACGGAAATTCAGCGTTTAATAACTTTTTACTAGAACATGAAATTTACTGAATTTTTTAACCCTGCGGTGGTCGCAGTTCTAAAATTTTCGTGGGAGGACGCCGTGTATCTGAGAGATACATTAATTTTAAATCTGTGCCGCAGTGATAATTTCTGCAAAACACTGTACGAATATATGATTAATGTTTAATTTTATTAAAACTAAAGAAATATAACATTTCAGAAGAAAATTTTGAATCTGAAATGGAAATGTAACTTTATTAATACGTTTATGACGGAATTTCAAAACCCGTCCCCTCCCCCAAGAGCAGATTTTTTTTATTGTTTTATTTTTATGTTTTTATGCTGTGTCTGGTAAATACTGATAGATGTTTATTGATTTTAAACATTTCACACACGGGCATAGATCTACCCGTTCAGGTAGGATGAGTAGACTAGTTAGATCAGTGATGGTCACAGGAGTTCCTGCCTTCCCCCGACTGTAGGTCGATTCAAATACAGAAGTTTATTTTCACATTTTTTACAGATGTCTGATATGTCCTCCTCCGATTTCATTAACTCACATCTGCGGATCAGAGATCGCCGTACATTGTCAAATATTCCTCCCGTGTCTCGTATTGTTCGACATGTATTTTCTATTCGTTGTCGTAAGTCCAGCACATCACTTATTTTTTTTTCACTTCACGACATCAAACGCTCGTAAATATAAAAGTTGATTTTACTTCGAAAGGATTGATTTCAGGACCTATGTCGATTAGACACTTTTTACTTCACTCAGTGAGTACTATAGCACCTAAAGTCTTAGACCCTCTTTTTTTAACACCGTGCACGCTGCAACGTTAACAAAGCGTTCCGGAAGAGATGCGAAACGCCTTCCGTTTGGCCAGTTTTACGAAAGTTTCTCGCCTGAAAGAGCGACCAACCGTACGATGCTGTTTTCGAGTAAAGTGCTCCGCAGAGCTAGACACGGTTTTTCCCCATTTCGTCGAGTGTCGGACTTCTTCTTCAAGATGGGTCGTCTCGCGAAATAGCTGCGTTCAACTTAATTGCGTCATTGTATCCGCAAAAGCCGAAGCCCCGACAAAGTGAGCGCACTGCTCTAGAGCCGAGCGAAAGGGTAGCGAAAAAAAGCATGGAAAATAAAAGTTGCGGACCATTACCATGAGTACTTAACAGTCGCCGGCTATAGAATCGTTTGTTAAAATACAATGACTCGCCCTCCCGTAAATGGATTTCTACGTGAATTCTCTTACAGCTTCAACTAACCGTTTAAAAGAGGGTCGTTGATAAAGAAGAACTGATGAACAGTAAAGTGACACATTAACACTTTGACTGCCATGTTATCCATATGTGGGTGATACTTAAACACAGTTGTTATTTATCTAACTACAAATAATACTAGTAAAAATATTTAAAAAGATCTAACAGAACCAGTAAAAAGTTGAAAAATTACTAACATCATTGATTAAGAAGAGAATAATTTAAGATTACTCTCTGGTTATATCAAAGTCTAGAAATGTGTGTCGCTTTCAGCCTGTATAGTGGGACAGTCAACGTGTTAAAATAACTGTTAAAGGTTTTTTCTCAAAAACTGGTTATTTATGTCATGGCATTTCAAGATTCATGGCTGAAATAGAGAAATAGAATGAAGCATGCTGAGCATAACGATAGAACATAAAGTTGTTTCATTCGTTTCTCATGTTGGTTTGGACGAAGTTGCTCACAAGGGAACATCCCGAAGTGTCCACTTCCGATTTTGGTGAAACTTCGTAGACTTATTAAGCAGGTAAATATAGGAGACCCGTATTTTTTTTATCTGCAGAGCTGCAACTTTAAGGGGCAAAATCAACCCTTAAAGTTGCAGCTGGAAAATGGTATCTCAAAAACTATCTTAGATACAAGAAAACTTTTTAACACGTTGAACGCCGTGGCGGTCACCGGTGACTGACCTCAAATGTAATTTAATTAAATAATTATTGAATTTCACAAAATTATGAGCGAACTTCATATTGAAACAATAATGTAGGAGCAGGAGAACACGATCGAGTACTCAAATCTTTTTTTCCTTTGTGGTTTATATAAAAAGTAGTAAATCATGTGTCTGATTAAGTATGGCTGTTTTCACTGTAGCGGTCAACGTGTTAAGGAAAAGTTTCATGATTCTTTGCGTGTAAACAGAAAATATTCACAAATTTTATAACTGTAGCGGTGGTGCTGAGCAGGGATTTCAGAAAAGAAAGGAAGGAGGAAAGAGGATAGAGCGTTTCGTACGGGGCCTGCTAGTGGACTCGTCAGTAAGGCTACCTAGCAGGCTCGTGCCTTAGACGCGGGATAGTGAGGGTCAGGTCGTAGGAGTATATATACAGAGCGCAGGATGGTCGTGGACTTGCGGGAAAGTCTGTGTGCTGCTGATCCCTCTGCTGGCGAGGTCGGGAAGTGCCGCTACATAACAAATAATTTGTTTATAATACAAAAAATTATTGTAACGTTAGTGTACAATTTATCACAATTTGTATAATGACAAAAAAAATAGAAATTCTTTTCCGAATTCATTGATGTGTGATATGATAGACCCGCGGAGCTCCTCATTATGAGAGCTCATTACTTTGATACTAATTGGTGTAATTGGTCAACTGGGTATCCATACACACCACTATTATTTGACGGTCAAAAGCGAAAACTGATAGAGAAACTATAAATTGGCTAAATATTTGCTGCATGAGTTTAAACAGGATGAGCTGTATAAAATGTTGTACAAAACATCAACAGAAGAAAATACAAAATTTAAAGTTCTAGATTTATCTCCAAAACGGGGAAGGCTGACAAATTTCAGCAAAATAAATTTATTACCAATATATACTAATTCAAGACCTATAACTATAAATATGACGAAATTATGAGTTTATTATCCTATATACCACCTGGAAGTTATTAATATTATCCTTCACGATGTTCTCTCATTTTTTTAAGGTAACTTTTTTTATGAAACTTATTATAATAGTATTCTCAAAAATGTTTATCAAGTGAATAAATTTTTACGTTCTGTAATGGACTTACAACACTTAAAAAAATGGTTCATATGTTACTGAAAGAATAGTTTAAATAATATTATTTTCAATGTTCCCAAATTTGGTTTCGTATAGAAAAATAGGGAGATTTCCTTAAAGGAATGGCGAAATGTTAATATTAATTTAAAGCTAAAGTCACCGTTAAGTTTAGGAGGCCGTATTTTAATGCAAAGTTATTATTATTACAAGAATAATACAAGAGCAAGAGCTTTTCCTGGGTAATCCTTAAATGTACGATCTTTTTAAGTATACAATCTAATTAGACGGAACTATAGTGCGTAAGAATGTGCTCAATAGCGGATGACAGAAACCTTACACGAAATAAATCCGCTGGTGTCGTTATGCGAAACCATCCACTTCCATCGTCGCCCATTTTACTTCGCACAGACAGTCTTTTGCACTACCAAAAGCCTATTAATTTTTCAATTAACAGGCATACTGACAGAAAAGTTAAATTAGAAGTGTATTCATTCCTTAGCCATTTTCAATAAGTATTTAAATTTCATATTGGAATGTCTTCTCCTTTAAATGAAGGGAAACGGGATAGCGATAGTCTTATTTTACGTAAGTATAACACGTCTCAAGATTATCATAGAACTCGATAAAAATTCTTTCCGTTCTCTATTGCGTAGCGTGTCAAATGTTGCAATATGTGAACAATTTTGCAAGAACAATTACGAAAAATCAGTGGCCTAAAGAAAACATGTATTATGCATCAATTATATTTCCGTATTTTCCTATAAAATAATTACGAGCACGACAAAAGAAGAAACCGATATTCTCTTATCGGAGAAGTACAAAATAATTATAATATTAAATAAGATAAGAAAAAACGTACGTACACTCATATAATTGAATAATAAAAGACCACAATTATCGTAATTTCTGGCAACTCATTCATTTCACAATCAAATTCACACTTATATTATTTATTTTTTGATAATATTGTTTGTTCTCCGCCAACTGTTGTCCATCTAATGTTGTAATAATCGACAAACTACAGAATAGACCTATCATCCGATGTATTTTTGCGTCACACGTCCGTAGAGCTCGCGAGCCCTCTTACCATCTTCGTGTCACATCCTACTGTATCGATTGTGACTGACTTTACATCATAGCGCTATTTGTGGTAGGAATCAAAATAAAAAATACTGATGGACATTTGTTATTTGAAGCAGTGATTTTTTATTTTGTCTTCGAATCAAATTTTGAATCCCTTTAATTCCATTCAGGCGGAGATCCATGATCAGACAGAAATTTAGTGTCTCACATGAGACGTTAATGTAATCAGACAATTATTTCATTATGTGATTCCACTATAGGACAAATTTTGATGTCACCTCTCATTAACTCACATATCATGTGAGAATCTTGTTTCGCTTAAGCAGGTTTAAATTTTTTATTGTTTCCACGACGTATCAAAATATCTTGGTAGTAATGAATGATGTCTTCTGAAGTTGCTTCTTATTTTGAAAGCTTTGTACTCATTTAAGTTTGAGGCATGGCATTTAAAAAACAAAGCAGACAAGCAACAGCTTGTGCGGACTTAAATTTCTTGTCCAATGCACAGCTTTTTTTATTTAAATCTTTGTTCTCAGATTTTTAGTCCATGTTTCTAAAAAGAAAATAATATGATTGATATGAAAGTTCATTTAAATTAATTGTTTACTCAAAACGATTTCAAACGAATAATAGTAATGTATCAATAATAATAGATTCTGGTCTACCGTATAAAAACAATAATAATAATAATAACGTCTCATTTTCGACTTAATATGTTACTTATAATCAAATTAACAATACACATATATAAATACTACGAACCACAAAGTAAATCCATACGAGATAAATATATCACGAAACAACAAGAAAACTCACGTGCTATTGGTGAGTTCAAAAACGAATCATAACACAAAGAATGGCAAGGGGTAGCAGTTATAGGCACTGCACGTATGGCGCTTATGTTGTTATTTTCCATATACAGCTGAAAACATTAGTGCACGAGGCCGAATTTCCACGCAGCGTTTACTGCAGGAAAAACAACTTTGACTGGTTTTCAAGTCCAATGGCAGGACCGCCAAGCACTCCCATATATTTTTGTAGCCTATTGGCCTCCATGTATATAATGTCCAGAGACAGTCTTCCCCCGGCAGCCTTCTGATCCTTCTCCTCATCTTCCTCCTTCTCTTCCAACACTTCTTTCTGCTCTCCTCCACTAACACCACCTTCTGCCCCTGCTCATCCTCATCCCTATCCCGATCTCCATCCTTATCCTCATCCTACCGATCCTGACCGTCATGCTCCTGATCCTGATCCTCATCCTCCCAATCTTGACCCTTATCCCCCCGATTCTGATCCTCATCTTCCCAATTGTGACCCTCATCCCCCCCCGATCCCGATCCTCATCCTCATCCTCATACTCTGCAATCTCTCTTCGCCTGCCCCCAACTCTTTCACTCTACCCGCTCACAAGAGTCTTTGCGGTCTCTTGGAATCCCCACTCTCTATTGCTCACAATCAGATTTCGATCTCTACCGGTTTTTATCGTTCTTTGTCCGTCTGTATTGCTCATATTTCGATCTCTATCGGTATCTAATGCTCATATTTCCGTCTCTATCGGTCTTTATCGCTAATATTTTGGTTTCTATCCTTTTGTACAGTACTCTGTGGATCTCTAGCGGTATATATGGCACATATTTCGGTTTCTATAGTTCCCAAACAGATTTTATCGCTTACATTTCGGTCACTATTGGTCTTTATCGTTACTATTTTCGCCTGTATCGTACTATATTGCCCTCTAACGGTCTCTATTGTTCTCTGTGGCCAATATTTCGGTCTCTACAGACCTCTATCGATATCTATCGGGATCAGGTGCTTATGAAAATGAATGTTTGAATTCAAGTACTCCGAAAAAGTAACTATTTCAAATTCAGGTACTTCTAAAAATGAATTTTTCTATTCAGGTACTCCGAAAAATTAACTATTTTAAATTCAGATACTTCTAAAAATGCATTTTTTCATTTAGGTGCTCCGAAAAAAGTATCTGTTCGTGATCAGGTACTTCGAAAGATGCTTTCCCGAGGTACCTGAATGCTAAAATTCATTTTTAGAAGCACCTGATCCTAATAAATATCGATATAAATAAACTTCTGCAGTTTAATTATTACGTATAATAATCTTATTTCGAATTTCTGCTGAGTAAATGTGCAAAATACATATAAATATACGTTTTTTTCTCGAGTACCGTGTTTTTTTGAAAGCAAGTCATTTTACCTCTTCGGTAGAAATGGGTATAAGTGAATCTCCGGTAGCTCTGTTGTTAATTTTATTTCAAATAAGTACTACAAACATTTACGTTTCACCTAAGAAATCATTGATATGTTCACATGTGTTATTGATCTGCGCAGAAGAGCAAGGCGTAATTTCTTCAGACCAGAGGGGGGATGAAAGAAAGGAGGGTCGAATAATTTGGGGTTATTATACTTGTTCGCGTTTCTCCATCTCGATTTGCCCCTGGCGCTTGCAAAAGCGAAGCGTTAATTATGTATCAAGCGGAAGTAACATGTAGAGGTTTCCGAGAGCTTGAATCGCGAATCACTGTAAGCGTCTTTAGTCGATTGCTGGGTCGGTGCTACAGTTTGAAGCGGTAGCAAAGCACAGGGGCATACCGGTATTCTGTGCAAAAAGAGGACACAACACTTGTAAGAATTGAGGGATTTGATATCTTTGGTGTCACGAGGAGAGCTATAACAAGCAGCCTATGCAGGCCTGAAGTTAGACGCGACATCGAGCGGGTATTTCAGGGTTGAAGTACCTTGAGACGGCGTTTCTAGATACGAAGTGAATTACGCTCGCGCGACTCAAACGGAACGACGCCTTTGAAGTACTTTCTGCCGACTAATTAATGGTTTGCGCCGTACCACTTTTCTTGCAAATAGCATTTCGCTTGTTTCGTCAAACAACGCAGCGACTACACGAGTGAGTGTACATTTTTTATGGCGCGGAACGGCGAATCTTTGCACACTTTTTCAACGTCAGATAAACTCCAGTTTGTCTTCCACGTCGTGCCTGCAAAGAGCTTCCTTCTAATTACCGGACACTCGAGACTTCACTGCAATTATTTTTGGAAATATTTTACAAAGAGTTTGTAATTGCAACAGTAGTACGGCGTAAATATAATTGCAGATTACGGATATGGTGACTGAGGGAAGGGGTGAAATTATTTGTGGACCCGAACGTTCATGCGAATTAAAAGTTGGAGTATTTAAAGACGCAGGGTATGCAGGGAACATTGATAAATGTTTAAACATACTAAAAGTGTCGTGCAAAAATCTAATACCGTTTGGATTATGAAAAGATTTTATTTTATATGCAAGGGATATTGCCTTCAGTTTTCCTTTTCTTATTATATTAAAAGCAATCCTTAATATCGCTCATTTGCTGCAACAACGAAGCAACTCAAAAAGATTTTAGGGAAAGTTAGTTTGAATGTTTCGAATCACTGCAATTTTATAAGAACATCCATCCTTAATAATCGTCCACTCGTGGAGAGTTTTAGAAGCTCAGTTCTATCGTTGTAACAGTAGAAACTACAAACAATAACAGTTACTTCTACACCAATAACTAAAAAATGGCGAATTTTGAGTAGTGCCGTTGTTGCAGCAAATGAGCGATATGTAAATAAATATTTACACGTTAAAATGCTATATGTCGTTTCATTAAGTCTATATTTAACGTGACCATGTTTTGCTGCCATGAAGGCGGTACCTAATTCTTCTTTGAAATGTTCTCAAATAATTTCTTACTGAAATACTGACAAACTTTTTGCCATTCTTGTTTGATTATCTTAAATATCTGATCTGTATTATTAACCCTTTGCACTCCGAACGTTTTTTGATACTACCTACCAGCCACTCCGGCACACTTTTGCAGTGACGTTCATTGGAAAAGAAAAGTTTTGTTTTGAAAGGACAAAATTACAAGTGCTTATGGATTTATTTATTTTTATTTCTTTGGTAGATTTCCTTTATTGTAAGGTATATGAAACCTGAATTTTACATTAAAAAAAATTAAGTAATAATTTGCACTGAAGATTACCGAAGTATGAGGTTAAGTACAAATACACACTTCATACGCTCCCTAGCAGATCCAACGGAGTTATGAAATATTAATGTCCTTGTAGCGGAGCCAACGGAGTGCAAAGGGTTAATTTACTTTCCCTTTTTGGATCTGTTTAAATAATTCTAAACCCGTTCAATAATATTAAAATCCTGACTTTGCGGTAACACAACATTATCTTGTTCGTTGACACTGCCATGTTGCAAAACAAATCCATTGTCCAATGAACGTGCCGCAGATGAAAAACACTAAATGCATCACAAATGAAAAACGTAGTCCTGCAACACCCTTCTCTGATCTAGTTTCAATGTATTTTTGTTAGAAATAGGCATCACTATCACTATAAGATCACCAACACAAATGGATGCAGATAGCAACCGGGAAGACAAAGACTGATAAGGGATCAGCATTACGTATGATGTTAATGCTATTTGTAAATGTGTAAGGTATGTGTTTATATGAGGAGTGTATGACAACGAACATTGGGACAGTCTGGGTTTATGACAGGGTAATTAGTCGTGAACCGAGACTCACAACTTGTCAGTCCGAAACATGTGGCGCTCACGTGACACGGGAAGGTCAGTCAGCTGGGGTCAGGTAAGACTTGACCGCGCACACCCCCTTGCTTGTGGACGCCAGCCGGGCCCGTCGAAGCCGATGATGTTGAGGGAGTTCTCCCCGGAAGGGGTGGGCGCGTTTTAGTATTTAAGAGTGTAAGAAAGTATGTATGAGAGATTTTTATGAGAACCGTATGACTGTCGTGTGGTCGGACGAGCAGCTAGTCGATCGAAACCAACCTGACAACTTAGATTAATAGAAGTATTATGTTAATTTAGAAGCCTCTGACAATATTGGACGTAGTATCAAGGAGCAAAAAAGGCTCTCTTCTCTCTCCTTACAAATGAGACATGGTCTGTATCGACATCCGTTCATCCACTACATCAGACCTGCATAACTGATTGCACACGAGTAACGGCGGCTCGCACTTCTCTTCCCGAGTTACCCCACTATGGGGCCCAGGTTGTCTCGTTTGACCCGCAGGGGGAAGACGTCTACACACCGCGGCTCCAGCGACAGCCTTTTGTTTATCTGTCTAACTTTAGTACTTTGACTGCACGTCACCCAGATTTGAGTGACACATAAATTCAACCATTATTTATTCGGCCATGTATAGTACTAATAAATATACCTAACAAGATCTAATAGAAACAGTAAAAATATATTGAAAATTACTCATACTACTGATTACAAAAGGTAGAATTTATGGTTACATGTATTTCGTATAAACATTTCGAAAGTTTGTCATTTTCAGCTAATGTAGCATGGCGTTCGAAGTGTTAACCCTCTATAACGCCATGTGACTTAGAAGTCACATACCAATGTATCTATACTTTTTAACTCTTATCCCCTTTATTTATCGCTGTGTATAATTATATCTCACGGCTATACTGTCGCCAAGGAGTCAGTTTGCTTATTATTATATTAATTATGTTTATATACCATGATACAAATTTTATCATTCGTCTTAATCATTTACCTGACATATCATTTGCGTCATACGTAAGAAAATTCCGGTTATAGAGGGTGAAAGGTAACGGCACGAGAGAGAGTCAGAGAAAGAACATTGTTCTATGGTGTGCTCCTCGTCTTCCCGCCGCGGCTAGAGCGAGTCAACCTAATCTCCATAGTGGGGGTAACTCGGAAGGAGAAGTCCGATCCGCCGTTGCTCGTGAGCCGTCATGGCCATTCGGAGCGCAGTCCTACTCCGGCCTTCCCCCACTCTAAGTCCGTTCCCTTCGTTTCAGTTCCCTCCAGTCTCCACTCGGTCCATCGTCGTCCCAGATCACAGCCTGTATGAGGAGAATGGACGCAGAGTGGGGGTAGGCCGGAGTGGGGCTGCGCTTTGAGTGGGACGGCTCGTGAGCAATCAGTTATGCAACTCTGTACTACATACTGTGCGCACAGGGGCAAGAGAGGTACTCTGCTCGCTCCATGTTTGATGCTTCTGAAACCCCCACATTTAGGTCCTAGACGGCAGACGTCGACATTGTAGTAGAATTCGGGAGATACGTTTCAAAGGTTGCTGCGGATATTAATGGTTAACATTCTGAGATGCCTACGCTATTGCTTTAAAGTTCGTCGGATCGCTATGTCCCACTTGTTCTCAATGTGCCCCGTTCGCTCTGTTTATCACACAGTGCTATATGATCCGATTAGTAGATGTGATCCAACCTGTCAGATCCGCATTCCTTCCGCTTGTCATCTTTCCAGCAACGCACAGTAGTTAATACGTTGAATGTCGTGGAGGTCTCCGGTGAGCGGCACTTCAACTTTAATTTAAACAAATAATTATTGATTGTCACAAAATTCTGAGCGAAGTCTATGCTAAAATAATAATGTATGAACAGAAGAACACGATTGAGTACTTAAATCTTTTTTGTCTTTACGATTTATATAAAAAATAGTAAATTATATCGTGTCTGATTAGGTATAGCTGTTTTCACTGTGGCACTCAACGTGTTAAGTGCATACGTGCCCGGTCAATATTCAAAATCGATTTTCTCGAGAACAAAGCCTCACATGAAAATATTTTATTCTATATTTCCGACTTATTTTTACGTAGAATTACCTTATTCCCGGTTGAACAATGAATATTGGGTCACCCTGTATAATGCTACATCAGACGTTACGATGTCCGTCGCAATTTCCTCCTAGACCCTTGGTTTTTAAAATAAATTGAAAAATATTTGCAAAAATTGGTGCGTTTTCGGTGTCCTTTTCACTTTGATAATTGTTTAAACATACTTACGTCTTTACAATGTTATAATAATTTATATCGTTTTATTCCGAAGGGTCCAAAGAATCATTTCGCGTAAAGAGCAACTGAAAAACAATTACTGTTAAAGCACGAAATACCTTTCAAGTTGAAAATTTACATATTTTTTCAAAAACTTAGGGCGATGGAGACAAAATTTGCAGATTCGTATTTAGTGCATAGAAATCTATAAGAAACGCCTATTCAATGTTAAGAATCGGAAAAAAGGTCAAAATTTGTTGAAAAGTGTTATCGATGACAGAAATCGATGCAACGTAAAGTATCTATGATAAATAGATAACTTTATTTTCTTACCTTTCGGTCTCGAAAAGGGGGTTGGCACGTGGCTGTGCCTATATAGTCAATACAATATACGTATACATTATTATAATAATTATAATAATTATAATACAATACGTTATTTTACGAAAATGTTTCTGTATTGTTATTCTCTGTTCCGTGCTCAATTCCATTCTTCTATCTATTATTTCCTTCGACCATCTTCTTCATTACTCTTGTCCCTGCATAATCTTCCATATGGAAAACGCCTTCTGTCTTTCCACCTTTCTACACTCTTTTATTGGATGATAAAGTTTCTATGTTGTTACAGAAAATGAATATAACTTCGAATTGTACTCTTTTTAATCAATGTTATTAGTGACTTTAATCATTTTTCTGTTGGTTATATTAGAGGTTTCTAGAAATATTTATTAATACTACACATGATAAAATACATATTATTATTATTATTATTAGTATTATTACACAAGCAAGTGCCCAATAAGATATAATGATGATTACAGAAATGTATTAGAACACGTTTCTGTTTTGATTACGTTACGAGTTACAGAGATTATTTTTAAATGAGGCTACATGTCCCGCAAAAACATCAACATTATCTGCATATAAACTTGCTAATATTGTAATTATATTCAATGGATCTCGTGAAGTATAACGTGAAATAGTTGGTAATCGTAGGAATGTCGATTTCTTTTTTATGTATCTAGGTGGTGCATAAATGTTAATTTATTCTAAGAAAACTGGGTAGTTAATTTCATTATTAATAATTTTGAATAAAAACAAGAGATCTGATACAGTCCTACGGTTTTCCAGTGTTGCTAAATGAATATTTCCAAGTATAGAAGAATAACTGTGATCCAAGTGCGTCATCCTGGCTCCCATTTATTAATTGAATCTAAGTGTCATCCATATATGGATGACATGGCACTCGAAGTTTCATTGTGCACGTGACAATTTTATGACACCAAGGCACTGCCAGGCGTCGTTCGACTGTAATTCAGGAATTGATTTTTCCGTAGTCGTGGCAGTATTGCTGTCAATACAAGATACATCATCCTTGAAATAGGATAAAAGCAAGGGAGCGAGCTCCCGATTAAATTCGCGATTTGTAGATAGCGACTAGCGAAACGGAGCAAACGTAACAAGATTTATTACGTCTGTTTAAAACGTTTACCGTCCGTCTATCTGTCGACAGAGGCAATGTATACGACTCTATCTCCAATACAGAAACGCGTGCGTTTCAATTTTCAACGATGTAAATCTCATATTCACCTGCTTGACATTTAATCTTGAAGGTGCAGTGAACTAAAAGTTTCATATACGCCGTTCAGCGTAACAGTCGCCACGATTTCTTACACACTTCTGGTAGTCTGACAAAAAAATGTTAAAAACAAAAATTAATCAATGTTCGAACTTCAACAAATTGCAAACATACTTTTTTTGCCAATAAGAAATCGAGGTCACTGTTAGGACGTACGACAGAGAAGCTTTGTAATGCCGTCGCGGAGTATTGCTATTGTAGTTTTTCTGATCGTCAGCTTCATCTCTGAGAGAAATTAGTAATTAGTAATACAGCGGCCAATCAGGTGAGAGCGCTCAACAAATGTCGTGTAAAAAGTCAGTTGCAATTCAGAGCAAGTTTCTTGTCATCTCCCACAGACATCAGAATAAAATTAGTTAGAACAGCTCAGACTTGAAGGTGATCGAAGTAGGTTTGAGAAATAAAGTACAGTAGAACCTCGGTTATTCGAATACCGGTCATTCGAAAATTGGTTATCGCATGTCAGTTACAAGCTAAAATTATCATTGGTAACGCTGCGTACTCCATTTTATACCACTAGTATGTATTTTACATTCTAAAATAAATTTATCAACTTTTATGCGAAACATATTCATAATGTGAGTTCTGCTGTTATTGATGATAGTTCGGATAATCGAGGTCCTACTGTACTTACGTATTGACCGCTGCATCCAGTGTCATCATTTTCCCCCAACAGTGGGTGGCCCTTCGAAGCCTGGACGGCACGTCGTGCAATATCCAAGGGCTTCATACGGATCTGAAATTAGTCGGGCTGTGTCAAGGACTTCACGGTCATCTTTACTTTTTTAAATGGCGCTCTATAATTTTTACTACGCGGTATTGTAGGTGACATTGAGACAAATTCAATCATGTAGGGCAAATGTACTTTTGCTCAATAACTTATTCAGAAAATCATTTTTAACACATTGAACGCTATGTCGATCCCTGGGGAATTTCCCCTAGGAAAATTCGCCGTTTCCAAAAGATATGCCCCCTCATACCATGCAAATTTCATATAAAACGTTGTTTATATCTTCAATAAGTTACGAAATATGAGCTTGTAGCAGATAAGTTGGAACACCGTGTTTGCACACATATAACTCTTGCATCTAACAGACAAAAGAGAGAAGGTGTCTCTACTTTGTGCGTATCTAATTTTATAGAAGACTGTTCGACATTGATATGTAGTATCCGCTAGACTCATCGCGAGGGTAATACGGATGCATCCGGATATCCGAATCCAAATCCAAATCACGCGAGTACCCAAAGACTTGGATACTCGAATCCGAATTGAGTGGGTATCCGGATACTCAAAATTCGGATACCTATAAATCCGAATAGAAGTAAGAGCTATAAATAGGACAAACGAAAAATAAGTACACCTGAAATATCATTAGTTAATTACTAAAACTTTTAAGAATTATTACTCATAGAGGCTATGATCTGACGCGATGATGAACCGAGGGGTAACTGAAGGGAGCTGAAACGCAGGGAACGGACCTAGAGTGGGGGAAGGCCGGAGTAGGGCTGCGCTCCGGATGGCCATGGCGGCCTTAGACTATAAAGAATTCGTACATTCAATATTACAACGAGATCTCACCAGTTATGAGTAATAAAATTAACCCTTTGCACTCCAAGCATCTTTTGTTACCATAGACCAGCCGCTCCAACATAACTAATGTGATGATGCAATTAATATGGTTGCGAGCTACTGCAAGCAAATGTTAATTTTCAATGATTCATATTCCATGAAAACTCCATCGAGATAAAATATTTATGCTATACTTAGTTTCACGTATTAAGAAATGTTTCATTTTTGACATGGTATACAAAAATTAGTAGATGAAATTTATAAACCAACGGAGTGCCTGCGAGATATACTTGGAGTGGAATGCTTGACATTGTCAGTGCTTGACATGCATACTTGGAGTGCAAAGGGTTAAACTGTCTTCTCGCCTATACATACAGGGTGTCCTACCTTATACGTTACAAGATCATATTTTCTAATTTATTGAAGATGGAGAAAATGTTTTATATGGAAGTTGCATGGTATGAGTGGACACATCTTTTGGCAGAGGTGAATTTTTTTTACATTATTATTTTAAGAGATATGAAGGTCAAGTTTGGTTTTTTAAATGGAACTATGTATTTTTGTTGAGATCATTTGATAGTGTTTTTCAAGACGAATTCACTGACCTTTAATTTATACACCCGATGTTAAGTGGTTTTCGAGATATTGCGCTTACAAATTTACTGATTTTCAACATGTATATCCGCCACGTCTTTGGATCACTGCCTTAACCAATTTTGTCAATCGTTTGAATAGTTTTTTCTATTGTATCAGTTGTTATCTAGTCTTATGCATGTTTTAAATGATTCCACAAGTCAAATTCAGATTTTAAGCAAACCTCTCGAATTTTTCAATTTAATTCATCCTATTTTTAATGAGTCAAATGCAATAAATGGGAAAACTAATTATATAAATTGTAAATGTATATACCTGAATATATGTTTCTGTTAGTATGATCTTATAAAACTAGCAAAAGTTCTATAATCTGGAGCAAATACAGCTTTTGTGTGAAATCAGCAGATGTTCTAATACTTATGGACAGGGGTGTACATACGTGCTTCACAGTTATCTGACAGTTGTGTGTACAATATTACAAATTGGAAGGCCGGATTTAGATTGTGGGTATGACTGCGTAATCCTCATGTGGCCTATTCTGGGTCTACTTAATACTATTTATTAAGTAGTGTCGCTCATCTTTTATCATGTATCGTTATCATGAAGAATATCGAGTTCGAGATTCGGCGAACTTTAGAGTGGTGCCGTGGAACTTTTGTTTTAAATGGAAAAGCTTTTAAAGTGATTTTCTCGGTTATCGTAAATTTCGCGGTCGCCGAAGTTTGTGTCATTATACGACCCCCATAAAGACTGATACGAATGGAAATCAGAAGCTGCTCCTAGACCTTACCGTAGAAGACGAGTGGAGTGGAAGGAAAATGAATCTCATTTACTGTTCTCGCTGAGTTTGCCAAAATCATGAAAGTATCAGGCAAAATTAAGTGAAGATGGGGCTTCTAACATTTTATTCAGCTTAAAATAACACCATTTAGTACTGAAACGCACAAAGATACCTCACGAACAAATTTTACTTTATATTTTCGACTTCTTTTTCTTTTGTGTGTAGAATCATCTCCTCTCGATTTATACCACCTATTATGAAACACTCTTATTTTACACATATATTATACAGTATACACATATTTTACAATTATTTATATATAATACATTCATAATAATAAAAAAAACAAGACAAGAAAGTATAAAGAAACCCTAAATAATACATTTTTAATTCTTAATTTATTATTTAAGAAATTCAAATAAATGATTATTTCTGCAGTAAAAATAATAATTTATAAAACTCCAATCCTAAATAATGATGGTTACGTCAAATTTTTGAGTATAATTATTTTTCATTCATACAGTTTAATAATTTCTGCATGTTCGCTGGTTTTAGTAACATTTCCTTCAAATCGGTAGCAGCTGTGTAGATCGAATGTTTTCAAGTTTCGTACAATTGTATAATAAATGGCTGTCGATGTGTTAATTTCGTGTAGCCAATCCAGAGTCAGGAAGCACCCTTATTTTGTTTTCTCTAGTCAATATAAATTTATTTTGTACATACCTTTCCGTGAGGTTTTCCGCGAGAACTTTTTATGCCAATCCCATAATTTTCGCAATAAATTGAGTAGTATGTGGAGCAAGTGACGCGCGACGACTGTTTTGTCAACATTGTTGTGTGTTTAAACAATTTCGAATGTTGGTAATATAATAACAATTGACATAGCGGTGTTCGGAAAAGCTTGCAGCATCACTTCCTATAAATGAAAATGGTAAAAATTTTGTAGTTGCAACACAAAACTTGTGTAAATATTTAGAATATGCACTTCTATATGACTAGAAGATTTCTTTTTGATTCAGTTCTTCAAAATCTGAAAATGACTCGCAGAAACTTCGGGTTTTAGATTAGTATTTCTTGCATAAAAACCGATGACAAAACAGAGGAAAAAAATTAAACTCTGTTAGACAGCATAATTATGTTTTCATAATTTTCCACATTCTGAGCACTGCATCTACTGAACAGCTACAACTAATTATTAAAAATAAAAGCGTTAGAAATAAGGAAAATCCTTTATTCATTTTTACTTATTGCTTAAAATTACTGTTATTTTAAAGAAAATAGTATTCTGTATATTACCAAATAACCCTGTAGAAAGTGCCCGATTAAAATGTTACTTCAAATTGCTATTTCTTATTTTTGTTCCAAATGAAATATCCTCGGAACTTGTGAAAATTATGTCGCGTTTTCACATATTTTTATGGGATTCCGACAGAAAGGGCGAATCTATGGTTACATGTACACTTGCTAGACGGGAGCAATACTTTTGTCAATGAGAAAAAGTTATAAAACGCGGCAAATCTATGGGCAATGTTTATGCGTAAAAGATGGAACATGTTCGTCCGTTCACAGACCATGTTGAAACCTCATTTCGCGACTATTGCTCCGGCTATAAATACTTCTACAAGTACACATCATAAAGCAAACGCAATCAGTGCATATTTACTTCATGCTTCGCAGACCGTATGAAACAAACGATGCGGAGTATGGCTGTATAGAAGCCAAATCTTCTGATGATGTGCTTACGGGATATACATATGTAACATATCTCTGATGTATCTCTCTGAATACAAATACATAATGTCACTGCTTCGTAATATATGCTGAATGCACTATCAACATTTTTTTAATGAAAAATAAACAGTTGGTATGTTTCTTTTTTACATGCGGAACGTATACCACGGAATCACTTGAAGTACCTACAACAAATTATGATTATTTGAACTAATTGAGGAACACAATGTACGGATAATCAAATTGTCTGAATAATCTAAGAAAATTCTTTCATTTCTTACGTACGAAGAATAATTGCAGAAAATGCCCTAGTACCTCTTCTGTTTATATTACAAGTGACATAGGGAGCATGACTACCACTAACTGGATAGCAAGCACGAATAAGAACGTGAAAAAACTAGGACCATTGAAATCTCCTTATATGGAAATCTTAATGCATCCCCACTCTCTTTTTGAACCATATAAGCCCCCTGACTTTAACCCTCTTGGGCAGAACTGTTTTATCCCTATTAGTACATATACTAATATATTCTGTCCCTAATTAACATCATCTCAGTCGGAAAATAAGGAAGCCAAGGCCTCCAGGAATCTCTGAAACCTTAAATTATCACAGACTCCTGCCTGCTTAAAAGAGAAAAAGCATCTTGGGCAGATCTATATAGCTAACCGTATAGATAAAATATACAGCGATAATTTTACTTAATATACTTTTCCGGAACTTTTGATTTTCCTATCCTATAAAATACCAATGGCTATTTTAAACGATTTGAGCGAAAAATTAATCGAAACTACAATATAACTCGATGCTAAAATCAATCATCCCTGTCATTCGCATACATGCATGCAATTCTTGACTCTCGACGAAGACGACTGTTTCCGGACCAGTGATGAACCGAAATTTATCATGTGTATATAAACAAGTGTACCACTCACGAAACGAACTAGAGAACGTCACGAGGAACTGCATCAGTTTCAATCAGTCTTTTGAACAAATACGACGTGCATTTTGGTAAAATTTTCTATGGTGTTTTATTCTAGAACGTGTAGTGTCTTCGTGGAATATAGTTTCCAATTTCTAAAGGTGTATAATTGTATGTAAAAATGGAAGAACTATCAGTAAAAAAATTTTCAAGATAAATATCAAGTTTACATACAGTATCTAAAAACAATTATGACGATGTATAAAAATTGTCCTCTTGATAGTTAATAACTGTAATTTAAATTATTTATATTAACAAATAAACAGTATTAATTAAGAATCTTGTGTTCTGTATAATTTCTTTGTAAAACTTCCGTTCATAATTCATCTAACTACAACCTGTCTTATATGGGTCCCCGGGTACCCTGGTTATTCAACAAGCGTATAAATAAGTATGAAGCTTTAACCCTTTGCGGACGACAGACGCATATACGCGTTCAAAAAGATCGTTCACCGTGTGCTACGGGTCACCGCACTGGCCTAGACACACGCGTTTACTGTACGCTTTCAACCTATGTATTTACACGAATTATCATCTTTGCTTATTTCATTAAAATATATATGTCTCGTTGCATACTTTGCAATTATAAAGGACTAAAAGAACTGAGCAATCGACGTCAAATATATCATTATAATTAATTATTAAATTAAACACGTGTTCTACCACGGAAAATTTCAGCACATGGTGCACGATTTTTCCCGAAACTTTCCGTCCTCAAAGGGTTAATCTTTAAAATTTTCTGCATATATTTTTATGTTGAAAACATAAATCGACGAAAAAGTGTTTAAAGAATGGGGACCCGGTGCGGTTTTGCGACATTTTGATAATAACATACAAAATTGTTAATATAAATATTTTAATGTATATATTGTTGATTGGAAATATAGAAATGGGAACCCGCGAGTACCCCGTTGCCCAGATGAGGGTTAATGTTACGTGGCTTTTACCTAACATTTCCTGCGACAACCTGATTTCGCATCAGGTTCGTCCGCACAATTCATCCACCCAAACTTCAACCCAGTTGCTCCCGATTTCGTATCGGGTTTGTCCATAGAAACTCGCCTTCATGCAGCTCCTCGATTACGCGCCGAATTCATCTGTAAATTCATTCGATTGTCTCCCCGATTTCGCATGGGGTTCGTTCACGCAGTTTTACCTTTCCAGCTGGCTGCCCAATTTCACATTGGATGTGCCCGCAGAAATCTAACACTCCTGCAGCTCCTGAACTGCGCGTCGAGGTTGTCTGCAAAGTTGTATCCTAGCGACTTCCCGATTTTGCATCGGGTTCCGTCGCGAATTTTCGTCCTCCTGCGGCTCCCTGATTTCGCATCAGGTTGTTCCGCACGTGATGCCATACTTAGAGGCTCCCTGTTGTCGCATCACGTTCGTCCTCGCTTCCAAAATCGTAGGGGCTCCCTGACTTCGCGTCAAGTTCGTTCGAGTCGTGGAATTGAGTACAACGCTTTTGAAATCGCAAAAGAGGTTCATTCTGATATACGCTATGGCGTTGCACAAGAATCTGTCTGAATTCGCTAATTCCTAGACATGTATATAATATTTTAGGGAAAGAGAAGGGGTATGGATGACCAGTCTTTGCAAACTCGGCCCTTGTTGACTAAGGATAGCGTTCGTTTGGAGACAGTGTTCGGTTTCGAAATTTTCGCGTAAAAACGTTGACTCAATGTAGACGATGAGTTGGATAATGACAGTACACTTGTATAAAATACTGTGTAGTAGGAAAAAATAAATGCTTAATTATACATTATTATGCCCCCAATTCGTCTGCCCTTCCTTGGTGTGGTAACTTTAATCACCTCGTTGCAAATGGATATATGTAATTGTTTCATCAGTCTTTATTGTGAATTTATCAAAATTTCTACCACTCACTGTGACATAATCGCACGCGTTTAGACCGGTTCTAATACGCTGAGAGACCACCGGCTATGAGTACCACTGTCGGCGACGCATGTTTTGCCACACTACAGAAGAACTCCGTTTATATGAACCTGTCGGGGGACAAGTAGGTGCATATAACCAGGTCCTTCACACAATAGGGGTCCACCTAATTCTTCCCACCAGCTATGATTTTTCGTTCAGTTAATAGGGATTCATGTTCATATAATGGGATTCCACGAAACATTTGCTCTTAAATATATAATAATGTTGCAGACCTTAGGAATTGGGAAATTAATTTGCGAGCACAATAACTGCGTAATGGTTAATGAATTAATTCTTTATTTATTCTATTCTTAAAAAAGATACAGTATCTCACAAGAATTCGGACAATTGATGCAATATATTAACATGAAATTAATTAAATACCTTATAGGAGATAGAATGATAAATAACATGTAGTACAAAATTTAACCAACTTTAATACATATATACATCTGGAAACAATATGGAAAAAGGTGAACAATAAGAGTATCGAGGAAAATCGTTTGTCTAAATATATCTGTCTGAAAATAAATGATGTTTAAGTAAATAATTTGAAGTACTGTAAATATGTATATGCTTTCCTAATCATGAATTTCTTAGACATTCGTATAAGTGAATTGACGCTCGATGGTAGTTTACACAATAAAAGCTCAGTTAGAGTTCATTTAATCAGTCACTACTAAAATTTCGTTCATATAAACGGAATTCCACTGTACTTCGCTTGTGAATTGAAAACAAACCAGAATTTGTACCTTTTCTTGATGCTTCCTATAGGAAGTATCGCATCGTATTCGCACAAAGAACAACTAAATAATTGTTACCGTTCGAGCACAAAACACCTTTGAAGTTGGAAATTTGCATTTTTCTTTGTCAGCATTGATTTTTTCAAAAACTGAGGGTGATGGAAACAAACGGTTTAAAGATTCGTGTTCAGCGTATAAAGATCTATAAGAAGCGCCTATTCAGTGTTAAAAGTCCAAGTATGTGCTGAACAGTGTAATGGAAATCGTAAGAATCAAAAGACGTGAAATGTACTAGCTAACCAGTCGCAAATTTAAGAGCAATTCAGATAATAAATTGCGAATCTACAAAACGATAATAAAACCTGTCTGGACGGAGTGAAATATCACTCTGGGGGATAGCAGGGAAAAAGTCACATGGCAGAGATGGAAACACTCCAAGCAATCGTGTGTCATAAACGAGGAAATTCGCAAAAATTTATAAGTCCCAACCGTGTATGAAGTAATCGTCATGTAAACAAAAAGATACAAGGGAAGAATTTCACAGCATCCCAACCAGGTTGCAACAGAGTTTATGAAACTCCCGTGAAAAGAAGACTCGAAAGAGAGCTTCCATCGGACCTAATTACAATGCAAAAGCACGAAGAAACTGGAACTAACTATTCTAAGATGGCATCTTGATGGGAATTGTCATGAACGTGTTATAAAGGATGGATAATTTAAGTGGGAACACATAAATATCTCCGTTATTTATGATCGTATGAAAAAACACCTCAGGGTAAAGTTACATTATTTTAACAGTTTGACTGTCATGTCACCCATATATGGGTGACGCTTAAATTCAATTGATATAAATCTGAACATGAATATTATTAGTAAAATATTTAAGAAGATCTAGCAGAGCCAGCAATAACTATAAATATTTACTAACATTATATATTAAAGAGAGTATAATTCTAGATTACTTTCATGTTGTATCGAAGTCTAAAACGTCATGTCGTTTTCAGCCTACGCACTATGGCAGTCAACGTTTAATAAGGTCCGGTGCACACGAGCGACTTTTGTGTCGTGCGACGTCGCTGCGGTGTCGCTCCGAGTTCGTAAAGGTACCGCTGTGTCAACGAACCATTTTTGTGAACACGAAAGAGAATGAACGTATACATAAAGGAGCGACAAATCTTTGCGTATTTGGTATACAAATACTTTCTGAAAGAACGGAGCAGAAAATATTGGGTTCATCCCTTCATTAGTGCTCGTACTCTGAACTACTATATCTTCCATATTATGCATATATTTTACATATTCTTTATATTTCTTGCATGTACAGAATTTGTTTACAACTTAACTCGAGTTTTTGTTAAAACTTGCTCAATTTCATCATTGTAAACTAAATAACTGTGATTTTGTTGTGTCGACTAACTATCGCTGTGGCATCAATCGGTGCCGCTCCTATGTAATCGGTGGCTACCATCACGAAATTAAAAACTGATACCGATTTTGTGTCAGCGAGTACCATCGCGTTGACCTGACTACATGGGATCACATGAACCCTTCAGCTGCGATTTGCGCCTAAGGGCGCTTGATAAAGTTGCTCCCCGTGTACTTTCGACGCCTATAGGCGTTCCGTGCAATGGCTCGATACGTACTACTGCAGCTCGGCCGCATGCAGAGTACCTCTCGTTTTCAAGTAGTCCGCAGTCAAAGGGTTAATTTATTACTTTCTATTACACTAAACAACGCTATTACATTACAAATAAAGAAATGTAGGATCCAATTTAAAAAAATTAATTTGGCCTTGAAATCTCCCCCACTACTCCACATACGGATAAAATATTAATACACGTAATATCTCTCTTTATAACAAACAACTTTTGTAAAAGCATTTTTTGATAGCTTCAGTTCCTCATAGGATATTTCACCGTTTGCCTGGATTTTTTTTATTTTTGTGTTAGTACGATTCTGAGGATACATCCCATACTTCGGGATATTTTCGAACTTCTTCGATGAATAACTCTATATCCAGATTATCACACATTTTGCAATCTCAGATTACAATTCTGTACCGTCATGCGACAGTCGTGCGATTCGGCAAGTGACATGCGATCATTGCGTTACCGTTGCGACTCCGACTGTCAGTTGCGAATCCGTCGCGACGCCGTAGCGGGATCGCACGCTCGTCTGCATTGCACGATTAAAAATATAAGCCTGCCGAATCGCACAGCGTCACCGCTGCGGTGTCGCAGCGATAAAAAGTCGCTCCTGTGCAGCGGGCCTCAAGGGGCATATCTAACAGCAGAAAAAGTTTTTCGTCAGACTCAATTTTTATGAGATTTGAAGGTCAATGATGTCTTTTTAAATGGGACTATATATTTTTGTTCAGCTAAACGTGTAGCGCATTAAGAGACGAATTCATTGACCTATGATTGGTCCTTCAAGGTCATTCAAAGTCAGTTACCATCGCTTAAATTCTCCCTTTGCCGAAAGGCCACAATTTTCTTCGCTGAAGTTTTAAACAATGGTACATGACCTTTGAAGTCCAATATATCATAGGTCAATGAATTCGTCTCGGAATAGGATACACGCCTAGTTGAATAACAATATGTAGTTTCATTTAAAAAACTTCAACGACCATCAAATCTCATAAAAAATGATTTTGAGAATAAATTTTTTCTACCGTTAGATGTGCCCCTTAAAATAGTATAAGCTTTGTTCTAAGACTTTTTTTCATACGATCATAAGTAACGGAGATATCCAGGTGCTCCTACTTAAATGCCTCACTCCGTATATTTCTAAATGTTACAATTTACCAAATGACCATTAGGACAAATTGTATATTATACATGGTCGATAAAAAAAAATTTGTCGCGTAGTGTATATACTTATCGGTTAGCGTGAATTCCGAATCGGGTTATATTGAATTTATACTTTTTATTATAATTATTTTAAAATGTACAATGTAACCGAATCAATTGCTTTATCACTTATAATTTAATTTTATTACAAATAATTTCCTTCAACGTTTCAATATAAAAATAAAATTGATAAAATCAACGAATAAGAAATGATAAAAGAATAAGAAATACATGTTCAAACAATAATATTGGAAGAAAATGTTTGAGTTACTCTTTGAAAGTGTGGATGAAGAAAAAATATACACTATTTAACGTTATAATTGAAAAATGACTAAGGAAATTTATGAGTGGAAATGTGAAGGATGAACTTACCAGTCGATTATGATAAATTCAACAGTGATAGGGTCAGAACTGTTTGAACAACTACATGTTTGAATAATCGATATTCGTATAACCAGAATTGCAATGTTAATGATTGCCGTGTAGATCGCCGGTGACATGTCTCAATTTTAATGTAAATTAATTACCACTGACTCGTATGAAATTCTGAAAAAATTGAATGCTGCAACAATCGTATAAAACGCAGTTATAGAGTCGCATAGCTAAACATTTTTTTCCTTCACAATTTATAATGAATGCAGCAAATTATAGTGCGTTTGATTACGAATGAGTACTTACGCTATGGCATTCAACACGATAATTGTATGTATCATTCAATCATACAGCACATTTAAATAAACATGTAATTTTCAATTTAATGTTGCAGAAATTGGAGTGCAGACGTACATGCGGCACATAAACGTAAGTTTTGACTTTATTACAAATTATGTTGTTTTTTAATTTGAGAAATGTTGTTTTACACCAATTTTTGATCAAAGAAATGCAGAGTGCGTTGAAATGCGCTTTAACATTCCCTAACTTCGAACAAAAGTGATATATTGTTTATGTTTAAACGTAAGTAATAAAGTATGTTTGGGCAATAGTACTGAAAATCCAGTGTCCTGTAGTAACTAATGCATTAAAAATTGTATGATTTCATTTAAGAAAATGTATGTCACCTTCATATGTCCCCTGCGCGTCCATCTACAGAAAACCTAATTATACCAGATCATGACTCCCTCTTCTGAATCAATATTGTTAGTAACTCTCATAATTTTTCCATTGATTATATTAGACCTTACTAGATACATTTATTAATACATTTATTAATACTAATATATATGATCAAATAGATATTAAGTGAGTCTAACAATAAGCATCACTCGTATATAGATGACATGGCACTCAAGGTGTTGATGTATACTTCCGACGATGTAATAAGAAGTTCTTTTACATTGTTCTTTTACTTTTTATTAATCATAGATCTTCTTACGTGCCACCCATCACAAGCGCAATCTCTGATATGCAAATATGTTCACGGGAGGTTCGACCGGTTCGCCCACACTCGTAAATGCGAACCCGCATGCTAAGATTTGTAAGGGCCTCTTGGAAGACCATTACCCTCGCCTTACCGGTTCTCTGATTCCCTTAAATAACCATATTGCATTCTTCTAGTCTCCGGTGCCCAGCTTACCCTTTGCATTTTTCATCTGATTGGACGGTTAACCGCAAAACTTCGTGCACCCGCAAATGCTTCTATAATGATGAGACAGAACAAGGTATTGCCACTTGAGTAATTACTTATTTCCGCTTCACAAAGCACAAAGGCCTGCAAAGGCGGAGTGAAAAGTTGAACAATGCGCGAAGTACGATTACAACCACCTTCGAAACAGTCCATTAAAATTTTCGTGTAAAGACTGTAATTTTTGCTTTCAGAACGGTGTTCGAACAGTAATGACCTTATCTTCGAGGACGTATAGTACTGAAGAACATAATAAAATGAGTTTCAGTGAACATGGATTTAAGAAATAATAAATTCCCTGACATAAACAGAAGTTTGAGTGTACATCTATTGCGAAATTATAGTTTCCTTGATGTTTCGGAATCCGTTGATTTCTAAATCCACGTTCATTGTTATTGGGATACGATAAACTGACTCTTTTTCCCCTGGCACATGAACAGACCCATTCTGACTTTTCCCCAGTTTTCGTTTCATTGGCAGTTGATTATCTTATTCTAAAAATTCATAATTAAAACTTATTCAGTATTTAAATACATTCTTAATTAAAATTGGTTTCCCCCTTAAAAAATCTGTTATTAAAACATTCTTCGTATTAAAATTAATTTTTAACATCAATACTTAAATACATTTTTAATCAAAATAAACTTTCTCTTAAAAAATCCATTATTGATTAATAATATATCAACTTTGCGTTTTCCTCTATCTGCATATCGGTTAACTTGCACAGCTTACCTCAATATACACAGTATATCGGAAGAGAAATCCAACTTTAATTTTTCTGCTGAAACCACGAGCACCATCTAACATCTGAAGACTGATATTTAATTATACATATTTTCACAATCATTCCTCAAAAGTTGGTTGAAATCAGGTGTACAGTTTCTGAAATATACGGTCTAAAATAGCAGGACTATTTAACACGTCACAATGGAGCAACGCGGAAAACATTAAGACATGTCGTAAACTTACAATTACTGAAACATTAATAGAAAGACTTGAATTTATGCGTCAAGTATATGACGACAGTTGTATGTTGCGTACACCTAGTTTTCATATGGTACAGACGTTTTAACCACGGAAGAGAAGACATTAATGGTGATCGCATAAATTGAACTACCAGCAGTCGCGAGTGCAGACAATGTTCCTCTGTTGTTACGATTCAAGAGGCATCACTTGTAGCGAATTTGTTCCGGATGATCAAACTGTTCCTGGGGAGTACTATTTGGGTGTTATGGAGCATTTATGGTGGAGAATCATTAGAATTAGACTAGAATATCGAGAGCCGAGAAGCTGAAGCTCGTTAGAAAACAATACACCGCCTCACAAGATCGACGCTCTACGCGACTTTTTGGCCACGAAGCCAGAGTTGGGCATTATTCGAATTGTTTCGAGTAAATATTTATCTCAAATAATAATCCGAATAAATTCTTTTTAGTCGAATATTTTATCCGGATAATAATTATTAGTCATTCGTAACAAATTATTCTCTCTATATATTCGAATAACGATTGCAAAATTATTCGAATAATTTGTTCGAATTACGATTTTTGTTTCCACCTTTCTGATGGTGATATTGTATCTATGTTTACGTCTTGACTATGTCCTTTTGTATCATAACAAAAAAAAAAAATAAATCAATTTTCATCCGAATAAGTTCTTATTTGAATAAATTCTTATTTGCTAGTACCAAATAAAATTTTATTAGTTACACTTATCCATTACTTGTTACCCGAATAAAATTTTCGCAACACTGCACGAAAAAAATGTACTGCGAAGAGCTAGAGAAATAGCCTGCAGGACGGCGCAGGGGCAAGTTTTATTAGTCGAAAGATTAATAAAGAAGAAAATCAATAAATAGTGATAGATGAGTACAGTGTTCGAATCCTTCGAATTTTCTTTCGGTCGGGATAGTTATTACAAATCTGTAAAAGAGGAAAAAACATAATAATATACAATAATGATAACAATACAATAGCGTGTAAATACAGAAACAATTTCAGCATGAACACGTTGAAAGTGGCAGTGGAAGATCCCGCAACTAGTCAGACACGCGAAAATACCTTTTTATTGACACATTCCCTGCCACAGTAGAAAAATCCGTAACTAGACAGACACGCGAAAATGGCTATTTATTAATACACGTGGTTGATTGTACAAATATTTACGTATTTGATATTGCACTTTCTATTTCTACTATCATTTTAACGTGAATATTACTAAAAGTTCATGTGGGTTGGTAGTCATGTGATCAAATTAGAATTGTCGCGTATACCGAAAAGGGCACATGTGGCAGGGAACATGTTAACCTTTTATGTATCGTTGAATATGTACATAGTTATTTATTTGATAATATAGTTCTTATTTTGTACTATCATTATAACATAGATGTAACTCAAAATTTCATTGGGGCAATCCAGTTATTTGCCGAAATTAAAATTGGTACGTGGGTCACCGATGGTATACGCAGCGCTCTGCGTTTTAACGGTTCTAATTACATTTCTTTGAAATGTAGCGATGTGTAGTGAATGTTTAATGACAGAGGCATCAGGATCCGAATATGTAAATTTATATGTTAACGCTAATGTTCAAAAGTCGTTAAACTTAACAACCCCTAATTATTGTTAACATCAACTCAAACAAGCCGTTAAAGTACGAATAAAGTGTTATTTTCACTCCAACCCAACCATGTATTCTCTCTTTTTTATAGTAAAAGTGTTTTTATAATAATAAATAAGATCTGACTTGTTAATAGCAAATTATATCTCTAAAATATATAACAGGACATAAAAGGTATGTACTCCGTAGGTAATTTCTGTGTTTCGAATGGAAGGTCACAATTTTTAGTTAATGTGTACATTAACTAGTTAGTTGAAACATTATCTAGTTAAAGTATTGCATGCGTTTTAATTTTTCAACTTTAACGGGAAGATCCAGTAATGTTTACAATAACTAGCAAATGCTAGATAATATTAGCGTTAGCATATATATAAAAGAAAGATTTGTTTGATAATTTTTTTTTATTTTTATTCATGTAACTTATTTAAGATACTGAAATATTATATAATTCTTTTAAACAATTGTGTTCCCTTCAGAATCACGTAAAGAGGGTATGGATTCGATGATCCTCTTTCCCCTGAACTTCGTCGTCGTGGCTCGAGACTCTGAAGATCTAGGTATAATTTTCTACTGTTAGTATGCCATTTTAGAATGTCAGCTAGTTTTACCAGTATGAGGTCGATCCCTCTGATAAAGCCAATTTACTACCGTCCAAATTTCATGATAATGCTGTCCAATATTAATGAACACATCTTTTATGTTTTATTTAGACCTTCAACGATCTCATGTAGCCAGCACAGTTCTATAAATACACCAGACATGTATGAAAAGCAATTCTTGCTTTATTTCATGAAAAAACATTCCTTTACTGTGCATTTCGTACATTTAATATAACTCAATGAAACGTTTATGAACATATGGATATAGACGGTGTCCCGTAACATGTGGGAATCAGTTGAGGGATGGCTTCAGCACATCAAAAGAATAAAAAAAGGTCGTGTAAACATATGTCCTATTTGACTTTGTTTTTGAGTTATAGCAGCATTTTCGGTTTTCTGATTTTTAAAAAACATTACGTTGGCAAACTTTTTTTTAATAATTATAATAATTATTGTATGTAATATGAAATTATTTTAGGCAATCTTTTTTCATCCAATAATGCAATATCATCATGATGGAAAGTACTCGTAACAGTCACATTTGTTGTATTTTTTTAAACATTTTGTATCGAAGTTTGGAGAACAGATTATTAGCTAATATATAGCAAGATTATAAGTTTTGTGGAAATTGTCGGAATATTGTGATATTTGAAATTTGTTAAGAAATTGAGAAAATACTTTTTAGCCACGATCGCTTTAAAAAATTCCCAAATAAGAATTTTCCAATTGATGATCATGAAACAGCATTAGCTAATCATTAAAAACTGTTTTTTGTCGTAATTTGATATTAAATAAATTGTTTCCAATAAGTGAACTTATAGTTTTGTCCAACTGAAAAACAACATGTTTCTAAATAGTCATAATAATTCATTATATATGCAAATAATACAAAAATTGGTTTCATAGGATTATTTTTAAAGTATTTTTATGTAACCCTGCAAAAGGAGATTGAATAGTTTTAGTCATAAATCACTGAAAACCCCCAAAATTAGGTGAACTTATAATTCTGTCCAGTAGTGTAATTCATTATGTTTCATACTTACATAAAAAATAATTAAAATATTCTTTGTTGAAATTGTTTGAGCTAATAATATCGATCTATAATATAGTCAACAAAAATTAAAAAATGTGTAGTACCAGCAGGTATCATAGAAAATGAAAGAAAATTTACCCAAGAAGCGTATGAGAATTAAAAATCACACTTCGTGGAAAAGTTTCGTTCTACTGGATGAAGTATCAATGCGTACTCATTTACTATAAATACTATAATGTTACTGTAATTAAATAATGTGTTGTAAGTCAGTCATATCTCACAGAAACGTTTACTTACAAATATTTATAATAAAATATACTTAACTGATGAATGTCTTCAAGTTCAATCATTTTCCGCATTCGCGACCATAATTATAATACATTGTATGTAGTGACCATTCGTTTGCATTTATAACCCTCGTTGAAAATTCTCGAGAGGTTAAAACACCGTTTGCACAGGGATCAACGTTAATTGCTGATTGCGAGTACAGGCCGTTGCTATCAATAACGATACAAATGCCCGAATGTTTATCAAGCTAATTAGTGCGTGTGCTTGGCTTCGAGCCAGATTTTAAAGGACAATAACATGAAACAACCGAAAAAATAGTTCTTATAATTAAATGCTTGCGATATTAGTAGTTTATTACAAATTAACACAGGGAATGTGTGAAACAATATCAGACAACGGTAGGAAAGTTTATAATATATTTCCACGCTTTATTAGCTGAAAATTGGAAATTTCCTACATTTTTACACAGAATGAAAATTTCTCAAAATAATACACTTTTTAATTAATAATATTAGTAAATTTCATGATCTTTCTATTGGCTTCCTTAGATGTGCATAGATATGTTTATTAGTGCTACTCATGATCAAATAAGTAATTACTGAATCAAAGTGTTACCCATGTACATATGGGAGACATGGCAGTCAAAGTGTTAACTTCTTAAGTCCTGTATTATGTCACCGTTATTTTTTTACCGTAATTGTTATTCTAGATACTTGTAAACTGTTCAAATAACACATATTCTAAGTGTAAATATTTTTACAGTATTTTTCTTTTCTCATCTTGGCTTGTATAATCACCCCCTAAAATATTTACTACATATTCTGAAAACCCCTATATAGAACGTATATAAAAATTGTTATCCTGCAAAAATTAATTGTAACTGTAAACGCCCTGAAAAATATAACAGTATGTAACAGCCTAGAAACCAATGAACCGTTATCGCGTGAATACCACGGCACATCCTCTCTGTGTAACTAAATAGTATGGTGTCTCTGGCAAGCTAGAATCATTTCACAGCATTTCAGAGGACTTTGGAGAAGCAGTACAGTAGAACCTCGATTATTCGGACTATAACAAGCAATAAAATGTTTCACGTTGTACCTATATTTTGCATAAAAATGATCATTTTATTTTAGAATATAAGATACATAGTGGAATAAAATTAAGTACACAGGGCCACCCATAAGAGTTTTAGTTTGTAGCTGAAATAGAATGACTAATCTTGCGGTGACCAGTGTTCGGATAATCAAGTGGCATTATAAGTGGTATTATAAAGTACTGTTAGTACATACATAAAGGGTTGACTTGATCATGTGAAGTATCTCACGGTCACTTTTTGTTAGAGACTTCAAGGCCATTGACGTTTTTTCAAGTGAAACAGCACATTTTTATTCCTACAGTGTTGCAGTTGGTACATTCGAGTATATTAATATTATGACTTACAAAAAAAGAAACGAGGAAATCTCTAAAGACTGAATACAAGGAGTTGAAAAAAATATTCAGGACTTGGGGAGAAAATAGTATTCATTAAATAGAACAGAACATCCCCCCCCCCCCCCACCCTTGTATGAGATTGTTCATAGTACAAGAATCATAATACATACAATACGTTAATAAACTTATGCAATTTCACAACTAAAAAATGTGTAACTGCTGAATTCAATACAAAATAGCTTCTTTATATTACATTTTCATTTTTATTATGAATACTTGCATTATTTCCATCAGAATACAAAACAATGGACATAAAGGATCAGAATGTTCCATTGTCCAAATTTACTTATATCCGAACGATTATGCCTTCCTATTAATTCGAATATGGGAGTTTCGAATACGTTTCCAAGAGCTGCCTGAAAGTGTGCGGTGCTGCGGTTTTCATCCTTACGTAAATGTCACTTTCCAGGAGATTAAGAGGGTCCGCAGACTAGGGTTTAACTTAGGATCTCACAAAATGGATTAAGCAACGGATCCGTGCAGTTTCAAGAACTAATAATCTTAACCAGGACTGGAGACTTTTCGGTTTTCGACCAATTTGGCCGTCTGCTATATTGCTGCCAAAAGTCCGACATGGGGGATGACAGCATTGCATCCACCGTTTTAACGTCGCAGAATGCCGACGCCAAAGTCGATGGTCGCCGACGTCGACGTCGGAGTAAAAACTTTTTGCGCGCTACAAATACCATTGACGGAGAAGCACTCTGAATGGATTGTATCTGTTCCAATCTGATAATCCGTGAATGGAGTGAAAATGTATAGAACCTTTTTCGTGTTTTTGCTGTGATACTCGTTTCCTCCTTTAGTCATAAGTAAGGAATGCTTCATGAAACTGATATTATGATAAATCAATAACTCGGAACGTATTGAGTTTAACGAATGTTTACTTTTAGTTTCAGAAGAGATATCTCTGAAGATGTCAGCTTGATATCTTTATTAGACTGCGATATGGAAAAATGTGTAAACGAAGGATGGTTTCAATGTGCACACACGATGTATTAAAGTATTTTGTTACGAGGCCATTATTTTAGAGTTTTTACGGTCATTAAGGTAGATTGCGGATGTTTACGCAAATATACATGTTTAAACTTCCGTATTTCCTGTATTAACCCTGGATAACTAACCTTTCGTAAAAATGACGATTGAAACATTTGAATCTCGTGATATCGGATGATCCGCTTCGTAAATAAACTAACTATGCTTATTTATTTATTAATAAATTTAATACCAAATATAACTTTTCAATTTCATTTATCCTGCTTCTTTATAAGATAAAATGTTTTTGTTGTTAAATAACAAAATTTTATTATATTCGTGTTTTTAATTAACGTCGTCATTTTCACGAATGCTTAGTAATAACGTTACTCACGTAATGGCTTAGTTATCTGGGGTTAATGCAGTTAAAAAAATAAAACTTCAGCAAAACTCGATTTGATCCTTGAAATGTTCAAAATACAGTAGAACCTTGATTATCCAAACGCAGGTGAATCGGATTTTGGCCACCCTATATCATGTACAGGCTGAAATTATGATTTGTGACACTGTGCATGTAATTTTACACCACTGTGTATTTCACATTCTCAAATAAAATTATTATTTTTACACGAAACATAGTTACAATGTGAGTGATCCTGCTACTAATTGCAGTTCGGATAATCGAGGCCCTACTGCACGTAGTTGGTATTTTGCTAACAAGGAACATCGCCCAACTGACACAAGCCGATTTTGATGAAACTTTGCACATAGGCAAAGCATTCGAAAATATTTGACAGGCATCTTTTTATCGGCAGATTTTCACATTTTGGAGGGTGAAACTTCCCTTTAAAGCTGGCGGCTTTGCGCCTTTTGAGCCGAATAACTCAAAAACTAACAAACATAGAGAAAAATAGTACAGACAAAAATTACTTGAATTTTTACGAGGAATAATATTACGGAAGCGAAATTTGAACGAAGTTATAGTCTTGTAAATAGATTTCATACGGTACATCTTTCGTTTAAGTAAAATGTGTCAATGTGAACAACAAAGTCCACTTAATAAATACATATTTTTCCCAATCTTAGAAAATGTCGACAAAAAGTAACAACAATGACATTTCTCCTGAGCACAAACACGGTGTCCTGTACAGATGCCCAAGGAATTTGATACATGTCTCTAGTATATAATACACTGATATAATAGAAAGTAATGTCCATAAATTATACCTAATATATATGCTTACAAGTTCTTTAATGGCATCCGACCACTTATGTGGCGTATATGCCATGTACAGTTCGAAAAAATATAATAAAAGGGGCAATTTAAGTTTCACAGAGAGAATTTCTGAACACAAATTACAGTATACGTTGAAACAGTATTACTTTTTTAATATTTTTGAGTTATTTGGCTCAAGAGATTCTTATCCCTCAAGTTTAAAGGAAGTTTCACTCCTAAACATGAATATCCGCTGATAAAAGAAATACATGTAAAATATTTTCGAATGCTTCACCTACACTCCGGTCCGTAAGTCACCAGACACTTATAATTAGTAAAATTAGGGGGTGTCCGATTTTACAATATCAAATGACTTTCATTACGAAATAAAGTTAGCAGTTATTAATTGTTTATAATGTAGAGAATATGTAATTCAAATTATATATTAAAGACTGTAGTAAAAATTCGTAATTAATCTTATATTTTCTTCTTATCAATGTATCTATGTATGATATGACTATTCGAACTAGTAGCGGTAATCACTTGATTAAATGTTTTAATATTTCGAAACTAATCTCTTTCCAATCTTCTTATAGTTTTTTTCATAAGTCTTTCTTTGACTTTTGGCGATGCTTTCAAAGCAAACGAAAAGTGTGTACAGAGTATCGTTTTACCGAGTTGGAGATGTATTAGAAACATACTTACACGTACAATTTCATTTTTTAAATATTTATATAAATTATACGAACACATTACTAATATCACATTCAGGTATTATATTAACGTAAAATAGATAAATATAACAACATAAAATAATAAAATCAAGTCGAAATATTGTATCCACTTTCTAGTAATCATTTTACTTAAAATGAGCAAGTGTCCGGTGACTCATGGACGGGAGTGTACGTATGTGCAAAGTTTCATCAAAATCGAAGTGTGTCAATTGGATGATGTTCCGTGTTAAGGGATTCCTTGTTGAAAACTTTGAGTGAAGTGTTTTCAATGTTTCATGCGGGCACACAGGTACTAAAAAGAATGTATACATTTGTGACTATTCTAGGCTATTGTTTTGGACATATTTTTAAATATATCAATCTGAAAATATGCAATTTTTACTTTGCTATTAGAATATTTTTAGGGTAGTCCATATTTGGACCATACTTTTAAAAATGAAGATTTTTATTTATATTTTAAACATATTTTGAAGCGAACATTATATTTTTTTACCTTATTTTAATTCCATATCATAAAGCAAATATGTTTTAGATACAGGTGAACCTTCTGTAACACCATGTGACTTGGAAGTTACATATCTATATATCCATATTTTTTACCTTTTATTTCGTTTATTTATCTCAGTGTACAATTATATTCTACGACTATACTGTTACCAAGGAGACTATTTGTTTATTATTATATTTATTTATGTTTATATTCCGCGACCCAAACCTTATCGTTTACCTGATGTATCGTTTTCGTCGAACGCAAAAAAATTCCGGTTATAGAGGGTTAAAGTCTTACATCTTAAAAATCTTCAACAGGTTGGCAGTGGATCCTAAAATAAAACTGCTAGCCCATATTTAGACCACCTCCTCTAAACGACAAACGACACAGAGATGTCTACATTCGGTACCTGTACTATACATAGTATGGAACAGGGTTTCGCATCGATAGTCGCTAATCGTCGATACAAACCCAGGAGCCGAATGATTTAAGAATCCTTGACTGATGTATCAGTATGCAATACTTTTTTTCGTGCCTGAAATTTGAAACTTTCACATACCGTGTTAGCTTCTGGTTGAGTAAAGTTTCCGTCTAAAGCAATTTGAAACCGGCTGAGAACCTGAAACAGTGAGACCTCGACAGGAACAGGGAACCAGATATTAAATGAACTTCATTCGCACGTCCTGACAATACCCACTTTCTTGCTTCCGTAAATAGAAACTATATATGTATAAGAAACTGAATCCTCAGAAAACCAGTTGATTGGTGTTAACGATAGTGTAGACAGTACTTAACACACTGTAGAAAATATCTTACTTTTTCATATTACAAAATGCCGTGACTCTTTCGGTAACTTCGAGGATGATGCAATGAAAAGTATGGTGAAAAATTTGTAACACAATTAAATTTATATTATAGCAATGCTGCCCATATCAAGTACAGTCAGGCACAAAAATTTACGTACCTCTATCATGTAAAAATCGTGCAATAAGTTTGTTGTGACATACGGCGTCCAACTTTGGGGCTGTGCCAGAAAAGGCGACTTAAATATAATCCAGAGATTCCAAAATAAAACCTTAGGGACAATAACTGCTGCTCCATGGTATGTCAGTGGAAACTCTCTCCACAAAGATCTAGGAGTAAAATGGGCTAAAGATCAAATACAAACATTCACGACAACGCACAAAAACAGATTAGAGTAACACAGGATCTACAGAAATAACAAACAATAAAATGGAGTGAAAACAGTATTCAGTGTTATTCACGCGCACACAATATTCTCATGTATTAAATTTGTTGGTGGGCTCAAGAGAGCCAGTTGTAAATATAAATATAGTAATACAAAAAAAAATTTGTTCCGCTAGTTCGTTGAAATATTACACTGTGCGTCGTATTAAACCCTGCCCTTGATGACTAGCGAGCACGTCCGTTTCTTAAAGAAAGTTGTATAGGTCAGTCTGGAAAACAGTTGACTCAGAATCAGTGCACAGTTATCCAATTGAAAAGAATTACAAAATTTTCTGCAGTTCGTTGCACTATCATGTTATGTGCTTCCGACTTTAAAGGCTCTTGAAAAAAAGTGCTTGGTATAAAATTTTCCACCTCGGAGATATCGACGATTACTTATACATACCTCGTAGAGCACTTTCTTCCAGATGACTTCATTTTTATACTGCGTGAAGTGTTTCAACTTTATGAAAGTATACTCTCATACACAGGGTGCAATGGCAGTAGGTAGTCAAACTTTAGAAATCGTGTTCCACTCATCCGAAGGGTAAAACGGGCCATGTATGCATGAGATTCGAACCTTGTAAGATATAAATCCTTTTTCATAACGGTAGTGTTACAAGTATAGTTCATTTAAGAAACTTTTGGAAATCATTTCCCTCTGCAGTAATGTTTGCCTTACATTCAGATTTCATATCGTCAGACGCTTTCGAAAAGAATAAAAATGGTTAGATTGTTTCATTATATGCAGCAACAGTCAGAACATTTATTATTACTTTCACGGGTGCAGCGGAATACTTAAAGGTTAATAAATTAATGAATTTACCGCTATGCACATTGATTTTAATGCTAAACCTACTTCAAATCCAATTACAAATATTATTATTATTTACTCCTAAGAGAAGATAATGTTATAGCACTGTTTGGAAGTCTACACCTGACAGACGTTGCTGACAAACATTGTCGTAAAAGTGTTTGTATCTCCGAAAGGAAGAAATTCAAGACGCATCCTTGTGTGACTTTTATTAGCCTACTGGCATGCCCTGGACATGGTTTTGTCCGCGTTTTTTTCTGTATGTACTAGAATGCAAAATATTGTTTTTTTTTTTCTTATGTCTTGTAGCCGGACGAATTTTCTATCCTTCACTGGCGCGATTATTTCGTACGATATGTGGCATGTGGCGTCAACAGAACTTGAATTTTTAGAATAAATTTTAACAATTTCTACACGTTGCTGCACTGTATAGCGTTATACGGTGGTTTCTTTATATTTTCTGATGACATCTGTCGAACAACTACGAAGAAACGTCAAACCGTTTCGCTATGACATCTGTTGAAAGATGTGACACTCAATTTGGATAACCCTATATTATATTAATATTTGCATCGAGAATAACCGTATCGACTTCTTGAAGATTATAGTTCTCGATAAACCTAACGAAAAAGTCTGATACGGTATTGTTTTAGGATAAATAATACGTAGATTATCATCGTTTATAATATCATATGTACCTGGGAAACTGAAACATTGCAAACGGAATTCCCTTTGAATGCCATAAAAGCAAGGAAGCGTAACGTTAATAGCTGTTTGAATAGGAATGGAAATGTGCGCGTACAATGCAGTACTCTGTGTTACTATAGACGAAAGCACACTATTCGGATAGTAGAACGTGCGGATAGTGGAGTGGTCAGATAATGGATATTCCCATATTTGAGGTTCTACTG
This sequence comes from Macropis europaea, assembly GCA_916610135.2. Taxonomy (NCBI): domain Eukaryota; kingdom Metazoa; phylum Arthropoda; class Insecta; order Hymenoptera; family Melittidae; genus Macropis; species Macropis europaea. The sequence continues at coordinate 27,536,711 of OU744345.1, forward strand.
TAATTAAAGCTTATGCTACTATTACACCAGAAAATATACAGATAGCACTACAAGCGGCCATAGTAAGTTTGAAGATGCACTCTCGCCAAGCATTTTGAATATTTATTGACGTAAATAATAAGTTCACTTATCAGTCTAATTCTGTTTTGGAGATTAATCATTTTTTTTCAGTTCAAAGTTATGTTAAGCTCATATTGTTATATGTTGTCGAATGTGCGCTATTAATGTTATATACAAGACGCAGGAGAACAAATACCTATTTAGTATAAAAAAATATTCATGACTCAAAACATGTAATTTGTTAACTGTGAAACTAATACTAATTCAAAGAGAAATAAATCAATTATATACGTATGCAGATTGTGCATTATTGACATTTGAACCTTTAAAAAATATGCCGAAGTACAATGAAACAAAGAGTGATGGAAAAACACATTGGAAGTTTAATTTATAGTATTTAGATAATTAGCAGAAAAATATCAATCTAACAAAAAAATATTCTAGCAGAATATGAGCAATCGACGGGGATACATTGCAAAGACAGCTTATAATGGAGGTGGTTCTGATAATTATGTGGAAACGCGTAATATTGAGTGTTGATTACATCTCTAAAAAGGGTGACATAATTATTTTACGGCTCTTTTCCCGCTGCCACACTTGAGACGCGATGTTACAACTTGTTCCGCGTGTGATCGTCAAGTGAGCCACACAGTCTTTGGTCTCCCTCAAAAAGGAAGAGTGGCTCGAAGTTGTTCACGGCGCGTTTAGAACCAGAGCAATTACCTGCCAGAAACGCAACTCCCTTCTCCTTTTTCCGTCCTACGCTCCGGCTTTGTAACTTTTTCTTTCAAGCCATTAATATCTCGACTTATAAAACTTTTAAAAGCTCTGAACAGCCGAGACCTGAGTATATTTGGGCTTCCGTGAAAAGTGTAATTCATTTTAAGTTACGGCTGAGAAAGAGAAATTTAAAATACACGCTGTTCCACCGTTAGCAATAATGCTTTCGTCCTGTTGCTTCTATTGTGTATTATTTAGGAAATTTGTCGATCTTCCTTGAAGGTGTACATTATCACTACACTGCGTGTTCTTATGCAAATACAGCTGCCTGCGAAAGTATTCGTACAGTGAGGAAATTATAAAAGAGGTAATTGTAACTTGTTAAGATTAGTTAGTAAACTACGGAATATAAACTTTATTTATTTATGTATGTTTATGTTGAATATTACTTTAAATGTTGTACAAAATCCATTGAAATAGAGTTATTCATTTACAAGTTACAATTATCTAGTTTATAATATCTTCACTGTACGAATACTTTCGTCCGCCACTATATACATTTTTGGACTTCAATATCTTTCGTTTCCATGTAGCTGATGAAACGTAACTACAGTAGAACTGCATTTCGCGGTTTAAATGTGTAAACGTATATCTTCTGTTTCACTAACTCTATAAAATGTGCATTCTTCATGAACTTGTACACATATGTTAAATTGCATCAAGATCGTAGTCTAGTTATCACATACAGTTAGTGTAGAAAATATTCGTACAGTGTAATTGCCCTTGCTAATCAATTATCATGAAATAAATAATAATAATAAATATAATAATAAATATAAATAAAACTTACAAACTCCTCACTTTCAGGAAAATATGGTGTCTAAATGAATATCCACGACATGGACGTGTCCATCATAGTGACCCTGAGGAACAATTCTGATACCATTATAGTGGCCTCCTTGAACAGTGCAATTTTTCTTTCAGACGGATGTTCCTATCTTCAAAATTTAGTAGAGATATTTAGGAGTTCCCATGTGAATACCGCACCCAGTATAGCTTCTGTAGAAAATATCTGTGTAAAGAAAAAATTGGGTGGTACACCCTGTATACGAGTACATTAAACAGTTGCAACGATTTCATTCAATTCAATGAACGCTTTTTACACAACTATAGAAAATATAGGAGTAGTTGACCTTCCCCTGAACCAAGAGCTTTCGTAATCGCTTTCGCTGAAGATTTATCATTGCACGAGGAGAAGAGTATTTACTCTCCATCATTTTCTGGACGGTCTCCAATTCGCGCAAACTTTTCATCCGACCGTACGGCTGATTTCTTCGCAAACATTCCCGTAAAAAGATCCTACTCGTTTGTAGCCAGCAGAGGCAAATGAATGCGACTCTTGATGGTTGCTAATTTCAAAATTTCTTTTGTATTTAACATGTGAATTGCATCATTTCTTAATCATAGACTCCCACTGTGCGCGTAAATTGTTTTACCCACAGAAAATGGAAATACGAATTACTTTATTCCTGACATAAATATAATTATCATGGTACAGTTAAGGGCAGAGGCAACGGGATAGATAAATACCACGGATAGTTGCTTAGACCACTTAACACGTTGAATGCCACAGTGAAAACGGCCATGCCTAATCAGACATGCCTTGTTTCCAAGAAGGCCATAGATAAAGGGTTAATCATTTATACAATATTACTGGTTGTCACCCAGTCGTTACTAAAATTTATGGCAAACCACTAACAATAAGCAGTAGTGGATATTACTACTGACATTTTCTCATAATTTGGGGACAAATTATGCAGTTAGCTTGAGGTTTAAATACACATAATTCCTTGAAGGCCCAACTACATGCTCCATAGAGTTATAGGAAGAAAAATATAGCATTCCTTTTACAAAGTTCAAGGAGAACAAATTCATTAAATATGAGACACTTTTTATATAATGTATGACTTAAGCACTGTTGAAAATGATCATGCTACGTGGTTCGCTCTGCACGGTTGCGTTACACGGTTTACAAAACGGTATTTTATATTTTTATTTAAAATAATTAGCGCAGACGTTTCGTAAACATACTTTCTGCGAAGAAAAAGTGTTTAGATTATACGTACAAGAATGGAAGTGTTTAAATAAAAAAGACGTAAATCAATGTTTAGTAATAAGGTAGCTGAAGAACATTTTTGTGAGCTGTTTTTCAAAATTTTCGCGCAACATTTAACATTTATCTTGAATGGAGGAAGTTCCAAAAGATCGGAGATCATAAATAATGGATGGAAAGTTCTGCTTCCGAACGGAGTAAATAGTTCACGATGGATAGTATTCGTATTTTCTTTTCGGTTTTTTGCTTTCTCTGAAGAAAACATACTTTGCATATTCTACGCAATATCAACAAAAGTATCTCATCCATTGTTCTATAATATTCTTTTCGAAACAAAACAAAGTTTACTTATAATACGAAAGAAAAGTAATAATTGATTTGTAACAGATAATTTTTTCATTAAAGAAACATTTATTGCTTTAATGAATCACATTAAATTGGAAGACTATAGTGTTCCACTGAAACAAGTTACATACAAAGTTAACTACATGAATGCCTAAAACGGTAGCATATGTAATTGAACAAAATATCTATACTACTAAATATTAAATAAATAATATACAGAATGTAACCTAAGGATATCTGAGTCTGTTGAGAAATAATTCGTTTTTATGTAAAACATTACTGTTTCGTCGCACTATTTAACAATGTAGTGCGTAAACTGTCCATGTATTCCAAAATAAAAAATATCATAATTCTTTTATTTAATTTTTTAGTCAAAGTTGTTGCTAAAGTTTCTGCTAGAATCAATAATTTTGTGACTTAATGTACCCTGACAGATCTAATGTACTGTATTAAATATGTAGTATACAATGTGTATAAATTATATACAGAGTGTTAAAGAAGAGCGCCCAAGAGATGAGGAGCATATAATACTAGCAAAGAAGAACAAAAACTGACTAATCAACGTAGATCCTATAATTAACTCTTTGAGTGCTATATTAAGTAAGTTTGACGCACAAACTTTTGCATTGAAGAGTTAATTCTTTCAGACCCGTGTATTTCGTACGGAAGATCGCTAAACTTGCTCAATAAGAACACTACTTCAATGCCCATGGCAGTTTTCAGCACCGTCTGTAGTAATATAAGAAACGTATTTTTTTATCGGTGACTATCCACATTTAAGGGGTGAAAAAAATGAGTGAACTTCTTCTGCAAGATAAGAGAAATACTATACGTGCAGGAAAGAAAAATTTTGGATTAAGTGCTCCGTCTTTGTAAGTTGTGTAACGACTTGAAGAGTCAGGGAGGAAAGTTCATCCGCATACAGTAAGTCGAGTGTTGAAAGAAAACGGATGTAACGAGGGAATGGCCCGTAAAAGCCATATACATATAAATGAGGCGAATCAGGAGAAAAGCTAGATTTTCACGGAGAAATGTGTTGTTAAACTTTAAACAAGATGGAATGATATTATCTTCGAAAATGAAAGCAGATTTCATATTCTTGGATTGAATGGGAGAAAAATTAGCGCAGCGTAAAACGAATGAAAAATTCAAATTAAAATATTTGAAAGCAACAATAAAATACGAGCGTGTATATTTTCATGGTTCGGAGGTATGTTTCGACCGCTGGAGTCGGTGAATTAGATGTTATTGACAGTACTTTATGTAAAAGTAAGTATTCGGATATTTTAAAACAAAATTAAAGAGATGCCACCACTATAAACATTTAAAACAATTCTAAATTTTTTCAAGTTAATGATCCTCAACGCAGGGCCAGAATTTAGAAATATTTATTACATAATTGGCATCACGTACTGAATCCTCCATCACAAATGGCCGGATTGAAATCTGATTGAGAATTTATGATCTCACGTATATCGGGCCACATAACTAAACTAGAAGCACTGAAATCAATAACCCTTCGAATGATAGTCAACGCACCGTGGTTTGTAAGAAACTCTGCTTTAAAAAAGGAGATAGATATGCCGTCAGTTAAAGATGAAATAACCAGATTCACAATCAGATACACAAAAAGGATCACTACTCATCAGAACCAACTAGCAGGAGAAATACCATCCACCGTCATTCCCAGGCGACTGTAGAGGATTCATCCCATGGATCTTCATCAAAACCGATAGAGAATAATTATTCAGACAACGAGGACTTTTCCATTGGGAATACCCTCAACACGCTATCAATACATTGGTACAAACTTACTGATTGTTTTTTTGTTTTGCTTTATTGTTGTAAACAGGTAGTAAGCAATAAATTATATTAAAAAAGAAAATGTACATCGGAAAATTCGAAAAACACCAACCAGGACAAAAAAGGAGAGACAAAACGACGAGTAATAGAAGCATAAGAACATATTGCGTCAGATTATTTTACAATCAATAATTTCTAATATGCGTAATCAATTGCAACATCTATTGAAGTAAAAATGCCACACAACATATTATTAATAATTTAGTAATTTTGTTCATATGGAGGGTGTAGCGAAACAATGAATTTATTCCATGATTTCGATTTATTTTAACAGGGAATTGCTCCATGTCTCGATTATCCGAACAATAACTAGTAATAGCATGGTTCACATTGCAACTATATTTCGCATAAAAATACTAACTTTATTTTAGAATATAAAACACAGAGTAGTGTACAATTAAGTACACAGTGTCACTAATGAAATTTTCAGGTTGTAACTGCCATAGAATGATCAATTTCCGGATGATCGGTGTTCGGATAATCGTGGTTCTACTATACTATGTTTTACGTCGCAATCTGTATGTGTATATTGTGTACACACTTATTATAGTTTGTTAAGTGTCCCACTATTTCCGTGACGCAAGAATCAGGCATTATTTAATACATTTCTTGTTATGTAAAATATTGAATGCTTCTAATGAATGAAATACAGAGTGTTGAAAAAATGGGTCCAAAATTTTAAGAGCAAATAGTACTCGAAAAATGGAGGAAGAAAGTCCTAATAAATGTCGGTCGAAAAACTAGTATTGTCGGAGTTGTGAACAATTCTTCGTTCTGATTAAAGCAAGTGACTTGTTTGCATCTTGTGCTCTCGCGCAGCATGAAAACAACGTAATGTAATCACATTACCATTTCCTTTACGAAAAGTGGAAAATCTGAAAAGGCGAGGAAAAGGGGAAATCTGTAAACTCCACAGTTTGCAGAAGGTTTTCTACATGTTTCCACACTTTTCTCATCCTTAGTAGGAGTCAAAACAGACTTACACCCCCGTTCATAAGTTTTAGGACACCTGCTGATATTACATAAAAGGTGTAGTTGATCCAGATTATAGAACTTTCGGTAGTTTCATAAGATCATACTAGCAAAACCATATATTCAGATACATGTATTTACTATTTATATATAATAGTTATTTTTCTCATTTGTTGCAAATGATTTTTTAGAAATGGAATGAATTAGATCGGAAAGTTCGAGAAGTCTGCTCAAAATCTGAATCTGACTTGTGCAATCACTTACAACAGACATGAGACCAGATAACAACAGATACAATAGAAAAACTATTAAAGCGAATGCCAAAATTGGTTATGGCAATGATCGAGTGACGCGGCGGATACATGTATAGGCGAGAAGATAGTTTAATTTTATTACACATAACTGGTGAGATTTCTGTTGTAATATTGAATGTGCAAATTTTTAATAGTACAAGGCAGGGGTCGGCAACGCGGGGCTCGCGGGCACCTAAGTGCCCGCAAAGCATTTTCAAGGTGCCCGCCGCCTACCACTGTCCAAAATATCTTTATTTTACAAAAAATTGCTAACCCATGGAACAACCCTTACATTAAAATCATTAAAATTACCAAGCCAAAGCTCCGTTTGAAGCTTATAGTTATTCAAAATTCAATCTGAATTTATTCAATTTTAGATCATTAAGGGTTGGTAGGTTTTTCCATAACATGGCCCAAGTGCCCTTTGTCATAAGCTAACCGTTTGAGGTGCCCTTTATAGTGAAAAGGTTGCAGATCACTGGTCTAAGGTACCAACTACTGTGCAGAGATGACTAATTGGCTAGCGGGACAGCACAGGGGCAAGAAGGCTACTCCGTTCGCTCTGTCTTTGATGCTTCCGAAATACGGTGCTATATGATCCGATTAGCAGTGTGGCCGTTTTGACCAATAAGGAAAATGTGTGTGTTCTGTTTTTATGATTGTGTAAGAAAAGGTGGCCTATTCCATTGTTAATCAATTAGACCAGCATTCCTGACTAGTTAACTTGTCATCTCTGCGGTGTACTTACACCGCTCCATGGTTTCCCATGGGCACGGTCAGGCACCATGGTTTCCCATGGGCACCGTCAGGCACCATGGTTTTAATAGCTATGATGTAGACGGTGGCGAACGTGCCCTCCTTGAACGAAACAAGGAAGCAGTACAAGATTTTTCCATTGTCCGGCTCGGGTCGCTCATGTAGCTGGTTGGTGAATAGCTCGTTTTTTTTTTATTTTCGCATATGCCAGACTAGGCGAGGTGGCATGGCCGTAGGTCTTAAACTAAACTGTCTGTACAATTCTGTCGACATGAATACCACGTTGTGTCATTTTACAGAAACTGCACGCCCCATCGTGCAACCAATTCACCGTGCCTAACTCAAACAGTCAGTGGTATGTGGAGTACTATTATGTACAGATGTTTAAAAACTTCAGCATTCATGACTTGAGAATGTATTGAAGGAGCATTTTAGTACTTTTTAGTGCTGTTTTCAAAACATAATTTTCCAAAAATGGGGTCTTCTCTTTTCCAGAAAGCTCCTCAATTGTATTAAGTTTAACCAAGTCATGAAGTGCACTATTTGTTGATCTGTAATATTTATAACAACCAAGGAATGTATGTCGTTATAATGTACACAGGTACATAGCTGTATAAAGTATACGTTAAGTTTTCGTACAATTTTGCTGATTAAAACTACAAACATATAAAGGAGTTAATTCAGAAAACGATTTCATCAAGAATGTACGTGATAACAACGTATGTTATAACGTCAGAGGTAGAAATTCGGAAAGAGGGTCTGCCAAGTTATTAATTATGGAGTCGATGGCACACGATGATCAATGTAACGCAAGACACCTGACATTGAAATATGTATTAAGCGAGTGAAAAATCACCATAGAATGAAGTCGTACGTTGCGTGCCACAGCCTCGGTAGAACAGAATTTTTGTTTGGAGACTGTCAGATCATTGCTGGCAATTATGCAATAGAGGAGAACTTGATTAATTCGTAGAAATAAATCAATTCCAGCACCTTATTTTATTGCTGGCATGTTGCCCGTGTCGATAGCCAAATGCACTTGCTCGGAAAAGTATTATCGGTGGAAGAGATATAGAGAACTTTCCTGGAGCACCTTCAAATGGTATATCATGGTACGTGTGCAGTAAAAAGCCGATGTCCTTTCTTTTACACACTCGCCCTGGACGCGACATTTCCGGAATGTACATAAAGTCTCATCTAAAAAATCGTACACTAAATTTCAATCGAGTTCTATACATCAGCCTTCCCCACGTCAGATACTTTGCCAAGAGACATACACTTACGTAGTGTACGACTACAAGAGAGCTCATACACATTTAGACTTCTAACACGTTCCAAGGCCGATTATAAAGAAAGTCAAGGAAAGACAAATGGTGCTTTGAGATATATCAATGACCTTGAGATGACTTTCACGACGACTCTAAGGACGAATATTTTTGTACCATCTTATTTGCCCTTCGAACTGCAACTTTATTCTAAGACACTACTTGTTAGATTTTCAGATTTAACTCACTTTACAATTTCATTCATAAATGAATGGCACTTTTATTTACGTCATCACAAATGATGTTCTTAAGCATACTACTGTTAACTCGATGAAGTATATGTGCATTTAACAATAATAGAAAATTGAGAAATAAAGAAACGTTCATTGTGCATTCGATTTCAAATTCTGGTGCCACATGACATTTGGCATCCGCAGCCTGGCAGGATTTCCGGCGAACTGAAATGTTATTACCATTTTATCGTGAATTCGCGTTTATAATAAAATGGGGGCTATATGCTACAAAGATTTTCATAATGTTCCCGCATATATATTTTTATTACTGACATTGAAAGTGTTTTTTTATACAAAGAAAAACGCTTCAAAAATGCGTTATCATGCCCAGTGTGTTCGAAAGAGGTCCGAAGGAGATTTACTTTCGAAATGTTTTATATTTACTGGTTTTATTGAACGCACACTGGACACGGTTCGTGCCAGAATAATTCATGATCATCTTCACAATCCTTCTAATTATTACAGATTCTGCAACAAAATGTTCATAAAAGAAGATTACGCTTAGCTTTGACAACAGATTAGTACTTGAGCAGTTGCACAAAAAGTAGCAGACAACTCAAAAAGGGTGTAAAAATATCAAAAAACGAAAATTATGTGTGAGAACTAATATAAGATCTATCCTTTACGTATAATTACGTTATAATTCCGTATAATTGTGCTATATAGCAAGTGAGTCTGATTCATGTACACGGAACATATCTAAATTTAACGTGCACAAATCCTCTTTCCTATGCCGAATTAACATCGAAAAGAAACAAAGAAATAACCGAAAATAAAACGTTGCAACAGGTCTCACTCGCAATTTAAATTTTTGAAACGCGCCGGTCGGTGCGATAGCGTTCCAAGAATAAACAGACACTCCCATAATTCCGTGTACTTTATTCAAAATCAGGATTCAACTACGACCTGACGTTGCTATACTACGACACGCGGTTCTTCGAGGAACAACGATCGCTTACGAAGCGATTCTTTGCCGTAAACTTTCGAACGGGCAGAACTTTAAGCGTTTCACGGCTGGATAAGTTTGGAGAATGTTTCGGATAAGAAACACTAAACGATTTTACGAATACTCATAATTTTTTAATCTTCGATCACTCTGTTAGTATATTATTAGGTTTCCTTCTTTTACGTTACCGTAAAAATTGAAAGTTTTATGTGAAACGAAATGTTCTTCTCAATCAATATCAGATTATAACATCTAGATTACAGGTAGACCTGCATATGTTTCACATAAAATAGAAAAGAGAAATAATGATGTAAAATGACGATTTTAATCCACCATTTTCAGTAGCATTATTCGCAAATATCGAAAACAACTATTTATTAATTATATCTTGCTTGGAACATTAAAACAGAAACAAGAAAGTAATCTCTATTTATATGATTAACTTACCTTATTTTAACAATGAATAAAATTATGAAAGATTTCCTAAATAAGTAACGTGTTGAACGTCGTGGCGGTCACCAATGACCGACACATCAAATTTAATTTAATTAAATAATTATTGATTGTCACAAAATTCTGAACAAATTTCATACTAAAACAATAATGTAGGAACAGAAGAACATGACTGAGTACTCAAATTTTTTTTTCTTTGCGATTTATATAAAGAATAGTAAATTACATCGTATCTGATTAGGTATGGTCGTTTTCACTGTGGCGTTCAACTTGTTAAATCCTAGTTGTTTGTCAACTCGATATATAGATCCGTGCAATACAGACATTTCACATCTCTCACTTCTCTATCCTCCGAAATTTTCTTGGTATTTCTTACTGAAGTTTCAGCACTTTTCTTTTTCTTTGTTGCTTGCCATACACTTCCTTTGCTTTTGTTCTATTGTTTTATTTCTGTACGGCGAGGAATCTATACTCCGTCTTAACCTACATGTTGTTTTTTATATAAACAAAGTTTATGTTTTAAAAACCTAAATTATTAGTAATAACGAACATTCACTGGGAAATTCAATAATTTTCCTCTGTAGAATGCATAAAGTATTCTACTAGTATGGATATTTTACTTACATGTTACGACCAGAATTTAATTTAAAAGTTGTATCAGAACTATGAAAATTCTACAGGGTGGAGTATTTAAACGGGGATGTCTGAATACCGTTATTATGTTTAAAAATTGGAAAATATATCTGAAAAGAAAATGGCAATGTTTCGAGGGTCAAATATGATGGCTAGACTGCAAACCTCTATGCAATTTAACATATTTAAATACGTGGCACATGCACATTCTGTACAGTAAGTAAAATAAAAAAATAAATTGTGAAACATTTAAAGCGGAAAACATAGTTTTATCATAGTTTCATTTCGATAATTACATTAAAATAAATAATATTTGAACGTTGAACTGTATAATTGCATAATCATCCGCAGTTTAATGATGACATAAAAGACTGTTTATCAAGGTTACCATGAAATTCACCTCGAACTCATCGATGCTCTTTGAAATGACATCATACATTTTTATTTACTGTTATATCTGGTGTTAAGGATGGAAATTTTGGACAATAGCTATCTTTTACTGGTAAAAATAATTTCTTTGTCGAAGGTCTGATAAAAATATTGACACATGTGGTGTACAGAATGGTCCACTACAACTACATTAAATACATTTATACTTTTTTCTCTATTGAATTATTTATTAAGATGTAACCACTTAAATTGTTCATCTAAATTATTTCGTATTCTTCGTTTAATAGGCCATTACTTTGAAATGCTCCAAATGTCATTAGTAGACTGTCTCTATACATAACAGGCTTATTTTTCTTGCTCTTAAGATCAATTTCACAATAAATGTTAGCGAGTATTGCGTTTTCACCTCAATACTATAAACTATGACCAAACAAAGTATACTATACAATTTATATGAAAAGTTAAACTTGATATGCTTCAATAGACAGAGAAAAAAATACCAATGCAGTTATTGTCATTATATAAAAATTGTGACGTTTTCGAGAAAATAGCTTTCGAATAAAATATGCCGGTATCTTCTGTTAACACATTCGGGACCGATAACCCAGCATTTCAGTTATACAATGTCCCACCCCTCTAGTCGATGACTCAGCATGTGCGTTATGCACAGAGATTAGCATTACAAATCAGTTCTCGAAGACCAATCGGAAAAGTCACTTCGTAAGGAAGGCGAATTGCAGATCAAGGTGTATGTAAAATAAAATTCCTATTGGTTTTACGATTAAATCACAAATGGATAACACAACTAAGACCGTCAACATATCAAAATATAAATAACAATAAAGAAGGTGTAGACTCTATGTTAGAAAACAATCGAACAAACGACGAAGAACCATTCTGCCCTCCTTAGCTCAATCGCCCTAACTAGCATTTCGAAACATCCGAGAAAAATGAGGTTTTATCATTAAAAACCATACGAAAAGCAGTTAGGACAGGTAAATTAAACTGTTTTTAAATCCCTACAAAGCACGTAGGGCATTCTAATTTTCTTTAAAAGGTAAAAAAACAGATCGAACTGCAAGTATTTCAAAATATCTTGAAAAATGTAAAAATGGTAGATAGGATAATTTAACTAAGGAGGGCGGAATTATATACATACGATAGTGGTGACAGGGAAACGAACTAGCAGGACAATTTTTAAGAAGTGCAACAGGGAACTTTATAACACGGTCGGGGAACGTCGCTTATTTTTATTTAGTTTCATTGATCTTCAGTCCATGTTTTCGAATAATTAACACTGAAGCTACCACGGCCGGTCAAATGACCGTTTTTAAACTTTTGATTAAAAATTCTGCATTCATTGTTATTGCTTTCGTCACTTGCCTTCACGATTTTTCCTATAATATACATATAACCAATTTTTGGCCGTACTAAATTGACTATTACTTGCACTCAATTGCAAAAAAATATAACTTTTATTTAAAGGCCGGTCATTTGACCGGTTCAGTAGAAATAGTTATATGTAAATTGTTGGTAGGTTTAGTGTTAACCCTCTCTAACGCCATGTGACTTGGAAGTTACATATCTACATATCTATACATCTATACTTTTTAAGTCTTATTTCGTTTATTTACCACTGAGTACAGTTATATCCTATAACTATACTACCACAAAGTAGTCTACTCGTTTATTATTATGTTTATATCCCGCGGTACGAACTTTATCATTTATCTTTATTATATACCTGATGTATCATTTTCATCATACGCAGGAAAGTTCGGGTTATAGAGGGTTAAGAAGTCACCTGAAGAAGGTCAGTTTATGCTTCTTCCAACTGTCGCTTCTTCGGAACTTAATAGCTACCATCTGCAGGACAAGCTTCGTCAACCCCTGCTCCAAGGACATATCGCAGTAAGGACGCACTGATGGGGAGTGTACGAGGTTTGGGCATTTATTATCACATCAGTCAAGCTTCTGCTTAAAAATAGTTCAGCAGTCAATGAGATCAGTATATTCAACAGAGTGCAGTTAGAATCAGTTAGCAATCAGTCCAGTTCAGTTCAGGTCATACGAGAGTTTAATTCTCGTTACAGCACCCTTACCAGTACTTCGGTCAGGACTTCAGTCAGTCAATCAGTATTTAGCCAGAACACCTCGGACTTGAGAGCCATCAAGTTAGCCTCAGAAGAGAATAAAGTGATCAGCATACATTCAGTGTTATCATTTCTAATATCAGAGGATGGTCCTTCGAATTTAGACGGCACATTGCACAATATCCAAGCTTTTATACTAATCCGAAATCAATCGGCCTGTTTCAAGGACTTAATAACTGTATAAATATAAGTTATATAGAAACTGATCATGACAATCGTGAAACAGCATTTGAAGAAATACATAGATAATGAAAGTGAAAGCTATATTGAGTCAGAGAGTGAAGAATTAAATGTGTAGGAATTAAATAAAATAAAAAATGTAAATTAACGTTGAACTCTCCACAATTAAACAACAACAGAGTTTTATTAAATTTTTAACTGGACAAAGTGAACCGTGACATGGAAAATTTTGAAGTGTAACAGAAAATCGTGCGTTTCGTTTTTCGCTTGAAATAATAAATGATAGCATATACCCGGTCGGTACGTCACAAGTATGACAGAACTGTATTTTACGGTTTAAATATTTAAAAGTACATTTTTTTGTGTCACATACTCAGTAAAATGTGTATAATTCACAAACTTGAATATGTTTAATTGCATAAAAATCCGCAGTCTATTCATAACAGTAAATTATAATATGTTCGGCTAGGTATGGCAGTCACCACTGTGGCATTCAACGTGGTAATAACCAAGACGTTGATACGATTTTAAACACTTATAAATAGTGAATGCATCAACCGAAATTACAAAACTTCACCTGAATAGCTTATAGGCGAAATGTCTCTAGTCTTATGTTAAGAACTCAAAATGTGTATTCGTTCGTTCAGGAAACTGTAAGTAACATTTTCGAGTCTACAGTATCTTCTACGTCGTATTGGTCTGTCACATGTTCTGTTTTATGGCCGTTCGTAGAATTTTCCAACTACAAACGGTGAAATTTTCGATATGGTCGAATTTGGCATTCCAGACAAACAGCGTTTGACTATTTCATTCGCTTCTATTATATTATTGGCGTCATGTGCGCTACGAAAATAAAATTCTTGATTATCAGGATAAAACTCAATGGAACGAAAAGATAGAAGAAGATAGAAGAAATATATAGACAGATGGAAAAGATAGAACTTCTGCGACTGCTACTCCGGAACAAATGCTTCTGCTTTTGAGGTTCTAATTGTACCACAACAATTTACATGATACAAAACGCATTATTTAAATACTATCTTTCATCAGACACTTATCGCACTTCATAAATCTAACCACAATTTTAGTTTTAATGAAAAATATCGCAATTCTCATAATAGAATTTGTGGCTGCTGCAGCATCTGGGGCTATTAGAATGATTTAATGTTTGGATATTTAACACGTTGATTGCCACGATTTATTACCTGAAAATGGAGAACGTTCTAAATTTGTATACAAAATGAATATCACTTCTAATTCTACACATTTTCATCAATAATATTAGTAATTTCCATAATTTTTCCCTGATTCTATTAGATTGTATCAGATATATTTTTCAAGCTATACATGATCAAACAATTAATGACTCAATCTAACAATAAGTGTCACATAAAGAACATAAATTCACATTTCATTTAAGTGTTTCGTAGCCTACATGCTCCATCGTGTGGATCGTTTAAACCTTTACCATCACAATAATTTCTCCGGATATCTGTCTTCATTACGTTTTTTTAAAGCAATTGACTAAAATTATGCAATCAAACAGAAGCTGTTTTACAAAGTTCATGAAGTTAATTCTGAATTACGAATCCTCACTCGTAAATGGATAATCAGAATACTGAAATTGTTGTTATAACTGCAAGAAATACATCTTATATATTCTAGTTGTTTAAGTATATTAAAATATTCTTAAAGCATTTACTTGCAGTATTTATGTACAGGAGTTGGACAAAATAATGGGTACACCTCGTACATTAAGAAAATTCTTTGTTAATATCGTGTAGGACCACCATTGGCGTTTCATACAGCCTGAAATCACCTGGAAATGGAATCATACAAATCCTGAATAATGTTTAATTCTTCATGCAGAAACTCTGCAAGATCTTTTAGCAGCAGTTGTTTTCTTATTAGATGTCACAATCCTCTTTAATACTTTCCAGTCTCTTTCATATAGCTTATTTTTTTCACCCACTATTGTGTTTAGTAGAAAATGTTTTACCTTCAGCTGTGTATGCTGCCATGACTTTAGATACCCTTGCTCTAGATATACCCAATAAATTGGAGGTTTCTGTTACAGATGCTCCAACTATATGGGCACCAACAATTTGCCCTCTTTGAAAGTTTGTGAGGTCTAGCATCATTCATAATTAATACAACAACACGCTGTCCACGGACAATCTGAAAACTGTAGACAGTTGCACAGCGTATGTATAATCTAGTCAAAACAAAACACGATCGCAGTGTGTACAACTTCACGGCTACTAATCTCAACTACACAATACACGACTTATAAGCAATGTTTCCATGATTTTGTCCAACCCCTGTACATGTCCATATGTTTACATACTGTTCAGTTTTAGTTTTACTTGCAAAAGATTTTGGCACAATTTAGCTGAAAATATTCAGGACACCCTGTGTGCGTGTACCCTCATAAATCGTTACGCTTTGCAAAGAATTTTACAGTCAAGAGCGTTGCTACGTAGTAATTACCGGTTCTCGTCCTTCGTCACGTTTTTCATTCTTTGCACATTCCTCCTTTCTTGACACTTTCACACTTTGATGGCCGCCGTCACGTATATGTGATTTTATTTATTCGAATAACACCAATGTAAAACAAATAAATATTTCAAACAGTAATACAGTGGAAATAGTAGAATATGCAATACCAAGGTAATAATGTCAAACGCTCAGTTACTTAAGAATTCTTGCAAAAATGTCCAAGAATAATTAGTGTTCACAAAATATTAGCGGCCGTCAGTATGAGAGTTACTCAGTCACGGTAGTTTGTATCTAAACCTGAGCGAAAAAGGCAGGTAAAATTATGTATTTAAATTGTAATATTTTTATAACACAGGGATGCCTTTGAATAGGCCACTGAGTTTCAATATTATTGTAATAATTTATTGCTCTATTTGTTGTGCAAAAGTTTACAATTAAAATATACAGATATTCTGCAATAATAAATTTAAAAAAAAAACTTTGATTCTCGTCCGATCGTCGAAGTTAAGTTACTTTAGGCATGGTTAGGGGTAAGATGGGTCACCGTTTTCAGTGCTTCTGTATTGCAATTAACATATGGCGCTTCAGTGATTTATGTTTTGCCTAAAACTGTAAGTCTTTCGGGTAAATAATTCTAACAGTCCATGCTCGGTTACGTACAAAGAAGAAGAAAAAGGAGAATTTTATAAAATTGTCGCTTGAGTGATAAAAAGAGATGTGTTAACGTTCCCTTGTTTCTAAAAGTAAAAAAATAAATAATAAAGGCAAATAATGCTAGTTTGCTTGGTAAATTTGTATTATCTCTATTACGTAAAAATTGAGATGACATTGTCATATGTCATTGATAGCCTGCGGATGTTTATGCAAATATACAATTTTAGATATCAATATCTTTTGTTTTAATGCAGTTAACGAAATGGAACTCCGACAAAATTGTATTTGACGCTTCAAATGTTACAGAATGTACTTTTTATTTCACCTACTTTATAACACATACATCTTGCACATATTTGAGTGTGTTAAATTGCATAAAGATTCACAGTCTAGTCATTGAATTCCATACTAAAAAATAGACAGTGACATGAAATGCGGAGAAAATTTAAGACGGACACATTTAAAACTGTTCTTTTTAGTACCAACCGACAAGAAACGTTGCGGCAAGCAGCCGTTAAAAAAGAGACATCCGTAGCAGAATAAAGTTGTAGGGTGAAACGTGACATGAGAGGCGAACTCCCCAGGCCATAATGGTATGCGTGTGACAGACGAAATAGGCTTGAAAAACAAGATAGGTTACGTCAAAGGCGCGTTGTCTGATATCAGACTCGCGTCTGCTCATCCGTAGGCTGAATTCACATTTAGGATGTGGAGGAAGCGAACTAAGGGAGCGTAGATATCGGAGGGGAAAGTATTTCTATACAGGCGGGTGTCAGTCATTGTTCCCAGAAATAGACGTGTGAAAGTATCAGTTCGCGTTTGGGGTGCTCCAAGTCGAGGAAAAGCATCGATAAGGTCGGCCATTTTCTCCTTCAATAAACATCCCCTGAATTTAATCTGACGATAGTCGTTCAATTATCTGGAAACGATAGATACCTATCTTGCCATTTAATCGTTTTCTCGTCGATAAAACTGTATCGTCAACGCAATGGTCTACTCTTTTTATTTTTTACCATATAAAGTTCTATGATTGTTGATGTGAATGAAATCATTGAATATTACTGTTACTTCACGGTTACTTTTTAATGTGCCGTATTCCTTGAATATAAAAGCAGCAGAAGTTATAAAGATCCACGATACGCCAAACAATAGTATAATGCATAAATAGTGAATGTTATTGATCTATATTAAAAACTTCGTTATAAATGATAGTGTGAGCATCAATTACATTAAAATTCATCTAAAAAATATCTCAGTAATTACTGATTTTTGAACCCACATACCTTAATAGTTTTTTACTCAGCATTCAATACTCTCTCCAAGTTCAGGATCAAAACTCACACATTACATTTAAATAATTCAGGGTGACCTCTATATCTCGATAAAAAGGTAACATAAAAAAATAGCTAATTGTTGTACTGTACGTCACCCTTGATATCATATAACTTTTGTTTGAAACATTTTCTCATACAACAAACAGTTTACAAGTAATTTAATGTGGTTGCGTTAGGTGACTCACCCAGTATAGTAGAGATGTAAAAAGTGGATTAAGTAAATTTTTAATACTTTGTTTCAGCATAAAATGAAGCAGGGAGGTACGTTTCCCACGGTCATAGTTTCCTACTTTTCATTATCCGAGACTTGTATACTCTTTTAAATTAACCTGTTAGAATTTCTTCGTGGTGCTTCTTTCGCGTAATCAATTAGCATCACGAATCGCTTTATCTGATTATTTTCCGGAATTAAATTCTATACATAACGACGCTGTCGATTTCCGCTTGCCCCAATTAATCGTCGATCAATTGCTACTGGAGTACTTGCAGAAGAAGTTTTGCAGTCGAGCAATCAGACGGCAAAGCATTTCCATCTTAATTCGTAGTAATTGCATTTTTTCGCCTATTTAAATGTAAACGGGAGCTCACTGGACAAAATGGTTCGTCTGGGCACGGTTTATTTTGTGTGCAAAACGTACAAAAGGCCGGATATCGATTTTCCATTACAGTTCATCTCCCGCCGTTGCTGCGTCGGTGAAACCTGTTTTAAATCAATACTTCAGTATGTCCCTAGAGCAAGCAGTTTTGACAAAAATATATCAAACTTTTTGAGGGTATGTTCAGTATGTCCTTAGAGCAAGCACAGTTTTGACAAAAATATATCAAACTTTTTGAGGGTATGTTCAGTATGTCCCTAGAGCAAGCACAGTTTTGACAAAAATATATCAAACTTTTTGAGGGTATGTTCAGTATGTCCCTAGAGCAAGCACAGTTTTGACAAAAATATATCAAACTTTTTGAGCTGATCACCCATCTCGTGAATGCAGCCGAGTTGGAAAATATCAATGTGATTCTTTCAATGATGGGTTGATCCCGATAGTATTTCCAAGTTTACAGCGCCTTTGAACGTTCCTCGCCGCGTGGGTCGTATGCGCTCCACACATCAAATTCGATTATTCTAAATAAATGCTAATATTCTTTATATTTCGATTAAAAGGAATGCCATCATTATAATACAAAGTAAAAAATATAAGATAATTCAGTGTTTGTATGTATAACGTTATGTATTTATAAAACGTCATTTTCACGCGTCTGGCTAGTCATAACTATAATCCCATAGGATTGTCCACTGCGGCACGAAACGTGTTAATGGAGAAATCTGGACTAATATTTAGTTTCAGATAGCACAGTTTGATTTTATCTCTCCAGCATAGCAAATTATTAGGATCGATATCATTTTTCATTCGTCTTTATCACAAATGATGTTTCCACATTTAAAGCAGCAATAAATTATGAATATAATAGTTATTAATGATATAAAATCATACAAACCAATACAAAAATGAGGTACAACTTATTGAAAATATTATTTTAAATCTAACAAGAGGACCTTACTATGAGATACTCACCGATTTCTTTCATCTTTATATATATTGTTGTGCCGGACCTCCGATGTAATGTCACCTTTTAAGTATGGGCCGATACTCCATCGTTAATGCGGAATTAGCAATGAAGTCATTAATTTTCACGTGTGGGGTATAAGTCTTGTTTGCGCGAATTGGCCATAGCAATGGCGTGACGCGGCTGCATGGTGCGATCCTACCAAATTGATGGCCTCGGATTCAATCCCGCTCCGGTTGACCCTTTGAACTTCTTTTTCATTTTTAAATACTTTACTTTTCTTCTGTAGTGAACGTGTTATAACAAATTTCTAAACATGGCATTGTTACACAATTAAGACACATTTTGCCGACGTTGATTTATTTCATGAAGAATTTTTGTGTTTTTTTCTTAAATTGTTTATTCACATACAAAAATATTTACAAACTAAAGGGACTAATTTTTGTTTAATTAAACATTATATTTACCAACTGACGTAGCCAATACTGTAGGTATTATTTTAATGAAATCCCTCGTGTTTCGGTAAACAGTATGTTTAAATAGACACATCAACAATAAAGACTCCCAGGGAAACGAAAAGTCACATAACTCGCTCTAAAAACACTCGTTTGTCGTCATATGCCGGAAACACGTTAAGTAGAGAAGAAAAATAAAGTACTGAAAAATGAAAAAAAAAAAACTTAAAAAAGTCAACCGGAGCGGGACCGAACCCGAGCCATCAAATTTAGTAGACTGGCACCATGCAACCGCGCTACACCATTGCTATGGTCAAGTCGCGTAAACAAGACTTATATGGTACACGTGAAAAGTAATGACTTCATTGCTAATTGCTCATTAACGATTGAGCGTCGGCCCATACTTAAAAGGTGACATTACATCGGAGGTCCGGCACTACAATATTTATAAAGATGAAAGAAATCGGTGAATATCTCATAGTAAGGTCCCCTTGTAAGCTAGAGTAGTTCTACTACGCCATCATAATAAAGAACAGTTCCCTTAAAATGAACAATGTGCGAGCGTATCTAGGAACGGAATCAGAACTTTTGAAAATTTACTTATTTTGTATAGAAGATTGCCGTTTTGTTACACTTAAAGCTGACTATTATGCAATTTTTGCATATGCAAAAAATTGTTTGCATTTAGTTATTATACCGCCATAACAAATTGGGAAGTATTATATTATAATATGCCTTCACCGTCCATGAATGTGTCGAGTTTACGGTCAACGAAAGTGTTTAAAAAGGAACCAGTGACGAAGTAAGCTTATTTTGATGCTTATACTTGAACGTTGGCCAACTTGTAATAAAGCGGTTAAACACATGGGAGTTACTACCAAATTGAAACGAATAGGCAGTATTATAGGGCGTGTATATTTTATACTACCTGCAATTCATTTTCTTAGTACAAGAATGGCCATAATGTCTGGAAGGCAATGCTTTAACGAGATGGAAGTTCTCATAATACAGGGTGGATATCTAGCTACTATCATCTTGATTATCTTCGAAATTATAACGATCAGAGCAAAATTTATCGAGTATATATTACATTGGATGAATTGTTTAACGGGATCACCCTACATACACCCCCGTCCGTAAGTATTAGGAGATTTGTCAAATTTTAGTATTATTATAAAGAGACAGAGTTTGTTCGTATGTTCGCTAAAATCTCAAAAACTACTGAACCGATTGTTATGAAACTTTCACAATAGCTTCTTTACATTTTCCGGAGTGTCATAGATTATATTTTATCGCGAAATAAATAATATATCGAGAATATAACATGGAACTACTTTTTGGTTTTCACCAAACGTTGGCACTGTAGTTTCTCAGTAAGTTTCTCGACAACTGAATTTCTTATTTCTGGTAATGTTATATTTTATCTCATTTCACGTGCAAGTGGTTTCACAAGGCAGATTTTGGTTTCAAGCTGGTTTTCCGTATTTTTCGATGCAGTTCGATCGAAATTTGGAAGGCCAGTGCATGATTTTTATTTATTTCTCTGTTGGAACTGTTTCAAATATTTTTGGCTAATTTTTGCAGTAATACAGGTAAAATGTCGTATTTCTTTAACAGGAATAGCAAGTTTCCTAATACTTATAGACGGCAGTGTACCTCCGTAACCAGTGATAATAGGAAAAATTTCCGAACGAAAAGTTGCATACTTCGAGGAGATGAACATGGCGATGAAAAAACATTATTGTAAAGGAAATTTTTAGGGACATTTCAAGGCCTCCGTTATGTTTTTTAAAGGAAACTATGTATTTTTGGTATCGCATTATTGTAGCTAAAGCATCGTACGTGCTTTATTAAAAAGTTGCAAATATTGCGTGAATTGTTCATCCTTCGGATACAGTGCCTCAGTGATCTTGAATATAGAATGTATAGAAGAATCGATTTATATGAAAATAAATACATGATTCTGTTTAAAAAAGTAGTGTAAGTGCACTTTTGTGGCGCATCGTTAGATTTACAAAATATTGACCGCATACAACTTTAAAAATCATTACGCCATTCTACGTTTATAGTTCCCACTTTCTCCTATCTTCAGTAAAGCAGGAGCAAAATCCCATAATAACAACGTGATTGATTGTACATGTTCTCTTAAAAATAAATATAACAAAATAAAGGGTGATGGAAGCGTCTCCTTATGACAATAAAATTTTACATTCGATACATTTATTTGTAATTTATTTTTAAATTAATTTTATTTGTTTTTCTTATAACTTGCAGCCAAGCGAATTCTTTTTCGAAAGCGAAGGCGCCAAGTTTTGCCACCCAGCGGCTGTGCGTGAACTGTGCCCCCGTGGATGACTCGCCGGCACGTCGACAAAAAATAGTCCAATGTTTTTTTTTCGATATATTATATATTACGCAATAAAACATAGCCTATGACACTCCCGGAAAGGTAAAGAAGCTATTGTGAAAATTTCATAACAATTGCTTTAGTGGTTCTTGAGATTTTTGCGAACATACAAACAAACACAGTTTCTCTATTATGATAGTAAAATAATAAAATATGTCCTATTTCATAATCATGTACTCCGTGTTCATACAACGTGTACCGTAAATCGCAGTGAAGTTGAAAGGAGATGGTTTTTCATACAGAAATGGTTGGATAATGTGGAATAAAAATTCTTTCCACGAAGCTTCATGTTCAAGAAAATGAAGTTAAAAAATAGTGCACAATTTGGATCACTTGTTTGATTATTATTCATTATTTCTATTTGTATTAAGTATTTATCTGCATTGATGGTAGTAATGTCTTCTTGCTATCCATCAATTGACTGCCATCACTGTCAAAGTGTTCAAGATACTAAAAAATAAAAACATATTAGTATTTTTAATTCGTCGAACAGAATTTTTTACTCGACAATATGCGAAAAGTTTTCAGCAATTTAGAACGTAAGAACATGAAGGAACGTGTAAAAATGTGATAATGTTTAAACTATATCACACTTAATGTTCGTAAACAGCAACACAGATAGAAAAAGTTAATAATAAATAAATTAAGCACATTGTACATAATCCTGCATGGTTTCTCGAATTTTGAAAATTGAGCTTTTAGGAACGAAGTATCGTAAGAAAGATTTCATTCTTCATTTTCCATTCCTTTTTATATGCAGAATTATATATCATATTGTAAATCTCTTCTTGGTCGTACCATGATTGCCGGTACACCCTCTACATCGGAGTACTAAAATTGTACAAAAAAACAATTATTATTATTATGCTTTGAATCGTCAAGCAATTCGTGACTCAACTTTAAATACTGCAAGGAGTTCCTTTCTCCTCTTTCATCCTACAAGAATACCTAACTCTGTTATACTTAAAATATACGAAATTCGATTTTATGAAGAGTATTTCAAGAGTATTCATGAATAGGCATAGAAACACTAAATATTCTGCTACGTTTAAAATGAATTCACGCACCGACGGTTTTTCTTAAAAACCTATTTCGTATTTCTGTGTTGAACGGGAAAGGCTCTTATCGCAAGTAACCGTAAAACCACGTGGTTCGTTACAGTAACTTGTGCAGAAGCTGTTCTTTTCAACGTTTACCTTCAAAAGAGCAATTTCTCGCATCCTTTTGATTCGAGTGCTTTACGCTCGAAATGTACGAATAACTCTTTGGGTGCATTACGATTTCCACAGTTCTTCGTTCGCTTTTCAGTGTATTGCCCATAGTGAAATACACGCAGTCTATTTTTATATATACTTACACATACACCCCAAAATGCGGAAATTCGACGCAGTGGCTATTCAGAAAAGAACATACAACGGTGAGCATATAAATAGGAGCATTCTTTCTCGTAAATTGGACACGAGAACAGTCGAGTAAAAGAATTAGATGGAAGATTTTATATACAACGTCGAATAGGAGAAGAATTTGTGCAAAAATGTGTTAAAGCACCGTTAAAGGAGATGGTGGATCAGTTATGGTTTGAGGAGCAGTGACAATAAATGGAGTTAGTCCGGTACATCGCATACACAGCATAATGAATCAGCATATTTACGTAAATATTTTAGAAACTGTATTATTACCTTATGCGATTTATGATTTGTGCGAAGATGGGATATTTCAAGTGAATAATCACCCGAAACACTTTTCTCACAAAGCAGACTAATTTTTGCAAGGCAATAACGTTAACACGTTGACTGTCATGGGGGTCTCCGGTGACCGACACGGTCAATTTTCTTTAATTAAATACTTATCGATCTTGACGATATTCTAAGCGAATTATAGCAGGCATGCAACGATGGAATACATAAATATTTTTTTCCTATGTGATTTGTAATAAAAATAGCTATTTATATTGTGTCTGGTTATGGATGGCTATTTCCACTGTGACATTCAACGTGTTAACACGTTCCATGCCACAGTGAAAAATTCCATAACTAGTCAGACGCGTGAAAATAAGTTTCTATAAATACATAATGTTAGAAACACAAACATTGAATTTTCTTATGATATACCATTCATTTGGTACTATTATTGTGGCACTCGTTTTAAATGGAATATATTCGTTATAACGAATATTACCATTTATTTAGAATAATCGAATTTGGTGCGTGGGGCGCATACGACCCACGCGGCACGAAACGTGTTAATATTATGAAGTGGCTGACTCAACTGCCGGATTAAAATCTAATTGAAATGTAGAATGATGTGAAAAAGGCAGTTTCAGTTCGAAATCCGTCAAATCTGAACGATTTATTCGATGTCACCCGTAAAACATGGAATGACATTGATATTTATCGGTACATTTATAAAGTCCATGTCGCGAAAATATGCGAAAGTTGTTAAAAAAAAAGGTAAAGCGACAAAGTACTAACTTCATTTTATAGTAAATACTTGTAAAATATAATAATAACACTCACTATCGTGTAAACGGAAGGTATATACAGTGGATTCCGGTTATTTGGGACACATCGGGACTAGCGTCCTTTGGCCCGATTAAGCAGCTGTCCCAATTATGCGAAGTATCACATAGGTAAATACAGTAGTTAAAATGATATAAAACAAACAAACTATAGCTTAAATGAGCATTGAAGTATTTAAATATTTTTAGGATAAGTCAGAGCCAAATATCTAATATGTATATAGATATTCTTCATGCAGAACTTTCTATTTTCATTCTTTGTCAATAACCATCAATACCATTAATGGACTGTCCGCCAATACGCACGTTGTTATTAAAGTCCTCCTAAAAAATCAACTGAAGCAAAATTCACAACATATTAGGAAAAGTAAGTGAACGTTAACGCTCGCTATCTTCTTATAGGGTACTGCAGTCATCGGTTCCAAATAAGCGGTACGCTGTCCCAATTAAGTGATGAAAACTAGGGCTCTTTATTCGATTAGGGTCTGTTCTTTGAGCTTTGAATCCACTGTATTAATATTAAGCTGTGTTCCTATTTATTTGCTGGCGTGAAATATGTAATATTTATTTCTAAATTAATATTATTATGTAGTTGTAGGGAATATTCGCAAAACTGTAATCAGTATTCAAAGAATACAAAGCGTTTAATTATATAATGTTTTGCAAAAATACATCTGGAATTTACACACAAAAATTAATTTCAGTTAAAGTTTCGGAAATACAAATATGTACCTATTTAAATGTTCGCCACTGTCCATATTCCGTACACCGAGTGTTTATTATATATACAGTAGAACCTCGATTATTCGAACACGGGTTATCCAAAAATTAGTCTTCATATATGAGTTAGAAGCTACCATTATCGTTAGTGACACTATGTACCTAATTCCATACCACTATGTATTTTGTATTTTATATTATAAAATGAAATTAGAATTGTTAGAGTTACAGTGTGAGTCAGCCTTTCACCAATTAGAATTCGGATAATCGAGGTTCCACTGTAGATGCAAACTGTGCAGATTGATAAAACAAAGGGCAGACGCCAGATAACATACCGAGTTTGATGAACTTTTAATATGAGTCGAAAAATGTACGTTGCATGTTTCTTCCACACGCAAACATTCTGATTGAAGGGGTGAGACAGACTTTAAAATTAGGGTTAAAAAACTTGTTTAACTGACCATCTCGGAAACTATTCGATGTAGGAAAGAAATCGAAAATGTAAATGATGTATTTCAACAAAATTCGTTTGTTTAAGTACATACACTGTGCGTCATCCGAAGAAGATAACGACAAAATATTTTCATTAGGTGAGTTTTATTCACGGCTAAATTCCAAAGTTCACACGTATTTTTTATAACTTTCCCATTGATTCCTGGATAAATAATTATACATTTCATACTCCCTAAAACCTGCAGAAAAGTACCCTGTAAAATGTTTTCGTTTTTTCAATTTCTACTATTTTCCAACAATTTCCCTTTCATTGTTCCAGTATGCCGTTAAAATAATTCCCACTGATTATTTGAAGATCGGATTTCAATTTCACCCTGTTATTTATAATCAGTCTGCAACTACGCGAGTATGAAACGATCCTCCCTTACTTACCGCACAAGAATGTTTCCAAAGAACTTGAAACCGTCAGCGAAATGAAGCGTTAACCCAATTCCCTTTCACGGCGGTGAATACATTTACAGAGGGAGAATCCGACGTATGAAACGATTCGATTGCACGGATAGATTGTTCGAGCTTTCCGTAAAAGGCATTCCAACTGCAAGTCTATTTCCTCCAAGTTTTTTAGGTGCATGCGTTTTGCTCGAACAGGAACGAGGTGCTTTGCATTTCTTCCTAATTAGCAAACGAATTTTTTTCTTACTGCGGGGTACGATAAAAGTTTGGCAACTTCTGTGTGATAAAATGTTTCGCATATAAATGAGTGTTTTCTAACTGTATACGTTATCGTTGGATACGCTATTCAATTATCTATTTAATGATGTATAGATATTGTGCATTTGTTGTATTTTAAGATGTCGCACAAACGTAAAGAAATTCGAGCCTCTATTATTTCCTTGCTCATACGAAGAAAACGTCCGGTTGACGTAGTTCGTTTCCTCAATGTCGAAAAATTTGTGGTTTCAAAGGCTATTAAATGTTTCAAGGAGCAAGGCCTGTGCTAAGCCTCACAAGTCTGTGGAGTCGTTAAAGCAAAATTCGGTGAAAGCCTGGAACGAAACAGATGAAAATATGCTGCGCGTATCGGTCAACCAATTCCAAAAACGTCTCAGAGCTTGTACCAAAGCAAATGGCGGTTTCTTAAAAAACGACCTTGCCTCAATACATTTTTATTCTTTTTCCAATTTTGTTATTGTTTTTTAGTTTTTGTTAATAAAAATGTTGTTAAACGACAATTGCCTAAAAAGTTGCCTAACTTTCATCGCACCCTGTATTATAATAAAGAAATTGTATATTCGCAAAAATCTCATAAACTGCTAAACCGATTATTATGAAATTTTCACAATAGCTTCTTTACATTTTCCGGAGTGTCATAGGCTATAATTTATCGCGAAATAAATGATATATCGAGATAAAAAAAGAAGACTATTTTTTGTCGGCGCACCGGTGAGTCGTCCACAGGTGGCAAAGCTCGGCGGGCGCACTCGAAAGAGAATTCGACCGCTTATAAGATATAAAGAAAAAAAACATAATACTTACTTCGAATTTTATACGCAGAAAAGTCGCGGATGAAACCGCGTCCGGAGCGTACTAGTATTCCATAAAAACAAACGAAATGTTCGTGTTGGTTGTGTTTCAATTTAGGACTGTTACTTTTCCATATGCTGTAAAAATAATAGACTCAGATACATGAATATACCGGGTGATTAACCTGTTACGTGTGTAGCCCCATTTTAAAAGTGTGTACCTACGTTGTGTCGCAAAAATGAAGAGATGACAAGTATACTCGTTAAACATGTGCAGCTGCTGTAAAATTGAATCAAATTATAACGAAATGGCAATTGGTTTTTTTGAAAAATGAATAATAGATTGCTCAAATTCATTGATATTATTGCCAATACTTAAACATTCATTATTTAAAATAACAAGGAAAATCAAATACACGGAAAAAATTTTGTTGTTCTTTTCTTGTTTCGTTCTTATTTCAAAATATTCTAAAATGTCTGAAATTTACGAATATGTTATGGTTTTCACTACAAATTTAATTTAAATAGTAAATGGTAATTACTTTTTTTGCATGACGAGTATATTCGTCATAATACAAAAAATTGCCATTTCTTCATGACGAGCGTACTCGTTATACACAGCTAACAGGTTAAGAAAACAATTAAAGAATTTATGTAATACTCACATAAATAAGCAATGAATGTCCAATAAATACAGGTCCGCAGATTAATTCGAACGAATGAGAGTTTTGAAGCTTCCACAGCCCGGTTCATTACAGATAATACTGTTTGAGCTTTCCAGGTGTAAGCCGTGTCCAGCAGGGAAATGTTCCCAACATTTCACCAACATTGCAGCTAGCTTCATTAGGGCTCTGAGGACGCACTGATACTACAGTATTATCTGTAATTTGAACGATATTCTTGTGTTTTTATAATACAGGGCGTCCCAGCAATCGCAGTACAACCGAGGAGATAATTTCTTGTACAAAAATAAATCGCGAGTACAGAATACATTTTTCAGATATCTCTTCATAGGATTTACAGCTATCATGTTTCGTGATACTGAATAAACGTAAGTTAAGCTTTTAACCGGGGATGACGATTTAATTAGTCTTTGAAAAATGCTTCTGCAGCGCGAATGACAAGTTAACTCGTCTCGAAACTTTAAAGATTATGCAAGTGTACTAAAAGCCAAGATACCATTCATTGTTTATTATCACTCTATTGGTACGATGTTAACAAAAAAATTAATTAATTAATTTGTTAGCTTGTAATTTTTTCCGCACTTCTTCTCCATGCGTACAAAGAGTATTTGTCACTAAAATTATTCGTTTCTCCGTCGAAGAGCGTCTGTTTTTGAGTTTTTTATGGTTGTAAGTGTACCAGACACAAGTTATGACATGTAGCATTTATTACGAGCATGGCGAGTTAACTCGTCTTTATAAGTTTGTCACGACGCGTGCAGAGTGCGCTTTTGGAAAATGAGCTCTCCGGTTAGAAGGTTAAACGAAATTAGAAGTTATGCCTTAAACCCGTGAAATTGCAAAAACTGGTAGCGCTGTTCAGAAACTGTCGAGACCAACATCCATCAAATGGATGTCGACTAAATTCACGGTGTCAAGTGCGACAGGGACGATTTTCGGATTGTGCAGAATGATTACTATTCAAGAGTCATGCGAATCAATAGCGTTAATCCTAGAATCGTCACACCCGGTTACGGCGACAGCCAGCTCGCACGAGTCGATAACACCGACCAGCTACCGACTCTATGGGTCGATAGCGACAGCCCCGGCGTTGTTACGCGGTGTAGAAAGTCCCGAAAAATACAGTGTTCGCACTAACGTAGGGACGCTATCATTAGCTCGGTCAAGGACACAACTTCTGTAATTTCGCACAATGACGAGGGGAGATTACGACGTGAACGAGGTCTCTTTATAATAAGGTATTCTGGCCAGGCATTTTTATAAATCATGTGTTTGAATGTTTATTTATTTACTGGTGGAAATAAAACCCTTGAGTATAAAGTTTGCCTTGTATTGGAAGGGGATGTAGGGGGATCCGGGACAAAGCGGAACACTTACGCTTTAATTAGATGCACAAGCTGCAAAAATAAGGTAAACATGAATATTTTTTTACCGAATTATAACATGGACTGTTATTTTAGAGTATGTGTCCATGATATGAAAGTTCTGTCACTTCAGACTCTGATAAAATAGCTGTTTAACACGTTTCCTGCCACAGTAGAAAATTCCGTAAACATACAGACACGCGAAAATGGCTGTTTAGCAGTACACGTGGTTGATTGTACAAATATTTATCTACTTGATATTACACTTTCTATTTATACTATCACTTTAGCGTGAGTGGTACCCAAAATTTCATAAAGGTTGGTAGTTATGTGATCAAATTAAAATTGATGCATGTGCCGAAAACGGTACACGTGTCAGGGAACGTGTTAAAAAATGTTCTACAGTTTTTCGACTTTGTCCCACTAGGGGGGTACTTTGAAATTTATTCAGGGATAAAGTGAAAAATAAGTCTGAAAATGAGCAATTGATAAAAATCAAGTATTCATCAAGAATAAGAGCTTTTGAAAAACAAATTAAAAAACTATTTTGGAAAAGTTTAAAAAGGTTTTTATTTTAAGATAGAAAGTTGAAGTTCACAAGAATTCTTTTCATTTCTTTTTTGTAGACAATAGTTCGTTTTTTATCTCTGGAAATACAAAAATACCGTGATACTGTCGCTAATTTCGCAAAAACTTCACAGCAAATGATTCATTATGAGTTTCAATTCTCTTTATTTGAGCTACAAAATATTAAGTAAAAGAAAAAAGAACAATTTCACTTCGCTCCACAATTCAGTGAAGAAGAAATATTTAAATTTTACGTGAAATTAAAAGGTTAGTATTTTTGTTTGTGTATTAAAATGAAGCTAATTTATTATACTTTATATCATTTAAGTTATAAAATAAAAAACTAATACATGTAGGAATAACACGTTACTTACATGACTTCAGAAATTACAATTTTATGTATGAAATTCTAAAATTTGGTTTACAAATACTAATTACGTTTATTCACTAACAATTTGTGTCAGCCATAATATGGCTTCTTTTTATGACGTAACTACTATATCAACCGTTGGATAGTACTAGGTATAGTTTTTTAAAAAGCTTTGTTCTTGTTACCTATGAAATTTTATCGCATTTCATTTCGTTCTACATCCTGAATCTTGTATTTTTGTTTTCAAATAAACATTGTACTTTATTTCGTCTGGTGTCAATTACTGGTTGATGAATCTATCAACTACTAGCGCCTTTAGAAATTTGAAGTGTCAACTACTGGTGCAGTTTAGGGGGTTCAATTTTTTTTTAACGAAGCTTTATTATAGGATTATTTGTCAATATTAATGAATTCAATTCATTTAAAAACAGTTGATGAATCAAGTTATCTACCTACAAAATTGCTTACTAAAAATAGAACTCTGTGATAATAATTATAATGGGATATGAGTCTTTTAGTGTCAACTACTGGTACATTTACCCTACTATTATTATGTAGAAATTGATAATATTTCACTTTGCCTTACCATTTCGCTTTGTCTTGGTTTCCCCTACTTGTGGAACACAATATACAGAGTGATCCAATTTTTTCAGCCAAACGTTGTCATTATATTCTATGGGTATAAATAAGAAAAGAATGTTATATAAAAATACGTCGTTTGAAGCTTCATTAAAAAGTTATAACTAAAATACAACATACGAAGGGAACGATAACAGGCTTGCGGTTACTATAGTACAAGGTAGGAATAGTTTAGCGATATTTACATCTAATTTGTTTATGCGTGCTGTATTTACTGTCTGAGGTTGTTGAAGGTATTAAAATACTCCTAGCACTTCTAAAAGCAGTTAATACTCCATTAGCCTGTTACCGTTCCTTCCGTATTACGTATTCCTGTTATAGTTTTTTAATAATACTTCAAACGACCTATCTCTACATAACATTTTTTTCTTATTTATACTCCCAGAATATACTGACAGTGTTTGGCCAAAACACTAGGTCACCCTGTATAGATAATAGGAGGGTCATACATAATAGGAATTATAAAATTAGTATAGTGCTCGAATTAAAGATTGCTTAAATGGTTCGGGTTGTTCGGAAAATTCATAGTGAAATTCATTAATGAAAACTTCAAGGTAACATTTTTGTATAATATTTACATTTGATTGAACAACATTTCTTTCAATGGTCTCTTGTCATCTGGTCATTTGATGATTCTATTTTCAAAAAACTTTTTATCATTCTATACAAACAATTACTCCAAATGACTTTCGTGCGCCTGTAGATCACCGAATCTTTTGTCTTTAACTCACCTACATACTTTAGGTCAAATCGGCCCAGTGCGGCAATTCGACATTTAACACGTTAAATGTCACAGTGGAAACTGCCATACCCAGTTAGACATATTTCAATTTTCTGTTTTAAGTATAAATCGCAAAGGAAAAAAATATTTTATTATTTCAACGTATAGTACTTACTTTATATTATTCTTATTATAATAATGATATTGAAAATTGTATAAGAATTACTAGTAATTTAATAGAATAAAATTTGAGGCGCCGGTCACCGGTGACCCCATGACAGTCAACGTGTTAACACGTTGAATGCCACAGTGGAAATTGTCATATCAAGTCGGACACAATACTCTGTCCTATTTTAAATATAAATTCTGGTGAAAAGAATATTTTACTTTTTGAACGCATGGCTATTACCTTGCACTATTATTGCAACATTAATATAATCCCAAAATTTTATAAGAATTATTAATTATTTCATGAAATATAATTTGAGGTGCCGATGACCCCTACAGCAGTCAACGTGTTAATAACTTTTTAATAAAACATTAAATTTACATGAAGTGTACCTACTTCTATTAAAATTACTTGAAGCATGTGTTCCTCGTGTCAGATTGTTTTTGATACTATTTATGTGAAGTATATATGTTTGTTACACTTGCACCATTTGGATCAATTCAACCAAAATGAGAGTCTTGCTTGTCTTTTGAAAGAGAAAAACGCTTATTTCGCTTATCTTCGTTGTATCCGATTCAGTTCTATTGTAAGGTCGTAAACTCTGTCTCTGGATTTACTCATAATAGGACATTACTTGACTTCTTTGTTAACCACAGACGACGATGTAATACCCAAGTCAAGCCACAACAATTTTTATCGGCTCATTACCGACACGTGTGGTCTAGCATTGTCTTGTAAGAATGTGACTCCTTTTCTATTGACCAATGTAGGACGATTTTTTTTAATTGTTACATTAATTGATCCAACTGCAAACAATACTTATCTCATTATTGAACAGAAGCTGGGAATAAATATTTCTCTTCCAGTCTCACCAATATATCGCTCATTTGCCGCAACAACGACACAACTCAAAAAGAAGGATTTTTGGGAAAACGAGTTTGAATGTTTCAAATCACTGCAGTTTTATAAGAACATCTGTCCTCGGCGACCGTCCTCTCGTGGTAAGTTTTGGAAGATCAGTTACATCATTCTATCAGTAGAAACTATAAACAAAAACAGTTATTTCTATGCCAATAACTTAAAAATGGCGAATATTTTACTGTGTCGTTGTTGCAGTAAATGAGCGATATAAATACAAAGCGGAACCTACCTTATACATATTATAGATTGTCATTACATACCAAAAATTTACAGTATTCGAAAACTTCATCAATATCAATCAGAAATAAACCTAATCCTAAAGGTCCAAGGTGAAATCCTTGAGATACATCAAATCGATTGCTAATGACGTCGTTGACCACCTGTTCACTGGTTTCAATCAAACTTGCAGACCAGACAAATAAGTCACCAATGATACCCAAGGATCGTAATTTAGTCAGCAAAATGGCGTGACAAACACAATCAATGTTACTAAAAGTGCATAACCGGATAAAGGGGTTAAATGTACCCTTAGACCAAATTTAACTTGCAATGGACCATTTGAAGGGTACATTTGTCCCCCTTATCCGGCTATACCCTTTGAGTAAACAGCATCTACCTGTAGACCTGTTATGTTCCGGGTAAGATAACAAGAAACCGAATCATCTATATGTATACATGCATATTTCGGTAACTACTCCTTAACTATATACATGGATTATAACTTTCGAAAATTCAACGTAACAAGGTGTACGTGAAGTACTGACGTACTGAAATTGGAAGTCGAAGTCACGTCAAAATGGAAGTCTGTCTGACTGAAAATTCATAGACAGATATACAGGGTGAGTCTAGTAACTGGGCCGGACTATAACTCTGTTCCTATTCCAGATAGAAAACAGCTGTAAAGAAAAATTTTTCATTGTTTAACAAGCTCTATCTTCGTGTAGTGCCATTTTTTACAGAAGTGCATCGGTGTAGTTGCAAAGCGCTATGGCACTTTTCTTTTAAATGGGATTTTATAATTTTTTTGCATAAACTGATTCCTCTCATTCTGTGTATAAAATGTATAATGTAAGGTCATTGAAAACATAATATTTAGCGAGATATTTGCAACGTAAACTGTATGTAAGAACACGAGAATTATGGTAAACTGTGCGTGTGTAAGTACGATGTTAGTAAATGTAATATTGGCGTAATAGTTCAACGCTAACAATGTGTAAAAAGTGAAGTATATCGTAAAGTATTGTGTTGTCAATGGCCTTCAACAAACAAATTGTAGAATTCCATTTTAAAAAAAAGTACAATTGCACTTTGCAACTGCACCGATGCACTTCTGCAAAAAATCGCGCCATACGATGATAGGGCTTGTTAAACAATGTAAAATTTTCCTCTACAGTTTTTTTTTATCTTCGATAGAAACAGAGTTATAGTCCGGCACGGTTACTAGACTCATCCTGTATAGTGTCGTAGGGAAAGCGGAAGAGAAAGGGAAAGGGCATCGATTGCTAGGCTTGACAAACTCTGCCCTTGATGACTAGATGTACAGGTTGTTTGTAGAAAGCATTCGATTTGGAAAACCTCGCGAAAACAGGTTGACTCAATCTAAACGCTGAGTTGGGCATAGCAATTGATAAAGGTGGTTGGTCATCCACCGTACCTCTTTCAATAGAACTGGTAATAGTGATGATAAAACGTCCAGCTATAAAGCCACACTTTATGTAGGTTTTATATTTTTGCAGGGGGTAGAAAGCTTATTAGCAGTTACATATTCACGTATCTAGAGCATAAGATTCTGTATACAGACATGTCTGTAATTAAACATCAATATTTGATTCCCTCCCTTGAGTATGGGGAGACAAGTCAAAATTATATCACAAATAATAAAATAGAACACAAATTAAAGGAATTATTTGGCGTATGGTTGGTTAATATTCAACAATCATGGAATTTCGATAATGAAAGCCTTCAAGTGATAGACATTGTCCGGATTCACGTTCGACACGTGAAATCACATCTCTTGGAAGTTGTCGACGTACGATCTCACGTTTCACGTGGCTATGAGACCGGAATTGAGTCTCACAGTACGGTTAAGTTCGTTGGTATCAAATTCTGTTACCATCCTTGGTATCGATTTCGCAACTCGAAAACTGTCAGCGAACTGTAAGTACTTACATCACTGAAAAATTAATTGAACGTTAACTAAATATGTCTCGAACACTTTATAATTTTACATCGTGTTGTACAGTTTTTATTTTCAGTTTCTTTACATACAGTTATTACATGTTTCAAGACGCAGTATGTACTGTATATACATACGTGGGGCGCATCACTGGAACCAATTGAATAACTTCAAAAACACATACACAAATACTTATTTTTATAGAGAATAAACAATTGCATCAATTAACACATAAAGAAATACAATGATTCTATAAAAAAGTTAATGTGACCATAACACGACGGTCATGGTGAACTTGACCATGAATTTGAACAGCACATAAATAGGAAAATTCTGTCTACAAAGTTTAATTGAACCAGACACGAGAACAATGATCGAAAATAATTTTTCCCCACGTATACAGGGTGTACCACCTAACTTTATCACCTGGAATATTTCCTATGTAATTAAAATTTCGTAAAAATGGTTCCTACAAAAGTTGCATAGTTTTGTGTGGACCAGTATATAGTAACAAAAGTTTTATTCCGTTGTAAAGGGTTAACGAGATAACACGGTCAACTTCGTTTAGTACTTTTAGAAGAGGTACGATTTAGGAAACCGGTTGCTTAAATCGTACCTTTTACATGATGTTATAAAAGGTCATATAAGAAATTAATCTGTTCTTGGAAAAAGGTTAACTGTGTAATAGTAGGTGTATTAAACATCGAGCTACAATATCCAATTTAATTTGTGAATTAATTTTTTCCAAATAGGAAGTATAACGTAAAATATCTTGAGTGGTACGATTTAGGAAACTCTCCCCTGTTTTTAGACACTATATATTATGTTTGGTTTTATAGCTTTGTAGCTGGCATTATAACAAGTGCTATAATCTACGACAGAGTAACTTTCAAGTAAACTTGAACTCTTCTTTAAACAAGTCAGAATCCTGCAATGGAAACCATAAAGTGAAAAATGAATTTCTTTTTCAATCCTTGAGATTCATAGCGATGTGCTAACGTGTGTGTCGCTGACAGAGTAATCTGTAAATCTACACGATCATGTTGATCAACACAGAATATTTTTGAGAAAGGTACTTGAAAATGTATTGATAAATTATCATACATTGGATTGGTCACGCGTCGCAACAGAGTTATCGGATGATAAATTTCCAAATCGTTAAATTGAACGTAATAGACGCTGGCGCTTTAACTCGCCCTCACCCCATTGTGGTTTTATTGACAGGAAAACATGAAATTTGTTGTTTACCATGAGCAAGCAAAACACTTCAAATAACGTAAGCGAATGAGAAATTACGATTTATGTACTCATTCCGTCGGAAATAATTAACAGAAAAAATTCAATCAGTTATCTGCACTGAATATTTAACCTGTTGACCGGGGAATACGAGTTGACTCGTCCTGTGAAAATCATTCCGCCATAAAGAAGGCGCCTGTTACTCGCTTTCACAGTACATATTTGTTTTTGAATATTTAAACTCGTTAATCGAAGAAGACTATTTAATATATCATTTAAGAATTTCTCTGCGGTGGGTCAGATAATTTACCTTATTTTTATTTATTTTTAACTACAAACAGAAAGTGCCCATAGACAAATAATGACCCAATTAACAGGTAACATACGTGTATTGCCCTCCAAGGACACCTACTACACGCCCTATTATATGTTACTGAACATATAACTTAACTCAAACGATATAATATTGTTAAAAAAATAGTAAATTATGTCGTGTCTGTTCGGGCATGGCTCTTTTTATTGTGTCACTTAACGTGTTAAGGCTTTATTACACGGTGCTACATTTCTTAGATGTGTCTCATAAGTACACGTTATTACAAAATTTAATGCAGAATTATTCTGGTTTTAACACACTACTGTAATGCATTTTTAGCTTTCTTACAAGTCTATAACATCTATCACGATTGAAAGAAAGTACGAAGAATTCGAAGGCTAATAGCATCCATAATCGTTCATGAATTTTTGTCTTTATTAATCGTTTAATTCATGCAAAGTTTCTTAGGAGATATCAATTTTAGAAGTGCATACATATCAAGAGCAATTCATTATTTTGGGGGATTTTTTTAGTGCAAGAGAAACAGCATCTTGTATTTATGTTTTGTAAGTTGTGGATTCGATGATGGGCCCCTTGGAATAATCTTTCAATTTTCACGAATACAGTACATTAACACACAGTGACCTATATCGTAACCTATAACTAATACATTAATAAACCTTACTATTATGTGCTTTGGGGATATACCTACTTTTAATTAACGCCTTCAGTCATTATTAGTCGGACACGCATTAACACAACTCATAAATCAATATTACGAGTACAACCCCATCCATAAGTGTTAGGACACCTGCTGGTCTTACATAAAAGGTGTATTTGATCGAGATTATAGAACTTTTGCTAGTTTTATAAGATCATATTAGCAAAAATATATATTTACGTATATGTATTTACTATTTATATAATTAGTTTTCCCATTTATTGCGCTTGGCTTATGATTTTCCGTCAATCACATTTCAAAGAAATAGGACTATCGTGTACTCTTTCTCACTGAATACGCGATCAGTTACATGGCGCTAAAAAAATATATAAACATATTTTTCTTTTATTTCTAGTTAGATGGCAAAACATGATTTTGTGGAAAGCAAGATAGAACCGAATTATTATATTATGAATGATGTCAGAATGATTCTCTCATTGGTTTC
This sequence comes from Macropis europaea, assembly GCA_916610135.2. Classification (NCBI taxonomy): domain Eukaryota; kingdom Metazoa; phylum Arthropoda; class Insecta; order Hymenoptera; family Melittidae; genus Macropis; species Macropis europaea. The sequence continues at coordinate 27,574,594 of OU744345.1, forward strand.
TCATATGGTTCCTCACCAAATGTTTCTTATAAAATCGGTATCCAAATAATACTAATCTACAGTCAAAAATTATAGTAAATACATGTATGCATAATTAAACCTTCTACACAAATTATATTATTAAAAACAATTATTTTGTCTAATCTCCTTGAAAGAGGTCAATTCCTGAGTTACTTATGGAATGATTTGATGAAGAACAGTGCACCGTTATAAAACAAGTTGTACATTTCATTGATTAGGCGTTATTTGTCTCAACGTAATAAGAGTTAACATTTTATAATGAAAACGGGGACGAATGTTTTTACTTGACCTTTGCGTAGTCATAATAATTCGATTACCTAAATTAACCCTTAAAGGCTATCATGGGCGAAATTTCGCCCCTGATAGTCTTTAAGGTTAATGCGATTTTTGTTATGGTAGCTTTTAAGGGTTAAAATATTCGAGCTGTGCCGGGAATACATTAATTAATCGTTATTATTGTCGATTATAATCATAAGTGTGTAATAACGATGCGTGAATAGAATTCGCTGATAAGAAGCTTAATCAACAAAATTTATGATATACACCCTGTTGTTTGGAGTAACTTTAATTTACGATACACACGGCGTCGAATGCCACGGCCATGCCGATAAAATTACGCGCTCCACACTAATTAACCTTCATAAATTCTTCGTATATGTTCGAAATGATGATAACCCGGCGCCGTATGGTAATGCAATTAACACATAGAAAATCTGCTTCGGATACGTTATAGACCCGGTAAAGCAGCATAAAGTACCTCCACGATCCCTTAACACAATTATAGAATCGCATAAACGCTTTTGCATTGCACTGCGTCCATGTGCGTACAGTTAATACGCTCGTGTCTGAAAATAAGCTAAGATATACCTGTCTATTTGACTTTGTATCATTACTTATGAAATTAATTCAACTTTCGTTTGAAATATGTAATGTGTGCAAACCTAATTATTATTCGGAGTTAACAGTGAGGATCAGAATAAGAGATCATATTAACGTAAAAATTAATTGCATTGCATTTAGTACTGTACCACGAGTAAATACGTACTGCGAATATGATATAAATTTTTATTAACTGAGATGCTTACTAATATTTCAAAATATGACAAAAAGCGCTGGTTCAAATCATCTTTTCAACAGGTCGTTCAAATCATCTTTTTCTATTAAACAAGATCTTAGCAATAATTAAAAAAGTCACTTGACTTTGAAATAACCCTGAAAAAAAAATGTTGAAACTGTAATTCTTGTATCACCAAATTCCATAGTAAAAATAGAGGAAACATGTCCTTTATTATTCTTTCGTATAATAATTTAGACGCTATTTCGAACGATACTTATATTGGAACGCTTTATAGTATACTTCGTAATTTTGTAATAATTTACTAATAATTGTATGCATATGTGTATAACATTTTTTCTCTTATTTCTACTTGTAAAGCATTCTGGCTTTATGTAGTCGGGGAAACCTGAAGTAGCTTCTACACCAATATACGACAGGTAACAAGTATCAAAGTAAAACTTCGAATCATTAAGTATTTTCTGGTTATGTTACTATCGAATTTGCATCGTCAGGTGTGTCATTAACTGACGTAGAAAAAACGCACTTTTTTATTCATTGATTACATGTGAATGACACAAGTGTGAATGGTTTCTATTGTATTCGATATGCTGCCGTCTAGACTTTAGAGTCTAGACACTTGGTGCGATCAATGCCATGCATTATAAATGGGCTTAATATGCAGTTCGATGTATTTTCCCAAGTCATTCCACGTAATTTCATATACTGTAGTAAAAATAGTGACGTATGTGCCAATAATTTGTTTTTCATTACAGAAAATACGGGAGCTCCCGGAATTTTATCGAAATTGCATTAATTACCAAATTAAATGTGAAAGGTCAGAAAAGTGTACACATAACTACGCTTGGTACAATTAAGATGTTTTCCTTGTGTTATTTATATATATATGCAAATGTACAATTTACCACGAGAGCATTTGGTACATAGTTTAATTGCTTTAAGCGATTAACGTTAGATATATTGTAGCTTTGGTATTTACGGTACGAGTAATTGTCCAGTGAGAGTTACTGTGTCAATTAAGATGTAATTATGATTTACAGAATACTATAATTATATTAATATTGAATTTTGGAGTCCTTTCAGTATTGATGATACTGAAGATTTGTAGTCTGTTTTCCAGGAATTTCTTTTCTTTTGTTGTATTTTTTGTCTGTTCAGAACATCTCAAATATACATGAGTAATTGAAATGAAGCGCTTGTATTCTCTGCAATCAATCAAGTTTACACGGAGCACACATGTCGAATTTCGTTAATAATTGTATAGTATTTTGCTACAAGCCTGTTGCATTTGATTTTATTCCATAATTTCAGACACTAATTGCATGTTAATTACTTATTTATTTCCATCTAGCAGAAGTCAAGAGTCCATTAGCAAATCTATTTAGCAAGACAAAAAAACACATTTCTTAACACTTTCACTGCCATATCAGCCATATATGGATGACACTTAAGTTCAGTCATTATTTATTTGATTATATATATATATATATATATTATTAATAAATCTATCTAGTAAGGCTGAGTAGATTCAACAAACAAATTACGAAAGTTATTAATATTATTGATTAAAACAGGTGTAGGTTGAGGCTGTATGCATTTTGTACAAACATGTAGAGAGTTTGCCATTTTCAGCTAACACAGCGTGCAACAAAAATTTGTTGCAGAAATCACAGAGTAATTCATATCAAATGGTCAATACAATTATTATGGAAATTTGAAAGCAAACGAAAGAGTGCTATGTACGAAACATTTGACTCTAAGGATAATATTTCTTGGCAAAACGCATTTTCAAGTACAATGTTACGTACAGTAGAACCTCGATTATCCAAACAATGGTCATCCGTAAGTGGGTCATTCTATATCAGCTGCAAGCTAAAATTCTCATTAATGACACTGCATTCTTAATTCTATACCATTATGTACTTTACATTCTCAAATCCAATTATTATTTTTGTGCAAAACATGATCACAATGTGATCCATCCTGTTACTAATACAGTTCGAATCAACGAGGTCCTAGTGTAGTTGCAGAATTTACATTAACGTTCAAAAGTCTGAAATTACTGTTCTTCAAAATCGTCACCAAAAATGGTGACAATGACTGCCAGATTTGCTTGAAGATTTATTGCAATAAAGGAAACACGAACGAAAAGGTAGCAACTGTCTCGCAGATTATTAAGTTTTCATCATCCCTCCCTAATACTTTTATACAAAGAGAGATCTGAGAGATTCAGTTTAAGACATTGTGAACCATTGGGATAAATCTACCATTTTGCGTCGTTCAATTTCGTGCTGGCACATCAAAAGAAAATCCAATTAATGCGATCAGTTTAAACATTTAAATAGACATAATTGAATTTCTACATTTTATATTATTAATGACCATAACGCAGAAACTGTAATAGTTCAAGTTAAGACACTAGGTGTTCAATATCTAATTAAGGGTAAATTGTACGATCAGCACTGTATTAAATAAATACGAAAAAATGAGAAAATAAAATAGAAAAGTTAATATTATTACATCATTCTACTATTATTCGCTACCATTTTCTCTGTCACCTGAGAAACGGAAGCTTAATACCCATGCCAATAGTATGATTTGCTCTGTGTTGCTGATTAACCTTTTGGACTCCTAATTTTTTTGTTAATTTTCTTTCCAATATCTCCCTATTATTTTAAGTGTTTTATCTGAAATGTACTTCAAAAGACAATTGGTTGATAGGAACCAATTAGGTACAAATAATCATGTACCTGAACACTTCAAGGACTTTTTTTGTTACAAAAAAGGGTCATATACATGTAATATTGCTTATCTAAATAAAAAAGAAGATATTGCGAAATATAATACATATTTAAGCTGGCAATTTAAAAATGTCGAGTGTGACTCAGCATAGGACTACCTGTGAATAAAATCGATGTCGAGTCACACTCGACAAAGGAGTTCGAAGGGTTGAACGTTATTCGCGTAAAGGTTTTGCCAGTTGAGCTTCTGTTACTGTTATTCGAATCTGATTACGCGACGAGGGTCTGTAGATTGAAATGCAGCATGTTCAGAATTGATTTAAGGACAATTTTGAAGAAAGCATAAACGCTTAGTCGAAAGTCATAACAAACTATCTGAATCGAGTTAGCAAAGCCATTTGTTTGGCTGTCTGTGTAAAAACACTCATTTCCACTCCGGAAGTTCGGCGTTCTTGGTAAGTAAGCAGTAAGTGAACTTGATTGCGAGGCCAAGTGATGCATGCACGATTTCGTGGGGTCATAACAATTTCATAAAACTTGAACGAGAATCCCTACGATAATTGGAATTTTATTGCGACGTAAAAGATTTCAAGAGTATCATCGTAAAGGAAGGAACTTAAAAAGTTCGCTGCTGAAATGCGTTGTTATTTGAATATCGTTGGAAGTTTCTTTTGTCAAATTTTGTAGCTCATTCGTCTTCGGTGAAGCGAACTTTGAGAGCCGATTCACACGAGTCGTATTCAAACAGCGAAAAAATCTCGTTTGCCACTTACTTTTAGCGAATCTGAAAGTGTCTTTCAATGGTCGTTGGGAAACCGTACTTTTAACACTTTAACGGCCGCTATCACGTATTCGTGATTTTATTCATTCGAATGACGCCCATATAAAACAAATAAGCATTTCAAATACTATAACAAATATTTTCAGTACGAATCAAGTGAAAATTGTAAAATATCCAATACAAAGGGAATAATATAAAATGCTTAGTTAGTAAAAAATTCCTACAAAAATATCGAAAAATAATTAGTATTCGTAAAATATTAGCGGCCGTCGAAGCGTTAAGAGCCAGGAATGACGATGCGGAACGCGAGATGCGTCCGTAGTTCAGTTGTCCTCACAGAAGTTTAATTGCAAAGTAATTACTCAGGAATGAAGATTCATGGAGCAATAATTCCACCGTAATAACACGACGAATTTAAAGCAGCTTCAGCTCCAAGGAACACGTAGTTACCATATTTTTCCTTTCTTAATCACTTTATCGACATTGACTATGGAGCTATTTTCACAGAGGATTTTACAGCAGCCGAAAATTTCCGTGAATATTTCAGGTAGAAGTACTGTTATGAAGGTAACGGAAATTGCACCTGGGTAAAATTACGTCGAAATCGATATTCGGTACATAATGTAAGTGTATATCCACCAACACATACCATATTGAGCATATTGAACGTTCACACGATCGTTTACAGGGCAGCAAATAATTTTATTCTCGAGCCAGACAGAAAAGTTTCGTCTGATTGATGTACAGTAGGACGTCGGTTATCCGAACTGTAATTAATAACTAGACTGCGGATCTTTATACAAATTTACGTTTTTAGACTCCCACATTTTCTATGTTAATGCAATTAAATAAATAAAATTTCAACACGACTGCATTTGTTCCTTGAATCGTTTAAAATACGTACTATTTGTTTTGTTTAATTGTTAAATGTGCATCATTCACCTATTTGGATGTATTAAATTGTATAAACATCCGCAGTCTATTAATAACAGAATGACTCACACTGTAACTAGATTTCGCATGAAAATAATAATTTTTGGAAGTCTCTTACAAAATAAGGCTCACAAAAATGTTCGACGTTTCATTAACATATCTGAAAAACATTAAATTACTAATTTTAGGTTACTGTAATTACCCATTCATAAATAAATCAAATATTATTATAAAAAGTTATTTTTAAACGTTGGATATAAAATAAATTAAAACTAAATAAAATTTTGCCACTGCAGTAACAGGATATCCTGTACAGACACCCGGAGAATTTGATGCACATATCTAGGATTGTTTTTGACTACTGTGGTATCATCTATAACTTCGCTCAAGTTTTTCTTACGTCATATTATTCTTCATAAAAATTAAAATAATTTTTGTGACTACCATTTTTTCTATGTTTGTTAGTTTTTGAGTCATTCGGCTCAAAAGGTTCTCAAATCCCAACTTTGAAGGAAAGTTACACCCCTACACATGAATATCCACCGATAAAAGAATACGTGGAAAATATGTATTTTCGAATGCTTTACCCATATGCCACGTTTCATAAATATCGGCGTGTGTCAATTGGGTGATGTTCGTTGTTAAACAAATATTTATTCGAAACAATTCGAATAATGCCCAACTCTGGCTCTACTGCATAATAAGAAAAGGATGAATCAGTTTTTGAAAGGACGTCAGAGTATTTTGATAAAAGAAATCAGCTGCTCTCGCGGTATTCGTAGTCCTTGTATCTCTGTCTGGGACTGAATGAATTTATTTTAAGGGGTTCAAAAGCAGCTTAATTTCGTTGCGTAAGTACACAATACATATATTTGGCCGTTCAGCAAGCGAGCTTACTCTAATAGAGGCAGCCGATTTTGCCGCATTTGTATTTCGTTTCCGGCCAGACTCTCGGTTACTTTACATAGGAAAGTCGCTATACAACGAGACAGACATCTCGTCCAATTTAGAATACAATATAAACTTAAATTGCAGCATTGAAAAAAATACAAAAGAAAGCGCGACTTTTACGTAATCATCCATTACAAACCTCTTCTTTTGGAAGATCGTTACCATTTAGTTGCGACTCAAGGAGCGTTTTCTTCTTCTTTGAAAAACAAGATGCATTCACTTCTTATAAAGGACGTCTTCGTTACACTGTCACCTAGAAATCTCGAATTTCCAGGAGAAACGTCTGCCTTTTTCTAAAGCGAAGAAGAATGTCTCCGAGACAGGAGAGAACAGTCAGACATCGACCTTTATTTCGCTGGAAGAAAGTTACAATTGAGCATCTTGTTTCGAAGGTGGTATAAATCCAACATTGGAAAATGTGGATAATATAGTTGTGAAAGAAAATTATGAAGAAATATCTATGCTGGCGTGAAAATAAGTTCAGCCATTTAAAGAAGTTGAAAATATATTCTTTTTGAAGATGGAGAAAGTTCTAAAATTTAAAATACCCTGAACAGCGACGCAAGAAAATATAGTACAGGGTGCACCAGTGAAGTGGGAAAAGTTTTAAAATGCAATCATTAAATGAATTTCTATTTTAACACAAATTTGTTTATATATTTTTGTTAGATATAATATGTGATTTTATTTTTTGAGAATAACACTTGACAGGTGAGCACCATTTCGATCCACGCATTCATTTATGACATCTCGTCAGGCCAGAGGTATTATCAAAAAATACCTAACTGGGGGTGGCAGTATCACAGCAATTGTGCGGAGAACTGCGGCTACAGCAACAATGCAATGCACACATTTCCAGATGCAACAAGTTCAGTCAACATTTAGCCGGTGAATTGCGCAAGTACACAGAGAGTGCTAAGTGCTATAACTTTTTGAATTTTGGAAATTAATTTGCCTAGGTGTTACTATGTCGAAAAAAAAGTTGAGAATTGTTAGTGAATCAGACACCAGTAAAGAAAACACTTGTTCCAACGTTTTTGAAAATATAGAAAGTGATAATGACGATGAATTTGTGTTTCCAAGAAAAAGAAATATAAATTGAATTATATCATCCGATTCTGACTCTGATATTGATAACGGGAACAATAGTGATCGCAAATTATTTGATATCCAAGAGATATTGCAAGAATTAGTTATTGAAAAAGTGATCAATATTGATAATGCCGAGGAGAGTGTAGTTGTGTGTGGTAAATGGAATACCTACTTAGATCATTTGTGTTCAGCCCATATGCCCGTCACCCAAATTCGGGTGACATGGCCCATTGGGAACTTTGCGCGTCACCCGAATTTGGGTAACATGGCAGTCAATGTGTTAAACTTGCAGCTCAACCGAAAAACAAAATGTGTCACTTATTTTGACCTGCTTAATAAGTCTACGAAGGTTCATCAAAATCGGAGGCAGACACTTGGGCATGTTTCCTTGTTAATATTGTGAGTGAACTTTATATATTACCGCCATAAGCAAAAGAACTGATCGCACTTTCCTACCAAAAAATATTCTCCGGTGCCAACAAATATTTGTCATACAACTTCTGTTTTACGCGAGGACAATTTCAGAATGCACCGTCTATCAGGGATGTTCTCTGATACGAAATCGACAAAAGCAAGTCTACTTGAAGAACTTCCTGCTTCACTGCATCCAGAAGTTAAGAAGTCCTTTGGACGATTTCGACGAAACTTGCAAACCCGAGCAGTTTTACACCGTAGCAAATATTTCCGTCTGATGCGTTTTAAGAAAAGTTAACAACTTTGCCTGCTTCGTTTGTCGAAGATCATGTAATTTAGTTTACCTTTCTCTGTATAAAAAAGTGTGTCTAGAATTCGCCGAAGAAAAGTGTCTTTCACTTTTAAACTAATAATAACTACGCTGACGTTATTGTTTTTCGCAATTCAGATTAATATTTGCAATCTTTCAGAATACAAAACTAATGATAAATATTATTCCTGTTCTGAGTTTCGAATTTTTATTTCCGAAAATACGTAACATAGTCCTCAGTTACCTGAACCAATCGGGGAACACGCTGTTCGGATAATCAAATTTTTCGCAGAATCGGGCAACATGTTATTGTGACGAATAGCATTTATTATACTCTCTCTATTTTCCAAACTTTCATGTATGTATACCATAACTTTTGAATTTTCATATCTGGCAGACTTCATGCTTTTTAAATTGTAGGTTATTGCATTTTTACCAAAATTAATTTAATGTTCTCACTTCCTTTAACACTTTGACTGCCAAACTGAATTCTCTGAAAATGACAAACTTTCTAAATGTTTATACGAAATTAGTATAACGACAAATTGTACCCTTTTTTAATCAATACTATTAGTAACTTTCATAATTTCTGTACTGCTTCTATTATATGATGGGTGAGGAGAAAAAACAGGGAACGTCCATTTTTATTCTAGTGTTCAACTTGAAAAAAAATTAAAATAATGTCAAATAGTTATTTCTATGCTTATTGCTCTCCTGGTGTTTAATTAGAGTATAACCTCATGTTATAAACAGTAAAATTAAATTACTTGAACCTTGTCTCTTTACTAGTAGACTAAACTATTAAAAATGGATTTTCTCAATAAATCTGTTTTGGAACATTCCTTGTTTGTTCCCCTTACTGTTTAAATACTATACGGTGTATTTATAAACACTATATATGATCAAATAAATGATAATTGAAGCTATGTGTCACCCACATATGCGTGATATGACACTCAAAGTGTTAATACCAAAATTTGCTGATTTTATCCAACTTCATGTATTAATGAAGCAAAAGAATAATAACGCCGTGTTATTATAAAGCAACTAACAAATTCTAAATTCATCAATAGAACCATACGAGACAGCAGCAAAGGAACCAAGTTACTTGGCATAAGCCCGTGCTTCGTTCGTATAATAATAATAATCTATCATACCATCTAAAAATATTAAGTTGGCCCCGAAATCTCTTCTACACCTACATCAACAAAAAAAGGAAGTCGTATGGCATAACGTTCCTCCCCAAAGCGAATAACTTTCATGCAAGCGATTTTTCCGTAGTTTCGACTGTTCATGAAATAATTACGCGCATTCAGTTAAATCAGATATACTATGAAAATGTACAGGCTGCGATGAAAGTTTGGCAACTTTAATAAAACATATTTCGTATAAATGAATGTATTCTAAAAGTATTCGTTATCTTTGGATTCACTACTTAATTCTCTATTTAATGGTGTATATATGTTGTGCGTTTGTTTTATTTCAAGATTTCGAACAAACATGAAGAAATTCGTGTCTCTATAATTTCCTTGCACATGCGAGGAAAACGAGCGGACAATGTTCTTAGAAGACAGTTGCCTAAAAAGTTGTCAAACTTCCATCGCACCCTGTAAAAAAATATCACCAATTAGTGTGATTGTTTTACATCCGTACAATACCGAGTTCAGATTGATCACCCGACAATAGAACATGTGAGTACAGTCACACTCCTCGGCGCAATTAACTTTCACAGCAACATGGCTACCTTGAGTTATGACCAATTCATAGGTGGCCAGTCTCTGTACTGTTTGATACACTATATGCACATATGCGAGACTCTCAAGTTTACACCGTTAATAACTCATCGGCAATATTACGCTTCGCCAAACGCCACGACACACAGCCGATAAATTGCTCCGTTTACCAGACACGCATTGGTCCGTGAACCCTTTAATCCATGAGGGACCATCGATATTGCACAGCTTTATTGTACGTACTCCCCTTATCGCAATTTCGCAGGTTTGATGCTTAATTTGACACAGAATTTTACAAGTATTAGCCATACCGTGATGATAGTTACCAGAGGTTTCCGGCTGTAAGCCGTGTCCTTGCGAAGTTATATTTCGACATTTCGCCAGCATTGCAGTTATCATCATCAGTACTCTGAAGACACACTAATAATGACATGCGTGTGGGAAACTTCTCTATTTAAGCCTTTGACTGCAAAAGGCGTATATACAGGGTGACCCATTCAAATCGACCCAGTCAAGTATCTTCGAAACTGTTGATGATACTAGACAATGTTTCAAACAAAAGTTAAATGGTTTCAGGAGGCACATTATTTGATGTGAGTGAGTGTTTCCTATGTGAATGCGTAGAGGACATATGAGGGTCCACTTTATTTTTTAAATGGAATTATATATTTTTGAATGCACTAAGCGATGCAGCTCTACATTCCCTACACAAAATTACTAGACCACTTATGGCGAAAAATCATTAGTTTAGAAGATATTGTAATTTTAGTATTCACAAATGTATTATCGCTGATTTTTAGAAGAATGAGACGCTTGAAAATCTGTATTCTTCATTCATTTTACCCGTTTTCTCAGGATCTGAAAAAGCAAATTTAATGCAATTTTTTTGTGGTGAATATTAAGAAATTAGTGAACACACTGAGTAAAGGAATTTGGAAAACAATGCCTTCATTTAGAGATAAAAAATGATCATTCATCACTTTCTGAACGGTCTGTTAAGCATCACGTAACTTTCATTCTAAAAGGTTTACAAAAAATTGTGCATTCAATATATTCAGAATTATTAGAGAAGCACTCATTGTCAGTCAAAATTTGATTGAAATCGCTTCAGTAGTATGGGAGAAAATGGGTCCTGAATTTCGACAATTTTCTATATGGAGAGAGCTCCGTTATGGGTCCCCTTAAAAGGGTAAAGGGGTGTTAGACGGGTAAAATCGATGGCTTCTGTTGGGTTGGATTGAAGAGTGGCTAATATCTAAAGCCATATTGTATTTTAAAACCAAAAAACTTAAAACATATTAAAAATTAAGGAAACTACAAAGCGCCAAAGTGGGCGCAGCACAATGCGCAGGTCCAGGTCGTGAACACGATTTCAGTTGAATGACTCATCTGAAAGTAAATTCGTTATAAGTGAGCCTTCTCTGCTCAAAATCTACAGGGTGAACCTTTGTTGAAAAATATTAATAGAAATTCGCGAAGTTGTACAACAAATATAGACTTCGTAAATTTTTTCTGTAATATTTATCTGAAAAAATGTTTAATCAAATTCTTCAGAGTCCTGAGATCTTGTTGAGCGAGTTCCACATTGTGGAGAAAAGTGTTGTGTAGGTTCAGTTAAAATTTCAACTGTAAATATCGATCCTTTTTCGATTTATGATGTTTACCGTCTTGAAGAACATCGCTTTGAGAAAAACAGCTTTAAAGTTTACCTGACGGCGTTCACCTGCCTGCACACGCCGTTACTTTTCGAGCTGTAGCTTCCGTAATTTTGCGAATTTTTCAACGAATTTTTCTTTTCAAATATTTCTAAAAGATGATGCTTTCATAAACAATCGGAAAAAAACATTGATTGAAACACCAATTACAGGTTTCATTTAGTCAACTGATCAATTAAAAATAGGAGAAAGGTATTCCAGACGGCGTTGAGTTGATAACCAGTGTTCTTGTTGATGTTGTTAGGGTGTTTTTCGGTCTCAAGAGTTTTCTTGGGAAATAGCCTTTGGGTCTCCCTATCATCCATGGTCAAGTCGTATTCTGTGTCCTGTAATCATTTGAGATTCGGCTACAGCTGACTGGATATAGTCTAGTTTGGTAAACCTCTCATGTTCTTTGACACATGTGCTAACGCTCCTCCTAGTTTCTCGGATGTAAATCTTACCGCACGAGCATGATATCTTGTAGACACCTGATACAGACAGCCGTGAAGAGGATCTTTAAAGGAGATAAGCAACTGTACAATCTTGGTTTCAGTTATGAACATTGTTTTGATATTATTCTTTTTCAGTATTTTCCTAACACGGTTTGCTGTATCCTGAATGTAGTGAAGAAAGGCTAAGGCGTTTTCTTGTGTTGCGATTATGCGATACCGTACTGTACAGGGTGCGATGAATGTTTGGCAACTTTTGTGTAATAAAATATTTCTCATATAAATGAATGTTTTATTTATATAAAATTTTAAATGACATGCTATTAGGGATGGAATCAAGTTCAATATATACTCACGAATCTAAGTCAATTCCAACACAAAAGTTTCACTCCATGGGATTCGAATACTATTCATAAGAACTGATGTTTTATTTTATGTATTTGCAAAGTATGTACTCAAGAATTATATATGTTGGTTTCGAACCCCGCGACAAGTACCTATAGCGTTAGAGAATGTACTTGTAAATATTTTGTTGTTCGAAAGAATCGAATTTTTTAACAGTAGTACTTGAACCCTGAAAAACATAAACTGCACATATCATGTACAGTCACTCACGAAAGGCTTTGTGCATCCCATACAGAGGCCATTTTGATTAAAATGAACAAACACTTCGTGTAATATCTTGTTTATTTATTAACATATGAGGTAATAATAACAATTTTATAATAAATTTTATTATTCTACAGAAATATTTGAACAGTTAAGAAGAAAATTAATTATGCACCTTACAAATGTGATCGTACACTAAGAAAAGTAAAGTTAGTACATTCTATGCCAAGAAGATTAAAAGCTGTTTTAGAGGCAAAAGGAGGCCCGAATAAAAAAAAGAATTTGTAACCCGTAATCTTAAAAAGTAAGACTGTACGAACACTTTTGTGAAACACAACATTCGTTTTTTTTCATTATCTGTTCAAATATTCCTGTAGAATAATACATTTTAATAAAACTGGCCTGTTTATGGAGTGTACGAAGACTTTTATGAGTGACTGTACATACATATGTACAATACAACATAAGTAGTGTACTGCGACTTCGCTTGAATTGAATATTTCAACCAGAAAACTATCATAGGAGGATCACGTGATATCATTTTCATCAAAAACAAATGACACAATTGTACAGAATTGAAAACATCTGGTTAAAGTATTCATAAAAGTTTCGAATATACTTGGTCAAGGTTCCAGTATACTTCAAAGTCTCGCGTACATTTCGCAATGTATTTATAAAACATTCGTACTTATCTCGACTAGGTTCGAGTCTACTCAGAAGTATTGCTTCTTTTCTTTGAACATCCATGAACTGTTTGAACCCATCCAGTCAGATTCGAACCTACTTGCATTGTACTTGGATCCCATCTCTACATGCCACACCTACCTTTTTGTCCCTAGGAGAATAGCGTACGTTTCAACGATTTCAACGACCTACAATACGAAGTCATTGTAGCACGTGATGGAATCAATCTGGAAGTGATAAGAAGTGTACAGGCTTCGATAGTTCAACGATTGCAGTGTAGCATCGAGACGATCAGACTCCGCTTCAAGCACCTTTTATGACGCAAGAATCATTGACTTACTCCTTTATTTAACGTCAAATGATTTTGTATTATAGGCCGTTGAAATCATCTAAACATACGCTATTGCTCTAGGTATAAAAAAGTATAGCATGCCATTTAAAAAAATAGAGTTGACCTTGAAATCCCTGAAGACCACCCCGCCTACAAAAAAATTATTACTGGAATGTTATAGCTCCCTCGGTACCATACAACTTTTGTAAATAAAGTTTTTTCCTATCTCAAGGAATAACGGAGATATTTCAGGTGGACAAAGTTATTGCCCCACCTTGTAGAAATTCTTGCTGAACTAATCATGAAGACCAGAAGTAATATTATGAACGGTGGTTATATACACAGTGTTTCGGTCATATTGACTTCCTTATTATCTTCATTGCCTTCAACAGTACATAAATGTGCTCTTCTAAGATGATGCAGTGTTGTACTTTCAAAGCCACCGTAACCATTACACCCTAAAATAGGCTTAGCTAATATATTTAGAATTATGTTTGCTCGAGGTCGCTCCAACTTGCACGGTACTTCTTCATAATTACAATTTGCATTATTTAAGATATATAAGGAGCTGTAATAAAGATCATTAAGTACATGTTCATAACTCTGGATTAACTATGAACACAATGCTTACGGCTCTGTGTTGAATACATCTGCGTGTTATACATACATATACAGATAGTTAAGTATGTAGTCGGAAAAGTGTTTGACCCTGAGTATTACGGCATTTTGTATTTAATTATAAGCGCAAACATTAAACAATAATCTAAAAGCCGTTTTTAATAAATATTTTTTAATTCATGTAACAATTTGAAAATAAATCAACATTTCTATAGAAATTAAAATGTTTTAGGTGTCTTAATTAATATTTTTCAGATTAATACAGAAACGTATATTTTAATATTTTGTGCACATCCCTCAGACTTTGTTACAGCTTTGACATTGATTTTACAAGTTTGGCTGTCACCAATAGGGTTGTTTTATGCCATTTTCGTTGACGATATATTTTCAGCATATCCTTATTAACACGTTCCCTGACGCAGTAGAAAATTCCTCTACCTAGACAGACATGCAAAAATGGTTATTTATTAATATACATGGTTGATTGTGCAAATATTTATCTATTTGATATTACACTTTCTATTTGTACTATCACTTTAGCGTGAGTGGTACCCAAAATTTCATAAGGGTTGGTAGTTATGTGACCAAATTAAAATTGATGCGTGTGCTGAAAACGGTGCACGCGGCAGGAAACGTGTTAACAATATTGTATTTTGTCTAAAGATTTCTTTAAATGTTGCTAAAATGGCTGTAAAGACATAAGCCACAGTTGATACGCAGTAACATGAGACATAATATAAAGTGTAACGTACGAATAAGAAATCTCACCCAAAATTGACACAAGACGATTTGTATGAAATTTTAGTATGATGTAGTACCTAAAAAAATATTTTGCACGCTCTTTTTATCGGTAAAAATTCACAACGGAAGGGTGAAAACATCCCTTGAAGTTGGAGTTAGGAAAAATAATTCGTTGAATATGTCGAAAAGTATTCGGTGCAGGGAAAAGTTTAACCGCGCAACTTATGTATTTTTTTAATCGCGAAATACTGTAACTATACAGGGTGGTCCACACAATTGCTACAAGTCATAACACTTTTCTCACTGTAATTGGAAAAAATGTTAGAGAAAAACGATGAATGATTAAAAATCACTATATTTGTAGGACTACATATTTCTTGCATTTGCAACAATTGAATTATTTTTTTAAATGGAAATGTAAAATCATAATGTTTAAAAATCATTATTTTTTTAAATGGAAATATAAAATAAAATGTTAAATGGATTTGTTAAATTAAGCAGAAGACAGTTTCTTTATTTTATGTTTGTATTTTCATTATCGACACTTGCATTATTTTCCTTGAAATGTACAATGACCAACATGAAGAAAGTTCATGCTGAAAAACTTTCCATTACCCTAATTTTCTCTCATCCGAATAGTTATGTCTCCCTGTGAAGTCGCGTATTGGATGTTTCACTGCAATGAAATCGATCTGAATTAATGCAGACCCATTGTCTCTGTCAGTCGATATTAACCGTTTGAACTCCTAATTTTTTTGTTAATTTTCTTTCCAATAACTCCCTATTATTTTAAGCGTTTTGTTTGAAATGTACTTCAAAAGACAGTTGGTTGATAGGAACCAATTAGGTACAAACAATCATGTACTTGAACACTTCAAGGATTTTTGTTTGTTGCAAAAAAGGGTCATATACATGTAATATTGCTTATCGAGGTAAAAAGAAAATATTGTGAAATATAATACATATTTAAACTGGCAATTTAAAAATGTCGAGTGTGAAATGGAAATCAAGTACTATTTCATTTAATGTTTATACAAATGTAACAGATATACATTAGTGCAATAAACTTTATGTTTTTGTTAACTGCAGTAAATCGCACATCGAATGAAAAAAAAATGAACTTGTTCTCTCTATAAATAATTGAGCTATAGATCGATTTATTCAAGCGTACCCTGGTGTCCAAATATTTTTTTTTACTCACTGTAGCAGTACCTGTGAATAAAATCGATGTCGAGCCACACTCAACAAAGGAGTACAAAGAGTTAACTATTAACTCTCGTCTGAAGCATAGACAATTGGACAAATCTGGACAGTGATGTTGCGCATAAATTTTCAACGGGCTGAACTTTTTTTTTATCAGTGCCCTGTTTGGACACAGAGAGCGGTACAGAACGCACGTCATATTTACGAACATGAAGGATCGAGTTGGGGAGCCGTCAAATACACGCGGTATATTTTTTACGCGCTACAGGGCCTCTGACAGAAATTAACGATGCAAATTTTTCGAGGAAGAAATGCTACGATGGTTCGTGTCACGGAAGCAAATAAAAATGAATAGAAATACATATGGTTTCTCCCCTGCACGGCCACGTTGTTAAAAAGTATAAAGAAGAGTACGCTGAAAGAATCATGATCCAATTTCCACTACTCGATGAAGGCAGAAAATCACATCTGCAGCGGTTTGGCCTTTTCCAAAGAAATTGTAATTAATTTTCCAGACTGTCCACAACTCCGAACACTTTGAATCACTCGAGAGAAAATGCAATATTTTCGTTCTTGTTAGTATCTTCAATTTTAAATTAACCAGTGCCCGATAAAAGAACTTCTTCCAATAATTTCGCTTTAAAGGAAATACAAGAACATTCGAGTTGCTTTTACTTTATACTATTTCAAAAATTATTCTATTTAATTTTTATTGAATAAAACGAAGGTTTTTATGGAACCTGATTTAGATAGCAGTTTTTAGAATGTTAAAAATATTAGTAAACTATTATATTCTTTTGAATTGACAAACCTTTTCGAGGAATTAAAATTAAATTTCAATAGCAAGCAAATATTTTGGAAGTTGTAACTAAATATAAATTACTGTATATATTTCCATGTGCATCATTGTTGGTGAAGTATAATTAAGAAAGTTGTTATTACTTAGACTCAATAAGGGGTGTTAGCGCAAATCTTTTTTCGTAACTTTTCCTGTAAGTTCATTAATTGTATCATCAATAAGTACCTAACAAATATTTATTTTTTAAACTGCACTTACTTTTGGACTGTACATAATCCGTGACAAACAGCGTTTGTATGAAAATGAAATATATTACTTACTTGGTACAATAATCCTTTTTAATATTTAATATTAATGTCTGAAATATGATGTTTAATGACATAAAGTAATATATGAACTCGATTCTATAATAATTAAAAACGTATTTAAAAAGAAGTAAAATCCGTTCCGAACATCCTGAGAATTTCATGTAGACATTTAATTAACTCTCATTCCAATTATTCTATTTGTGGAATTTCTACCTTGCATATCTCAGTAATTATCTTAACATCGCAGCTTTCATAAAATTCCATTTATTAAATCATACATTAATTAACTCACTTCTTTATTAAATTCTGAATACATATTTCTTTTTCTTTCATGTTTCCGATAAAAATTGATAAGAGTAATGTAAGTTTATAACAAAATTGCTTATCTTCCCTATAGTTGCTCATAAAAAGATTAACATTTTTTAAATGATATTTAAGGATATAAAGTAGCTGATGCAAAAAAGGTAATCGTATCCGTTTGTTTCTGACGTTATTTTATTTTAAAATATATAAAAATTACATTATATATAGTATAATATATTATATGTAGTATAAGATTATTATAGTATAAGTGTTTATATGATAATATTAATATTAACACGCATGTTCCAAAGTCTACATTGTCAAAAGATCAGGATCAGTATAAGATATACTGTTATATTATGGCAATCTCACCAATAACCTCACCCAGCTTACCAGCATCAATTATAACATATTGTATTGTGTATGTGTACATTATCCACAAGGGATATGATTATCCCAAATCATAATGTTTGCTGAGTACACTATTTGAACCACCTATTATTAACTTGATCCTCAGCCTGTATTAGTACTCCTTTAGCTGTGAAATAATTCAAGTCAAAGCTAATAATTCGGATAACACCGCAATGAAACTATTTCATTATAAAACGGCATATATAAATACATATTTAGACATATCTTTAAGAAAAGAGCAAATTTAGTATAGCTTCACGTTAGATTAAGATTACAAACTATTAGTCTCACGAAAAATAACTGTTTGATGTCAAAAACTCTAAATTACTGAAATATTATTCTTTATTACTTTCACGTTGAAAAATTTGTTAAGATAAATTACATAATCAAAATACTGTCGGGTACAAAGGAGAAATATTTCAAATGTTATTTTAAATAACAAGTACTGCAGGAATGTAAATAAAATATCTCAAATGGAAAACGAAATTTCAGGAAGTAAGATATTTTTATTTTAATTATCTACAGTATAATAAAAATAGAACATGTTTGTATGTTATTTTTGCTTGTGGTACACCAAATAAAATATATTATTAATCTACTATAAATATTTTAGATACCTTCTAGTGGTAAGAATAAGGCAAGGAAAGAAATAAAATCATGATTGAACAAAGCGTAAATTTCGTCAAAGCAAATGTATTTCTAATTTAAATACAAATACAGTAGAACCTCGATTATCCGAACTTCAGTCATCCTAAGATTGGTCATCTTATGTTAATTACAACTTAAGATTATTATTAGTGATACTGTGCACTTAATTTTGTATCACTGTGTATTTTATATTCTAATATAAAATTAAAATTTGTATGCAAATACAGTTAAAATGTGAGCCGTTGTGTTACGAATTATAGTTTAGATAATCGAGGTCCTACTGTACTCACATAAGGAAGTATCATTCTCCCTGAATGAGAATAAGCCCTTTTCATCGTCATCTGTTCCGCTTTACGAAAATGTTCATGATGTTACTTGAAATTGACTAATTCGCTATACCCCCTACCAATATTTTTGACTGTTACAAATAATTTGAAAGTAAATTAAAATAAATGAAATTTTACTTCCATTTTCAGTGTCACATAAATAAAACACTGTATTTAAATGTTGTTATAGCTGAAATATTGTAATATTTTATTTTAATGCTAATGCTCATATTTAGAAATGAAATAAGCTATTTATTATTTACAATATTTAGTTAATCTTGCTTTAGAAAATACACGCACACCTGCATGTTGATTAAAAAATCTTGCTACCGACGAGAACAACGGGTCATAAGTTAGAAAACTTGTCAGACACCAATCTGCTCCTGAAGTAATTCAGCTGACGTGTTCTTCACAAATTACCATGTAACCTCCTCCCCTTAATATATTCTTGTCTGGCGTACTTACATACATATATTCCATTAAACATGACGGCGCCAGATACTTACTTGATACACTGATTATCATGTTGAATCCAGAAGTATATCTCGATAGACCGTATCATAGTTCTGAAATTGTCATCGAGGCTATAAATGTCTGTCATGTATAGTTTCAGAAATCATTTACCTCCCTGTAACCACAGCAAAATATTAGTTTCGCTTATTTCATATTTTTTTTCCACATTTAAGTAATCTTTCTATTATAATAAAGAAACAGAGTCCGTTTGTATGTTCGCAAAAATCTCAAAAACTACTAAATCGATTATTTCGAAATTTTCACAATAGCTTCTTTACATTTTCCGGAGTGTCATAAGCTATATTTTATGGCGAAAGAAATAATATATTGAGAAAAACACATGGGACTATTTTTTGTCGACATGTTGGCGAGCTGTCCACGAGAACATAGCTCACGCACAGCCGCCAGATGGCAAAGCTCGGTCCCGCACACTCAAAAGAGAATTCGCCCAGCTACAAGATATGAGAAAAAAAACATAAGTTTCGACTTCTGTACTCAGAAAAATCACGAGCGAAGCCGCATCCAGAGCATGCTATTATCAACATATTGTAAAATTTCTCTGCACTGTTACAAAACGTTTTAGAAACCGACTTCTTCAGAATTTAAGTTGAACTCTAATTCTCTCGTTTGTTAAAAAATAGGAATGTATTTATTAAATCCTATTTCGTTAATATTTGATGCCTAGAAACTTAAAATACGGAACATTTTGTTTTTTATTGTTTCCATTACGGGAATAATAGCAAATGTGAATGTATACAAAGTAGGGCACGTAACTGGGACAACTTCAGTAACTTCATAAATATTGCTACTAGAAAAACATTTGTTTATACGATTCGAAAGAAACCATATAATGCACTGTTAAATTTTGTTCAATTACTGGTCATTTTCAAGGTTTTAAGGTTACCGTTGGTTTTTTTAATTGAGCACTCTCTACATTTTTTATAAAAGTTAAAGGAACGTTAGATGTTATTCAGATAAAAAAGTATTAAACACACTGGACATACAGTGGATAGTTGCCGAGATATTTGCAATCGAAAACACATGGTTTGTTCATTATTAGGTAGTATTTTAAACAAAAGTTGCATCATAGGAATTACGTATTTAATAATGAGGACAGGTGTTTTATAGTGCAAATATCTCGATAAACGTCCACGTTACATGCAATGTCCTGTACCACCTCATTTTTGTGCAATATCCACTCTCTTACGATTTTTGTAACACTACACAGGGTGTTCCATTTAAAAAACTGAAGGTGAGTTTAAAAACATGGAAACTAAAAGTAATAGAAAAGAATTTAGCAATGCATTATGTGGCCCCTTTCTAATTATGCTACATTCTTCTGTGCCAATGTTTGCCAAAGTCACAATTTATGAAATTATCGAGTAACTGAATTCAGTTACATGGACTACCTTGTACATAAGCGGGTGATGACTCCAAAACTATAAGCGTACATAAAAGTTCTTTTATTTCGAAACTTTTAGAATTTTCAACTACCAACATTGTTAAGACTCCGAATAGAACAATAAAATTTGAATAACTCTTATTCAAAGTGCTTCGAAGTTTCCTTGTATTTGATTCTGCCGGAAGTAGGGATGCATCAAATGTGCATCGTTCCCATAACGCCATGGTTCGGCAACTTCTTACGCTTTCATGGCAAAGATTTCCCGATGTTCACAAAATTCTTTACACGAAGAATTTCATAATCGCATGATCTTACGAAACGGACCCTCCTTGCATATCGAACAGAAACTTTTTTAGTATCTTGTGAATTTACAATTTATGATCGGTTATTCTTTTTAAGTCCTCTACATTCTAGCACAGTGGCATGTACACTTTCGTCAACAAAAGCATATTAAAATACTTTGACGTTGAAAGCAAACAAATACTTAGCGAAAAAGAGACCCATGCCACTCTGTCTTCTTAGAGAACTTGTAACAAAATTCAAAAAAAGAAAAACAATGGTTTTACAACTAGTAAGCAGTAAATATACATCAAGTACAGGTACTCATAATCAAACTGAGGAACCTGTGACGGTTATTGTTAATGTTCAAGAATGTCGTGGCTATCCTCCTATCCTTGGACATTGCGTATTGCCTGTCAAGTACCCACGTGGACTCAAAATAAAAGTTTTTAAATTTGGGGACTTAGGCAGAGTGTCAGGCAGTTTACAGCGCCTGTATATGTTCTATTTTTTTTTATCATTGAGGTCTGATGAAAATAAAAAGAAGAAGTTAAACATATTCATGAAGAGTTAGATTAAATAAAAATTTGTTGTACCGATTATTATTGTTATTTCATGTATTTCTTTGTTATTTGCCACACATACGTGGCAATATTAATATTCCAAATTGATATAATATTACAAGTTTATTCAAAATATGAAAACAGGAGCTGATGAATAAATGATTTATTTAATGTAAGATGTAATAAAAGGTGTCAAATAACATGAATTTTTAGGCCAAGATTTGATAGTAATTGCCATTTATCATCTACTTCAATTATTATTTAAAACAATTACAATTTAATACCGAAATTCTTCCTAAGACTTATTTTCCTGTAAATTTATAGTATTGTGGCATGTGCTTGCGTTCCACTGGGCTCTACAGTTGCAAAAATGGGAAATTTTTGGTCAACATAAGTGGAGGAAAATGTGCGAATATTAATAGCATAGACATCCTCTTCAGCGAAGCAAGCATAAGAAATTATTTCCTGCTAACATCGATCCCATGAAACACGATATCTTGTAAGAAATAGCGCCTTCCGTATTAAACCGTGGGCTTTCCACCTTCGGTGAGACATGTAAGCCGACTCCAGTGCGGTTGATTTACTTGATGGACTTTGAATGGAAATACTAAATTTTTGATTAATGCCGAGACGAGGGTACAACAGTAACAGGATTCTGGATAGACGGAGGACTATCCATGTAGACCTTAAAATCTAATTGTATATAGTTCTTTCACCGCCGTCGGAACACGTACTGTAATAGTACATAATAACCCCTTGACATACAAAGACGTCTCGGATACGTCATTTGTTTAGTATGCCATTGTAAAGCTTACATAATTGTTAAGTTGAGATATATTAAATAATATTTTTTGAACGCATCAAGTTTCATTTTATTTGTGTGTCAGAGGGTTAAAGCAGTGACGGTCACCGGAGCTGCGGCCTTCCCCCACTCTAGGTTTATTCCCGACAAATAGGCTATGAACTGGGACGACAATAGCCCCAGGGGGGATGAGGATCGAACTGAAAGGAACGGAGGGGAACTGAAACGAAAGGAAAGGGGGCCGTCGCAGCTCCGGTGGCCATCACTATATTAAAGGAATAGTTCACCTTTAGAATTTTTATCAAATAACTGAGGACGTATCGAAAACGTTATGTACAATTTGAATATGAGCCATCACTAAATACACTCAATATAACTTCCTCGGCTGAACTCAGACTTGTCAACAATCTATCTTTTTCAATTCAAACGTGTAAATGGTCAGATCTCCTGTCGTCAATTATTACAACTCGTTCATTTTTACGCTCCCTCAAGAAATGTTAGAAAAAGGCATATATTTCTTTATACTACCGTATAAACTAAATATGGTTCGAGTGATCCAATGAACCGAATATTAAAATCAGCCAATATAGTTACAGATAAAATTAATTTTTTCAGTCCTTTCATTCATTGGTTTAAAAAATCTTTACACAGAACACTGCACACTGTTCAGACAATGCTTAATTATAAATTCTTTGTGATTGCATTTATGTTGAATTTTTATTTTTATTTTTTTTTTACTTTAGATTATGTTACTGCGACTATTTCTTTTTTTTATTTTTCTATTTTGCCTTTAATTCTTAGTCATGTATATATATTGGGTTTATATCCGCACAATCTACAAATAAATATCCATTAAGAAATGTAAAGAGAACGTGTTCGTGTACGTCTCTCAGTATGTGTCTAAAGTATTTAATTGACTCTTTGCTTATTCCGTGATAGGAATGTTTGAAATAAAGTTAGAAAGCGGTGATAAGATTTAATATTACATGTAAGTATTTGTACTTACTGCTATAGTCGATATAAAGTACCATAATTATCTGACAAGTGAGAATAAAACTAATCTGTGTAAGTGACATATGATTTCATTTCTCGGTCATTTAAGTTCTGAAACATATTTCCAAGTTAGTTTTATTCTCAGATAATGACTGCATATTATACAGTTCATAACAAATAAAATTACTAATAAGATCTAGCAAAACTCAGTTAATTATAGTTTCTAGTACCTAGTACTAAACATAATACTATATCCCAGAAACTAAACAGTAAGTAAAATTCAATATGTAACAATTTTAGTGAAGGAAAATCATACTCATTGTTATATAGCACTTTAACTTAAAAAAAAATATGAAAATAAAATAAAAATGTAAGGTGTAATTTTAAGCTAGAAAAATTCCGACGACGACTCGATCTCACTACCTCCTTTTTAGAGGGCGCAACAAGTGAGGACTAAATTAAAGGTAGCAATTATGACGAAGATGGAGCAGCATTTATTCATGCACATCCCAGTAAAAATATACGTCGCACTCAGAATGGATGAGAGTTATTAATACTCAGAAAGTGAGACTTCTTGTTGAACCGGAGGTTTATAGGAGGTCACATTGTGCTATTACTATCACATACGTTATTTATTCTGTTAAACGATGATATACATAAAGGGTGAACAATGTAACTGGAACACCTTGAATATCTCACATGTTTTTGATGATAGGACGAAAATGTTAAAGGAAAACGTAATTTACTTGAAGGGGCAAATATTATACTGGATATCTCGAAAGAGACAGCATAACCTGCAAGAGGGTGATTCCACATGATAAAATAAGTCGAAGTTGTGGAATATGTTTTATTCTAAAAAATTAGAATAAAAATCATGACACCAAACTTTGAACGCCAATGACTTGAAAAGTTTAAACAATTTCTCAAAAATTTGGTCTCACTCAACAAAGACTTCCTACTCACAAAATTTCAGTTAAATTCAAAATAGTGCATGTGTGGACTGTGATGAATTTCTTCTAAAAAATTTGTAATCATATTGAAAACATCTATGGCTTCATTTGATATAAATATTAATGACTGTTATTATTCTAAAGGTTGACTTAAATGCTTTATACATATACCTCATATTTACCTTACGAAACAAATCGAATAGGTACTGATAATCCACTTTGCATACAGTTGAAATAAATTTGTATGTTACAAGTTACTTTAGAGATCGGAAATAAAATGAATATTTCCATTAAAAATCTACAAGTTTATTTTGGTGAAGCGATCTTTAAAACACATAATACGATACATGCTACATCGTATAACGATTACAGTAAACGAGTATTATAAGAGTAGGCTATCTCCATAATAGTGGCTGATCAATACATTACAGTTAGGGATGTCAGCATATCAACCTTAGTCTTTAAAATCCCTCTAGAATCTTAATAACCCGATATCGAATTCCTACAACCCTATTCGCTTCGCGTGAGACTCGATGGCCGTCGTTAGTCAAATTAAAGTTTCATAAAACGCGAAGAAAATGAGTTTCACACCAAAATGAAATCATTTAGCTGGCGAAAAAATTAAGCAATGTAAAATACTTTTTCTACTAACAGCAAAATAACCGTAATTGGTGAAAAAGTCGATTAGGAGATAGCCCGTTCCCTGCACAATGGCTTCAAGTAAATTTACAATTCAACGAGGACACTAATTGCTCCCTTAGATCTCATCCTCCGAAGAGATCTGTTTAAACAATACAAAATTAAATCTGTTTGGACTGAAATTAAACTTAACAACGTGAACAGAAATGAATAGATCCGTGCAAACTATACCCTCAATTCATCGGATGTTTAAAGACGTTTAAATTTTCACTAACGTTTCGTCTGTTTGAACTACAGACAGTAGCTTTGTGAGCAGTCTGGCGGATATGGCCAGTACATGAAATGAACAGAAAACTAGGGAGAGCAATCTTCTCTGAACTAACTATTAGCTGACTTTTACATTTTTCGGACGTACGGGCAAAATGAAAGTCTTTGTTCGTGAAAATTCCTTAGTGTGTATTTTGTGAAGACTTTTTCCTCCATTGTTATAATTGTTAGTTTGTCTCTCAATGTATGCAGGCTGTTTCACCTAACATGCACATCTAAAATATCTCTGCTGTTTTTATCAATACTGCAAAAATGCTTAGAAAGGAAACACGCTTTTCAGAGGGGAACTGTACTTTTTCAATTTTTTTAATTAAGTTATCCTCTGCGACTTTTTAAGTAATGTTTGGATCCTCTATTTCTTTTAGAATTAATTCAGATGCATCCGCAATATCATTAAAATTATATAAACGATGCAACACGTGCATTATAAATTGCACCGCATATAATTACATGAAAACCTGAAAGTATTTGTACATTTTTGTACGTTTTGAACAACAACTGAATAGATTTCTACACTTTTATAATTAAGGAACTTTAAAAATACTATGATTAACGTGCTAGGAGCAATCGTAGAATTATTCTTATTCATTAGCATATATAGCTTATTCTAGTAATCATTACTACTAATTGCAATCAGCACTACTAACAGGATACTCTAAAATCAATTACTTTTAGTATACATTACCGCTTCAATGTGATTCCACAAATAATATGTCTGTTTATTTAAGTAAGTTAAGTAAAAAATTGTCCACGACAGAATCGATATATTGAATAATATATATTTCAAGAAAAGAAATACGTTCTCGAAACTTTCATATATTATTCTGAATTATACCGAATCAAGACATCGCAAAAAACGCGGTTTTATTCGCAATTAAATCACGCATACCTAAAGAATATTTGAGCTTAATTTTTTAAGAAAACGAAAGCTCAAATGAACAAATTTTATTGTATATTTTCGACTTATTCTTCTATGAGGAATCACTTCCTTTAGGTTGTATCTGTAAGTTTTATAATAAACGAAATTATAGAAAATTCTCATTAAAATTAGCCGCTGTACGAATATTTTATACAGCCACTATATTTCAAGATTCAGCGTATTCGGAAATGAAAAATCCTATTTTAGTATGCCCGTCGCTTTTTTAGCCTATAAAATGTCAAAGAACTTTTTAATATGCCTGGAACAGCTGTGCAGCGCAATATGGTGTTACAGATATGTCAAGAATATTATACACTGCACAACTTGATTAAACAGTCAGCATCCCTCCATATGTTTGTCCTTGCCCATTCTTTTGCATTTAGACTTAATTTTTCACTCTCAATTAAAAAATTTAAATAACATTGAAATTAGAGTAAGCAACATTTTTTAGTCTTTAATTAAGTAGAATATTTCCGTGTTTTAATACTGCGACATATTGTTTTGCACGATTTCAATTTTATGTAATGTCCGTTTAACACTTCGACTGTCATGCCTTATTAGCTGAAAATAAACTTTCTAAATTTGTATACAGAATGAACATAATTTCGAACTCTATCCTCTTTCATCAATAATGTTAGTCATTCTTATCATGTTTCACTTACTTTGTTAGATTTTATTAGATATATTCATTATGTTAAACACATATGGGTGACATGGCAGGCAAAGTGTTAATTTTTTACAGCGTCGACATTTTGAAACGACCAATTTACTTTGCATAGGTACAGAATACCATGGTTAGACAGTTTCGTGAATAGTCACACTTTTTCAGTTCCAGAATGAATGCGACGACGATCTACACGGGTGCAACGAGCACATTAGCTGGAATTATGGGCCTCGAGTCAGAGATAAGAATGGATAAAGCAGAAACCTTTCTGGATTCGGACCTTGATATTTCTCCTGTAACCCTCTCGTCGGCGTGGTCCAGGGTGGCAAGACTCCTTTTGTTAGCGTCAATGGCCGTTGGTGGTAGCGTTGGCAACGTTTTCATGATCTCTGCGGTGGTGGTTGAAGATCAGCTGAAAAAACGAGGTACGTTTACTCTTGTTTGACGATGTGTAAATTGATACTGACAATGAAATAGAAAAGCGGCTGTCTACGGCTTTGCCAAGTAAAAGTCACCGACTCTTGTATAAATTCAGCTTCGAATTTTTGGTACAATAAATTAAAAACTTGGTTGCAAGACAAGGATAAATGTCATCTTGACAAAGAAAAAATGAGCAGATCATATAATATTTAAATGTAAAAGAAATGCTGCTATATTTGCTTCGAAGATATTCTTAGCGAAACATTACTTAAATAAAACATTCCCTCAGACAAAGAAATTGTAGAATTGTTTAAATGTGTTAATATGCAGCTAAAGAACTGTTTAAGAATGCATGAGAAAAAACAACTCATCATAGTTTATCTGCAGAAGCGTTCAAAACCCATATAAAAAAAAGATTAAACAGGAAATATCTTATTGACTTAACCGTATCACAATAATGAGATTGTAAGATGACATCTTGCTAGGGATAGTCATCCACGTTATATTCAAGATAAACGCTACAAAAATTTACCAAATATCCAAGTGGTCAAATTGTGAAGTTTAAAATAAAGTATAAAATCATAGTTCCTCTGTGACCTAATTTCCACTGCTTTCGACGACCACATTTTCATATTATAACGTTAGAACCTATTTTCACTGACAAATAATAAACCTCGATGTTAAAATCGAGAAGAAAATGATACAGATTCTTTAAACAGTTCAGTTTCCGATCTAATAAATATTTGTAAAGGAAACGTAAAATGGGAAGATTCTTCTCAATATGGAAGTCCCTCGTAAAAAGAAACCGATCTTACAGAACACTCATCCGACGGTCTTTTGTGCAATCGTCCCTTTCTACCTCTCGTTGCAGAAAGACCCTTTTGCTTTCTTCTATGTAAAGGGACAAAAGCCTCCAACGCATGAATATGGCGACGCTAAGGACAATAGTAAGGAAGGAAGCTCTTTGATTCTTCTACTTGTACCTCACGTAATAACCGATATCGCCATTCGCCTTTATTGCACAGATATGGAAAAACCATTACGATAACAAATACAGACTCTGTTTGCGATATTCTACGATATTTAGGAAAGAAACAATACCATAAAGTCTCGACGAACGACAAAATATTCTGCATCGAGTTCGAACAATTCCACGGTTCAACACTTATCTAGACTTTTGATATTGACTATGCGTTTCTTATAAATTTTTGTGCGCAGAATCTGAATCTGCAAGCCGTTTGTCTCCATCGCCTTCAGTTTTCACAAAAATCAAGTTTGAAAAAAATTGAAATTTTTCAACTTCAAAGATGTTTATGCTTTAACGGTAATAGATATTCGGCTGTTCGTTGCGCCAAATGATTCTTTGACACTATAAGATTCATTTCCCATTGTAATTATTATCACAGAGTTTTATTTTTAGTAATCAATTTTGTAGGTGGATAACTTGATTCATCAGCTGTTTTTAAATGAATTAAATTCATTACTATTGACAAATAATTCTATAGTAAAGTTTTATTAAAAAAAAAAATTGAACCCTCCAAACTGTACGAGTAGTTGACACATAAAAGAAATAAACATATACATATATAGAATGAAAAAGGTTTTGAATTACATTATGAATTGACAATACTTTTATTAGTCTACATTAAGGGACTCACAAAATCGGTATTTTGTGCCTATGAAACCACCAAATATAACAAGATTTGAAAGTTCCGAAATTATTTTAGATATATTGACGAGAAAAATCAAACCAACGAAAATTTGTTTGGTTAAGATTCTGTTTTGAGAAAATTAAATTTAAAAATTTCTGATTAGACATGTATTCGATTATAGACGATAGCCTATTTGATATCGTTATATAATGTACCTTCTAGCCACTCTTATATTGATAAAAATTGGTAACATCACTTCAAGTGCTAATAACACATTCATTAACGATTCTAATACTTGGCAAGTATATTAATGTGTAAATTTTTGAAATTGTTGTGTACATTGTTGCATACGAACTTTTGCTCAATGTTTTGACGAAGGAGTTCTGAAGCTTTAATTGCTTGAAGGCTTGCAGTCTTGTATGATACTACAGTGGAACCTCGATTATCCGAACTTGAGTCATCCAAAAATTGGCCATCGTGCCAAAAATTAAAATTATCACTAATAACAATATGCAGTTAATTATGTACCATTATATGTTTATTAATTACAATCCGCATAATCGACGTCCTACTGTATCTTATAAGAGACAATTATACAGAATCAGCTTAAGGCAGTCAATGATGCACTATTAATTAGTACAATACAAAAATGAATATGATCAATCTAGTACAGTCATCAGGCAAATTTTTTAACTGAATTTCCTCGGAAATAAAATTTCTGGATTACTGTTCAGGATACTGAAACACTTATCAAATATAAAAAAGAATAGGTCAATGACCAGTTTACCTTTATGACCTCATCTTTTATTTAAATTCAGTGCTTTTAAATAACTCACTCCTACTACTAATTATACATTAAGAACGAAATTACGTGGCGCAAATAAATAAATTAGCCACACTAAAAAAACAAAATTAATGTCGAGTTTTACAACATATAATAAAATTACAATAAACATTGCATTTTTTCATTTTACAGACTTTATTCCACACTTAATTTTGTTATAATTTATAATCTTTGTAATAATTTATTCTGTATAACATTCTCTTCATATTTTTCAAGTGCAGAATATAAATTCGCAAAGCTTATACAGAAAATTGACAATCTTCTACATACAAAAAACTTGTAAGGACATAACATCCTTTTCGTACGATATGCTCGATCCCTGTAATCATGCATATTTAACTTTGTAAAACTTCCATATATATATTAAAAATGTGTTAACATAAAGTCTTAAATGTTTTATGAATGACAACTGCTTGAGTTCGCAATTTTATTGTCGACAATATCAAGAAACTTAATCTCGTTTTATTTTCATTGTCCACATTCAACGAACTGTAAATAAGACATTTTACGATATATGAAAATGCTATCGAGATCATAAACGGCTGATAATGACACGAGTCGGCAATACGCGCAAGATGACTACGACTTTTATTTGTCTAGAGAATTGATTTTCATTGAACAGTATTAAGATATCATACAGAAGAAACTACGAGACGGCAGAAACCTCTAAA
Source organism: Macropis europaea (assembly GCA_916610135.2). Taxonomy (NCBI): domain Eukaryota; kingdom Metazoa; phylum Arthropoda; class Insecta; order Hymenoptera; family Melittidae; genus Macropis; species Macropis europaea. Next base: position 27,605,410 of record OU744345.1, read on the forward strand.
ACTAGCTTTTCTAATTGCAACCTTTCACGACACAATTTCCACGATTGCTTTACTATACCGTTGCATGCAGGGGATGTTGCTAAATTATGGGTACGAAGTTCTGTAGGCTGATACAATTCACTGCAAGAAATAAAACAAGCATTACCATTAGTGAACACGCAAAGTGAATTTTTTATTTTATTGAAGCATTGGGAAACTCAGATGAGATTCATTTTAGCTATACATAGATATATTCACTATATACATTAAATTTTGAAGTTATAATTTTTTTAGAAAGGTGAAAACAGATGAACAAGCAGTAATATTTGGAAGAGCGATTAACATTTCTATACTTTATGGTAATTGAAACTTATATTTTTGTAGTTGGCGACGCAGCCTGAGCGTTGCGAATTATAAAAACGACACTGTCACACAATATGATTGATATTTTGAATTTCATTTTTACATTCTCATTTAGGATCGTTAACAACTCCTACATGGGCAAGTAATGCTGCTAGATTGTAATGATCCGCTCTGCACCGATTAATGGTAATAATAAACACGCAAAGTGAATTGTCAAGACCACATGAAGAAACTAGCCAGGAAAAAATGATTTTTTTCGAGACTTGAGGGTCATCGATATTTCCTTAAATGGCACCATATTCTTTACTTACAATTAATGTTGATATAACCAGCCTTACAATGAGTTCAATGACTCATAATATCATGACTTGAATTCAACTTAGGAATTCGAGGTTAAATAATAGAAGTCCTGATGAAAATCACGTTACTTCAATAAATTTAAACGTTCCAAATGACATCCTTTAACTATGGTATATTTATTTAAACGTCTACTGCCAGATAGAAATGTTCTTTTAATTATTTCTGGTAGAATAAATGCGAAACTTCTAGGTATTCTCTCTCCTGTTCTCTAATGAGATTGGATTCTCACGGTAACCATTATCCTTTCTGTTTTTCCCAAAAGAAGAAATCCAGTGTAGCAAGATCTAGTAAACAAGCTGGCCGAGATACCCGTCAAGTAAATCCAATTTAATGATTTGATATGTTTTTTATTGGAAAGATTTCTCTGAAATGAATCGGTACAATTAAAGAGCAGACGTTCGCAGAAGTCTGTTCTCAAATATAGCGAAAAGTGAGGACATTGTACCTATTGTTGTAACACTGGGTGGAGACTTGCCCTGTGAGGTTTCTCAGAAGATGTGGCTTTAAAACGTACAATTCATGTTGAAATAGGATCTTCAAGTTTTTTTGACGTCGGTATCTCGAAGAAGGCCCGTAGGAGGTAACCAGATTTATGGTCGGTTAAAGGGTTGGAACACAATGTAGAAAATGATATGACTTTATTGAATTGATAACTGCCTTATGCTCTCAATCTGGCGCTTTTACAATATCGCAAAGCTTCTTGTATATTGTCTTCAGTGGTTCGTTTTGTTGGTTCGTTCGAGGGATTGTCACCGTTTTTATACACTGAAAGAATGTGACATTCTTTATATTTTGGGACGTAGCTTAACCCTCTTACTATCCCAGAGAAGATATATCCCGAGCAATATCTTCAGCTGATCCTTTGGCTTTTCATTTTTTTCTAATTTTTTCTCTAGTATTGATTACAATCTATAATTTATGGAAAATAATTTTTTTTTCTTATGTAAAACTACATATATTTTACAATAAAATATAATTGAGAGCGTTATGTTATCTCTATTTTTAAGAAAAGTATGTTAATTTTAATAAATGTCATAAAAAATGCATATTTTCCAAGGTATTTCTGGGGGGTACATGGAAACTTGTAAGGTACTAAAAGAGTGAATAACGAAGTTAAGGGACTTGATACGTTTGCGTTGTCGAAATGGGACAGTGTTTCGCGTATATACATATATACTTCATGCATTCCTTCCATACAGCTTACAATACTGTTTATAGACAAGATGGATGGAACGTTTCCCCTGCCTTGCACACTAATTTAAGACACAGCTCCGAGACAGACTCCATTGATTGTCAGACTGTTGCCTCGGCTCTACTTTTATTGACAATCGATTACCTATTGGATTGATTCATAAATAATTTCCGCTGACGATAAAAGCAATTTGTCTTTTCTAAGAGTATCAATACTAACGATTCCCTCATTTACTTGGTAGGTAACGGTCCCTTGTTTGCAAATCTATAATATACAGTGAAGAGCATAAGTTAACCGATAACGACAGATTTCGTATTAACCGTTATTTATTATCATGAACAGTAAGGAATACAAAAAATAAACACAAGGGAAACATTTTGCATGGTTAAAGCTAATGTAAACGATTTTTTAAAGTTTTCTATCTCTTTTTATTATCTATAACAAGAAATATTCATTGACTCATCAGTTTTGCACAATGTTTTCGTTAGTTCTCAACAATACAATTTTTTTAGCTTTAATAAGTTACTACTATTTTGTCCCCAATCCTTTAGCTTCGAGGACTGCTTTAATGCGTTTTGGCATAATTTTTATTAGCTTTCGGTAATAATCTTGAATGAATTTGATCCCATTCTTTAATTCTCTTGTGTAACGCAGCAATTAATGACGGTGGAGAATCATAAAACTTTTGTATTCTTCTTTTTAATAATGTCCACAACTTTTTAAATATGAAATCTGTCATTATTGGTTCTGTTATGCTCTTTACTGTAACTGTGCACATTGTTCTCTAAAATTGCGAAAATTAAGCCATAACATGGCACCCCTAAAAATAGTACTGCTGCAATGGCTCAACAAATTTGACGGTGAAGGTGTCATAACAAATCGATCAGGGAAAAAGTGGTCTGTATACTTTCATTTGAGAGATATGACTAAAGAATAAACTACGAACAGTAATTCCAACTTCAGTGATGATGCTTTGAGGCTGTTGGTGGAACAAAGCCGAATTTCACAACAAGAGAATTGGTACAGATGCTAAACACATCGCGACCGACTGTGTACTGTCACTTAGTTACGTGAATTTGGTATAGTTAGTAATTTGGGAGTTTGGGCACCGCATAAACTGAGCGAAAACAACAAAGTAGACCGCGTTTCTGTTAGAACAAATCTCCTTACACAACAATGAAATGAGCCTTTTTAACCCCAAGACTCCCGAGCCTTGAGCCGTCACGCGGAAGCCCAAGGGGAGGTTCCTCCAACCCATACTTCTTTTTACATATTTATCTTGAAAAAAATTGTTTTTTAAAGAAAATTTTATAACATTTGTGTATCTTATACTTTCTGAAACAGATACCACAAATTTTTGCATTAACCCTTTGAACTCCTAATATTTTTTAATTTTCTTTTGAATAACTCCCTATTATTTTAAGTATTTTTTTTTAAATGTACTTCAAAAGACAGTTGGTTGATAGGCACCAATTTAAACATTCTTTTTTTTACTAATTGTATTGAAAATAGCATTGGAAATTTGCTAATTGTAAGATCTGATATTCGTGGAATTTTTTATATTTGTGGTAAAAAAAATATTATAAAATATAATACATATTTAAACTGGCAATTGAAAAATGTTGAGTGTGACTCGACATAGGAGTACCTGTAAATAAAATCGATGTCGAATCACACTCGACAAAGGAGTTCAAAGGGTTTTTATTTTTATTTAAATGTACTTACTGAATAAAATGTTATTGTAAAAGAGTGTATTAACATGAAACTAGTCCGAATCTGATTCTTCTGATGTTAAACATAAATAGCAAAGTACCATGTTCATTAAGTACGTTCTGTATTCAGTATATTATCTGTATATTAGGAGTCCTACTGCATTTATAAATGTTTAATACTGTCATAATGTACGTTTTGTATATGTATCTTTAATATGTTGTTGTTTTAAAAGAAACGCCGGAGAGAACAATATATTGAAATGGATTATAGTCTGAAAAAACATTTAAAAATGCATTAATGCAGTTTTAATAAAACAATTTCAAAGCATTGTTGTTCTAAATGTTAAATCCTCATTCGTTACGCATGAAATGCATCAGAGCTTTTGCACAGATTTACTTTTATTCAAGAATAATTGAACAAAAAAATGCGGGGGAGCACGAACAATTAAACAAAGTTCTTTACGTTTGAAGGAACATAAAACGCATTGCACGCTTGAAAAAACAAAAACCTAATGTACCGTGCCTTTGATTAAAAAATATTTACGAACAAAGGGAGCGGAAGTTTTATTAAAGCTTTCACCGCAAAAACTGCTAAAAATGCATTAAAAAGTGTGTACATGTACATCGTTTGAAGTGTAATACATTCATCGAGCTAACATACGCTATCGATGAGGATCATATACTGAGTGTTCAGTATACCGTGGAACAACCAACCAAAACGTGATTTTTCATGAAAAAATACAAGAAAACAAAAATTAAATACATTCTGTTACTGACAAACTGTCAGTGGGGTCCTGGTGGTCATCCGTTACCGGCGTTACTACATTTTTTAAAATGATTAAAATAAGATGGATATCGTCGATTAAAAAATTTTAAACAACATAAATAACTAGAGAACATTCACAGATGACCACCAACGAGATAAACGCACTATTTATAAGGATATGATCTTATTTAACCATGTTATTTAATATTTTATCATTATACACTTAAAATTTTGAAAATTCTATTGTGGCCCCCAGGGCAAAACATGTAAAACTTGCACGGCAGTCAACGTGTTAACACTGATACCCTGTGTGATTATCCTGTGTCATTAATACGTTTGATATTGAAGTGGAGGAGTTAATGAGCAATTAGCTTCGGAAGGCCTTATACTTTGTCGATTAGCGTTACTTCCAATTTATATATGGTCTCAGGTTGCTCGATGGCACTGTCGCCTTTCATGAAGCAATCAAGCCGTAGATATGTGAAAATCAATATTACGCATAGAGATCTATATTTTATGTATAGAGAGTGAGGCATGCATCCGAGACAAACCATATCTCTTTTCGACTAGATATAAAGAGAAATGGTAGGTCCAACAATGTCGAGATTTGTAACTTCCAATTTTTTTCTTACATTCGATGATGTCCATACAAGATTGGTATGGTACTAAATGATAACACGCATATTTTTCACGAAAATGGATTCTCGTTTCCTTTCCATGTGAAGGATATTAGATAAAAGCAATCGGAATTTAAATACTTAAGTTGTTATTAGGGGAGGACGAGTTAACTCATCCTGTGAAAATCATTCCGCCATAAGCAAGGTGTCTGTTAATTACTCTCACAGTATTTGTTAATGAATACTCATTTTTAACTACAAGCAATTGGTGTTTTTAGACAAGAAATGACCGAGAAAACAGGTTAAAATTCTGTGCACATTCTACATGCTTCTATTGATATATTGTTCATTAAAAAAGGCACTGATGGTTGAAATTATATTATAGCTATTAACACTGACTGCTACGCTGTATTAGCTGAAGTTTGCAAACTTTCTACATTTTTATACAGAATGAATATATTCAGAAGTAGTAAGCTTTTTAATCAATAATATTAGTAAATTTCGTAATCTTTCTATTGATGCTATTAGACTTGCTTATATATATGCATTAGTGCTACACAAAATCAAATAAATAATTATTGAATTGCAGTGTCACCCATTTATAGGTGACATAGCAGTCAGGGTGTTAAGAATGATCAGAAAATAAGTTACTTCGGAGTAATCAATAACGAATTGAATTCAACCAGAAATACAATGAGAAAGTAGTGCAAAACTATGTATTGCGTAATGGTGCAACTTGTCAGTGCAATTAAAAAAATAAACTTTAAAAAATACTGCTTGAGCTATTCATAATATTTCGGAAAGTTTTCATTTTTCAAGCATCTCCACTTAATATTTTTGTACGCAGAAATTAAAAGAATCTATTTATATAAATAAAAGTGCTCAATTCCATATAAAAAAATCTTAATTAGGAAAGAAGTACAATGTTTCCGTGATCCAATTTTTCTTTATATATTTTTTTGCATCTACTCCCAAAAAAGAAACGTGACATGTCCCAGTTGCGTGACTTATTCTGTATGCAGATAAAACATCAACTTCGCATGAACTATATTAAACGATCCATCAGACTCAGAACACGTAATTATCCCTTTTCTTTTTCCTTTTTCGGCTAGTGTATCAAGAGCAAAATGAGGTATATATAATAAAGAACAAAATATTATACGAGTGCAGAAGAACAGAACCAGAAAGACAGAAATACGGCATAAAACCAGACACAGTTATAACAGCACAGGATCATATAAGAAATACAATAAACTATCTTAAAAACAAACATGTACAACAAATATAGTCTATTCAGACCCAACATCGTCGCTAATGACCTCGCAGTCGATGCGATGTAAAACGCATAAGAAGAAGAAGAAGAAAATGAGGTACAAGAGGTACAAGATATTGAACAACTGATTTTGTAAGATTGAAACATGGAATTACGCAACAGTTAGTCATAAAAATATTAGGTCACTTACCGTAACGGTAAAAGTTCATTTATTATCTAGATCTAATTATCGACAACGTCATATTTCAAGTAAAAAATAGTGAAATATTTCATAATTTAAAATTATTAGGTGCACAAATGAATAATTCAAATTTTTCACTGAAATTCAAGGTTTATTTTAAAAGAATGTATGACAGATTTTTCAGTGGAAGTATGCACCGTTGCTTTCTATAACTTCAAGCCACCTTCCAGGTAACTGATGAATTCCATTTTGGTAAAATGGCGTGTCTTTGGACACGATAAAATCATCAAGACATTTTTGTATCTCATCCACTGATTGGAAGTGCATATCGGACAAGGCGTGTTGTATCGACCGGAACAAGTGGTTATCGGAAGGAGCAATATCTGGTGAATACGCCGAGTGTTGCATGACATCCCAACCAAGGTTCATTATGGTGTCCTTAGTCTTAGAAACAATGCGTGGCCTGACGTTGTCATGCAGCAGTTTCATAGGACATACTCCTTTTTCCCCGCGAACCCATTTTCCTTCTTTTTGAATCTTTCCCATCTCTTTTAGGCGTTTGGAAATGGCTTGTTGCGTTACCCCCAACTGTTCTACAAGCTCTATTTGCGTTCCTGCGAATTCTCAGCGAGCAGTTGCTCCAAATCATCGTTATCGCACATCCAAGGTCCTCCAGGGTGTTGTTTGTCAATTAGGCTGAAATCACCGCTTCTAAACCGTTTAAACCAAACTGCATACACATCGTGCAATATAACACCTTCGCCGAGGAGGGAACAAATTAGCATGCTTCTGCAGCATTTCTTCCGTGTTGGAATTCGTAAAGAATACAGTGTCGGATATGCACTTTATCTGTTGCCATTTTTACATCTATTGAACCGAACACTTTTTAAGATTATGTTGGGCTTTATGACGAACTAAATATTATTTCTAATAGCTGTATGTCAACACTGCATAACCGTAAAACAAGGCAAAAATGAATTGATTTTAAAAGTTTAAAAAAATTTTGATTATTCATTTGTCCACTTAATACTGTTATTTCAAATAAATCCCCATTTTTTATATTTACAATAACTCTATTGAAAAAGTCGCATTAAAATGCTATTTGAAACGATTGTTTCTCACTTTCAAGTAAAATAAAATTAGTTCAAGACCATTTCTACACGCTTACGTTGACTAACCTTATACTGAATTTTTTTGTTCCAGGAAATGCATTCTTGGTAAACATTGCGCTGGCAGACCTGTTAGTAACAGGACTCGTGATACCAGTATCGGTAATTGTAATTCTGGCAGGACATGAAGAGTCTTTGACCACGTGCCGATTTGAATGGACTCTCGAAGCTCTGTGCTTTTTAGTCACGGTGCTGACATTGGCTACGATAGCTGCCGAAAATTATACTCGTCTATGTCTACCCCCTGAAAGGTAAGGAAAGGACATAACTTGCAAATTTAAAACGCGATTTACTGGTCAGTGATAAACTGCAACATTGTATTCTGCCCCATACAACATACAAGGTACTCCACCTTAAACGAGCAACCTGATTATCTTCTTGAGGAACATATTTCATACGTAATTTGAATGGATTCAAAGCGCGAATACATAGTAAAAAATTCATTTTTTCCTCTTGATAGCTAATATGAATATGAATGAATTAAGTCAGTGGTGACCACCGGAGCTGCGGCCTTCCCCCACTCTAGGTCGATTCCCCTCGTTTCACTTCCCTCCAATTCGCCCCTCGTTCCTCCTCGGTCCATCGTCGTCCCATATCACAGCCTATGTGGGGGGGAAGGCCGCAGCTCTAGTGGTCATCACTGAATTAAGTCATATGTATAAAGGTATGATTACATGAACAACAGAATTTAATCAGATGTATGAAATTTATTCTTTGCTAGTCTCGAAATATTGCAGACAATGTATGTTAAGTTACTCCCCACAATGATCATTATTGTACTAAATACAATACGTGGATAGTTGGACTCTTATCATATGCGAGACTCAAAGCAAGATAAAATTAATATGACTACCATTTCTATTGCTAGTTATCATTTTCTTTGCTTAGCGACGTACCGAACTGCTAGCAGCCATTATATTGGTCCACATGCGTCATATCGCTTGAGCTATTAAATTGTGTAACGTAGAATTAACAAAATCTTCTTCCTTTGTCTTCACTGTAGTGGAACCATTCACGTTACTCATGCGACGTTTCCAATGTGATCGTAACTATGTGGATGAAATAATTGGGTGGTCGTAGGTGGAATAACTTGTATAAATTCCTAATCTATGTTACAAATATGATAATATATGAAAAATTGTTTCATGAAAGTAAGAATAGAGGAGGGAAAGAGAGGAAAAAATGTCCACAATTGAAAGATAGACAAAGGAATATGTCAGTAATATCGATCCGCTGTTCCTAAATATAGCACATACTATATACAAATGTCACGTTTTTTTAATAACAAATTTATTATTATTATAAGCATACATTTAAAATAATTCTTAAAAGGATTGATCAAACTCGTTTTCTTTGCTGAAGGGAATCATACTTTTCACATCTATGAAGACGAAGATAAACTATTAAAATAATGTTTCGTTGAATAATTCTTTGATTACATGCACATAGAAAAACAGGAATTAAAGGTAATAGTATATAGATGAATGGGTAATTTTTTGTAATAGTAATCAAAGAACGATTTGAAACTTTGTTTCCCTTATTGCTTCATTTCATTTCAGTATTTATACACGTAACATTGCGCAATATTCATATTGCGTAAATCGTAGGAGCCTCGTTTTTGCGTGAACTCAACTATCCAATATTAATTTTCTCAAGTCATTACGATACATAAATAATTAAATAAAGCAATTTTCTATTTTGTATAACCGTCTTTTATGTTTATCAATTTTCCAAAACTCAAAGCATCCCCTCATTAACGTAATCACATCTTTATCCGATTATTCGTTAACCAGATTAGCTCGAGATCCATCCATTCACGTTAGGCTTATTGTTAGAACATCGCGAACAATAGCATAATCTAAACCTGTCAGAAAATTTATAATGATCCGTACTTTCGTCAGCTGCGTTTCCAGCTTTTCTTTTAAGTTTCTAATTAAGAAAATTGTTCAGCAACAAATTTCGATCCATAATACGTGTTATTCTTTTTGACACATGAAACATACAGTTGCTCACATTGAAAATCGTTCACTATCTGTATCTATCGATTCACGTTAATGAACTGTAGCAATATGCAGAGATGACCTTTTTACTCAACCCAATAAAACTAATAATTCTGTTATATTCATGCGAGAACAGAGAGACCTCAGGCACTAAAAGAATGCGAGGGAAAAAGGTTTGTATTTGGACCTTCTGCCCACTTTTACAGTCTGGTGATGTCACGTGCCCTCAGCACTGCCCGCGGGCAGTGGCGTATGCCCATGCCTGACGTAATCCAATTGCATTGGTCTGGGATAATATATTCCTGAACAAAATATACCGTACATGCATATTTCTTGAATATTCAAAATTGTTACATTCGAAAAGAAAGTTTCCTAAATATTAGTTCCCAAATATTAAAACCTTTGATCGAAAGAATGCAGCTATTCATTCAAGTGATTATCTACGATTAATTGTTTATCTTTGGTAAGATTTTAAACATGTGATTCGAATTGCAGATTCCTACATTATAAACAATTAATAGGTACTAACTTTATTTTATAAAGTAGGTCATTTCATATTATAAAATCGTTCATCTCCTAATTTTACTAATTGTAAGTGTCCGATGACTTATGAACGGGAGTGTATGTACCTCAGCACTTTATAGCATTTGAAGTTTTAGAAAAAGGACGAACGTGGTACTAGGGACAAAAAAGTTGTAACTCTAATTAGTAAAATCTGCTAAATCACTTATATAATTTTGTCGCTAAGAAATCTATGATCCATAAATCTCTACCCAGCATTGTTAGTATGTATGTTTGCTCCAAAATACATAAAGAACAACATCAGAAGTGTGAGTACTTTATTATTCACACACTCATATTCTCCGACTAGTTCGGATATTTGAAGAGCTACTATATTTGAAGTATCATAATACGAAGAAAACTTAACACTATACAGGCCGTTGACGCACTTATGCGTCATTTGTGAAACTATCGTTAACGGCCGTTCGCGCACTTATGCGTCATTTGTGATTCTAATGTTAACGGCCGTTTAAAACACGTTAGCGTCATATAATTTCAGGAAAGCTGATATCGAAAATTCTATATAGATTCTGATAAGTTTTTAATTAAAAAATTGTAGAATTTACATTTTCAATGAAAAAAAGTTTATTACAAAACATCGCGAACCGACAATAATTATTGCCACAATCAGATGATAGTTTTTACATTAAATATTATCCCTTTGTACTAGGCGCCGCCGGGAAAGAAACTTCTGCTTTACCTCATATTCAGTTCACATACTTTGCTGGTGATACAACAGAAATTGTGTGCGTGTAATTTCGTTGTTCCAAATTCGTGTGTTTTTGCAGTTTTATTTTTTAAATAATTTAAAAAAATACCCTTTTATCATGTAAAACGAACCAGAGGAGACTTTTTTTGAAGAACAGAATGCGGATACTTTATCTGATATTCCTAGTGACTGAGAGGATAGTGAAAATAATAGTGAAACAGATGATTCATCTGTACATATGCAACGTAATCCGCCGGTAATGCATTTATCAATCGATTCCGAAGAAAATGATGATTCGTCTATGGCAGGCTTCGGAATTAACTGCTCACGACGGCCGATTTTCGGAAGCAACGCCCACTTTTTCCCGCCGCGCGTCTTGGCCCCCGCGACGGCCGGAGGGCTCGACTCGTCTCAGGCCCGTACCATATGAACCGCACGTGGCGCATTAGGGCGACACAGGATACGAGTGTGGTTCACTATGGTACGGGCCTGAGACGAGGCGAGCACTATGCCAGTCGCGGGGGCCAAGACGCGCGGCGGGAAAAAATGGGCGTTGCTTCCGAAAATCGGCCGTCGTAAGCAGTTAATTCCAAAGCCTGGTCTATGGTAATGCATTCGTCAAGTGATTCCGAAGAAAGCGTCCAAGATATCAATCTCGATTGGTCAGATTTTGACCCACCTAGGAATAATGATTATTTTCAAGGTTCATCGGGGCCAAACATATTTCCAAGAAATACTGAAAAGGTAGAGGATGTTGCGAGTTTGTTTGTGGGAGATCATTTATTTCAACTTGTTGGTACAGAAACGAATAAATATCACGCTCAGAATTTACACAAGTTTAAAATTGCAAAAAAAAACTAAAAAGTGGTCCGATGTACCTGTTTTTGAACTAAAAAAGTGGTTCGCTTTAGTAATTATTATGGAACCAGTGAAAAAAGCAAGAATAAATGACTATTGGTCTTCAAACCTGCTAATCGAGACGCCAATATTTTCAAAAACTATGAGTCGCTATAGGTTTCGACAAATATTGTTTTCTACATTTTTCCGACAATAAAAATCTTCCCAACAATGCCGATCGTTTATTTAAGGTTCAAAATATCATAGATTATTCCATACTTATTGACTTGTTTTGCGTACATCGCAAAAAAATCATGAATTTAGAGCGACTACTTCAAAAGTTAAAACGATCTTACGAAAGGGTTAAAAAATTACATTATTTTCATAAAAAACAGCGGCCACCCATGCATAAAAATTCGCGGAATCAGCGGCTTGTATAGTGCTAATTAAAAATTAAATAGAAATTATATGGTCCGTAAACAAATAGTGAACGAGTTTTAATGTGAGCGACTCTATGTGTAACATTTAATTAGATTTAATTAGAACCCTACATCTTCCACATCTCTTTAGCTTCACTTCAATCAAACTGCAATTAAGCTGTCCGAGATTAAAACTGAATAACTCGTGTTAATATGCAAGTCGTTAACCGAAAGCACAAATACAGAAAAAGGCTATAATGAATCTTATTGTGCAAAATGTTAAAGATACATTTTCTTATACAGTTTTTAAATTCGAAGTAAATGAACATCGAAATTGTCAGTGCTCGCGAAATATTTACAAATGAAAGAGAAGAAACAATGTCCGCAGAAAGAATATTGTTCGTGCAGAGAAATGTAACATCGATTGTCCGTAAGTCTGTTTCACCTTTCGCTTCGCCAAATATTAACAAAAGCGGTCGTAATTTCAAGCACTATTGTTGCCAACGACAATGTGGTCACAGGGGATTAAAAGGGATTTTCAAGCGAAGCTTAAACGTGCACGTATAGCTATGCCATAGTTCCTGATCTACGGAACGTCCTTCTGCATGCACACACTACGCTTGATGATTGAAAATAGATGCACGACCATTTTAGAATTTTGAAAAAATTTATAGAAATCTAGAGTTCTCTTTGAATTTACATATTTCAGGGATTTTACCGATTCCTTAGTGCCTATGCTTCGCTATGTAGTGAATCCTAGACTGAAATATTTTACTTTTTTATAGTTTGTATATTCTAGGGAAAAAAGCCATTTTCTATTAATATTAGCTCTGTTAATATACATGATCAACACAACTGTGCTATTTGTAAAGTTCTGTTTTACAAGATGGTAATATTTTAATATCAAGCTACATATAATAGTGTTACGAGTATTGCTTTTCAGTTGCAAAGGACAGGAAACACGTGTAGCTTTAATTTTTTAACCGTTACGCAATATTATAATATTCAATAAGATACAATTTTTGAAAAATATTACGGTACACGTTTGAAAAGTTAAAATGCATTTTAGGTGAATTCACCGGACGAAGAATGTTTGGAGTAATTGGTAGATTAATCTCTTGCTGAATTTTCATCATTTATATTCAACATTAAGATCGTGATCAAGAAAATGGTTGCTCTAAAATTACTTTTTCATTGTTCCATGAAATTGTTTAGCCTGTGATTCGATGAAAATCGTTATGCTGGCAAGTTAAATGCACGCCGTAAATTTCATATTTTGTAAGTATAATATTAAGAGTAAATTATGATTTAAAATGCTTATTTAAAATATTATATATAAATTTAAAATGAAATAAACGTCCGAAATCGAAAATTAACATTACTAGGTTTATCATAATCTGTGGAAACTGCAATCGTTGATTTAATTTACTTTGTTAATATGCCAATATAAAAGTAACTGGCTTTCAGCACTTTTTTATTGATATGTAAACATACTATAAAACACAGCAACAACAAACAAAAATTTATCTCATAATCAATATTTCTATACCTCTTTTGAATGAAGTGAAATTATTTCACCAAATTCTTATAAATATTTGGAAAAATTATAATATTTTTCCGCGTTATAAAATCGAAAATAATTAATGCCATCTCGTGTCTCGAACTTTGTTCGTGAATGTTTATAATTAAATAAAATTGTCACCACGAGTCTTCTGTATATTCCGAATGAAAATTTGTTACGTTGTAACATTAATGTCCATACTCCCAGAGAAAACTGAAATAGCGTCTCTTTTCTGTTTTGCATTCAAAGTATACATTTTTGTAATAGAAAATATTAAAAACTGATGAATATATTTCGTACGAATTTTTCGCGAATTAAAAAAACACAGAGGGTCCCTGGTGTGATTGTGAACTTGATTGTGCGTATGTCATTTGTATCGACATAAACGACACCCCAAACCAACGCGAAATATTCGCCGGAGCAACGGCAGCGAAATTCGCACGTGTGTACTAGAGTTCCCTGTTTCTCGTTTATCTACAGGGTGTTTCCCCACCCCTGTCAAAAACTTTAAGGGGTGATTCTACAAGCCAAAATAAGACGAAAATCAAGAATAAAAAAATGGCGTCCGAGGCTTCATTTTTGAGTTATCGATGAATAAAAAACGGGCTAAAAACGCCTGTCCAGCGGCAGCACTCCATACACGCGCAGTGTCTGGCATCACGCGCAAAGTTCCTCGTACAGAGTGTTCGCTTACCGATGTAACAGAAACTATGACATACCATACGATGCGACAAGTCATTACATTCTTGCGACAATTTATGAAGAAGCACACACCTTTCGTTGGCGGCATTAAACCTGCCTACTTGAAAAAATCCACAAGGGCATATCAAAACCCGCCTCACGGGATTCTCAAGCAGAGAGGGTGAATGCAATTTCTAATTGACGATTTTGTCCAAAAAAATCACCCACACGCGCGTATACACGCACCGCGATTATTGTATTCGCAAGTGTCATGTGTACACGCACCACGATCGTCCATTTCATCACACACATGCATCGCGATTATTTCATTCGCAAGTGTCCATGAGAATTACACGCACTATGATTGTCCCGTCCGCGAATGTCCACAAAAAGATGTTCAAAGCATGCACAAAATTTTGCACCTGAAAACACAGACGCCAGGCGATTGTCCCGTTCGCGAGTGTCCACTTAATCACACACGTACGCACTACGCTTACTTTACCTACGAATGCGAGATTACTTTACTCACGCACAGAAAAATTCTAGAAATAAAAAAATCTTAAAAGCTAAGACTAAGCCTAACACTGAAAGGAAAATTAAATTGAAAAAGAGACTACTTTCTACGCGAGAAATATTTCCTGCCGATTACAGCTGTTTTCTCGTTCGCAACAGCCACCAAACTGAGGAGACCTGGGACAAATTCCATTCGAGAGACTAAAAACTGTGTCGATGCTTTGTTATTAATCGGTGTGTCCTTATTTATCCCTTGCACGCTCGAGATCCAGGCAGCGGTAACTCGATTCCGAGAATCGAAACTGTTTATACTTTGTAGATACCGCGACGAATGTCGTTGAACCGATCGCTTTCATTTCTTTCCAACGATGCAGTATTCTTCCAAACTTCGAGGTAGAAAGAAGTGTTCGTGTCTGATACTGTGCCGTTTATTTTATAAAAAGTATGAAAATAGAATGTCTGAAGAATTAAAGAATTCTTAGCACCAATGCTGAAGTTCTTTCCGTCGTGATGGTTCACCGTTGAACAGCGACAATGTGTTGTGCGTGTGATCAGTAATATGAACGCAGAACCTGCAGCTGATCTCGTGTCACCGTTCGACGATACGGCCTCAGATGCGTAAATTTCATTTATCCGCAGACTCTAGTGTGTGTCATTCATATGGACAGTACCAAGTCAAATAATCGCGGTGTGTGTGAGTGAAGTGCGCAGTTGCACGCGTCGGAAAGATCACTTTTTACAGAGATGATAGAACGATGAGCACGCTATTGACAAATTTTCCTTACAGAGGAGACGTTGGTTAAATTTCACGCGAGACTGAAAAATGTTACGCAAATGTGTTAGTGTAGAACATGTGTGCGTTCCTGCAGAGTTGGGCATTATTCGAATTATTTCGAATAAATGTTTATCTCAAATAATTATCTCAGTAACTTATTCGAATACCGAGTGCAAATGTATTCGAATAATCTATTCGAATAACGACTGATAAATTATTCGAACAATAATACGAATATTTGTTGATTGTTTTAAATCAAAAGAAAAAATCAAATAAGTTTCCATTCGAATAAATTCTTCTACGAATAAATTCTAATTCGTTAGTGACGAATAAAATTTTATTGGTTACTCCTATTCATTATCTGTTATCTGAATAAAATTTTGCCCAACACTGCATTCATGCCGGCAATATCGACGCTTTTCTGTTTACATGCCTTTACATTGTCTCATCTCTCGGTCGTTGACCTCGGCCTCTCGAACAGCTGTAATCGGCAGGAAATATTTCTCGCGTAGAAAGCAGTCTCTTTTTCAATTTAATTTTCCTTTCAGTGTTAGGCTTAGTCTTAGCTTTTTAGATTTTTTTATTTCTAGAATTTTTCTGTGCGTGAGTAAAGTAATCTCGCATTCGTAGGTAAAGTAAGCGTAGTGCGTACGTGTGTGATTAAGTGGACACTCGCGAACGGGACAATCGCCTGGCGTCTGTGTTTTCAGGTGCAAAATTTTGTGCATGCTTTGAACATCTTTTTGTGGACATTCGCGGACGGGACAATCATAGTGCGTGTAATTCTCATGGACACTTGAGAATGAAATAATCGCGATGCGTGTGTGTGATGAAATGGACGATCGTGGTGCGTGTACACATGACACTTGCGAATACAATAATCGCGGTGCGTGTATACGCGCGTGTGGGTGATTTTGTTGGACAAAATCGTCAATTAGAAATTGCATTCACCCTCTCTGCTTGAGAATCCCGTGAGGCGGGTTTTGATATGCCCTTGTGGATTTTTTCAAGTAGGCAGGTTTAATGCCGCCAACGAAAGGTGTGTGCTTCTTCATAAATTGTCGCAAGAATGTAATGACTTGTCGCATCGTATGGTATGTCATAGTTTCTGTTACATCGGTAAGCGAACACTCTGTACGAGGAACTTTGCGCGTGATGCCAGACACTGCGCGTGTATGGAGTGCTGCCGCTGGACAGGCGTTTTTAGCCTGTTTTTTATTCATCGATAACTCAAAAATGAAGCCTCGGACGCCATTTTTTTATTCTTGATTTTCGTCTTATTTTGGCTTGTAGAATCACCCCTTAAAGTTTTTGACAGGGGTGGTGAAACACCCTGTAGATACACGTGTAATTAGTATATCCGTGTTTCAGTCCGTGTAGTTTTTAATACACGGGTATTGAAATACACCGGTACACGTATATTGACGTATTCATATTTTATTTCGTGTGATTATTAGTGTATAACAAAATACCCGAATATTGAAGTACATTTACGCAAGTAATTTGTGAAAGAAATATATGATTAAACTTTGTTAACCGAGATTATGTTGGTTTTTTATTGTTACCTGCAACCTGGAAAATACTTCAATATTCAGGTATTTTGTTATACACTAATAATCACACGAAATAAAATATGAATACGTCAATACACGTGTACCCGCGTATTATAAACTACACAGACTGAAACACGGATATATTAATTACACGTGTACACGTGTGTCTTTGATACACATTCAAAACCATGGTCTCTAGTGTATACACACCGTAGCGAAATACAGATTGGCTGGAAGAGCATTCGGGATCGAGAACTTCCAGCCAACCGAGGTAGGGAAGTTGTTATCGCCTTCTCGAGCTACGCTCGTAAATATTGTGCTCGAGGAGGTGATGAAACTTACCCTACCTAAGCGAGTATTTGTTTATGTAGTAATAAAGTAATTACCTGTTTATAACTAGACAATTAATATTACCTGTATTATCATTAGTACTATAGTAAAAACATAACGACAATATTATATACTTTTCACTTTCATTTAATTCTTTTCCGATTTTAATCCATATTTTATCTTTCTTCTTTACGTTTTTGTAATCTTCATCTGATGAATCATATAAAATAGAATAATCTCTAATAATTTCTATTAATTTTCCAATGCTTTTCATTGTTTTTGAGTCGCCAATTTAGAGCGGCAGCGAAGAAAACGCCTTGGAAAACGAAGTAAATCCGCTGTGAAAAAATCGCTACAAATTCGCAGTCTTGGCGGAAATTTTTCGCGTTGGTGTAAATAAACGCATAAGTCTGCCACGTAAGTATTGGGTTGGCCAAAAAGTAATATTAGTATTCTCAATAAGAAACATTAATAATTTTTTTTTGAATATAGGGAACTCATTATACAATGTATTGACCATGTTGATCCACGATTTTTTGCCATCTCGCGGGCAGCTCCATCCATCCATCCATCCTCCCAGAACTTCCTACCTTTTTTTGGTAAAAAATCTTGAAACGAAAACGGCCTTCTACTAGCGATTGTGCTCGAGAATCCTGTCGCGGAAAATCTAAAGATTTACAAGAAAATCTCCAGATTCTCGAGAAAAATTCTTAGAAATCTCAGGCATTTAAAAAAAAATAGATTATAAAATAATGGCAGTTTGAATACCACTATTCCATCTACACCAACGCATGCTGCTAAAATTGATAGTCTGGAACATGAATTAAGTTTATCTCAGCAATTGGAAGAATCAATTCGACAAAGCTTGGCGCTTATTAAAACGATTGAGGGTGATTTTAGGTCATTATCTAAGGAAATAAATATTTATGAGGCATCGGGCGGAATAACTTCAAACTTGGAAATGCTGAAAAAATGCACTATTTTGCATAAAACCAACGTAAACGCAAAACGAGAAGAACTTCTCCATTTCTGGAATTTTTGTGTCCAAACGCAAGACCTGTTTAGTAGATAACTCAATAGACTGTTTGTGTGTATTGAAAAGGTATTTTAATAAAAACAGTCAGTAATTATAAAACAAATACTATTATTTTTTCGTTAGAATTGAAATGTGAACTCATATTTTGAAAATCATATTTTTACAATATGATTAAAAGATTAAATAAAACACAGTTATAAAAGAACCCAATATTTTCTGTTTTCATTTTTCATGTTTCTTTCTGCCTCATTTTGTTCTTTCCTTATTAAGCCTGGATAACTAACCTTTCGTAAAAATGACGACCGAAACGTTTGAATCTCGTGATATCGGATGATCCGCTTACTAAATAAACTAATTACGCTTATTATTTGCTTATTTATTGATTAATAAATTCAATATCAAATATAACTTTTTAATTTCATTTTTCCTGTTTCTTCATAAAATAAAATATTTTTGTTATTAAATAAAAAAAATTTTAATTATATTCGTGTTTTTAATTGACGTCGTCATTTTTACGAATATTTAGTAATAACATTACTCACGTAATAGCTTACTTATCTAGGGTTAAAACAGGTCTTTTTTTAAATAAACAATTTTTTTTACAATCTCGAGATTCTCGAGAAATAAATTTGTTACTAATTCAGAAATGCTCGTAGCTCGAAAAAGCAAAAAGTTCGGGAAAACACAATCACTACCTTCTACTGTAGAAATCCGACATTACTTTTTGGCCAACCCAATATATTGTTCTGCTGCGAATCTGTCGCCGGGAAATATTCTCTGCCACTGTGAATATTTCGCGTTGGTTTATGGGGTCCCCTACGCGTGAACATTACACACCGCGTTACGTTGTAACCCTTTAGCATTAATAGCTTATCGAATCGAGAAACAAGCTCGCTAAAGATCGTATTGCAGTCACTTGGAAAGCTATTCCAAGTAATGCCGTGCCACAGACATCGTTTGACGCTTTGACTTTGATGTGGATATGCCTTGCAGTTCTCTACCAATGTCACAATTCAGTTCCCAATTTCACATTCCGCGGGAGAGTCTCACAATTTAACTCCCTGGAATTCGTGAATGGTAGAATAGTCTCGAAAGCCCGTATGCTGCGATACGCGAGTTTTAAAGCTCATGCAAAAGACGATGGCGGTGCCGTTAGTCGTCCTGTTAAATGATATTTCAAATTCCATGAATATCAATAAGTACTACATTGCACGAAGTAATGTTCCTCGACTTCTTTCTTTGACTGTAGTTTATTTCAAACAATTATTCTACTGATACATTCGAGAAATTTGAAATGGATACACAGTGACTGAAAAAAGTATTTATACACCGTAACAAACTCAACTTTATCCAAAAATTATGTTATAATGGCAAAATTAAATCAGGACTATTTACGACAAAATGTAAGGAATTATCACAGCTTTCAAATGTATGTATATATATTTTATTAAGTAATCAAGAAGTATTTACAATGAAACAACTAAAGTTTGCAGATGTTACAAAAAATACTCGGGAAAAAAGTATTCATACATTCGTTATTTTATTTTAAAAAACGAAATAAATTAAGAATTAGTATTTGGTTGGGTACACTTTCGATTCTATATTTGCAAAAACTACGAGAACACCGAACAACAAATAAGAACGGATTAAAACATATTTTAGTGCAAGAATGGGAAAGAATAGATAATACATTATCAAATAATGTAATTAATTCGATGCCCAAACGTTCACAAGCAATTATAGAATCAAAGGAGTACCCAACCAAATATTAATCCTTAATTTATTTCATTTTTTAGAATAAAATAATAAATGCACGTATAGTTTTTTCCCCAGTATTTTTGGTAACATCTGCAAGCTTTACTTCCTACTTTGACAATACTTCTTGATTACTTAATAAAATATATATCATTCGCAAGCTGTGATCATTCTTTACATTTTGACGTAAAAAAATCTTGATTTAGTTTTGCCATTATTAAATAATTCCAGGTTAAAGTCAAATATGGCACAGTGTATGAATGTTTTTTTCGGTCACTGTATTTTAAGATATTAACAAGTTCACTGCCACTTATCCACATGTGATTCAGGGCAATTTCTTTCTTTTCTATTCTTTTTTTTGTGATTGTTACATTACGCTAATATTTTTGAGTTATCATACGTAGGTTTGCATCCAGCAATTCCATATCAAGAATGAAAAATTTATTTCAGATACACGTGGGTCAGAGGACAATGAACGTATTAATCGGAATAGAATAATATTTGACCCTCATACACTTCTAAAAAATAGTTACGCGTGAGAACTTCTTATTTAATTGTCTCATGATTCTTTGCAGATGCTACAGATGTAACTGGCATTTTTATGTTATGTCAGATGTAAATTGTTAACCAATCAAAGTAACGCCTAAACCCTTGGTAGCATGCAGTGACTTGCATTAATATTCGGACACTATGGTACATTTACATGGTTTCATAACTGATTTTACAAATTTTCCGCTTTTTGGTATGTTACAACACTTATATCAATTGACAGAAACACAAATTTTATTTATTTAAAACATTGAGTTTTTCGTAAGACAGACAATGTGTTAAATAATGCCTGACCCCTGAATCGCAAAAATCCTGGATTAAGTACACCTAATTATAAATTAAGTAGCGAGTTACTTAGAGAGTCAGGAAGGGTCGCTCAACCGGATACAGTAAGTCGAGTGTTGAAAGAAAACGGATGTAGCAAGAGAATGGCCCGTAAAAGCCATATACATATAAATGAGACAAATCAGGAGAAAAGCTAGATTTTCACGAAAGAATGCGTGTTTAAGGTAAACGGAGGACTGTTTATAACCCCGGCAATATTAATTTTTCGACTCGTTTATTAGAACTTTCTTCCTCCATTTCGCGAAAAAAAAACTTTTTTTTAACACCCTGTATGTGTAACGCAGTAGATACCTATTTATAATTGTAAGAAGAAGACTGAATGGTGAAGTATAAAAATGTTTATTAACTCAAGCCAGAAATTGACAAAGAATACTCTGTGTATTACGTCCTTGAGAGTTGCCGACTGGTCTATGTCTTCTTACTGCCCAATCGCGGATATTTGTGTATCCTTTTTTCTGAAATCTTATTGATTGGGAGAAATTCCAACTGGCTGTCTTTGTCTGGCAGAAAAAGTGAAATTGTTCCATGGGATCTCGTAGTAGCGAGCCATGGTTTATGGCGGTTTAGTGCAGAGCCGTGTATTCGTTCTACACGCGTTATAACTACTTTCAGTTTTTTAGCTTATAACAATCGAAGAATATGTTTACACCCTGAAGCCTACAACTTATTTTTCTAATTTTGCTCCGGCCATAAACAATGTTCCGCTACATATGTATTTCTGTTATCTAGAACAAATATTTTAAAATGCCCAAAAAAAACTTCATTTGCTGAATTATAAAGAAACATAGAGGATATTATTTTCTGGAGTACCATAGTGTTCGACCATTAACCCCTTGCCTTACGATTTTTTCAATAACTTTCTGCGCTAAAGTTTATTATTCAAACGCTCTAAGGACAAAATACTAGAAGAATATTTATCAGCGTGTATAATTTGCTGTAAATAAATCTCTGAAACTCAAGGGTGTTGTAATACAAAATATTTGATGATTTATATTTAAGTGAAACGCATGTTTATAACATGTAGTGTCTATAATCTTTATAACGAGTGTGACTCGTTATTGTAAGGCAAGGGGTTAATGTGAGCCACTGTAGGTCGCCTAATTGCAAGTACTTACCTATGCCAGATATGCACAAAACAAAGCTTGGCGAGCAGCTGCAACTATGCCTGGGCAAATGTTCCCCGGTATATATAGTAAGCCATATCGAGACGAGAATAAACAAAATTTTCTGCCCGTTCGCGCTGTCAAAGGAAACAGCTGCCCGCTATGCTTCAAATTGAACATACCTGTTCTATGTACATGTTAACGCTAATGTGCGAATTATCGTTAATGGTAGCATTCGCTAGTTATTGCCAACATGGACTGGACCTTCCCGTTAGAGTTGAAACATTAGAATGTATCAGTGCTTTAACTAGATAATGTTCCAACTAACTATGTAGTCAATATACACATTAACTAAAAAGTGTTAGATAAAGTTTGAGTTTCATTTGAAACACATACAAATTACTTACGGAGTACATACCTTTTATATTGTGTTATATATTTTAGGGATATAATTTGCTATCTACAAATCAGATCTTATTTATTATTATAAAAAACACTTTTACTATAAAAAAGAGAGAATGGTTGGGTTGGATTGTGTTGGAGTGAAAATAATACTTTATTCGTACTTTAATGGCTTGATTCAGTTAATGTTAACAATAACTAGGGAGCTAAGTTTAGCGACTTTCGAACATTAGTCTTAAAACATATACCAATTATGTTCAAAGCTGTGCAGAGTGTCATAAGTAGCTTATTCCTGTTATAATTCAGCCTATATAATTTATAAATATTCACTGCAGAGAAATCAGCAACACTGCGTTTGTACCGATCAATTGTTCTAATGTAAATATACTACCTTTTGTTTCACTTTAATATAAAATTATTTCCGTCAAATTTTTATATTCTTTGAAACCAGACCTGAACAAATTTTATTTGAAATAAAAATGGGAAATAATAATCTGAAGTACTATTTTAATGTGGTATTTTTAATAATATTCTCTGTAATATATAATAGCGATTTTTACTAATGAATAATTTCAGTATACTTTATTTCAAATGTTAAAAAAAATTATCAGGACATAAAGATACATAGAATTTTTTCGTTCCAATAAAAAAAATATAGCAAGTAATACTGCAACCTTTCAAATTTGTTATTAAGTTAAAAAGTCTCCCTTGGCCTTGATTATTTTTAGGTAGTGTACTAGATTGTTTGTCTTTATACATGTGTCTGTATATTCCAGATAATATTTGTTTTACTATCATATAAAACTTGTAATTTGATCTAATTTTTGTCAGCTGTATATAATTTATTTTTACATACATGGATTCAGATAGAATTTTACCCAGAGGTCACATATGCCATTTGTTAATGTATTACATAATTAATTATATTATATATGTATATGTATACATAATTAATCAAAATGTAATTATATTATAGATATATTAAGAAATTATATACATAATTTTTCCAAATGGGAAATGGATATAGAATTCGCCCCAGGAGTGTATGAGGGTTAACGAAAGCCACTTTCTGATACGTCTGCTCCATATTTATCCTATTTCCAGATATGCTGTTCTGACACCAAGCCGGGTAACAGCAACGATCATCACCGTCTGGTTGATATCAATAGTAGCGGTACTCCTGCAGTCATCCTTGGACGTAGGACCTGACTTCTGCCGACGTCGATTTAGCGGAATAGCCTTGGAACAAATAATCGGGGCTACTCTTCTAGTAGGTTTACCAGCTTTAATGACTACCTTTCTGTACATCAAGCTGGTGATTCGTGTTCGACATGCCACCAGGGGTTCGTATAAGCCACCGGTCGCCTTCTCCTGGGACTACGAGCTCACCAAGGCAAACATGTACAGCTGCGTGTTGTTCGTAATCTTCTGGCTACCATTCGGTATCGCTGTATGCCTGAACTCCTTCCGACCGATAAGCGCTCGTGTTCTCTACAATTTTGCCTGGTTTGCCCTCTCTAAGTCCTGTTTCAACAATCTTCTCTACTGTGTGGCAGACCGACACTTCCGTAGTGCCTACGTGAAGCTTTTCCACTATTGCTGCTGTAAGACCACGGTGAGTTTCTCTAGAAGACCACGCGGTGAGGGAGGGAGAAATACTAGCGATGTGCGCCTCAGGGTTCACATTATCCATTCCTATGCAAGTCCGGCTTCTTGTCGGCCAACCGTGGGCAGACCTAACGGACGAGACGTTTATGAGCTCTAAACCTTACGCTACGTTTGACGATCGAAATGCTTGTAAAAAGTTGCATTCTCGCCGACGCCAACGATCGCCGTCCAGTAGAAACTATTTTCAGTTTCCGTCTTCAACTATCTGCGCGTCCTCTCTGAAACGCAGCCGCGGTTCAGTCATAAATTTTCACCCCGTATTATTACGTTTATATGAGTGATCTTGAATACGTTATTAGCTATTGCACGTTCTACATCTTACAACTTGAGGTGTTTGTTTCTACTATTGCTCTTATGAATTGGGGAAATTGCTGAATACAGAAGAATCATTCAAACTACTTTGTAGTTGTACTTTCTGCCATGCAAACAAATTTTGGAAGAGAATTTACAGCCATGATATTTCATATTCACTTAACCTTGATGTATCGGTACCCGACGGTTCTCACTGAATGATTCTCGTATTCTCATCAAATTCAAGTGATAGGTATTTCAAGTTTGATACTTTGTCACGTGACTTTTTCTACAATATCAGTTTTTAAATTGCACGTTTTAGTAGAAACAAACCTATTCTGCCGCCCTCCGACAAAGGCTTTAATAAGAAACTAACATGGCTACTACTGTTTGGCACTAATAAGTATTTATATAATTTACTCTTCCTCTTAATATAAGAACTGTCCAATTGTTGACAAAAGTCCGGCGAAGTTATACAAGCATCGAAGAAAAGTATTTAAGAGATTGTCAGTGACATTGAAACAAGCTATCGCCGTCCATTGCAAATTTTATCCTGTTGCGATTCTGATGCCAAAACATTGTTTCCTTTTACGCTTGCATTCTTCCAACTATATTCTTCCAGAAGTCTAGTGTTTTGTGATCTTGCACATCCAGGAAAAATTCGATTACGTCTTCAACAATAACTTTTATGAATTGTCGCAATTAAAGAAGACATACACTAATATACAGAGTTTAATTATTTAATTTCGTACACGATTATAGTCGTATTTACAGAATACAATTTCTATTTTCTTATAAAAGATACTTTGTATTTTGTTAGCATATATTTTTTCCATTACAAGATGTTTATACATAAAAAATTAATATGCAATGTATTTAATACTAGGGAACAAACTCATGATTTAAACATAAAAGTTCCATAACTTTCAATAAGATTCTTTTCTCTTAATATTTCCATATTTTCTGTTTTTATAATATATACAGGATGTTTAAAAAGGGGTTCAAAACTTCGAGAGCATATAATACTTACAAAGAGGAACGAACAATATCGAATCAACTGTAGGTTCTAAAATTAACTCTGTACATCTTACGAGTATTTAAAAGCATTCTGTACATTTCTACAATACGTACGGTAAATGTCCACGGACTACTGGGTAGTATACTTATTTAGTAAATTCGTAAATTCGTAAATTCGTAGTGAAAAGATTTCTTCTAAAGTGAAGGTTACTTAACCCTTTGAGCCCTACAAATTTAAGGAAAAAACGTTACCCCTGTGTGCTGAAAATTTTCGCGGTATATCACCTATTAAACCGAATATTTCATTATAAGAATATATATGATGTCGATTTTTCAGTTGTTTTAGTTCTCTAAAACTGCAAAATATGTAACGAAACATATATAATTTTAATAAAATACGCTGAGGTGATAATTCATCCAAAAACATAGATTTATAGTGTATAATAAACAGCTGTGCATGAGCCAGTACGGTGGCCCATAGCACACGGTGAATGACTTGCTGGGACGCATATATGCGTCCATCGTCCTCAGAGGGTTAACTTGCTCAGTAAGTTCACTGCCTAAACGCCTATCGACGTTTCCCGTACGGATTGGAGCAATGTATGGAACGCTTTTAAATGCTCATAACATTTTAAGGGGTACTTTATGACTAGACTGCGGATGCTTATGCAAATATACATTTCTAGAATTCCATATTTTCTGAGTTAATGCAGTTCACCAATTTAGACATATTAAATTGCATAAACATCCGCAGACTACTTATGACCTACACTGATTACACATTTTTCAGTCCACATTACAAGTATTACATACTTTCAAAGTCTTGAACCCTTTTTTAAATACCTTCTATAGTCTTGGACAAAAAGCGTACGTGTACTGTCATTAATTTTGCAATGATCATAACTATCCATTTCTTAAAACTATTGATTGGTATACAAATATTACGCCACAAGAATATAGAAATAATTCACGCTGATAATGTATCGTTTATGTTTTTATATAAAAAAACTGAACTACCAAAATGAAAGGGTGAAATGATAGTACAATCAGAAAGTATAAATATATATTTACTATGTAACAACGAACGCAATACAATTATTCATATAAATTATACTATAATTATTAAGAAGCAATACAAAATTAATTTTTATTTACTAATGGGTAAAACCACTTTCATTTTCGATCGGTTCAAGAATTCATGGCGATTGTGATTTTTAAACATCTTACATTTTATCTTGGTATAATAAGCATGACTTTGGTTTTTAATAATACCTTGGAAAACGTACACGTCATTCTAGAAGCAAATTTTCTGATTTGAGAAGTATGTTCTTATAATTTTAGCAGTATGATCAGCAGAATTATTTTGTAGAAAAATAAGTTTAGCCACAGTAATACGTGCCACATGCGTCCTAATTTGTTCTTTGAATCAATTTAAATACCTTTTATCATAACCAATTGTGGCCCAGATAATAATACTTTCTTCAACCATTTATTTTCGAATTTTTTATATTTGCTCACTTTGTGCGTACAAATTATTTTCCGTCATGTTGTTCTCCAATGCACTCGTTATTTTGCAAATTGGAAACACTGTTCTTCATGTCTTGCTTGTATTTACACCTCTTTTTTTTTATTTTAATCGCTGTATACGATTGCACGTCCGAAGTACACGCTGAACACTTTGAAAATTTGCGTTAATTCCGATCTTTTAACACTTTGACGTCCGAACAAATTTTGCGAATACTAATTATGTTTGAACATTATTGCAAGAATCCTTAAGCAACAAAACAGTTTATATAATTCTCTTTATATTGAATATTCTAAAATTTCCACTTTATTAGTGCCTGAGTGTTTATTTGTCATCAGTGATAAATATGTTTATTTATTTATTTTAAACGTGTTTCATTCAAATTAATAGAAATCACGTGTACGTGACAGCGGCCATCAAAATGTTAAGGCATCTCGCTGTTGCTATTATACATGCACTTGAGACGACACATAAAACTCACGTATTTCACGTACATTTTTTAATAAATTATACATAAATTAACTACCTCCGTTAATTGTAGCAGCAATCTCTGAAATTGTAAATCTGATTTTTTAATATGAGAATTGATTCAGTTTAGGGTTGACTTACAATTACTTTCTTTGTCTGTTCCATTGGTGAAAACTACTATAATATACTAACACTGCGACCTAATCGCTTGAAACTTATAAACTTGAGTTAATTTTAACAATTTATAGATTTAGTATTTAATTTAATTTACATACAAAAGTCAACGACGTATTAATTTTCGAATGATTTCTACATTCTTGTGACATAATACTGATATTGCAATCAGCGTAGAATCGTACGTATGATATTGAAAAGTTAATGGTAGCACACGAGTGTTATCTCTTTGCACAGGGATGCGGTTTTTATGAAGCAACATAAAGTTGCAAAAAAATACCGGAACGAACAAAAGCTGCAAGAAAATAAAATCTCCCCAATTCTTTTTATGGTGCTTCAAGATTTACATTCTTCAGAATCAGCGCTAACACGTTGGCCTTCCTATGATCACCGATGACAGGTGTCTCAGCTTTAGTTTAGCTAAATAACTACTAATTGCTATAAAATTTTAAGCAACTCTACATTCGAAAAGTAATATAAAGTAACATGTACAGTAGCGAACAAAAGAAAGTTTAAGAGGTAAGCGATACGAAAAGACACAATAATTTTACAAAACGAAACTATATTTTAAAAAAGCAATGAAGTTTTCATAAATATGTACATCATATGAAGTAGTAAAAACAAGGAAGCTGTATATAGAAAGGAGAAAGTATATGTTTTATTTAAAACAATGAAACAAGTGAAGAAACTAGCTGAACAAAAGTATGCTTCATTACATGTTTCTATGATTATATTTTTTATATTTACACACGTACTATTGCTAATATTTTGTATGCCCTCCTTTACTATCTATCACAGGTTGTAGCCTCTTTGAAATACTATTAACTAAGTTTTCTAATGTATGTATTGGGAAAGCATGCCACTTTTCTTGTACAGCTTCCCAAAATGTTTCTTTATTAGTGTAAGCACTTGAAGAAAGCACTTTTAGTTGACTTAAAATGTTCGAAACATTCTCAATCAGATTGACATGTGGCGATTGCGATTGCAATTAATTTATTCAATTCTTTTTTTGGCAAAAAATGAAATTTTATATCTATTTCCAATTTCTTTAAATGACAATCCGTTTCTTCTATTTCTAACTATTAACTGCCTAATATCCATAGATTTTCTATTATTCTTGCTCATCTGTGTAAATAAAGACTCAAACGATTATTAAAATTCATGTACACATAGAAATGAAAAAAAAAAGTCTGCATATGTTTATTATTTTTCAATATTATTATTGTCTAAAAGATTTTAGACTTACTTTTATTTACGTACCATGTGAATAGAGTCGTATAAGCAACAGAATATCTATGTCATAGACAGTGAAGGGATACCTCAGAATAGATGAGTGTTACCAACATGATGTAAAACGTCTAGTATAAAAGTTAAACTTTCTTTTGTCCGCCATTGTATACGACGAAATAATTAAAAATTTCTTACCCTAAAGATCTGTACCGAGAATAGCATATTATAACGTGTCTGACCAAGTATGGCAGTTTCCACTATGGCGCTCGAAGTGTGCGATATTCTCATGAAATTTGTATTTTTCTGGAAATTAATTCACGTGTATTAAGCGTCGAGTAGTCTAAGATTATTATGTCTGACTTGTACTGTAGAATCCCTTCCGGCCATTCTCCTTAACCATGTAACGTTATCTGGTAACCATGCACAATACAGATCGGGATCAAGAATAAAGATCTCGACTACGAGGTTTCGTGATAATATCTCGGTACCTGAATGGAGTCTCGATGCAAATGGTTGACCATGTAATACTCTTGCACTGAAGCATCAATTTACGCTGGTACACTTTAAACCGTATATACTGTACACGATTCAGACTTCATGAAAAATTTAATAGTTCTGGAAACGTGAAATCTTAAATTATAGTTAATCTATTGCAGTAAGTTGCTCAGAATATACTACGATTATGGCGTTTGAAGGAAATACTTAACCTTTCGCAGTTGAAATTATCATAATCGATTTGTATGCCTGTGTTATTATTAACTTCCACCAACGAATTATCTTATAGACATTCTATAATTATAACCTCAAGTTTTGCATGTTTCTCCTTCGATCAAACATTCAAAGAGTAATTTACAAATTCTTTTTGAAACTTTACTGTTTGTACTATTAATTTTTAACTAATTCACATTTTAAACTATTGATTATTTGTGTTTTTTGCTGATTTTGTTGTTATAATGAAACATTACAAGAAACTGTTTCTAACGAAATCCACTTGTAAAAGGTAAAGAAATTAAGTGCAATTAAATTCCAAATTCTAAAATCATTCGAATAAAGTAAAATTGTAAGAAACAGGCAAATTTAAATTCGATTCAGTTCTACAGTCACATGTAATGGATGAATACGTGTCGTACTATTAGTAAATTGAAAATGAATAGGAAAATCGGTAGAAAAACAGCTTTATCGGTAAAATAGTACTTATTAGCGCAGATGACATGCCTCAGCCAATATAGTGGCTTTTAGCAGTATGATAATTTCCGCTTTGCTCGAGTGTGACTCGTAGTAAACAGTGAAAGAGTTATAATTCTCAAATATTTTCACTAGGGTATAATATTTTCGACACGTGATAAATCCTTCCAAAAAAAAATCAATTTCTGTAATGGAAATTACAAGAGAAAAAAGGAACGTAATTCATAATGCTTACATACAGCGTCGTACATAGTAGAAATGTTTTATTTATACAGAGTACTTCAGAACTATAATCTATCACTTTAATGGATAATAGACCTCTCAAAAACGAATAAAAATGTTTTAGTAAACTTAAGACCACAAAACAATGATTTTCGAGATATTTAACGTTTTGGCTTGTACACGAAATTCATTGTATGATTAATGATTATACATATCATAGGGTCATTGATATCTTAGCAATACAGGGTATAAACAACTTACAGTAACTTTAATATTTGTTAGGCATTTTCTCTTTTTCAGTAGAAACATAATTCATTTCGAATAGTTCTATATCCATAGTATAATACTATTACGTATAGTATAAACATAGCCCGGAACATACAAAACTTAATATTAGAAATTTGCAGACATACATTGTCTATTGAGTTTGTTTAGTCTATTTCTGTTAATTCTATTCATTACGTAAGTCTGGACCTATAGTTCTAAAACATTCTATATCATGGAAAATTGAATTCTGACAAACTGCGATAGTAACTACCTATAATTAAAAGTACCAATCAACTGTTGGAATATAAAGTTCAGAAAACCATTATACCCTCCATTATTTTTTATGTTGAATGACACAAAATTTTACACCACGTATAATTTCATTAAGGAGTTAGACTACTGTGGCGGCCCGAAATAGTAGGTGATCTTCCGACGCAAATTATAAAAAAAACGAAACATCCTATTAAGTTGCAGTTTGGCATTTTATTTTGGCATAATATGAAGTGTTAAAAACAATTATGCAAGTTCAAAAAAGTTATATATGTACGTCATAAGACGGTTCCGCGCTGAAGGTCGTTTTTTTGTAGAGTGTAAAACGGTGTACCTTCTAACTCAATTTTGGATTATTTGAAGCAAACAAACAAGATTTTTCCATTAATTATATTGTAATGCCTAAGCATTATCGTAGCCGTTTTTTAATTGTTTGAAAATCTACTGAATACCAGAGTGTTGAAGAGAAAATGCCGATTTTCGCAAAAAATTTGTCACTAATTTGTGTATAAATCCCACAAAAAAGAAAATTTTCCAAAAACCGTACGTTAATGCTTAAAGAATGTAGTAACAAAAATGTTTGCTATATTCTGTCGTAATCGCATCAATACACATTGGGAAATCGTGTACATCGTTTTGAAAAGTGTCGTTCTGAGAAAATCGCGTTCAAAGTTAAAGAAACGTATTATCTCTACGTCATACAAGTGTGCGTTCGGCTCTGTAGCTCCGAAACTAAGCTACATTTATATTTTAAACCTTTTGAAATTTATTCTAGAGACTTCACACTATCATCTGAGCGAAAAAAAGAATTTTCAGAAAATCGAAAATTTTACAGTAGTCTAACCCCTTAATTACAATTCTTATCGAAATAAATGTGTATAATTAAAAGAACCCTCGGCTGATTATAAAATAATCTTTCCTAAAAACCGTCGATTGCACGTCACAAATTCTTTAAAGCTATGTGTTCAAACAAAAATGTTTTACCACGTATTTCCTATGCACAAACAAATTAAGGAAAAAGTTCTTATTAATATTTTTAATGCCAAAACATACAAGGATTGGGGAGATTACAATTCCTATGTACAATATACAGAATAATCTATTTGTTATAAAGTACTATTTACAACATTTCACACTGTATTGTGTGCTGACCGTTTCTTAGTACAAAATGTTTTACATGAACTCCTCAACATAATTGAACGTCACAGGGAAATTTAATTATGAAATTCTTGCAGCTAATTGTTCGGGTTCTGCAGTTTGCCTGTATTTAACACTTGATACTAATCGAAGAAAGTTTTCTTACACTCTGAGGATCGAAAAGTTTATAACTTCGAAATCTACGAGTTAATTTCAATTAAAAGTTCTTCTATCAAGTAATTTTGTATTTTCAAATACGTTCATTTGGTAGATTTACTTATGCATTCATGTTTGTAGTCCATGTACAAATTATTTTAAGTTCTTACCCTTATCCTGTCGAAACAAACTTCTTGTTAACCTGTTACCTATGTAGCCCTATTTCGAAGGTGTGTACCTACGTTGTGTCGCAAAAATAAAAAGATGACGAGTATACACGTCAAACACAGAATATATGCAGCTGCTATAAAACTGAATTAAATTATAACGAAATGGCAATTGTTTTTTTTAAATGAATAATTTATTGCTAAAATTCATTGATATTATTGACAAAGCTTAAACATTCATTATAAAAAAAAAACAGGAAAATCAGATACATAAAAATTATTTTTTATTTTCTTGTCTCAAAATATTCTAAAATGTCTGAAATTTTGAATACATGTTAGCTTTCACTAAAATTTTAATTTAAATAGCAATTGGCAATTACTTTTTTCGCATGATGAATATACTCGTCTTGACAAAAAATTGCTATTTCTTCATGACGAGTATACTCGTCATACACTGCTGACAGGTTAATGTATATGATATTTTCTAAACCTTTCTTTTCATTAAATTCATTATTTTTTTCACGATTATGTCTTCACTGATTGTATATGCAATGGAAATTCTATATTATACAATTCATAAACAGATTGACGTACAATGTCAAGGCACACGTTGAATCGACACTTATTGCATAGACAGAAAGTAAAACGCCCATAAAATAGTGCACTAGTGCTAAAAGTATTTTACCATTTTTCTATTTTGCTACCGAAAGCAAAATGCAGTCACTAAACAACAACCCTCTTAAGCGAAAATTTCATATAATTTCTAGGTGATCGTAGAATGTCTTCTATTGATGAAAGACTTCTCTACAACTGACACATTTTCACGTCGGCACTTTCCTGTGTGACAAAAATATATTGACGAGAACAGAATTATACCTTCCACTTGCACATTTATATAACACTCTTTTGTTATTCTATGTTGTTAATTATAGTGCACACCATATGGTTCTGTAAATTATTGCACAAATAGTACCTTTAACTTTTGACATCAATTGCATGCGAAAGATTTTTCGATAAAGTTTATCAAAGGTAACATTTTGGGAAACAATGAGGAAAATATAGAGTTTCGTTAATGTCATAAAGACAGATTGCACTGAATATATTAAAAATATATGAATTTGTTACGACAAATGTGCTAGTGTATCATAAAGTCAGGTGGAGTAAATTGTTGAGAAATAAGAATCGATATTCTTTTTCATTAAATGGGATATAACTAACACTCAATGTCATATTTTATAGGATAATATTTGATTTCGAACGGGAAACAAATGAATTATAATCGATATTATACTTCAATTCTAAGATTATATTCAAAGTTACATATTACTCGTCCATATACTAGTCAACATAAATACACCCCAATTACCGTTATTTATATTACTTATGAAGAGTCTTATAAAACTAAAAATTATTTAACTACATACATATTATATTTTGGACCAAGTTCCCCACTTCCCCAACAGTATTTCAAATGTCCGTAAATATTAAAAGTATTGTAGAATATTGATTAATTAAATCGATTATTAAGTAACTTCGTATCCAGTATACATATTTATAGATTATATAATTTATACTTTATTCCTTTACGGGTATTACTAAAATATGTATCGACTGTTAAAATGGAAAATTATAGAAACAAAGCTTTGTAAATTGTTCCTTTCAAAGTTATAGTGTTTTATAATAAGAAAACAAAAAAATTGATATCATAAATATCAAATCTGGGTTTTCCTTTGTTTCATCGCTTTATTGTAGTCATTATTTTAAACAAATATGAATAATTGATATTTTACTGTGTTTTCGGAGTCGTTTATTCGTGTTTGGTGAAATGGGAAACTTGACACATGGAACACAATGTTAGTATTCTCTTGTTACGAATACGAAGTACTCCCATAAGAATATGAAGTGTACTTTCACTTTTATCTCTCGGGGCGTACCGCAAGATTTACAAAAAAAAAAAGAAAAAAATACGCATTCGTTGTATATATAGCTCGTATACAGTTCGTCTTGTAATTCCATTCATTCACTGATAATTACCGCAGTGACGTATCTTCTGACTGTATCTATAATATACTGTATGTTACATGCCTTCTGTCAATCTGTGATCACACTTTTAGGTATGATTGTTCAGTAACGGAGCATAAGTGAGTGTTACGGTTCTAAATTTTGCACAATCTCGCGAACAATCGTTCTCTCTTATTGAAATAAATTAATGTGGATTTAAGACAATTTGGAAGTAAGCTCTGCAATTAGAGGATAGTCTATTCTTTATGGGTCTCATCAAACCCATCTAAATACACAGTTACACGATGAGATTTTAAAGTCATTCTTGTCGAAAACGAAGTTTCGAATAAAACAAAATTTACGCAAATATTTCCGTTATTTTAGCACAAGGAACAACCCTGCTCTCGGTTCTACCGCGAAGTTTCCACTTTGTACATTACAGCATGTTTGCAAAGACGGCCGGACATTTAGAAGCATAGTGATTTCAAATTTTTAATCAGGAGTGTATTTCTAACTATTATTTCTTAAGATAGATTCCGTACACCGGTTCTTTTATCAGATAACTCGACTAGACTAACTAAAAATTGTAGCAGTGTATTTATCGAAGAAATTAATTGAATCGGTGAGTTGAAGAACAGTACAAATCCAAAAACCACATTTTGAGATACTTGAAAATATAGGTTTAGTTGTCCAGTATCATCAACGCCATTGATTTTATAGTGCTGTTTCTTCATACATGCCTAACTATGGTTAAACTTTTCTCATAAATTTTCAGTAATTAAAATGAAACCATTGGACTTGTACTGTTTTTCAACTCATGCCCCTTTTTGGACAGGAAATTTATAAAATAACACAGTAGCGAAAAAAATATTTATTAACTTGCATTAAACATAATCGAAGTAGTAATTATTTAATGATAAATGATTATTAGGTAAACTAAATTCAGCATGGTATTAAAAAAATTAGTCATCGCCTTGTTGGTCAGTAATAGTCTTCCAAGAATAAATTTTTTGGTAGAATGAATTTTAATTTGTTAAAACAATACTAATCTATGACAGATACTGTTTTTACCCTCATTAAATTGAAGGGACTACTTAAACACGGGTGTAGGGTACTTATTTTGTATTGGTCTTCGTCGCAACGTGTAGTTCTATGCACTTTACATTTAGTTTTGGCATTGTTCGAAAATAGCTAATTTAGGACTTATACTATTCTCCAACTCACCGATTCAATTATTCCCAGTCTCAGGAAATGAATGTCCTCTGTAGCGAGAACAATTTATTAACGCCAGAATGATAGGAATAGCAAACGCCATTTGGTTTTCGGTGTCTGAGACTATGCTTCCGTTTCTATTATTTCCTCCCCATTGGTCTAAACGCCACGCGGCTCCGAATAAACGATTAAACCCGGAGCCCTGGAACAGCTTTAAAAGAGAAGTCAAAGACGGAAACGCGGTTTTAATATGTTTTCGCTGGGTTTCGTGCAAAATTTAAAACTAACGTAGAATCCGGGCAGCGCGACGAAAAGTTCGCTGAAAGTTCTGCAGACGTATCGTTCGAACACGAGTACAAACAGTGGCTACGGTCATTTCACCGGAAGCTTCGCCATCTTGTATGTTAGATATCGAAAATCTAAGGAGAAGGTAGAGAAGAGGCAAGAAATGCCGATGATGATAATGCTTGAGAAATGGGACCAGGAAAAAGTTTGTTGTAACTACTTTTCCCGGCTACTTTTTTATTATACACTTTTTTTATTCTACGACCGTTGCGACGACTCGCCGTAAGTTTTGCACTAGTCCGTCTATTGTCCAGTTTTACCAGATTTCACGAACAATATCGGCGAAAAACTAATGCGAATTCAGATCGACCGACCGCCGGATGAGTTTGTTGGTTGAGAGAGAAACAACCGAACGATCGAGAAGCTTATTGTTTCGATGATAACAAATCGATTTATTTTTTAGATTGAAGCAAGCTTTGGTATACATAACGGAGCAAATAATGTTGGTGAAATTGGATAAGCAACTGTTTATTTCGATTGCAAAACGTTTAGCAGTCGCAAAGTTTACGTTTCGTCGAAAGAAAACAAATTCTAGCTGTATAACTCTTTAACGAATTCATAGATGTGCGTATATAAGATATTATGGATGAAATGAGGAATTATGCATTTCACATAAGTAAAAAAATAATGTCTATTGAGATATCTACTGATGGAAATCGACTATCCTTTACAAATCGGTTCCATGATTTTATTCGAATCTTGAATATTAAAAAGTAACAGGTATTTTTTCATCTATAAACATGGTATTTAATGTATGAATTCTTCTTTCACTGAAAATTATTTTCAATTGATTGCTTTTTATTTCTTCATCTTCAATGCGGAATTCTAAATACAGGATGTTTCAGAAATCGTGGTACAACCGAAAAGGAGGAGATTCCTGAGGTAAAAATAAATCGAGAATATACAATAAAATTTATTCATATAAGGCTTTGTTTTCGAGAAAATTGACTTCGAATATTCGGCGGGTACGCGTGCACTTAACTATGTCATGGTTGAACGGATCTCGATACAGACCATATTTCATTTACAAGTAACATTAATATCATACTAATGCTGATCTCTTATCAGTCTTTGTGTCTAGCCAGATGCTATCTGCCTAAGGCAATGAAAAAGTGAAATGAAATATGAATACAATAGTATACTCCCGAAATATTACTGCGGTCTGTGCGTAGAACGCCCATGGGCGTTCATACATCGTACTCAATAAATAAGCTTGTCGATTCCCCGCACGGGACGTGAGGAAGTATTCAGTAAACTTGTAAACTTAATTTTCTCGAAAACAGAGCCACATAAGCAAAAATTTTATTCTATATTTTCGATTTATTTTTGCTTCAGGAATCACCTTCTTTTCTATAGTATCACGATTTCCGAAACACCCCGTATTTAACTCATCTACCCTTACCAAAGATTCATTTTAAGTATACTCTAATTATATTCTACTAACTTATCGGTTTCTTTTCTTTGTTAAATACATTAACAATAAGTGAATTAACGAACATTGTTATCCACGTGTATAATGTTTATAACTGTGCTCTTTCGATGCCTATGAAGTGTTTGTCAGAAAGTGAGCATCTAAAAATGCATAAATGGACGACTCACAATGGTCGTTGATAGTAAATGTTAAGTATATATGAAAAAAAAAAAGAACCGACAGGCACTGCATGCGTATTCATATCGCTTGTCGTAAAAATTATAAGCATATCTCTTAAATTCTACGTTCGAGTATAAATACATTTTCACCTTAAACGCACTTACGATTTATGCAGTGTCCGTCCAAAGGTATATATTTGGAAAAGCAACTTTTTATTTTGTAATAATATACTTAATTGAAAATGTATTTGTGTTACAATGACTTGTATAAATGTCATACAATACACATGTATTCACAACATAAAAAGTGGTTTCATTGCACGACTATTTCATTGGTTAATTAAAGAAGAAAGAAATTATAATTCTTCTTGAATACTTTGATTTTGTAACAACAATTAATAAATAACATAGTGAAAATTAACACGCACTACGAATGATGTATTATTCATTTTCTTTATCTTTATCACCGTGAAGGCTGCTATTAAAAAATAACCACATAAAACCTCTTCAAATAACGTAGGAACTGAGAAGCCTAATAAACTGTTGCTAAATGTGAATAGTTAAACTGGACCTATTACTACTTGAATAATATAATTAATTACTTGAAATTTAACAGGAACATTAATACGAATAAATGAAATGGATTTCGTACGATCCACAAATAATTGTGTTTATGAAATCGTATTTGAAAACAAATGGTATGTAAACCATAATTATGTGGTGCTATACATATGTACGTTATATACCGTCAAATATAACAGACGTTAACTATGCTTGAACTGAATTGTCATTTTCGCATAGTTTAAATGGTAGACGAAGTAGATATAGTGTTGTTCATGAAATAAGAAGCAGTATATAAATAGGTGTTGTAGATAATAGAAGTAACATTTCCAGCGTTGTCTGATAACTATACATTATAATCAAAATATTTACGTAAAAGATTCGATGATTTTTATATTATTCGTATAATATAATTTTCACGTCAATCTTTGCTGCTTCTATTTTCAAGAGGACCAATTTGTTTGAAATTCTAGATGTCCAATTAGATCAGTGCATGGAACTGTACAATGTAATTTAACAGTGCCGATTTATTATTTAGTACGTCATATTCACTTAGCCGTGACTGTATTAATTTTAAAATGTGAAAGATTGTTTACTTCAAAGATAAATATTACCCACGCGTATTTGTAAAAAATAATGCAATTGGAATTATTTATCAAACTAGACACAGTAAATAATTTCATTAAATGTCCATACAAGCGAAGATATTCGAAATTGTGGACATACAAACAAAAATGAATTATTAAAAAAAAAAGCATTTAAAGCAATGCATTAAATAAGACTCATGGCATATCGACATTGCAGAGTGTACGCATAGTTTTGCAATTAATGCAATCGTATCAATGCGTTATTTCAATTATCACGATATTTTATGATAATGTTTATATTAAATGATATCTCTTAAGAAAAAATGATTTGCATATACTGCGCTTACATGTATTTGAATTTAGTTGTAAGGTATCTGTAATTTTATACAGGATGAGCCACCTAAAATTAGTACTTTAAATATCCCTAATGGTTTTAATACAATAAGAAAATGTTCGAAAAAGAAAATATGTGATTCAATGGAGCAAATATTCTGAAAAGAAAACTCTTTTTCTCAAGATCATATTTTTAAGAATTCCACGGTCATCGATATTTTTGTAAATGGAACAATATATTTTCGTCACTACAGTGGTTTAGCGGACAAAAAGTCGAATTC
Organism: Macropis europaea; assembly: GCA_916610135.2. Lineage (NCBI taxonomy): Eukaryota > Metazoa > Arthropoda > Insecta > Hymenoptera > Melittidae > Macropis > Macropis europaea. The sequence goes on from OU744345.1 coordinate 27,644,838, forward strand.
AACTGCATAACACTTAATACATAAAAAGCAATGCTTGTTTATCTTACACCAATCGATTTCCAATTAACATCAGACTATTGTCGTGGCCGTTCTTCTTCTTTATTATGTATAAAGGGTGACTAAAGTATAACTTAAAAACCGAAAACTACGCATACCTCATGACTAGACTGCGGACGTTTATGCAAATACAAATTTCTGGACTTTCATATTTCCCATTGTGACGCAATTGAATAAATGAAAATTCAACAAGACTGCATGTACTTGAAAATTAAAAAATATTACCTTGAAATATTAAAAGTATATAATTTTTACTTTGTTGAGGTATTAAATATCCATCATTAACCAATTTGGATACACTAAATTGCATAAACGTCCGCAATATACTCGTGACAAAACAAATAAAAAAATTCTCTACCTTTTTGCAAGATAAAGCCTCATTTTCAAGATATAAGCACTTAAAAATCAGAGGTCTGACTTTCGAGCTCGCTACGTAATTATTTATATCTCGAAAACGAGGTTTCAGATTACAAAATGGTATACTACTTCTCAGTTTGTATTGTCATAAATAATATGCAGCTTTCGGCTCTTAAGCTATTTCTGGGACAACCTGTATAACACGGCATCGACTGCTACGGTCATTCAGTCGAGAGACCTACAGTTTTGGATGGGTTCCAAACAATCATTTGTCAACTGGAATCAGAGGAGCACTAAAAGTGCTCACCCACCTTAGTGCTGACTGTGCTCAACTTAGCTTAACCTGTTAACTGGAGAAGAGGAACTAACTCGTCCCGTGAAAATTGTACCACCATAAGCAAGGCACCTGTTAATTTCTCTCACAGTATTTCTTGACAAATATTTGAACCTGTTAATCGATGGAGATGATTTCACATGTCAGTGGAAAATATCTGTGGGTTACGCAAGCAACTTACCTTATTTTTATTAATTTTAGTTACAAACAATAGATGCTCCTAGACAAAGAATGGCCCAATTAATAGGTTGAACACCGTGGCGGTCACCGGTGACCAACACCTCAAATTTAATTTAATTAAATAATTATTGATTATCGCAAAATTCTGAGCAAACTTCATACTGAAACAATAATGTAGGAACCGAAGAGCACGACTGAGTACTCAAATCCTTCTTTTCTTTATAATTTATATAAAAAATAGTAATTATATCGTGTCTGATTAGGTATGGCCGGTTTCACTGTGGCGTTCAACGCGTTAACCGGTTAACATCTTCCGTACTACAGTGGAAAATTCAGTAACTAGTCAGACGCGCGAGAATAAGTTTTTATAAATACTTACATACCGTTAAAAATACAAATATTGTCTCATAGCATACTTTTTATTTTGTACTGTAATTGTAGCATCCATTTTAATTAAAATATGATGAATATTAGAATTTATTTAAAATAATCGAATTTAATGCGTGGGGCGTATGCGGCTCACATAGCATAGAACGTATTAATATTAATGATTATTTAAAAATAACTCCTCAAAACGTTATCTAGAGGTCAACATTGCACATATGTATAGTTGAATTTGTCTAGATAGGACTGTAGTAACGAGAGTACATGCTTTGAAACATATGATCCTGAAAAAAAATAACTTTCCTTGCTTCAATATTTGTCCATTCGGATCACATATTTTCACATCTTCTCGTTGTACTAAAAATAGCAAAGATGTTCTAGGTGAGTCAACGTGTATAAATACTATGTAGAAGTTCAACTTCTCAAAATAATATTCATAAAATAAATTATCGTAAAATACTCAGGTAGTCATACATGGAATAAAGGAAGACTGTAATTTGATACTTTCGGAATCTGCCTTAACTTTGGTGCAAACTTCCGGTAGTACATTGCAAAAATTATACAGAATGCTCTAAAATTTATGGTCTTAACTGTGGGTGCATATACTACTCAATAAAATAAACAGAAAGCTATTAGCTATCAAAAGTATTAGTAATTATGGGTTTGCAAATACGTAGTTCCCGAATTGTAAATGCAAAACTTTATTTCACCGAGACTTAAAAGTTCGTATACCTCTTATGGTGAAATAAATTTGTAATCAGGAACTGTTGATTTCTCCAGCGAAGTTTACTAAAACTTTTTTGATTAATTCATACGTGTACAGCCACATTTCATATGTGTAGACATTAGTTGCATGAATTATGTTATACTGTAGGACCTCGATTAGCCGAACTGTAATTAGTAAGAGGTTGACTCACATTGCCACTATGTTTCCCATAAAAATAGTTATTTTATTTCAGAATTTAAGATAAATAGCGGTACAAAGTTAATAACAATAATTTTAGCTTGTAACTGATATAGGATGACTAATTTTCGGAAGGCCGGTGTTCGGATAATCGAGGTTCTACTGTATTATTTATAATGTACATCTTCCTATTTATTTATTTATGGTGTAGCTTACGGTCTGCTAGTAAGCATCTACCGGAGGAAGAAAGCAACTACCAGCCGGGTAGTCTGCTTGTACACCTATGGTTTAATTTATTGAATACTACACGCACCTAAACTTAAAACCATTAATTTAAGAACACTCCGTGTATTCGAACCTATGTTTACTGATTTATTTTTGTTTATTTTGTTGAGTAGCATACATGCCCAAGATTAAGAGCATCAATTTTTGTACATCCAGTAGAATTGGGCATTAGAAAATGAATTTCCATAAAATTCGCTGAGAAACACGTGTCCTTCCTTCGGTTTTCATTTGATACCAACATTTTAATGAACGTCGATTGTTTTTATTGAAAACTCGTCCGATGGCTGTCTGAATACACTCATAACTTTCTAATCGATATTATCGACAACTGCACTTGAAACTCTGAGGACCATAAACTCACAATAAAGTTTCACGTTTCCTTCATACATATAAATCTTGACGGAAATGTGCGGAATATGTAGCAAGAACTGATACTTGCGTAAAACATTGATATAACCCGTTATACAACAATAAACAAAATAACTGAAATCGATGTTGTGTCTCAATAAGTGTCCATTAATTCGTCTGCATGACGAAGCATATGAAATTATTTACTCGTAAGAAAATTAGATCGAAAGTAATATAGCGTTGCAGAAATCAGTGTATTGTTTTAGCTTAGACAAGTAGATATGTGTTTTAAGTCTTATAATATGATATAGTCTAAAGCGATGCGAGACTTTTTAGTTACGATACATTACTATATAACATAAATATGTTTATTTTGTACTGAATGTATTTCTCATTGACGTATTTGTTGTAAGTGTCGTTTCAACGACACCATCTTAAATGTTATAGAGATCGATGCTTCATTTTATGAATGTATTTTATCGTGAACTATGTAAATGTAGTTTTTATAATGTTGTAATAAAAAGATTTCTTTTTACATAGCTGGATTCATCTTCACGATATACTGTATGTAGACAATATTGATAGAAATACTGTTGTAGAAATAGAACTATAAATTATTGACATCAGTTGTACATTTACGCTTACATTATTCCATTTAAATCAACCACTAACAAATATTCTATAAGATTTAATTCATTTAATTTCTTTTAATTATCGAGTTGCTGCACAGATTTTTGCGGATTTTGATATATAGGGCGAGACGTTTATTTAATTAAATAATTATTAATTTTAATACGATTTTGAATAAAATTAATACTGTGCTAAAGATAGAAGGTCGAGGCTGTGAAATGAAATACTTGGATAATTATTTGCTTTGTTATTTTCGTTTCAAATGGGATATTATAGTATGTTTGGCTAGGTATGGCAGTTTTCACTGCAACAGTTACCGTGGTAAAACCAGTCACCCAAATAACTTTTTTACTTTTTATGATAAAAAGAAATGTTTCAGACGAAAGTCGCCCAGTTCCATGGTAGAAATTATGCAGTATAATTACTTTTGTTGTATGATTGAAAGTCAAGGTCATTTCAAGGTCGTCAGTATTCGTTTAAATGGAATGCTATATATTTTTTTCCACGTTATAATATAGCATCTTAAAATAAAACCAGCGGTCTCTGATAGAAGATCATTCGACGTAATACGAGGTCAGTTACGTACAGAAACTTATGATAGGATTACAACTACCAAGGGTAGTGAATGAAACCAGATTTTTTAAGCAGATATGACTTCGGCATCGGCATTGCATAACTAGATACTTACCGTTAATATTTTTCTCCAGGTGTACAAGCTGTAATAAACATATGAATATGCTTGGACAATCCAAATAAGAAGCGCGTACTTTTATTTATGGAGAAAGTTAAACCAAGAAGTTTATAATGAAATCTCAACAGCCAAAGAAACTATAAAACAATATATACAAAGAACTATCCCTACAATAAATCCAAACTTAACAAAAAATGAAAAGTACAACATAGTTCGATGATTTAGAATATGCATCGGCGCCTGAAGGTCACCGCTTCAAGCACCTGCTGTAAAGTCATTGTACGCATTTTAAAACGCTCTATTACAAGGCAAATAAAAAAAAAATTATATTAAAGAAGTCGTTTATGTTTATCATGACATTGAAATGTCCATAATGAGTCATTCTCTTATATCACTAAAATAATTAAATCTTTCAGATCACCTACTTTAAATTGATTTCAAGAAATCGAGAGATCATCAGTCAATACCAAACTAGTTGTAGAAGCGATGTGTAGAAAGTTTTTAAACGTCTGAACTAGTGGAGAAGTCGTAATTGTTATGTCATGAAAAATCATATTTGCGTTCTACATATATATACATCCTGCTTCAGCCGCAACCCTTGGCAATCATTGTACTACATAATACTATTGTACGTTTTTCTTCGTAAACCTCCTATGACGGCGATTGACCTTAATCTTTATTTTTATCTTAAGATGCTTTATTATAATACAAAAAAATATATATATACCACTCCATTTAAGAAATACTGATAACCTTGAAATAATCTTTACTTTCAAACATACAATGAAACTAATTACACTGCATAATTTCCCCCTCGAAACCAAGCAGCTTTCATTCGAAAAATTAAAAAACTTATTCGGGTGGTCTATTTTAAATGCGTCGCCCTGTAGAATGTTTGTTTAATAGTTCCAACGTCTGTAAGAAAATATTTACATTGCATACGTATGGAAAGCTGTAATGCTGACTGCAGTCTGCGAAATAAAAATAGAATAGTATTATTAATGGTATTACAAACTCTGCTACATGATAATGCAGGTGGAAATACAGGTAACCCTCGTATAACGCGGTACTTATACAACATGGTTTCATCAAAGAAATCAGATTTCTAAAATTCTGCTTATATTTCCCTTTTCTTAAAATTCGTATACCGTTTATTTGAATAATCCGCCGTCAATGTTCTATTATGAAACGACGTAGTTTATAGATGACGCAGTTATCAGAATGAACCACGTTAAAGCATGGACATATAGGAATATAGGGCCGACGCATATCGTTGCGGGGAGGTAACCTTTGCGAGACGTGGGGACAAGTACTATAAGCCTAGTTTTCATTGGCTGGCAGTGGTAGTCAACGCTGGGGAATCACCTTCACTGCCATCCAGCATAATAGAAAAGTCAAACACGCACGATTACTGGCATTAAGTATCAATACCGGTACTGCATGTTTTGTCAAACTATTTCGTTTCTGTATTGAAAATAAAACAGGACTTGTAGACTGTTGTTCAGAATACTCATCAACTCTATTCCTACTTTCCGAGATACGCTACGAAAGACGGCATTCTCATCTATGATGCGAAGTTCTGTGGTGCGGACTGCAGCGCCACTGAGCGTTAGGGCTCATTTCCACTTGCGACTAGCCGCGCGCGACTCTCGAGTGCTCGCGACTCAAAATGCAGCGACTCAGCCGCGCGCGACTCTCAAGTGGCTGAACGCCGCATGGGGGCGACTCCGAAATATCTTTAGTGCCAGATGGGCGCATAGGCGAGCGGAGCAGGAGATTTTTTATACATAGTGTCTTGCATTCGGTGAGCCTTGGCTAGGCACCGTCACGGCAATACCTATTGCGTAGGGCAGGCTTTGGATTTAACTGCTCACGACGGCCGATTTTCGGAAGCAACGCCCACTTTTTCCCGCCGCGCGTCTTGGCCCCCGCGAGGGCCGAGGTGCTCGACTTGTCTCAGGCCCGTACCATAGTGAACCACACTCGTATCCTGTGTCGCCCTAATGCGCCACGTGCGGTTCATATGGTACGGGCCTGAGACGAGTCGAGCACTATGGCCGTCGCGGGGGCCAAGACGCGCGGCGGGAAAAAATGGGCGTTGCTTCCGAAAATCGGCCGTCGTGAGCAGTTAATTCCAAAGCCTGGCGTAGGCTTTTGTGTAGGACTCGCAGGCCTGGACACCACGTGCGTTAGGGCCCATCGAAGAAGACAACATTGACCCCTTAACAGTAGCGTTACATGCCGCCCAAATTTTAGAAACAATTTTCCACTCTCACTGCAGTAGACACACCCAGAACAGAGAAACGCCAATGGAAACAGATTTCTCCCACCTCGTACAACACACAAAACCTGTGAAACATCGTACGCAGATCTAAATCTACTTTGAAGTGCGTGTCATCCAATCGTCGTGAAATAAAACGTCAACGCTGTTACCGAAAACAATGGACGTTGAAGAAATAGTTGCTCTGTGGTTGATAAACAAGTGTTCCAAGCGTGCTAAAAGAAAGCATAAATATTGGATACATCCCTTATTATCGGAGCGTTCACTGAAAGGAGCATTCCATGTTTTTTATTATGATTTGAGAAAATATGACAGAAAATTTTTCAACTATACAAGAATGTCGGTAAAAGTATTCGACGAATTGTTATCTAAATTGAGACCATCCCTCACTGGCACTATCACATACATGAGGGCTTGTATTTCCCCTGAGGAAAAGTTATTAGTGACCATAAGGTAAGTGAATCAAATTAACCGTAAATATTACAAATTGTATTATCATTTATAATATTTATCAAAAAAAATTGGAATGTAATTTAATTATGCAATCAATGTAGGAAAATTATTTGCGGGATCGATGCATTTGACTAGGTTGTTCAAAGCAGGCGATTACTCAAAGAAAAACGTTTAATACTTAACAAATTTATTAGTACCAAACAAATTAGGAAAAATATAACAGCACACAATGAAGCGTCTTATTCTCTCGCAATACTACATCAAACTGTACTCACGCACTCGTTCCTCAATCGTCCACACCATCGTTTTTCCATTGTCGCGCTTTCACACATCTACACATACACATACGCTCCGGCATTGCACACACATTCAATAATCGCGCAGCCGATTCCTACATCAATGTTTGTCAGTGGAAGTTTAGCATTTATTATGATTGAGATTCTTTTTACGATGAAGTTATAAAATACGTTGCCCTAATAACGTCTAATAAAAGAAATGGAAATTCTGCCATCGACTGTGGATTCGGCATACAGTATAAATGGCATTGTTCTTAATTGTTTACTAAGTCGGTTACGGATTGACTATATGTAGTAAATTTGACCTTTTTTTATAAAACTTATAACATAACATTTAAACAGTAATCCTGTATATAGCGTACACAAAAGATTCTAGAATTTTGCCAACTTCTCTCGGTTTCCGGAAAAGGACCCGCACATGTGGATACCACGTGCAGTAGGCCCAACCGAAGAGGACAAGGTTCACCCACGAACAATAGCCGACCTTTCTCGGGTTTCTGAAGCACTAATGGCATTCGATCGCGATGAGAGTCGCGCCTGTATTTTCCAGCCGCGCGCGGCTCGAGTCGCAGCCGCGCGTGTGGAAATAGCCCCATAAGCCGCAATGTATTTCATAGTGGCGCGACTGGCAGTCAAGTGCAACTGGTCGAGTGGAAGGGGGGTCCCAGACTTAAAAGTCGCGCGCGGCTGATAGTCGCAGCCGCGCGTGTGGAAATAGCCCCATAAGCCGCAATGTATTTCATAGTGGCGCGACGAGAGTCGCGCGCGGCTAGTCGCAAGTGGAAATGAGGCCTTAGGCGTACGTGGCCGTTCTGTCAGTCAACGACTCGTTTGAATTTTTTACTTCTGATCTCTCAAAATTTCTTTGACTTTTACACCCATAATAACGCTAATGCAAACATGATATTAACACGAATATAATATTATAAATAATATTTATAAACGCCAAATAAATAGGTCTACAGAATGCCTAGTAATACAAGAATGTCTAATGGTACCAAACTATTTTTATTATTGTGATAAAGAAACGAATGCGTGCTGAAAAGGGCATTCTGTAGCACTACTTATTTGGGGTTTATGAATATTGTTCATAATATTATATTCGCATCAATATCATTTTTGCATTAGCATTATTATAAGCGTAAAAGTCGAAGAAGTTTTGTTAGATCAGAAGTCAGAAATTCAAACGTGTCGATGACTGACACAACGGCCACGAGCGCGTGGCGTTCAGTTGCGCTGTGGTCTGCGCCACAGAACCTTGCATCACAGATGGAAATGCCGTCTTTCGTAACGTATCTCGGAAAGCACGAATGGGGTTGACAAATAGTCTGAACATAGGAATATTCTTATATCCATGTCCATCCCTAATTCCTAGGTCCACGGTTTCACACTCGTCTGTAAACTAAGCTTATGCTTTGGCCTTATATTTCTATGCCCATGTAAAAAAAATGCACACGTTTTAATTCGAATGCCCGCCGCCAAAAACTGTAGGAGTCTCCATCTTTCAACGACGAAACAAAGTGAGTTCAAATCGCTTAGACCCCTCAGTGCACGTTAGTGAGTAAGATTGACATTCAGAATTTGGTTTATAGTCTTAATAATCTGCAATAAAGTTTCTATTATTATGTAATGAACTTAATATTTTAGGTGCACGAAATCCTTATAAACACGAAAGAAATAGCTGAATAATTGTCTACTATGTAAATATTGCATAAATTACAGGTTGGTATTAAAATAGAGGTTAATATTGTATGTGTTTAAAACCATTGAATATCAAATAAACCCTGTTTCACATTTTGTATTTAAAATTCTTGGATTAAAAAATTTGATACATGAAATTCATCATAAGCAGCATTTCTTATTTCACTTATACAGAATTAAAAAAATATTTTTACAATTTGTTTTCATAGGTATGGATCCAGAGTTCCTTTCCAGATTAATTCCACAAAATAAGGAACATGTGCGACCAGCGTGTAAGAAATGTGGATATGCTGGACATCTTACATACCAGTGTCGTAATTTTATTAAAGTCGACCCAAACAAAGAGATTGTTTTAGATGTTAGTAGTACAAGTTCTGACAGCGATGAAAATTATGTTACCCCACTGACTGAATTACGTGAAAAGGAATTAAAAAAGAAATTAAAAGAAGCTAAAAAGAAACACAAAGAGAAGAAAAGTAAAAAGAAATCTAAGAAGCGTGATAAATCAGAAAGTAGCGACACTGAATCAGAAACAGAAGCTTCCAGTGACGACGACAAAAAACGCAAACATAAGAAGAAGAAGAAGTCAAAGCACAAGAAACATAAAAAACATAAAAAGGATGATTCTGACAGTGAATATGAAAGCAAGAAAAAATAATTTTTTTTTCTTGTATAATTGCCTACTGAATAGGCATTAAAATTGTAAATAGTAATTTTGACTGACTTATATAATGTGCATAAATAAAATTATATCATTTGTAAATAAAAACATAATGTGTATACAATTGCATACATGTATATGTGGGATGGATCAGTAACTATTAGCACCTTAATTATAATATTTTTAAAACTGTAGCAGTCAGAGGAATATTTTTAAAATAAAAACTACATTGAACAGAAACAGCTATTGTATCGTGATTACATTTCTCTTGTAGATAGAGTCACTTAGGAGATATGAAGGACATCTTGGTTTCTTTATACGAATCGATATATTTATTTTCTTATCCTCCTTGCAGCTGTAAGTGACACAACATGTAGGTGTTTGTATTCATCTCTGAAGTGCTTATGACATGGAGAAGAAAAAAATTATATGAATCCATGTACAAAAATCAAGTTGTCCTTCATATCCAAGAAGCGATTCTATCCACAAAAAAATGTTTTCATCACACAGTATCCTGCTTTTACAGTACAATTTTTATCTGAAAAGTACTCCACTAACTGCTACAGTTTCTTAAATAATTACCATGCGAATAGTTATCGGATAACCTTTATGCAAATAAAAAAATATCTATACTTTTTCACTATTTAAAGTATTTGGATTTCATAATAAAATATGTTCAACGTAATAGGTAAATAATTAGTATATTTTTTTTCGTGAAATGCATACTTACATACATGATTACGTCACAAAACAATGAAGTCATCAAACTTCATTCCAATGACTGAATATGTATATGTTTATATCCGTTCAAACACTGCAATGTGACCGATGGCGCTACTGGACATTTACAACGCAGACATAATTAGAGAGCCGTGAAACGTGTATAGGTTAGAATCATATGATTCAGTAAACAAAACATGACGCGACACGCAAGAAATTGTACGGCTGGTGCTGTTTATACGTATCACGAAAAAAAGAAAGATGCGGCAGCTTCGGGTTACGGAACAAACACACAGAGAGTGGGAAAAGATTCCGTAAAAGACTTTGACTGTTGTTGTCTTACGTTACAACCTTGTAGACATCCTGTTATAACGTTTGTATATAGTAATGTCAGTTGGTTTTGTTATTTTTGCGTTACGATGTTTATTTCATATTTACAGGAAAGATGGCTATTTATTCGATAAGGAGGCAATACTGGAATACGTTTTAACTAAAAAGAAAGAATATGCAAGGAAGTTAAAGGAATATGAAAAGCAAAAACAGCAAGAGGAGGTAAATGTAAATGTAATGAGTAATTTAAATGTTTTCAACTTTAATTTTTTACAGTTTAGTTGTGTGATTGTTTTAGGAACAGTCTCATGAAAAAACTGCTAATGAAGAATTACAGAAGTTACAGAAGTTCCTTAAGGCAGAGAAAAATATTGTCTCCAGAAGTCAAACTACAGCCGACGAATCAACTTCTTCAGTTTCTAACATGAGCAACGGCAAGGATAAAGTGTTGCCAAGCTTTTGGATTCCATCTAAGACACCACAAGCAAAAGAAATAATATTGCAAAAACCAGATAAAACAATTTATTGTCCTATCAGTGGAAAACCATTGAAAATAAAAGATCTTATTCCTGTGAAATTTACTGAAGTGAAAGATCCAGATGATAAAAAGTCTCTAATTGTAAAACAAGCACGATATATGTGTCCTATTACACATGACATTTTAAGTAACAGTGTACCATGTGCAGTTATCAGAACAACGTATGATTATTTTATTTTGCTGTTGTTGTTGTACATTCATTGCTATTAAGCATTATTTTCTATTTGTAGCGGAGATGTAATTACAATGGAGTGCGTTGAGAAAATTATAAAGAAGGATTGGATTAATCCCTTAGATAGTACAAAACTGACTGAAGCAGATATAATAATTCTACAGAGGGTAAGTGTATAAAATATAATGGAAATAACATAAATTAATAATAATAATATGCTGTTTTAGGGAGGTACTGGGTATGCAGCTGTCAATGATTCTTTAGAAGGCAAACATGAAAGACCAGTATTACAGGCATAAAAGGTTCAGTTAATAAATCTGTAAACAGTATAGAATTTTGAATATACAGAAATGTAATAATTTAACATCCACATGAAGACTTAATACAAAATTGGCATAATTTATTTTTGTTTTATTACTCGAATGTTGTACTATACAGACTGAGTCTACTAACTCGATCAGGGTATAGCTCTATTTTAAGCGAATATAGGAGTGGAAGAGAAACTGCATTTATTCATAAACTGTATCATGTTGTAATATGATTTTTTTGCAGAATTACTTAAAAAGTGCAAGGGTACATTTTTCTTAATAGAACAATATGATTTTTTATATAAATCGATTTCTCAAGTCATTTTGCATATGAGTGGTACTAGGTAAACTCGTATACAACTCAATCCTTGAAAGTATATAAAAACGTAAAAAAATCTATAGGAAAATGTTTAATATATCATGGTTAAACATTGGATTACTGGGGGAAATAATAATTCTTCAATATAAAATATGAGAAATTGAGTTATATTAAAAAATCATATAGTTCTATTTAAAACAAAAGTGCAATTACGCTTTGCAAGTACAAATGAGAAAGAATTGTCAATAAGTAAATCAAAGATTTCCATTTTATCCGTCTTTGCTTACAACAGAGCTATAATTTGCTGCTGTTACTATTTTGACTCACCCTGCTTAGAATTTAGATAGAAATTGGAATCTTTTTGTCTAACAATTTGTCTAATAGAGCTTTGTGAAGTAAATACATTCGTTTATTTATTTATATTTAAAAAAATAAACTTTTTAATTACTCATGAATATTTTATTACTTATTAGTAGTCACCCACCTCTTTAATTTCAGAAATGTTCAAACTAATACAAGTGTTTTCCATTTCTCACATCTGTGTAACACTTAACAAATCCCATTGCAAGCAATTTCAATTTTAACTTCTTAACAACTTAAAGTTTTAAACTTTAAATTCGTATTTATACCTGTCGAACATAAATAGTATATCTGCGATTCCCGCAAAACTAAAGGTTTAAATGCACAATACTACATACAACGTTTCACATTTAAAAATACATCATTTTTTTAAACAAAGTCAAATGTCACATTGTAATAACTTCACTGCATTAAAATTTTCGTATCTAACATAAGACAAATATCAGTTTGTTATCTGCTATTATACAGTTCTTAAATTATATTTACATAATATTATATCAGAAATTCGACACAATGGAAATTACAGAGTTTTGATTTGATCTAAAGTGTCTCTTCTAACTTTAACATCTGAAATATGTGTCCTATTTTAACACATTGAACGCCAGAGTGAAAATGGCCATACCTAATCAGACACGACATAATTTACTATTTTTTATACGAATTGTAAAGAAAAAAAAAAGATTGAATACTTTGTCGGGTTCTTCTGTACCTACATTATTGTTTCATTATGAAGTACACTCAGAATTTTGCAACAATCAATAATTATTTATTTAATTAAGGTGTCGGTCACCAGGGACCGCCGCGGCGTTCAACGTGTTAAACATTACAGAAATGTTTTCTGAAAAAGTTTAATATTTCACTCAGGGCATCGTATACGAGGCAAACAGTGACTCCACGACCGCATTGCGTGCAATCATAAATTTTCTGAAAGAAATGATTAAACAGAGGAGAAGGGTAAAATAAAAACACATTGTTTTCTTATTATTCTTTTTTTGTACCGAGTGTCTATTAAAGAAATACTGCTTCTCTTTGAAGAAATAAATATTGCATTGTTAAGCAATACAATGTTAATTAAAGTCATTGAAATATAATGATCAGTTCGGATGAAAAGTAATGAAAAATATTAGTGACGATTTTCGTTATTAGAGGTGCCAGTATAACCACATTCGTTTTATCGATGCTCTAACTATGAATCAATCCATAAATTTTCAAATCTTCTTGTAATAAACAGAGTTAATCGAATAATACCTTTTGTTAAATAGTTTAACAACGGACATTTTATTTTTATAAAAGCTTGCATAGAATAAATATTATGATTGGAATCTCGATAGCTCTAAGAAGACGGTGTATTATTTAAATAGAATTGAAATATTACTAATCGCGAACGCGTTAGTTGTTCCAATTTTTCTATAATATAAACAATGGATTAAACGATTTAAAATATCAAAAGTGAAATTCAAATTCAACTATTCATGTATAATCTTACAAGGGAACATATCCGACTCGCATACGTCGATTTTTATGAAATTTATATGGGAGATGGTTTGCAGAAAAATATTGGACACGTATTTTTTTCTATCGGCAATCGTCCAGGTTGAAGGGGTGATATCAACCCTCAAAGTTGAGAGTTGGAAACCTATTTTTTGGAATATTTCGGAAATTAAAGGGTCTAGAAAAAAGATTTTTTTTTAAAATTGTTTTTGAGTGGGGAAGTTATTCACATAAAAAAATTTAAGAAAAAATCATTTGTTTAAATAATATATAAAAAATTTAAATTTTTTAATAGGTTTTTCTTGCAAAATGTTAATGTTTTAAATTATTTTTTGCACTGATTTATACTGGTGTAGAGTGAGTTACACAAGTTGTTCAAAATGGTCACCTCTTGTCTCTATGCACGCAAATAGGCGTGCATCCATGGACCGCAGTCACTGAATATTAGCAAAATCATTATTGACGGTAACAGTAGTCTTTCTGATGTCTCTCTGACTTTTGCTATCAATTCATCACGTGTATCAGGTTTTCCATCTAAATACACCCTCGATTTCATGAAATAAATGATTATCATTAAAAGTTAAGTAGCTTAAAGTACGATATGTCATGCTTACAACTAATGAAGGTTAAAGAACAATAAATAGAAAATGTATAGATATTATCACCTGATTGTTGCGAACAATTAAACTTTACCAATTTGATTAGAAGCTTCGTTTGAAGTGACACTGTTTCGAATATCCTGCTCCAGATCTTGTGACGATTGCAGCGCCATCTTTGTTGGAAGTGACGCTTGAAGTCTGTAACAGAAGAAAAATTCAAAATTAGAGCAAACATATTACAAAAACACAATAATGTTACAATAAAACAGTCATATCATTCGAAGGTATTAATCAAAGAATAATTGAACTGATAATTACTATATTCAAAAGGATTGTAATTTAGTTAAGTTAGTAGATATACTGAAGTTATGTTAACGTTGGAAGTATCGATTAACCCTTTACCGTGGTAGACAATTTTTAGTTAAATAAGATAAATAAGAATGAAATATCATTATAAATGTTATAATGTTTGATTATAATATGTGACAAAGCGTTATAGTTTAGTCCGAGAGGACGAAAGTTAAATTATATGTATACCGGAAGTATACGTGGAAACAGTTGGATCACATTCGATACATCGAATTAATGAACCATGAACAGTACCGGAATATTATTAAAAATGATTATAACAGGCTAATATTTCTTTCAAAATTGTTTAAATGTAATTAAAATGAATGAATAAATTAAAAAAAGAATTAACCAATAAGTATACCAGGTTACGCTATTAAAACCGATGCTCAATGCGAGATATCGAATTAATGAACCACGGACAAACGCGTAAAATTATTGAAGATTACTAAAATAAATTAAAATTTGTTTAAACTTAATCCAAAATATCATGAACGAATTAATAAATCAACGTAGTAAGTGTACCGGGTTATGTCGCGAAACCCGTTGGTTAACGTCTCGGAATATCGAATTAATTCATAATAAATAAATGTGAATTAATAATTAATTACACGTTAATGATATTAAACGGAGGCAGCAGTAGACAGGAAACACGGTAATTTATGATTAGTAGACGATCAGATAATAATTAAATGTGAACGCGTACATTTATGCGACAGAGCTGTCAAGACACGCAACCCCCTTCAACGGCACATAGTCAAATGACGCTCCCGCGGAGACTCGGCGCACGCAAAATGCGCGGCGCAAGGAGTGGGAGCTCGCGCCTGATTGGACCGCGCTCAACCCACTCTACTTTCCACAAGTGTCGCGCGCTGTTTTCGACTTTCGCGGGTTCATCGGACAATTTCAGGCATGCTCGACTGAAAATTTTGACAACACAATAGTCCTCTAAAGACTTCCATCGTCCACCTACGTTTCAATGTGTTTTCCGGTCGTATTCTCCAGGTTACTCAATCATCACCTTTTACAATATAATACGATGAACTTTCATTGATATTAATAACAGTACAGTTTTATTCCCTGATCATCAGTTCGATATATCGAACCTAATCGAGATGTTTTCGTCTGCTGTTTCGGTACTCATATAATTTCATTCTGTTCGACAGAATTTCAACATTTTGCTGTACAATAGGATAAACTATTACTGATTTTAAGAATATTTACAATTGTATTTGTTGTTCAGTAATTCGATATATCGAATTTGGTCCACGTGTTCTCGTGCTTCTTACCGGTACATACATAATTTCACTTCGTTCTTTTCGACTAAATTTCAATGTTTTAAATTATTATCTGCATATATTATACATTTTTACGATGTTCAAGGGACTAAATATTTCCGACTAATTATCAATAGTTTATATTAAAGCCTACATATTTGTTGCTAACATTTTCTTCATTTTTATAACTGAGTTATTCAATTAACTGTTAGAGTTAGTCTAAAATTTCGAAGAATATAAGATTACAAATTATTTAATATTTAGAATGATATCTTTTCTAAAATAATATTTCAGATTTTCATACTTTTTCTTCAATTTAAATGGATTTAACCCTTTGAGTGCTGAAAACTTCAAGAAAAAGCGTGCACTATGTGCTGAAGTTTTCCACGGTAGAACACGTGTTATACAGAATATTTCGTTATAATAATACGTTTAATATTGATTATTCAATTGCTTTAACGCTCCAAAACTGCGACATATGTTACGAAACATATACATTTTAATAATATAAGCTTAGATCATAATTTATCTGAAGACATAGATTTATAACACACAATGAACGGCTGTGCCTGGACCAGTGCGGTGACTCGTAGCACATGGTGAACGATATTTTAGAACACATATATGTGTCCATAGCACTCAAAGAGTTAATAATACTGTGCTATCATACATGGCTTGTTCCGCCAACGTTTTGCTTGTGCATTGTTTTTGACATTCGGGATTCTTGGAGCGACAGAATCGGACACATGCAACATAAACAACTGTACAGTTTTCTAACACCTGTTGTCGTACTGAAACTCTTCATGCGTTATAATAGCTTATTTCGTCGTAACACACATACGTATATATAGATTGTCAGTTATTCACAGATTTTTATCATTTTAAAGTGGGTATCGTTCATGTGAACCGCCATGGACTTTTATAATTCTTACCACAGAAAGGGCTAAAATCTGTTTTTGTATTCTGTTGGTAACGTCGTGAGTGACACGAAAATGGTAATGGGACTTTAGAGCCCCAAATCCATGAGACACAAAAAATACATAGGATGAGTCCATTCTACACCTCGTCTGTGATTAAACTGTTTATTGAAACTGATTATACATAAATTATTTACATCGAAATTATTAACAAATCTGTTACGCATACCCATTCAAAGAAATCGCAGATTAAAGAATAATAAATCAAAATTTATTTCATACTTTGTACACACAGGGTGTTAAGAATAAGTATTCAACACTTATGTGGTTAAGAGTATTCATCTAACTGAATACAAAAGGATTGAAAAATCAATATTGTTTGACTTGTAAAGTATTTTCTGTGTTATTGAGAGTACCGTTATTACTTTTTAATGCATTTATACAGGATGTTAAAAATAGGTCTAAAACTTGGAGAGCATATAGTACTTGCCAAGAAGAATAAAATATGCTTAATCAACTTAGTTTCTAAAATTGCTCTTTTCAATGTTTCTATGAAAATTTTTTAATGGTTTCTTGTAGGGGATGAGAAACTGTATTGACTAGTTCACCTAGAAGTGCAATTGCACTTTACAAGTGCACAGATGCATAAAAGTGCATTTATCTTTCTTTATCCTATCCTCAACCGTTTTAAAGATATAGCTCCACCCAGTTACAAGGGACACCCTGTATTGTCTTTGAGTATCTATTTTATAAATGATTTTAGAATCTTCTAAACTGTTTCTTAAATCTTTCATAGTGATAATCGTCAGTTGCTTTCTCTCCATTATCTTTTCGTTTCCCTTTAAATTCTTCCCTGGGAACTGGTACTTTTTTCTTATTGTCAGAATCTTGTTTCGATTTTTGAAAGTCAGCATCTTCTATATTAACTGAAAAGAAAGTATGTTATTTAAATAATATTCTTACTTCATTTAACTGAAATTCTAAACAAAATGATGACAGATGAATAAAATAAATTACATACATCTATTATGTTGTACAAAATTCACAGCCATATTTGTTGGTACAAATTGTGAAGGTCCATCTTTCTTCCTGTGCCTTTCCCAAAGTAATTTCAATTTAGCTTCCTCTGTAGCTTCAATATTACGAATTTTAGCTCTAGAATATATAAATAATTTATTATTTTATGTCTAGTTTAGTAGAACATTTGAATATTCAAAGAAAACGTACTCTATACCAAGATCTACTTCTGGAATACCAGATAACATTTGATTTGAAAGCATTTCTTCACTCCGATGTGCTGAGCTTTGTCTTAAGTGTTCAGGTACTGCTTGCAGTGCTGCTTCCTCAGGTGAACAATAAGATCCTTTTTCATTATTAGAACCATTTTCTGCTTTTCCATCAGTTTTACTCTTTCTCTTTGACAATTCTTCTTCGATGTATTTAACCCTAAGCAAATTAAAAGATATTAATAGGATTTAATATAAATTTAGGAATGATTTTATATATACATCTCTTCATCTTCATCACGCTTATTGGTTTCTGCATTGAATTGAGTACCAATTCCTGTTTCATATGCATCATTTTGTTTTAATTTGGTATTTTTTAATGCAGCCATGTTCACCATTCCTCCAGTCTTCACATTAAAAGGATCTGACTGAGAAAAAGAATTCGAGTTTGTAAACAAATCAGCTTCAGTGATGTCTTATTCATTATTAATGTTATAAAACTTACGGTTATTGCATCAGATGTTGCATTTTCTCCAAGTGCTAAGCCAACAATGTTGACACCTTTTGGGCGTTCTCTAAGCTTTTGTATAATTTTCATCTCTTCAACTTTTTCTCTATATAAATATCACTTTTATTATAATTTGTTATAAGGACACATTTGCCTAGTTGATCAAGCACACAATTTCTCCAGTTTCACACAATAAGACCCAACACACAAATGTATTTTAACATAAATCTGGGCTCAGCCCCTGTCCTTTTAAAAACAATACAACTCAATTCTCACTTTTTTCTGTTTCAGATCTATTTATCTTGTAAGGGAAAAAAATTGGGTGGACTAGTCTGGGAATCAAACTCAGGACCTTCCGCTTTCCAGGCTGATGCTATCCCACTAAGCTATCCAACCCACTACCAATTTCATCTCCTTAGATTCAATACATTTAAAGGCTGTTGCCTATAATCTTTTCTTTTCTTGGTAACTTGAACTTCTATTTTGTGTCTTCCTTATTTATTATCCTGTTACTCTTGTTGAGTGCAGCGTAGCACAATATCACTTATCAAAGGGTTAACATAAGAGTTTTAGTGTATGAAACTTGAAGAATTACGTTTTTTGACATTTTGCATAGAACTATACTCTCATTATTTACACTCCTATCTACTATTTACCTGACAAATGTTTCCTCTTTCTCATTTTCATCTTCATCCGATGAAGCTAGTCGTTTTCTTATCTGTTTCCTAGATTTCTTCTTGAACTCTATTTTTGTAGTATTCTCCTCCATGCTGGTCATCTAATTTAAAATAAGCAATTAACAAACAAATCCTTAAACAGTAGTTTCTCACTTCAGATAGAACTTTACTTATATCTTACATTATATTGTTATAATTTGTGCGCCACTAACAGTAACTATATTTATAAATACACAGAATGAAAATAAGTAATGTATGATGAGAAGAAAAAAATTGCAGGTTAACACAAATCACCGAAGAACATATTTCAACCTGTATATTGACAGTTTAGGTTCTAGGTTAGGTTTATAATAACGCACTGCTCACTGGCGAGCGTCCTAGACGACCGTCTGCTCAGAAACGGTATAGGAGAAGAAGCCAATCACGTGACTGCTGTCGTGTACCGAATTCTTAAGACCGAAGGCGATTGGCTAGAAGACAAGTGGAGGGAGGCCTAAAGGTCGCCTAGAATGCTGGACAGTTACTTTATTTCTTGCTTTAATTTTACCATTTATATCGTTTGTTTTCTTTTAATTTATTCTTAATATGTATTTAAGGTTGTTGCATAAGGACATATTATTATTATTAATTAATAAACATATCGCAGTTAAATACCTGTATTCCATAAATTATCAATTTTATATAGATGAGAGTCAGAGGAAGAAATTTCGATCGATGGTTTTGTTTGTAAACACTGTCAGAACATTTCACATCTTGTATTCATTCTGTCTATGATCGCGCTACACGTGGTAACTGCACGTGTATGCGGCTCGATGTCAACTTGAATTGTTTTCGAATATTTTTACCAGTAAATAGCGGATCGTATTCAATGAGTGTGAGAGTGTCGAACATTTTATCAATATGAAGAACAAACCGAATCGTCATAAGGAAACGAACACGTTTCAGGTATGAATCATAAGTAAGCAACAATTTTCTAACCATGCAGCTTACTCTGTACATCTTTTCTTTTGTAGTATAAACCATTTTCTGAGAGGGTTAGCGAAATCGACGTCGATGTATTTCATCGCGTCGTGCACAGAAACGAGGATGATGATGAGGAGGTTGCAACGTACTTTTATCAAACTCTTCAGAAATGGAATTTCCTTAATCTCACAGAAGGTTACTGTAGTTTCAAAAAGACAGTCCGTAACATCATCACACTTCCACAGTTAGTGAATCAGAAGGAACTTGTACTTGACACTTTAATAGAGTATTTGGAGAAGAAAGACGTGCTGTTTTTGCAACCAATTTTGGAGTAAGTATTCGTTGTAACTTATGTGCATTATTAGTGATGAAGATAAATCAACATTTTGCCAATTGTGCAAGTTGTGCTTGACATAGGCACTGTATTTCTCATATTTGTCACAACTTTCATAAATCCTTTAGCGATGGGATTAAAAAAAAGAATTTCAAAAGTTTTGATATTATGTACCATATGAGATGAGAAGATCTCCATGAGATGTTGGCAAAGTGTTAAGATGGTATATTTTATATATGTATTCTTATGTGAATTCTTTATTGTAGATTAGTGGTAGCCGTGGCAAAAGACCTACAGAAGGATTTCTATGAATATTTCCCACGATTTTTGTCTGTTATCATTGATTTATTACATACAAAGGATACAGAACAAATAGAGTACGCGTTTACATCATTGGCTTATTTATTCAAGTTTTTATGGCGATACTTGGTGAAGAATGTGAAAACTGTTTTTGATTTGTTGCTACCATTGTTGGCAGATACACAACCAGCTTATATAAATAGCTTTGCAGCTGAAAGTTTTGCATTTGTAGTACGTAAGGTCAAAGACAAAGAGTCTTTCTTAAAAATAGTACTGGGAATTTTGAAAGATAAACCTAATGGAGTATCAGGATGTGGAAAATTATTATTTGAAGTAATAGCTGGTACTCCAGGACAGTTTCATTCATGTGCTGAACAAATGATTCCATTATACTTCAATGCATTAAGTGAGGAATCTGTGAATCAAAATTTAACATTTAAAGTACTAGAAGAAATTGTGAACTGTTTTGTACAAAAAATATATGCACATAAAAGTAACACATTTTGGTCTGTGCTTCTAAATATTATAGACATATCTGCTCAAAGAACTAAGCAATTCCAACCGACAGCTGGAAGAGAGAAAAGTTTAGTCCTCATTATGCAATTATTACGGATTGTTACTAACCATAGAGATGGAAGATTAGTCATTGATCCTGTACCTTTGAGTAAAAAGTTGGTACAGACTTTCGATATTTTTGTGGATGATAGCGATGTGCTTACAGAGATTATGAATACAACAATTGCAATTCTACTAGCAACGAACATTAAATTAATGCAAGAGACAACCAGCCAAATACTATTAAAAGTTATGTCTGTAAAAGATGTTAAATTACTATACTTTGCTGTGGAAAGTTTAATACATTACTCAGCATTTGAAACTTTGGTGTTACCACAGATATTACGACACACTATCTCTACTGGTTTTAATGACGATAGTTTACATTTGTTTACCAAAATAATTAAAATGAAAGCTCCATTATGTCTTAACGGTACTAATTTAGACAAATGGAGGAAGTACATTTTAGATGTGAGAGCTATTACATCTGACAGCATTAATTATCTTTTGAAAGAATTAAAAGTTTTAGTAGATGGTAATGTGTCGACTAATGCTTTAAAAATATTGATTATTCTACCACATTTAAAACCACTACCAGAAGAGTTTAAAGATATTTTAAAAGAGGGGCTACTTTGTGTATACAAGCAGACATTGAATCACGAGAATGCAGAAAGTAATTTGACCATGTTATGTTTCACATTCTTATTAGTTTTAGAGTCAGCAATTCACATTTTAGAACCTGAAATTCTGCATGAATTTGTAGAAGCTCATGATATAAAAATTTTGAGTCTGATCAGCAAATATCCTGACAATAGATTGATTTTAAATGCAGTAGATTTATATATCACATACTTTAGTACGTCACAATATGAGAAAATGTATGTGAATCAAACTGTTTTTGATAATATAAATAGTAGTATTGTAGAGAAATTAAGTTCTCCTTGCAGTGAAGTTCGTTTAATTGTAACGCATTTATACTCGTTATTTTCTAATGTCAAAGAACTTAGATCATCTTTCACAAATACTGAGAAAAGTGCTATGGAATTTATGTATTTAGCAGAAAGTGAACCTGTAACAGTACAATGCTATCGGGACAAATTATTGAATTTACAAAACTTAACGTTTGAAGGTAATTCAATATCAAGTTTAAATTCTAAATATTACGACTTTCCACTGCGATACTTACTAGGAAATTTGTACATAAACTTTTCTCTATTGTGGGATCCTGTAAGTAAGATCATAGCTACATATGCTAACAATGAATGTGAACAGTTTTGGCCTATATTCCTAAGTGAGTTACAATATTGTCATGAAGTGAATACAGATTATAAACCGTTATTTGAATGCCATGTTATTTCTGAAATTGAAGTTGAAATACAAACAACCAATGATAAGCCTGATTATGAAAATCATAAAATTCTTCTGTGGAAGTGTATGGCACATTTTTCACATTTTTGTGAAATGAAAAACCGCGATATAACAGGATTGTTTATTGACTTTGTGAATGAGAATTTTTTTAAGTCAAATTCTGAAGATGCCAAGTGCTGTAGCATTTTGAAAACAACAGAATCAGATACTACTGACAATAAAATGGAAATTGATACCCAAGATAATAGCGAAAATGAATCTGAGGATAATGAGAAAAATGAGAAAGGTTTTACACAAATAGAATCTAAAAAAGTATTTATGTTAAGAAAAAATTACAAAGTGAAACTCTTACTTGCCCAATTAGCAATATTTGAAAGGATAGTAAATCCAAAAACATTATACAGGGGATTAGAGATACAAAAAATTTATTTAGATTTATTGTCATCAAACAATGCTGATATTCAAAAGGCTGCTTTGAATTGCCTTCTCCCATATAAGTATAAGTATTTGCTACCATACAAGGATAAATTATACAATTTAATTGATGAAAAGAATTTGAAAAACGAGTTGGCACGTTTCAAGATTGATAAAGAAAGTAAGATGATACAGGATGAACATCGCGACGATTTTATACCTATAGTGATGAGAATAATTTTTGCAAAGATGGTTTCAAAAAGAGGCATGAGAACTGGTGGCAAAGGTGGAGGACCTGTGAGACGCAAAATGGTTTTGCGTTTCCTAGCTGGGACTCAAGAAAATGAAATGATCATATTTACAAAAATGGCATTCAAACCTTTTAAGAAATATATGCCACTGGAATTTGATGAAAAAGTTGATTTAAAGCAACTTACACATGATATTATTAATACAATCGATTTGAATAACGTGATTCCACCTAAACGGTTGCAAAGTGCTACAAATTTACTTGCAATTTTAATAGAACAGTTTGGTAGTAAAATGGCTACTAAATTGCTACCTTACCTACTTGGTTTAGTAATGTGTATTCTGGCCGAAGTTACTGGAATTTTACAAAGGAATAACAAAGTCCATGTTGGTTTTTTAACATCTATTAGAAATGTACGAAGAAGTTGTATTTCTATATTAGCGAGATTCTTTGAACACTTTGAGGACTATGCATGGGACAAGAATGAATTAGATGCTCTGTTTAATGTAGCAGTATTTCCATGGTTGGAAAAATTACCCATGGAGGGTATTTATAGTCCTACTCCCTTATTGAAATTGTTCATGACATGGAGCAAAAATTCTCGTTACTATCCATTATTTATAAAGTATCGTGAAGATAATAAGTCTGTCAGTCCCCTTCCATATATCATGAAACTTTTGTTAGGACCAAAAACTCATGCATCTGTGGTTAATGCTATTGTTGATATGATCGAGCAAATGGTAACATTACAGGACTATGGAAAGACAAATGAAAATGATATGGAAGTTGATACTACTTTCCTTCCCTTAACACCTGTTCTTACCAATGTTTTGGAAATAAATGAACAGGCCTTGTTTAACGGCGTTAATTATGGATCTACTATACTTCTGCCTCATGTTTTCAGTATATTGGAACATATAAAAAATAAGCTTGAAAAGTCAAAGAGAGGGGTGAATAAGACAGAGTTAGTGATTTTGTCACGTATTTCTGAATTTGTAACGGATGCAGATGCATGTAACACACTGCTTACTCTTCTTTTACCCATATTAGTTAACAGGGTTGCTGCTGGAGAGGGAGAAGAAACAATTATTGAATTAATTACAACTACCATAAACCTTATAAAACATATTAAGAAACCAGAAATTCACATACGTGCAGTTTTACCATTGCTAGGTTCAATCTCAGCTATCCCAGCTCGAAAACAGCTTCTTCAACTTTACAAAACCATTGTTGAGAGGTCTACAGAAGATTGTCGTGAGATATTGGTAAAAAATTGTAATTTAATAGCTGATCTTAATGCATGGGATCGCAGGTGGATCGATCAACCAGATTTTCAGAGGAGACTAGATGCATTTACTGAGATCAATAATGCAGTTGAAAAGAATGAGATTACATTGGACTTTGGTGTAGCTATTATTTATAATTGTTACTACTTCCTTAAAAATGAAAATGATCTAGCAATGAAAGATTATGCAGGCCAGTGTCTTAAATTTATTGGTTCCAAACTAGCAAAAGAACATAGAGAAAATATATTAGATAGACGTTATTTGATGGACGATACAATTTTAGTACTTATAAGGAAAGGAATAGTTAATAAAAATGAAGCTGTAAGACTTCAATCGATCGGTTTCTTAGGTCACTTGGCTATGGAATGTCCAGAGGTACATCCTGTTTTGCGAGATTTATCGCAGTTGACGAACAAAGCAGATCCTGAAGTGGATTTTTTCGAAAACATGCAACATTTGCAAATGCATAGAAGGGCCCGTGCTCTGCTTAAATTTTGTACTGTAGCAAAGACATTGAAAAAACCACCAAATCCAAGAACTTTAACACATTTTATTCTGCCTCTTGCATCTTCATATTTGTGTAATGAAGCTTTTGCACATAAAAATAGTATTGTTGATGCTGCAATAGAAACAGTTGGAACTGTGTGTAGACTTCTACCTTGGTATCAATATGAGATCATTTTGAAATATTACTTAGGAAAAATAAGAAGCTCCATAGAATTTCAACGACAACTTGTTAGGATAATTGTTATTATCCTAGACTGCTTTCACTTCAATCTCTCAAAATATAAACCTAAAGTGGGATCTAAAGAATCGGGAAGTGTTAAAGAAATTTCAGAAAATGAAACTGTGATTGATCAGAAAGATGAGAAGGATGAAAATATCACAAAAAAGAGTAATGATGAAGATATCACAGAAAAGAAAAATGATGAAGATATCACAGAAAAGAGTAATGATGAAAATATTGGTCAGGAAATGGAAGAGAAACTAGATGAAGCTTTGAATTCTGAGAATGTAGAAAATATTGAAGAAATTATGGAGAAAAATAATGAAGTACAGGATGATATACTCGCAATGGAAAAGGAAACAATACTTTCACAAAATGGAGCACGAAGAGTTGTATTCAGTATATCAAAGGAACTGTTACCTCAACTTCATCGCTCTATTATAGCAAGAACCAGCCATGAGAGTAGTCACAAAATTAATAAGAAAAAAGTGGCAGCAGAAAATGAAGAAGAAGAATTGATGAGAGTTCCTATTGCTCTTGCTTTTGTTAAATTACTACAAAAATTACCTGAACGTATTTTAGATTCTAATTTACCAGGGTAAGTGCTTACACTTTCATGTGGACCATAAAAACAATGCAAGATTTTTTTTTAAGTTAATATAATGATGAATTATTTTAGGATTTTTATGAAACTATGTACATTTCTTAAGTCACGCTTGGAATCAATAAGACGCGTTACTCGGGAAGTATTGCAAAAGATCATGATAGCTTTAGGTCCAAAGTATCTTTATCATCTGTTAAGAGAAATGAATACCTTGTTAACAAAAGGTTTCCAAATTCATGTCCTTGCGTATACGGTACAATCAGTGTTAGGTGCCTTGAAACCATACTTCCAGAAATTTGATATTAATCAAAATCTTCAAAGCATTTTATCTGTGAGTATTATTATACATTTCCTACAACTATTAGTTTGAGACTTATCAAATGCGTAACATATTTTATTTCAAATTAATAATATACTTTTATGTATTAGGTATGTAAAGTCGACTTGTTTGGATTAACTGCAGAAGAGAAAGAAGTAATAGGTATCGTAAAAACTGTATCAGAAGCGAAATCTACAAAAAGTTATGATATTTTCCATATACTAGCGCAGTATATCACAGAATCATGTCTAGTGGATTTAATCGTACCATTGAAAGAAGTGCTTTTGAAAACGCACTCGCATAAAACTGTGCAGAAAGTTGTAGATTGTTTACGGAATGTGGTATTAGGATTAGCGGATAACACTTTTATACCACTAGAACAAATGCTGATATTCCTTTACGGTGTTGTTTCTGAAAGTATTCCTCAATTCATGCCACAGAAAAAAGAGAAACAGTTTACAGAAAAAGAAGTAGAGGCAATGAATAGACAGAAACCAGACTGTTTCATTATACCACCTGAACCAAAAAGTAGGATGGGGATAAAGGCAATATCAAAGATAACGAAAAACACTAATGCCCACGTTCTTATAGAATTTGGTTTAAAACTCCTCCATATTTTATTGAAAAGGGACAAAATATCTGGCGTTGACTTTAAACCTTTTGTAAATCCATTCGTATCGCTTATAAACGATTGTTTAACTTCTCAACATGTTAAGGTAAACTCATTTAATTATTACTTGAGCGAGTATCGAAACAAGTGTTTAATGTACTAAACCGTGATTATAATTTGCTTTCAGTTAAGCACTATAGCTTTGCAATGTTTAAACTGGCTGCTTAAGATGGACTTATCTTCCATACACGAGACAATCTCCGATATCTGTTCATCTGTTTTTAATATATTACATAAATACGGTGCAGCAGGTTTGAGTAAAGGAGATAATTTTGATCTAGTCATGGCTGGTTTCAAATGTATGTCTGTTATTGTGCGCGATGTAAAGTATTTCACGATTAGTACGGATCAGTTGAAACTACTGATCATGTATGCAGAACAAGATATGCATGATAGCGACAAACAGGCAACAGCATTTGGCTTACTTAAAGCGATAATTGCTCGGAAGATGGTTGTGCCAGAAATGCATCCTGTCATGGAGAAAGTTGCAGCCCTAAGTATTACGTCAGAATTAGAACACATTAGGATACAATCTCGTTCTGTCTTTTACTCCTATTTGATGGATTATCCTCTTGGCAAACGTCTGAAAAAACATGTAGTGTTTTATTTAACACAGCTCAGTTATGAAATGCAACCTGGCCGTCTCAGTGCATTAGAAATGCTACACAGTATTGTTACAGGATTTCCATTAGTAAGTACTCTGAATACATGTGCATTCTTGTCTTTGATTTTGAAAATACATATCACTAAATTGATTTGTCAACTATGATTTTAGAACATTTTGATTCTGAAGTCTGACCTCATACTCATAATGGCTGGTGCGAGATTGGTGAACGATGATGATCCAATGTGTCGCAAATTATGTGCCAAGTGCATTAAAGAAATGATTACACGCATACCTCATAATAAAAGAAGCAAACTTTTTGATATAGTTGTGGAATGGTTAAAAGATACTAAGGTGATTATGAATGATCTAAAAAAAAAACAGTTGACATCATATTGTGTCCTACCTTAAAACCATACAGCTCTTGTATACAATTTTTTTACAACTGTTACTAGTAATTTAGAAGTTATTCAAGGTGGTCATGTTAGGTGCCACAACTTTCATATTATAATTATTGCTGTGTATAATAGGTGATGCATCGTACTCTGGCTGCTCAGCTGTGCGGCATATTTGTAACAGTGGAGAAAGATACTTTTGAATCACGTTTAAAAGAAATATTGCCACTTCTATTGAAACAATTTTATGCGAGATTCGATGACGAAAAAACGCAGAGCGAACCCGGTCGTTTTGTAAAATTGCGCACAGATGAGGATATCAAAATGGAAATACAGCCCCATATTAAGGATCCAGAGAGAATGAAAGATCATCACATGTTCCAAGTGTTACAGTTGTTACTGAAAATATCAGCAAATTGTACAACGTTACTCAAAAGTGAAGAATACACAGAAGCTGTTCACACATTTGGTGGTAAGTTCAATGCTTCACAATATCACAAGATGCATTTCTTAATACTAACATAATTTACTATGTGTTTCAGAATACTCTCAGTTTCTACTGGCTCATCCACATACATGGGTTCGGTTAGCAGCGTGTCAGATGATCGGTTTCATCTTGGCTGCTCTTGATGTTGACAAAATCATAGATCTTTTAGAAAATCCTGAAAAATGTGAAACAGAAACTGGTTACATGTACACAGATTCCGCTGGTATCATAAGGAGTTTAAGTTTAGATTTAATTGCACAATTGCGACCTGACATGATGTTTGAAGAATTAGTAGACCAAACCGTAAAAAATTTAATTTTCATCGCGAGAATTTTGAAGTCTATTAAAACATCTAGCACTGTCGCTACTGGTGAAGATGACGAATTGAAGGATAAAGATAATAGCCAGTTAACCCTTTCTTGGCTCGTTAGAAGACTGAGGAAGGCTGTGAACATAGAAATAGCTCAAGCACCTAAATCTACAATAGTGGTATAGCTTCCATAACAATTTTTATACTTCTGTTATATTTATTTTATGATAAAACATAATTTTAATATAACTGATATTTTTTTAGCGAACAGCTTTCTTTAAGTGGACTGCTGGAGTTGTGGCTACTATACCCATGGAATATCTAAATCCAGTACTTTTTAACATTATGTCACCAATCGTCCGGGAGATATCCACCACAGAAGAAAATATTGCAACTTTACGACGACTGGCAAAAGAAGCAGCCACGATGATTAAAAAACGTTTAGGTAGTGAAGAATACACTACATTGTTAAGTCGGATACAACAAAAATTAGACATTAAAAAGGCAGAAAGGAGGAAGACACGAACGCAACAGGTAACTTTTTATACTTCCATATTTCTTCCTGAGAAGAATCATCATCATGAACGTATTGTGAATATTTTTCTTGTCGTAGTTTGTCACGGATCCAGAGTTGGCCGCTAAACGCAAAATCGCGAGGCAACAAAAGAAAAAAGAAGCTAGGAAGAGAAAACAGGATAATGTGAGAGGGAAGAAAGTAATGAAGAAACGTCCTAAAAAAGAAGTGGATTTAGATATTTTGTAAATTATATATTTAAAATTAGTTTGAAACTAGGGTGTACAGAAAATTATCAGGAGGCTACATGACAGGCCTTGTAATTTTTGTAATGCGACGTATAATTATTTTAACATCTTTAATGTTCTCTTTCTCATACATGGTTCTGGACAATTTTTATTCTGAACTCGATGTAATTCCATTATGGCTTTTTATCATTGTTAACGTATGCTAATATTTTTAAACTATTATATATAATTATATTATTGTATGTATCAGGTTTTGAAAACAGTTATGATATCGGTTTCGGTTCTTGAAACTGTCATGAGAACCGAAATAATGTTATAACTGTTATGGATATAACGGTTCTGGCCTATATTGGTTTCGGTTTCGATTCTTCAGAACCGATATTATATCAGTTACATAATTGTTATTTTTCGGTTCTATATCGGTAACAAAACGATTCTGGAATCGATACTCATATCGACTTTGCAGTTACTGAAAACCTTAGATATTACTGTTGCAGATTATGTACAAGCTTGTAAGTTTACAATTTTGCAATTTTAGAATTTTACAAAGTTTACATTTTACAATAGTCTAATGTTTATTTTATTCTAATTTGAAGTAGTTTATTTTTTATTTCGTTTAAACAAAAATTAAAGAAAAACTTATCTTACCATAATAGATAAGTAATATATTTAACGTGGCAATATAATACATAATATAAATACGTCCACACCGGACAAAATTTAGGGAACGATTTTATTTGGTTGAGAAGTCTCTGTAGTACTGAAGGTTTTCAGTAACTGCAAAATCGATATGAGTATCTATTTCAGAACCGTTTTGGAACTGATATACCTAGAACCGAAAAATAACAGTTATGGAACCGATATAATATCGGTTCTGAAGAACCGAAACGGAAACCGATATGAGCGAGAACCGTTATATCCATAACAGTTATTACATTGTTTCGGTTCTCATAACTTTTTCAGTCAGAACCGATATATAACAGTTTGAAATAGTTATTTTCGGAACCGTTTCAACCCCTGGTATGTATACATGCATATATTCATATAACAAATGCATGTATAGAATCACTTGAGATCAATGTCAATCTCTTTGAGATCATATGTCAAAATTGTTCGGAACCACGTGTTGGCGAAGGGACAGCAAACATGTTAAGTTATATGTACATATATTTTCTTCATGAAATTTCGTTGTAAAATAAAGCGAAAGAAAAGAAAAAGATCACATTCGATATTATTAATATTTCCATGTTTCAATTCTTTAGTAATCAAATATACATAGTTTAGTTATTCGAGTTATTTAGGCATCTTAACACTTTTCGATGCCAACGCTTATCGATCGATAGCCTATTAATCGGCTTTTCGGTTGTCAACGCTTATTCGACCGATAGTCTATTAATCGGCTTTTCGGTTGTCAATGCTTATCGACCGGTAGCCTATTAACCACCTTTTGACTGTCGAAGTTTATCGATCAGAAGGAACTATTGGTCGGTTTGTCGTTTTTCTTTTGTTTAATTTTTAATTCGCCGGGCGACGAATCCGCGCTCAACTGAGTCGGTCGTTAGTGAGTGGCAACTTCAATCATGAGCAGTAGATAAAGTGTTAATGTGCGTGTCTTACAATTTCAATTTAAAATATTGGGTGTGTCACATAGAATTTTACACACCAAAATATTAAAGATAGCAACAACATTTTTTTAATATTTTATGGTTCACTGGTGTCTTTTATATTGAAATTACTTCATTCTCTTCTTTGAAACTCTATTAAAAATAAAGAACATGTATCGTGAAAGAGATTGCAAAATGGTAAAGGACTTTTTGATTTGTTTTGGCATAGAGAATCTACAGTTTTCGAATTTCACAACTATTTTGAGACATCTTGTACACTTCATTTCCACTTCGAAGTTTTCAAATGAAACATACTCTCCACTATATTTCTGTAACTATGTAAAATATAAAAAGAGTGTTTTAACAAATATTGTTTGTTTTTACCAGAGTTATCCAAAATCAAAAAATTTCTTGCAGGTCCATTTACAAAAATGAGTGTGTATTCATTTGTTATAAAAAATTGGGTAAAATTAGTAACAATCGTTTGTGTGACCTGTACAATACTTGTATACAAATATATGATATTGAAGTAATTTCTATTAATATTCAAATTCAAAAATAATTTAAAGAAAAATAACTTAATGTTGAACATAAAATTAGAATTGATTAATTAATTAATTTAATATAGGTTAGGGTCAAAATTGTTGTACAGCGGTGCACGGGGTGTTTTGCTAGGCATAAACAAATAAAAAAATGCAGAATAATTTTTTCTGTCTGAGGCTGCGATATCGAGAAAATGAATTTCAAAACTGCATTGTGCGTTTAGCTGAGATGTGCTTTTTATACCACAAATGAGCTTTCAGAACATTAACAATGATTTTTTTCACGATTCTGATCTTGTTTGTTAATCTGAATTATCTTCACAAAAAATTGTTGAAGCATTTGAAGAAATGAAATGTAAGGAAACAATATAAAATTACCTTTCTTCAATGTAGCATTGAATATTGAGTTGTTTGCAATTCTTAACAATGTATGTAAAAATTGTCAATGTGCTCTACTAGTTATTACACGTTCAAGCAATATTTGCATATCTAAAATGAAATAGTTTTAATAATTCGTAACGTTTTCCTTAGCCTTTCCATTTATGTTAATTTTTCAACTGTTATCTAAACATAATTATACGCTTTTTCCACAGCCATATTTTCGATAAATGCACACAAACTATGGTAATATATTTGGTTCGCCAAAAAGTTCGCTTTTAACATGTAAATAGAACGCGATTTTTGTATGGAAGGACATATTTTTATTTAATAATGTATTGTCTATTGTAAAATGCCGCGTTCATAAAAATCCCACTCCCCCCCCCCAAAAAAAAATTGATGCAACTATCGTTTAATGGCCCCTTTACAATCTTTGTCTATATAGCTCTGTCCATTGAGGAAATTTTACAGGGAGAGAAACAAATGGCATTCTCACTGCGTTTGCAACGCGTTTACTCCTTTTTTGAAATAAAATAACATAATATGCCGAAAATACACCTTTTGGATGTCCATCTTCAAAATTATGACAAACTTATAAAACAAGCCCAATTTCAAAACTTTTTAGGATTAAAATGTAAGGCTAAACGTTAGTTATTAAATAATTACGTAATTTTAAGATTTTAAGAGAAGTTAATTGCGTTTGAGAGCCCTTGAAGACAACTAGCACCGAAAACCACGCGAACTTTTTGGCCAACCCAATAATTGAATCGATGAATTGAAGAACAGTACAAGTCCAAAATTAAACATTTTCAAACAATTTCAAAACTAAGTGTAAAATGTTTCGAACTATATGTTGGGGCCAAGAACAGTGCAAAAAAAGTACCCTATACTCGTGTTTCAGTAGTCCCTTCAGTTTAATGAGTGTAAAAACAGTATCTGCCATGGATCTATACTGTTTCAACAATCTGTTTAACAATCACTTTTCATTAAATAATTTCTACTTCAGTCATGTTTAAAGCAAGTTAATAAATGTTTCTTTTACTACTGTGTTATGTTTTAAATTTCCTGACTAAAAAGTGGGTTGAGTTGAAAAACAGTACAAGTCCAATGGTTTTATTTTAATTGTTGAAAATTAATGAACAAGGTTTAACCATAGCTAGGCATGTATGAACATTCGTCTGAATTGCCAATGTTACATTAGCATAACCGTGTTTAAATTGGAACAGCACTATAAAATAAATGGTGTTGATGATACACGAAAAGTGACATTTTTTTTTCAAATATCCCAGAATGTGTTTTTTGACTTGTACTGTTATTCAACTCACCAATTCAATTATAATCGACCTTCTCGAAATTTTCAGGGCTCAAAGGGTTAATGTTTTATGAAAAAAATGTTTATTATAAAAATAAATTCATGCGAGACAGCCACAAAAAATATGTAACAAGATTGTACAAAGCTTACTTCAAAAGTGTAAACATTTCAAAAAAGTTGAAGGGAAATTTACTATTAACTGCAAGGCGTAAAGTAATTAGCTTACATTTAGTATGAGAGTATATTTATACAAGAAAAATTGTAGAGCATAAGTTTTTTTATCTGTGGCTTTTAGTTTGTAGTTTTGTTTGTTGATCTGAATAATCTTACTAAAAGATTGTTGAAGCATTCGAAGAATTGCAATATAAGGGAACATTAACACATTGACTGACATGAAGGGTACAGATCAGCAACACATGATAGTGAATTTAACTAAATAACCTTTGAAATTTTTTGCTGTTTTGAAATTGAAGAAAAAGTCTTATATTATAATAACAATATAAAATCACCGTTCTTCAGTGTAGTACTGAATAATGAGTTGTTTAGGATTCTTAGGGTGGAAATCCACAATGAAATATTTCATGAGATTTTCCTCTCATGAGACAAAAATCTCAGCAACAATTAAATGTAAATATGTTCATACATATACATACACATGTATATAAATATATAAATACAAAGTCGCATGTGAGACATGAAATTCCTGCCTCATCGTGGATCTCCACCTTTAACGATTTACATATATAAGAAATTTAGGCAGTACATATTTGCAATTACAAACCAAAATACTTTTAAAATTTGTCATGTTTTTCTTAACCTTGCCGTTTGTGTTAATTGTTTAACTGTTATCTAAACATAATCACATGTCGTTTACACAAGCCATATTATTACCAAATGCGTGCAAGTCATGCATATAATTTAAATCGATTTTCTGGAAAATAAACTAATGTATTATACACTTTCGCTATATTTTTACCCGTCTACATATCATATCTACGGACATGACTCTAATCTTACGAACTACACTTTTGGAATGCATAAAAAATTGTATTTTAAATGTTGGAAACACGTGGAAAGAAATGCGAACTAAAATATTATCGAAGAAATGACTCAGTTTTTTGTACTTTTCGTTACGTAAAAATCCTAATTGAACTTTATAATTTTGTAAAATATCAACGATATTGCAAATTTCCAGACTCCTTATTCAAAATGTTCTCAACCTTTGAGTCTGTCATTTTTGACACAGATCTTTCGTATCTGTTTCAACCTTACTTTACGATTTTTTTAATAGTTATTTGCACTGAAATTTACTATACAAGTGATCCAAGGGCGGAATAGAGTAAGAATGTTTATCAAAAAGTACAATTTGCTTAAAATAATTCTCTGAAAGTGAAGGTTGCTCTAATACAAAATATTTAAGAATTCCCGTTTCAGTGAAACTAATAACTATACTATGGATGTTTATGCAATTTAATATATCCAAATTTGTGAATGATGGACATTTAATAAGTTAGCAAAATAAAATTTACATATTTTGAACATTTAAAGGGGCAGATGCAGTCTGGTTGAAATTTCATTTATTTAAATGCGTTAACATAGGAAATATCGAAATCTAAAAATACATATTTGCATAAACATCTGCAGTCTACTTATAACACAGACCGTAATCTGCATCACGAGTGTGACTCGTTATTGTATGGCAAGGATTTTTAAGGCGTCAACAAGAGTATTATCGGTATTTCCTGTTCAGACGGGTTTCTTCCAGCTACAAATAAGTAAAGGAGGAGTATCATTCCGTTAAAAAAATTGGCTCCACTTAAAAATAGATACAATAATTCCTATTTATACCTACAAATCTAGTATTAAAAAAATACACATTCATTTTTTTCAAAGTAATTTGGTTTCATCTTTCAGAGTTATAAGTAGTGTCATCATTAGACTGCGGATGTTTATGCAAATATACATTTTTAGACTTGTATATTTCCTATATTAATGCAGTTAAATGTATGAAACTTCAACAAGACACCACATGTTCGTTAAAATGCTCAGAATACGTAATTTTTATTTTCTTAAGTTATTAAATGTCCATCATTTATCAATTTAGATATATTAAATTGCATAAACATCCGCAGTCGAGTCATCATGATTGCAGGAAAAAAGTGAGCCCAGTACTTTAGCAATTTAAATTTTGAATATGTTGTGTTTTAAGCCTTGCTCCATATGTAGATGCAAAGAATAAACTGCTAAAAAATGTAGTCTATATATAATAAACATAAAAGTGTTTAAAACAGTGACTTTCCTTGGTAAAATAACGTTTAAGTCATACTTTACAATATTTTTTTCCTTGTAAATGATAAGAATTCTAGCCGTCATTGATTTAGTAATAGTCAAAAATATTGAAACAAAAAGTGTTCATTTTTGCTCCAAACTGGGGCCGATTTTCTTGGCTTCATGCTGTACCTTCTTTGTAAGCGCATTATAGGTTGTTGAATTTGTCTTGAAATGTACAATCAAATAATATCAACAGAAATATGCAGGGTGTACCGCGTAAAACAGGTTGCCTAATTATCTCCTGTAGCTGTCACGGCACGAGAAACGCTTTATACGTAATTTAAACGTTTTCAAAGCGTAAATAAAATGGGAAGAAAATTTTCTTGTAAATGCCACTTTTATTTTTATTTTTTTCAAGGTCACTCGTATTTTTGTTCTCTTATATATTGTAGCTGACGTGAATATACGCTTATTTGAAAGACCATGGACTCTAAAATTTTAAATTAAATGCGAAAATTTGCTTTGTTGGTGTCTTAGGTTTCAGCGAGACTAGAATAAAAGAAGAAGAAAATGGCATTTATAAGAAAGTTTTTCTTCTATCTTATTTACCCTTTGAAACCATTTAAATTATGTAAGCAGCGTTTCTCGTACCATCACAGCTGGAGAAGATAATGTAGAGGAAATAAAACGAACTTGACCTCCATATCTCTTAAATTAATAATCTAAAAAAAATTCATCTCTGCCAATAAAATCCCCCCCCCCCCCCGTATTATGCACCTTTCATATAAACAATTTTTATTGTATCTTTAATATTTTAAGAAATAACGGAACTGAAGCCACTTAACGCGGACACTCTGTACACGTAAGCATTCACTTCTCGCTTCTATACAGTAATTTATACGAGTATGTTATCATTCTGCCGCACTGATTTCGATTAGAGTTTCGTTAATAAATAAACTATATTTTCAAATGAACACAAATAACCCCCGAATAACATGGTTAATTGAGTCCATGTTATTCGAGGGCGCACATTTTTTTCAGAAACTACAGGATAGAGATTGACTTGAAATTTCGCACACGTATGGAGTACATTTCAAGGTATGGTTGGAACTAAAAACTTTTTGATTTCTTGAAAATTACTATTTTTCCGGCACACGAGAAATAAAAAGTTTTGAGTCAAAAATCAGAGCTGCTTTTTTAAAGCCCTGTCATTTTGTCAATTATTCTTTTACATCATTTATTTTAGATCCAACGGTAACCACGTACATAGCTTCTGTTTTTTCTGTCCCTATCCATGCGCTCGACTGGACAGGTACTTCGCGATACGACTCGCGCGATTGTTTATAACTTCTACAATTTTTAATAAAATGTCTTATTAAAATTTGTGTTATTACTTTAAACATGTATAAATATATATGCAAAACGACAGCTAACTAGTTTTGATAATTTTCTTTAAATTAATTTCCAAAAATCATATTGAAAACGCGTGTCTACACTAAAATACCCCCTCAAGATTCATACAACTATAGAATTGCGTTCAGTGTTATTAAAAAGCGCGCAATTCAGCACTCCAGATCCATATAAAATTCAATACTTGATTCAAAGGATTTAATAAAAAAACCTTGTAAATAAGAACATATTTTAGGGGTTGCGGTGCGTGCTATTAAAAATGTGATTCAAGGGATGTCTGTACTTTCGATTTTACGTAACGCGTCAAGCTTGACGGATTAGAATGAAAGTAATGAGTAGACCGTGGATGTTTATGCAATTTAACATATCCAAATTGGTGAATGATGAACATTTAACAACTTAGAAAAATAAAAATTACATATTTCAAACATTTTGAGGAATGCATGCAGTCTTGTTAAAGTTTCAAATGTATATGTGCATAAACATCCGCAGTCTAGTAATGAGCTGTTTAAATCAAAAACTGAAAACTCTGTAAAAACCAGGGTTGCGGAGTCGGCAGTGAAAATTCCGACTCCGACCCCGACTCCGACTCCCCTTTTTTTTTGACCCCCGATTCCGACTCCGACTCCTGCATTTATAATAAGTTGTCAACATAATAAGTATATGTTTGCTTATAACTAAATTACTAATATTTAATATACAATTTGATACAAATGTGGTATTTTTAGTATTTATTTAGTTTTATTACAATTTTCAATTATTTTGAGCACATTTTTTATTTTTATAAAATTTACTAACATGGAGTCGGAGTCGGTATATTTTTTTGGAACTTCTTGAATCAAAAAATGCAAACTCTGTAAAAAACATGAAGGCATGATACCATTTTGCAATCGAACGTGATTCATTCCATCGTTGTTCGTCCATCTCATTTCCGTAAATCTCTTTGGTATACCGACGCACGGAACTACGATTTAGTTTCAAAAAGTATAAAATCAATGAAAATTCTTGAATCTAACTATGCAAACCGTGTAAAAAGACATGAAAGCGTGATACCATTTTGTCATCGAACGTGATTCATTCCAACGTTGTTCGCCCATTTTATTCCCGTAAATTCCTCCGGTACGGCGATGCAAGGAAGTACAATTCAGTTTTGAAAAGGGAGCGTCATGGTGTGGACGTAATCAGAGAGTATAACATGACGCTCTACATGAGCTACGTAGCATTATGCGCGACTAAATGCATCGGCCAGGAAACGTGTCCAACTATATCTCATTGAAGCACCGCCAGCACGAATTTTTCTTTTCGACAACGACATGCTTATAGGCAAGGAGCCAAGCTGATCGGTTACTGCGGGCTTGAGTTTATCGGAGCAGGCCCGTTATCGGTCATGGATAGATACGTTAGAAACTGAAACGCAACGATTTGAAAAGTGTTTGGCATTGAATAGTACCCCGGTAGTAGGAATTTCGGCGCCTTATATCATCCGACGCTCTCGTTCGGGTCGGCTCTAGTTCGCGGGTCTTCCTGTTCGAGGGAAAAGGAACGATCTGTGAGCTGAAGTGCTACGACAACATTCCACGATGTTCGCCACCGGGACACTGCTCATCGCGATCTTAATCTTGCTGCTGATCCTTCGGATAATCAAATGGAAAACAAACAAACTACCGCCAGGTAACGAACACCAGTTACAGCATTCCTTGCGTCACGTTGTCTAACCGTTCTAACAGGTCCATTGCCGGCCGATTCTGAGTCAGTTGCTTTAATTTAGAGTTTTCAACGTATCATCCGTGGTTACCTACGAGACGTTTCACGAATTAACCTACCGTTAATTGCGGGGAATTTTTTCTATTTTCGGTGAAGAAGCTACGCACGCTCGGTAGAAGAATATCCAGAATTTTTGTAGGAATTATTAGACTGCGGATGTTTATGCAAATATACATTTTTAGAGTTCAATACTTTTCATGTTGATGCAGTTATAGAAATGAAACTTTGACAAAACTGTACTTTGTTCTGTACATGTTGAAAAATGTACTTTTTATTTTATCATGGTTTTAAACGAGCGTTTGTTAGATATTTGGGTATGTTAAATTGCATAAACATCCGCAGTCTAGTAATTATTGTCTGCTTTGTATTTCGGCTTAGTTGTTATTAGTTCAGGTGTGCTGTTATTGATTTGATTATCGAGAGCAGTAAGTCTTGCTACGAAGCATTTTGTATAATTAGAATTTTATTAGAACTTCAAATGTTGAATATCCTGTGTCTGCAGAGAATGTTTGGACCTTCTACCGTTTTCTTTCCATAAACCGGAATAATTTTGCTTTTTTCCTGTTGTCTCGCGGTGAATAATCGATTTGATGTACTTTTGAGTTCATTTTTATTTCGTGGAAACGTCATATTGTTTTTGAACGACGTTAATACACAATAGCAGGCATTGCAAAAAGCTATGTTTTTTTCTTTTTGTTTAGTATTCGTTTAAGCCTCGAACTTCGTTAGATCTTCTAATCGATTTTTATAGAAAAGAGACACATTTGTTACGAGATGGAGAAAAAATTGGATACGACGTGAATTGAAGGAATTCCTTTTTAAAGTAATTTGTTAAAGGTGACAGTTCTATAAAGGCGTTGGATGATTGATAGACCAGTGAACTGCACAGATTAAATTAGTGTCTGTGTCGCGTTCCGTGAATGGAGACCGACACCTCAAATTTAATTTAATTGAATAATTATTGATTGTCGCAAAACTCCGAGCAAACTTCATACTGAAACAGTATGATATTAACAGAAGAACACGACTACGCACTCAAATCATCTTTTCTTTACGATTTATATAAAAAATAGTAAATTATATCGTCTCTGATTAGGTATGGCCGTTTTCACTGTAGCGTTCAACGTATTAATAGGTTCAATTGTTCTTTCTAAGAACCGTTTAAATATTACTGCTATTACCACAGTAGTTCATCTTGTGCACCAACAAATTCATAAAATAATAATGCTCGTCAATTATAAATACAGAATTTAGATATATTATATGTTCAATATGACCAAACTTACAACAAATTACGTAAAAGTAACATTTACAGCAACCTACATTACAATTAAACTTACAATTTGTATTATAATTAAATTTACAACACCTAAACTTACAACAACTTAAATTAAAATTGAATTTACAGCAACTTACGTTACAACTAAATTTACAACAGCTTAAGTTGTAAATAAATTTGCAATAACTTATAGTATAGCTAAATTTACACGAATTACGTACATTATAGCTAATCTTACAACAACTTATATCACAACTAAATTTACACTTAAAATTACATTAAAACTTTACAGTTAAACTTACATTTTGTCTTGCCTGACTAAAGGAGGATGGTAGAAAATGGTCAAAATCAGGGTAGCTCCGGCACCTAAAATATTGATAAGGCATCATTCTACAGGTCCCAAGGAATTGTAAAAGTACAATTATGTATTTACCATCAATATGATGGGAAAGTTATAAAAATGCAGTTGAAGTGAAGGGCGCGCAGAGCGAAAAATTGGATATCGTTTCATACAAATGATCATAACTTCGAAACGTATGTATGAAATGCAATAATACAAACGCTATTTTGTAGATAAAAGTCGACACTGATATCGTACGTAGAAACAAACTTGCAAAAAACATGACTTAACAGCCACAAAAAAAGGTAAATTAAGATAATAGATAATGATGCACTTATTCGAGAAACATGTTTGTAATGAATCCATTACAAACATATTTCCTTGAATAACTGCATCATTACTTATTATCTTAACTATACTATAACTTACTTTTAAAACAAAATGTAATATATTTAATGCAGAAAGTAGTTGTTATGCTTCGTTGCTGTCTGCTTCGGATGCCAATTCTTGAAAATTCAAAGAGAAAATTGTTCATTATTTGACACAGTATCACAAAAAAGCTGAGCTTCTGTCATTTTTAAAAATCATATCTGTGTCTTGTTAGTTCGTTCTTCCAAAATCATGTCTTTCGGACCTTTAACCCTTTGCACTACAAGCATTTTTTTATACGATCGACCAGCAACTCCTACATACTTTTGTAGTGTAAATTTTGGAAAAGCATAAGTTTTGATTTGAAATTGATTTTATTTAAATATTTATGAATTTATTTACACTGATTTTGATAGAACTCTAAAGCACGTTTAGAAGCAATTTCCAATATGCATTCTTGACATACTGAGTTGTGATGCAAATTACGAACGTCCCCATAGCGGAGCTAATGGAGTTATGGGATATATTATGAGTCTCCCCGTAGCGGAGCGAACGGAGTGCAAAGGGTGAAATATGTCAACTATTTATTCAATTTTTAATTCAGCAGCCACATTAAATGTAGTAAAATCACCAGGAACTTTAAATGATTCACTTTTTCCATGCGAGGAGGAGGCTCGAACACCATGACGTACGAAAATATCTTTTTGTATATATATTTCTACGCACTCTTTTCTTGTAAACTGCCTCAGTACACTCTTCGTTCTGCAACCGAAGACACAAGTTTTCGTCAACAAATTACCTTGATTTATATGTAAAAATACTGTCAAATTCTATGCACTTTACTGCAATATCTTCTTGGGTAAAGGTACTGGTACCACCGACATCTCTGTTTCGATAGTATGCCAGGCAGTACCAGTTATCGATAGATTTACAGGACATGTTGCGTGGTAATTTTGCTATTGATTTTCCGCAATTAATGCAGATTTTTTCCATTTTTTATTGATTCAGTGTGTCCGTCACAAAAATTTAATTTTTAATTTATTATAGTATACGGGAAAATTCCTTCTTTGTACAATGATTGAAAAATATAGTTACAAGTAGTATAAATAATACATGAAAAAGACTGTTACAGAATAGAGTAACAACTGATTTTAAACAGACTACAGTAATAGTGAAACGCTAAATTAACGCAGTTTGAGTGTTCATAAATTGACCGAGCGATCTATAAACATTGTTTTTGAATCTATCATGAAAGCCGGGAAAAAACTTAAAAAACATGAATTATACAGCACACTGCACTTGTTTTTCAATAATACTAACGATACACGCTTTGGAAAACATACAACTCGTCTGCACTGCACTTGTCACCGCTTCGACTAACACTGACATCGTGTGCCCAATTTAAATGAAAACGAAAGAAAAAGTCACGGGACAGAGATGGAATTATCTTATCGTAATGAACATTTCGTTTCTCGTGGAGAAGAAATCGTCAACGCTTGAAACTTAAACGTTTAAAACCTCTTATATACGGTGTCCTAGGTTTTTCCCACTAAGCT
The DNA here is from genome assembly GCA_916610135.2 of Macropis europaea. NCBI lineage: Eukaryota > Metazoa > Arthropoda > Insecta > Hymenoptera > Melittidae > Macropis > Macropis europaea. Next base: position 27,687,363 of record OU744345.1, read on the forward strand.
GTCTCATTATATTCCACGAGAACCAATAAACAAAACATGTTACATAATTATATGCCCACAAATGCTTATGAAAGAACTATAACAAAAATATGAAACGTGCAGTGAAGGTCTAGTCAAGGAATTAAAAGTGTTTAGTAAAATGCAATGGAATCAAGACGATATTCGTATGATAGTAAATGCATTTGTATTGATCAAAATAGTTGACATTTTGAAATGAAACAATAGTAACAGCTTATTAATAGACAATGAATATTTCTAAACTTCAATATACAAAACTCGTGGCAAATGTATATTTCATAAAGCAGGTGAAAGAGGAAATAAGTTTTTGAAATATTTAAAGGGCATCTGCAATCTAAGGATTAACACAAATGATATTGATTATATACGTCAATTTCAATGATTAAACATAGCTTTATAGACAAATTAGATAATTTTTATCGAACTGCCCTCACATTGTAAGATACTATTATTATACCTCATATTCTTCTTATACGTTTTTAACAAAGCATTTATCAGCCTACGTTTGTATAGCATTTTTTGCTTATTTCTATTCATAGAACATACTTGTACACTTTGTCGGTAAAAACCTGGGATACCCTGTATATCGTCGTTAAGGACTATTTTACTAAAAATCTATCATCCGAAGAAGAAGGAATCAAAGCATAACAATTATTCTGTGCATTCAATACATTACATTTTGTTTCAAAAGTAAATTATAGTAGAATAGAACTTTATTATTTTTCAGCCTCACAGCCATGAAAAAGGACTTGGTTTACAAAATACAAAATTACATAGTTTTCCTTATTGAATCTTTCCCTCTCGCACTCTTTCATCCTTCCATACTCTCGCACTCTTTCATGCTTCCATACTCTCGCACTTTCTCATCCTTCCATACTCTCGCAGTCCCTATTTTCTCCCTTTATCTTTTCTTATTTCCTCTATCATCCTCAACCATTCTGCTATTTCCTTACTGTACCTGCCACTAATTACGTCCTCCACCCTTATTTTCCCTCTTTCCAACTATTTGCAGTCTGTTACCATGTGATCTAACGTCCCCCATCCATCCTCACATAAATCGCATCTCTTTGTCTCATCCCCCTCCCAATACCTATTTCATCTTTCCGCGTTCCCGCATCTTGCCCTCGCTATCAACGTCTGACTATTTTCCTTCCCGTCTTTACTCAGATACTCGGCTAACAGTCCGGTTCTTATATATTTGTACCTTGTATTGTATTTGGCCCTTTCTATTTGGTTATATTGCACTTGGTTCTGTATATCTTTATCCCTTTCCCTTAATTTACCCACTATCTCATGCCCTTCCCTTCTTAATTGTTCAAGCCCCATTTGACTCATCCCATTTCTTCGTAAATACCCTTCCCTCTCTTTAATTGTTATTGTCTGTACTCGCCCTTCCTCTTTCTCTTTTATGCATGCTTGCAACAATTTCTTTCCTTGCTTTTTCTTTGCCCCTTCCTCAAATTTCATTGCGCGTTGCCCTGCTTTAATTCTTACTTTCTCTCTTTTAGATTCTTCTAAAACAATATACTCTGGAGTGCATCTATCTAAACCTAACACCTATTAAATATATTTTAATTGCACTCTTTCTACCTCCGCTCTCTCTCTCCACCCCCATATCTCCACACAATACAATAAGATACCTAATACTAGCAAGTAAATTATAGTATAATTAAGATAATAAATAATGACGCACTTATTCGAGGAAACATATTTGTCATGAATTCATTACAATAATTCATTACGAACATGTTTCCTCGAAAAAGTGCGTCATTATTTATTATTTTAATTTACCGTTTTCTGTCATTGTGAATTAACGTTTTTGCAATTTTTTTTCTACGTACGATATAAATACCAACTTTTATCTATATAATAGCGTTTGAGTTGTTGCGTTTCATGCATTTGTTTCGAAATTATGATCATTTGAAGTCAACAATATCCAATTTTTCGCTCTGTGCACCTCCTACTTCATCTGCATTTTTTATAACTTTCCCATCATATTGCCGATAAATAATTGTACTTGTACAGTTTGTTGGGACATATAGAATAATGCATTATCAAGATTTTAGGTGCCGGAACTACCCGGATTTTGACCATTTTCTATCATCCTCCTTTGCCTAAACCTTATTAGATTATTATGATACTATATAATTAAGATTGCAAAACTCTCCTATACATCATGATGGTATTATACTAGCATACAAGACAATATCTGTACCTATGTCACATCTTTCTCTCTTTTATTTGTGCACGGGCTCATTAATGAATTATAAAGAAATACATGTACAACAAAATTTACAGAAATACTCGTACAGTAGAACCTCGATTATCCGAACTCCGGTCACCCAAAAATTAATAAAATTATATCAGTTACAAGCTAAAATTATTGTCAGTGATTTAATTGTGTACCATTATGCATCCTATTTTTTTAAAAATAAAATAATCATTTTTATACGAAGCATAGTTGCAACATGAGTCAAACTATTACTAATTATAGTTCGGGTAATCGAGACCCTACTGCACCTAGGAAATTATATGCTCGTTTCGACGTTTTTTTAACGATTTGGTTCTACAATTCGATGATTATACAGGGTGTCCTGTTGCATGTGGAAGGTACAGCAGTGGTGAATTCTGCACGCTAAAATAAGAGAAAAAGTTCATACAAACATGTGCTTGATATGACGTTGTTTTCGAGTCACAGCTTGTTTTGTGTTGCAACAATCTTTTCTGTCTATAAGATACATACAACGTAATTGGACATTGGGTGGTAAGAGGTCTTAAAGTATGACTTACAAGATAGAGAACGACATTATTTATGAGATGGTCTGATATGTGCCCCTTTAAATCAGTTTATCCCTTTGAACTCCTTCGTCGAGTGTGACTCGACATCGATTTCATTCACAGGTAGTCCTACATCGAGTCACACTCGACATTTTTAAATTGCCAATTTAACATAAGTTGTTTCTAGTTTCCAATATACGTATTTGTTTAATTGAAAATACTGATTAATATTTTTTTCTTATTTTTAATCATTTTTTTACCTAATATTTTTTGTATAGTTTATTTTATTAACGATACCAATTAATAATTTTTTTGTTTTTCTACTGATTTATTTGCCCAATAAATTGTTTTCTTAGATGTGGTAGTTTTATACAATAAATCAATAACCTTATTATAAGCAGAAGGAACTGTATTTATTAATAAAAATATAGACAGAACAGTGGATCCTTCGGACCCTATCCGTACACTGGAGGGTTAAATATGCACAATATTTCACAATATTTTTATTTTACCTAGATAAGCAATATTACATATATATGGCCCTTTTCTGTAACAAAAATCTCCTTGAAGTGTTCAGGTACAAGGTGTAAAATGTAAAAAAAGGTTAAATATAATTGTTTTCTGTATGTATTTGGTTTTCCTTTATCTATCAAATTTTTTTTATTTTTCAGTGAAAAATATTTAGAAATTCCACAAATATCGGATCGTAGCAAAATTTTAATGCTATTTTCAATATAATTGATAAACAAAAATTGTTTGAATTGGTTTCTATCAACCAACTGTTTTTTGAAGTACATTTCAAATAAAACACAAAATAATAGAAAGTTATTGGAAAGAAAATTGAAAAAAATTAGGAGTTCAAAGAGTTAATGCTGTATGGTAAATAGCATGGCATAATCGTAATCTTTTATATGACCGCGTATCAGTGATACGTGCAGCGGTGAAGAAACGTGTCTGAGCATAGTGTCATGTTTTTTCTCATGATTTTTCAGGACCGTTCTCGTGGCCAGTTTATGGCAGCCTGTCCTTATTGAGGCGTTTAACGCGTGAACTTGGGGGGCAGCATTTGGCGTTCTTAGAGCTGTCGAAGAGATACAACAGCAATGTGATAAGCTTACAGCTTGGTAGCAGCAAGATAGTAGTCGTTTCCGGAACAGCGGTTCACACGGTGCTGAAAGGCGAAGAGTATGACGGCCGTCCTTGGAACGAGTTTATCAAAATGCGAAATTTAGGAAAGAAACATGGTAATAATTCTGAACAAATCAAATTCCACCTGGAGCGATTTTATTCCATTGCCTACACGTTTTCGTAACTTTAACCCTTTGCACTCGGAGAGATTTCTCAGATCACTTACCAGCAACTCGAACATACTTATTCACGAAATAGTGAGTAATATATCAGTTCAGATAAAATGGTGTAGCGTTGGAAATAATTACTCTGTTTAAATGATATTTGGAATAAAACTTTACTGGTACATGTTTTATAAAATAAAACTAAAATTGCATAGCTTATACTTTTCTAGTGTGTGATAATGTTCAAAACAATCACCAATATGCATTGCAAGTTTGTTAGAACAAGTATCGCAGTAATAATTTGTTTGTCGTCTTTCACCTGGAGTTTTTCTATTCGAACACACAATACAGTCTAGTTTATTTCCTCCCGCACGAATAATGTTTAATTTATCGTTCAGCCTATTGTGTGAATATGGTGTAGAAGGACGTCCTCGTAGTTGTTGAGATTGTAGCAAGTTACTCAGAACTGTGCACAATTTTTGTTTAAATATAAATTATGCATTACACATATAAATTATGTATTAATTTAAATTACAAATGTTTACTGTGTAATTTTTTCAGGCCGCAGTCGATCGCGGATACGTGAGTTTCACTATATGTAATGCGATTGTGAAGTGTCCTCTGAAATCACTTAAAATTCCATCTGAAACATTTTCTAGCATTCTAAAAAAATAAAAAATAATTAAGTGCCTGGTTTTTGGTAGAATACTCTGTATATGTTGAAAAATTTAGAACATTCCAAATATTATAATTAAAAATAATGCTACAATAATTTATTGTAGAAACGGGGTACTTATAATTACTTCAGAGCATGCACTACAACGCTATAATATAAATGCAGAAAAGAGTTCAAACGAATAGTGGTGACTACGAACTAAACAGAAAACGGAGAAAAACGTTAGAAAAATTAGTATTCACAATTTTCTGTGGAACCACACTTTATGCTCAAGTTCGGAATTCTCGTGATACGCCAAGCAATCGAGATATAAGCTTTCATCGCAAATATTTGAAAAGATGAGTTGAAGAACAGTACTCGTCCAAAATTAGCCATTTTCAAATAATCACACAACTAAATGTAAAATGTATAGAATTATATGTTGGGACCAAAAGCAGTGCAAAAAGTACCCTATACTTGTGTTTCAGTAGTCCCCTTAGTTTAATGGGTGTAGAAACAGTATCTGTCATGGATTTGCACTGTTTCAACAATCTGTTTAACAATCACTTTTCATGGAATAATTTCTACTTCAATTATGTTTAAAGCGAGTTAATAAATGTTTCTTTTAGTACTGTTATTTTTTTAAATTTCCTTACTAAACAGTCACTTGAGTTGAAAAACAGTACAAGCCCAATGGTTTTATTTTAGTTATTGAAAGTTAATGAAAAAAGTTTAACCACAGTTACACATATACGAACATTCATCTGCGTTAGCATAACCGTGTTTAAATTGGAACAGCACTATAAAATCAATGGCGTTGATGATACACGAAAAGTGACACTATTTTTGCAAATATCTCAGAATATATCTTTTGGACTTGTACTGTTCTTGAACTCACCTATTCATTTATTTCATCAGTGATCTTGTTGCGACCTTGTGCTCCGCTTCCCGTACGCGGTACAGTCGCGTACTTCACATTGTACGATATTACACAATCAGAAGAAAAATTCATTCATACGCGTATCAACGTTCGAATGACATTGTGATTGTGGTTGTTTACATTAGGAATAACAATGAACGACGGACAAGAGTGGAAGGAGTTACGGGGTTGGATGGTGCGTACTCTGAAGACGTGCGGTTTCGGTACACAAACGATGTCTGACATGATTAAGGACGAAGTGATGGTGGTCTTGGACAACTTGAAGGATGGTGGTGTACGAAGATTGAAACCGTTGATTACACCTGCAGTGATAAATGTCCTCTGGTGTTTAGCGACGGGGAAACGATTCTGCGAAGGCAAAAGGTACACATAGTAATTCCATCGATTTCTCTACTTTGAGGAGTATCTTATGCTCTACGAAATACCAGTACCTCCTGTTCGGCAATAATTAATCAATTTTAGAATCATATGACACGTTCGCGACAACGTGCGCCATCCGTGATACACTATATATGTATGTTACGTGCAGCCGTCAGTGGCCCTAGCAAAAATATTGTTAATGGAGCCGTCATGTACTACCGGTGGTACACCCCAAAAAATAGCTCCAAAATATGAAAAACAAGAAATTAAGTAAAAAGTATACACATAACAATTCACTCAAGTGACTTCTATTCTCAAATCTTAAAAAAAAAATCGGCTGTACTATAAAATTCCGATATCTAGCCTCGTCGCGAATGTGTTAAGAGAACAATCTCACCTTAGAGTCACCTAAGATTGGAACTTAAAGGGATCTTCTCCTCTCTCAGTCTGTTTTGAGATTTTTTTTTTGAAAATACTAAACATATTTTTATGAAAAGTCACATTTATGACTTTTTGTACATTGTTATCATTTAGAGTACAGTAATTATTTATCGGGGAAGTAGACAGGTTGAAAGAATTGTTCTCGGATGGTTCGGACTATAATGGCTGCTGACGTCATCTGAAATCAAGAATTAAAAAAATCATAATTAGTATGAGTGTGGGCGCCTGAAGTAGGAAAGACTAAAAACATAAATATTTACGAAAATGAAAAAACGTGATTGTTGACAATATGGCATCAATCTGAGGAATGAACATCGATTTTTACTAATATTTTGACTTCCAAACCACTCTGAAATTCGTAGATATTGATATATTTAATTTTCCGTAGTTCAGGTGCTAGTCGCACTCGTATTAGTTAAGAGTTTTCTTGAGTTTCTGATTTGAAATGACTTCAATGACAGTTATTGTGCGAATCATCTGACAAGAAAGGGTATTGGATTGTCCCCTCCCGATTTTGATGAAATTTTGCAGATTTGTAGCATAGCCAAAAATAAGAGACACGTTTTTTTTAGCTGCGGATACTGAAGTTTAAGGATTGAAATCACCCCCTGAAAATTGAAACCCTAAGGCTATCTCGAAAACTATTAAAGATAAAAATATTCTTCAAATTGCACAGTTGTATGGTTTTTTATGTACAATAATTTGGCAAAGAAGATTTTCAAAAATAGTTAATAGTTTTCGAGATAGCCTTGGGGGTGTCAATATTCAGGGGGTGTCAATATTCCGTATCTAAAAAAAAACACGTGTCTCTTACAACCGGTGTGCTACGAGAGGTCCACAACTGTGTCCAAGATTTTTTAATACAACTTAATGTGGTGTGGCAGCAAAGATTAGAAATAACCATCGTGTAAATGTCATTTAATGCATAGTGGGAAAAATAGTTATTTTATTGCCATTTTGGAGCAAGAACTGGAAAAGTATATTATTTTTTTTTAAATCACTCAAAAATGTATACTTTTTTGTCAGATCGCCAAAAAAATATAATATATTTTTTGGTGTGCCGTAGAATTTTAATAATTAATTTATGTGTGCCTTGAGATAAAAATAGTTAAAACTGGCTGGTCTAGACGAGCGATGAGTAATAGAGATAGTCTGCAATTGTGGAATAGAAAACGTTGCATTACTTTGCATGAACTTCGTAGAAACGACCCGCATGTGATCGTCATTTTGTTCGTACATTCGAAAGAGAATTACAGTTTGATCATTTGCGAGAAACATGTGGTATACCGCAAACAGAAGGTAACGATCCACAGCGAGAGTTTAGAAGCAAGTTGTAAGTGGGTCACGTGTTTGAAGAGCATTGGGTCGTGATCGTTTATTGTCTTTCTAACGTCCCCCGTAGGTTACAATACTTTATTGACTTGATGGAACGTCGTACGAAGGTCTTCGACATGGTCGGTGGAGTTCTCTCGACTTTCCCTTGGATTCGTTACATTGCACCTGAGGCCTCGGGATACAATCTTCTCGTCGGGCTAAACAACGAGCTCAAGGCCTTCTTAATGGTGCGTCCATTATGTAAATCAATTATGATTTTACATGTATTAAATATATTCCTTATCGATCAAGCTCTTTACTATTTTGTTTTCCATGTAGGAAAGTATTGTTGAACACAAAGAGAAGTACATGATGGGGAGCGAAGCGGACGCAATCGACATGTTCCTCCGCGAGATGTTCACAATCAAAGACTCCAATTCCATTTTTAATGGTATAATCATGCACAGATTATTTTATTTTCTAATTTTTGGTTTTGGGAGCGATATGATTGTGTGTTCGACGAAAATTTCATATGAATTTATAAATCAATGTCTTATATAATATTGTAATGTTTTGTTTAATGTTCTGATATGACTCGTATCTTTATTTTGAATTCATTTTGTAATGCTCCGAATAAGCGACTAAATTGATCACGTACTGTGCAGAGCTGGAAAAATGTCCAGGGGGACGACACAGGAGCAAGAGGGGTACTCCGTTCGCTCCGTCTTTAACCCCTTGCCTTATGATTTTTTTAATAGCTATCTGCATTGAAGTTTATTGTTCGAGTGTTCTAAAGGTGAAATCTACGAAGAGTATTGATCAACTTGTACAGGTTGCTTCAGATGGTCCTCTAAAAGTTAGGGATATTGTAATATACAATTTTCAAGAATTTATAATTGAGTGAAACTGATATTTATAATCTATAGATCATAATCTGCATCACGAGTGTGACTCGTTATTATAAGGCAAGGAGTTAATGCTTGGGAAACCTCCCCATTTAGGTTCTTGACGGCACACCTTGACATAGTAGTAGAATTCCCATATCCGCTGGGGATACGTTTCAATATCAACCGCGAGTATGCGAAATATTAATAGTTAACATTCTGAGATGTCTACCGCTACTGCTTTAACCAGTTTAACCCTTTGAACTCCTTTCTCGAGTGTGACTCGACATCGATTTTATTCACAGGTACTCCTATGTCAAGTCACACTCGACATTTTTAAATTGCGAGTTTAAATATGTATTATATTTCGTAATATTGTTTTTTTTACCTAGATAAGCAATATTACATGTATATGATCCTTTCTTGTTACAACAAAAGTCCTTGAAGTGTTCAAGTACACGATTGTTTGTACCTAATTAGTTCCTATCAACCAAATGTCTTTTGAAGTACATTTCGAATAAAACACTTAAAACAATAGGGAGTTATTGAAAAGAAAATTAATAAAAAGTTAAGAGTTCAAAAGGTTAAAGTTCGTCGGATCGCTCTACCTCACTCGGTCTGGATGTGTGTAGTTCACTCTCTTTGTCACACGCTGCTACATGATCTGATTAGTATAGTGATGGCTATCGGACCTGCGGCCTTCCTCCACTCTAGATCCATTCCCCTTGTTTCAGCTACCTCCAGTTCGCTCCTCGTCCCCCCTCGGTCCATCATCGTCCCAGATCACAGCCTATATGAGGGGAAGGGAACCAGAGTAGGGGAAGGCCGCAGCTCTGGTGGCCATCACTGGTTTAGTAGATGTGACCGTTTCCATCAATAAAGAACATGCGTGTGCCCTGTTTTTATAATTATGTCCGACTAGGTGGGCCTATTTTCCTATAACCAATCAGACTCGCATTCCTTCCGGAAGCCGACTTTCCAGCTCTGCACAGTACCTACAAACACGATTCCGTCCGACGAATTTTGTGTTTCCCTCGAGCTAAGAATACATACCAAAATTCATGTAAATTCGTGTGCAAATAACGTGTACACAAGAGAAAGTGTTTCCATCGCGAATTCTCGTGTAGGAGCGTCTTTGTGTGTGTACACTTCTGTTGGGTGTCATTTTCAGAGGAACAATTGGTAATGGTACTAATTGATCTGTTTCTCGCGGGTACCACAACCACGGGGATAACTTTGGACTTCATGTTTATAAACATGGTGGTGCATCAGGATGTGCAGCGTAAGCTTCAACAAGAAATCGATTCGATGATTCCGTCCGACAGGCTTCCCACCATAGAAGATAAAGCAAAGTAATTGTGTTCCATATCGAACATTGTTTAACAAAAAGGAGGGCGGTGGAAAATGGCCTACTTGGACCTTCCTGTGAACACATAATTGTTTATAAGCAAACGAAACATAATCGTTTATCCGGCATGTTAGTGAGAAAGTTATTTAAAAACTGAAAAATTCAAAGTTGAAAAAATCCACAAGTAAGTTCTTGATAGTTTCATGTTGATCAACAATAAGAAAATGTAAGTGCCGTTTAAAACACCTAAATTACTGGTTTTATAAAACAGCGATTCAGCGAAAATTGTTCTGATCCTCAGGTACAACTAGATGGTGCGAAATTAACTTTGTATTGATTTTCTGAATATCTTTTGAAGATCAATTTGGATTCTTTTAAAAGAAATGATATTTTTAGTTAATAGTAAAAAGATATATGTGGATAAGAATAAAGACGTAAGATCGAAGGTGTCGTACTATAAGTGCTGCTTGAAATGTTCGATTACTTGACCTTCAGTTGCTGTATAGACGTATTATAGGGGTCAGTGACATTACCTTTTAAAAAAATATAATATTCTTGATAAACAAGTTTAATTTCATACCATTAGATTCTATGTAAACAATAAAAGAAGCTTTCCTTTACTATTGTTTCACACGGCCAGTAATTTAGACATTATTTCAGACAGCATTTATCTTCAGACTCTCTGTAAGAGGTCCATAAACCGAATATCAATTGTTGCTCATGTAAGACAACAAATTTTTAATTTTTTGGTATTGCTCGACATGAAATTAACAAGAACTCAATTGCGAATTTTTTAATGGGTAGATCGAATGAAACGATCACAGAAAATAACGTCGAAATTCATTATAGTAGAATCAGGAAATATTGACCGTTCAAGGTCAGTGAACTATGCACCTCTCATATCATTCGATTTTTCGAAACTATTTAGGTCAGCTGCTACATTAACTTACATATGATAAATTATAAATGAGATTATGTCTACTATAATTTACAATCGAAGGAATGACCAATAATTCATGTGTCCACTATACGGGGGTCCCAAGGCATGTAAGCGCTGTTTGAAATAGAGTTGGTTTGTCGAATCAACTATTGATTTTTGTCGAATGACTTAAATATTCAAATTGAAATTTTGTATCGTTTCTTTAAGGTTATTTCGAGATCAAGTTGCTTTTTAATGAAACGGTATATTTTTTGTTAATGCATTATTAGATAAGAAAGACAAATTCAACCATTCCCTATAATGTTATAAAGTCATCAAGGTCACATAATAGGGAGTTCAGGAATTCAATTTTTTGTATGTAAGTAACTGATATTCTATTTACTATTATCCATGATGGCATAGCTGGGCATTCAGTCTCTATTGGACCATTGTGCTCCAGATATTCTATTAAAAAGAAACAAGCTGGCCTCGAATTAACATTTAAAAAATAATAAACAAATTTTCATTTTTATATTATCAAATTGTATAGTAAAAGTAGAAAAAAAAACTTTATTATTATGCGAAAGAATTAATGGTTTGAGCACTATTTCAAACGCCGAGTACCTTCGTATACCCTGTACTTAACTATCCTATAAAGTGGAGAACGAATAATTAAGTGCTATGTTCTTGGGATTCCTTTGAACCTATCAATGCATGTTAAGTAAAAATTTCGTGTTCACAGCGACCTCAAAAAATTAGCCATTTTCTGTCGTCCTCCTTTACGTTGCACATACTTGTGCCTTGGTATAAAAGGGGGAATGTCCATTTGAGTTTTATACGCCATTCACATCAAAATCATGAACGACATCATTGAAAAAAGGACCACTGTCCTTCCACTATTACAACCAAAGTATGATACATTCTCAAGGGGCCAATATGTATTCTGTATTACAACAAGAAGGGTTAATGTGCACCTGTTTCCAAAAAATTGCAAACTGGCCATCGGTCCTCTTTGTACCAATGTACAGACATACGGGGTGCCCCAGGTTTTGCCGACAAACTGTGGTGGTTTATTCTTTACACACAAAGAAGAAAGTAAAGGTTGTATAAAGTTCTGTAATAAATGTTTTGTTACAAAGTTATAAGCAAATAAATATTGTATGCATGAAATATAGGTAGTGACAGATTTTTCTTCGAAGCATACGGAAAGTCGACTGTGTTTATCTTGTCTGCGGACGTCATTTTGAAATGAGGAATTAACAATACTAATTGCTTTTAATGGTATTAACTATCAATGACACGGAATCGTTACCCGATAGTAAACACTATCTGACTACGCAGACAAGATATAAACACAGTCGACTTTCTGTATGTTTCGACGAAAAATCCGTAACTACTTATATTTCATGCATACGATATTTATTTGCTTATAACCTTGTAACGGAACATTTATTGCAGAACTTTATGTAACGTTTTTTTCTTATTTTTAGGGAAAGAATAAACCACCACAGTTTGTCGGCAAAAGCCTGGGGCACCCTGTATTTATCTACATATATTGAAATTACGAAGTCTTTTTCTTTCGAATCTCCTGTTTTGCATGTGAGGTTTCACACTAGACTTTCTGCGTGGGAGAGTAAAAGCGGATTCTATGTAGAATGGAGATCGAAGGAATGCGACATACGAGAAAGCCGAAATTCTTTGTTGTGTTCTAGACTTCCGTATACAGAGGCGGTAATGAGCGAAATGCTACGAATGTGGCCAACATTTCCAGTGATCGGACCACGAAGAGTACTGCGCGACACAATACTCGAAGGCTACAGCATACCGAAGGAGTCTACTATCTTAATAAACCTATATTCCGTTAACATGGATCCGAATGTACATCCTGCACCACACAAATTTCAACCCGAAAGATATCTTAAGAATGGAGTCTACGAACCGATACCAGACGTTATATATTTTGGAAAAGGTACAGAATTACATCGTTATATCGACTTTTTATTTTGAGACGCATACATGCAAAGGAAACCAGGGCTGGGATTGTTAGTCGAATTTGTCTATACTCGAATATTTGAACGCTTGAACATATTAAGTCGTCCGGAAAGTTCGTGCCGTTTCGGACGTATGTAGTATGTTTATTACCTTTTTATCTGAGTAATAAGACATCGTTTTACCTGGTGGCCATGCAGAATCCTTAAAGCACATTTCCAGTGTAGCTTCTGTGCAAAATCGTCGTGAATTTTCTGAGTTTTGTAAAAGATATAAGCGAAAACCCGTGAGCGAAAACAGAGTTCATTTCATGTTATACAAGTTTCGGAGAGGATCTAGTGCGACCGAAACTGCAAAAAACATTTGTAGTGTACATGGAGAAAGTGCTGTAGATGATCTTACTTGTAGAATGTGGTCCGAACGATTTCGACAAGGGAATTAGTGCTCGACAGATAAAGAAAATTTTCGTAGCAGAGAAGCCGTCCAGCAACATGTCGAGCAATTTGTTGACCGAAAAGATACAAAATTTTACAAAAGTGGTATAATGAAGTCACCCGATAAATGGGAAAGAGTTGTCGAAGGAGATGGAGACTACGTTTCATTCTAGAACGAGATATAAATTGAAAAATATAAACCTCGATTGTACGCATGAAAACGGCACGAACTTTCCGGACGACCTTACAATTAGAATATCATTCGGATACTTGAGTATTTGGATGTTTTTTGCACTGACGAAGTATTTGAATATTCATAGTATTCGAATAGCATGACCTCGACTGTAAATTGACTTCTTTCAACTTGATCGTTCTTTTTTAACCCTTTGATTGCGGGCTACATGAAAACGAGACGAACGCTGCGTGCGGCCGAGCTGCACTGGTACATAATGAGTCGTTGCACCAAACGCCTATGGGCATTAACAGTGCACGATGGACGGATTTGCCAGGCGTCTATAAGCGCTGTTAGCAGTCCAAGGGTTAAACTTAGTTTTTATTTATGATATTATACAGGCTGGCACTGAGCTCTCTGACATGTTTCAAATTGAATTGACTTGTAGACGTTCTATGTCTTGTAATTTTCAAGAAATAGGTTTATGAGCATTTGATAACAAATGGCATGTTTTCTTCTACTTTTAGGTGGTTTTAATGATCTCTCCTGCTTTGAATAAAATTGTTTAGGAATTTTTAAATGTGTCAGTCGGCTCGATGTCACCCTGTATAATATGATTATTTTGGTAGAGGAAAAAAATATTATTCAATTCTACGGTTGTCAACAGCATCTTTTTGCATTAACTGTCTCCGGTTGTAGAAAAATTTATTTTACCAGAAAAACAAGTAGCTGAAATATTTAAAAAGTAGTTCTTTAATGTTGTCACAGAAAGAAAGGAAAGGAAATATTTCAGTGAAAATCAGTAAGGGACTTTTGCTTTGGGCCATTTAATACACCAAAAGTACCTAAAATGATTTCATAGAACAAAGTAATAAAGTTATATTTTAAATAACAGCGAAACAAAATAGACCATAACTAGAAACAGTATTTTAAATATTATTATTCAATTATTTCAGAAATATCCATGCCTTATATATATATATATATATATATATATATATATATATATATATATATTATATATTATTTGATATAGTTCAAAAGTGCCCGGGTCTGTAGTTTGTTACACAAGTGTTTTACAGTAATATTGCTATCGTTAAGATGCTCGTTTAGAGTAACGTCTAGAAATTGTGAAAATCTTGCTGATCGTTTAACTCGCGTGATCGTTCCTTTATTAAGACGTGATAATGCGTAACGATGTAAACAAGATGGCATCCTCTCTCCATTCATTTCCGGATATCTCCATGAAAGTCGGGAATACCTTTGACGTGGAAGAAAAACGAGCGTAAACTCGTCTCCGGCTAATTGGTCTAGTCACCGTGACTGTACTCAGTGGTGTATCATTATTACGCTCTACGAGAAAACTATAAGACACTAATGGCTTTCGCGAATATTGCTCATAAGTACTTATATTTTGATTGCAACATAATTACGAAATGTGTGAGAAATAATGATGAAAGGAAAATGCATAACATTAAGGATATTACTCCTATACTCACATCGAAATCGTATCAACAAACTATAATTAATTTTTGCAAGAATATTGGAATTCACAACGATATATGAAGACTGTATGGATAATATCGAGACAATATAATAGTGAGACATTATTAATTTGATTTGTAGTGCATATACAAGGTGTTTCTGATCTAGTGGTACAACCGGAAAGGGGGAGACCATACATGAAAAGATAAGTCGAAAATGTTGTGACATTTAATAATAAATTGATGAAAATTCGTCAAGTACGTATATACATGATCTCACTTACGCCTACTCCATGTAGTAGTTAGCAGCCATAGGTGCATTGCCGGCACTTGCAACTAACGCGAAGATTATGTCGCTGTATTCTCGATTACTGTATGTAGTCATGATAACAGAATGACAAAGACTGATAGTCTGAGTTGGAAACGATAACAAGCCATGACATCGATGCTGTTCATGAATACAACGCAACAAAAGCTATTCTACAGCATAGTAAAGTGTATACGTACTCGACGAATCTTCAACATCAGTGTTGTTGATTATCGATTTACATATTCAGAAATGAAACCTCGTACGAAAAGACGTCACCCTGCATTTTCGACTTATTTTTTCATGTAGATTCACCCCCTTTCCGGTTGTACATCAGGTCGGAAACACCCTCTGTATAAGTTCTGTTTATAGTCGCTAATAATCATTACAGTTAATGAAACTCTAAATTCCTAATCAATAATGATAACATTCAAATTGAAAGTTACAGAAACAGATAGAAACTTTTTTCTAAGTAACATGCGCAGTAATACTATATGATAGAGAATGCTGTAAGGAAAATTAAATGACAATGAATTGTAAATAATTTATTTGATTCATGTATTAATAACGTATAGTTCCACCCTTATTTTTAGTGACTTGTGTCATGACTTTTGGTAACAGTTTGTTAATTTTGTAACAGTTTTTTGAGTTCCAAGTCAGATTTTTAATCCTGAAAGTAGTCATGAAGACTGTACGGTTATTTAAATGGTGGACAATTTTTCATCAAAAAGAACACTTTTTGCATCTTTTTGCTAATGTAATTGTTCGGTAAAGTTAAATCTTACTTCTTTATGATGATTCATTAACGACGTTTATTTTTCAGGTAATTATAAATAACACGTCGACTTCTTTTAATTATTTGTAAAATTTTCAACATTGAATGCTCGTTATCCTTCAAATTATTAATTATTTTAATTTCACTATTATTTAACATTTTACCACCAAACATTTAATTTTAATTCATAACTTGATCAAATTATACCATTTGATATACTATACAAATTATATTAGTAATACTGTAAAAGTAATAGCAATAGTCAAATTTAGCCTGAATATTTCTATGGAACTCTCTACTCTTTTAATTCATATACACTCTCTTATATTTTTGTCGTAGTTCACAAGACATCATTATGTTACTCACTAATTCGAATATCACTACTTGATATCATTACTTGAAGTAAGTAATGAACTGGTCATGAAGGCAAAGGTCACTATATATTATAACAAGGTTTTCCATGGCTGTAATAATTTTTATAAGGAAAAATACTAAATTTATGACATGTATAATTTACGTAAAAATTAAAGACAGAAGATATTTAGGTGTCTTATAGTATCATCGCGGAGTGTACACGAAGACAGGGTTTACCATGCAGCAATTTAACATTATATCCGCAATCGTACACGTTCAAATTTTCATTTTAGCGAATTTTCCGTATCCAGTTGTACTGCTCGTTCTGACGCAACCTGTATAATGTAACATTTTTAACACGTTGACTGCCGCAGTGAAAATAGCCATCGTTGGTTAGACACAACATAAATTTCTGTTTTCTGTATAAATCGTAAAGGAAAAACTTGTTTAAGTATATATTCAGTATTGTGCATGTTTATCTATATTAATGTTGATATGTTAAATTTCTTCAGAATACAGTAAAAATCAATACATATTGTGCTTGACAAGGCGATAACAACCTGCCCTACCCCGGTTGGCTGAAAGTTCTCGGTCCCGAATACTCTTCCAGCCAACCGGGTAACACTGTTATTTAATTCAGGCATTGGAATTAACTACTCACGACGGCCGATTTTCGGAAGCAACGCCCACTTTTTCCCGCCGCGCGTCTTGGCCCCCGCGACAGCCGTAGTGCTCGACACATCTCAGGCGCGTACCAGAAGCATTATACCCCATGGGTGATGTGGAAACCTATTTACACGATAGGATACGAGTGTCGCCCTAATGCGCCACGTGCGGTTCATATGGTACGAGCCTGAGACGTGTCGAGCACTCTTGGCGTTGTGGGGGCCAAGACGTGCGGCGGGAAAAAGTGGGCGTTGCTTCCGAAAATCGGCCGCCGTGAGCAGTTAATTCCAATGCCTGATTTAATTAAATAGGATTTGGGACGCTACGGCAGTCAACGTGTTATGAAAAAAAAAAAGAAGATTAATATTTGAATATGTTGTTTTCAGGGAGAAGGCGATGTCCTGGCGAAGTATTGGCAAGGTCTTCGTTGTTCCTCATATTTGTCAGTGTTATGCAGAGGTTTACTTTGCTGCCAGTCCCTGGAAAAGGGCCAACCACCATAGAAATAGATGCTGGTTTGTCGATCTCACCGAAGCCTTACGAAGTATTGGTTGTACCGCGATAATTTTTCCTTGGGTGACCCTGCCTGCTACCTTCGTTTATCTGGCATACTTGATTCATGCAGCTAATTAATCGATCTTGTGTATTTATTATAAACCGCGAAGTTGTCGTGATGGGAAGTGTGTTAATTTCTACAGCAATTTCTAATGTTAGTATTGTACAATTAGGTTGATCGGAAAATTTTGTCGTATTTTTTAATAAAAAGCCGATTTTTTAAATAAGGTGTCTGGTAACTGATGGTGCAACCAAGAAGGAGGCGGTACTACATGAAAAAACACATCGGAAATAGAGAAAATTTGTCCATACAATGTTTTATTGTCGAGAACAATGATTTTGGAAATTCAGTAAGTGCTTAAGCTTGATTAAGTCCAGATTTAACGAATTTCACTGTAAATAATCTCTGTTTATGTTTGCTACGACACATTAAATTCGTTGCATATTGTGACGATATTATTATTATACAGGAATTGAAGAAAATTAATTCAGTGTTTAAAATGTTACAGAGCAGGCTAGAAAGCGTTCGTAAAAATTTAATACGAGGTGCGCAGTTGTACATGTATTAAAATGATCAACATTTACAACAATTTTTAAGTGAACAAATCAATGTCTTGAAAAATAAGCACTTTGTTTTATTCTGTAACCTCGACATTCGATTCCCCAAATTATCAATGTTTTCAAATGTGAACAGAAATTGTCTGTAATGAGATCTGGGCGTAATTAGGTGCACGTATATCTAGTAAATCTTTCAAGTCATTTTTCTTGAAAACAAGGGAATCTACGACAAAATTTTATTTTACATTTTCGATGTATTTTTTCATTAGAATCATCTCTTTTTTAGCTGTACCACCAGTTATAGTCTACCCTGTGTAGTATGATGTTATTAATAAAAGATAAATGACCATTTTCGACAGAAAAGACCGACAGTATTTTTCAATCAACCCAATAATCCTAGTTAATGAAGCGAAAACGAATTGTTCCATACAAGGAGAAGTAGAATAAAATTTAAGCTAACTATTTTCTATGTAATCTTTTCTTAACTCCCGAAACGTGCATCAGTGTTTTAATAACAGCAATGTTTTCCACAGAATCGACGTTCTCGGTTTCGAAGTAGCTCAACCCGTAGATAGACGCGTGTTTGTTTGACTTCAACAAATTTTTCTCTCAAATATTGTTTATTGTTTCTGCCGCGTGAAAGTCGCTTTACGCGTCGTTTTACGTGTTCGACGAAATCAGCTCGTTTCGCAGAAGTCCAAATGTACCTTCGGTGGTACGCCACGTGGCGATTCAGTCCTTTACAGCGGGTCTCAGCACGGATGCCAAATATTTTCTTACTAGTAGAAAATAGACAATACAGACGATCTAAAGATACCGGTATTAACCCATTGAACTCCTAATTTTTTTTAATTTTCTTTTCAGTAGCTCCCTATCATTTTGAGTGTTTTATTTGAAAAGTACTTCAAAAGACAGTTGGTTGATAGGAACCAATTAGGTACAAACAATCATGTACCTGAACACTTTAAGGACTTTCTTTGTTACAAAAAAGAGTCATATACATGTGATATTGCTTATCTAGGTAAAAAGAATATTGCGAATTATGGTACATATTTAAACTGGCAATTTAAAAACGTCAAGTGTGACTCGACATATGAGTACCTGTGAATAAAATCGATGTCAACTCACACTCGACAAAGGAGTTCAAAGAGTTAGGGTATACAAATATTTTTTTTTAAATTATAAAAGCACGCGTTCTAAAATTATATTGACATTGGGTATGTTATCAGTCAATAAAATAATACTTTTTCCTATGCATTTTTTTTTTATTAGTCTGTACTTATAATCTTACTTAACTTGTAATTTTCTTTAGATCGGAGCGGAATTCGTGACGTCGGTTCTCGCCTTCAGCTTCAGATAGTATGGTTTCGGAGATATAGTGAAACCGTCGTAACCGTTCGGGTCTGGTTCATCATGGTCAGGTGAAATTGCGATGTCGAAGTAATGTACAACGTAGGCGAAGAATAAGAATAAGGAAGACCGGGCTAGCATTTCTCCTGGACAACGTCTTTTGCCTAAAACATGAAACGAATACCATTAATTTCATTTAAAAATTTTACCTTGGAATATGTAAAGATTTCGAATTTTTATCACGGACGACACTTTCCACCGAATTCCTATTTAAATGACGCCTCTCCAACAATAACGTATCTCCACCTCGGAAGCTTGATTTTATCTTGTAAATTATTTGCCAAGAATTAATGAGACGCGTGCCGTCAGAATGTTCGAGCAAATGTGAGACCGTTCGATGAAACATAAATTGGGAGGAACGGATTTTTGAAAGAAGACTTGCCTAAACCGAATGGCATGCTTGCATTATTTTGGAAAAATCTGCCATTGTCGTTGAGGAATCGTTGCGGTCGAAATTCTTCTGGATGGTCCCAATAGGCTGGATCATTATGCACGCTGTGAAAATCCAGAAGTATGATTGCGTCCTAAAACGAAAATTACGTAGATACTTCTGTATTAATTAGGAACATAATATATTTATCGATATATACATTTACTAAATTTATTTATTTAACAGTATATACACATTGTCGTATTTTAATCTTAATATTATCAGCAACACCTAATGACATTGATTCAAGTGTATAAGCAAACTGTATGATATTTTTTAATCAGAAAAATTAATAACAAAACATTTGGATGCGTTAAATGACAGCTTATCATTTTTGAACGAATCTCCGAGTTGAGAAAGATTGTTCTTAAGTTTTCGTGTATCATTAGGTACATCTGTAAGTCATCCGCAAAAAATAAGACTTTATAGTCAGAATATACGTTAATTACGTAATTGATAAATAGATACAAAAATAATAATCTCGAGTGATATCCTTCAGGTACCTCGAAATTAACATTAATATTATGAGGTAAACATTTTCTGTATTTTATAGTTTATAATACAAATAGATAGACAACGATGTAAGATACCATTAATTCCAAGTCCAAGTAGTTTATCCAACAAAGTGGAATGATTTATAAAATCAAAGTCTTTACTAAAGTCTGTATTTAAAACATGTATGTAACATTACCTTCGGTATCCGATATCCATTAAGCGTTACGTCTTTCATTGTTTTGTGAGGTACTCCAAGAGGTGCCAGGAGCAAATATCTCTGTACCTAATAAAAAATATTCATTCGATTTATTAAAAATTGGTTTAAGCAAATGTGACGTAGTTCGAAAAGGGTCAGGTAATGCACTGTTCATTTATTGTGATTTATTTATAGTTTTCAAGGTGTTAAGGTCATATTAGGTTCTTTTCTCATTAATACTTTTAACATCTCCATCAGTAAAGCATTGTCTACGTTTAACAAATTGAAATTTCTCTTACGAAAAAGGTAAGGTCGCAGTAGTATACACATTCTTATACCACACAACTTTTTCCTGCATCATTTTTTTTCTATGATTAACTAAAGAAGTATTACAGCCTAGTCAATTGCGTGACATACTCTGTATAGTTGTACGAAAATTGTAAGATTGTTGAATGCTGGACAAATAAGAAGGACACCATAGTAGATGAAAAATAGAGAAGGCCACGGAATTTGTAATATATAATTATATATTTTCGATTTGCATTTTCATGCAGAATTAGGAGAATGGAGTCGAGGGACTGTAATTTAGAATTCGGACGTTTTGAAGTCCCCGGCGCCATGATCTCCTTTGTTATCAGTCGTTCCCCACACTCAAAACCATGTGTCTATTTGACAACTTGTCTAGTTTACGACCGCACTATATTCTTTCCACCTACAATAACAGTGCTAATATTTTAATAACCACTGGTTTTACCTCAGCAAGGAATGATTCCATCATCGGCAAGGATGAATAATCTTCTAACGAAGGGGCTCGGGATCTACCAACAACATCATCCAATTCATCCTGGAGTATTTTCATCCAGTCAGGGTGCAACGATAAAAACAGCAAAGTAGTGGCCAAAGTGTCGGTTGTAGTTTTTGAGCCTGCCAAGAAGAGGTCCAGACAGAGGACCAGTAAATTCTCCCCTGAAAGTTTTAATAACGTCGGTACGATTATTCTCGATGCACATGGGCAAAATAGGATTACTCACGATCGAAAATTGTGTCCTTATGTTCCTTATTATTCGATGAAATTTCCAAAAGGAAAGCCTCGATTAAATCTTGCGGTTGATTGTCAGACAACTGTTCCTCGTGGACATTGATTTCTTTATCTAAGAAATGCCAGAGCTTCTGTAGAATTCTCATTAACTCGTTGTAGCCTGACAATTCTGGTATTATGAAGCGTAGAAACGGCATTTGTGAAACAATACCACCCATGGTGTCCATCAGTCTGTATACGAGGGAAATTCGTGGAAAGAGATGTGATACATTTGTGTAGCAAAGAATTACAAAATTATATTAGGTGTAACGTCTAACTCGACCATCTTGAATATCTTCGTTGATTTGAACCCACGAAAGAACAAGTTTGATTGAAACGGGGCAAGTATTGTGATCGATAAAATGTTTCACTTGAGGTCACATTTTTCAAGATTTCAAGGTGCTTAATATTTTTGTTAAATGATACTGTATACTTTTCTCGATATGATGTTATGACTAATGTTAAAACGAATTTAGTGACCTTCAACAAGGTGATCTTTGAATGACGTTGAATAGCAATGTGTTCAAATTAATTTGAAGGTTTTCTTGGACATACGTTTGTGAACGTTCACATTAATTTAAACGTATATTCTCTGTACTTTAAGGCCATTTAAAGGTCACCTTGTTTTAGGCATTGAATTGGTGCATTTAGAAACACAGAAAACAGTTTCAACGGCTAAATCACTTTCATGCTAGAAAGGAGGACGAAAGGACCTGAAGTGTCAGTATTCACAAACATATCTTGAAGAAAATTTTTAACTTTTTTACTTGTACTATTATGTTTAGACGGTGCGTTCTGTGAATTTTGGATTTATATGTTGCTAACGACGGTCACCTTCATCAGGAAGCGCCGAAATGAGCGTAAAGTTAGAAATTAAAAGATTATACATGGAAAGAGGTTGCACGTAATGCACTGAGTAATGAGCAAATGTTTCTTGGAATTACTGAAAACATTGTATGTGTGGCCAAAGATGGCCAGGCTTATCTGGCTGTTTGAGCTGTAAGTGTCAATCGTTTAGTGTTCAGCGTTTAGGGAGAAATAATCGATAACCAATTAGTTAGCTTGCTGGAAGAACACCTACATTACCCAAGCAGTAGCAGTGGAAAAGCACTACAAAACCAAAATTAAAAATCGGTGAGTGGTTCTGTGAGTAACCCTTTGAACTCCTTTGTTGTGTGTGGACTCGACATCGATTTTATTCACAGGTACTCCCACATCGAGTCACACTCGACATTTTTAAATTGCCAGTTTAAATATGTATTATATTTTGCAAAATTTGTTTACCTAGATAAGGAATATTACATATATATGAACCTTATTTGAAATAAAAAAAGTCCTTGAAGCGTTCAGGCACATGATTGTTTGTACCTAATTGGTTCCTATCAACCAACTGTCTGTTAAAGTACATGCCAAATAAAACACTTAAAATAATAGGAAGTTATTGAAAAGAAAATTAACAAAAAATTAGTAGTTCAAAGGGTTAAAAATCGGAAAGAGGTTCTATGATTAAGTTACCTGAAGGCATCGTGAACAGTCTCGAGTATTTCAGTCAGCTTTTCGTCCTCGTAGTCGAACCTGTGTCCAGCAAACATGAACCAAAGAGAATTTAGAACTGCGATATCGAATGCTGTGTGCATGGGTACTGGACCTTTCGAAGAAGCACGACGAAGATAGTTGATAAGGGTCTCTGCTTCAATGCGTAATTGTTTTTCCATGATCGACTGACCCAGGCCGAACGTTCGAAGGTGCCGCATCGTGAAACGACGACACTGAGACCACGCCGGGCCTTCAGTGAATAAAATACCTGTCAGAATTTAAACATCAGAATCCTTTAATGTTTTTCATAATAATACAGTGTTACCCGGTTGGCTGTTATGCTTTTCAACCCGGACTTCTGGAAGGCCCCGTATCCCTACCACATGTCCTCCCTTGCTCTACCAGTGCCGGGTCAAAAAGTCGTGCGGCTAGCAGCGGCTTTTGAGAAACATGGTATATTGTACGAAGAGGGAGTCACCCTATAACGGAAATAAAAAATTGTTTGTTTTTCATTGTACATTCATGAGGATATTATTAATAGATAGATCAAGTTTTCCCAAATAAAATGAGGCCAACACGATCTCATTCGGACCATTTGTTATCAGAGACATTCTGACTACAGAATATTACCGTATACAAAATTTTAATAACAAATTAATCGAATGAGATCGTGTTTGGACACATTTTCATTGGAAAAGCCTGACCTATACAAATTTTATTTTTTGTTGTACGATGACTCATTTGCATCGACAAAAAAACTGTTTGGCGGTGATCAACTGAAACTTCGCCAAAGCTCTGCGTCTTCCTCCCAAAGTATCGCTTCTGGAGCTACGCTCGTGAATATTATGCCCGAGAAGACGATGACAACTTGCCCTAGCATGTTCGGCTGGTTCTCGACCCTGAATGCTCTTCCAGTCAACCGTAAAACACTGTACAGAGTACAATTGTTAGAAATCGGTGCCCTTTCTGTGCGATCGGCAGCTACCACCGCGTAATGTCATGTGATGTTGAATAGTCATTTTCGGCGTTTAAACTGATTTTTTTAGGTAAACGTGATCAATTTTCAATTGATAATTTGGAAAAAGCTATTGTTGATTATTTTAATTTGAATTATATCTGAAACCTGATTAAATATAGTATAATAATTTAATAGTAATAGTGATTTAATAGTTTAATATGTTAAAAATTGTAATAGTTTGATAATTTCACATATTAAAAAGTATAATACTTTAATAGTACAATATCTTGATATGTATAATATAATTATTTCTTGTAATAGTTTGTATAATACTCATATAAGGTAAATATACTGATAAATATAGTAATTAAACAAAGTTATATGAATTTTGTAATCCCTACAGAAGGGCATATTTACTGTATTTATCCTGCATATACTTCTCATACATCTTGCATATACTTTGCATATTCGCTGCATATCATACTTGCATAAACTTCCGCAGTCTACTGATAACAAATAGTCTGAATGAGATCGTGTTTGGACTCATTTTAATTGGGAGAACTTCATCTATCTATTAATAATATTCTCATGAATGTACAAGGAAAAACAAAAAATTTGTTGTTCCCGTTATAGGATGACTTCCTCTTCGTACAATGCATCATGTTTCTCAAAAGCCTCTGCTAGCCGCACGACTTCATGCCCCAGCTCCGGAAGAGCAAGGGGAGATATGTGGGAGGGCTACAGGCCCATTCAGCTAGCTGTGTCGGAAAGCATTCCAGTCAAACATAATAGGGTAAGGGGGGAAAAAGGGTATGTCCATTTTTTTTGCAGTGTTTAACTTGAACGAAAAATTAAAATAATGTAAAACAATTATATTTTCGCTTATTTTTGTTCTGTCGTCTAATTAGAGTATTCATGAGACTTCATGTCATGAACAATACAGTTACATTCATTGAACTTTGTTTTTTTACTGATGCAGTAAAGTATTAAAAATTGATTTTCTCAATGAAGCTGTTTTGTGACATTCCTTGTTTTTTCCCTTAACCCTTCATTTTACTATATGAATTTAGGAATTGTTGAAACTGGTGCTCTCGTTGTGGTATGCACAATTGAGCCCGTCTAATTACAGATGCATGAACTCTCGCTAATGTGTAAAGACACCAGAATAAATCACGTGGATATTGTATACAAATACGATAGTCTCAGACTTATACATTGCTCGACGAACTGTATTTTGCGATACTCGAACTGAAACTGTATACGTACGCAGCGAAAAAATGTTATTCTACATTTTTTTTATTATTTCACAAGGGATCATCTCGTGCCCACTTGTACATAACTTTCAGCCGCACCCTATAACGTATAATATAATGTACAGGGCGTCCCAGTTTTTTCCGACCAAACTTTGTCAGTATGTTCTATGGGTATAAATAAGGAAGAAATGTTATATAAACATAGGACGTTTGAAGCTTTATTAAAAAGTTTTAACAAAAATATGAAATTCGAAGGGAACGGTAACGGGCTAATGGAGTAATAAATTATTAGTTGCTTCTAGAAGTGCAAGAAGTATTAGGATACCTTCACCGACTTCAGATAATAAATATGGCTTGCATAAACAGATTAGATGTATATATCACTGATCTATTCCTACTTTGTATCATAGTAACTGCAAGCCCGTATAATAACTTTTTAATAAACCTTCAGACGACCTATGTTTATGTAACATTATTTTCTTATTTATGCCCACAGAATATACTGACAACATTTGGCCGGAAAACACTGGGACACTCTGTATATGATATATGAATGTGGAATGTAAACCTTGCTACCCTAAGGGAATCATAACTGTTTAAATAACTAACTAGGTACCGTCCCAATTACTCAACATTAATAATTTCTTGCAATTTCCTTCGTATACACACAATACTTTTTAAATATTCTTAGCAGAGTTACATAGAAGATTTCAAAAACAAATTTCGAGAAATAAATTGACTATCGCACACCTTTTCTTTTTCCAAACGCGCGTACCCTGAAGAAGAATCCATCAGGTCTGCCATTAAATTCGTCTTGGAGGAGAACTTTCTTCACCAGGTCATGCGTCGAAATCACAATTACTTTTTGATTTCCCAATTTCATGCCCAAAATCGGACCGTAAGTTTTCATCAGCTCTTGAAAAGTCAAATAAGCGTATCCGTGTTTCACCTTCTGCCGTCGAAACGTAAGGAAACAACCGATGAACGGCAACCATTTTGGACCTGCCGAATTGTATGATAAGAAATCATGAATTTATTTGAAGAAACCAAAGAAACATCCTTATTGCTTTCTAATTATAAGTCCAGAATTTCGTATAATTCCAATGGAAGATTCTATTCGATGAAGTCGTTTAAAGTCTTCTGAACGAAGACATAATCAGCTTTCTAATAATGAACATCATGATTAATGATTTGATCCGAACAATGAAGTAGTATTTAACGAACGTTCCTACTAATTACAGATTCTTGGATACACCAGAACGCACCAGGCGGAAAATTTCGCGGTTTTAGACAATCGTAGACACAGAAGATACAGAAAAGGACCAGAAGAAGAGAGATTGCCGTGTACAACATCTTCGGATGCACTGATACTTCACTTGGTGACTTCGAACGCTGTAACTATACCACTCATATATATCCATATGGTAACAAAAACGATTCTGGTGCCACCCTGTGATATTATCGGCGTGACACCCATGGCCTCTGACAAAAATATCTTTTTGTATGAGACATCCTTTTCACGGTACAGTCCTCGGTCGGGGCCCCGTTACAGACGTACCATCCGTCTTTTCTAGACGTTATGATACAGCAACAAATCGAAAGATAACGCATCTCGGCGGCAACTAAGTTTTTAGTCGAGCTTGATACCTTATCTTATGTCTTCCGCATCGATGTAGAAGGATTTCGTGCGTGATGACCAGACTGCGGCTGTTCATCCAAATATAGTGGACGACGAAAGTATTCGTGCAGTAAGGAAATTGAAAGAAAAATAGTTATAATTAATGAATAAATAATTGTTTTCTGAAAATAGTATATGATTTTTATACCGGTGCTCAATATGAACATATAGAGTAATATTATATTAAATATGCTATTTATGCCTGTTTACCGAAGCAGTTCAATAATACTCTTTTGTGAATGTATAGGGTTGTTGCAAGTTTTTTCCGCCAGTTTTTGTCAGAATATTTGACGAGAAAAAATGAACAAAACATGTTATACAAATACAGTGACTCACGAAAATAATCAAATGAACACGCTATTTCAATTTTCTTTTATTTAACATTTTTTTAGGGTATTAAAATTTGAAGTAAAGGTATAATATCTTTATGAAATTACATTTTGTATTAAATTACAAATTGTAATTGGTCAATTGCGCCAGAGTTAGGGAAGAAAGGTAGTTATGGAAATATTTATTCAATTTCGTGAGTCACTGTATATGTATATCCATAAATGCTTTGTTTAAATGTTATAAGAGAAGGAATATATACATATATTAGACATGTGCTACAGAATATACAAATTTACTAGTATCAATCTGCAATTAATATATTGAATAAGTTTATTTATTCCGTAACACATATCTAATTTTACTAGTAATTTATGATAGTATAATGTCTGACTCAGCTAATAGTATTTATGCATTAAATCGTTGTTAACTTCTGGTAGGAAGCGAACATCTTGCACTGTGCTAGGCATTTCTTTCCTTAAATTTTGTGTGAATTCAGCATTTATATTATTCTATTCATATTTTAAAATTCATGTTAAATATTCCTTTGACGTAATATGACGTGTTATATGGATAAAAATTGTCACACCTAAAAAAGAGTTCTCTTATCCTGTAAAGAATTCAAAATTATAGTTTAATTCAGTTACTTCCTCAAAATATATCTGTTTTACATATTTGAATATGCTAAAATACGTAAACATCCGCAGTATACTGATAACTATTTCACCATTAACCCTTTGAGAACGATGGACGCATATACGCGTTCCAGAAAATAGCTAAACGTGTGCTACGGGCCACCGTACTGGTCCAGGCACAACTGTTTATTGTACACTATAAATCTGTGAATCTTCGTATGAATTGTCACCTTAGCTTATTTTATTAATATATACATGTTTCGATGCATGTTTTGCAGTTTTGGAGTACTAAAATGACTGAACAATAGACATTCTACATATTATTGTAATGAAATATTCAGTTTAACACAAGTTGTACCACGAAAAATTTCAGCAGAGAGTGCACGCTTTTTCCCGAAATTTCCAGGGCTCAAAGGATTTATAACAATAAATGATCGAATTTATATAAAAATGATAATTTATCAAAATTATACTTTCTATTTAGCTAATTTTACAAAATGTGTTTGCTTTATATACTTACTTGTGTTAAAATGCATAAACATCGGTCGTCTATTGATAACTCTCATACTTTTAATTTCAAGAAACGTGTTAAGTTGTATAGAAGTGATAATTTATCAAAATTTGATTGTCTATTTCGCTAATTTATAAAAATGAATCTGCTTTACATACTTAGATATGCTGAAATACGTAAACATCCGCAATCTGCTGATAACTTTCACTCTTAACTCCCGCAATATTTGAAATTGTATAGAAATGATAATTTATAACGTTGTAATTAACGCTTTACGATTACTAAAGGAAAAAATATAGAAGATAAATATAAGAAAAAGTACGCATAAAGCAGTACTAGCCAGAAAAATTGAACAACGCTTTATTAGAAGAAAAGTAGATTCATTTGTAATGTGTTCACGAGATACAGCAGATGTTTTTGTCTAGAATACAGATTACCTGAGATTCACTGCTCGCTGATACGTAAGACACTCGGTAGAAATTTCATTTCACCGAAAAAAGAGGTTCCGGTTGAAAGACTAATAATCATGCCGGTCATGATCGAGCAAGATGAAAAAAAGCGTTTCTCTCCTTTCTAAAAAAAAGATATTCGAAAAACAATGGTCACCTTACGTTTCAAATCAAGGTCGCAAATCATTGTTTATAATTTCATGATAATTTTCTGTTTTAATCTGGTCAGTCATCCGATGTCGACAAAAGGTTCTAACAAGGGAACACCACGAACCCTTACTCATCGATTGGAATGAAACTTTGTGGATTTATAGAATGATTCAAAGCAAGATTAACAGTATCTTTCATTCATGCCCAATCGCCCTTTAAGGGTATGAAAACTAACTTCAAAGTCAAATAGACACTCCCACTTTGTCGCCTATAATTTTTAAAGTACAAGAAATAGAGAAAAATGTTTCAAACAGAAGTTTAATGGTACAATAATCATTATAAACTTGCGTTAACGAAATTTTGAAGCAAATTTCTTTTTCCTAAAGAAAAATTTGTTTTAAGGAAAAGAAACTTCTTTCAAAATTTTGTTAACACATTGACTGCCACGCAAGTTTTATATATTTTGCCCTGGGAGCAACAATAGAATTTTCATAATTCTAATTATATAATGATAAAATATTAAGTAATACGGTTAAATAAGATCATATCCTTATCAATAGTGCGTTTATCTCGCTGGTTATAATGGTCACAATGGTCTCTAGTTATTTACGTTATTCAAAATTTTTTATGTGATGTTTATCTTAGTTTAATCATTCTAAAAAATGTAATAACGCCGGTCACGGATGACCACCAGAGCCCCACTCAGAAGACAAGTGCCGGTCACGGGTGACCACCTTGGTAGTCAACCTGTTAGCTCAAGTTTGTAGCACTTATTGTACGATTAAACTTTTGTTTGAAATGTTTTTGTCTATCTGTTGTACTTTAAAAGTTATAAGCGACAAAGTGGGAGTGTCTATTGGACTTTGAAGTTAGTTTTAACACCCTTAAAGGGCGATTGGGCGCGATTGAGACATACCGTTATTCTTGTCTTGAATCACTCTATAAACCCACAAAGTTTCATTCCAATCGGTGAGTTGAACAAGAGTCTCACTTGAACCCTATACTGGCTTCTATACACTGTTACATTACTTTGTTACAAAAGATCGATTTATTTATAGCAGAGACTACAAAAAAAGTCCGACACAGAAAGAACGTACGATAGAAAATAAACTTTCAATGGTATGATTAGATTATTTCCTGGTTGAACTGGCTAATTGAAGTTAAACCGAACCGACTGGTTTAGCTTTTCTGTGAGCCAGAGGGGAAATCCGCCGAGACACATAAGTGGGCTCGTTAATTATTGTATCCGGCACGTCTCCGAGTTTCCGCGATTTATTTGCTGTTGTTGACCTTCCGCAACGTTTCAGGAACAACGACGAGAAACTTTCGAATGCGTTCACGATACGTCTTTCGGATCGTCCTTTTGGAAAGTTGTCGAAAGTGACGGAGACT